>OY757015.1:72023708-74423708 GCA_963580285.1 Lucinisca nassula | reverse complement strand
AGTGGATCATCGCCTGCTTTTAGTAGTTACAGGCAGATATTTGTCTTGGAACAGAACTGTTTTAACCATTTTGGTAGACTGTGGTACACGTATGGGCAATATTCTTTTTAAATTTCAAAGAATTTGGCATAAGAGTTGCAACCCGTCAGCGTGTACTTTGGAACAGAATTCAGAATTGAGAAAAAAGTTGAAAGTCTACAGAGATGTTGTGGCGCCAGCATTATTATATGTATGCGGAACTTGGAAAGTTTGACAAAGGCATGCCAGAAGATAGAATGTCTTAGAAAACTTCAAAAGGGGCAACACAAGATTCAAGACACAGAAGTCCTGAACATGGCACAGGGGCACAGAGTGAACATATTCTTCTAAAACTGGCACTTTTAAGATACATAGGCCATGTAACCAGGATGCCTGAAGAACGTTTGCCAGGTCAGGAGAAGCGATGCAGAGACACCCTACCACCGGGACAATAACATACCAACAGAGCCGTGGGAACAGATTGCACAGGACAGAGCCATTCAGAAGATGAGACAAAATTATTAGCGAAGCCGAGCAGAAACGCAATCACCGCAACGCCATATAACTATGGCACCATCAACAGAGCTTTCTTCCTTAGACCCTCTCCAGTTCATCAGACAGTTTGGAACAACGTTTTGGTTTTTACCCGTAGGGTCATCCAGGCAACATTCTGTGAAAGATGAATAAAATTGGTCCAAAGGTTCAGAAGGGATTTTCGTTGAAAGGCTTCTATTTTTAGTTTTGGCGACGGAGGTCACTTATGCAAGCTCGAATAAAATTAGACCAAAAGTATAGCAGAAGCTATGATGCAGTTTTTAAGACCAGGCGCTCATCTTGCTCAATGGAGTGAACCCGTTTTAACTAGTTTAGCAGAGAGTCACTGTGAAGCTTATGTGAAACTGATCGAAAGGTATCAGAACAGTTAATATTTATTTAAAGATTCCCCCCCCCCTCCCTGTTTTTTTGTTTAGCTCTGGTGACCATCTGGTTCATTTGAGAGGAATCGGTTTAGCTTCTTTGGTAGAAAGCCACCTCTTTAACATTCCTGTGAAGTTGAAAAGAAACTGGACCAAATGTATAGTCTTGTTTCATCCAAGTGGCTAAGTATAATTTTCTTTTTCCTTTTTTTGGATTTGTGGTGTCTCAATTAAAAACAGTTTGGAAATCTGCATATATAGTAAAATTCCGCTATTAAGGGGAATGGGAACACCTTCAGGGGAGGCAACTCCTGCAAAAGTATTTTTGTCTCCCATGTCAATAGGGGTCAACTCTTAAAGGAAAGAATTTGCTCCAGAGGAGCAAATTCTTTCCTTTAAGAGTTGACCCCTTTTTCAGTGGGACTGGGCTTATAGAAAGGCGAACAGGAAGTCCCGAAAGTTGTCTCCCTTAGAAAAATGGCGGAAAAATCTGCCAGGTGTTCCCATTCCCCTTAAGACCACCTAAAATTAAGACTCAATCTGCTTTCAAAAGCTTACTGGGAAGGTTTCTGTTTATCTTCATTCGTGTTTTCTACAACCAGAGGCTCCTTATAAGGGACCACTTTGGGATTGTTCAAAAGTGATCTTAAAGACCACTTTTGAACAGTCCCAAAGTTGGTCTTAATATAGGAATTTTACTGTGAACAATACTTTGAAACTTCGAAATCTCGAACACGTATAGCTCAATTACTATGGCTAATTCTTACCCGTTCTTGAGTCCCTAGAGAATCCATCCAATACCGCCAGTTATCCATACATTTTGATATTTTGGGAATGTATTCCTGATTTGATCTGTTTTTGGTTTGTTTTAATTTAGGTTTAACGTCCCTGTCAACACTACTTCTAGGTCATTTTGGAGACACTGCTTCCAATTTCACGGACTTTTATCCGACCTTGAGATTAAAATGACATCTCAAGCCTTGACGCCCAATGAAATCGAAAGGCTTATATGCATTGGATGGTCTGACTCACATTACTTTGCCAGGGCAGGCTTAGTCCTTCTAAGCGGTTAACCACTACTCGTGTGTGATCAGTTTCAGCTCTGAGTGGAAGCACCATGCAGCCAAGCCCCGATGGATCTGTAAAAGGTATGTTGTTTGTACTCATTAGAATCGCCTCATTGAGGCGATTCTAAAGATTTTTTTTTTTTTGATTGATTGAAGTTTAACGTTCCCGTCAACACTGTAAAGGTAATTTTGGAGACGTTGCTTCCAATTTTGTGGGACTTTTACCCGACATTGAGATGAAATGACATCTCAAGCCCTGTCGCCCAATGGAATCTAAAGGCTTATATGCATTGGGCGGTCTGACTCACACCACTTTGCCCGGACAGGCTTAGTGCTTCTAAGCGGTTTACCAATACTCATGCATGATCAGTTTTGGCTCTGCGTGGAAGCACCATGCAGCTCAATCTATTTCTTCAAGCCCCGACCGGCGGGTGCGATGATTCGATCTGTAACAAGTATGTTGTGTGTACTCATTAGAATGGCCTCAATGAGGCGATTCTTATGAGTACACTCGACATACAGTTTGTTCATTGAAGATCATGAATATATTTACATGATCCCATTTATGCTAAATGACCTGAAACTATGTTTAAAACATCAGTAGTTCGAACTGCTCCTATTTCGAACAAATTTTCATGGTCCCGAAGTTATCGTAGTTTGACCTATTTGAATCCAGGGTGAAGATTTTGGTCCCGTAAAACCGCTTGAACATACTCAGTGCTTACCGCTGTTGTCCATTCCATGGCGATGGCTTTTGTTCATGCTATTTGGTCCATAGCTTCACGCAAGTTTTGATGTAGATGTTTAAAACTATCGATTTCGTTGGTTAACGTATCGTTAAATCTTAGATAATTTAATATGACAAATATGTTAATATTTTTGATGAAAAAAATGTGAGAAGCTCCCGTTATTTTCAGCAAAAATGCCAAGTATTACGCCACAAACCGACAAGGACAGATAAGTTTGAGTCTAAATAGTGTGTAGATATCTAATTGGAAATATTGCACTTGCAGTCATTAGCATGTGACCAATGAGGGATGTTTGTCTATTGCATGTCAATCATCAGAATTGCCTTTGCAACACGTCTGCAGTACAAATAGATTTGTATCTTTCAGAGTTTTTGGGTGACATCAAAATGAACTGTTCTGAAAGAAAGTGTAACGGATATTGAAATGTGTAGTAACAGCAATTTACACGAATGTAGTGTAACGGATATTGAAATGTGTAGTAACAGCAATTTACACGAATGTAATGTGCAGAAATATGAATGTTCATCACCGTTTACGACTAGTTTTAGTATTATCCCTTATCCTGCTGAATAAATCAATTCTGACTATCAACTACTCAAATTATTTGGTTTAATATACAGTAAATTTCCGTCATTAAGACCACCTTTGGGACTGTTCAAAAGTCGTCTGTAAGACGACTTTTGAATAGTCCCGAAGGTGTTTTCTTTCTCCAGGACCCTTGGTGTAGCTAGCTTGAATGCAGAACAGTTGAACCATTTTTAATACGCTTTTATAAATAAATAAGGTATTTCATTTAGTTGGTCTTAATAGCGGAATTTTGACTGCATTTACTCATTTCACAAGCAGTGCAGATCCTGATCAGCTGGCTTCTGATCTTGGCAAAAACTGTTGGCAAAGGTTGCGGCTGTCGTGATCAGCATGATAAGGGTCAAGCGATCATCCTTTTCATCCGAGTGAGTGAGTGTTTGATTTTACGTCTCATCAACAGCTAAGGTCATACGGAGACGGGACCTCGATTTAAATACTCATCCGAAAGTCTGGAGAAGCCCGGGATCGATCCTGCGAGCGCCGGTTTACAAAGCGAGTAGCATAACCACTACACCACAGAGGCTTCTCATTGGAAGGGAGAGAACGACCGTAGAAAATATTTCATGATCAATGTTGACGACCCCGGCAGGTATCGAACCCACGTCCTCCTGATCACCATTCAGACGATCATCCGAACGAGCTACAGAGGCTGGTCATGCCATGAGGACTTGTGAATTTTATCCATAATCTATCCACAATAGACAGTAGAACTTCAATGGCTCGAATCCCGATAGCTCGTTTACCATAGTTGTTTCAGACACGTTCATGAGTCCTCAGGAAATCCTTCCCCAATACCATTACGATAACACACCCGTGCGACATAGTGTATTTTTCACATCTCCAAAATGGCTACTTATTCTAGGAAAATCCGTGATATTTTTCTTATTAATGCTCAAAACATAGGTTGTGAGGCTCGTTAGAACCGCCTCAATGAGGCGGTTCTAACGAGTACCCACAACCTATGTCTTGGAACAGAAATAAGAAAAATAATGTTTACCCCCGTAAACCCCAGTTTCCTCTATATAAATGGGGGTTTAGGGGGGGGGGGGTCTTCATTTCACGGACTTGGTCACGTGATGCCATGTTAATAAGACCGTGTAATGAGCGCCCCTCTAGACCCCACTATATATTTAAGATTTGTTTGTTTGTTTGTTTTGAGGTTTAACGTCCCCGTCAACACTGTAAAGGTCATTTTGGAGACGTTGATTTCAATTTCGTGGGACTTTTACCCGACATTGAGGTGAAATGACATCTCAAGCCTTGTCGCCCAATGAAACCAATAGGGTTTATAAGCATGGACGGGCCGACTCGCACCGCTTTGCCTGGGCAGGCTTAGTTCCACTAAGCTGTTTACCAGTACTCGTGTGTGGGTCGGTTTCAGCTCTGCGTGGAAGCATCATGCAGCCCATATATTTCTTCAAGCCCCGATGGAAGGGGGCGGAGGTTTACGGGGGTAAACATCATTTTTCTTATTTCTGCTCTAAGACATAGGTTGTGAGTACTCGTTTGAACCGCCTCAATGTCGGGAAAAAGTACCACAAAAGTGGAAGCAACGTCTCCAAAATGACCTTAACGGGGACGTTAAACCTGAAATCAAACAAAAGTGTATCACAGAATTTCACACAAATAACTTTTACAGATATCTAGTCTAGTTTATGCAACTCGCACACCATTGTTCGACAGTTCAAATAAGAGTTATTTCCTCTTGGTTGTAAATACAGTAGGAATTACTTACCTTTTTATGCAAATTTGGACAGGTGCGTGACAAAGTCCTAAATCGACGAAGACTCAGATCATTCTGCGCAAGGTCTGAGTCTTCGCTGGTCGCGCGAACCTTCTGTTTGATTTGACGTCTCCAAAATTAACTAAAGGACGTAAAACTTCAACACAAAGAAACAATACCATTACACCACGGAGGCTTCTACACACATACAGTAAAATTCCTGTAAAAGGACCACCTTTGGGACTGTTCAAAAGTGGTCTTTAAGACCACTTTTGAACATTCTCAAAGGTGGCCCTTTACTAGCCTTGGTGTAGAAAATGTTATGGCTTTACAAATATGCTTTTTTTTAAAGCAGAATACGTAAGTCCTAATTTTTGCTGGTCTTGATAGCGACATTTTACTGTTTTTGAGGTTTAACGCCCTCGTCAACGTCTCGACGTCTCTAAAATTAACTAAATATAGGTCATTTTTGACATGGTGCTTCCAGTTTTGTGGGACTTTTTTACATGTACTCGTGAGCGGTCGGTAACAGCTCTGTGTGGAAGCACCATTCACCCTAATCAGTTTCTCCAAGCCCCGATAGGCGGGGCCCAGAACCTACTATATAGCCTTTTGGATATCAAAGAATTAGCAAGCGGTGACTGTGTGCAGACTTTTGTTGATTTACAGGGTGATCTGAGTTCAGACAGGTCTTACGGTAGATTTTGACGTGTTCTGTCTCAAATTACATGTACATGTACTGTGTTTGGTTTTTACGTCCCATCAACAAATAGATCATATGGAGACGACACTCATCCGTAAGTTTGGGAAAGCCCGGGATCGAACGAACGACCCCTGGTGTTTGTTTTGAGCGGTAGGGCTTGAGATGTCATTTCATCCCAGTGTCTGGTTAAAGTCCCACGAAGTCGGAAGCGACGTCTCCAAAATTAACTAAATAGTGTTGACGGGGACGTGAAACTTCAACACAAACAAACAAATCCACTACACCACGGAGGCTTCTACACATATACAGTAAAACTCTTGTATATTAACCCTTGTCCTGCTGAATATTCATATATGCCACACCCATTACCGATTATCAACCAATCAAATTACTTGATGCAAATTATTACAACAAATTCACAACCTGAATGACAAACAATGTAGATCCTGATCAGAAGGCTTCTTCAGAAGCCATCTGATCTGGATCAACATTGTTTCAAAGAAAAGTCATATCCGGGTTCAGCAGGACAAGGGTTAAGATTGGTTTTTAAGACAACTTTTGAATATTCCCAAGAAGGTCCTTTACTAGAGGAAACTTTGGATGAAATGACATCCCAAGCCCTACCGCTCAAAACAAACACCAGGGGTCGTTGGTTCGATTCCGGAAAATGTTAAGGCTTGACAAATGGGCCCCGTCAAGCGATTTTGGTACTTATCGCCTATGCGAGCAGCGAAGGTTCAGGCGAGCCTGCGCATCCGCGCAGTCTCGCCAGAACCTTCGCTGCTCGCTCATACAAGCAGAGAATCAAGAGGAACCTTCAAACAGAAAGCCATATCCCTGGCCCCTCTGAATGGCTGGGCATTAGCAGTTAAAATTTGTCATGACGGAATGCTCGAAGACACAAATTCGCTTGGCGGGGCTCAAATATGCTTTTTAAAGCAGAATTAATACCAATTTTTGCTGGTCTTAATAGCGGAATTATACTGTTCATGTCATTAAATATCAATGTCGGGTAAAAGTTCCACCGTGAATTGGATGCAACGTCTCCATTGTGTTGACGGGGACGTTAAACCTCAATTCAAACAAATAAACCTTCCACCATAGTTCTAGAAAATAAATTTCTCAGGTGAAAAGGGTGACATAAGTTATTCTTGATTATTGAGGACTATCATTTCATTACATAATATTATGTAGCCCTCAGTGCTCACTGGAGAGAAGTCCTCTGTCTTCAACAGGTAAGGGGCCACCTTGGGGAAAATCAATAAATTACTTACTGTTGACTGGTGTACATTATTGATTTTCCCCTTAAGTGTCTCAGTCAGGGGATTCAACAAGAGCTACTAATCACCCTATTAAGGGCCGCCTTTGATCTGCTAAAGTCAGTATATCACAGGGGGCAATAAAACAATTATGGACACACCGTGTGTTTTACTGTTACAGAATAAATGCCTTTAAGTATCCTCTAATCTGGATAAGCTACATGCACGCGCCCCATACACCAGGGGCCTTGGCTTCGATCCCGGGCATCTCCAAGCTTTCGGATGAGTCTTTAAACCGACGCCCCATCTTCGTATGACCTCAGCTGTTGGTGTGGCGTAAAACGCAAACACACTCACTCAATCTCTAACCATAGATTATGGGTGCTCGTTAGAACCGCCTTATTGCGTTTACCTTGTAAATGTGTTTGCATAACACGGATTTGTTCAAGTAATGTGCAAATTAACAATTTTTGTACCAAATGGAATCTTCCTCCTTATATATAGCAGGAGTCCATTTCAAAAAGGGGTGTCAGGTTGTGTTTTCTTCAAAATCTATTTGGAAAATGATTGAACTTTTAGCAAACAGTGGAGGTCCTGATCAGACGCCGCGTTCTGCGGTGTCTGATCTGGGCCTGCACCTTTTGCAAAGGTACCCCTTTAGGTGTTTCTGGTACTGAATGGGTCAAGGCTTGTTAGGGCGATCATAACATAAAGGACACACAATGACTTTTTAAAGTTTTGTCGACACTTATACACACGTCGTGACAGTATGTAGATTTGAGCCAGCGCACGACAAAACCTACAATAAGACATGTGCGTCCATCGAAGACTCAAATCAACCTGGACATCCATATAGTCAAACCAGAGATTTCTCTTGCTGAATGAAGGAGCATTTGACCTTAGCTATCCCGGCCCCCGCCCATAGGGACTTGAAGAAATATATGGGCTGCATGATGCTTCCACGCAGAGCTGAATCCGGCCCGCACACTAATACTGGTAAACCGCTTAGAGGATCTAAGCCTGTCCAGGAACTGCGGTGTGAGGCGGACCGTCCATGCTTATAAACCCTATTGGTTTCATTGGGCGACAGGGCTTGAAATGTCATTTCATCTCAATGTCGGGTAAAAGTCCCACAAAATTGGAAGCAACGTCTCCAAAATGACCTTTACAGTGTTGACGGGGACGTTAAACCTCAAATAAAACAAAAACAAAAGACCTAAGCTATCCTTAGAGCGCACAACGTAGACTCTGATCAGACTGCGCGGATGCGCAGTCTGATCTGAGTCTTCGTTGGGCGCACATGTGTTATTGTACATTTTGTCATGCGCTGGCTCATTTGTTAATTATTCACCATTTATAAAAAACATAAAATGACATTAAGAGGCACATGATACATGCGTACAAGTCAGCAGCTTGACAGTTCGTGGGTTAAAAACAAACAGTTACCATAGTATCGTTGTCATGCTATTGTAAACAGACACCATTTTAAGCGTTTTTATTGGTGTTCAACTATTGGAAAAAGAACTTAATAAAACAGAAAAAGGAAAACATTTGTTTCCAACTTCCGTAACACACGAGTAAATAGGTTTAGGAAACCGCATCCGTTTAGTATAATGAGGTCATTCGTGGTACTAAAATTAACTTTTCAGATGAAAATTTTTAGGTATTTTTCGGGTCGATTGTAAAATAATCGACCCAAGTTATAAAGGGCAGAAACTTAATTAGTGCTATTGTCCACTTGACTGTCACTGATTTGGGGACATCAAGTGCATGGTTGTAGGCCCGTTAATACACATTCACGATTCTGACCACGATTCGCTACGGTTTGATGAATCGTGGTGGACCGTAGTGAATCGTAGCAGCACTGTAGTAGCACCGTAGAAGGATCCGTGGTGATTCGTGGTGATCCGTGATAAACCTTACTGATTCGGGAACGTCCAGGAATGTTTTAAACTGTTTAAAACATTCGGGGAGCCTCTACGATTTATGGGGGCGTGGTTTAGATCGTTGCGCAACCATGACGTCACCGTAGACATCCGTAGTAGCACGGTAAGTATATTCGTGTGAATCCGTGGGGTTCCGTAGGGAACCGTAGACTCCTTGTCATCGGGATCCAGAAAGGACCCTCACAGCGAGCTACAGTGGCTGTACGGTTATGCTACGGACGACAATACCGGTCATCACGGTATGTCACGGTCCTACTACGGACGAGTACGGAAGCAGTATGGTCCTTCATTATATGCTACGGTCCTTCTACGATGTCACTACGATTACTCTACGGTGCATCACGAATATACAATAATGTCTACGGTCAGACTACGATTGGCTACGACTTATGCCGATCTAACAAGAATGCGTCTACGAATGACTACGGTCGAGCTACGGTATAACACGATCCGTCAAGGAATGCACCAGTATTTGAGCCTTCCATTCCCACTCCGCTCTCATTACAATGTCAGGGGGCAAAATTGGAGCCTTATCTAGCCCAGCCAATTCAGAAATCATATATTAATTGTACCTCATTTTGTCTTCTTCGCTCACCTTATGTAACATTACAAAAGGCACAAGCTACACTGTGTTCTAATTTATCGGTTGCAGGTTATAATAGAGACTGTCGCATTCTCGGGTCATGATGCCATACCAAACTTTGCACACACAACGCCTGGCCAGTCTTCAACTTCAGTTGGACAGGCAGAATGCACAAAACAACGTTGCAATCGTCCGTCATTCGTAGAAGATACTAGTAAACCGTGGCGCTTCCGTCAATAACAGTACAAGCACCGTGTCAAATCGTAGTGGCACTGTCATCAACCGTAGGACCATCGGGAAGAACCGTACAAGAACCGTACCGAATCTTAGCGGCACCGTCATCAACCGTAGGACTACCGGAAAGAACCATGACAAACCGTGGTCATAACCGGCAAAGTTCGGCATGAACTCTCGAAACACCGTACTGGGGTGGTATGAAACTGTAGCAGCACCGTGATCTTTCGTAGGCATCCGTAGATAACTTGATTTTCACCACAGTTCATCACGGTTCTCCACGATTTTTGAAACCGTGGAGAACCAGGGTGAATCGTGGTTAGAACCGTGAATGTGTAAACCAGGCTTTTTAGTCGCGCTTTTTTTTATCGTTGTTACAATTAGGTTAGGTTCTTGCATTTGGCAAAAACTATATACTCAGATCAGACGCCGCGAAATGCTGGGTCTGCTCAGCCGGCTGCTCAGGGTCTACACTGTTTGCTTCATATATTGGTATTTAAGGTATAAGTCTCAGTTCACATCACTGCTACCAATTTTAATTTATATTTTTTTTCTTTTATCGAAAGGGTGTGCGGTTTTGGTGCTTGTTTTGAGTTCAGTTGGTACATTCACGATATTCCATTGTGGAATTATCTCAAAATTAAAATTAAGTGTTTGAAATAGATAACAACATGTCTGTGAATGTTTGAAATAGATGACAGTATTCCTACATAGAATGTGCAATCCACGGGTTCAAATTATCCCTTTTGATTCCAGTGTTTGTTACTGCGTAATATTAAGTAAGCCTGCCTTTCGGAACAACAGCAAAGCTTATCCCTTACAACCATTGAGCCCGGTACAAATACATACGAATGCAAACAGTGTGGATCCTGACCACTCTCTGTTGCAGATAAAGCCTATATTGTTTACCAATCAGCTAGACGCCCTATATGGTAGAATGAACGTGTCCAACTTCAGTGGTAGAAGAGTGCACTCCAGAAACACTTGGGTGAGAGGGTTTGTGGGTAAATAAATCATAGCACAGATAACACTGATCGGTGCGCGTTTGATTCTACCAAGATCCTGTATCCGCATCACTTTAGCGTTGGTGGGCCGTTAAACCAAATTACCCATCACGACAATGCATCCGTTGCTCGAGATCTGACATCAGGTGAAAATGTGTGATGTTTGTCATATTTCTGTGCCAAAGATAGATTGCCGGTACCCGTTCTAACGAGTACCCACAATATATGTTTTTGAGGAAGATTCTAACACAGCGCGCCTATACAGGCAATGGAAAACAACTGTGTTTTATTCTGCAACAAATCACAGCTCGGAAGAGCGTGACGAGTGACGTCATTAAAATTTCCAATTTATGACGTCACTAGTCGATTTCCTTGACGTTAGACGGTGTAACGTCATTTTCTCGCATCGAAAACGTAAGAAAAGGATATAAACGCATGTGTTTCAGTCGATAATTTTAGCGGGATTTCTTATAACAATGGCGAAAGGTTGTGAGATTTTGAAGGAAACAACAACATTATTGCCGATTTTCAGCGTGTTAGAATCGAAATAGATCAGCTCTTGTCTGTGATTTGTTGAGTAATAAATCACAGTTTGTCGGTCAGTTGTAAGTAGACAAATCACGCGCGCTACGCGCTCGTTATTTGTCTACTTTACAACTGACCTCCAAACTGTGATTTATTACTCAACAAATCACAGCTAGAGCTGATCTATTTCTTAAATAAAGAAAATAATGTATACTGCTTGTAAACCAGTTTTCCTTATAAAACCGGGGGTTTATAAAGTATTTATATCACGGACAGGGTATTTAACGTGGTGCATCACAACAATGACAATTTTACGGGCGTATTTGTTTACAAAAACACATGTTTTAGCTGACTTAACGTGTTATATGTTTAAATAAACCCACTTTATACGGAGCTCCGCCAACCTCTCTCAGAAAAAAACAACAACAAACAAAAAAAAAAGGGTCAGAAGTTCAGACCCAGATCAGCGGCGTCTGTTCAGGCGCTGCACTGCTTCCAAAACATTCGGACGTTTCGTTAGTAAATTTAAAAATAACCTAACCTGGCACCCCCATATTTCGAAATGGGTTGTTTCTATACCCATGCTAATGAGGGTACATGATAATTCCAACATGCAAAAAAGCAAATTTTATATGATAATTTGACGTGAAAAGCGTGTAATAATGCAATTAAAGCAGTCTGAAGCGCATAATTACCCAATTGTTCTCAAATTAAACACCATGGTTCTTTTTTGTCCTAATGCGTTTGTTGCGTTATCATTGTGAGGTAATTCGGTTACAATGGACCTTGATTGTTGCCCAATGTAAAATAATGTTGTCCAACATGGTGTCAGAAATGGCAAGTATGGAGTAAAATTTGTGACATCTTTCTTATTTCTGCTTTAAACATAGAATAGATAGTGGGTACTCGTTAGAACTGCCTCAATGACGCGGTTCTAACGAGTACCCACAATCTATGTTTTTGAGCAAAAATAAGGCAGATAATGAATATCCCCATAAACCCCATTTTTCTATATACATGTATAAGGTGGGGTTCGGATGGGTATTCGTTTCACGGACTTGATTTCGTGATGGTTGTAACATATATATGCTGGATTATAAGAATCTTTCATGTGAATGGATATGAAATACACCCTTAATCTGGGTGTTTTGGTTCTTAGCATACTTGAAACACTTCTCTGTGACACTTTTAAAACGTGTTTAAGTGTTTTCAGTAAATATACGCGTTTTAGTGGTTCACAAAACACGTGTTCAGGTGCTTTGCCTGGAAACACATGGCTCGTGCTTAGGGGCTATAACCGTTGTTAAACACTAAAACATGCTTTGCTACATTTTGTGTTTTATTACAAAATATTCCAATGTTTTATTTCAAAATAAGCTTAAAACGTATCATTGCATCTCCAGTCTATTGTATTATTTAACATACTCGTAAGAGTTATTTGCCTTGGTGCCACTTTCGCTACCACACCTACAAAATCTTAGGGGCCAAGTGTCGAAGTGATTTATGGGTAAAAGCAATTGTAAATGCAAACCTTTATCAAACAAATTGTAAAGAGTCTGACTAGAATAGGTAGGACTGATGTGGATTTAGACTAAGAAACAGCATTTGATAAGCTCATGAAATCAATACAAAATCCAAAATGGTAGAGAAGGCAATGATCAGATATCGATACAATTAACCCACAGCTCCCATCAAAGACACCAAAGGGAAAGAAGCACACACATGGAACAACTGGACCCTAATGGAAACAGTAATAGCGGAAAGACAAAAGGACAGTTAGTAACCTACAAAATGGCCAATTGGCTATCCAAAACATAATAATATACGCGATACACACACTCAACGACAAACTATAACAAAAAGAAATCGCGACAGGAGAACCCTAGTAAGCCAATTTATTTATTAATTTGCCAACTTTAAAAAAATGCACAATCCAGCAGCCTTCTGGTTCAAAAATGTTGTTAAAAACAATCTGTTTCTCGAAGCCTAGTTGCTGTGAATAAACTCTAGTAGGGTATTCAAGATCAGATTTTTTTTTTATTCCTATCAACTTGAAGTACACTTAAGGCTCCTCGTGCCAAGATCCAGTTTACGTTCATCCCAACAATATATTGTTTGCCGAATTCTTTCCCGTCATTGACAATCAGCGAAAGGCCAGGTGTGGCTATGTTCTTAAAAGAAGACAGTATCTTTGGTAAAGCTGCTTCTTGGACATCGGAAAATCAAAGCACTGTCAGCACTGGTGAGTCGATAGTCTCCGAGTGTAAACGGCAAAAAATATCAACATCATATCCTGAACCCTTAAATTCCTATACTGTAACCAGTGTAGACCATAATCACATGCCGCTTTCTGTGGTGTCTGATCTGGGTTAACACTGTTTGCAAAACCAAATGTAGCTCACATTACGCGTAAAGTAATAAAAATGCAGCAGAAACGGAATTACTCACGGACACTCTTAAAGGAAAGAATTTGCCCCCGAGAGAATTTTGCCCCCCCCCCCACTCGGAAGCAAATTCTTTCCTTTAAACGTAGCTCTGCCCAGAGAAAGATGTTTTTACTAGGCCTTCTTGTTTTATATTTTTATTCTGGCTAATGAGTGCAACAATTAGAAACAATATCTATGTCCTGTCTACCGATTTAATAAGGGCAGTTGTCAGTTCCTGGCGGAAGAATGTGCACTGCATAGGTTAACGGCTTATATTTAAGCCAGCCAAGGAAGTTTAGATCGGTAAACGGACTGGTTGGACATGACCTAAATAGTGCTGATTGGGCCATTAAACTCCAAAATAAACAAACAATGTGTCTGTGATTCATCAAAGACTAAAAACAGAGGATATCGATTTTAAGCCTCAAATGACAAATGACAATTTTGAATACAGTTATCTACGTAAACTCTGTTCCAGTATCTAGCAGAACAGAATTTAAAACGATAAAATTAGAGTGGGGAGGAAAACAAGAAATATATGTCGTTTAAACGATACAATATATATTTCTTGTTTTCCTTTCCACTCTGAAAAGGTAGGGTAGAATTTACAACAATAAAATTACAATGGAACCGAAAACATGACATATTTCTTGTTTTCCTTTCCACCTTGCGAAAGTAGCTTGGAATTTAAAACAAAATTAGAATGGAACAGAAAACCAAAACATGTCGTTTAAACGACATATTTCTTGTTTTCCTTTCCACTCCGAAAAAGTAGCGTGGAATTTAAAACAATAAAGATGTCGTTTAATCGACATAATCTTGATCTCCTATTGGTTAAAGATGTCGTTTGTTTCAACATAATATGTCGTTTAAACGATATAATCCTAGCCTTCCATTGGTTGGCTTGTTTGTTTGATTTCAGGTTAAGTCAAAACTGTTTAGGTCATTTTGGATACCTCGCTTCCTATTTTGTGGGACTTTTACCCGACATTGAGATGATATGACATCTCAAGCCCTGCCGCCGAATTAAACCAAAAGGGTTTATATGCATGAACGGTCCAACTTACAAGACTTTTCCTGAGCATGCTGAGAACCTCCAAGCGGTTTACCAGTAGGCCTACTCATGTGCGGTTGCTTTCAGCTCTACGTGGAAGCACAATGCAGCCCAGTCTATTTCTTCAAGGACTGATGTGCAAGGGCCGTCCATTGATTGTTATCACGGCATATACTCAAATCATAGGTCATACCCAGAGAAACGAACCTAGGATCATAGTGTCAGCTGTCCTTTTCGCATATTGATTATGGCTGACGATTAAATCAGCAAGGTGTGCAGAAAAATACATCTTTTAGAGGGGTTTTAGTTAATTCACGCAACCGTCAGTTCCTATAAAAATAATAAAACCTACTTGGAGAAAAGGATATTATAAAAAATCATACTATACAAAATAAGTTTTCATAATATATAAAACAATCATAAATATATCCCTTTTCCTTTCCGATTAAACGATATCTTTATTGGTTTAAATTCCACGTTACTTTTTTTCAGAGTGGAAAGGAAAACAAGAAATATGTCGTTTAAACGACATAAGTTTGTTTTCTGTTCCATTCTATTTTTATTGTTTTAAATTCAACCCCACCTTTTTCAGAGTGGAAAGGAAAACAAAAAATATGTCGTTTAAACGACATATTTTTGTTTTCTGTTCCATGTTTATTTTATTGTTTTAAATTCCACTCTACTTTTTCAGTGTGGAACAGAAAACAAGAAAAATATTTTTGTTTTCTGTTCCATTCTAATTTTATTGTTTTTAATTCCACCTTACTTTTTCAGAGTGGAAAGGAAAACGAAAAATATGTCGTTTAAACGACATATTATATCGTTTATACGACATATTTCTTGTTTTCCTCTCCACGCTAATTTTATTGTTTCATATTCTGTTCTGCTAGAAAATGGAACAGAAATGTCCCTTTCCGGGTTCCGTAGTTATTCACTAAGTATAACGTTATCCTCTGCGCTATTAATAGTGCTTCGTAAAAATTAGGTCAACCACAGAAATTGAGACAAGAGGGCCATGATGGCCCTGGATGGCTCACCTGATCCATAGAGTAACAAGTGGGCCCCGGGGAGGGCCATTATTGACCCTAGGGTTATAATGTGCATAATGTTGAGGGAGGTCTAAAAAGATGAAGCTTCATACCAAATACCAACAAAGGCAATAACTAGAACCATCTTGGCAAAGGTCCACTACATGAAGCTTCATACCAAATATCAAAGACCTGGGCCTTGCTGTTTCAGAGAAGAAGATTTTCAAAGATTACCTCTATATAAGTCTATGTAAAACCAAAGGGCCCCGGGCGGGGGCATTTGTGGCCCGAGGGCCACAATCTTGGTAGCGGTCCACTCGATGAAGCTTCACACCAAATATCAAAGATCTGGGCCCTGCAGTTTCAGAGAAGAAGATTTTAAAAGATTTTCCCTGTATAAGACTATGTAAAACCAAAGGCCTCCGGGGCGGGGGGCATTTTTGGCCCCAAGGCTTTAATTTGAACAATCTTAGTAGAGGTCTTCCAGGTAAAGCTTCGTGCCAAATATTAAAGATCTGGGCCTTGTGGTTTCAGAGAAGATTTTTTAATGATTTTCCCTATATAAGCCTATGTAAAACCAAAGGCCCCCGGGGCGGGGGCATTTTGGCTCCCAGGGCTATAATTTGAACAATCTTGGTAGAGGTCCACTTGATGAAGCTTCACACCAAATATCAAAGATCTGGACCTTGCAGTTTCAGAGAAGAAGATTTTTAAAGATTTTCCCATTATAAGCCTATGTAAAACCAAAGGCCCCCGGGGCGGGGGGCATTTTTGGCCCCAAGGCTATAATTTGAACAATCTTACTAGAGGTCCACAAGGTAAAGCTTCACACCAAATATTAAAGACCTGGGCCTTGTGGTTTCAGAGAAGAAGATTTTTTAATGATTTTTCCCTATATCAGCCTATGTAAAATCATAGGCCCCCGGGGCGGGGGCATTTTGGCCCCCAGGGCTATAATTTGAACAAATTTGGTAGAGGTCCACTAGATGAAGCTTCACACCAAATATCGAAGACCTGGGCCTTGTGGTTTCAGAGAAGAAGATTTTTAAAGATTTTCCCTGTATAAGCCTATGTAAAACCAAAGGCCCACGGGGCGGGGGCATTTTTGGCCCCGAGGCTATAATTTGAACAATCTTAGTAGAGGTCCACCAGGTAAAGCTTCACACCAAATATTAAAGATCTTGGCCTTGTGGTTTCAGAGAAGAAGATTTTTAATGATTTTCCCTATATAAGCCTATGTAAAACCAAAGGCCCCGGAGGCGGGGGCATTTTGGCCCCCAGGGCTATAATTTGAACAATCTTGGTAGAGGTCCACTAGATGAAGCTTCACACTAAATATCAAAGATCTGGGCCTTGCGGTTTCAGAGAAGAAGATTTTTAAAGATTTTCCCTATATAAGCCTATGTAAAACCAAAGGCCCCCGGGGCGGGGACATTTTGGTCCCCAGGGGTATAATTTGAACAATCTTGGTAGAGGTCCACTAGATGAAGCTTCATACCAAATATCGAAGACCTGGGCCTTGTGGTTTCAGAGGAGAAGAATTTTAAAGTTTTCGTTTAAAAAATCTATTTTTAGCTCCTGTGACCTAGATGTGCAATGGACCAGAACCATTTGAACAACTTTGAAAGGGGACCACCTAAGGATCATTCCTGTGAAGTTTGGTCAAAATCGGATCAGTGGTTTAGGAGGGGATGTCATTTTAAGAAAAAGTTTACGCACATACGCACACACGCACATACGCACACACGCACACACGCACGCACGCACGCACGCACGACGGACGACGGACAAAAAGTGATCCCAAAAGCTCACCTCGTCACTACGTGACAGGTGAGCTAAAAAACCGGAAGTGAAAACAAAACAAAAGCAAACTATTATGCATCTTCAGCGATCGTAATGTGTTACAAGTAAATGCAAATTTCCAGTTGCAGTTTTGTAGTTATCATCGTACATGAGAAAAAGTTTTTATTTTATAATTTGTAGTGATCTGAAAAAAAAAAAAAAGAAAAAGAAAAAAAAAAAAAAATGATATTTTCACTCACACTGTGAAAATATTTTCATACATGACCTTGTTATTTTCACACCAGCAGCCCGGACTACTTTTTCTCGCCAAAAGTCAAATGTTATCGAAAAAATAATTCTGTAAAATAGTAAAAATAGTAGAAAAGCACTCTTTGGATTGTAAAAATGCTGTATTCAAAATGGCGATCTGTTTATGTTTTGAAACTGACAGTTGTGACGTCATAGCCAGATCAAAATTGTGACGTACGATAGCATACTATTGATCAATTACTGTAAGTGTCCTTATAAATTATAAAATAAAAAGAAAATTACTTTTTTTCGGCGGATACCAAAAGTATTTTATCTCGTGTGTTGAAAACATCCGATTTTATTTTCGTGCTTAGCACTCGTGAAAATTTGGATGTTTTCAACACACTTGATGAAATATTTTGGTATCCACCTCAAAAATGTAAATATCCTCTATATCTATAATGGTTACCGAAAATGCCCTTGATGAAAGCACTGTCAATGTCCAATCTTAATCACGTGCGAGAAATGCTATGTATTGTGTGACGAAACCCATTCGACCTCTGGACTCACTGTTGCAGACAGAGCAACAGAGGTTAGAGGAAGATAGCTCTGTTGGTGGTGTCATAGCTCTTGCTTTGCGCTTGGCAGGTTTCTGTTCGGTTTCGCCGATTCTTGTTGCCTCATATTCACTAGCAGCCATTCTGACGAGGCTTCACCACTTCGCTCGGTCCTATGTAATTTGTTCCAACGGCTTTGTTGGTATGTTGAAGTCCTTTAGGGAGGCTTTGCGGGTATCCTTCTAATTAATGTCAAAAGAATGGACTGTTTGTGCTCGTTGGCCTGATCAGTCTCACGGAGGCGATTCTAACGAGTACCCACAATCTATGCCTTGCAGGAGAAATGAGAATACCCTTGTTTACTTCATTTTGCTCTATATAAATTTGGGTTTTCAAGGGTGTTCGGTGCGAGGACGCGTGCGCGTGATGATTACAAGGGTGTACATTGCACGGACGCGTGCGCATGATGATTACAAGGGTGTTCATTCCATGGACGCGTGTGCGTGATGATTTCAAGGGTGTCCATTGCACGGACGCGTGCGCGTGATGATAACAAGAGTCTTCAGTGCATGGACGCATGCGCATTATCATTACAAGGGTGTTAATTGCATTGACGCGTGCGCGTGATGATTACAAGAGTATTCATTGCAAGGACGCATGCGTGTTATGATTACAATAGTGTCCATTGCACGGACGCGTGCGCATGATGATTACAAGGGTGTTCATTCCATGGACGCGTGTGCGTGATGATTTCAAGGGTGTCCATTGCACGGACGCGTGCGCGTGATGATAACAAGAGTCTTCAGTGCATGGACGCATGCGCATTATCATTACAAGGGTGTTAATTGCACGAACGCTCGCGCGTGATGATTACATAGGTGTTCATTGCATGGACGCATGCGCGTGATGGTTACAAGAGTGTTCATTGCACGGACGCGTACGGGTGATGATTACAAGGGTGTTCATTGCATGGACGCGTGCGCGTGATGATTACAAGACTGTTCATTGCACGGACAGGTGCGCGCGATGATTACAATAGAGTTAATTGCACGGTACGTGCGTGTGGTGATTACACGAGTGTTCATTGCACGTACGCGTGCACGTGATGATTACAAGAGTCTTCAGTGCACGGATGCGTGCGCGTAATGATACGACAACCGCCACTACACAAAAGAGCAAAACATCGTTATCATTACGTTAATACACCCGTGTGACATAGCGCATAATCTCAAAACGCTTATTTTTATGCAAGTTTGTGATATGATATTTTTCTTATATCTGCTCAAAATATAGGCTATGAGTACTCGTTAGAACCGCCACATTGAGGCGGTTCTAACGTGTACAAATTACCTATGTCTTGAAGCGGCAATAAGAAAAAAGTGTATATTCCTCTAAATAAAGATTGATTAACAGGGTGTTCATTACGTGGACTTGATAACGTACTGGCGGTCCCGCCCATCGGGGCTTGAAGAAATAGATGGGCTGCATGCTGCTTCCATGCAGAGCTGAAACCGGCTGCACACGAGTACTGTTAAACTGCCGGTGGGTCAGGCCTCAGATTCTATGACGGTTCCAGCGTAAAGGCTTATTGAGAATTCGAGAGAATCGAATTCAAGGTAATGTTGGTTGGTGCCTGATGCTCTATCTCTGGTCTGGCCCATCGGAGACTAACTGTTGGTTTTCTTTTGCTCCAGCATTTCAGTGGTTTCTTGCTGTCGAGTCCTCCCCGTTTTTTCATCTCTGTGGTTGTTTGATTATTTGTGTTCACGGAGATGTTGCACTGATGAGTTAGGAGGCCTTCATGCGGACTGAACAAACTATTTGTCTAAATCGCGACGGAAGTAAGGGCGAGGATTGTGGCCACGTGAAATCGATTTAAGCCCCACAGTGGAATTCGTTTCCGCTGACAGTTCAAAGACGGTTCTTCTGTCGCGGTTTATTTTTGTTATGGTTTGTCTTTGGGTGTTTGTGTCCCTTATTTTATTTTATTTTTTTTTTTGGTTTTGGTTTTACGGCCCCTTCAAGATTATTTCACATATATCGAGCCGATCGTTAATCAGAAGTGGGCGAAAACCGGAGTACCCAGAGAAAAACCACCTGACCTTCCGTTGCAGAACTTGGCGTCTCACATGTGACCCGAGCGAGGCTCGAACCACAGTGGTGAGAGACCCAATGATCAAGAGTCAGCGCTCTTAACCACTAGGCCACGGAGGCCCGTTCTGTGTCGCTTATATTAATTTATTTTTAATAAGCTATTGGCCATTTTTTGGGAAAGTAACTGTCCTTTTGGCTTTCCGCTATTGGTGTTTCCATAAAGTCTGTTGTTTCATGTTTGTGTTTCTTTCCCTGTGGTGTCTCTGATGGGAGCTGTGGTTTGATTGTATCGATTCCTGATCATTGCCTCAACTTCTCGGTGCAAGTCAGACCGTCCATGCTTATAAACCCTATTGGTTTCATTGGGCGACAGGGCTTGAGATGTCATTTCATCTCAATGTCGGGTAAAAGTCCCACAAAAATTGGAAGCAACGTCTTCAGAATGACGTTTTGGAGTGTTGACGGGGACGTTACACCTCAAATCAAACAAACAAACAAACAAACAAACAAATAACGTTCTGTGTTTCCGTCTACACAGTAAAACAGTTGCTTAAGAGTGAGCATGTTTTTGAGACACTTGAAAATGTGAATATAAAACTAAAAAGTCCTAAAGCAGAGAAAGCCCTTATTGTAGCTATGCGTCCTGTTCGTGATACTTCCGACATCAGTTCGGATGATATGACACTTTAATTTATAAAATACCTTATCAGAGTACTATACCATATTTACGCAAAATGTCGGGATCTCTTATCAACGGGACAAAGTTTTTAAATATAGCGGGTTTTAACTATAATATATCTCATTAAAATTTGTAGAAAGAGCTGAAAATTGTTTTCAATTTTGAGTTAACAAAATTAGATCTTGAAAAAGTTAAGCGTCGAAAATGAAAATATAAACTACCAACTTTCATCTGAACAACAACAACAACAGAAAACAACAAAAGCAACACATCCTCATCCCCCTTCTCTTCATCATCATCGTCATCATCATCATCATCATCATCATCATCATCATCATCATCATCACCATCATCATCATAAGCAGCAGTAGCAGCAGCAGCAAAAACACCACCACGACCAAAAGCAACACTCCCTTGAGCCATAAAGAAGGAGTTTCGAAGAATACACGTTTCAGGCTTTTCATCCTGGTGACCTAAATAGTATTACCTCAATGCACCATCCTGATGACAGGTACATGTGCAAATAGTGCATATAGTTCATGCATAAACAGTCGTCTCGTAAAACCATCTATTAACCCTTTTTGTACCAAATGGAATCTTGCACCCAGTAAGCATTCTACATAAATCTACAGCGGGCCGTTAGCGGCCCGTCAGGGTAGCTGACGGGCCGCTAACGGCCCGCTGTAGATTTATGTAGAATGCTAGCAGGGCAGGAGTCCATTTCGAAATTTAGGGGTGTCAGGTTGTGTTTTCTTCGTAATTTATTCGGAGAAATGGCTTTAGTTTTTGCAAACAGCGTTGGCCCTGAATAGACGCCGCGTTCTGCGGCGTCTGATCTGGGCCTGCACTGTTTGCCAGGATCCCCTTTAGAGGTTTCTGGTACTGAATGGGTTTACAAGTATGGATATGCCCATATTCAACACGTCAAAAACTCCGGACTGAAAGAGTAAACGCATTATTGTTTTATTTTATCACAACTCAAAGTGTTATATAACTTACACAAAAGCCATAAGAATCATAGGCCTACACGGATATGAGGGTCACTGTCCGGCATCACGAGGCTTGCTGAATGACACCGAACAATGGTCCCGAGGTACGGATTATTCTGTCCACCCTCACACCCATGTAAGATTTTTGGGTCGATCGTTTACGATCCTAATTTACTAAATGGCAAAACGGAATTCCTGCAGTTGTCCCCGTGACCATCACTGAATTGGGAAAACCAATATTAATAGAACTTGAAACCTTGCGCTATTTTTATCGATGTAACATATAGGTCAGAGCAGGAATCGTGTGAACACTGAATACACAGATCAGACGCCGCGGAATGTGGCTTGTGCTCAGCAGGTTGCACAGCGACTACACTGTTTGCTTAAATAGTGGCATTTGAGGGTTAAACGAAATAGTATTAGACTGCCAGGTTGCTCACGTAATGAAAGAAAAACAATACATGCTGTCACGTGACGTCTTCGGAAAACTGTTACACAAATGTATGCCAAGTCGAGAAAAATAGACTTTTCGCACTTCTGTTTAGAACCTTGAAATGTAAAAACATGAGGATAAACAACGACAGACATTGTAGATGCTGATCAGAAGCCATCGATGGATCTACACTGTTTGTAGCTGGATAAAATGTTAAACATGTAATATTTTTTCAGCACAGATTGTTTTGCATAATCAATGAAAAACTCTAAATTCAGAAAGATGAATCAATATACGCGTATATAGAAGGGAAACAATTCAACACATTAACAAATGACAAGTACATGTAAACAATTTGAAGGAAATGCTACCATATTTTCTTTTTCAGACAAAAATTGCCTGAACACTTTTCTTATAATGAAGAGTTTTAACGGGTACCCACAGTCTATGTTATAAAGCAGAGCATAGTTTGCTTGCTATTGTCCGCGTGACTATCACTGACAAACTGACCTTGAACAAAATCCAAGTACTGGTTGTTTATAGAATCCCTAAGATGTCAGAGCGTAGCGTAAGAAGGAAATTCTGGGCTGTGCTCGTTTGTTTGTTTGATTTGAGGTTGATTTGTTTGATTTTGAGGTTTAACGTCCCCGTCAACACTGTAAATAAAAATCAAAAATGAGTTCCTTTAAGAGCAATGAAAACATTCATAAGAAAGAAGATGGGTCATACTACGTAGTTTCGGCTAATAAAGCCTCATCAGTGACCCTGTAATGATCCGGCAAAGAAAGCCAGAGGAAACATACTGCAATTTTGCGAATTTCGAATTGGCAATCGATTCAAAGACTGATATAAATCAAAATGGGGTCCAAATGATTAAAAACCTGTCTAGAATATGAGTCTAAAGCAATAATTTAAATCCGATTTCTCAGAATATTCACGCTGATCTCAAAGGACCAAAAGTAAAATATAAACTGCACTATGGTTGATGTACGGGGAGACGTTTTACGGCCGCCACACGGCACAACACCAGCTGCAGTGAAGGCAAATAAAAATCAAAAATGAGTTCCTTTAAGAGCAATGAAAACATTCATAAGAAAGAAGATGGGTCATACTACGTAGTTTCGGCTAATAAAGCCTCATCAGTGACCCTGTAATGATCCGGCAAAGAAAGCCAGAGGAAACATACTGCAATTTTGCGAATTTCGAATTGGCAATCGATTCAAAGACTGATATAAATCAAAATGGGGTCCAAATGATTAAAAACCTGTCTAGAATATGAGTCTAAACCAATAATTTAAATCCGATTTCTCAGAATATTCACGCTGATCTCAAAGGACCAAAAGTAAAATATAAACTGCACTATGGTTGATGTACGGGGAGACGTTTTACGGCCGCCACACGGCACAACACCAGCTGCAGTGAAGGCAAATAAAAATCAAAAATGAGTTCCTTTAAGAGCAATGGAAACATTCATAAGAAAGAAGATGGGTCATACTACGTAGTTTCGGCTAATAAAGCCTCATCAGTGACCCTGTAATGATCCGGCAAAGAAAGCCAGAGGAAACATACTGCAATTTTGCGAATTTCGAATTGGCAATCGATTCAAAGACTGATATAAATCAAAATGGGGTCCAAATGATTAAAAACCTGTCTAGAATATGAGTCTAAACCAATAATTTAAATCCGATTTCTCAGAATATTCACGCTGATCTCAAAGGACCAAAAGTAAAATATAAACTGCACTATGGTTGATGTACGGGGAGACGTTTTACGGCCGCCACACGGCACAACACCAGTAAAGGTCATTTTGGAGACGTTGCTTCCAATTTTGTGGGACTTTTACCCGACATTGAGATGAAATGACATCTCAAGCCCTGTCGCCCAATGAAACCAATAGGGTTTATAAGCATGGACGGGCCGACTCGCACCGCTTTGCCTAGGCAGACTTAGATCCGCTAAGTGCTTTACCAGTACTCGTGTGCGGGTCGGTTTCAGCTCTGCGTGGAAGCATCATGCAACCCATATATTTCTTTAAGCCCCGATGGCCGGGGGCCGGATTTGAGGTTTAATGTCCACATCAACACTGTAAAGGTCATTTGGAGACGTTACTTCCAATCTAATGGGACTTTTACCCGACCCTGAGATTAAATGATATCTCTAGCCCTGTCGCGCATTGAAACCAATAGGGTTTATGAGCATGGACGGTCCGACTCGCACCGCTTTGCCTGGACAGGCTTAGATCCTCTAAGCTGTTTACCAGCAAACAGAATCTATATAATCAGACGCCACATAACGCGATATCTGATCAGATCTACTGTGCTTGCTTTAATTTAAATGAATAGTTCGATTCTCAGTTCATGACTATTTTTCCAACCTACACTCAGAGACGATCGACCCACCAGTACTCTCAGTGCTTTGACTTTATAATGCAGATAATTCCAATGTCGACGTCCGCCATATTGTGGTGACAATAATGTTGTGTTTTTGGTGTCACTTTACGAACAGTGACGTCAAACTTAACGATGGCGTACTTTACGCCCTATTCAACCAGTGCACACCAAAGACGTGAAAATGAACGATTTTTATCCAATCATTGGGTAGGATGATCTAGGTAGGATAAGAAGTTCTATCCCAGGTTTCAGTCCAGGATTTCCTTATCTGATGTGCATGAAAAAGGTATCTTCCTTGTCTCTGATTGATATTTTTGAGTCGATAGTTTTACAATCGACCCAAAGTTATAAAGGGCAGAATTTGAATAAATGCTGTTCTCCACGTGACTATCGTCGATTTTGGGAAACCAATGTTTTGGTTATTAATAGAAAATAATAGTACGTTTTTATCGATCAAGGTTAAGGTTTTTAATAGCAATTCATCGTTGTTACATGTTACATGTAGGCCAGCGTACTGCGTGTACCCAGACCAGCTTAGCCGGCTGCTGTGGAATTGTCTCAAAATTATAATTTAGTGTTTGACTAATCAGAACTTATTTGAAACAGATGTCTATGTACGTTTGAAACAGATGTCAGTATTCCTACATAAAATGTGCAATTTATTCCTATGTTGATATCCCTAGATACGTATGCATATAATATTGATCCTGATGTGATGGCTCTGAGCCATCTTATCGGGATATATATTGCTTTCCATTCAGCTAGATGCCCTATTTAAAATAATAGAGGTGTCAAACTTCAGTGATGGAAGAGTGCACTTCAGAAGCACTGGCAACACTGACCGATATTCTCTGCCGATTGCAGGCTTGGAAATTGCTCATGAACGAGGACTGTTTCCCTACATCCCGTCTCCCGAAGATGGCGATATTGTTATTCAATACATAAAGAGTGGTAAAAGCATCGCAATTCACGAGATTCCGATAATTCACGAGAAGTTTACGAAAGCCGACGTATTAGGCGATGACATTGACCAATTTATTCCTTGCATAAAGGTCAGTCTCATGTCAAAATGTTCGAACTATACCAAATGCAGTGTCGTCCCCGATACACAACACTCTGACCTCATAGTGGAACAAATAACACTGCTATTTTTGGGTCGAGTGTTTGTCAACCCCGTAAACCCCACCCCACTTTTCTCTATATAAAGTGGGGTTTAGGGTTCTTCATTTCACAGACTTGTTCACCTGCTGCTAGTCTTTTAGGATAACTACGGTTTATGGATAATATTCAGATGAGCAGTCAGAGGTTAATTATGCCATAACGCACACGACTGTCGTATACTTTATTTATGGATACGCTCTAAAGAAATATCGCCACATTCTTGTTATACCTTTCGAGAAGGACATGAGGGACAATTACTGAAAATGTAAGTGTTTTTCACATACACTAGGATAAGATGCCAGTGCAGAATGCTGTTTTCCATTTTAAATTACGATAACACGCCTATTTGAGAAAATGACGTCTCTCTTATCTGTAGAACTAGATTTTTCAGGTGAAAAATACACCCCGTAAAACAAGTCCGTGAAAAAAAACACCCCCTTAAACCCCACTATATATAGAGAAAACTGGGGTTTGCGGGGGTATACATTATTTTTCTTATTTCTGCTCAAAGACATAGCTTGTGGGTTCTCGATAGAACCGCCTCAATGAGGCGGTTCTAACGAGTACCCACAATCTATGTTAAAAGCAGAAATAAGAAAGATGTTAGAATTTTACCTAATATTTGTCACTTCTGACAACATATTGGACGCCATTATTTCACACGGACATGTTTTCCTAATGAAAACGAACATTTTAAGCTGAAAAATTGTGATATTTTTCTTATTTCTGCTCAAAATATAGATTTTGGGTACTCGTTAGAGCCGCCCCATCGAGGCGGTTGTAACGAGTACCCACAATCTATATTTTAGAGCAGAAATAAGAAAAATAAGGTTTACCCCTGCAAACCCTAATTTTACTATATCAACCATTTTACTTTTAGTCCTTTGAGATCAGCGTGAATATTCTGAGAAATCAGAAATAAATTATTTGTTTAGACACATATTCTAGACAGATTTTTAAGAATTTGGACCCCATTTTGATTTATATCAGTCTTTGAATCGACTGCCTACTCGAAATTCGCAAAATTGCATTATGTTTCCTCTGGCTTTCTTTGCCGGATCATTACATGGTCACTGATGAGGCTTTATTAGCCGAAACTACGTAGTATGACCCATCTTCTTTCTTATGAATGTTTTCATTGCTCTTACAGGAACTCATTTTTGATTTTTATTTAGGGGGTCAAAATTATATAGGTGTGTTTTCGTGATGCACTAGGATAAGATGCCAAGGCAGAATGCTGTTTTTTATTTTAAATTACGATGACACGCCTATGTGCGAAAACGACGTCTCTCTTATCTGTAGAACTAGCATTTTTCAGGTGAAAATATTTGAAATTTTCTTTTGTGTTTCAAAATGAGGGTTAACGTCCCCGTCAACTCTATAAAGGTCATATTGGAGACACTGCTTCCAGTTTTGTTGGACTTTTACCCGACACTGAGATGAAATGACATCTCAAACCCTGTCACCCAATGAAACCAATAGGGTTTATTAGCATTGACGGTTCGCCTCGCACTGCGGTTCCTGGACAGGCTTAGATCCTCTAAGCGGTTTACCAGTACTAGTGAGCGGGCCGGATTCATCTGTGCGTGGAAGTATCTTGCAGCCCATAAATTTCTTCAAGCCCCTATGGGCGGGGGCTGAAAGTTGTTTCACACACACTAGGATAAGATGCCAAGGCATAATGTTGTTTTTCATTTTAAATTACGATAACACGCCTATGTGCGAAAACGACGTCTCTCTTATCTGTAAAACTAGCATTTTTCAGGTGAAAATATTTAAAATTTTTCTTTTGTGTTTGAAATGAGGTTTAACGTCCCCGTCAACACTATTTAGGTCATTTTGGAGACACTGCTTCCAATTTTGTTGGACTTTTACCCGACATTGAGATGAAATGACTTCTCAAGCCCTGCCGTCAATGGTACCAAACGGCTTATATGCATTGGACGGTCTGACGCATACCACTTTGCCAGGGCAGGCTTAGGCCTCCTAAGCGGTTTACCAGTACCCATGTTTGGTTAGTTTCAGCTCTGCGTAGAAGCACCAATCTATGCAGCCCAATCTATTTCTCCAAGCCCAGATGGGCGGGGCGATTAAGATGTTTTTCTTATTTCTAGAAATAGAGATATTTTCTTATTTCTAATACCAAAACAGATTGTTGATGCTGAGGCGGTTCTAATGAGTACCCACAGTCTATACTTTTGAGGAAAAAAAAAAGGAAAATAATAAGTACCTCACTTTTCTGTATATCAATTGAGGTTTAGAGGGGTGCTCACTGCATGGACTTGTTCTCATGATGATAATTGTTTAAGAGTACTGCGAGGGCTGATTGATATGTCATCACTTGAACAAGTCCGTGAAATGAACACCCCCCCCCCCCCTAAACCCCACTTTATATAGAGAAAACTGGGGTTTAAGGGGGTAAACATTATTTTTCTTATTTTGACTCCAAGACATAGGTTGTGGGTACTCGTTAGAACCGCCTCATTGAGGCGGTTCTAACGAGTACCCACAACCTATGTTTGTAGTATTTATAAGAAAAATATCACGGATTTTCATACGAAAATAGCCATTTTGGAGATGTGAAAAATGCACTATACGGGTGTGTTATCGTAATGTTATGACATTAGGAAAATACGCCTATACAAATACATTGTTGACCTTTCTGCCGAAAAACGAAAAATTTTTAGATGAAAAATTGTTAAAGTTTTCTCATTTATGCTCAAAATAAAAGTTGTGGGCACACGTTAGAACCGCCTCATCCACAATCTATATTTTACAGCAGAAATAGGAAAATAAGGTTTACCCCTATAAACCCCAGTTTTACTGCACAAAAGTGGGGTTCAATGGGGTTAAAATTATATAGGCGTGTTTTCGTGATACGCCTCATATTGAAGGTTTGAATTTTGTCGGACATATTTGTTAACATAATCCCCTTCAGTATCTATAGACTTTTGCCAGGAGTGTTTAAGGGCCTCAAAGCCACTTTTATAGAAACCCTTTTCTTGGCTGTTCAGAAAGTCGTACACTGCATATATGACGTCATTATAGAACCGGTAAACCTCTTAGAGGATCTAAGAAGCCTGCCCAGGAAAAGTGGCGCGAGTCGGAACGTCCATGCGTATAAACCCTATGGGTTTCATTGGGCGGCAGGGCTTGAGATGTCATTTCATCTCAATGTCGGGTAAAAGTCCCACAAAATTGGAAGCAACGTCTCCAAAATGACCTATACAGTGTTGACGGGGATGTTAAACCTCGAATCAAACAAACAAGACGTCATCATCGGACTGAAAATGGGCGCCTGAAAAAGCCGTTTTCAGTTTTGGAAATAAAAGTCTGATGGAGAGAGATCAGGTGAATAAGGCGGATGCTCAATCAATTTAAAGCTACAATCGTGAATGGCAGCCATAGCAATGATAGGCTTATGGACAGGAGCATTGTTCTGATGGATCAACACACCTTTAGTGAGCTTTTCACGGCGCTTAAGTTTAATATTTTGCCGTAACTGCGTCTGAAGTGAAGCATAGTATGTGCCATTGATTGTGTGTCCCTTTTGGAGATAATGTATCGGAAGAATGCCATCTGCATCCCAGAAAACCGAGGCCATAACCTTCACAGCTTGTGGAGCAGTCTTTGATTCTTTGGCGGAGGTGAGCAAAGGTGCTTCCATTGTTTCGATTGTTGTTTGGCGTCTGGGGTAAAATGATGGACCCGTGTTTCATCCATAATCTCTGAAGAAAGCTCAACAAGGTTAGATTAGCATGCGATAAGGTGCGCCCGGTGTGCTTCTGATCAACTCTCAGAAGTCTTGGTACTCATCGGGCCGAAAACGTTTTCATTGCAAGATCCTCTAGCAGAATGGAATGTACTCTTTCCTGTGAAATGCCAACTCTGCTGTATATCCTGTCAGTCATAACAATATCATGGAACTTATTGACCATTTCTGGGGTTGCAACATTGACTGGACTTCTAGAACGGGGGTGAGGAGGGGGTGGGTCTGCCGTGCTTAAATTCCGCCACTCTGTAGCATATGAAGGGGCATCTTTCCCTAGTGTTGCTACCATATCATTATGAATATCCTTAGGTGTTAAACCTTTTTATGCAAATATTGGATCACTGCTCTTTCACTTTGAAAAAGCTGCTTGTCTTACTTTACAGTATAAACTGACCAAATGAGACCAGCCCTTCGGTACACGGCCCTATATAGTCAGAGAAAAGAAAGAACTTATGGTGAAGATCCCTGCGTACCTCCTTCAATACGAGTCTCACAGCATATCAATCAGCCCTCGTATTATGTCATTTTTCCATACATGTATTTATATCTAAAGCATTAGTTTTGCATCAAACATGCGATATAGCCGATTTTCACTGGCTCAAGTCCACACCTTTGGAATTCTGATGGCGTTCAACCATTTGGACATTAGGGGCCGAGTGCATAACACAGACGTAAGCGTACGTCAGGCGTACGCCTGTCAAGTAGTTCATCACGAAAACACGCGTATATAATTATGACCCCATCGAACCCCACTTTTATGTAGTAAAACTGGGGTTACCGGGGGTATACCTTATTTTTCTTATTTCTGCTCTAAAATATAGAGTGTGGGTACTCGTTAGAACCGCCTCGATGAGGCGGTTCTAACGAGTACTCACAGTCCATATTTTGAGCAGAAGTAAGAAAACTATCACAATTTTTCATCTTAAAATTTTCATTTTTTCAGCGATAAAGGTTTCAATGTATTGGTATAGGCGTGTTTTCGTAATGTGCAGAAATCGACGCGGTGTGCACAGCAAACATAGTCGTAAACTCTCTTTTAAAGTCACGACTTCCAGGTAGCAGACTTAACTTAAACGTATCATTATTGTAATGTACACGGATTTTATGAGAAGTTAAAGTAGAGAACGGGTATCTAGAGACAGATCAAATCCTTTGAATATTTATTATGATACTACTGAGCTTTAAGAGCGATTTACATGACGAAAACACGCCAATATAATTTTGACCCCTTTGAACCACACGTTTATACAGTAAAACTGGGGGTTCCAGGGGTATACCTTATTTTTCTTATTTCTGCTCTAAAATATAGATTGTGGGTACTCGTTAGAACCGCCTCGATGAGGCGGTTCTAACGAGTGCCCACAATCTATATTTGGAACAGAAATAAGAAAAATATCACAATTTTTCATCATAAAATTTTCATTTTTTCGGCGATAAAGGTGGCAATGTATTTGTATAGGCGTGTTTGCGTAATGGACTACCTCGCCACAGATTGCTTGAATAAATGAGCTCCGTCCTGCCTTGGAACATCACCGTGCAGAAATGGGACCAAACGCACCTTGGCGATGGTGCCGGGGCTACACTGCATTGTGCCGGCCAAGAGGTGCGGACGTGTGGCCATCAAAAGGACCGTTTGATCATCGGAACAGCCTACTAATGATGCCAGCAACAGACAGATGAGCCGACGCCGGAGTTGCCAAGGTTAGCCAGCCTTTTGCCGGAACTCTGGCCTTTATAAAGGCCACCTCGGTCAGACATTCTGACTGGCACTGGCTATGGGTCGGAATCGAGCACGTTCCATAGCGTGATTTTTCGGACCACCTGTCGAAAATTCCGTTTTTACTGCAGCGTGTCTGAGGCGAGAGTGATACATCGGCCTCGACGCATCACCCCATGCGAAAGCCTTTTAGAAAGTGGGAAAACTAATCCTGGACATGTTCTAGGGGTAGCCCCTATATGCACTTATAGCGCCCGGTTATCAACGAACGAGCTTGGAACATTCCATCCCGCGTCAGAGTGCGATTTCAGCTGAAATGCAGACCCTTTTGGCGAACGACTGTTTCCAGAATGCGATTGGTGACTTCATAAATATTAATACATCGACTGCATGCAGGATTTTCAGACGGACTGTTTTGGTTCCCAAAGGACTTCTACATCGCGATGTGCAATTTCCAGGCAAGATGCCCAAGTAAATATAATCAAGCAAGGTTTTCGCGCAAAATCAGGGTTCCGAATGTTATCGTTTGTGTTTTGATGGAACGCAAATACCAATTCAAGCTCCTACTCCAAAAATGTTAGAATGATGTTTTTTAGCGCGGGAAAGTAGATCCTTCCACTTGTGTTTTAGTTCATCTATTCACGGTGCTTTCTAATTGAATTACAGGACATTGTATTGCCTTCCATTTTTGCTTTTTCAACGTTACTTAATTTTTTGTTTAATTCCTCAGCCTTTGCCTTATAAAGTGCCAACAGTCTCAAAATTTCATTTTTCTTTTTTCTGGCAAACATTTTCTCAGAACATACACAGCAGACGTGCTGTCATGCAACGCTTTAAGTGTGTGTATTGTGTGCATTAAGCAGAAAAAAATCATTTCCCACTTCATGTCAGGAAAAGCCAATTGTGATGTCATACAGAATGTGATATATAGAGGATCTTACACGAGTGGTCATTTCATATGATATTTATGAAACGAGCCTTCGGCGAGTTTCATAAATATCATATGAAATGACCACGAGTGTAAGATTCTCTTTATCATATGACTACTTTAAATTGGATTTTATCGCCTTTTAATTTGACAATTTTTCTACGAAAATTGCATTGTTGACATGGATGTCGTCATGACGTTACTTAATCCCGCCAAAGTGTTATTACACGTGTGGTCATACGATTTTTATTACACGACGTTATCCACTGCTTATCAACGACGTCATATGATAAACCGGCATATATTTTAAATGTATTTAAATATCTTATATTTAAACCTCATGTGCTCTAATATTCTAACTCAATCGTTAGGGCTATTTTTTAACTATGGTATACTCCCCATGTCTCAATTTTCAAGAGTTTTTCTTATCTATCCTTATCGTTTATACGCTCATTTTGAGACTATATAAAATCTTATTTTGAAGACAGATATGAATTTGCAGCTAGACCTGCACGGTCTTGCTACCCGAGCTGCCACGATTTAACAAGGCTTGTCTTAAACTGTTTACATTTTTATCTGTTCCAAATACTTTTACAATCTGAGCGCAGTTTAACGACAATTATCTTAGCCGACCCCGGTAGCTCAGTCGGATGCGCGTCTGACTGGTGATCAGGAGGACGCGGGTTCGATTCCTGCTGGGGTCGGCAACATTCTTTCGTGGAGATTGATCATGAAATCTTTTCTGCGGTCATTCTCTACCTTCCGCTGATTCAAGAAGGGCAGTTGTCAGTTTCTGGAGAAAGAATGTGCACTGTACTGGTTAACCGCTTACGTATAAGTCTGCCCAGGAAAAGTGTGGATAGGAAACTTGACCGGCTCAAAAATGACCTAAAATAGTGTTGATTTGGCCGTTAAACCCCAAAACAAACAAACAAACAAACGACAATTATCTTAAAAATGTGACCACACTGTTATGTATATATGTTTTATGTTGATTGATGTTATACATGTATGTGTTACAGAGGGCCGCAAGGTAGTCTAGCAAAAGCAGCTAAATCCCTCACCCTCTAAAAATATAGTATAAATAATAATAAAAAACAATATCCATGATACATCAAACTATTATGGCTATTCCCATGTGAGACGCCAAGTTCTGCAACAGAAGGTCAGGCGTTTTTTCGCCGGGCACTCCGTTTTCGCCCACCTCTGATTAACGATCGGCTCGAAACAAGTGAAATATTATTGGAAGGGCCGTAAAACAAAAACAAACAATATGTGTTTGTGAAACACTGATGCCCCCGAACATAGCATTTGAAATATCGAAAGTTATGACCAATGTTATTTTTTTAAAAAAGTAGGCCAAATGTCAAGATCAAGGTAACGAGGTTAAAAATATGGTACCTTTGGAAAGGTCTTGTGACAAGAAAGGCACATGTGAAATATGGAAACCATAACAGTCACCATTCAAAAATTATGCCTAATGTTAAGTTTTTTTGCGGACAGACAAACAGACGGACAGACAGACCAAAAACTATATGCTTACTCCAGTGGCAATTAAGTCCTTTGTGTATTCCAATTCTAAGACAGTCGTACACTGGACATACATGCAGTTATGTCTACGGTCGTAGCTTAAACCGGCGCAAACTACCCCTTCTTTATGCACGCGGACCCAAAATTTGTTAAACTAACCGGGGTTTCATATAAAATGGCCACACCTGCAAGACATTTTATTATATACGTAATTACCTGAATTCCGCGTAACAGAGAACTTTCAAAACGTATACTAGTAATTAATTTACCTGCAGTCTTTTTTTGGCGGTTGGGGTGGGGGTATGAGTCACGGCATGAGCATACCTGTCTTCGGCGTTCGTGACCAAATAACACGCAAACTAGCCTGCTAAGCCTCTAAAACTAGAAAGAGTCTAGTTTGTTTGTTTTTGTTTGATTTGAGGTTTAACGCCCCCGTCAAAACTGTAAAGGTCATTTTGGAGACGTTGCTTCCAATTTTGTGGGACTTTTACCCGACATTGAGATGAAATGACATCTCAAGCCCTGTCGCCCAATGAAACCAATAGGGTTTATTAGCATGGACGGTCCGCCTCGCACCGCGGTTCCTGGACAGGCTAAGATCCTCTAAGCGGTTTACCAGTAGTAGTGTGCAGGCCGGATTCAGCTCTGCGTGGAAGCATCATGCAGCCCATATATTTCTTCAAGCCCCTATGGGCGGGGGCCGCGCAAGTCTTGACATTTTTTAGAGTCTTGACATTTTAGATAAAGAAGGTTAAGGGGAATGAATACATCTTCAGGGGAGCCAACTCCTGCAAAAGTATTTTCGCCTTCCATGTCAAAAGGGGTCAACTCTTAAAAAAAAGAATTTGCTCCTGAGGAGCAAATTCTTTCCTTTAAGAGAAGACCTCCTTTTCAGTGGAACACGGCTTATAGAAAAGCGAACAGGAAGTCTCGAAAGTTGTCTCCCTTTGAAAAATGGCAGAACAATCTGACAGGTGTTCCCATTCCCCTTAAGGTGCAGCGAAAACTAAGGTGCTGGTAAGTCTGTGCGGATGCGCGGGCTGACCTGCGCCTTTGAGTTTCGCACATGGCAAACACAGGTTTCTTATGACGTGGCTCATAATTTCGCCATGAACGAATTACCTGTCAACCTGAAAACCATATAAAACGCATTCCCAGGCCCGAGTAGCCTTGGTAAACATCTTCAAGGAAATGATACACCTTGAGGGGAGGGAACACATTGAAACATGGTGATGATGATAGTGATGATTTCGTGTTTAACGACGCGTCAACCCTCTTTGTGGGTTATAAGCGTCAAGCGATTCATGGTTAAACGGCAACACATTGAGACATATTTTTGTCTTAGCAAGTCAGTTACGCTTAGCCCGTATATGACAATGAAATCTTCTCCATCTGATAGACTGGGAACAGCCCATTTTCAATGATTGGCGTGTTATGAATGGGTTGCGTGTGGCACCCGTTACCAAACATGCGTGTCCTAATCAACAAACACAGTAGATCCAGATCAGATGCCGCGTTCTGCGGCGTCTGATCTGGGTCTATAGTGTTTGCCAATATTCCCGTAAAATTGGGACGCTATGCTTATATGGTTAAATTATTTGTTTGAATTGAGGATTAACGTCCCTGACAACACTATTTAGGTCATTTTGGAGACGTTGCTTCCAATTTTGTGGCACTTCTACCAGACGTTGAGATAAAATGACTCCTCAAGCCCTGCCGCCCAATAAAATCAAAAGGCATTGGGCGGTCTGACTCACACCACGTTATCCTTCTAAGCGGTTTACGAGTACTACTCATGTGTGGTCAGTTTCAGCTCTGTTTCTCCTAGCCCCGATGGACGGTGCGAAATTGGTTAAAGGAAGAATTTGTTCCTGTACGTGGAGTTTGGTCATTAAACCCTTTCTACGGTTATTTCTCTCCCTTTCGCTGATTCAAGAAGGGCAGTTGTCAGCTTCTGGCGAATGAAGTTATGCACTGTACTGGCTAACCCTGATGTACATTATAACCCTGTCCAGGGTTAATGTGGTTAGGTAATCTAGCTGGGTCGATGTGACCTCAGTGGGTTTGACTGGGCCGTTTTATTCCATACCACATCATTGGTGTCAACCAAATCAATCAAACCTTTAAAGTGACGACCATCGCCCCCGTCCATAGGGGCTTGAAGAAATATATGGGCTGCATGATGCTTCTACGCAGAGCTGAATCCGGCCCGCACACTAGTACTGGTAAACCGCTTAGAGGATCTTAGCCTGTCCAGGAACCGCGGTGCGAGACGGACCGTCCATGCTAATAAACCCTATTGGTTTCATTGGGCGACAGGGCTTGAGATGTCATTTCATCTCAATGTCGGGTAAAAGTCCCACAAAATTGGAAGCAATGTCTTCAAAATGACCTTTACAGTGTTGACGGTGACGTTAAACCTAAAATCAAACAAACAAAATAAAGTGACGACCTTTTCAGAGGGGCCCACAGAAAGTTCAGGAAGTTGCCTTCCTGGTCAAAATAGCGGAACACAGACCAGCTTTTTTATATTTTGACTCGTTCCTTGGCAAACAGTGTAAACCTATATCAGATGGAGGAGGAGGCGGCGTCTGATCAGGGTTTACAAGGTTTGCTTTATGCATTAGAATTTAAGGGAATAATTCAACATTGCGAAAACACGCCTATTCAAATATATTGAAAATTTTACCACCAAAAATAAAATTTCAGATAAAAACAAAATCAGATATTTTTATGTTCCTGCACAAAACATAGGTTGTGGGCACTCGTTAGAACCGCCTGATGCTGTGAGTACTCGTTAGAACTTCCTCGATGAGGCAGTTCCAATGAGTACTTTGTGAGCAGAACCATAGGTTGTGGGTACTCGTTAGAACCGCCTTGGTGAGGCAGTTCTAACGCGTAGCCACTATCTATGTTTTAGAGCAGAAATAAGACAAATAATGTATACCCCTGTTAACCCCAGTTTCACTATATGAGCCCCGCCAAGCGAATTTGTGTCTTCGAGCATTCCGTCATGACAAATTTTAACTGCGCATGCCCAGCCATTCAGAGGGGCCAGGGATATGGCTTTCTGTCTGAAGGTTCCTCTTGATTCACTGCTTGAATGAGCGAGCAGCGAAGGTTCTGGCGAGACTGCGCGGATGCGCAGGCTCGCCTGAGCCTTCGCTGCTCGCATAGGCGAACAGTACCGAAATCGCTTGACGGGGCCCATATAAAAGTTAGGTTAAAGGGGGTCAAAATCATATAGGCATGTTTTCGTGATGAAGTTCAGGGCCATTTTCCCAGCTTACACTTTAAGGTAACCGACTCACCCGTACTGCCAGTGCATTAATTCCGCATTGCGAAAACACGCCTATTAAGATATATTGAGAATTTTGCCACCCAGAAAGGAAAATTGTTCGATAAAAATACGATTTTTTTTCATAATTCTGCTTTAAACAAAGATTGTGGGTACTAAAACATCCCCGACGAAGCGCTTCTGACGAGTACCAACAAATCTATGTTTTTGATCAGAAATCAGAAAAAATAATGTATACCCTTGTAAATCCCAATTTTACCATATAAAAGTGTGTTTTGAAGGGGCCAAAATTGTAGAGATTTGGATTCGTGATGCTTAATCTACCATGTTTGTTTTTCTTTTTACAGGAGCCAGGTTTTTGTATTGATATTTATTTCGGCACTTTTGGCACCTTTTATCGAGAATGTAGCCTCGCAAGGCCAACGAGGTGGTGGTAACCAAGGAAACATGTGCTTGTATGACAATCAACATTACCCTCCCGGCTCTATTATCAATATGGGACGTTCTGATAACTGGTGTTACGGAGCATATTGCGGACAGGAAACACGTGTCAAATACTGGGACGATTACAGTTGCCCGATGCCAACGGAGGCCAACCCATCACCGCAGATTCCCGCTCACGTTCAAAAAGAAATACAACAGATTTTAAATCCTAACCAGCAGCATTCTGACCAGAAAAACCCTGCCGCTCAACAACAAACTGTATTTGGGACTCAAATGTTTGGCTCTAAGCCATTATTTCCTCCGGAACAACTAAACGCATTTGTTACACCGGTGGCACCCACAACACAATCAAGCTTTTTTGATATCCATGGCTGTTGGTACAGAGATCGTTTCTTTTGGCCAGGAACTGATATTTACAATGTCCGTAAGCCTGGGAATCGTTGTGAAGGGGCGTATTGTGATTGGAATTCAAAGGTGCAAACCTGGACGGACACGTGTACTGTCACCGTGCCGCCACCTCGGAGACCGCCGATCGACAGAACGTAGAACGATAGTACATACAAGATCATGATCAACTATACTTGATGAAAACTCTTTAAGCAAAGTTGTGATTGCATGGTGATGTAGGTACATGTATATTCTGTGGGATTTGTTTTGCTTCTAAAGGATATATAGAACATAACTGTATGTTTATAGAACATATTTTAGAACGTCAGTTGAGGGACTGCGTCTCTTGTGTGACATTCGTCATTGGACACGATGCCCAAGTTGCATGTACGTGTAAAGCTGTAGACCATTGTTTTTGCTTTCAAAAAGCAAATTAGTTACATACGCCCCGTAGCGGTACACGTTTGTTTGTTTGAATTAAGGTTTTATGTCCCCGCCAACACTATTTTGGTCAATTTTGAGGCGTTGCTTCCAATTTTGTGGGACTTTTACCCGACAGTGAGATGAAATGACATCTCAAGCCCTGCCACCCAAAAAAACCCAAAAGAGTTTATATGTACGGACGGTCGGACTCGCACTACTTTTCCTGGACAGGGTTAGACCCTCTAAGCGGTTTACCGGTACTCATGGACAAGCTCTGTGTGGAAGCATACATCATGCAGCCACATCTATTTCTCCAATGGGCGGGGGCATGTCACGTTACACGTACGACGTCTTCAACGACGACACGTATTCTAATGGCGGAATATTTACATTTAAAAAAAAAAAATCGTGAATCAAATGCATTTTAAATGTCATATGATAAATAGAATCTTATATTCGTGCTCGTGTTATTAAATTTATTAAACTCGTTGAGGAAAAAGTATAAAATGCTCGGCGAAGTCTCACATTTTATACCTTTTCCTCAACTCGTTTAATAAATCCAATAATACTGGAACACTTATATCACGTTTCAAGGTCGCATAAGTTTATCATACCGTCTCTGACAAGTGATGCGTCTTATAGAAGCTACTGTCGACGGTAAAGGGAAAAAATTCGAAGAAAAATGATCAAATGCCAGCCCGCACAAAACACCGGGCCAATGTAGGACCGCCAGCGATACGACGTGGTAACGTCGTATCGCAGTCGGCCCGACGTTGGCCCGCCCGACGTTGGCCCGACATGCTTTGCTGGTGGGATGATAAAACTTTCACAATCGTGGTCATTTCAACTGAAATTTATGAAACTCGCCAAAGTCTCGTTCAATAAATTTCATATGAAATGATCACTCATGCGAGATATTCTCTCTCTATATATAAATGTATCATAGTTTCTTATTTGAAAATGCAATCCACATTACGAAAGCATATCCGTGCCACTTTGTGCATTATTTCAGACCGCCAAAATAGTTGATTTTCTGATGAAAATGTATGGTATAATCGTTATTCATGCTTAAAACATAGGTTTAAGGTGCTCGTTAGAACCGCCTCATTAAGGCGATTCCAACGAGTGCCCACTATGGGGCGCCCTTTTACTATTAATTCCCTATTTAAAGATATCAATAATTATTCATGGATATACATATTTCGAATTCTGGACATCCATAATTATTTATGGTTATCAATAATTATTTATAGATATTCATAATTCGAATTATGGATATTCATAATTCCAATTATGGATATCCATAATTGATATCCATAAATCGAATAATGTATATCCATAATGCGATTTATGGATATCTATAATCAACATATGGATATCCATTATTCAGCCCGGTTTATAGATATCCATTATTCGATTTATGGATATCCATAATTCGAATTATGGATATCCATATATCAGCGGAATAATGGATAGCCATGTTTTGATTTATTGGTATCCATAATTGGAATTAGTTGGAACACACTTTTTTTTTCTTTCTGTTTAAATGTTAAATGCGGACGCTCGTTAGAGCCGCCTCGATGAGGCGGTTTCTAACGAGCACCCATATTTATACAAACGTATATTTTTTAACTCGTTAGAACTGCCTCAATCCACAATCTATGTTGAAAGCACGAACGATATAAATTCTAACACAGCGCGCCTATATAGGCAATGGAAAATAACTGTGTTTTAATCTTCAACAAATCACGGAAAGGAAGAGCGTTACTAGTGACGTCATTAAAAACTGCCAATATATGACGTCACTAGTCGATTTACTTGACGTTAGACGGTGTAATGTCATTGTCTCGCACCGAAAACGTTAGAAAAGGATATAAATGCATGTGTTTCAGTCGATAATTTTAGCGGGATTTCTTCTAAGAATGGCGAAAAGTTGTGAGATTTTGAAGGAAACAACAGCATTATTGCCGATTTTCAGCCTGTTAGAATCAAAATAGATCAGCTCTAGTTTGTGATTTGTTGAGTAATAAATCACTGTTTGTAGGTCAGTTGTAAGTAGACTAATCACGCGCGCTACGCGCTCGCGACTTGTCTACTTTACAACTGACCTCCAAACTGTGATTTATTACTCAACAAATCACAGAGCTGATATATGTGTTAATTAACAAACGTTTTGACAGAACAAATACAATCTTGGAGACATAAAAACGCCTATTTCATGGATGTGTTATTGCAATAACAAATAAACCATGAGAAAAAAGGACCTTTATCAGATTCATTACTTTTTCTGTTGTTTCATTTGTGCCCCTTATAGTGTAGAGTATCGGCATGGCGAAGGGTTCTGAGAAAATGTAGTTGGTGTGTGTGTTGCGGGGGATGTGTGTGTGTGTGTGTGTGTGTGTGTGTGTGTGTGTGTGTGTGTGTGTGTGTGTTAGGAGTTGCAGTTTAGCACAATCGGATGAAACCTTCAGCCGACTGTGCATGGACGTTTAACCATTTCTCATTGTGGAGGATATTGTTCCACTAGTCGACCCGGTTTAATTATACAATATTCAAATCGTTTCGATAGAGACACACATGAATCCTTGTCTTGCTGGATATATTCGGGATTGGGAACAGCTACTTTGGAACCGACAGATATCACCAGTTATAAAGCCTTGGGCAACCCATTGTTGCCCAGGTCTCGATGCGCGGGAGGTGTAATACCACATAAGATTTGCCAATAGGCCAGTGTAAAATACGGGACTTGGGGACTCTCCTATAGGTGTCCCTCGAAATTGCATGACCAAAAGGATATACCGCACTGAAATTAAGCAATAACTGTCCTACCGAACGGTATCCGTCTCACCTTAGGTCGGCCATCTCGATTTCTCACTTTGCAACTTGCCACTTGAACACGCTTTGGTTATGGGTTTTACTCGCTAAGGCGGACAAGCTTGAAGGAGTTATTCCCCTTTACCCCCCTTTTTTCGGCCTGGGGATTTGACGTTAGACGGTGGGTACATGGTGTGCAAAAATCCCCATACAGTTTTATACCGATAAGTTTGTCTTGGTCAGTACTTGTAGATGTGCATGTGATTTTGGCATTATCAAAATTTTATTTTTTTATTACTTTTTCGACTTTCGAACCTGGCCATTCTTGGGGTTTAGATACTGTTAACCTGTTTTGTACCGGATACCCAAAATCTGGTACCCTAGCAAACAGTGCAGGCCCAGATCAGACGCCGCAGAATGCGGCGTCTGATCAGGACCTATACTGTTTGCAAAAAGTTCGGCCATTTTCCAAATAAATTTTGAAGAAAACACAACCTGACACACCTAAATCTTGAAATGGACTCCTACTATATATAAGGAGGAAGATTCCATTTGGTACAAAAAGGGTTAAAGTACGTTGTAGTGGGCACCAAACTGGTCGAGTTAGCATCCTGAAAATTTATAATATACAATAGCATGAAAAATAAGCGGACCCGTAGTCTTTTGCTTTTCCGTAGGGGTTCATCTTGTAGTTTTATTCTCCCATCACGTGAACAAGTCTGTGAAATAAACACCCCGTAAACCCTACTTTAAATATAAACTGGGGTTTAAGGGTGTATGCATTATTTTTCTTATTTCAGCTTCAGAACATAGGTTGTGGGTACTCGTTAGAACCGCCTCAATGAGGCGGTTCTAACGAGCACCCACCACCTATGTTTGCAGTATCATTAAGTATAATAACACGAATTTTCATCAGAAAAATAGTTATTTTGGAGATGTAAAAATGCACTATGTCGCACGGGTGTGTTATCGTAATGCATTTTTCTCCTTTTTCGGCTTGGCATTAGGTTAGGTGGTGGGTACTTTATGTACGCAAAACCTGCTGCAAATTTATAACGATCAATTTGCAACTTTGCATACTCTTTTGTCATGGTCTATAGATGTGCCTATGATTTTGACATTATCGACAGCTTAAATTTTGTCACTTTTTTTACGACTGTTGAACTAAGCAATTTTTTGTATGCATTATACTGCGAACTAAATGGTAAGAGCTTTATACCTATTATCAGCATGAAAATAAACAGACCCGTATTTTTACGTTTTTTTTTTTCCTTTTGTTTCTTTGGGATTCTCCTTGAGGAGCAATTCCCCCTTTACACCCCTTTTCGACCTTTTTTTTTGTCATGGTCTGTAGATGTGCATGTGATTTTGGCTTTATCGTCAATTTAATTTATATCACTTTACAGTATGTTATAGTGGGTACCAAATGGTTGGATCTAGAGTCCTGAACTTTTATAGCATCAGCAGCTGACCAGTATTTTTCGTTCCTCTGTTAGGGTTCTTCTTTTAGTTATTCCCTTTTTCGACTTGGGCATTTGACGACAGACGGTGGGTACATGTACTTTGTATGCGCAACTGCGCATTACGACAACACACCCCTGCGGCATTGTGCATTTTCCACATCTCCAAAATGGCTACTTTTATGATAAAATTTCGTTATATTTTTCTTATTTTTACTCCAAACATAGATAGTGGGTACTCGTAAGAACCGCCTCATTGAGGCGGTTCTAACGAGTACCCACAACCTATGTCTTGGAGCAGAAATAAGAAAGATAATGTATACCCCCGTAAACCCCAGTTTTCTCTATGTATAGTGGGGTTTAGGGGGTCTTCATTTCACGGACTTGTTCACGTGATGTCTACAATTTTATTAATACGGATCAATTTGAAACTTTTCAGGTTCCTTGCATGTTTTTTTCTAGTTTTGGCATTATCATCAATTAAATTTTGTCACTTCTTTCGACTTCCGAACTCAGATGTTTTTTACGGTCAATGCATGTTAAAATTGTTTGTTAGAATTGATGCTTAACGTCCCAATCAACACGATTTAGGTCATTTTTGGAGACGTAGCTTCCAATTTTGTGGGACTTTTACCCCACATTGAGATGAAATGACATCTTTATCCCTGCTGCCCAATGAAATCAATAGGTTTTATATGCATGGACAGGTAGACTCGCACCACTTTACCTGGGCAAGCTTAGACCTTCTAAGCGGTTAATAAGTACTCGTGTGCAGTTGGTACCAACTCTGCGTGGAAGCATCATGCAGTCCAATCTATTTCTCCAAGCACCCATGGGCGGAGGTTTAAAATGCATGTTTAAGGGAGAGCAGATAGTTTGGTCACAGTGTTTTACAAACACATTGTCTATTTATCCTGGAAATTGCTATTGACTTTTGGAAATGATAAAGATGATTTACAACGTATGCAATGTCAGGTAAGCCATGCTTACTTCAACCAGATTTTCTGAAAACAGCTTAGTGTTTATGCAAACAAGTATGTTGAAAAGAAAGTGCTGTTCATTCCATCAAATGCTCTAATACACGTATATTGAATATCTTATTGTCTTTAACACTATTTAGGTCATTTTGGAGACGGTGCTTCCAATTTTGTGGGGCTTTTACCCCACTGAGGTAAAATGACTTCTCAAGCCCTGCCGCCCAGTGAAACCAGAAGGCTTTTATGCATTGGACGGTCTGACTCGCATCGCTTTGCCTGGACAGGCTTCGTCCTTCTAAGCGGTTACCAGTACTCGTGTGCCGTCAGATTCAGTTCTGCGTGGAAGCACAATGCAGCCCAATCTATTTTTCCAAGCCCCGATGGGCGGGGGCGATTACATCTACTGTAAAATGCATTTAACAGCGCCATCAATTAGATTCTTTTTCTTGCATTCAACTTTTGTCATTATGCTTTATTCATAAATTATACCTCAAAGTCAGGCAGAGTGGCCTGGTGCAGTTTCGCAAAACAAAACAGCATGCAGGACAAGGGTTTAATTAACCATTACTAGGCACCAAAAAGGTATTGCTCCAAACTGTGGTCAACAGAGTTCGATCCCGGGCTTCTCCAGACTTTCGGATGAGTCTTTAAACCGAGGTCCCGTCTCCGTATGACCTTAGCTGTTGGTGGGACGTAAATCTCAAACACTCACTCACTCACAGCCCCGGATACAGCATTTTTAAGTTGTCGAACAGAATTCAGACGATATGCATATGAGATGCAAATGCAAGGTCCATTGCTGACAAAGTTTTGAGCCAGCGCATGACAAAAACTACAATATGACCTATAATAAGTCATGTGCGACCTCCAAGGACTATGAAATGTTGTCACTTATCCATTACGTCAGTAAATACGTGCGTACACGGAATTAATACACAGATAAACCTACAACTTTATCAGAGTATCCAGTGTAGACGCAGAATAGCATATGAATTTAGATAGTGGCTTCAGTCTTCCAAACCATCACCTAAGATACAGGCAGACAGTGCATGCGACATCTTATTCCCCACTTATGTTGCTTTTATACAATAACCCAGAACTTTAAATAACCACTTGTAAAATCATATAAAACAACATAGCCTGGTAAAAACATTTGTAAAATCATATGAAACAACAGTACTCAACATACTAAGAACCATTTGTTTACTCATATAAAACAAGACGACCTAGTAAAAAGCATTTGTTAAAGCATATAAAACAACAAAGACCACCTAGTAAAACTTATGTGTAAAAAATCATACAAAACAATAGTCTTTATAATAGAAACCATTCTACAGGTTGTAATAATAATAGTTTGTCGATGACCAACCAATCTTAATCGCATTTGATGTGTTACTGTTTGTGTGTTCTAAGATGGCTGATGAGACCAGTTCTAGCCATTAAAATAACAGTCTATTTAAACCCTTAAAATCGTACAAAGCAACCATCTAAGCGGTTTACCAGTACTCGTGTGCGGGTTGGTTTCAGCTCTGCGTGGAAGCATCATGCAGCCCGTCTATTTCTTCAAGCCCCGATGGGCGGGGGCCGTCCGGAAGGACTATTATCACGTGGATTACTCTTATTATAACTTAACGAAAGCTCACATTTCACACGTTAGCCAACTCAGCCTGCCTCTAGAAGCAAGTAAAAGTTGCAAACGTGTATCATAAGAACGAACAAGAATACGCTCCCCGAAATCTGGCGAGTGTACTTGTCAAAAAAGAAAACAAAGCACTGGTGAGGCTATTGTTTGTGAGTGTACTTGTAGACTAGATAAATGACCGTAAACGCGACTTAGACTGTTTCCTTTAACCCTTACATTCCCTACCATAGGCAAACAATGTACACCCTGATCAGACAGCTGACGGATTATCTTTGTTCTCTATATACCACAATGGGATCATTGATTCCAAATGGGAAATATATGTTACAGTATGGTGAAGTACAGGGTTTCCATGATTTTATCCGCCAAATGTCAGCTAGAGTTACTGTTGTTACAAACGACGTCATTCTAAGCCTCCGTGGTGTAGTGGTTATGCTACTCGCCTTGTAAATCAGGGATCATAGGATCGATCCCGAGCTTCTTCAGACTTTCGTAGGAGTCTTTAAATCGAGGTCCTGTCTCCGTATGACCTTAGCTGTTGGTGTGACATAAAACTCAAATACTCACCCGTAAACGAATTCAGCAATGTCGCGTCAAAACGTTCGAAATGAAATAATTCACTTAGGTGAATTATAGTTTAGAATGCAGAAAAATCTCAGTCAATCACTGCCGGATGATAATGTTACTACTATTTTATTCTAATGAATATGCTTAATGCCAATAGTTGTTACATCCAACAACTCTGTTATACATTAATTTGGCTTCTAGACTTCTCATTCAAATGGGCAGTGGTAATTGTAACCGACATGTTGGCCATATCATGAGAAAACCTATCTTTGCCATTTGCGAACAACAAAGGTGCTGATCAGCCTGCGCATGCGCAGGCTGATCAGCACATTTGTGTTCGTTGCTAAGGTAATACAATACCTCTAGTTGCTATGCCTAAAAGTTTAAGACTCATGTTAGTTTCCGTAGCTGTGCAGGCCAGTATGTATCTTACCTGGTCGCGAAACACCGAAGATAGGTTTTCCCATCACGTGGCCCAAATACACCTACTGAAACAACCTGCAGCATCCCATTAATAACATAATTAGGAGTTGTTGTTATCCTGTCCGTCTTTTCGTACTTACTCATACCACGATGTTTGTTTACTCTTTGATGTTGAAATATACGCATATACATTGGTCATTATAATAACCATGTAAAAGTTAAGAAAGTCAGAAAAAATCCTGTATTTCTATGATAAGATATAAGGATATTCCTTAACATGTGGAAATTAACTATCCTTTCGGCTTTAGTTTCACTTCTGCTGTTCTACTTAACAGGTACGTAACAATTTGTTAAATCAGTGTTAATTTCATTGATACAAGACTTTCTGAACTTTTCGTAATAAAAATTTTGTAAAAATTAAAACAGAAATAAATCTAAAACGTCTGCAACGGATGGCCAGGTTGTTTTTTTCGGTTTTTGCCCACCTCTGATTAACCGCCTGCTCGAAATGAGTGGAATAATTTTGAAAGGGCCGTAAAACCTACACCTCTAAAGTTATAAAAAAGGAGAACATGTGGAAATTAACATCACGAAAACACGCCTATATAATTCTGACCCCCTTGAACCCCACTTTTATATATTAAACTGGGGTTTACAGGGCTAAACCTTATTTTTCTTATTTCGGCTCTAAAATATAGATTGTGGGGACTCGTTAGAACCGCCTCGTTGAGCGGTTCTAACGAGTACCCGCAATCTATATTTTGAGCAGAAATAAGAAAAATATTGGAATTTTTATCAGAAAATTTTCGTTTTTTGGTGGTGAAATTTTCCAATATATTTGTATAGGCGTGTTTTCGAAATGCAATTCTCTCCGCATTAGTTTCATTGGACAGGTACGTGAAATTAATATTTTGTTGAACCGCTCTAAATATCATTAATTAAAATCTTACCAAAGACAGGGTGTGGTGAAAAGAAACCAACTGACTGAGAGCAAAGTGAAATTATGTTGTAAAGGTAAGCAGTCTGAAAGTTTATAGAGAGCAACAGTCACAAGTGAAACGGAATCTAATGCAACGGAATGTCAGGTAGTTTTCCCCTGATGCTACGATTTTCGCCTACCTCTGGTTAACGACATGCTCGATATAAGTGAGATTTTCTTAAAAAAAAATAGGAGACATCAATAAACGACAATTATTTTAACAACAAAAGTATACACAAGTTAGAGATGATCATCGTTGAAAACGGCAGTGTTTGTTCTCTAACTTCTCATCAGGGTTAAATGGTTAATAAAAATATATATGTCTAAGTAAAAGCGTTTTTTTCCGAATCGGAATCCAAAGGCTATCCCAAACATCAAAAAATGGACAAACGCTTCTCAACAATCAACAAAAATCACAGTCGACAAGCGGAGTAAGCAGCTGTTTCCAAAACAGGCGCCAACTCAGTTACCTTTACTGAAATGAAAACATTTAAGGAGAATTTGAATACCTTCAGGGGAAGCCACTTCTGCAAAAGTATTTTGTCTCCAATCTTAATAGGGGTCAACTCTTAAAGGAAAGAATTTAGGAGCAAATTCTTTCCTTTAAGAGTTGACCCCTTTTCTGTGGGATAGAGCTTATAGAAAAGCGAACAGGAAGTTCCGAAAGTTGTATCCCTTTGAAAAATGGCGGAAAATCTGGCAGGTGTTCCCAATCACCTTAAAGACTGAACAACGCCGAATACAAAACAAAAGAAACCGGAGCGCCAGTAATAGTGACCTGGAGGTTTAACCCGGTTTGCGTTCTCCAACCTTAGCTCTCATCTTTCGCTGCGGTTTACACAATTCATTCCAAATATCTAGAGGTCGAGCTAAGGCTTCAATGATTTCAGATTGATTTTCAACGGAAAGGGACATCATGAAGTATCTTCCATAACAGAACAAGAACAGATCGACCACAAGGGGTGCGCAGTTCGTACCCATCGGAATACCACACTTTGTCTAAATAACTTTGTTCCAAATATTATGTAAATATTGTATGTCCGTAAAGTTGGCTGCCAGTTGCCAGTTGCCAATTCAAAAGAATTAGCGAATTGGTCTCTGGTTGCGTTTACCAGTTGCCTATTCAGTTGTTATGCTCTAAACCCTTATCAAATCGAATTGGAAGCTGGCTGTCGGTTTCCAGTTGCTAATTCAATAGAATTAGTTAATTGGCATCTGGTTGCCGCTTGCCAGTTGCCATTTCTGGTCTTATACGCTTAAACCGTCCCAAATCGAATTGGCAGCTGGCTGCCAGTTGCCAGTTGCCAGTTGCCAGTTGCCAATTAATTAGAATTATCGAATTGGCATCTGATTGCCGTTTGCCAGTTGCCTATTCAGTTCTTATATTCCAAAACCGTCTAAAATCGAATCGGCAGCTGGATGGCAGTTGCCAGTTGCTAATTCAATAGACTGTGCGAATTGGCATCTGGTTGCCGTTTGCCAGTTGCGTATTCAGTTGTTATGCTCTAAAACCCTATCAAATTGAGTTAGCAACTGGCTGCCGTTTGCCAGTTGCCACTTCAATAGAATTAGCGAATTGGCATCTGGTTGCCGTTTGCCAGTTGCCTATTCAGTTTTTTATACTCTAAAACCGTATCAAATCAAATTGGCAGCTGGCTGCCAGTTGCCAATTCACTTGAATTATCGAACTGGCATCTGGTTGCCGTTTGCCAGTTTAGTTCTTATACTCTAAACCCGTCTCAAATCGAATCGGCGGCTGCCTGTCAGTTGTCAGTTGCCAAATCAATAGAATTTGCGAATTGGCCTCCGGTTGCCGTTTGCCAGTTGCCTATTCAGTAGTTATGCTCTCAAACCTATCAAATCGAATTGGCAGCTGGCTGCCGATTGCCATTTACCAATTCAATAGAATTAGCGAATTGGCATCTGGTTGCTGTTTGCCAGTTGCCTATTCAGTTCTTATACTCTAAAACCTTCTCAAATCGAATTGGCAGCTGGTTGCCAGTTACCAGTTGCCAATTCAATAGAATTATCGAATTGGCATCTGAATGCAGTTTGCCAGTAGCCTATTCAGTTATTATACTCTAAAGCCTTCTCAAATCGAATCGGCAGCTGGCTGCCAATTGCCAATTCAATAGAATTTACGAATTGGCATCTGGTTGCCGTTTGCCAGTTGCCTATTCAGTTGTTATGCTCTAAAACCCTCTCAAATCGAATTGGCAGCTGGCTGCCGGTTTCCAGTTGACAATTAAATAGAATTAGCGAATTGGCATCAGGTTGCCGTTTGTCAGTTGCCTATTCAGTTCTTATACTCTAAAACCGTCTCAAATCGAATTTTCAGCTGGCTGCCAGTTGCCAGATGCCAATTCACTAGACTTATCGAATTGGCATCTGGTTGCCGTTTGCCATTTACCTATTCAGTTCTTATACTCTAAAACCGTCTCAAATCGAATTGGCAGCTGGATGCCAGTTGCCAGTTCAATAGAATTTACAAATTGGCATCTGGTTGCTGTTTGGCAGTTGCCTATTAAGTTGTTATGCTCTAAAATCCAACAAATCGAATTGGCAGCTTGCTGCCGGTTGCCAGTTGCCATTTCAAAAGAATTAGCGAATTGGCGTCTGGTTGCCGTTTGCCAGTTGCCTATTCAGTTGTTATGCTCTAAAACCGTCTCAAATCGAATTGGCAGCTGGCTGCCGGTTGCCAGTTGCCAATTCAATTGAGTTTGCGAATGTGAATGTGAAGTTAAATGCCATTTGCCGATTGGATAGGCAACTGGCAGCTAACTTCACGGACATAAATATTGTCAAGTAGAAAGGTCTTTCTGACATGACCATAAAGTATTATTTTTATGCTCTTCAGAAATGAAAAAGACATTTCTTACATTACATGCAATATACAGGTAATCTTCCCTATGAAATGTCCATTCAGTTAAATCATTAAGTTTTTCTTTTATAAGATTATTAGGAAGTGTAGTGTAAAGGATGGAAAAGTCATAAGTGGACATTCATGAAGCACTAAAACGTCTGGATTACAATGTATTAAAAACTTCATTAGATTTTTTATAGACCAAAACAGATTTCTCCCTGATCTATCAAAGACTTTGTCGCAATATTTAATCCTATGTTTTTGATGGCAGTAAAACATGAAGTTAATATTTTGGAAAGTTCAGTGGTGGTACAAGAGCTTGAATTTACAACAAACCGTGCTCTGAATGGTCTTCTATGAAGTTAAGGTCACCAGTATAACGTAGGCAGCTTGTCTTGGCCTTCTGTAACACGAACAACAAACTTAGTGGCTGAATGACAAACCTGGTCATCACCTACAGCCCTCTCTACAGCCAAAGGCAGCAGTTCATAGACCTTAGCACCACCAAGCTCTTGCTGAAGAGTGTTAACACAGGGGAGCCGTCAAACAAAGACAACATTGTAACGAGTAGCGGCCCTGTCTGCTGGAGCAAAAACAAACTTCTTATAAAGTTCTTGGATACCTTATTTATGAAGTTTGTTTCCCTACATGCCATCAGACACGACCATTCCCTTAAGTATTTAATATATGCACGAATACAATTTTGCTTAAATGTGATTTTTAAGCTTTTAGAGAACCAAAAAGAGTTTTTAATACTTACAAAATACATATAATTGTAAAATTTGGACAGCAGTCTGTTAGAATACAACAGCGGAGATATTCCAAGAATAATATTATATTTGCCGTTTTTAAAATAATTGTTCGTTGCAGTCTCTGGGGCATAAAGGCATGTTCTTGCATAACAGGCATGTTCTTGCATAACTATCTATGCGCATGGCTGTTTGAAGCCATTGTCAAATGGACCGAAACCGTGCTTAAACAGCAAAAACCATGTTCAAATCATGAAATTCGCGTGCTGTTTGAACATGGATTTTGGGCTTTTAATATCACAAGACTGGCATTGCTTTGTTTACGTTAACGTTATCACCCTGAACGTAGCGTTTTAGGGTTCTATGATGACGTCAGATGGTTACCGTGTAACGGCGTCACTGTAACAACATTCTGAACTGGCCGCCATGTTGGTTCGGCGCTCGCATCTGAAGAGTTTATATGGAGTTTATATGGAGCTTTTGGGCGTTTTCGTCAAAATTTGCTGTCGGAATCGTAAGTTATGCAAGAACAACGATCATCCATGGTTATTTCATTGTATTGACATTTGCCGGATCCCTCGGAAGATATTTGAACATTCGGTCAGCTTCTTCGGGACCCGGCGAATTTTAATGCATGAAAAACCATGGTTGATCCCTATTTTATGGAAGATGCAGATGGTAACAATACGTGTTTTCGTTTTGGTTTATTATTTCACATATTTCGAGCCGATCGTTAATCGGTGGCGGGCGAAAACCGGAATACCCGAAGTTTTGTCCTGTATCGCCATCCATGCTAGCTCTGAACCCCGGCATTTGTTGCGACGTTAGAAAACAGCCATGTTTAACGCGGAACCAGACGTGTGAAATGATGACGTCATTTTCACGCAGAGCATGACGTCAAAATTTCTCGCTTTATTACGTTTAAAAAGAAAGTCTATAGGCCCATAGGAAGCAAAAAGGTATATAATAATCATATTATCACTATAGAAACAGTGTCACGTACGTTGGATGTTTCCAGATCTTGCGTATTACACTCAACTCTCCGTGTCTCGTGTGGTACGTTGATCTGGAAGCACTCACTCGACGTGATACAATGCGGCAGATAAAGTTACCGTAGCATTAATATAAGAATCTTATATGGGTGTGAGGGGTGGAGGGGAAAATCCGTCCCGAGGGTCACTGTCCGGCATCACGAGGCTTGCCGAGTGATGCCGGAAAGTGATCCCGAGGGACGGATTTTTCTATCCACCCCTCACATCCATATTGGATTCTTTTTCTTGCACACCTTCCATTTCTTAGCGCGGAATTTCAATGCTGCAGTCACTTCGGTTACCAACGTCCGCCATATTGTGTTAACACTGCGAGAATGTAAAGTGACGTCACGGATCGTGCATGACGTCAACCTATCAAACACGCGATTATATTCGATTTGGGGTCGGAACACCAGGGTCAGAACATAAATTTCTATCCCAGGGTAAAATCACGGATTGCCTTGTCTGGTGTGCAAGAATATGTTTTTATACCGCAACCAGGCATTCTAGTAACCTAATAAAGGGGGTCGAATATCTGCACGCTATAATCGATAGTGACCTCTAATACCTTCTACTGACCTATACGTCTAGGGACCAATTATAGACCGGACCTACTTTTCAGGTCCCTAATTTGCAAATGTAAACAATAACATGCAACCTTTTTTACACGGAAAAACAACCAAATAACAAGTTATAATCTTTGCAATATTTATTTATACAAATTTTCAGAAATTTATGCTAAATTCTTACCTTCTCGGGCTTTCCTGGTTTGAATGGTCCATTGGAATAATTGCGCACATGTACTGCGGTTGCGTCTCAAGCTCGAAAATAATTTATAAAGCTAAAATAAACTATTTATTTGCAGATTTTCATATAGAATGTAAAGCGCTGAGAAACTTTTATTCGCGCGTCAATGTTGTTTCCGACGTCTGCTTGGTGCAGTGACGTCAGAAACTTAGCACTGATTGACCTCACGTTATACAACGTGTGCGCGCCATGGCACTGGATGTCGTTGAACACGCCGCGCTGTCTGCTGTCTTATTTGCTTAAATTTACTTAATTATAGATTGTTTTGAGTTGCGGAATAAACTAAATACATGATTAGTGTCTTTAATAATAAAATATAATCGGTTCGCCGCGACAACTTCATAGGGACTCGCTAAAGCTCGCCCCAATAAAATTGTCTAAGGCTCACCGATTATATTTTATTAGCTCACCTGTCACGTAGTGACAAAGTGAGCTTTTGTGATCACTTTTCGTCCGTCGTCCGTCGTCAGTGCGTGCGTGTGTGCGTGTGTGCGTGCGTGTGTGCGTAAACTTTTTCTTCAAATGACATCTCCTCCTAAACCACTGATCGGATTTTGACCAAACTTCACAGCAATGATCCTTAGGTGGTCCCCTTTCAAAATTGTTCAAATGGTTCTGGTCCATTGCACATCTGGGTCACAGGAGCTAAAAATAGGTTTTTAAACGAAAACTTTAAAAATCTTCTTCTCTGAAAGTGCAAGGCCCAGGTCTTTGATATTTGGTATGAAGTTTCATCTAGTGAACCTCTACCAAGATTGTTCAAATTATAGCCCTGGGGGCCAAAATGCCCCCGCCCCGGGGGCCTTTGGTTTTACATAGGCTTATATAGGGAAAATCATTAAAAAAATCTTCTTCTCTGAAACCACAAGGCCCAGGTCTTTAATATTTGGTGTGAAGCTCTACCTGGTGGACCTCTACTAAGATTGTTCAAATTATAGCCTTGGGGCCAAAAATGCCTCCGCCCCAGAAGGCCTTTGGTTTTACATAGGCTTATACAGGGTAAATCTTTAAAAATCTTCTTCTCTGAAACCGCAAGGCCCAGATCTTTGATATTTGGTGTGAAGCTTCATCTACTGGACCTCTACCAAGATTGTTCAAATTATAGCCCTGGAGGGCAAAATGACCTCGCCCCGGGGGCCTATTGGTTTTACATAGGCTTATATAGGGAAAATCATTAAAAAATGTTCTTCTCTGAAACCGCAAGGCCCAGATCTTTGATATTTGATGTGAAGCTTCATCTAGTGGACCTTTACCAAGATTGTTCAAATTATAGCCCTGGGGGCCAAAATGCCTCCGCCCCGGGGGCCTATGGTTTTACATAGGCTTATATAGGGAAAATCATTAAAAAATCTTCTTCTCTAAAACCGCAAGGCCCAGATCTTTGATATTTGGTGTGAAGCTTCATCTAGTGGACCTTTACCAATATTGTTCAAATTATAGCCCTTGGGGCCAAAAATGCCCCCGCCCCGGGGGCCTTTGTTATTACATAGGCTAATACAGGGAAAATCTTTAAAAATCTTCTTCTCTGAAACCAAAAGGCCCAGATCTTTGATATTTGGTGTGAAGCTTCATCTAGTGGACCTCATCCAAGATTGTTCAAATTATAGCCCTGGGGGCCAAAATGCCCCCGCCCCGAGGGCCTATGGTTTTACATAGGCTTATATAGGGAAAATCATTAAAAAATCTTCTTCTCTGAAACAACAAGGCCCAGGTCTTAAATATTTGGTGTGAAGCTTCACCTAGTGGACCTAACTAAGACTGTTCAAATTATAGCCTTGATGCCAAAAATGTCCCAGCCCCGGGGGGCTTTGGTTGTTCATAGGCTTATACAGGGAAAATCTTTAAAAATCTTCTTCTCTGAAACCACAAGGCCCAGATCTTTGATATTTGGTGTGAAGCTACATCTAGTGGACCTCTTTCAAGATTGTGCAAATTATAGCCCTGGGGACGAAAATGGCCCCAACCTTGGACCCTTTGGTTTGTCATGGCCTTATATAGTGAAACTTTTAAAAATGATCTTCTCTGAAACCAAAAGGCCCAGGTCTTTGATATTTGGTATGAAGCTTCACCTAGTGGACCTCTACCAAGATTGCTCAAATTATAGCCCTTGGGCCAAAAATGCCCCCGCCCAGGGGGCCTTTGGTTTTACCTAAGCTTATGTAGGGGAAATCTTTAAAACTTTTCTTCTCTGAAACCGCAAGGCCCAGGTCATTGATATTTGGTGTGAAGCTTAATCTAATGGACCTCTAATAAGATTGTTAAAATTATAGCCCTGGGGCCAAAAATGCCCCCACCCCTGGGGCCTTTGGTTTTACATAGGCTTATACATGGAAAATCTTTAAAAATCTTCTTCTCTGAACCCGCAAGGCCCAGATCTTTGGTATTTGGTGTGAAGCTTCATCTAGTGGACCTCTTTCAAGATTGTTCAAATTATAGCCCTGGGGCCAAAAATACCCCCACTCTGGGACCCTTTGGTTTTCATAGGCTTATATAGGGAAAACCTTTAACAATTTTCTTGTCTGAAACCAGAAGGCCCAGGTCATTGAAATTTGGAATGTAGCTTCATCTAGTGGACCATAACCAAGTTTGTTCAAATTATAGCCCTTGGGCCTAGAATGTACTGGAGACACTAATTCTCAGGTGAGCGATTCAGGGCCCTCTGGGCCCTCTTGTGTTTTATATTAGGATCACTTTTTGTCTGTCATTCGTGCGTAAACAATTTCTTCAAACTACATCTCCTCCTAAACCACTGATCAGATTTTGACCAAACTTCACAGGAATGATCCTTAGGTGGACCCCTTTTAGAGTTGTTCAAATGGTTCTGGTCTGCTGCACATCAAGGTCACAGGGGCCAAAAATAGATTTTTTTAATGAAAACTTAAAAAATCTTCTTCTCTGAAACCATAAGGCCCAGGTCTTTGATATTTGGTACGAAGTTTTATCTAGTGGATCCCTACCAAGATTGTTCAAATTATACTGCTGGGGCCAAAAATGCCCCCGCCCCGGGGCCCTTTGGTTTTACATAGGCTTATATAGGGAAACTCTTTAAAAATCTTCTTCTCTGAAACCACAAGGCCCAGGACTTTGATATTTGGTATGAAGCTTCATCAAGTGGACCCCTACCAAGATTGTTCAAATTATAGTGCTGTGGCAAAAAATGCGACCGCCCCGGGGCCCTTTGGTTTTACATAGGCTTATATAGGGAAAACCTTTAAAAGTCTTCTTCTCTGAAACACAAGGCCCAGGACTTTGATATTTGGTATGAAGCTTCATCTAATAGACCTCTACTAAGATTGTTCAAATTAAAGCCCTTGGGCCAAAAATGTCCCCGCTCTGGGGCCATTTGGTTTTACATAGACTTATATAGGGAAAATCTTTAAAATTCTTCTTCTCTGAAACCACAAGGCCTAGGTGTTTTATATTTGGTAGGAAGCTTCTTCTAAAGGACCCCTACCAAGATTATTCAAATTATAGTGCTGGAGTCAAAAATGCCCCCGCCCCGGGGCCCTTTGGTTTTACATAGGCTTATATAGGGATAATCTTTAAAAATCTTCTTTTCTTAAACCGCAAGGCCCAGGACTTTGATATTTGGTATGAAGCTTCATCTAATGGACCTCTACCAAGATTGTTCAAATTATAGCCCTGGGGCTAAAAATGCCCCCGCCCCGGGGCCCTATGGTTTTACATAGACTAATATAGGGAAAATCTTTAAAAGTCTTCTTCTCTGAAACCATAAGGCCTGGGTCTTTGATAGTTGGTATGAAGCTGCATCTAGTGGACCTCTATCAATATTATTCAAATTATAGCACTGAGACCAAAAATGTCCCCGCTCTGGGGCTCTTTGGTTTTACATAGACTTATATAGGGAAATCTTTAAAAATCTTCTTCTCTGAAACTGCAAGGCCCAGGCCTTTAATATTTGGTATGGAGATTTATCTAGTGGACCTCTACCAAGATTGTTCAAGGTATAGCCCTGGGGCCACAAATGCCCCCACCCCGGAGCCCTTTGGTTTTACATAGATCTATATAGCCCCGGGGCCATTTGGTTTTGCATAGGCTTATGTAGGGAATATCTTTAAAAAAATCTTCTTCTCTGAAACCACAAGGCCCAGGTCTTTGATATTTGATGTGTAGCTTCATCTAGTGGACCTTTGCCAAGATTGTTCAAATTATAGCCTTTGTTGATGTTTGGTATGAAGCTTCACCTTTAAGACCTCCCTCAACATTATGCACATTAAAGCCCTGGGGCCAATAATGGCCCTCTCTGGGGCCCACTTGTTACACTATGGATCAGGTGAGCGATCCAGGGCCATCATGGCCCTCTTGTTATTAAAGACACTTACCATGTATTTACTATATCTAAAATTCATGTACTACCGATTTGATCAAAAAAGTGTCGTTTTGCAGGAATGAATTTCATTTTAGTGCATTTTATCGACGTGTAAACTCCGGCGTATTAAACACTCACAAACTGCATGAGGTCCGAAAGATTTTATGCTAAGTTTGTTAGTAGATAAAAACCACAAGAATGGTAATTCGTTCCTTACAATTCCAACTTTGTCATCGAAATGCTAAAAATGCCACCTAAGAATTATTTCGGAAGCGTAAAAATGAACCTACCAACGGCCACTGCGGAATGATTATTCAGTTAGAAACTGCCATCTTTGAAAAAAAATAAAAAAATGAAAAAAAAAAAAAAAAATAAATAAAAACAAGCGAACAAAACGTCAAGTCTATAAACTCAGTTTATTTGTCAGCTGAAAATTTACGTTTCCAATAGTTTTCCACATTTTAATCGAACGCTGTTGACGTCGTTTATATGAAATCACGTATCGCGCTGGTTCTAAACGTGCTCTTTGCTGTCACGTTATGTTACTACCTGGCGCTATGTGAAACTGATCTGAGTTGTTGATGTTGTTTTCCAGTTTCCCTGTGTCACGGGTCGTCAGCTGGTGGGGTCCAAGGGAACGAATCCATGCTGGCACTACACTGTAGCCGTTCGGTGGTACTCCTATTCCCCGTTGCCGGTGAATAGGGAGACCATCGCTCGGCTTCAGCCCCGTCCGTCCGTGTCTATCGTAAGTCCGCAGCAGTCGGTCGATATCGTCTCCTGTTCGACGTTATAAATTTTTGCTTGCCAACATGCCGATCCGTGTCAGAGCAGGAAAGGGTTCGGTAGGGGGAGTTTGTCGCCTCACGTCCCATGTGTCTCCGAGCCAACGGGCATCCCCTTGCCCTTTAGCCATTCGCCACGCTCCGTCCTGAGATGTGTGTGAAACGGTTCCGTGGCCTTTACAGGTCTCAGGGTGTGTGTGTGTGGGGAGGCGAGGTGTGCTTTCTCTTTCGTGAGATGTGGGTATGTTGCACAGTTCCAATGTGAGCCTTTGTTTTTTGTGGAACGTAGATTAGTTGTAATAATTTGGAACTCCATTCGAAAGGTTTTGGCCGTAATTACACTGCATTTACGTTTCAGCAGTGCTGTGCTTTGAGTTTGTGCGGTTTGCCGCAGAGGCACTGATCTGAGATTCTTGCTCATTGAATGTATCGAAGTCTCAAACTGTTATTTCAACCAATTAAATCGCTCGAAATGTACATAATAATGGAGAATTGAAATGATAGAAGTTATAAAAGAATGCACTGGGACACATGTAAGGCTGACACGATTAATCGTATAATCGATTAATCGATCAATAAATTCCACAGAAATGATTATCATTTATGATTTGATGATAATCGATTACTTGTTAGGTACAATTTACTATCCAAAGTTATGCCTAAAATAGCTGGATGAGTGGCAAACAGTGCAGACCCTGATGAGACGCCGCATTCTGCGGCGTCTCATCTGGGTCTACACTGTTTGCTCAGGCATGTCTGTTCAAATATACATATGATAAAGTGCAACATATGGTAAGAGTCATGCTCAGATAGAAAGCCAGACAGGTAAAATTATGACAAAAACCTTAGCGATTACTAATCGATTATCGATCGCAATGACAGGACTGATAATCGATTATCTTTTCACTACGATTAGCCAGCCCTAGCCACATGGTTAGCATTATGCTGATGGTACCATATTTTCTTCACAGTTGACAAAACTGAAGCCGGAGAATGCTGCCTATCTGAATATGATACGTTCAACGTCTACTATGGTGAACAATGGTGTCCGGACTATTGCTGTCGAGATTTGAATGGCAAACTTTTCTGCTGCAGTGAACGTTGGAGAAGAGCTCCGGGAAGATATAGATACGGGTATTGTTCTGCTTGGTGGACATACAGACATAACATGTGAGCATTTTATGTTTTTACCTGTGATGATGCATTGGTTGAGTTCGGTAACCATTATGCGAACCGAATATTTTGTGTCTGACGAAGCTTGGGCAAAGGTTTGCCGATAGTAATGTGTTTAAGCTCCCCATCCTCGAAAGATTGTGCTGCCGACCGTTCTGAGATTATCAGTCCTGTCATTGATATTTGATTGGTTCCACAAAAACAGTTCCGCATTCTGTATTTTATAAAGTACAGTGAAATTGTACCGCCTAAAAAGACCGCCTAAAATTAACACATATTCTGGTTTTAAAAGCTTATTTGTCGATTGAAGCTATTCTTTATTCGCGTTTACTGCATACAGTGTCCTCTGGTTAGATACCACCTTTGGGACTGTTCAAAAATGGTCTTAAAGACTGCTTTTGAACAGTCCCAAACGTGGTCTAATCTCTAAATTCTACCTACTTTCTAGCAGTTCAGTTGCCCCGTTTGAAGAAGAGAGGACTTAATGCACCGCTTGTAAAGCGCTAGTGGTGCTCATTCCGTGAGTCATTTTTTTTTCTTTTTCTTCTCGTACCATTGTGGGCTACGTCGCGCGACTGTGGCACACCCTGAATTTTCCTTTTAAATTTATTGAACACTTTTTGGATCGATTGTTTGTCAGTCAACCCAAAATTACTTTGCACAGAATCTTTTCAGTGCTGATGTCCACGTGACTATCACTGGTTTGTAGGAATGTGCAGGAAATAGCCTCAATATTCTTTTCGCTGTGAGGTCGGAGTGTTGCGTAAAAGGACTATCTATAGAATCTCGACTGGAATCCTCTGTTTTTGTATTGCAAATATTGTAGACCAAGATCTGACGCCGCAGAACGCGGCGTCTGATCAGGGCCTACATTGTTTGCATACACTTCAGAAATTTAAGGGTCAGACGCCGCTTAGCGCGGCGGATGATCTGGGTCTTCACTGTTTGCTTACAGTACAGGAATGAAAGGGTAAAATGAAATGTTTACATTTTCTGCCATTGTTCAGGGTCATTGTTCGACCCATCAGTGTTGTCGGAAGTTTTGATTGTTGAAGCCCTACTGACCATCCCACAGCGGTTGTTCCTTTAAGATTTCATATAATATGTAAATACTCGCTTTGTGTAGTTGGTTTTTGTTTGTTTGCTTTGAGGTTTAACGTCCCCGTCAACACTGTATAGGTCATTTTGGAGACGTTGCTTCAAATTTCGTTGGACTTTTACCCGACATTGAGATGAAATGACACCTCAAGCCCTGTCGCCCAGGGACACCAATAGGCTTTATAAGCATGGACAGTCCGCCTCGCACCGCTTTGCCTTGGCAGGCTTAGATCCTCTAAGCGGTTTACCAGTACTCCTGTTCGGTCGGTTTCAGCTCTGCGAGGAAGCACCATGCAGCCCATCTATTTCTTCAAGCCCCGATGGGCGGGGGCCATTGTGCAGTTGGTATCCGCTTCAGGAGGATTTGCACAGGCTACACTCTAAATGACAGTCCATCATGTTGACAAGTCCGTAGTACGAATACCCTTCTAAACCCCACTTTATCTAGGGAAAACTTGGGTTTACAGGGGTACACATTATTTTTCTTATTACTGCATTAAGACTTAGATTGTTGGTACTCGTATGAACCACCTAAATAAGGGGTTTCCAGCCAGCACTCACAACCTTTGTTTGGAATATGAATAAGAAAAATATCACAAACCTTCATCAGAAAAAATAACCATTTTAGAATATGAAAGAATGCACCATGTCAGAGGGATGTGTTATCGTAATGCGCCCCACGTTTGATTGCGTATGTATTAATGCCACTTAGTCCTTGTCTTCTGAGGGGTGGGGGCGGGGGTCATGCAGTGGGTGTGTTCTGTGACTGTGCCTTTCCATGAGTATTTTTTGAAAGATTTGAAAGATTTTCGAAGGAGCATGCATTATTGCACATCACGGCCCAGTTGCTCAAAGCATTGTTAGCTTAATGAGCTCGTTAGTGGTCATATTGTTAATTGTTCTAGCAAGTACAATATCAAAACATTTGGTATTTTTGCTGAAAAAAAAAGTGAGCAGCTTTTGCATTTGCAAAAGCTGCTCACATCTTTTTCTGCAAAAATATTAATATATTTGCCATATTTAATGATCAAAGTTTTAATGATACGCTAACTTATGACGTTGATAGTTTTGAACAACTGGTCCCTGATTAATAAGTCATTGTAGCGAATGCCCGTGAAATCCCCATGTTAAAATACATCGCGTTAACAAGTCCATGTAATGAGCACCATGAACCCTACTTTATGTAGTAAAAATGGTGTTTTTGGGGTTTACATTATTTTTCTTATAACTGCTCCAAGACATGCGTTATGGCTGCTCCTTAGAACCGACATAGGTTTTGGGTTATCGTTAGAAGCATCTTAATGAGGCGGTTCTAAAGAGCACACATGACCTATGCTTTTGAGTATAAATATAAAAGATAAATCAACTCAGTCTTTTATCAGAAAAAGACAGTTTGGTAAGAATGAAAAAGCACACTTCCCCACATGAATGCGTTATAAATCTTAATAGTGTGTTGATTTGAGGTTTACCGTCCCCGTCAACACTGTAAAGGTCATTTTGGAGACGTTGCTTCCAATTTTGTGGGACTTTTACCCGACGTTGAGATAAAATGACATCTTAAGCCCTGTCGCCCAATGAAACCAGAGGTGTTTGGAAGCATGGACGGTCGGACTTGCACCGCTTTGCCTGGGCAGGCTTAGATCCTCTAAGCGGTTTACCAGTACTCGTATGCAGGTCGGATTTAGCTCTGCGTGGAAGCATCGAGCAGCCCATATATTTCTTCAAGCCCCGATGGGCGTTATCTTAATGAAAATTTTATGAAATAAAGAAAACAACAACAACAACATCATCATCATCATCATCATCATCAATTTCGTATGCTTGCTCCAAACATAGATCGTGGATCTTGAGAACGAAAGTAAATACTTTTTCACCAAATTAACTTGCGACGTCTATCTTGAACATTTTTGCTAATAAGTCGCGTTTAGCAAAATGGTATATTTGTTGCACCCAGCGAAGACTCAGTCCGGCCTTCGCATCCACGCAGCCTGATCAGATTATGAGCTGTGCGCTAAATGGATGGCCAATAACCCTTACGAAAACACGCCTATACAAATACATTGTCAATTTTTACGCCGAAAACTGAAAATGTTAATATGAAAAATTGATATTTATCTAATTTTTGCTCAAAAGATAGATTGTTGATTCACGTTAGAAAATCCTCATCGAGGCGGTTCCAATGAGTACCCACAATCTTTATTTTAGGACAGAAGCAAGGAAAATAAGGTTTATCCCTGTAAACCCTAGTTTTACTATATAAAATGGGGTGCAAGGGGGGGGGGGGGGGGGTCAAAATTATATAAATCGATTTCCCTATCTGGTGTGCAAGAATATATGAATCTGATATGGGGTTCTGTTGTAGATTAGCGTTTCCAACCCGAGGGATGACCGTGCTGAGCGGAACCGAGGCTACGCCGAGGTTCCACTCAGCAAGGTCATCCCGATGGTTGGAAACGCCCATCTGCAACAGGACCTCATATTGGATTCTTTTTCTTGCACAACACTTCCGGTTAGTTTTGACAGCTCGCACATGTATATTGTTTACAAAATAAAAGTAGTGCGGAAGTAGTAACGGCAGTTGAATAGAATTGAAGCGCAGTTATGTTAGTAGCCTGGGTCGGAACACCAGGGTCAGAACATAAATTTCTATCCCAGGGTAAAACCACGGATTTCCTTGTCTGGTGCGCATTTCTTATCTCTGGTCCAGTCATAGAATCCCACAATCTGATATTAATGAAAACCGCAGTAAACCTTACTTTCTCCATTTAATATTGGGTTTAGAGGGATGATAATTTCACAGATGGTTTTCTACATTTGTATGTTAGCACACACACACTCTCAAACACGCCTGTTTACTTGTTATTGATGTGTTTTGTCATTTTGACCCTTACTATCAGCATAATTGACAAAATTGACAGAGTTCATTCATTCATTAGTAGTAAACAGCAATTAAACGGCTGTTGACATTTAGAATTATTGACATCATGATGAGGCTGGTACATGTAGATAATGACAGCACATACGAGTATAGTAAAATTCCGCTGTTAAGACCACCTAAAATTAAGACTTAATTCTGCTTTAAAAAAATTATTTTCAAGGGTGCACGTAATTTTTCTTTGTGTTTTCTGCCTCCCCCACCCCCTGTGCCTTTGATCAAGGACCACCTTTGGGACTGTTCCAAAGGTGGTCTTAATATAGGAATTGCAGAACTTGGCGTCTGACATGTTGACCGAGCGAGGCTCGAACCACAGCGGTGAGGGACCTAATGATTAAGAGTCAGCGCTTAAAATGCCGAAGTCCACAAAGGGGCATAATTTGGTCATTTTTGTTCATAAAATTATATAAAAGTTTAATTAAGTCAGCTTCACATTGGTTCCAAATAAACTTCAAAATTTCAAACGCCTAGCCCAGTCGGTTCTTGAGTTATTTTGCGTATACGCTTTTCCAATGCCAAAATGCCCGAGTCCACAAAAGGGCATTACTTGGTCTGAAAATAGCCATAAATCACGAAAACACTCCTATGTGATTTTGATCCCCCTAAACCTCACTTCTATATAGTAAAACTGGGGTTTACAGGGGTACACATTATTTTTCTTATTTCTGCTTCGGAACATAGATTGTGGGTACTCGTTAGTTTCCATAATCTATGTTTGGAGCAGAACTATGCCACTATGCTATTGTCAGTTAACGTAAAATAGGTATTGCCAGTTAACTGGAAATAACCACTCCGTAAAATTTAATCAGATCATATTGGTTCCAAGCAGCTTAAAATTTCATGATTACTGTGCAGGCTTTCATTGTTCATAGTTCATAAATTTACACCACAATAAAATAGTTCATCTTCACATTGGTTCTAAAGAGCTTGCAAAATCTCAAGAGCCTAGCCCAAGCTTTTCCCAAATGTCTAAGTCCACAAAGAGGCATAATTTCGTCGGTTTGTTTATAAGATTATACCAAAAAATAACCAGACCATCTTCACATTTGTTCCAAAGAGCCTTCAAAATTTCAAGAGCCTAGCCCTAGTGGTTCTTGGGATATTTTGCTTACAAGCTTTTCCTATGTTAAAATGCCACAAAGGGGCATAATTTGGTAACATTTCCATAAATCATATCAAAATTTAATCAGGACATCTTCACAATGGGGCATAACTTCGTCATTTTTTAAATAAAATTAAGGGGGCTGATTGATATGTTGTAAGCTTCAGATTTGAATTTTGTCGGACACATTGTATTATTTTCAACATGCTCCCCTTCCGTATCTACACACTTTTGCCAGTGGTGTTTAAGGGCCTATATGCCACTTTTATAGAACTCCTTTTCTTGGCTGTTCAGAAAGTTATCCACTGCATATATGACATCATCATCGGACTGAAAGTGAATGCATGAAATAGCCGTTTTCAGTTTTGGAAATAGATGAAAGTCTGATGGAGCTTTATCAGGTGAATAAGGCGGATACTCTATTAATTTAAAGCCACAATCGTGAATGGCACAGACGTGTGAACAGGAGCATTATCCTAATGGAACAACACACCTTTAGTGAGCTTTCTGTGGAGCTTAAGTTTAATATATTCCCGTAACTGTGTCAGAAGAGAAGCATGGTATGTGACATTGATTGCCTGTCCCTTTTGGAGATAATCCATCAGAAGAATATCATCTACATCCCAGAAAACCGAGGCCATAACCTTCCCAGCTGATGGAACAGTCTATGTCTTCATTGGCGGGGGTGAGCCAGGATGCTTCAATTGTTTTGATTGTTGCTTGGCCTCTGGGGTAAAATGATGGACCCATGTTTCATCCATAGAGAAAATCTCTGAAGACAATTGGCAAAAAAGCTAAGATTAGCACGCGATAGTGTGCGCCTGGTGTGCTTCTGATCAACAGTCATAAGTCTTGGTACCCATTGGGCCGAAATCCTTCTCATTGCAAGATCTGGGGTTGAAACATTGACAGGCCTTCCAGGATTGGGGTAATCCTCAAGGCTCTGTCTGCCGCGCTTAAATTCCGCTACCCACTTTTTCACTGTAGCATATGAAGGGGAGCCTCGATGAAGCGGTTCTAACGGGTACCCGCAATCTATATTTTGAGCAGAAATAAGAACAAAAATTACAATTTTTCACCGTAAAATTTTCATTTTTTCGGCGGTAAAGTTTACCATGCATTTGTATAAGATGGATTTCGTAATGGATCCTATTCCAATCTTAAGGAAGCCTGATTTGGTTTATGTGTTGTAAGTTTATTTTACACAAGTTATGTCCCGTATTTTAGCAAATGCGCGTGTTGACGACCCTGATGATCTAAAACGTCTGGTCTAGGGCTGCAAAGTTTGCCAAAGCTCCTTTTCTTGGTTACAGCATATTTGATTAATCAGTCAACGACAGCTACCAATATAAAGATGAAAAACTTCCAGGAAATGAACAATCTTTTGCTGTCAATAGACCTTCAAATTGAGACAAGTTTTTTGAATGACTAAAGAGTCTGCCAAGAAACAAATGAGTATTAATAAATGTATCTTTAAGCATGTTCACTCATTATATATGCATAATTCGTCCATTTTAAATAGTTACTCATCAATTTATTCATGATTTTGCATTAATTGCTGACAGACAATTACTTATCATGGTTTCAAATATTTCATTAAACCCATAAATTCTTCTACATATCACGTAAAATCTTCCAGCTGGAACATGTAGAATGGAACAAATCGATGACCAATTTAAGGGGTTGTTTATTTAGATCGCGATAGGCTAAATATATACAGTAAAACCACCTAAAGTTAAGACTAATTCTGCTTTGAGTCTGTATCCAGCAATGCAACCTTGCTCCCCTCACCTCAGTAGATATATCGCAGACTATCATCACGAAGTCCGTTTTAATTATTAATGCCATTATCATCGTCATCGACGCCATCATCAAGATAATCATTATTATTATTGTCACTGCTACAACAGGTAACTCTTATAATAATTATATGCCTCATACGTCAATATATATGTATGTGAAATGAGAGATCAATAAATTGTTCTCTTCTGTTTTTAAAACGCCTTTTTAGAAGATTCTTTCTTCGTGTTTTCTTCACATAATTTTCTCGGGTAAGGGACCTCCTTAGGGACTGTTCAAAAGAACAGTCCCAAAAGTGGTGTAAATATTGGAATGTTACTGTACTTGGACATTTCCGATCCAGGATCCGATTTCCGGTTAGCAAAAAGGCGCCTTCCATTTGTCCGAGGACACTTTTGTTGGTCGTCGTTCATTGTTTGGTCGATTGTCCACATGACTGTTACTGACCAATAGAACTAAACCGCGCAACTAGCGTTTGTTCGAAATACAGGTAACGGTTATTAATAGCCACCAGAGTGCTGGTTCTGTCAAACATTGACATGAGACATGTGCTTAGATTATGCGTGAGTGTGTGTGTGTGAGCTTTACGTCACACAAACAGCTGAGGTCATACGAAGACGGACCTCGTTTAAAAGACTCATCCGAAAGGATGGAGAACCCGGGATCGAACCCACGACCACTTGTTTATTAGGCGAGCAGAATAACCACTACACCGCGGAAGATTCTAGATTACGCGTGAATGTAAATTAGTTTATATAAAATGTGTTGTAATGTTTTTATGTTCAATTGTTTTTTTGGGGGGTTGTTTGAAATTATGTTTAACGTCCCCATAAACTCATTTCAGGTTATTTTTGAGACGTTGCTTCCAATTTTGTGAGACTTTTATCCGACAATGATATGAAATGATAATTCAAGTTCTACCGCCCAGTGAAACCCGAAGGGTTGGTATTCATGGACAGTCCGATTCGCATCTCAGTACCTGGGCAGGCTCAGACCTTCTAGGCGGTTTACCAGCTGTACTCATGTGTGGTAATATTTAGCTCCGCGTGGAGGCACCATGCAGCCAAATCTGTTTCTCCAAGCCTCGTTGGGCGGGGCAAGGTTGTGTTCTGTAGGTTGTGCTCTATAGCGATGACTTTTGTGATTAGCATGTTTTTATGTCTCCACCTTACGAAGAGTGGTGGAAATCACATACTGTGTTACATGTACCACTATCCGTCTGTCGGCCCATCCGTCCGTCCGCATCTCAGTCCGCGTCCTTGTCCGAGATGGCGAGTTTTCTTAAATGCGCTACCAGGCGTGGACATCCGTGTCATTTGGATACATTTCTAGTTTCTGTTGTTTTTCAAGCATACAGTGAAGGTTGATCTTGGTCAGTGAAGGTTGATCTTGGTCTGCCCTTTTTGCCATAGAAACATTTAAGATTCATTGATGATATTGGTATGTTGTTTTAATAGGGGGTCAATACGTTTGTTTATCACAAACGTGTCATGGCAGTCAGTGATTAATTAATATTGTTTAGAGGATGTTCTAAATAAACAAAAATATTTGCTAAAATCTTACGTTAGTTTGTGGTTTTACACTGGTCGGTTTGACTTACCACTTTGACATTTGTGAACTGATTTCATTAAAATATTAGCCTGTTCACATAAAAAAGTGCACGTTGGCCTGTGCAAAATAGTAGTGACGGCAATGATCAGGAATCGATAAAATTAACCAACAGCTCCCATCAGAGACACCGTAGGAAAAGAAACTCAAACATGAAATAACTAGACACTAATGGAAACATCAATAGCGGGAAGCCAAAAGAACCGTAATTTTCCCATAAAATGGCCAATTGGCTATCAAAAACAAAAAGATATTAAGCAAAACACACATTCAAATGCGAACTATAACAAAAATAAATCGCGAAAGCAGAACCACCTTGGAACGGTCAGCGAACAGTATTTCACTGGGGGGGGGGGGGGGGGGTGCTCATTACGAAAACACACTTATTTAGATACATTGCAAATTTTACCACCGAAAAATGAAAAAAAAAATCAGATGAAATTTTGCGATATTTTTCTTATTTCTGCTCAAAATATAGGTTGTGGGTATTCGTTAGAACCGCCTCGATGAGCGATGAGGCGGTTCTTACGAGTACCCACAATCTATATTTAGAGCAGAAATAACGAAAATAAGGTTTACCCCTGTAAACCCCAGTTTTGCTATATAAAGGGGGTTTCAAGGGGGTCAAAATTATATACGCGTGTTTTTGTGATGCTTACAGTTACGCGGCTGCAATCCTCGCACTTACTTTCGTCGCTATTTAGACATAATTGTTCAGTCCCAGTGCATCATCTCCAAGGACACAAAAAATAAACAACCACAGAGATGAAACAACGGTGAGGACTTCACAGCAAGAAATAGCTGTGGTGCTGGAGCAAAAGAAAACCAACAGTTAGACTCCGATGAAACTCACAATGCCTCAGATAAGCCTGCGCATCCGCAGTCTGATCAAAGCTACCGCAAGGTAGTCGCAAGCTAGATCTGTGGACTCAAAGCAATTGGGCTAAGCTTAATGTTTGGCATGATATTAATAAATCCGTCTAATGTCTAATTGACCTTTCTTTCTTTCTTTCTTTCCGTCTACTTTTACCGTGATCGGTCACATTTGACCATTACTCGCAGGTGTACATTACATACACTCTAGGTTTGCAGGGTTGAAAGCCTACACTCTGTGACGGTTATCATGTAATTACGGTTGGGGTATTTAACCATCACAGGAGATGATTTTCCTGCACAGGGGGCCTCCAGTTAACGTCCAGATCCGAAGGACGGTGCGGTTTTTGGCATTCATCCCTGCAAATGATGCCAATGGAGCGTGTTAGGACACCGAAATAATCACGCCTCCGGGGATCGAACCGGGGGCTTCTAGTATCAGAGGCAAGTGCACGAACCACTGAACTATCACGCTGTGTTTTTTTTTTAAATACCAAACAGCTTCAACCTTTGCCATAGTTCCAAAAGTATTTTGCCTAACCTCATGAAACTTTTTCATCACAAGAGCTACATTGATTGATTGTTTGATATTTATTTGTTAAAATCAGCAACATATACATATTAAATTGACAAGAATGGAATAGTTTGAATAATATTAGACTAATTTAAATTAAAGATTAAAGGAAACGTTTGTAGAGAGAAAACCAAATCTACTGAAGTAAAATCAATAAGACACGTATCATTTAAGTAAAAATCAATGGTTAATTTTTAGAACAAAATAAAATGACTATATCCATTTAAGAAAATGACGAGTTTTTTCACAGAACTTCGTATAAATATTAAACATGCATTAACGTATCACAGGTCTTGCAGGTGCTATCACAATTTTAAATTACTAGAATGTCGCGTGTTTAGCTTACCTACTTGGGGACTTAACCTTAAAATAAAACAATGACCAGTGCCACTGCACATAGCCTATGAGTGCTGGGCCCCACATCGAACCAACTAGCTACGAGAGGTGATCCTCCACTGACAAATCTGTACCGTTCATTGGTCAAGGAAAAAGAGGTACAAACATTTGTATTAAACATATTAGAGATTAATGGAAAAAATCAAACTGACAAAGTCTAATAAGTGTTGATGAAACCTAGATTCTAACACAGCGCGCCTATATAGGCAATGGAAAACAACTGTGTTTTATTCTACAACAAATCACGGCTAGGAAGAGCGTGACAGGTGACGTCATTAAAACTGCCAATTGATGACGTCACTTATCGATTTCCTTGACGTTAGACGGTGTAACGTCAATTTTCTCGCATCGAAAACGTTAGAAAAGGATATAAATGCATGTGTTTCAGTCGATAATTTTAGCGGGATTTCTTCTAACAATGGCGAAAAGTTGTGAGATTTTGAAGGAAACAACAACATTATTGCCGATTTTCAGCGTGTTAGAATCGAAATAGATCAGCTCCAGTCTGTGATTTGTTGAGTAATAAATCACAGTTTGTCGGTCAGTTGTAAGTAGACAAATCACGCGCGCTACGCGCTCGTGATTTGTCTACTTTACAACTGACCTCCAAACTGTGATTTATTACTCAACAAATCACAGCTAGAGCTGATCTATTTCTTAAATAACCCATCAAAGCCCTGAGGCTTATTTCCAATGGGGTCCTACTGACCAATTTTCATAACGCTGGCATGCAACTTTACTGATTCATCACCCTTAGTGACATATTGAAAAAAAAACAACAACAACACACGAGCATGTGTCCTACCGCTACAAGAATAATATAATGTTATTAATCAAATAATTTCGTATTGGCCCAGGTACAGGTCCGAGGTCTGCTGTATTGGCACGAGGCCGAAGGCCGAGGCCAATTCAGCTGACCGAGGACCTGTAACTGGGCCAATACGAAATTACTTGATTAATGACAATTTTATTAATTGACGCAATTAAAAACATGATTTATGATTTTTGAATATTGGTTGACCTAGTGTAATACAGGATAATCAATTAATAAATGACTATGAAGTGGGGTGGGGTTGAGAGGGTTTTCCGTAGACGGACCTGTTAATCTGATAGCAATTACTCAAATTGTTTCATAAATATGCCCTTACAGAGAAGTATATTGTTGGCGTAAAATCATGCAGTAACTGTGGTGTCATAAGTCATTTTCTTTATTGTCATAAGTCATTTTCGTTTTTAAATAAAATCTTGATATACTTGATAAACCCGTGGATGAAACGTCAGGAGAAACTAATGACACAAAAACTAGTACTCAATTCAAACAAACTAACTTCTGTACCAGAAATGAGGCGAATGAACTAGTTAAAATTCAAAAGGAGGTCACAAGAATCGTTACTGGGGCAACAAAACTAGTACATTGCATCACTTCTCTTCTCTGTGGTCTTGGATGGGAATCCCTTGAAGTTCGGAGACAAAAGCACAAACTAGTACTTTATTACAAAATGCAGAATTCCACCTACAGTCATTAGTACCACCAACGGTTGGCAGTACAACAGCTTACCACCTGCGATATAACTGTCCGAACTAACTTACAGCTTTATTGTACATTCTTTTCCCATCGGAACGGTTTGTCAGGCGACAAGAAAACTGCATCCTCAGCAAACACCGAGACATATTTTTGTGTAGGTAAAAGACTTGGACAGGTACAATGTGCCAGACTAAGACTGAAATGCAGCTCGTTACACCATTATCTCTTTCAAACAAATTCTGAATATCTTCTTGTGCTTGCGGAGCTGTTGAGGACAGGCAGCACTACCTCTTAGCAAGACATAAGTCGGGACCTGTTAAACATTGTCTCAGCGATTAGACAACCTTCCTTGAACATTTCTCTATATAATAATACTGATCTATCTGAGAATGATAACATAAAATAATCCTAGTAGTATTCGACTTTGTTGTCAAGTCTAAGACTATATGAGTTTATATCTTAATGCCACACTGGTACTCATAATAAAAATTAACATGTAATTCCCTTACATGCGCGCACATACATACATCTACACACGTGTACACGCACGTACATACTTGAAAATGTTTTAGAAACCTTTAAAGCATATTACACGAAAATTGGAAATGGAAGAACACATCCAGTAGCTCATGTCAAAGTAAAGCAACTGCAGCGTCTATCTTCAACCCATCTTCATACACTGTCCCACATCATGATTCGAAGAGCGCTATTGTGTTTGACGGTGTATTATTTTTCTTGAGACAGCCAAACATTGCAAGTACATCAATTCTATCTTCAGACTTGATGCTTAAGTGTGTGAATGAAACTCGTCACTACCGTAAATCCATTCCCCGTGGACCCATATATCCGTGCTCTATTTAACTACCCTTTGTTATTTTGGAATCAGGTACAAAAGATGTACATGTATGTATTATACAAAGAAATAAAGTTTATACCAAGTCTCTGTTTATCATAACCTAAGTGTTACTGACATATTCTATTTAGTTTTGATTTAGCAATTCATCAATGATGCAGAAGATTCCAACTTGTCTTTTCAGGAGGTGACCAGCATAAACCACAGTGCTTTATGCTAAATCTTGTTCTCATTTTGCTTGTATTGTTCAGTTGTATGGTATTGAAATTTAAACCAAGATGTGTACATGTAGTACTATGCCAAAATTATCATTCTACTGTTTATTTTAATAATTCGATAGTAGTGACAAGTAACCGGAAATAAAAGACCAAAATGTCCTGGCGATTTGAAAAGCACACTTGTAATCTGGAAATAATGAAGCATCTAGTGCGGACTGCACAGAGTTTCAAGCTTACGATTTTTTTTCTATTATAGGCTCTTATTAGGTCATCTATCTTCACCAATGTATTCTGGTTCTAGCGATTACTACATTTAAAAGTTGGCATTGAGCAAGTGTAGAGCTAACTATGTCTAATCTGGGTATACACGGCTATCCAGAGTTCCATTTACATCATATTTACAAGTTCGTGCGCAATGTACACCCCTCTATACCCCGTTTATATACAGAAAAGTGGGGTCTTGCCGGGCTATACAGTTTTCTCATTTTTTAAAAAGTTAAGATGCCTATATCGCTGTTTGGCGTCAAGTTTTTTAAGTCCAAGTAATTAATACCCCTGTAAAGCCCACTCTAAAAAAAGGTGTCTAGGGTTTATAGGTGTGTATATTTTTTCTAATTTTTGCTCAGAAACATACATTGTGGGATCTCGGCGGTTCTAACTTATCTTTGAAATACAAGTAAGAAAAGTATCACAAATGTTCAATCACGATAACAAGTCCGTGAAACGAAGACCCCCCCCCCACTAACTTCCACTTTATATAGAGGAAAATGGGATTTACGGGGATATACATTATCTGCTTTTTTGTTCAAAAACATAGATTGTGAGTACTCGTTAGAACCGCCTCATTGAGGCGGTTCTGACGAGCACCCACAATCTATGTTGAAAGAAAAAAATTAGAAAGATGTTACAATTTTAACTTAACATTTGTAACTCACCATGTTGGAGGCCATTATTTCACATGGACATGTTTTCCTAATGCACCAGAAAAGTCATGATTTTGGAGATATGAAAGAAAGCGTTATATAGCACGGGTGTGTTAGAATGATTCGTGTATGTTGACGCTAGGCACATGTGGCTTCAAGTTCCAAATCATAGAATCATACTATGTAGCAATACATATGCATATAGTATGTAGTATTACATACATGCAAGCTAAACACGACAAGAGATGTAACTAAAGCAAATTCATAGGAACCTCCTTGGCATTATGTCTCTTACCACTGAGGGTTCGACCCTCGCTCGGCAACAAGTTTTGCAGTGGAAGGTTATGCGTTTTCTTTTCCTTTTTGTGGGTATTTCAGTATTCGTCCATTAGTCTGATTAACAATTTGCACAATGTTGGTAAAATAATCTTGAAAGGATCGAAAATCCAAAATATAATAAATGCCCCAAGCAAATGCCATTTTATCTGTTACATGCATGCTCTTGTTAACGACTGACTAAATAAACTATTTCATGTCTATAAATCTAGATTTTCCTGGGTAATTTTATAAATTTTGGTTTGAAGATACTACACATTTTGTTTCAGCTGCAACATTCTGTTCCTGGCACTGTTGTCAAATGTATCTTTTCCATGTAAAGCTCAAAGATACGAGCAGCAATCAAGTTTCTTTTATCTGAACTATTTTGACAATCAAAGCATTACGCAAACACGCCTATACAAATACATTGCCACCTTTATCGCCGAAAAAATGAAAATTTTATGATGACAAATTGTGGTATTTTTCTTATTTTTGCTCAAATTGTAGATTATGGGCACTCGTTAGAACCGCCTAATCGAGGCGGTTCTAACGAGTACCCACAATCTATATTTTAGAGCAGAAATAAGAAAAAGAAGGTTTACCCTTGTAAACCCCTGTTTTACTATATAAAAGTGGGGTTCAAGGGGGTCAAAATCATATAAAAGTGTTTTCGTGATGGGGTTCAATATACTAGAGTACACCCAACCGTTTGGTCACTGTATTACCAACAGCACCAAAAATATTGTGTTATGTTGCAATTTACATCTTTTTGAGGTCACAGGTGCAATGTTGGCACACATTGACTGTCAAACATGATTGACCTGTCTTCACAATGCCGCCATCAAAGATAAAAAGGTAAATTAAAACCTTTTGATCTGACAATTAGAAACTCATTTTTTAAGTGGAATGAAAAAACAAAATGGAAGTAATTAAAATAATTTAATGACATATCATAATTAAGTAATCCCAAACGAAATTTCATATCTCGTCATTAGGGTAATATTTATAATTTTGCAATATATTTTCTCTTAATGGGAACTAATTAACATTACTCTGGACTCTGGTTGGAAAGAACCGAATTTAGAACAATACTTTATACCCCTTATTTCCGCTTAAATAGACTGTAGTACAAATACCTCTTAATTAAGGGCATATGCAGGGTCAAACTCCTTACACTGAAAACCGTTTAAGAAGTTTCATATACTGGCTCACCACATTTGAAATGAAAAACACATGTCACCGTGCTGAATCTTAAGTAATCTGAACCAGAAGGAAATCACCCCAAACTGTTTTTTTTCTGAAATATCAGAAAACAACCACGTGTCAGAAGTGACTTTTGCCTAGCTTTCGAACATTTACTTTAGTCAGAAAGATATAGTAAAAGATACCGCTGCCTATATTTAGCCTAGGCTATTTTTTAAGCTCAGAAAAAGTTCTGCAAAACCAAGTTTTGTCATCTAAAAATAGTTTATTGTCTGCAATATTTTGGACAATACAGAAAAAGGCTACACTGTATGTTTTATTAATCAAAGTTTTTTCTCTGGAAGTTTTTTCAGAAAATAGAAAATTAAAACAAATGTAGAGGTCACCATGCTACTTTCTGTTTTATTAAACAAATCGTTCCCCTTCACCACCCCCCCCCCCCGATAAATTACATAGTAAAATACATATACAGTCGAACTTCAATGGCTCGAACACCTTTGGGACCTCGAAAATCTGTTCGAGACAGGGGTAGTTCGAGCCACCGTGGGTTACTGCCAGGAGGCATAAGAGATACTTTTAAACATCTTTTCGGTGTTCTATAATTAAAATGTATGTTGTGTGTACTCATTAGAATCGCCTCATCGAGGCGATTCTAATGAGTACACAAAGCATACATTTGCAAGATCAAAGACTAAAACCTCAATAATTACCCCCACTATTTCTTATGTAGAGGATTTCGCTAGGGGCTCGAGAATGGGTTCGACACATCCATGGTAAATGAGCCATCGGTGTTCGAGCCATCGAAGTTCCACTGTAAATTCTATAAAAATATGAACCATCACAGACGTAAGATAACTTTGACTGATTTTACTTGTAAATAGTAGCTGGCCATAATATGCTTTACAGCAAATCATTTAAGTAGGTCTGTAACCATTTAGATTACTCCAATCTTGAGATAATGCCGAAACATCTTTTTTTTTCTTCAAAAAGTGCAAAATTACTGTTTTCCTGGGGCCTGTTGTTCAAAAGTAACGACGTCGTAAGTTAACATATCGTTAAAACTTTGCTCATTAAATATGGCAAATATGCTATTTATTTTGCTGAAAAAAATGTGAGCAGCTTTTGCATGCGCAAAAGCTGCTCACATTTTTTTCAGCAAAAATACCAAAATTTTCGATATTGTACAAGCTAGAACAGTTAACAATTTGACCACTAACGAGCTCGTTAAGCTAACGATGCTTTGAACAACTGGCCCCTGAAGTATAAAGCCTCCTTGAACAGGTTTAATAATGAATGAACCCAAAACAATACCTGTTCCCCACATTTCCACCATTTCCTCACGTAACAACGGTAAAACATTTGCTCTGGCATAACTTTCATTTTTTTATGATCAATCAAAAATGGCGAAATACCAGCATATGTCTTTAACAAGTCCGTATAACACATACATAAACCCCACTTAATACCAAAAAACATGGGTTTACATTGTATACATTACTTTTCTTAGGCCTAAAAAAAAACACATCACGTGAACAAGTCCGTGAAATGAAGACCCCCCCTAAACCCCACTTTATATAAAGAAAACTGGGGTTTAAGGGGGTATTCATTATTTTTCTTATTTCTGCTCCCAGACATAGGTTGTGGGTACTCGTTAGAACCGCCTCATTGAGGCGGTTCTAACGAGCACACACAACCTATGTTTTGGGCATTTATAGGAAAAATATCAAGTATTTTCATCAGAAAAGTAGCCTTTTTTGGAGATGTGAGAAATGCACTATGTCGTACGGGTGTGTTATCGTAATGATCAGTGTTTCCGCTAAACCGACCGACCCTGCTTCAGACTCCCCGACTCTACTATTTTTATCGATAAAAGAACAAAATATAAATTAAAACCATCGACCCTACCATTTTCAATTCCCGACCCTACCCAGTGTCGTCTTTGCATTTTTATCATGATAGTAATTTCGTGTTTTATGTACATGTGTTTGTAGTTTTTGGCATTTAGTACCTTCCAAAATAGAAAGCTGACTTGTTTGAGTATATAAAAGGAATGATGATATACATTGCAAGTCTCAAAATGACACTTTTATTACCCCCCCACCCAAAAAAAAAAAAAAAAAAAAAAAAAAATTAAATAAATAAATAAAATAAAATAATAATAATAAAAACATAAAAAATACATGCTCGACCCTGTTTATTTCGGAAAAAAAATAATAAAAAATCTTTTCTTCCACCTACCGACCAAATTAGACTAGAAACACAGTTTTTTACGCCTTAGCTGTGGGTAAACGTTAGCACCGTCTCAGTGAGGCAGTTCTTACGAGCACCAACAACCCATACTTGGAATACGAATAAGAAAAAATATCACAAATTTTCATGAGAAAAAAATGACCGTTTTGGAGTAATGAAAAACGGCACTTTATCACCCGGATGTGTTTTCGTAATGATGGTAGTTTGGTTTTAACTTTTAATTACTCCCCTAGGTAAAGAACAGATTCCATCTTAAGTGCGTTTGGCATCAATCAAATTTGTTAACACCAATGTTAAAAAAACACCTGTCAAAGTGTCTAAATTTAATTGACAGTTTGAGGCAATTTCCAAGTTTGGGTTTCCAATTTTGGAATCGTTGCTTAAAATGTAGAATACGATTGGTATGCTAAATTAATAATGAGAAATTTGCATGCAATTAAAATAAAATAAGCAACGCCACGGCGAAAAAAACCTTTTTTTTTTGCCATTTGTGAACCATTCCGATAAAATGTCCGTGCGGCATAGCGCACTCTTTCATATCACCAAAACTGCTATTTTCTAATTTTCTGCTAAATTATTGTGATACATGTACTTTCCTAATTTGTATTTTAAACATAGGTTGTGGGTACTCGTTAGAACCGCCTCAACGAGCCAATATCACACATATCAGTTGGACGCCTCCACATAACCTCTGTCTCACCAAGAAAACTGCTAAATTGTTTCACCATCATGTTTTCTGAGCTGAGCCTACAATCACACCCCAACCCCTGACTCGAAGATATCCCTTATTTATTTATTTATTTATTCATTTATTTATTTCCACTATGTCTTCTGACTCGGTCGGGGTGGTTGGGTGCGCCAAAGGTGATGTGTGTCTTGCGACAAGTATGGCAAGGTCTGCTATCCTTGCAGCAGATTTCTTGTTTCTGCACTTCCATTCAGTTTCCTCTTTCTCGTCTGTCCCTCACTGTCATCACCTCCACTATCTCTTCTATCTCTTTTTTCCGTTTCTTTGAGAGACGACATACAATGACTAACAACGGTTGACCTGTCATTAAAGCCCAAACAATCAATTAATCAATTAAGAGAACGATGAAAACATATACCTATTTTGTATTTTCATCATGTTTTCTGAGCTGGGTCTATGACTTACACCCGAAGATATCCCTAATTTATTTCCACAATGTCATCTGACCTGGGGCTACGAACGAATACCTCCTCACGCACCCCACCCCGCCCCTACCAACTGTCTCGAACACATGTCCGTAGTCCAATGGACTTTCGATCCAATGAAGTTCGATTTTAATTACTTGGCTCATTATGAAAACACGCCTAGTCAAATATATTGAGAATTTTACCACCAAAAAAATTAATTAATTTAATTTTTCATATACAAAATTCTGATATTTTTCAAATTTCTGCTCAAAACATAGATTGTGGGCACTCTTTAGAACCGCCTCAACGAGGCGGTTCGAAGAGTACCAACAATCAGTGTTTTGGAGCAGATAAAAAAACGTATACCCAATTTTACTATATAAAAGTGGGACTTAAGGGATTCATAATTATATAGGCATGTTTTCTTGATGTTTTTGATTTATTTTCCAGATGGGCACCTGTTGTTGTTGCCATTGTGTTGCTAGCCATTGCCATAGGAATATGCATTTGCTGTTTCCGGTTCTGTTGTGTGTGCATTTAATCGCAGTAACGTTCACTCTAACTGTTACAACGAGGAAGGAATATTGACGAAACTGGCTACCACCAGGGGGTGATTTTCATTCTTTTACATTACGAAAACACGTCTATTTAGATACATTGTAAAGGTCAACGCCGTAAAAACGAAATTTTAAGATGAAAAATTGTGACTTTTGTTCTTATTTCTGCTCAAATTATGATTGTGGGTACACGTTAGAACCGCCTCATTGAGGCGGTTCTAACACGTGCCCACAATACCCACAATCTATATTTTAGAGAAGAAATAAAGACAATAAGCTTTACTCCTGTACACCCCAGTTTTACTATATAAAGGTGGGTTCAAGACGTGTTTTCAGTTTACTAACCCGTATATGCATACGTTCCAGAAATGGGACATAGTCAAGCAGTGCAGCCCAATAGCTGACGCCGCTTCTCATGTTTTACACTGCTTGTTTGAAGTTCAGGATTTTTATTATAAACTTTACAACAAATGAAACACCTGAACTTGAAATCGGCCAACCACAGTTGTTGTGTATTGTGTGTTTCGTGTATGGGTGAATGGATAATCTCACAGACACTTAACGCTTTCTACAAGCGTTCCGTGGTTTCTGATGCGGAAATGTGCAAGATGCACATTGGTGTGTGAATTCTAATGTGAGATAATCGTATCTAAAATGCCTTTAATTATAGCTCTCTTCTAATTACAATGTGATATTTATCTACTTTATACTTTGAAAATATTTATGTCTGAGAGAAGAAATAAGGAAAATAATGCACCACTTTGAACTTCGTTTTTTTAACGTTTTCCATGATGTTTATTATATGGTCAATATTCGGTAGCAGAAATCGTCAAATGTCTATCTTGCCATTGTAACAAAGCAACGTAACTATGTACATTCGAACCAGCACCGACAAATACGGCGGTTGTCAAAACCAAAATAAATTACAAGCCAACAAACCGATTTCACAAAACTATATTGTACCAATACACATTAATTAAGACTGAAAATATCATATAAAAGGGGAAGAAAATCATGTTAAAAGTGAAAGAAATGTATTTTTTTCTTAAAGCAAAACATGCAAACTATGTGAGAGTCTTCAGAATGTGATTATAAGATTTCACTATCAAACCTGGGGTATCTCCTGAGGTTACTTGATAAGAATTCAAGCCAGCCGGAAGCAGATAAACGTGAAAGAACAAGATCACAGATCTGAATTCAATCGCACAGACAGGCGGGTTGCTCGTCCACACGACAGAAGCAATATAGCTCAGATACTTTTTATCCTGGCAGTGTACACTGTACAGTCTTACCTATGGAAATGCACTAACAGTATGACATTTCCATATATTTCTAGATATCTTTACATTAACCTTTTTTACACGACCATCTGGGCAATAAAGATTAAAAACGACGGAAGTTTAAGATAGATATAAGCAAAAAGGCAATAAAAATTGCTTTTTTTGTCTGCATTTGCATACTATTGTTTAATTGTATTCATGCGCCCTTTTGTCCTTAAACATATTTTGTCTTTTATATAAATCTTTTCCCAGAGTCTGTTTAGCATACTATGGCAACATCTAAAATATGAACCAGCTGACCACAAAGAAGATGAGAAGGCAATGATCATGAATCGATAGGCATGTCCAGAAAACAGTATGACCTAAATAGTGTTGACTCAAATAAAGAAACATGGGATGACTGTGTTTTTTTATTGCGGTTTTTAGGCGTAATTCTTTTCATTTTAAATGAGCAAAACATCTCAAATCACGGAAACACGCCTATTTAATTTTATCCCCCTTTAACCCCACTTTTATATAGTAAAACAAGGGTTTACAGGGGTTACCTTAATTTTCTTATTTCTTTTCTAACATATCGATTGTGGGTACTCGCTAGAACCGCCTCATCCTTTTCTCAAATATAGATTGTTGGTACTCGTTAGAACCGCCTCGATGAGGCGGTTCTAACGAGCACCACAATCTATATTTTGAGCAGATATTTGTAAAATATCACGATTTTTCATCTAAAAACTTTCGTTTTTGTGGCTGCGAAATTTACAATGTATTTGAATAGGCGTGATTTCGTAATGAACTGATCAAATCAGAACCAGAAGTCTATCCAAAACATCAAAGATAATGACGGACAAACGCATCATAACAAACAACAATACCATTGCCGAGTTTTCAGCTTTCTCCAAAACAGGTAGCAGCTAAAATACCGTTGCTGAATCAAACAACCCTGACACACAGAAGTAACAAGAGCACCACAAGCGGGTGCCATGCTCGTCTGGTTTTCTCGTTTGTTACAAATGGAGATAAATCAGTCCAATTGCATGACAGAGTTATGGAACTTGGTCAAAATGTAGCTCTTGTGATGGATGTGTGTCAAGATTCGCAAGGTTGGGCCAAACAGTTCTGGAAATATGGCCAACGTTAAAGATCACAGGTCAAAAGTTCTATATCTATATAAAGGTCTTGTCCCAAGGAACAGACGTGTGAATTCTGAAAGCTGTGTTTTTTGCAGTATTAAAATGAGAGACCCAAACATTTTCTTAAAACTGGCGTTTTTTCATTTGTAAAAAAGGGAGAAAAATTGGCCAATTTGCATGATAGCTAAGAATTTAGCTCTTGTGATCACAAAGATGAGTGTCAAGTTTCATGAGGTAAGGGCACACTTTGAAAAAAAGCCAAGGTTATAGTTTTGATTACATTTTCGAAAATAGGTCAAAGTTCAAAGGTCAAGGTCACAGATAAAAAACTCGGTTTCAATGGAAAGATCTTGTTTCAAGGAACATCCATGTGATGATTGAATAGAAAGGAAGGCAGTGATCAGGAATCGATACAGTTAACCCACAGCTCCCATCAGAGACTGAAGGCTATATTGTTAGTGGTATGTAAATGAGTGACAAAACTTTTCTTCAATGGAGAGAAAAGGGGAGACAATACAGGCAAATTGCATGATAGAGTTATGGAACTTTGATAGATTGTAGCTCTTGTTATGTGCGTTTGTATGAAGTTTCATGAACGTAGGCCTAGTACTTTTGATATTTTGGTCAAAGATTATTTTTTTTTTGGTTAAAGTTTCGAAAAACAGGTCAAAGTTCAAAGGTCAAGGCCACATGTCAAAAACTTAGTATCAATGGAAAAGTCTGGTCTCAAGGAACATCCATGTGAAGTTTAAAGGCTCTGTTATTTAGTCAGATTGTAGCTCTTGTAATGTTGAGTATGTGTATGAAGTTTCATGAGGCTAGGTAAAATATTTGTGAAGTTATAGTTTTGTTTTCGGAACGACGTCGAAGACGAGAACGCAGACGCCGGAGTGACGACAATTCTTCGGAAAACAGACGAGATAAAATGAAAACATTCAAACATCACGAATACACGCCTTTATAATTTTGACCCCCCTTGAACTCCACTTTTATATAGTAAAACTAGGGTTTACAGGGGTAAACTTTATTTTTCTCATTTCTGCCCTTAAATAAAGATTGTGGGTATACGTTAGAACCGCCACGATGAGGCGGTTCTAACGAGCACCCACAAACTATTTTTTGAGCAGAAATAAGAAACATGTCACAAATTTTCATCTTAACTTTTCGCTGTTTTCGGCAGTAAAGCTTACAATGTATTTGTACAGGCGTGTTTTCGTAATGACGTGGACTAGGGCAAATGGAACCGCAATGAAAGTACCGTCTTGGGATGGCGAGTAATAAACATAAGGGGTTTAAACCGGTTTAACAGGGCCCCAACCTTCACCCTCATCATCCGCCGCGGCTGAAAGCCGACAATTTACAGCCATTACGATAATATACACGCGTGACATATTGCATTGTTTTCACGTCTCTAAAATGGCTACTTTTCTGATGAAATTCCGTGATATTTTTGCTTATTTATACTGCAAACATAGGTTATGGGTGCTCGTTAGAGCCGCCTTGTTGAGGCGGTTCCAACGAGTACCCACGACCTATGTCTTAAAGCACAAATAAAAAAAAAATAACGTATACCACAGTAAACCCCAGTTTTCTCTATATAAAGTGGGGTTTAGGGTTGTGTTCGTTTCACGGACTTGGTCACATGATGGTCAAATCGTGTCCTCCGACATCCCGACTCAGGGCAATGGTTACCATTTAAATGCAATAACCATATTTATTATTAAGAAACTGCTTTTAGCAGCATAACATAATTTGAGCGTGTGCGCAGCTAATATTTGGCGTGACGTCCTTGCTGTAAGACGTCATCAGCCGGGTAAAATTAGAAGGTATCCGAGAAGGTCTGATTTGTTTGAATTGAGTGTTTAGGTTCCCGTCAAAACTATTTAGGCTAATTTGGAGGACTTTAACCCTACATTTTCTGCCTGATTCTAACAAATACTGCTACTGAAGATGAAAAACAATCTCGAGCCATACCCCTTAAACAAACCAAAAGGTGCGAGTTATATTTTCTAGTCCTTTGGGATCAATGGTTTCACTGCGGAAATTAGAAAATATTTGTGGGTCATTCATGAGGCCTAATGCCGGGCTCAGTCGGATGCGCGTCTGACTGGTGATCAGGAGGACGCGGGTTCGACTCCCGCCGGGGTCGGCAACATTCTTTCGTGGAGATTGATCATGAAATCTTTTCTACGGTCATTCTCTCCCTTCCGCTGATTCAAGAAGGGCAGTTGTCAGTTTCTGGCGAAAGAATGTGCACTGTACTGGTTAACCGCTTTCGTATAAGCCTGCCCAGGAATGTGTTGATAGGTAAACTGACCGGCTCAAAAATGACCTAAATAGTGTTGACTGGGCCGTTAAACTCCAATACAAACAAACAAATCATGAGGCCTAATAGGCCGAAACTAGCTAGTCTGGCCCAGAAAAATCGTGTACACTCCATGCTTTTCAGCTCTGTGTTGTAGTTCTTGCTTCCAAATGATTACTCTTTTCCAGAACATTTTTATTTATGGATGGTCCGAGTCGCACCACTTTGCTTGGACAGGCGTAGACCCTCTAAGCGGTTTACCAGTACTCACATGCGGTCGTATTAAGCTCTGCGTAATGCATCATGCAGCCCGATCTATTTCTCGAAGCCCAGATGGGCGGGGCTTGAGAATGCGTGTACTATTCACATTTACCGCTCCCTAGGCTAATTCCGAAGACAACAAATTGTTGAAATTTATTTCATTTTTCCAAGAAAACGGGACTTGCCATCTCATGCAAATTGTCTCCATAGGAGACAATTTGCAATTGTCTCCATAGGAGACAATTTGCATAAGATGTCAAATCCCGTTTTCTGGGAAAATCAGAAAAATATTTCAAAATGTCGTCTACTGCGAAAAAATACCCAGCATGCAGAGCGTTAAATTAGCTTGCTGATGTTGAGTGATACATGTTCAATTTGAATGTTTGGATAATGAAAAGATTGGAACGGTAGACGGTGAACGAAATGTTTACCTATCCACACCTTTCCTGGGAAGGCTTATACGTAAGCGGATCACCAGAACAGTGCACATTGTTTCGCCAGAAACTGACAACTGCCCTTCTTGAATCAGCGGAAGGGAAAGCATGACCAAAGAAAAGATTTCATGATCAATCTCCACGAAAGAATGTTGCCGACCCCGGCAGGTATCGAACCCGCGTCCTCCTGATCACCAGTCAGACGCGCATCCGACTGAGCTACCGAGGCCGGCGTTTGCTGTGTGATGAATCGACACAACAAAATAAAATGCATTATTAATTGACTATCCTGTATTGATTGGAGGTCATCCGTATTAACACCAGGTCAACCGATACTAACTGAGGTCAAGTGAGGTAAACAATTCAATAATCATGTTTTTTTAATTGTGTCAATTTATAAAATGGTCATTAATCAAGTAATTTCGGCCTCGGGCCAATGCAGCTGACCGAGGACCTGCAACTGGGCCAATAAGAAATTACTTGATTAATAACATTATTATATTATTACCCGATCTAATGAATCTACTATATTATGCAGCTAGAGTATGGTATACAACTATTTCATACCTTTTTGGGCGACAGTCAAAACTATCAGCCCCGAGGTGCTGTGGAGCACCTGATGAACTATCGCCCGAGGCCGAAGGCCCAAAAAGGTATGAAATAGTTGTTTTATTACCCAACTCGTATAAAGAGTTATTTATGAAGACCAGCGAGTCAAGGGAGGTAACCTATACAATTTATGAAGACCAGCGAGTCAAGGGAGGTAACCTATACAATCGCGTGAAGACCAGTAACCTATACAATTTATGAAGACCAGCGAGTCAAGGGAGGTAACCTATACAATCGCACGAAAGAATGGTCGTTCAACAAGTTGCTAGGTGATCACGTGACCATGAGATAGTTAAAACTATCTGCACCGGGCAATAGTTCAGTGCTCCGTGTGATAGTTCTCTGAAAACCGGTTCAATCCGATTTCATGCGAAAAGGTGTTAGATAGTCGAAAATGCTTAATAACTTCTTATATAGTAGGTTGGGTAATAATCAAAACTGTTGCCCCGAGGTGCTGTGGATGACCTGATGCACTATTGCCCGAGGCCGAACTATTGCCCCGAGGTACTGTGAATGACCTGATGCACTATTGCCCAAGGCCGAACTATTGCCCCGAGGTATTGTGGACGACCTGATGTACTATTGCCCGAGGCCGAACTATTGCCCCGAGGTGTTGTGGACGACCTGATGCACTATTGCCCGAGGCCGAACTATTGCCCCGAGGTGCTGTGGACGACCTGATGCACTATTGTCTGAGGCCGAACTATTGCCCCGAGGTGCTGTGGACGACCTGATGCACTACTGTCTGAGGCCGAACTATTGCCCCGAGGTGCTGTGAACGACCTGATGCACTATTGCCCGAGGCCGAACTATTGCCCCGAGGTGCTGTGGACGACCTGATGCACTATTGTCTGAGGCCGAACTATTGCCCCGAGGTGCTGTGGACGACCTGATGCACTACTGTCTGAGGCCGAACTATTGCCCCGAGGTGCTGTGGACGACCTAATGCACTACTGTCTGAGGCCGAACTATTACCCCGAGGTGCGGTGGACGACCTGATGCACTATTGTCTGAGGCCGAACTATTGCCCCGAGGTGCTGTGGACGACCTGATGCACTACTGTCTGAGGCCGAACTATTGCACCGAGGTGCTGTGGACGACCTGATGCACTATTGTCTGAGGCCGAACTATTGCCCCGAGGTGCTGTGGACGACCTGATGCACTACTGTCTGAGGCCGAACTATTGCCCCGAGGTGCTGTGGACGACCTGATGCACTACTGCACTATTGCCCAGGGGCAACAGTTTTGACTATACTCCAAACTGTCATTAAATAAATGTTTACTATGATGAAGCATGGTACAGTAAAAGTTAGGAGAAATAGAATCAAAAGCTGTAAAACAAAACATAATCATCATTTATTCTTCGTTTTTGATTTTCAGTCATCTACAAAAAGTATGGCACTATTGATGATAATACAAATACATGTACACAAAGGCGGGCAACATCAACGGGCTCAAGAAGGCATATTCGACTAGTCATCACGAAAACACATCTATATAATTTTGATCCCTTGAACCTCACTTTTATAGAGAAAAACTGGAGTTTACAGGGGTATACCTTATTTTTCATATTTCTGCTCTAAAATACAGATTGTGGGTACTCGTTAGAACCGCCTCGATGAGGCGGTTCTAACGAGCACCCACAATCCTTATTTTGAGCAGAAATAAAATTTTTCGTCTCAAAATTTTCTTTTTTCCGCGGTTAAGATTTACAATGTATTTGTATAGGCGTGCTTTCGTAATTGTGACGCTTCATAAGAAGAGGTTTTGAAAATAAAGCATCTTACACTGGTGGTAATTTCATATGGAATTTATGAAACAAGCCTTCGGTTAGCTTCATAATATCCATATGAAATGACCACGAGTGTAAGATACTGTTTATCATATAACGGGTTCAAATCGGATTGTATTGCCTAAGGAGTTCATAAGAATTTCAGTTGAAACATAGAACTGCCTCGGCGAGGCGGTTCTAACGAGTACCGCAAACTATGATTTTGAGCAGATATATTAAAATTAATACATACCCTGTAAACCCAAGTTTTACTCTATAAAAGTGGGGTTAAAGGGGATAAAATCATATAGGCGTGTCTTCGTGATGATGAAGGGGTTATTTTTGGAATCAAGGAATACACCGTAGAGCTGAGAAGTATGGATTGTACAAGCTTTTCTGGGCCGAACTAGCCAGTTTCGGTCAATGAGGCCTCATCAGTGATCCTCAAATATTTTCAAAACTCTACAACGGAATCAATACTTACAAAGGACAAGAAAATATAAGCTACACTATGATGAAGGGCATGGAGAATTTTTATGGCCGGCACACATTCACTTAACACCAGCTGTCGTGACGTAAACTATGTTCTATAAAAGGATCGTCCTTTGGAATTAAGGAATACAATGTAGAACTGTGAAGTATGCAGTTTACAAGTTTGTCCGGTCCAGACTACCTAGTTTCGGCCAAGAAGGCATCATCAGTGACCCTCAAATAGTTTCAAAACTAATCATCACGAAAACACGCCTATATAATTTTGACCCATTGAACACCACTTTTATATAGTAAAACTGGGGTTTCCGGGGGTATACCTTATTTTTCTTATTTCTGCTCGAAAATATAGATTGTGGGTACTCGTTAGAACCGCCTCGATGAGGCGGTTCTAACGAGTGCCCACAATCTATATTTTGAGAAGAAATAAGATAAATATCACAATTTTTCCTCCCTAAAAATTTCATTTTTTCGGCGATAAAGGTGGCAATTTATTTGTATAGGCGTGTTTGCGTAATGAGTGTTATACCTAGTTACGACCCCCTGTTAACCTCAGTGTTAGCTTTATAAAGTAGTGTTTAGATGGGCGTTCATTAATCTTTTGCACCCTCTAGGCTATTTCAGCGGACGGCAAATTGTTGGTATTTTTTTTTCCAGAAAACAGGACTTGACATCACATGCAAATTGTCTTCATAGAAGACAATTTGCATCAGATGTCAAATCCTTTTTTTTATCGTCCCCGACAACACTGCAGTAAAATTCCTATTTTAAGATCACCTTTTCGACTGTTCAAAAGTGGTCTTAAAGCCAATTTTGAACAGCCCAAAAGGGGTCTCCCACCAGAGCATACTGGGTGCAGAAAACACAAAGAAATTATAACTGAAACCTTCAAAATATGCGTTAAAACCTAATTTGTCTTAATTTTAGGTGTCTTCACTGTAATTAGGTCATTTTGGTGACGTTGCTTCCGATTTCATGGGACTTGATGAAATGACTTCTCAAGCCTACCACCCAAAGAAACCGCTACGCCATCACGAAACACACATATATAATTTTGGCCCCTTGAACCCCACTTTTATATTGTAAAACTGGTGTTTTAAGGGGTAAACCTTATTTTTCTTATTTCTGCTCTAAAATATAGATTCGTGGTACTCGTTAGAACCGCCTTGATGAGGCGGTTCTAACGAGTGCCCACAATCTATATTTTGAGCAGAAATAAGAAAAATATCACAATTTTTCATCTTAAAATTTTCATTTTTTTCGGCGATAAGGTGGCAAGGTATTTGTATAGGCGTGTTTGCGTAATGCTTTATACGCAGGGAGATTCCGACTCGCATCAACACTTTGCCTTGGCAGGCTTAGATATCAGTACTCACGTTGGGTCGGTTTCAGCACCATGCAACCCAACCTATTTCATCCAACTCCGATTGGTCGATGCGGACAGTAAAAAACTTTAATTAGGAAATTCAGTTTTTTTTTCGAACCAGTACTCTAGTACGCAAAACCATTTATCAACGTTATGACTGTAGTCAAAGTGTCTCAAATATTTTCTAAGTATAAATATGCCTTCTTGTAGCCTTTGCTTAGCCCTTTACACGTGACACGTGACAACAAAAACTTTACAAACATCACATGATAGACACGAATTATTCAATCTTGAGGGATATTAACAAAGTCAGAATATAAGGATCTGATATGGGGTTTTGTCGCCCATCTACAACAGAACTCCATATTGGATTCTTTTTCTTGCACTGTGCATTTCTCCCAAATTTGTGGCAAATAGCAGAACTACAGACAGTATTTCTTTTCTTCTTTTTAAGATTTCATACAAAAGTCCTATATTCAGTTTCCTTTAACAATAAATGAGTCAAATAATTATCATTCTTATTGATTTTTTTATTTCGTTTTTTTTTTTTTTTTGCCGGTTAGTTTTGACAGCTCACACATGTATATTGTCTACAAAATAAAAGTAGTGCGGAAGTAGTTCCGGCTGTTGAATAGAATTGTAGCGCACTTATGTTAGTTGTCTGGGTCGGAACACAAGGGTCAGTTCATAAATTTCTATCCCAGGGTAAAATCACGGATTTCCTTGTCTGGTGTGCATATAAGAATCTAATATGGGGTTCAGTTGTAGATGGGCGTTTCCTACCCGAGGGATAACCGTGCTGAGCGGAACCTAGCCCCATACATTTCCTATAGAATCATTACGAAAACACAGGTCTGCTAAAATGGCATCTATCATAACTCTAGAACAAGCATTTTCCATATGAACATTTTTTTATTATATGATGTCGCGTCTGAGAATGTAATAACGTCATGTAATAAATTCCATACTCCACTAGTGGATTAAATATGCAAATTAGTTAGACACGTCCCGCAACATTATACATACGACGTCCTTAACGACGTTACGTTTACTAATGGCGGAATATTGACATTTTGATAAAACAATCGTGAATAAACTTCGTTTTTAATGTCATATGATTAATACATGTAGAATCTTGAATTCGTGCTCATGTATTATTGAATTTATTAAACTCTTTGAGGAAAAAAGATAAAATGCGCACAGTCTCGCATTTTATCCCTTTTCCTCAACTCGTTTAATAAATTCAATAATACATGAACACTCATGTAAGATCCTCTCTATATATTTTTTTCTTATTTCTGGCCCAAACATAGAAAGTTTCCGTTACAACAGCCCCATGGAGGCGCTTCTTACGAGTACCCACAATCTGTAGTCTAGCAAATACAATGAACATAATGTATACTCCCGTAAACCGCACTTTTCTCTGTATGAAGTGGGTTTTAGTGGAATGTCTATTACACAGACTTATTAAGGTGGTTTAGCAATGAGTGTGAGCCCCGCTATAACCATGTTTACTTGTTCATGAAATTGATACCATTATAGATCCCACTTCATTAAGGAGACAGTGGGGTTTGGGCAGACTTCGCATCGTGTGTCTGATTCCTGTAACAAAACATCGATATATGCACTTTGGGGCGGTCCCACAAAGCACTAACAATCTATGTTTCATTGAGATTTTGAGAAAATATAAAAATATTTCACAAGAAAAATTCCATGTTTAAAATCATTTTGAATAGCTATAATTCACATGGATGTGATGGTCTAATGGTCATCACACACACACACACACATACACACACACGCACGCACGCACGCACGCACGCACGCACGCACGCCTGTGCACTGAAATTGCGTCTATCTTATCTCTAGAACTAACAATTTTCAGGTGAAAATGTTTCATGTTTTTCTGATTTCCAGTCCTTATATAGATTGTGAGTGCTCGTTAGAGGCGGTTCTAAGGAGTAACCACAATCTATGATTTTGATCAAAGATTAGGAAAATGACGAATAAACCCATAAACCCCACTTTTCTCTACATAAAGTGGAGTTTAAAGGGGGTCTTTATGTCACGGACTTGCGCCCCCGCCCATAGGGGCTTGAAGAAATATATGGGCTGCACGATGCTTCCACGCAGAGCTGAATCCGGCCCGCACACTAGTACTGGTAAACCGCTTAGAGGATCTAAGCCTGTCCAGGAACCGCGGTGCGAGGCGGACCGTCCATGCTAATAAACCCTATTGGTTTCATTGGGCGACAGGGCTTGAGATGTCATTTCATCTCAATGTCGGGTAAAAGTCCCACAAAATTGGAAGCAACGTCTCCAAAATGACCTTTACAGTGTTGACGGGGACGTTAAACCTCAAATCAAACAAACAAACAAATGTCACGGACTTGTTTACATAATGCGTGTAGTCAGACTTCGATAATTCGAACACAGATGGCTCGTTTACCATGGCTTATTCCAGCTCATCACGAAAACACGCCTATATAATTTTGACCCCCTTGAACCCCACTTTTATAGAGTAAAACTGGGGTTTAGAGGGGTAACCTTATTTTTCTTATTTCTGCTCTAAAATGTAGATTGTGGGTACTCGTTAGAACCGCCTCGATGAGGCGGTTCTAACGAATACCTACAATCTATATTTTGAGCAGAAATAAGAAAAATATCACCATTTTTCATCTTAAAATGTTAGGTTTTTCGGCGGTAAAGTGTACAATGTATTTGTATAGGCGTGTTTTCGTAATGTTGTCTGAAGTCTCCATAGCTGTAGATAGCTTTATATTTAGATTTTTTTCTGATCTCATCTTGAAAAGGTGAATGAGTGAGTCTTTGAGTTTTACGTCTCACCAACAGCTAAGGTCAAACGGAGACGGGACCTCGGTTTAAAGACTCATCCGAAAGTCTGGAGAAGCCCGGTATCGATCCTGCGACCCCTGGTTTACAAGGCGAGTAGCATAACCATTACACCACGAAGGCTTGTATACCTTTAAAATGTATGCTATGTATACCCATTAGAATCGCCTCAGTATTCACAACATTCCTTTATTTTATAAAAGATCGAAAAAATGCCATTTCATCCCAAATGTACCTTACGATTTGGCACTATGATGTAACCTCAATAGGTCGAACAACCTCGAACGGATTTTATGGTACTAGAGATGTTCGAGTTATCGAAGTTGGACTAATGTACTTGGGGGCTAGAAGATATTGATTGGGCTGCATGTTGCTTCCACGCAGAGTGCTCGAAAGTACTGGTAAACCGCTTAGTATAGAGTGGTGCGAGTCATACCGTTCATGCATATAATAAAATAGATGTGAAAACAATGATCAGGAATCGATACAATTAATCCACAGCTCCCATCAGAGACACCAAAGGGAAAGAAGCACAAACATGAAACAACTAGACTCTAATGGAAACATCAATAGCGGAAAGCCAAAAGGATAGTTACTTTCCCACAAAATGGCCAATTGACTATCCAAAACAAAATAATATAAGCAATGTACACGCTCAAAGACAAACCATAACAAAAATAAACCGCAACAGAAGAACCGCCTTGAAACGGTCAGTGAAAGGAATTCCACTGGGGGGGGGGGGGGGGGGGGGGGTTAAATAGATATTACGTGGCCACAATCCTCGCCCTTATTTCCGCGGCGATTTAGACAAATATTTTTTTTCAGTCCGCATGAAGGCCTCCTAACTCATCAGTGCAACATCTCCGTGAACACTAAAATCAAACAATCACAGAGATGAAACAACGGTGAAGACTCGACAGCAAGAAACCACTGAAATGCTGGAACAAAATGGGCTCGACAAGAGACAGAGCAGCCGGCACCAACCAACATTACTTAAAATTAGATTCTCTCTAATTCTCAGTAAGCCTTTACGCTGGAACCGTCATAGAATCTGAGACTTGATGGTTTCATTGAGCGGCAGGGCTTGAGAAGTAATTCATCTCAATGTCGGGTAAAAGTCCCATAAAATTTGTAGCAACGTCCAAAATGACCTATAAAGTGTCGACGGAGACGTTAAACCTCAGTTCAAACAAAAACGGTATGTCAAGAACAAAATGAATAGCATCAAGAATATGTTACATAACTCACATAGTTCGTTTTTGTTGTCATCATTTACATTTTGACAAGCGAATGACAAATGTGCGGCGTTTAAATGACTTGAAACAACTAAAATATTTTAATCTTATTCAAAACTGAAAATGATATATCACGTCTAAGACGCCATAAATTCTCATGCGATAATTAAACCGCGAGAGTTCACACTTAGTGTCATAAAAATCAGGACAGAAGCACAAAATAAACACATTTGTTATCTATAAATACTGTGCCTGAATCTGGTGACCCGCTTTCACACATGAACACACACTATAGTTAACCGTTCAGCGTTTATTATGATGACTCACCTTTTTTTTTTCACAGCGGCGTCGCCTCCATCGTCATTGCAACGATGTTGCAGCAAACGATGTGCGCACGCTGTGAATGCACACTCCGCCTTGAAGTGGTACAATGTCGTTATGAATACATATGTGTCTAATTACACATTCTGATGTTTGTTGCAGCCATGTTATTTTCCGTTGATACACTATGTCAAAACTTTTTCTCTTATGCCACCTGTGAGCGGCCTGGGAATGATTTATGAAATAAAGTTCTTGTTATGTTCTGTTCTGCTTATAACGTACTGCAGAACCTCGATAACTCAAAACTCGTTTGGGAACATGACAAATTGTTCTAGATAAGGATAGTTTGGGTCACTGAAGGTTAAATATGGCGCCAGGCCGAGAGGCATAAAGGCGACTTCTATATTTTCATTCAAATAAAGGTATGTTGTGTGTACTCATTAGAATCGCCTCTTCGAGGCGATTCAAATGAGTACACACAGCATACAATTTCAAGATAAAATAAAGTGAATCTTTTCTCAATTATCATAAATATATAAATACCTTGGTATATGGGAAATTATCATTGGGACCATCAAGAAAACACGCCTATACAATTTTGACCCCCTTGATTGATTGATTGATTGATTTGAAGTTTAACGTCCCCGTCAACACTGTATAGGTCATTTTGGAGATGTTGCTTCCAATTTTGTGGGACTTTTACCCGACATTGAGATGAAATGACATCTCAAACCGTGTCGCCCAATGAAACCGATAGGGTTTATAAGCATGGACGGGCCGACTCGCACCGATTTGCCTGGGCAGGCTTAGATCCTCTAAGGGGTTTACCAGTACTTGTGTGCGGTCGGTTTCAGCTCTGCGTGGAAGCATCATTCAGCCCATCTATTTCTTAAAGCCCCCTGACCCCCTTGAACACCACTTTCATATTGTAAAACTTGGGTTAGAGGGGTAAACCTTATTTTCTTATCTATGATCTAATATATAGATTGTGGGTACTCGTTAGTACCGCCTCATATAGCACCCACAACCTATGTTTGAAGTATGAATAGAGAAACAAAAATATCACAAATATTCATCAGTAAAGATAGGAGAGAATACACTATGTCACACGGGTGCATTATGGTAATGTGAACAAGTTCGCGTCGTTGGAGTTACAGAGGTTCAGTGTACATTAATTAAGAAATAGACCACCTCTGGCAGTGATTTGTTAAGAAATAAATCACAGTTTGGAGGGAAGCAGTAAAGTAGATCAAATCAATCGCGCTACGCACTCGTGAATTGTCTACTGACAACTGACCGGTAAACCTACGGGCTTGTGATTCGATCTACATCATAATTGCCGTATAAACTCAACAAATCACATACTAGAGTTTGTCTATTTCGATTCTGACACACTAAAAAGCGACAATAAATTTGTTCTTTCCATCAAATTCTCCCAACATTTCGCCATTGTAAGAAGAAATCCTGCCAACATTTTTGACTGTATTATACACATTTATGTCCTTTTGTAATGTTTTTATGCAAGAAAATAACGTTTCATAGTAACAGACGCTATGAGTGACGTCATAAAACGGTGTCTTTTCACGTCACGCTCTTCATCGCAGTGATTTATTGCAGAATAAATCACAGTTGCTTTCTATTGCCTTGCCTATATATATAGGGTGATAAATATATATTCTACGCTAATACAATATTACATGTAAATTGTAACAAGTTAACATCAATATCACCCGAGACTAATCATTTGCATTGGAAAATTGCAGCGCATTATATTAACCCTTATCATGCTATTCACGACAACCGCTATCTTTGTAAACAGTGTAGATCCAGATCAGATGGCTTCGAAGCTATGTGATCATGATCTACACTATTTGGCATTCAGTTTATGAATCGGTAGCAATAAATTACATCAAGTAATTTGATGGTTGACAGACAGAAATGGGTGTGGCTTAAATGAATATTCAGCAAGATAAGGGTTAACGCAGGTAGTGCTTTATGCAGACTGCAAATGTAAAGCACGTACATTACATTACATTACATTACATTACATTACATTACATTACATTACATTACTAATACACATATATTTGGAATCGTACTTCATCATATAGCATCGCTATTTTCATGCAGTCATCACGCAAACACGCCTATATAAATTTTACACCCCCCCCCCCTTGAACCCAACTTTTACATAGTAAAACTGGGGTTTCCGGGGATATAAATTATTTTTCTTATTTCTGCTCTAAAATATAGATTGTGGGTACTCGTTAGAGCCGCCTCACAATTTTTCATCATACAATTTTCATTTTTTCGGGGATAAAGGTGGCACTGTATTCGTATAGGCGTGTTTGCGTAATGAATGCAGGTAGTGTTTCATGCAGACTTCAAATGTAAAGCACGTACATAACATTACATTACTAATACACATATATTTGGCATCGTCCTTCATCATATAACATCACTATTTTCATGCAGTAAAATGATATGATCGCACGTGAGACAGGCGTAACGCCCATTGCACTCATTACGCATATGCGTATTTGCACATAAATAAGAGTGTTTCTCATTACATATTGTATATGGGCTGCTCTTAAAGGAAAGTATTTGCTCCCCTAGGGAGCATATTCTTTCCTTTAAGAGTGGCCGCCATCAAGGAGAAAGATGTTTCACACAATTTTGTTCTATTTTTGCGTAATAATATTTTGGTTCTGGCTACCCCCACCCCACCCAACCCCTGCGTTAAATGACGCTGTCCATGACAACACATGGCCTTCTGCTAAAATTCTCTCCAACTTCTTTTGCATGTAAAATGCAATTTAAAATCGCTATCTGATGGACAAAATCTTACACGTTCAATTTGAAATTTATGAGCCGTAGGCTAGTTTCATATGAAATGAACTCTAGTGTAAGATCTTTTTATTGTTTTAAAAACGAATTATTTCTGATGAAATTTTCCAATATAGTTCTTATTTCTGAGTTGGAGGTCTTTGAATGCCTTATGACTGAACGAGGCAGGTCTAACGAGTAATCACTATCATAGAAGCAATATATACTGAGAGGCAAACGTAAGTATACAGGTTACTGAACGCCGAATTGTGTCCCAATGTCTCCCTCTCTACATACATATGTGACATCATAAATAAGAACAACCAGTTCCGCATAATTTGCAGCATTTTCTGTTAAAATAAATTATTTATTGATTAAACGATAATGAAATTGCATCACTTGAAATGGACAGGGTGTCTGATCCAATATTTTGTCTTGAGAAGTGTGTTTCGAATAAGTGATATTCAATAAAATTAATGATTTTACGTGCAACAGATTCAAAGTAGGGGAACTGATTGGCAAGAAAACATCCCATATTTAAATTAAACACAAGGTAAAGTGCAACATTTTTGTCAAAGCAAATCTCATTTTCGCCTTTTACGTTAATCCTTTGATTAAATGCTTTATGTTTCTTTGGAACTTGTATTGGTTATTAACTTTTCTTTGAGCAATTTAAGAGGGATCACTATGGAGTAAGCATAAAAATGCCGAGGATAACAAAAATTATGCGAAAGTTTCAAATGAATATCTCTTACACGATTTGAGAAAAAGACTCATTTAATTCACTATGATTTTAATTGAAAGGGAGATAATCCGGAACAGGCAGAAATTCCAATTAAGTTTGAAGCTGTTTGTTTGGGTTTAATGGCAAAGTAATGGTGGGGTCTTATCGATGAACATTCGTACATGACTTCTGCGGTGTGCATAGATTTAAATGTCATGTACAACACGAGGTTTTGTTGGAAATATTGATTATCAATTAAGGGCAATAACTCCATCATTGATGACTGCAACAGAAAAAGAATTGGAGTTTTACAAACTTAGACGTTTGGGAAAAACGGACATAGGCATATTTTATTACAGACAGCAATACAAGATCCGGTATTCCAAATCAAAAACACTATAATTTTTATTGCCTCTGGGTATATTAACTGGCAAATCCCATTTTCTCTATACAATATGGGTTTCCGACCGTATAATTTGTTCACGTGATGATTTGAGGTGTTCGCCAAACATGAATTTGTTCGTATTTTTTGTAAATGCACAATGAAATCAAAGGAACAGGAAGCGTCTTCATATAATATCAACCCATATCTGCCACACAGGACCTTCCGCCAGAGAACATGGGGCTAACCATTTCCAACTAAACCGGTTCCTGGTAAAAGCCAATTATTGGCAAGTTTAAAAAAAAAAAAAAAAAAAAAAAAAAAAAAACTCGTATATACCAAGATCAAACCCCATGTCCCGCTGTCTTTTGTCTTTAACTTATCATGGGAAACCTTTTATTTTAAGCTTTGGCGATAAGGATGTTCTGATATGTGTAAATAAAATCAAAGCACTGACAGCACTGATAGTACTAGTGGGTTGATTATCTCTGAGTTTAGGATGGAAAATGGTCTTGAACAGGGACTAAGAATGTTTCGTTTAAACCTTAATCTTAAGGCTACTTTCAGCAAACAGTGAAGACCCTGATCAGACGCCGCGTTATGCGGCGTCTGATCAGGGTCTACACTGTTAATTTCCCAGTAAATGGGACCAGTCTAGATTTTACAGTAAACCAGCCTTTTTTACACAGCGCCTTGACCGTCACAGGGGTTATGGCTTGCTTGGTATGGGTTTAACGACGCGTCAATCCTTGTGGGTCATTTTGTGTCGTCTCCAAGAGAAAGGGAGAAAAAGGATAGAAGAGGTGGTAGACGAGATGAAAGCGAGGGATAAGGGAGAAAACAAAAAATGAATGGAAGTGTAGAAACTAAAGAAATGACAACAATCCCCGCCCCCCCCCCCCCCCTATACCGGAAGTGTAGAAACTAAAGAAATGACAACAATCCCCCCTCTACCCTTACCTGCTGCAAGGACAGCAAGCCTTGCCAAACTTGCCCAACTAAGCCAATATCATTTGGACACCCCAGTGACGCAAGATACACATCACCTTTGCCTCCAGGGACAATACATGTAGCACCGCTTTATATAAATTACCGCCACCTGTATTTTGAACATGGTTGCGATAGTTACTTGGACAAAAACATCCTGAAAGCTTCTGTAGATAGTACATGTAACTTTGGGTCGATTGATTAACAATCGACCCAATAAATACATTATCCAATACTTTCGAAGCCGTTTGTACTTATCTGATGCTTGAAGTCTTAGAATAGCATGGCACGGGCGATCGTTTCGAGTTGTACTGCCCTATTGCTGGTCTTTGTGGCTCACTTGTTTGCGCGCGCGTCTTACTGGTGATCAAGACGGTCGCGGACTTGATCCACGCCGGATCCGGTATCAATCCTATCAGGAAATGTTGTGTACCATTACGCAAACACGCCTATACAAATACATTGCCACCTTTATCGCCGAAAAAATGAAAATTTTATGATGAAAAATTGTGACATTTTTGTTATTTCTGCTCCAAATATAGATTGAGGGCACTCGTTAGAACCGCCTCATCGAGCCGGTTCTAACGAGTACCCACAATCTATATTTTAGAGCAGAAATAAGAAAAATAAGGTATACCCCAGGAAACCCCAGTTTTACTGTATAAAGATGGGGTTCAAGGGGGTCAAAATTATATAGGCGTGTTTTCGTGATGCGGTCGTTCTCCTTTTCCGGCTGATTAAAGTTGGACAATCCACAAAATTGGAAGCAATGTCTCCAGAATGATCTTAGTATAAGTAGTGTTGACATGGTTGTTAGAGCTCAACACAAACAAACAAAAGTTGGGCAGTTGTCAGTTTTTGCTAAAGAATACGCATTGCACTGGTATATAAAAGCGTGCCCAGGAAAAGTGTAGTTAAGTGAACTGAACAGCTCGATATTACTTTATCTAATAGTGTTTACTGGGTCGTGAAACTTTTAACTGTTGACACTTACAAACAATTCGACTGACCACTACAAGTACAAAAATGTACTAAACACTTTAACACATCCTGCACGTAAGCCTAACTGTTCTATATAACAAGATACTAGCAAGGCTGCAATTGCAAGCTTTACAGTGTGTAGCACTAGCTACATGTAGCTACAAACATGGCGACATTACTAACACGTCTTATGGTGATATAACAATGACAAGCTAACGTGACTGATCACCTGACTTGTGACCTCATACATTCATGTGTATGATGTAAGCACTGTTGACTGTATCATTGATCTATGAATACCACGACAAGAAAGCCCATCTTAAATCATGTGCAGCCAAAGAAAGATCGATCTTATCAGCTCTTGAATCATTCATTGATCGACCACTGGACGAATCATAGCACCATCAGTAGCGAATCTCAGAGGCCGGCGTAGGTAGATTTAAAAACATTTTTCTCGTGCCAAAATGCGATGGGACTATAATTTAAAGATGAAAATGCCTGTCGAGTCAGAATTTCATGCGCTTGACACAACCTGTTTGATAAAATTCACCTTTGAAATATGGACAGATATGAAACTTTGTGTACATTTCTTTCCGATGAAATACAAAACAAACACCATTCTCAGCAAAAAGTGTGTATAAAAATGAGGTGAACTTGAGAAAAATCTGGGTCGTTACAGTGGGTTCAGAAAAGACAAAAATTAATATATTTAGCGATAAACTGGAAATTTTTCACCATAATCATTAAATCGGAAATTTAATAATCTGCAACTGAGTTAAATTTCAGGAAAATCTATTTCTGACCATTTTTTTATTCCAAAAAAACTGAACTACTTCCGGTAGTTTAACAGGAACAAAAGCCAGCCAACATGGCTGTAAACACAGGAAAATAATGAGACGAAAAGACTAACCCTGTAGTATTTCTCCAGCTACTGATTTGTTTACCCCGCCTGCAGTTCATCAGGTTTTCCCAGTAAATCCGAACTCCCGATGTTTAATTTATGTTTTTCCATTTGTGTCAAAAATAGCCTCGAAGAGTCTGCCAGTATACGCATCATCCATGCCATAATAGGTACATTGCCAACAACAAAAACAAAAACATGTGACGTATACATTTGTACTGACGTCATATACGAAAAACCAATACTACCTTATGTGCCCATCTACTAATCAAGATCAAATAACAATGTAGACCAACAATGTAGAAAGAATGAGTGAGCACCTTACTCTGTTAACTGCCAGTTCACGCGCAGCCTAAGTTTCAACTAGTTCCATCCACCTCGAAACACAAATAACCTTAAATTTCCATCACCTTTGCTCAACGATGCTTTATTTTAGTTGTCACTACTGCTCAATCATGAGAGAGAGAGAGAGAGAGAGAGAGAGACAGAGAGAGAGAGAGAGAGAGAGAGAGAGAGAGAGAGAGAGATAGAGGGTTTGTTTGATTTGAGGTTTAATGTCCCTGTCAACACTGTAAATGTCATTTTGGGGACGTTGCTTCCAATTTTGTGGGACTTTTACCCGGCATTGAGATGAAATGACATCTCAAGCCCTGCCGCCCAATGAAACCAATAGGGTTTATAAGCATAGACGGGCCGACTCGCACCGCTTTGCCTGGGCAGGCTTAGATCCTCTAAGCGGTTTACCAGTAATCGTGTGCGGGTCGGTTTCAGCTCTGCGTGGAAGCATCATGCAGCCAATCTATTTCTTCAAGCCCCGATGGGCGGGGGCCGAGAGAGAGAGCCAGCCAACAAATCATATCGGGACATCACTGTCGGCCCAACAATGGCCCGCTGTAGCATAGCATGTCGGGACATCACTGTCGGCCCGACGTCGGCCCGCTGTTTTGTGTGTGTGTGTGTGTGTGTGTGTGTGTGTGTGTGTGTGAGAGAGAGAGAGAGAGAGAGAGAGAGAGAGAGAGAGAGAGAGAGAGAGAGAGAGAGAGAGAGAGAGAGAGAGAAAGAGAATCATTTGACTGCACTCTGACGTAAATAAAATGAAATAAAAAAGATAAAAATATACAAGCGATCGGTTTTGCTCCATCCGCTCAACCGAGCCAGCAAAGCGTGCTGGGCCAACGTCTGGCCGACAGCGCTACGACGTCTCAACGCTGGGCTAACTTACGTCGTATCGCTGTCGGTCCGACGTTGGCCCGCTGTTTATGCTATCCGGGCACTATCCGCAAGAAAAAGATACCTGGGTCTCAAAGTAGAACCATAAAGTCGCGCGGTGGAGGATGCTCCTAGAAAACCGACCCTAGGTGGATAATTTATTTTCATTCGCAGCAGCATTTTTTTTTTTTGTGTTTTTTTTTTTTTTTGGTGTGTGTTTTTTTTACCCCCCCCCCTTGTAGTAAAACTGGGGTTTACAGGGGTATACTATGCCACCGCCCACTGGGGCTTTCAAAAATAGATTGGGCTGCACAATGCTTCCACGCAGAGCTGAAACCGACCGCACACGAGTACTATTAAACTGCTTAGAAGGTCTCAGCCCACCCAAGCAAAGTGGTGCGAGTCCTAATGACCTACACATGCAGTGTTGACGGGGACGTTAAACAAATACAGGATGAAACAGTATAAATCCTCGCTCAGGACATTAACCTCATGCATTTAAAGTTTTAAACACTAAGTCCCACAAAATTGGAAGCAGTGAGTGTTTGAGTTTTACGTCCCATCAACAGCTAAGGTCATACGGAGAAGGGACATCGGTTTAAAGACTCATCCGAAAATCTGGAGAATCCCGGGATCGGTCCTGCGATCCCTGGTTTACAAGGCGAGTAGCGTAACCACTACGTCCCGGAGGCTTCTAAAAAATTGAAGCAATGTCTCCAAAATGACCTAAATATTGTTGACGGGGACGTTAACCTCAAATCAATCAACAAACAAACAGGGATATACATTATTTACCTTACATTGAGATGAAATGACATCTCAAGCCTACCACCCGAGGTACCCGCTTGTCCAGCGGGCACACAACGTTTACGCAACGTCGTATCAACGTCGATGCAACAGAATGATGTTGCATCAACGTTTAAAAGTCATTTGCCCCACCCAACATCGAGATGAAATGACATCTCAAGCCTTAGCCCTACCACCCCAGGTACCCGCTTGTCCAGCGGGCACACGACGTTTACGTAACGTCGTATCAACGTCGATGCAACAGCATGATGTTGTATCGACGTTTAAAAGTCATTTGCAGTCAAATCCCAATTTTCTCCAAGCTATGATGAAAGTCGGTGTCATTTTCTGAAGGCTCGAACATATAGCAGTTACCACTCACAGGCTGCAGTAATGGCATACCGACAGATACAATGCCGTCAGGTAGACTTTGAGAGAGAGAGAGAGAGACAGACAGACAGACGGACAGAGAGAGAGAGAGAGAGAGAGAGAGAGAGAGAGAGAGAGAGTCGTACCAGTGATCCGTTTTGCATGGGATTAACATGGATCTGGTAAATGGTTGTCTAAGGATGTGACACCAGTAAAAATTCTGATTCTGACCTACGTGTTCACAAACGGCTTCTGTCTATCTATCTATCTTCTTATACTGAGTCGGTCGTATTTGACCATTACCTCAGTTGCCGTATCAAAGTGTGAAACTGCTTAACTTACCGACAAAAATAAAGCAATCCAGAGGCAGTTAGTTTAGTTTTGGTCTGACAACCAAGGTTCATAACATAGTTTGACAAAACACGCCTTCTTTCAGCGTTTAAATTTTAAATAACTTTTCTTCACAGCCATGTATTTTAAAAAATCTGTGTGTGCAAGCGTTGCGACTAGGTCAAATATTGACCCAACTTCTGACGTCAACATTTCCAATACTGTATTTACTTTTGTGTAGATACTCAGCTGGAAGACAGAATAATGTATAACAAACATTTTAGGAAAATTTGAACCAACATTTTTTCTGACCATTTTTTTATTCCAAAATAACTGACCGGTACTGTTTGACCAGAAGTTTGTTTAAAAATATGGGTTACTTAATAAACGAAGCTTCGAAAACGTTCCATTTCAGTGGCAACCATAACTGAAGTAATGAAACGGTTTAGCAAGTGTTGGTGTTTTCATTTGTGCTTTTGAATGCTAATTTTATCATTTCTGACAACTGTATGCTTATGTTAAAATGACCGGAAGTAGGTTCCGATTTCACAATTATTTTGTGCTATTAAAAATAATCCCTTTCGCGGAAGCTTACAAAAAAATAAAATCTTGACGACGGCCTTAGCAACTCTCCTACTGCATGCAGCAAATATTGAAAGTATTGCATAAATACACAGGGATAAATTAATTGGAATTGACACACTTTTTGAAAAGACAACTCTTAACAAGGGTAATGGTTGTCTGCCTTTTTAATAAGGCCTTAAAGAAGACATTTTTGGAGGCTCAATCACATTAACAAGTCCGTTTAATGGAAGACCGAGTTTATATACGCGTGTACCCCAGTTTCAAGGAGGCGGTTCTATCGAGTACCAACACCCTATGTATTGGAGCAAAACATATAAAAATAGGTCACTGACCACGTCAGAAAGGGCCCCACATAAAGCTGTCAAAGAGGGATGGTCTATACATATGGCTAACAAGGCATCGCAGGCAATACAAATCCCCTCACACGAGACAACTTATAAATCGCTACAGTGATTTTGACATTGAGGCTAGCCTAGCATTTGTGTAAAGTTACATTAAAATCCATCAATAAATGCGTGATGACAAAGTTTTTTTCTAAAAATAGCCACAGTCACATTGACGCTGAAAGTTGAACTTGCTCGAGATTTTATCAAACGCCACATTTGTGTGACGGTATATTAAAATACGTCAATAAATGTAGGCATTACAGTGATGACAATTTTTTTTTCTAAAAATAGCCACAGTGACCATGACCTTGAGCCCCGGACCCTGAAAGTCGAACTCGCTCGAGATATCATTATGCCCAACATATGTGTGAAGTGATATCAAAAGCCATCAATAATTGTAGGAGCTATGACAGAGGTTAAGTTTTTTGGGTTAAGGTTTTCTAAAAATAGCCACAGTCACCTTTACCTTGAGTCCAGGACCCTGAAAGTCGAACTCGCTCGAGCCAAGATTAAGTGTTTTGGTTAAGGTTTTCTAAAAATAGCAACAGTGACCTTGACCTTTAGCACCGGACCCTTAAAGTTTAACTCGCTCGAGATATCATCATACCCAACATTTGTGTGGAGTTATATCAAAATCTATCAATAAGTGTAGGAGCTATGACCCAGGTTAAGTTTTTTGGTTAAGAATGTGACAAACACCCGGACTGACTGACTGACGGACTGACTGACAGGGTGATTACTATAGGGTGTGGGGTCCAATAATGTATACCTCTATAAACCCCAGTTTTCTATATAAAAAGTGGGGGTTTTGGGAGGTACTCATCGTGTTCGTGATGTATTAAAGATATTCATCTTAAAATTTCTACATCTTGAGACGCCATTTAACCACACGGGTGTGTTGACAGAATGTAAAACTATAAAATCATGATTATTTAAGTGGACTGGATGCACCCTGCCAGCACAAACCACGGGCCAACGTCGGGCCGATAGCGGTACGACGTGGTAACGTCGTACCGCTATCGGCCCGACGTTGGCCCGGCCTTCTTTGCTGGCTGGGCACCTGGAAGAATATGCAGACACTTTGCAGAGGGAGACAACTTTCGGGACTTCCTATTCGCTTTTCTATAAACTCTGTCTTATTGACAAATGAATCTACTACTAAAGGAAAGAAGCTTGGGGGGGGGGGGTTAAATACTTTCCTTAAAGAGCTGACCCCATTGACATGGGAGACAAAAGTTTTCTTCCCTGATGGTTTATCCATTCCCTCTTAAGTTGTCTCTCTTGTAGGACGTTTGCCTCTTGTAAAACAATGACAGGAAATATGTACAATACGTGTATTCATTCATTATGTTACCAACATCCTTGAAAATACATTATAAAGAGAAAATCGGGATTAACAAAGTATGCACTATTTTCAATATTTTGCTCAGATATGTAGACTGTGGGTACTTGTTTAAATCGCCTCATTGAGGCAGTTCTTACGAGCACCAGAAATCTATCTTTAGAACAAAGATTATAAAACTTCCACAAGCTCTATCTGAAAAAGATATTTCTTCAGACATACAAGACAATATAATATCACATGGCTTGGCTTTCCTTAACGGGACCTCGCTGACTGCACATGATGTAAGATAAGCTTTTCTTGTTGCATGGTCAAAGTCTCATCCGATAAATGCTTCATCGGGTGAAAAAATACAGACAATAGCAAAGACAAAACAGAATATGATGAATACACTAGGAAATGCTATTCTGGATATAATGTCCACTCGCTTCGCCATTGATTCTAGCCTCTCTCTTGTCTGTTCACCCTGCAACGAAATAAATGAAAAGAATACAGTACTCGGAGTCAGCCGACATCGATAAACTCATCGATCGATGTTGGCCGCCCCATGCTGGAGTTACTACGAGGGTCGTTCAATATTTAACTGTCCTTACCCAGTTATGGAACCATGACAAGTGCACACTTTTCATATATATACATCAATGCGTTATACATGGTTACACAAAATGTTACCCATTACGAAAACACCCCTATACAAATACATTGCCATTTTTTTGGCCAAAAATTAGAAATTTAAAGAGGAAAATTGTGATATTTTTCTTATTTCTGCGCAAAATATAGACTGTTAGTACTCATTAGAACCGCCTCGATGAGGCGGTTCTAACGAGTACCCACAATCTATATTTAGAGCAGAAATAAGAAAAATAAGGTTTACCCCTGTAAACCCCAGTTTTACTATATAAAACTGGGGTTCAAGGGGGTCAAAATTATATAGTTGTGTTTTCGTGATGGGTCAGTCTAGTAGCTTTAGTACGTGCGAGGTAAAATACCATGGCAGGGGTCAGTTTTGCCGAATTTTATTCACAAATCGATTGCACAGCAGTGATTAGATACCTGTTTTTGAAAAAGAAGACGAACCAAGAAAATGAGGCATTGTGTCATTACGTAAACACGCCTATACAAATACATTGCCACCTTTATCACCGAAAATATGAAACTTTTATGACGAAAAATTTTGATATTTTTCTCATTTCTGCTCCAAATATAGATTGTGGGCGCTCGTTAGAACCGCCGAGGCGGTTCTAACGAATACCAACAATCTATGTTTTAGAGCAGAAATAAGAAAAATAAGGAATAACCCCGGAAACCCCTGTTTTACTATATAAAAGTGGGGTTCAAGGGGGTCAAAATTATATAGGTGTGTTTTCGTGATGTGAAGTTTACAGAAAGACTGCTCCTTCAGATTCAACCGTTAAAATTGGGCGGCTGATTTTAAACGTCGTTGTTGAAGACCTAGGAACGCTTCTGATGACGCCACTACTGAAAAATTTAAAGAAACTAGTAAAGAAGGACAGGCGCCGATGAAAATTCCAGAAATGGCTAGAAGATTAGAAATTTTTTAGGGTAATGTTTTTACCACTTTACACGAACGGTTGGGCATGGGGTTGGGTGCCAACATGCCTTAATCAAGAACAAAGATCTGTCCGAGTGTCCATGTCTGAGTCACTTTTGGAAAAATATGATTCTTATCCGGAAGACTTCCTTGAAAAAAAAAATTCCGGAGAGAAACTTGGATGCATCACTATGATCTTGAGTCAGCGGACGGTTTTGGCCATTTATGTTCGACTGCGTTTTGGAAGAGCTTTAGAAAGTATTGTGGAACTTAAATGGTTCGAAAATCGATATGTTTACCATTGCCGTTTTCAACTCGTTTTTAGGGGATTTGTCCGAAAGCTGCAGATAAGAAATGTGTGTTTGAGTTTTACGTCTCACCAACAGCTAAGGTTATATGGAGACGGGACCTCTGTTTTAAGACCCGTGCGAAAGTCTGAAGAAGCCCGGGATCGTTTCTGCGAATCCTTGTTTACAAGGCGAGTAGCATTCTGCAGATAAGAAACAGTACGAAATAATTTCGAGAGATATTTTTTTGTAACTTGAACATGTATGTTGTGTTGTGTTTGCTCATTAGAATCGCCTCGATGAGGAAGTTTCATCGAGTACACACAAAAGACCTTCATTTAATAGAACTTAGGAAAGATTTACCTACATAATTCCGAGTATGCCTCCTTGCTTGGTTCTAATGACCTATAGCGGGACAATAGCTATACGACGCTGCCACGTCGTATCACTGTCGGCCCGACGCTGGTCCGGCATTTTATGCTGACAGGGAATATCCCTAGTGGCTAGAACCTTCCCGGGCTCGATCAAATTTTCAAGGGTGTTCGGGCCATTGGCCTTTTACTGTATAGTTCATTAGAAAAGATGTGAATATGAGCAGTCAAGAATACATGTATGTAGAGAAATAAGTTTGCAAATTTCAGATGGCGTTGTAATCGCATATCATTTAAATGCCGGTTCGTACTATGTGTCCGTCTGTAGCTATGACATTTTCACTTGAAAGCATAATCTTAGTGTTTTTGGCGCCGTAAACGAAACAGATTATAAGAATCTTATATGGATGTGAGGGGTGGACAGAAAAATCCGTTCCTGGGGTCACAGTCCGACATCACGAGGCTTGCCGAGTGTTCGGCATCACGAGGCTACCGATTGATGCCGGACAGTGATCCAGAGGGATATATATGGTTCTTTTTCTTGCAAACCTTCCATCTCTCAGCGCGGATTTTTAAAGCAGCAGTCAATGTTTAATAGCTGAATTTTAGTGTATTGTGAGGGCAATGATCAGTAATCGATTCAACCACCCAACATCCCCGTCAGAGACACCAAAGGTAAATAATGCATGAAATGACTAAACACAATTGAAAACATCACAAGCGGAAAGCCAAAAGGACAGTTACTTTCCCACAATACATACATGCAAAGACAAACTATATTACAAGAAAAAAAAACGCGACAGAAGACTCGCTTTGGAGCGGTCATTAAAATATTTCACTGGAGGGAGGAGGTGGGGGGGGGGGTTTAGCTAATATCGATTGTACGTGGCCACAATCCTCGCCCTTGGGTATGTCGCGGAAATGCTAGCGCAAAAGAAAACCAACAGTTAGACTCCGGTGGGCCTGACAAGAGACGGGGCATCGTACCTAAAAATTTAAGTAAGCCTATTCGCTGCAGCCGACATAGACCCACCTGCGTGCAATTAAAGGGGGGAAGCAGAATGCATGCGGTCTATGTTTATAAACGCCTAAGTGATGACATGGAAATAGTAAACTACATGTATTTACATGTGATTGATATTTAACACCTGCTATTGTGCAAGCACAATACAATAGCAGGTGTTAAATATCAATCACATGTAAATACATCTTCCACAATAGCAGGTGTTAAATATCAATCAAATGTAAATACATCTTGCACAATAGCAGGTGTTAAATATCAAACACATGTAAATACATCTTGCACAACAGCAGGTGTTAAATATCAATCACATGAAAATACATGTAGTTTTGCTTTTAAGTCGAAAAAATATTCGTGTATTTATCGGAAGAAGAATCAATCAATATGAATTGTTACCGGGAATGAACGGAATGCCAGGTGGTTTGCCTCCAGGTAATCCGATTTCCGCCCACCTCTGATTAACAATACGCTCGAAACAAGTGAAAAATCTTGGGAGGGCGTAGAACCAAAAGTATTACTTGAAATGAAAAGAGAGAGAGAGAGAGAGAGAGAGAGAGAGAGAGAGAGAGAGAGAGAGAGAGAGAGAGTGGGAAAGAGAGATTATTACCTCTTTCTTCACGGTCCCATCTGCATTTTTCTGAGGTTTCCGCCGCCCAACAACATTTACGTATGCAAATTCTAAAAGTGCAGCAAAAACGAATAGCAAACACACAAACATCCATACATCTATCGCCTTGGCATACGATACTGGCGGAAGTGTCTGTCTTATACCGGAACTTTGTGTTGTCATGGTGAGAACGCAGGTGACTCCAAGAGAAACACGTGCAGGAACGGCGCTGGCGTCGACCCAAAAGGACAGCCAAGACAGAACGACGAGAAAAATACTTGGAATAAACACTTGCAGGAAGTAAAATCCAATTTTTCGCTTCAGACTCAGCTCCACTTTCAGGATTGCCCATCGACCAGCTGTAAAATAAATAAATGCAGTAGAACTTCGATGGCTTGAACACCGATGGCTCGTTTACCATGGATGCGTCAAACCCTCCAGGTAATCCGGATGCATTCTTGAGCCCTGAGCGAAATCCTCTACATAAGAAATAGTGGGGGATAATTAAGGAGATTTTAGTCTTTTATCTTGCAAATGTATGCTGTGTGTACTCATTAGAATCGCCTCTATGGGGCGATTCTAATTAGTACACACAGCATACATTTTCATTACAAAACACCGAAAAGATATCCGAAAGTATACCGTATACCTCCTGGCGATCTCCCTCAGTGGCTCGAACTGTTCCTGTCTCCAACAGATTTTCCGGGTCCCAAAGGTGTTCGAGCCATTGAAGTTCGACTTTAGATGGAATAAGGCTATGAAGGTTGGTTTTCGGCCCCACGCCCATCGGGGCTTGAAGAAATAGATCGGGTTGCATGATGCTTCCACGCAGAGCTGAACCGACCGCACATGGATACTGGCAAACCGCTTAGAGCTTCCAAGTCTGCTCAGGAAAAGTGGTGTGATTCGGATCGTCCATGCATATAAACCCTTTTGGTTTCATTGTGCGGCAGGGCTTGAGATGTCATGTCATCTCAATGTCGGTTAAAACCCCCACAAAATTGGTAACAACGTCTCCAAAATGACCTATACACTGTTGACGGGGACGTTAAACGAACAAACTATGAAGATTGGGTTTTGGAAAAAAAGATCAGATTAGCCGCGTCAAACAAAACGTGTCTTAGAAAAATGTGTTTGTGCTCTCATGGAATACAGAAATGAGCCACCGTATCCGCTCAGTCATTATACGGTCACCCCGGTCTACATGAAGGAACTCTGAGGCAAGAAATTATCATATAACGCACGAAAGCGCAGGCTGATCTGAGTCTTCACGGAGCGTACATGTCCTAAGACACAGGCACGGTGCATGCTATAAATAGAAAATCGGAGACTCGGTTTTATTGAGATTCTTCACAAGCTAAGACGCTACATGTACATTTGCAAGCAATACAGTGTCACGCTAATAACACGGAATGAATACGGCATGCTTCTAGAAATCATACAAACGCGCGGCTGATGTCCAAAATGCTCCAACTTACCAACTATGTCAATTAAAAATAAATAGAGCGCAATGAACATAAAGGACCCGCAAGCACCGGCAAGTGTTTGTTTCATTGAATAGAGGTTTTGCGTCCTCGTCAACACTATTAAGGTCATTCTGGAGACGGTGCTTCCAATTTTGTGGGACTTTTACCCAACATTGAGATTAAATGTCTTCTAAAGCCCTGCCGCCCAAACAAACCAAAAGGGTTTATATGCAGACAGGGATCGACTCACATCACTTTGCCTGGGCAGGCTTAGAGCCTCTCTTTACCAGTACTTACAAACAGTCAGTTTCAGCTATGCGTGGGGGCATCATGCAGCCCAATCTATTTATCTAAGCCCCTATTGGCGGGGTATGCACAGTGTTCCAAAATGCGATGGTGAAAAACAGTGCAAGCCCAGATCAAACGCAGCGTTTAAATTTGAAACGCGGCTTTTGATCAGGGTCTTCACTCTTTGCCTAAAGAATGGCAATGTAATGACAATTTTGGAGACGTCGATTCGAATTTTGTTGGATTTTTACCCAACATTGAGATGAAATGATATCTCTGACCCTACTTCCCACACAAACAGCCAGGGACGGTCAGACTCGTACCACTTTGCCTGGGGAGGCTTAGAGCTCCTAAGCGGCTTACCAGTGCTCATGTTCGGTCGGTTTAGCTCTGCGTGGAAGCACCATGCAGTCGGATCGAGATGGACGGGGCGAACTCCTTACAAGAGGTTACTGCAAAGCCTGCAAGTCGCCAAGGCTCTGGTTAACATTACGAAAACAGGCCTATACAAATACATTGTAAACTTTACCGCCGAAAAAATCCCTAAAATTTTAGGATGAAATATTGTGATATTTTTCTATTTCTGCTCTAAAATATAGATTGTGGCGGTTGATGAGGCGGTTCTTGACTGACTGAACTGGTTTTTAAGGTAACCGGGTGCTATAAGCACATAGGGGCTACCCCAGGCGGTTCTTACTAGTACCCTCAATCTATATTTTAGAGCAGACATAAGAAAAATAAGGTTTACCCCTATAAACCCCCGTTTTACTATATATAAGTAGGGTACAAGGGGTCAAAATTATATAGACGTGTTTTCGTTAGGAAAGCAGTCTTGTCGGAGCCCAGGCTGGTCGCTGTATGCGATAAGTACCATCTTTAATGATCTGTCCCATTTGCGAGCGATATTTTTATTTGTGAGAGCTTCGTATATCACTAGAGGGAGCTAATACAGTAACAGATTTTATTCTCAATAGGCCAATATGTCAAATATAATTAATTCCCCTTCCATTTGTCTTTCTAAGCGTGTGTCACCGCCTAGCTATATAATGTAGTGGCTAACGTTTACGAATGAGGCGGCGCACGACAAAGGGTAATGGGAACACCTGGCAGATTTTTCGAGCCATTTTTCAAAGGGAGACCCATTTTAGGACTTCCTGTTCGCTTTTCTTTTCAGCTGTCCCACGGAAAAAGGGGTCTACTCTTAAAGGAAAGAATTTGCTCCTCAGGAGCAAATTCTTTCCTTTAAGAGTTGACCCCTATTGACATGGGGGACAAAAATACTTCTGCAGGAGTTGCCTCCCCTGAAGATGTTCCCATTCTCCTTAAACTACTGTGAACCTTGAATGGCTCAAACACCGACGACTGGTTTGCCATGGTTAATTCGAAGTTGTTTCTCGAGTCCCATGATAATTCTTCCCCTTAGATCCAGATATATGTATCCAAATATTTAGGACAATTTAGGGCGTTTTCTTTTTCTTGTTTCATCATGAAAATGTATGGTGTGTGTGCCTCATTTAGGCAATTCTCATGAGGGCACACAACATACCTTTATTTGATAGATTTTGGTTGATTTGAGGTTTAACGTCCCCGTCAACACTGTAAAGGTCATTTTGGAGACGTTGCTTCCAATTTTGTGGGACTTTTATCCGACATTGAGATGAAATGACATCTCAAGCCCTGTCGGCCAGCGAAACCAATAGGGTTTATTGGCATGGACGGTCCGCCTCGCACCGCGGTTCCTGGACAGGCTTAGGTCCTCTAAGCGGTTTACCAGTACTAGTGTGCGGGCCGGATTCAGCTCTGCGTGCAAGCATCATGCAGCCCATATATAGAATATGCAAATACAATTTCCGTTATAACACGGTTCTTTATAACACGGTTTTGGATATAACATGGTTTCAGGATGGATCCAAATATGTATCGATTACATGAGAAATAGATATGAATAATGGAGAGGTGTCAGATGATTATACCCATCCTGCACCTCTCCATTATTTATTTTGTTTTCAATTACACCACAACCTCATAACAACATGGTTCTTTATCACACGGTTTTGGATATAACATAGTGTCAGGATGGATCCAAATATGTATCGATTGCATGAAAAGTAGATATGAATAATGGAGAGGTGTCAGATGAATATACACATACTGCACCTCTCCATTATTTATTTTGTTTTTCAATTACACCACAACCTCATAACAACACGGTTCTTTATAAAACGGCTTTGGATATAACACGGTTTCAGGATGGATCAAAAAATGTATCGATTACATAGAAAAATGATCATTAATGGTCGTTTTTCTACATAATCTACACATTTTTGTTCGGGTATAACACGGTTGTTCAACTAACACGGTTTCTGCTTTAAACCCCATTAATAGTGTTATAGAGAGGTTGTGTTGTACCTATAAAAATTGAGACTGCGCATGACAAAACTTACAATAAGACCCGTGCTATGGTCGAAGACTCAGTTTAGCCGGCCGGCCAGGTCAGCCTGGTTGGAGCATTCTCTTGTTGCCCCATGAATAGCCCAGAGGCTATAGAAGGCTCATGCGAACAGCGAAGACTCTGATCAGACTGCGTGGATGCGCAGGCTGATCTGAGTCTTACCTGGTCGCACAGGTCTTATTGTAGATTTTGTCATGCGCCGGCTCATACTATGTATACTTTATATCAATGAGTAAAATACACCAGAAAAGAAGTCAGTCCTTTTTTTAACTTCCGATTTCAGGTACATGTAACTCTGGCTGTTTAATAGAGGGAATTTAGATTCAACAAAGTAGATGGTGGCTGTAGGAGAAAGGTGGCTACTCAGCAGAAGTTGAATACATAATGAAAGTGCTTTCGAGGAATGATTGTGGCTGATGATAAGAGAGGGCTGCTGAACAGAGGGGACCGTTAGTGGGGTTTTTATGTATCCACTCTCCTTAAACAGATTAAACAGTCAGACGGTGTTTGGAGTAGCGTGTCGTTGAACTTACTTTTAATTAATCAAAAACAAGACAGTATGACATTTTCTCATTTCAAACGATATTTGCTGAAGAGAATGAGATTTTCTTATGAAAGATCAAGGACTATTTCTTTGATTAAACTAAAACAAGCCTGTCAGGTTTATCAGATAAAGACGCATTATTGCACAAAAGCTTGGTCTCTCAACATAACAAGTTTTGTAAGGAATGAAATTTTCCGCCTGATTGGGTCGATAGCTTGTAAATCGTCCAAAAGTTACTAACTACATGTACAACTTGCTGTTGTCCACGTCACTATTGCTGACCCCGTACAACATACGGGTAACGGTTGTTTATAACAACTCTTGCCGTCTCGCGCTATGTACAATGATTGTTTTCTGTAAAATCTGGACTGGGATAGTGCACTGTGACACCCGCAAACAGTGTAGACCCTGGGTATATTCTGTTGGCTTAAAAGTACGGAAATTTAGGGTAAAACTAGAAATAGTGTTTGTAAAATGCTATGCCCCCAAGGCTATGCTTGCCCCTAAATGCCGAAATCATCAAAGGGCCATAACTTAAAAAAAGAAAATGAGATTTTTTTTAAAAGCTGATCAGGTCACCTACTCCTCATTTCCTTTTAGCCTGCCAAGTTTCAGGGCAATAGCTAAAACATTTTTCGAGATATCTTGCTTACAAGATTAGAGTGCCAAATAGTTAGAAGGACAATGACTCAAGGAAAAAACAACAACAACAAAAAAGTTTTTTTTTTTCAAAAGTTTACTGGGCTGTCAAGATGCAAGGCAATAGCTTAAACAGATTTTCAAATAGCTTGCTTCTAGGGTGAAAATGTCCGAATTTTAAAAGGGCCATAACTAAAAAAAAATATCAGGCCATTTAATACCCTTCATCCCCTATCAGCCTGTCAAATTTCAAATCAATAGCTCAAATTGATTGAGAGTCATTTTGATTACAAACTTAAATGCCCAAATTTCAAATGGCCATGCCTCAAGGAAAAAATCATTTTTTTTTCAAAAGTTGAGCAGGTCATCTCTTCATCATCCCCAATCAGTCCGTAAAGTTTCAAGGCAACAGCTCAAACTGTTTTTGAAATATATTGATTACAAGCCTAATATGCCAATATTTTCCAAGAATCATACGTATTTTTACCCATTTTCACGCGCATGAACAATTTTTCACTCGTAGGTTAACATGGGTTTTCGGAGTCTTTCAAGAATATTTACATAAATCGAGTGCATAATTAATCAGAGATCGCAAGGCCTCCGCTCATAGGGGCTTAAAGAAATAGATCGGGCTGCATGGTGTTTCGACGCAAAGCTGAATCCAACCGCACATGAGTATTTGTAAACCGCTCAGAAGGAGTCAAAGTGGTGCGCGAATCAGACCGTCCCTGCATATAAACCATATTGGTTTCATCTGATGGCAGAGCTTGTGATGTCATTTCATCTCAGTGTCGCGAAAAAGTTCCACAGAACTAGCAGCAACGTCACCAAAATTACCTAAACAGTGTTGACGGGGACGTAAAATCTCAATTCAAATAAACAAAACAAATCAGAGATTGGCAAAAACATGAGTACCTCTCTAAAGCGTCAGCACACCACACGCACGCGCAACACACGCGACTACGCACAAACGGATGCAAGTACACATTCGGCCCCCGCCCATCGGGGCTTGAAGAAATTAATGGGCTGCATGATGCTTCCACGCAGAGATGAATCCGACCACACACGAGTACTGGTAAACCGCTTTGGTATCTAAGCCTGCCCAGGCACAGCGGTGCAAGTCGGACCGTCCATGATTATAAACCTTATTGGTTTCCTTGGGCAAAAGGGCTTGAGATGTCGTTTCATCTCAATGTCGGGTAGAAGTCCCACAAAATTGGAAGTAACGTCCCCAAAATGACCTATATAGTGTTGACGGGGACGTATAACATCAAATCATACAAAAGCACGCACGCACACACAACTTACTCATAAAGACATCTAACTCCTCTTGCAGAACATGGAGTCTCACATGAGCCCCGAACGACACTCAAACTCACAGTGAGTAAACATGCAGAGCTCATTACGCAAATACGCCTATACAAATACATTGCCACCTTTATCGCCGAAAAAATGAAAATTTTATGATGAAAAATTGTGATATTTTTCTTATCTCTGCTCAAAATATAGATTGTGGCACTCGTAAGAACCGCCTCATTGACGCGGTTCTAACGAGTACCCACAATCTATATGTTAGAGCAGAAACAAGAAAAATAAGGTATACCCAAGGACACCCCAAGTTTACTATATAAAAGTGGGATTCAAGGGGGTCAGAATTATATAGGCGTGTTTTCGTGATGTTTTGACCACTAGGCCATGGCAGTTTCAAGGTATTCTAGATTGGTGGGGAATCTCTTTTCTAACCACGCGTAGACGTTTCCTTTGACAGGCTTTCATTACTCCACATTACGCAAACACGCCTATACAAATACATTGCCACCTTTATCGCCGAAAAAATGAAAATTTTATGACGAAAAATTGTGATATTTTTCTTATTTCTGCTCAAAATATAGATTGTGGGCACTCGTTAGAACCGCCTCATTGAGGCGGTTCTAATGAGTACCCACAATCAATATTTTAGAGCAGAAATAAGAAAAATAAGGTATACCCCCGGCATCCAGGTTCACTATATAAAAGTGGGGTTCAAAGGGGTCAAAATTATGTAGACGTGTTTTGGTGATGAACATTGTGGTATATGTTTTCTGACATTCACTCAGTCAATGGTTGTCCTTGCATGCAGAAATATGACCTGATTCCGTCCATCTGTTCTGGTTAGGCAAATTGCGATTACATGTACAGTCTATAAAACATTATATGTGCCGTGAACAGCGAAAAAGTACCTTCGGATATTTCCCCATTGGTAAGTGCGACCAGTGAAAGCGAAAATCTGCGCATGCGCATCCACGCAGCCATAATTGTCGGCATCTTTGCTTTTCACGGACTGATAAGTAAGGGTCCAGCGACCAACGAAGACTCTAGTCAGACAGCGCGTAAGCGTAACCTGGGTCTTTGCCAGTCTCGCATGCAAACTATACTGACCGGAAATAGAAACTATACACTTTTAAATTGTCTCGCCTGACAAAACAACTGGATAATTTAGTTAAAAATTACTGATTAAGGACTTTACTAACTATCGACATGAATCCTGTAACAATTTAAAGAAAATCTGGTGTTCAAAATAAAAGTTTTTGGGGAAAATATAAAAAGTGCATTTTTCACAAAATCTGTTTGTAACCGAATTTTGACTTCAACATTTTTTGCGTATAGGTAACAAGTAAAAAGCAAGGAATAAAAAAAATAACATAACATCTAAAAATTATCGAGAAACAAACATTGTATTGAAATCTCAAAAAGTGCTTTTTTCAGCAAATTTTTCAAAATAATGTTTCAAGCCAAAAATCGTCCCCGAAAGTGCCTTTAATCGTTTTAGCATTCTCAGCTGTGCTTTAAATATTGATAAAATCAAAAACCGCAATCAGAAATGCCATACTTTTCGCTCACTTCCGGTGGTTTGGTCCAATATTTAAACGTCGATAACATTTCAACCATTGTGAAAATTTTGATTTTGTAAACAATATTCCCAACGTTAGATGATGCGTAATAACTGGTAAAAATGGGAATCACATTCGCGACACAAAAAGTTTGACCCAATGGAAACTTGAACAGCATAATTTTGACCCTTGCTTTGAGCCTGTGACTCTACCCGTTAAATCGTAGCTATCATTAAACATTTTATTCGATTAATCAGACGTGCCACTGATGATAATTTATATAACTGGAATTCAAATTTCATTAAAATGTTTCGCCAGTGACAACTTAAAAATGAGTGTATAGTTTCTATTTCCGGTGAGTATAGTACTTTTTCTCATATCACGGACAGCCAGATATGACAGACGGTTTCATTACAAAATATGGTCGGTCATCGCACTCATTGCACTGAAAAAGTGCACATATGTCACTAGGTTAAAAGTGCGCATGCGCTATTACGAATAACACAAAGACCACGTTACGAATAAAAAACAGAAGTCGACTCAAGAATGGTTGCTCGTCGTCCTAATGTGGGACAATGCTAACGCGCCTGACCGTAGCGGACGTAAAATGCTTAAACTTTACAATACAATACAAGAATGCTCGCAAAAGGCTCGCTTCATGAAATGACCACTCGCGTTCTTTCAGTAATTGTTTTAATTTCACATTACGAAAACACGCCTATACAAATACATTGTAAACTTTACCGCGGAAAAACTAAAATTTTAAGATGAAAAATTGTGATATTTTACGTTTTTCTGTTCATAATACAGACTGTGGGTACTCGTTAGAACCGCCTCATGGTTCTGACGAGTACTCACAATATATATTTTTGAGCCGCAATAAAAAAAAAAGAGGTTTACCCCTGTAAACCCGTTTTACTATATAAAAGTGGGGTTCAAGGGGGTAGAATTATATAAGCGTGATTTCGTGTTGGCAATGCTGGGCCCCATTAGTCTTATATCAGAGGTGTTTAACGGCATTTATTCTTGATTATTGACGACTATCATTTCATTACATAATATTATGTAGCCCTCAGAGCTGACGGAAGAGAAGTCCTCTGTCTCCAACAGGTAAGGGGCCTCCTTTGGGAAAAATCAATAATCTACTAACTGTTGATTGGTGTACATTATTACTTTTTCCCTCAAGTGCCTCAGTCAGGGGATACAGCAAGAGCTACTAATCACCTTATTTAGGGCCGCCTTTGACCTGCTATAGTCAGTATATCACAAGGGGTAATAAAACAATTATGAACACACGGTGTGTCCTACTGTTACAGAATAAATGCCTTTAACTTAAAATGAAACACTAAGAAGTCGTCAACATCTGCGGCTTCAGAATGAATTTGTTTGCTTTTGTTTTCAAAATATCAATTAAAATTATGTTGACGTACTGCAATAGTTTTTGGACATATTATTTCGCAGCCTATTTTTCCCGGCACCTGCAAAAGATATGGTCATATTTTAAAAACCTATATATTGTAAGTAAATGTAATTCAAATAAATATTTTCAACGACAAAAAACTGCAATGGAGGATATCAAGTTATTTTTTTAAATGTTTTCACTTTCTCAGGATCAGCCCCCGCCCATCGGGGCTTGGTTTTTTCACTTTCTCAGGATCAGCCCCCGCCCATCGGGGCTTGAAGAAATAGATGGGCTGCATGATGCTTCCACGCAGAGCTGAAACCGACCCGCACACGAGTACTGGTAAACCGCTTAGAGGAGCTAAGGCTGCCAAGGAAAAGCGGTGTGAGTGTCGGAACGTCCATGCTTATAAACCCTATTGGTTTCATTGGGCGGCAGGGCTTGAGATGTCATTTCATCTCAATGTCTGGTAAAAGTCCCACACAATTGGAAGCAACGTCGCCATAATGACCTTTACAGTGTTGACAGGGTCGTTAAACTTTAAATAAATAAACAAATAAAAAAAAAATAAAAAAAAAAAAAAAACGAATAAAAAGCAGAAGTCGACTCAAGAATGCTCGCTTCATGAAATAACCACTGGTGTTTTTTCGGTAATTGTGTTTTAATGTCAGCAATGCGAGGCCGCATTAGTCTTATTTGAGAGGTGTTCAACATAAAATGAAACACTTTTAGAAACCGTCAAAATCTGCAGCTTCAGATTGAATTTATTTTATTTATTTTTTTTTCAAAATATCATTTAAACATATGTTGACGTTGGACATACATGTATTTCGCAGTACATTTTTCCTGGCACCTTTATTTTAAAAACCTATATATTGTAAATAAATGTAATTCCAAAAAATATTTTCAACGACAAAAAATGCAATGGTAGGGTATCAAGTTAACTCCAACTGGTTTTCATGTTGTTGTTTTTGCTGTTTTTTTAGATGTAGAAAAAAATCACTTTCCAATGATAAATTCCAGCTTACTGATTTCAATTAGCCAGAGTTCAACAACCGAGGTAACCTTTCCTGGGCGATAAGCATAAAAATCTGCCTGGAAAATACATAAAACGTACACGCAGTTCCAAAGTCCATGTAAAGCCGAATGAAGAATTTTGCATTTGTATGCTAATAGATGTTATTTAACCCATTTTGTACCGGAAACCCCCAAAAAGGGTATTTGGCAAACATTGCAGGCCCAGATCAGACGCCGCAGAACGCGGCGTCTGATCAGGGCCTACGCTGTTTGCAAAAACTCTGTTCAGCCATTTTCCAAATAAATTTTGAAGAAAACAACCTGACATCCCAAAATTTTGAACTGGACTCCTGCTATATATAAGGAGGAAGATCCCATTTTGTATAAAAAGGGTTAATAGAAATGCCATAAGTGTTTGCGGAAAATATTGACATAAAGCGATGTCTTGTGGGCATTATTCGAGCATATATCAAGGCGAGTTTTTGGTATTCTAGTTCATCATTAGTTTCAAATTGATCTGAGTCTAGGCGTTGTGTATCATAATATCCATAAATTACCATTTTATATGTCTAATTTCGTAGAATAATTGAAAATTTTACATTCCGAATAAAGCTACAATTTGTATGCTTAAATAAGTTTGTCATTTGTGTATTTCTATATTGTGCTTAAAAAGAATTTAAAATGTATTTTAAACTTGAAAGATTGATTACCTAATGATTGCGCTGTGTTTTCAGATAAAAATGGAATTTTCATTACGGAAATGAAATTTTTATTTGTTAGCACGAAGAGACGTCATATGTGGAAAATAACACCAGTCCAACATGAAAATATCATCATCGCATATGTCGAAGCAGTTTTGTAATGCTGGAATAAAAAATGAACATAAAATCAGTACTTCATCTTTGTTTCAAAATAAATTGAACCATCACGCAAACACGCCTAATAGTATATGATTTTGACCCCCCCCCTCCCCCTTAAACTCCTATTGGATTTGGTTTTTTCTTATTTCTGCTCAAAAACAGACTGTGATACTCATTAGAACTGCCTCCTTTGATTTTGATATACCGACGATTCCAGGACATTTGCCCCCAGGACATCCAGGACATTTGCCCCCCAATGAAAAAGTGTATTAACGGACATTTGCCACCCAGATGAAAATACAACCTGGACATTTGCCCCCACTGCTTATTTTTGGTATGGACATTTGCCCCTACCCCCCCCCCCCCCCCGTGCTTATTTCAGAAAGGGAAAATTGCCCCCCAGATTCACCCTGGCCGAAACCCAAGGAGAAAAAATCTGTCTATTCATTTATACTCATTAGAAAAAAAATGTTATCAGTGATGAATTTGACTCTAGCTATGTATAAGTACATGTACAGATGAAAAATGCTAATTTGACAGATTATAGCACACAGATGTGTTGTCGCAATGGATGCAATGGGGGTTTCAGTATACACATTTCTAATTTCATAAGCACGCTTTCGTGAAGTAGATAAAATTCAAGAGACTTAGTAAAGTAGAAGTAAAACAAAGATCAGGACTTGATACAATTAACTTACTCCACCCATAAAGCCTAGAAATAATTTTTATCAAACATGTGCATGTATAATTAATTTCTAACAATTATTTCTATTTTAAAATCATTTTATGTGAAGCTACCTTAATTGAATTTAATTAATGTCATTGTCAGTTATAAAAAGGCCAAATACACTTATCCTACAATGCATGGAAAATAATGAAAGTGTGATTTGGTAAATAGTAAGATAAAATTAGTACTTGTTTGTTATTCTTAATCATAATTACAATGTAAAATTCTTTGATAATCATTTTTTTTGTATTGAAATAAGCACTGTGGGGGGCAAATGTCCACCTGCAAAATAAGCACGGGGGGGGGGGGGGGGGCAGATGTCCAAACCAAAAATAAGCTCTGGGGGACATATGTCCAGGTCACATTTTCAACTGGGGGGGGGGGGGGGGGAGACCTATACCGACATAATAGTTCAACAAAATGTGAATGTTTGCTCACACAAGTCCGTGAAACGAAGACCTCTCTAAACCCCACTCCATATAGAGAAAAGTGAGGTTTACTGGGGTATACATTACTGCCTTATTTTTGCTCAAAAACATAGATTATGGGTACTTGAGGCGGTTCTAACGAGCACCCACAATCTATGTTGAAAGCAGAAATATGAAAAATGTAATCTTTTTTTACCTAAAATTTCTTATTTCTGACACCATGTTGTACGCCATTATTTCACACGGACATGGTTTCCTAATGACAGTTAACGACAACATGTGTGCTGCAATCACTACTTTCATATTTATAGAATGACCATTTCACAGCTGACGGAGCCCAAGCTTGGGCCAGAAATCGCTCACCTGGATGAGGCTAATATGATACATGTATGTTGCCTTGTGCCATGGTGCCAATCTTATCTGTGAAATCACATTGCCTATAACACTTCTGAATCAGTTTGTTGCCTGATGACTCTGCACAAGTAGACATCGGAATGGATATCGGAATGTATGTCGAAATGGAAATATTTGGCAGATCTGTATCTGTATCTCCATATCGCCCCGATAACTCCCACCAAGTTTCAGCTTGAACCGTCCTTTAGAGGAAGGACGGACGGAGACAGACGGACGACATACGATGGACAACATGTCTTTCGTTCGCTCCAAACATACATTCTAAGTGCTTGTTTAAACCGCCTTAATCTATGTTTTCATCACGATAACAAGTCCGTGTAATAAATGCCCCTCTAAACCCCACTTTATAAAGAGAAAAGTGGTGTTTACGGGGATTTACATTATTTTCCTTATTTGTGCTCCAAGATATAGGTTGTGGGTACTCGTTGGAACCGCCTCAATGCGGCGGATCTAATGAGCACCCTCACCTATAAGTGGAGTAAAAATAAGAAAAATGTCGCAAAATTTCATCAGAAAAAGGTCCATTTTCAGAGTTAGGATAAAGGGTTATGCATACGAATGTGTTACCGTAATGTGTAGCAAAAATAAGGAAAATTGTATATTCTCGTTAACCCCCACTTTGTGCTGTTAATATGGGGCGAGAGAGAGAGAGAGAGAGAGAGAGAGAGAGAGAGAGAGAGAGAGAGAGAGAGAGAGAGAGAGAGAGAGAGAGAGAGAGAAGAATAAAACAACAGAAAATCTGCACTTAGGCATTTTGGAAGAAGTTAATAATAAATAATTCAAAAGATAACAAACTAAGCCCCTTCGGCTTTCGCCTTCTTCAGAAATTGAAACAAACTTTAAACTGTTTATAGTTGAAATAAAACAACAAGACAGCATAAAGCTGACACAAAAGCTTTCAAATGAACGCTATTAACATGTGCAAACTGACTGCTTACTAAAATTACACTGCAAATATAAATGGAATGGCACCCCTTACGGGCTCTGTGCCGTTTATTAAAGTAATGGCAGAATCGGAAGCTACTAAAACAAGTTGGCTGCTTTCAAAAAGCATCCAATAGGTTTGGTCTTGTCAGTCTACATTCTGATTTGAGCCAGCTGATATCATTATCCCACTTAATGCATTTTTTTAATAAAAATAATAAACTTTAAACGTTCCAAGGCAGTTCTTCTGTCGCGGTATATTTTTGTTATGGTTTGTCTGAAGTCTGGAGGCCTTCATGCGGACTGAGCAAATTATTTGTCTAAATCGCGACGGAAGTAAGGGCGAGGATTGTGGCCACGTAAAATCGATTTAAGCCCCCCCCCCCCCCCCCCCCCCCCCCCCCCCAGTGGAATTCGTTTCCGCTGACCGTTCCAAGGCGGTTCTTCTGTCGTGGTTTGTTTTTGTTATGGTTGTTTGTGTCGTTTATATTATTTTATTTTGGATAGCCTATTGGCCATTTTATGGGAAAGTAACTGTCCTTTTGGCTTTCCGCTGTTGGTGTTTCCATTAGGGTCTGTTGTTTCATGTTTGTGTGTCTTTCCCTTTGGTGTCTCTGATGGGAGCTGTGGGTTGATTGTTACGATTCCTGATCATTGCCTCCACTTCTATTTTTTAATACAAAACGTGTATATAAAATGTCAAAGTCTGTGACCTTGGTATCAGGAGGGGTGGGTAGTGATGAGAATTCTGTGGTAAATTGTTTTAACGTCATGGCAAGTATAAACTAAATGTAACTTACATATGTTTTACACATGTATAGCACAAAACTTAACCATACGAAAATGTAAACCGAATTTTTCAAAGGTCATAACTCTGTTAATATTTGGTGGACAGTAATTCTCGAAACTTAAGGCATATCTTCACATCTTAGCCTTACTACATACACATTTTAGGCTTAATCGGATGAAAACTGTATAGTAGGAGTTATACGGAAACGAAAAAAAAAGTTTACAAACGGACGGATGGACACCAACCAAAGCATAACTTAATACGACCGTTTTTGTTGTTGTTGTTGTTGTTTTTCAAACGGGTATATAGAAAGATTTTTCCTAAGTCATCATGCTTTCTATAGGGCCTTGGTTATCTATTTCATTTGTTGTTAATGTCCCTGTTAACACTGTATGAGTCTTTTTTTTTAGACATTGCTTCCAATCTGTCGCCCAATGAAACTAAATGGTTGAAATGCATGAACGGTCCGACTCGAGCCACTTTTTCTGGACAGGCTTAGACTTTCTTGGCGATTTAACACTACTCATGTGCGGCCGGTATCAGCTCTGCGTGGAAGCATCATGCAACCCAATCTATTTCTTCAGTTCCCGATGGACTGGGACCGATCAGACCTTGGGGCAATATATTTGACTGCATGAGCTGAAACCGACCGAACTTTGAAGTATTGCTGAACCGCCTAGGAAGATCTAAGCCTGCCCAGACAAAGTGCTGTGAATCAGACTGTATCTTAAACCTCGACAGTTTCTTTGAGCGGTACCTCCGCAAAAACCTGAAATTTGCAATCCTTTTGTATATCTTTCTGCATCACAACTTAATTGTAAAAGAAACTGATTAGTGAAACGTCAAGTACTGAGTGGTTATCTGATACAATAGCTCCCATCGAATGCGCCAAAAAAGCTTTTAACAACTCGGTCTGTAACTGGTGGCAGGTCACTTAGTAGTCATGAAGTTTTTGAACAGAAACCCATCAACGTTATGACTGTTTCGCTCCCTAAATGTTTTATATATTTGGAAGAGGTAGAAGGTTCGACCTTGGCACTGACGTTAATTCTAGTAGCAAAAACATGAACATGTTTTTACACACCCAGCGATCTTTTTTATGTTTCGTTTAACGATCCTTTCAAGATTATTTCACTCACATCAAGCCAATCGTTAATCAGGTGAGCGAAAACTGGAGTACCCGATGAAAAACCTCCTGACATTCCGTTGCAGAACTTCTCATTATGTGACCTGAGCCATGCTCAAACCTACAGCGTTGAGAGACCTAATGATTAAGAGTCAGCATTCTTATCCACTAGGCCACGGAGGCCCGTTACACCCAGCGATCTTTTTAAATGAGGAAAAATAGCGTTCTCTGTCTTTCCAACATTTACATGTACGTATTATTAGAGCTATTAGCGTACCGAAAGCTGTTCAGAATATATAAATCTGTTCCTATCTGTGTGAAGTAAACTTTGCAAGTTTTTTTTTATTTAACGGCCCAGTCAATACTGATTTGGGTCATGTTTGGGCCTGTCAGTGTACCTATCCACGCTTTTCCTGAGCAGGCTCATCCGTAAGCGGTTTACCAGTTCAGTGCACATTCTGTCGCCCAAAACTGACCCCTGCCCTTCCTGAATCAGCGGAAGGGAGATAATGACCATAGAAAAGATTTCATAATCAATCTCCACGAAAGAATGTTGCCGAGAACGGTAGGTATCGAACCCGAGTCTTCCTTATCACCAGTCAGACTGCATCCGACTCAGCTACCGCAGCCAGCCACACTTTGTGAGTAGTAGTATAGTTATAATCTGTTGTTTTTCGTTTCCATGGCCCCATGGACTTACTCCATAATGGCATTGCAAGACGTAAAATTTGCGAAAATGACTGCGGCTGTTATAAGTTCCCCATAAGGGAAATAGATACGCCTTAAAGGGGTGGGGCTACTCCTGCAAAAGTAGTTTCTCTTTGGATATGTCTAAGGGATATACTCTTAAAGGAAAAAATTTGCTTCTTAGGAGCAAATTTTTTCCCTTTTAGAGTAGACCCCTTGAGCAGCAAATTCTTCCCCTTTTAGTGTAGACCCCTTTTTCAGTTGGACAGAGCCAACAGAGTAGCAACCATAAGGTCCTTAAAGTTGTATTTCCATCACGAAATCATGCCTATAGAATTGTGATCCCCTTTAATATGTTCTATAAAAGGGTTAGCAAGGAATACACCACAGAACTGAAAAATATAGTGTGCACATGTTTTCTGGTTCGGCCAATTAGGCCTCATCAGTGACCCTCAGATATTTTCAAAATTCCACAATGGAATCAATGATCCCAAAGGACAAGAAGCTATAATCTTCACTTTCATATAGTAAAGCACAGGTTTGCAGGGGTATACATTAATTTCCGTATTCATGCTCTGAGACACTAGATTGTGAGTACTCGACAGAATCGCCTCGTCGAGGCGTTTCTGTCGACTCCCCGCAATCTATGTTTTGAGCAAAAAAAGGCAAATATTCTAATGTTTCTTTTTAAAATTTCTATTTCTTTGGCAAAAAAAATGACAATGCATTTGTATAGGTGTGTTTCGAAATACGGTAATAAAGTTTCCTTTTAAAAAGAAGGGTAACTGTAGGTTTTCTTTTGCTCCAGCATTTCAGTGTTTTTTTTTTTTTTTTTTTTTTTTTTGCTGTCGAGTCCTCACCGTTGTCTCAGGGCGAGGATTGTGGCCACGTAAAATCGATTTAAGCCCCGCAGTGGAATTCTTTCCACTGACCGTTTCAAGGCGGTTCTTCTGTGGCGGTTTATTTATGTTGTTGTTTGTTACTACTCACTGTGTGTATCACTTGTGTCTTTTTGTTTTGGATGGCCATTTGGCCATTTTGTGGGAAAGTAACTGTCCTTATGGCCATCCTTTGTTTAGGTTTCCATTATGGTCTGGTCGCTTCATGTTTGTGTTTCTTTCCCTTTGGTGTCTTTGATGGGTGGAGGAAGATAATTGCTTGATTCCTGATCTTTGTTTTACTTCTACTTTCCCTAGTTTGTAAAGTTGAAAATCTGCTCGCCTTTCGAAAGTAAGGGGGAGCTATTGCCATACCCCCGGCGTCGGCGTTAGCATCGGTGTCCGCATTTGTTGAAGTTTACCTGCATGCAATCATTTGTGCTGGTTTACAAATTTATTTTAAAGTAAAGTTATCAACTGGTATAAAAAAACAAAACAAAAAAAAAACAATATTTTTCACATTCTTTTTCACTCGATTTCCCAGGTTTTGGGGCTGAAAAGGTTAATCATTTCTTCTGTATTACCTCCCTTATAAGCATATATTTTATCAAATGCATGTGCGCAGCCAACTGAAACGCAACTTCTCTTCTACATGTCCGAGAGCAGCAAAGGCCGTGGTAAGGCTGCACGTACTCGCAGGCTCGTTTAAGCCAGTGCTGGTCGCCTTTGTGAAAAAGACCCATGTCATGCCCATGAAGCCGATGCCACGTCTTGACGTTGCATCGATGTTGTCGCTCTAAATAAGCACGATATATCTGGTAAGGCTTTTACGGAAACTGTTTCAGTGTTAGCTGTCAGTCTTAAACCATTGAAAGGAGGAGAATCTACGTAGAAACATATTCACGGACCCGGCGAGGAGCAAAACCGCAACGTCGGTGCGCATCTAACTGTATTGGTTAAAAAATCGGCATTTATGAACAGAGAAGGCTGAATGTTGGGAGCTGCTCACTCGCACAGGTTTTATGCTGGTGGAAAATTTGTCCATGTACATGTTAAGCTTTTAAATTGTTCGTTTGAAATGCGATGAACAATGGCATGTTTGTAAAATTGACCATGTTGGTTGGATATGAGGTCTCTTTCCGACTGAGTTCGAGGCACGATCGAGATAAGTTCTGCAATCATGGTTTAAAACTGCTTTTTTTTTTTCTTCACCCACCGCTTATAAAAGAACGGTTAATAATGTTGCTATAGAAATGAAGAAAAAATGACATATCACTTTCATAGAGATCACCCTACAACAAGCACACTTGATTGATTTACTTCGTGAAATAGAACTCGGAATTTTTTTACGCAGTAAGTTATCGGCTAGTTAGACTATCTGCATGTACATGTAACTGGACTCTGCAAAACTATTTTTTACTGATTTCAACTGTCAAATTCTCTTCGTAAACTCGTCCTGGAAATTCTGAGTGACCATGAAAAGTTTGAGACTCCGAGAGAAGTGTGACTCGAGTGACAGAATTAACTTTTGTAATCTGTAGGCGTTTTTTTTTTTTTGTTGTTGTTTTTTTTTTTTTTTGTTCTTTTACAAATCCTTAAGAAAAGAAAAGCATTACATCAACAAGTCCGTGCACTGAACAACGAAGGTAACCAGGCACTAGAAGCACTTTGAGGCTACCGCATAAGTACTGAACAACCCTATAAACCCAACTTTATATAGAGAAAGTTGAGTGTACAGGGGTACATTATTTTCCTTTATAGGGGGTTCAGAACACCGTGCACCGACAATCTATATTTGGACTAGAAAAAAAAGAATATTTTCTCACATCACGAAAACACGCCTACCTAATCTTGACCCCTAGACAATAGGTAGTCGTTAGAACCTCGTGATCGAGGCGGTTCTAAGCAGTACCCACAATCTATATTTAGAGCAGAAATATGAACAAATCTGAATTTTTTTATCGGGCAATTTTCATTTGGGTGGCAAAATTCTGTATATATTTGAATAGGCGTGTTTTCGTAATGAACTGAAAATGCTAGTTCATGAGATTTTAGCACATACATGTTGATGTTTTATAATGATCCCAATGCAGAAGACGGGTTATACAGACCATAGGGTTAGTTTCGAGTCACAACAGTTGAATACGGCAGTTAAGATAATTTCATCTTGCACGGGGTAGGCCAACTGGAATCAAGTACATTGACGAATTAACCCATATATGCCTAGCGACCCTTTTTCAGACATTGACAAACAGTGTAGACCCAGATCAGACGCCGCATCTGATCAAGATCTAAACTGTTTGCTCAACGTACATGCATTTTTGTAAAACTTACCTAAAAATGGCATCCCTATGCTTAGAAAATGACCACTCCAGGCTCATAAAAGTGGAATATTTTTGGCACCTATGGGTTAATTATGAGGTTACATCAAAAGGACGAAACTGAAAGTAGGACCTGTTTCTATTGTAATTTTTTTTTCTTTGGTTTGACTTCTTGGAAACGCTTTATAAATAGATATATGGAAACGCTTTATAAATAGACATCGACGGGCGTTGCATTCCTGTTTATTCTGAACCCGTTTTCACTGAGGGCTTTCCTAGTTACGCCATAAGACGGTTAGAAATAAACTGGGGTATCACCAATCCAATCTAAAGGGCTTCCAATCGAAATCGGAAGCCAAAAATGGTAGACTAACTGCCACACCTGCCTGGTGTATCCATTTCCCTTAAGATATTTATTGTTTGAGTTAAAACGCTTGCTTTCGGTCTGTTTCGCTATTCAGACAGGCTGTTTCCTGTAATTGCAGTATAGTATTGCATCATCGTTAAAGCTGATTGGTTGATCGCGTCACGTGCCCCTCCATGGAACAGTTACAATCTGGTCATTATACCCGGTTTGCCCGCCTCATGGCGACCAAACCAATTACATTGCTGATACAGAATGGAATGACGCCTCTGCGGCGTCCAGGGTTGTCAAATTTGTAGCGTTGTGTTTATTGTAGCAGTGATTTCACGAGTGCGCAGAATTGATTGAAACGACACGCCAAGATTTGAAGGTCATTTGGCGTCGTCTCCCAGAGAAACGGAGAAAAGACATAAAAGAGATAGAAAATGAGATGTAAGGATCAGAGGAGAAAGAGGAAAATGAATGGAAGCGTAGAAACAGAAGAAATAGCAACGTAACGTTTCCCCTCTACCCTTAACCGCTGCAAGGACAGCAGGTCTTACACAACTGTTAGCCAATATCAATTGGACGCCCCGGTGACGCAAGATACACGTCATATTTGCTTCGAGTGCGGAGAAATCGGTCGCATGTGAGAACCAAATGAACTTATCCAAGGTGTGTCAGTTCTAGCGTCGGACACTTAGTACGAGGATATAAATTCATAAAAATATATAATTGCAATGACTTCAGCACCTAATAGCGTAAAATCATTCTTTGCTATAAAATCGGCTACAACATAAATGTTATAACGACATAGTTAATCCAATTACGGTTGACAACATTGCTTCCCTCTTTAAAAGCACGCCGGTGGGTCGGGCCTCAGATTCTATGACGGTTCCGGCGTAAAGGCTTGCTGAGGATTAGAGAGAATTGAATTTTATGTAATGTTGGTTGGTGCTTCATGCTCCATCTCTGGTCGGGCCCATCGGAATCTAATTGTTGGTTTTCTTTTGCTCCAGCATTTCAGTGGTCTCTTGCTGTCTAGTGCTCACCGTTGCTTCACCTCTGTGGTTGTTTGTTTTTTTGTGTTTTCGGAGATTTTGCACTTATGAGATAATACGTAGGAATATTTGAAAAGCTTTTTTTTGCATATAAAAATATATCATATTCGTTAGACGTAGCGGATTAACACCGAAGACAGTTTTAATATGCAGTTCATGAAATGAAAATTTGACGACAGGCTTTTTGCTTCGATGGCAGTTTGGACCTATTTAATACATCGAGGTATACAGCTTTCTTGAGTTAATTTGGAATTAAGGTCAGCTGAGGAATTTCTAATATACTTTCTAGAACAATTTGCGAAAACCTTACTCCTTTATGCCAAAATAAACATTAATGGAAGCTCTAATATTAATCGATTGATTGATTGGGGTTTAAAGACACGTCAACCCTTGTGGGTCATTTTGTATCGTCTCCTAGAGAAAGGGAGAAAATGGAGATAGAAGAGACAGTAGAGGAGATGACCGTGAGGGACAGGGGAGAAAGAGGAAAATGAATGGCAGTGTAGAAACAGAAGAGATAACAACACTCCCCCTCTACCTTTACCTGCTGCAAGGACAGCAGGCCTTGCCCAACAGTACGCCAGTATCAGTTGGACGCCCCAGTAACGCAAGATACATGTCACCTTTGCCTCATCCAACCACCCCAGGAAGTTCTAATATACAGCTCATTTTCAATTATGACAGTTTGACCGACAGTTTGGTAGTTATATCGATGACAGTTCTGACATATGTTTTTAAGCGCAGCAATAAGCCTTTCTGAGTTAATTTGGAAATAAGGTCACCTGAATTGATGTTGTAAATATGCCCCCCCCCCCCACATGCCCCCCCCCCCCCCAAAAAAAAAAACAGTTGTTAATGCAAGCATTATGGTTTCTGGCTGTCAAGTCCTCACTGTTGTTTCATTTCTGTGGTTGTTTGATTTTTGTGTTCTCGAAGAAGCCTTCATGCGGACTGAACAAATTATTTATATATATCGCGACGGACGTAAGGGCGAGGATTGCAGCTGCGTAAAATCGATTTAAGTGGAATGGAAACACCTTCCGGGGAGCCAACTACAGCAAAAGTATTTTTGTCTACCATGTCAAAAGGGTCGGGAGCAAATTCTTTCCTTTAAGAGTATATCCCTCTTTCAGTTGGACAGAGCTTATAGAAAAGCGAACAGGAAGTCCCGAAAGTTGTCTCTCTTTGAAAAATGGCGGAAAAATCTGCCAGGCGTTCCCATTCCCCTTTAAGGCCACCAGTGGAATTCGTTTCACTGACCGTTCCAAGGCGGTTCTTCTGTCGCGATTAATTTTTGTTATGGTTTGACTTTGAGAGTGCGTTTCGCTTGTATTATTTTGTTTTGGGTAGCCAGTTGGCCAGTTTGTGGGAAAATAACTGTCCTTTTGGCTTTCCGCTGTTGATGTTTCCATTAGGGTCTAGTTATTTCATGTTTGTCTTTCTTTCCCCCTGGTGTCACTGCTGGGGGCCGGGGGTCTGTGGGTTGATTGTTTCGAATCTTGATCATTGCCTTCACTTCCACTTGGCTGTCACAAATAATATTAAATGAATATTTTATATATAGTTTCAGCATGATTTAAAAAACATACTGTCCCTATGCTGGATCCGACTGACGTTTTAAGAGCCACTTAGTCACCTTTGTTGATACCGTGTGGTCTCATAATATTCAGGCGTCGGACACAATAAAAATAGAAATGGAGGCAATGATCAGGAATCGATACAATTAATCCACAGCTCCCATCAGAGACACCAAAGGGAAAGAACCACAAACATGATACAACTGACCCCAATGGAAACATCAATAGCGATAAGCCAAAAGGACAGTTACTTTCCCACAAAATGGCCAATAGGCTATCCATAATAAAATAATGTAAGCGACACTAACACCCAAATACAAACCATAACAAAAATAAACTGTGAGTCTGTCGCGACTTTCGCAGTTTGTTATTTAGTCTGGTCGATGCAGCACACAGAGGCATTGGAAAAATTTTTTAGTTTGCTTAACGGAAATGTTCTGCCACAGGAGAACGTTTTGAGTCTCGTGTATATCCAGTCATCACGATGTCTGTTCATTCTAAAACTAACTGTATCTTTGGTTTCCCCTACATACTGCTTATCACATACCATCAAGATTGGAGGCAGACTGCCTTGGTTGCCTTGCAGTTAGTGTTATGCACTAGTTTCACCGGCGCACCAGACGCAGATTTCCCGAGCCCCGTCGACATTATCGTTTTAAGGCACATACACATCTATCTAACATCATTTCCTTTGTGGACCATCATCACACACAGGGGCATTGAGTTTTGCTAGTAAAAGAAGATCGCGAAGACTATGGTTTTCTGCAGGCCATGATAGGTTTCTTTGGAAAGAACCAACTCAAATTTTCAGACGACTGTATAGGAAACCCCTGATTTTGACAGTCTCCTTTACTTTCGGTTGGTTGGTTGAGGTTTAACGTCCCCGTCAACACTATATAGGTCATTTTGGAGACGTTGCTTCCAGTTTTGTGGGACTTTTACCTATGAAATGACATCTCAAGCCCTGTTGCCCAATGGAACCAATAGGGTTTAAACTTTTTTAGCATGGACGTACCTACTAGCACCGCTTTGCCTGGGCAGGCTTAGATCCTTTAAGCGGTTTACCAGTACTTGTGTGCGGTCGGTTTCAGCTCTGCGTGGAAGCAACATGCAGCCCATCAATTTCTTCAAACCCCGATGGGCGGGGGCCACTTTTACATTTGGTAGGCCAGGATGATATGTCAACATAAGCTGCATAAGGGATTCGTCCTTGAGTGATTTGGGCTCGTAAGAGAGCACATTTTGTCTCTCTTATTGCCCTATCTTGTTTAATGCAATGGCAATGCCCTGTTGCGGAGATTACCTCTCACTATATTCCAACATATTTCCAAGTCTACATTATTATGTGCATTTCGAGAGACTTGACTGGTTGAAATAAAAGTTTTATACTTCGATAAATTCCATGAGCAAGAAACTCAGAACTACTTCACACGGCGACAGGTCGCAGTAATATAACGTGCTGTCAAAGAGCACATTTAGATACTGCGCGTTACGTCATTGTATTTGAAGTGACGTCAACGATAGGGTAAAATATAGGAAACTATTGACAAAGTAAATGTTAGAAGACAAACTGAATTTGAAACTTGACGATTTTTTCGCTTGAGTGCATGTCCAAGATGGCAGCTTCTAACTGAATTATCATTCGGCCATGGCTGTTGGTAATGTCCATTACGAAAATACACTCGTGCGACATGGTGCATTTTTATCACATCTCCAAAATGGCTACTTTCCGGATGAAAATCCGTTATATAGAGGATCTTACATGAGTGCCCATGTATTAAACGAGTTCAGGAAAAGGGATAAAATGCGAGACTTTGCCGAGAATTTTATCGAATTTATTAAACGAGTTGAGGAAAAGGGATAAAATGCGAGGCTTTGCCGAGCATTTTATCCCTTTTCCTCAACGAGTTTAATAAATTCAATAATACATGAGCACGAATGCAAAATTCTATTTATCATATTATGACATTTAAAACGCATTTTATTCATGACAGTTTACAAAAATATCAATATTCCGCCATTAGTAAACGCGACGTCGTTAAATGACATCTCAAGCCCTGTCACCCAATGAAACCAATAGGGTTTATTAGCATTGACGGTCCGCCTCGCACCGCGGTTCCTGGACAGGCTTAGATCCTCTAAGCGGTTTATCAGTACTAGTGTGCGGGCCGGACTCAGCTCTGCGTGGAAGCATCATGCAGCCCATATATTTCTTCAAGCCCCTATGGGCGGGGGCCGATTCATCTGTGTGTGTTTTGTGCGAAATGGAGGAAATATATAGTATCATATGATTTTGACGGGGAGTGGTACGCTTTTCAGAAATACATCACTGTGCGGTTGGCTCTAAAATCACATTACAGTCGAACTTCAATAGCTCGAACACCTTTGGAACCATGAAAATCTGTTTGAGACAGGGGTTGTTTGAGCCACTGAGGGCTACTACCAGGAGACATAACGACATACTTCCGGACATCTTTTTATGTGTTCTATATTGAAAAATGTATGCTGTGTGTACTCATTAGAATCGCCTCATCGGGGCGATTCTAATGAGTACACACAGCATACATTTGCAAGATAAAAGACGAAAATATCCTAATTTTTACTCTCCCTATTTCTTACGTACAGAAATTCCCTAGGGACTCAAGAACGGGTTCGACTCAGCAATGGTAAACGAGCCATCCGTGTTCGAGCCATCGAAGTTCTACTGTATTCTCATTCATATGTGAAAAATCTGGCAGTTCCCATTGCTAAAGTTAGTAACTGAACCTAACATGTTTCATTGAGATACTCGTCCAGCAGGGAATATGTTGAAAAAAAAAAAGCAATTCTTAATTACATAAAAGAAATGCGTTAAGGCCTTGTAATTTTTAACCAAAGTGTTAACGTTCTCATAGCTATTACGATGATTAATTATTAAGAAATAGTGCCGTGTAGTCGGATATGTTCCTGGTGGGGACAATAAATAAGCACAAAACTCACAGCACCATTTTAGAGCCACCGCCGCGAGAAAACCTATTTTCGGGAGTTTTGACAATGCAAGACAAATACCAACCTCATCATCTACATAGACTAGCAACAGATTTTTACATCAAGTTAACGTGTCCGTGCAATGACCACCCCCTCTAAACCCCACCCTGTATACAGACAGACAGACGACAGACAAAATTTTATTCTCTGCCGTTATTTACATGACATAAGGAATGACAAATTAATATTTATATATACGGTAGCTAAGGTGGTACTAAATCATAAACTAGTAATAATGTAACGTTTGCCGGGCTCACGAATTCAAGCAATGCGGTCACCCATGCAGGTACTATCCGCAATATCCGTTGCTTAATTTCGTGAAAAAGCCAGCCAAATCCATCCGCGTCGCCATAAGAGAGGGCTGTAGAAGTGGTATTTATGCATAACCGTTACATTTCATCTCTTGACTTCATCCCGAAGTCATACACGCCTCACTAGACAAATTATAGTTCGGAGTCTATGCAACAAACAGCAGCACTGTTTCTATCCCACCGCTGCCACCAAAGTAGCGTGTACCGGGTCATCCAAGAAGTTAAGCGACGGATGTCGCGGTTATTACCTGGAGGGGTGACCGCGTTGCTTGACTTCGTGGACGGCCCGGTACACGCTACAAAAGTAAGAGAAATAACCAATGTGGGCGAATATGCAACTTACAGGAGAACTTCGATGGCTCGAACACCGATGGCTCGTTTACCATGGATTTGTCGAACCCATTCTTGAGCTCCTACCGAAATCCTCTTCATAAGAAATAGTATGTTCTTGGATACTTAAGAGGATTTTAGTCTTTTATCTTGCAAATGTATGCTGTGTGTACTCATTAGAATCGCCTCGATGAGGCGATTCTAATGAGTACACACAACATACATTTTCATTATAGAACACCGAAAAGATTACTAAAAGAATCTCGTTATGCCTCCTGACAGTAACCTCAGTGGCTCGAACTACCCCTGTCTCGAACAGATTTTCGAGGTCCCAAAGGTGTTCGAGCGATTGAAGTTCGACTGTATATACTGAATGATGATAAGGTTCTAACGAGCACCAACAACCTAAGTTTTTAGTAAAAATAAGAAACATATCGTAACTTTTCGTCAGAAAATTAACCATTTTGGAGATATGAAAGAATGCACTATGTTGCCCTGATGTGTTTCTTGTATCGTAATAAATTTTACATTTATAACTTACGGCCCCGCCCATCGGGGCTTGAACAAATAGATAGGCTGCATAATGCTTCCACGCTAAAATCCGACCGCACACGAGTACTGGTAAACAGCGTAGAGGATCTAAGCCTGCCCAGGTAAAGCCGTGCGAGTCGGACTGTCCTTGCTTATAAACACTATTGGTTTCATTGGGCGACAGGGCTTGAGATGTCATTTTATCTCAATGTCGGGTAAAGGTCCCACAAAATTGTAAGCAGCGTCTCTAAAATAAACTATACAGTGTTGACGGGGATGTTAATCCGAAAATCAAACAAACAAACATTTAGAAACTAGAGGCACTGCCCTATTCCAAGCAGCGAACACAAAGGTGCTGATCAGTCTGCGCGCATGCGCAGGCTGATCTGCATCTTTGATGTTCGCGAATGCCATAAAGCAGGTTTTCTCACGACGCGGCTCATTGTATGGTTCGTTAGAATAAATAATTTGTTGTCACGGAATGATGTTGAATGAAGTCGAGTTATGTTCAAAGCTTTTAGTGAACTGTCTTTTGGGATCTCATTAAAACTGTAGCTGAAATGCCAGAGTAATCAGTCGGTTTCGGCTTTCTTCCGCAACATGACATGACTAACGCTCAGAGAAAGCATTAAATCTCCACCTCCATGTATATTTTTAGCATAGAAGAAAAATATACAAGAATAACCACATTCAAACACGTCGACCATCCCAAGCCCAATCAAAGCACTTCTGGGCCAATTTCTCGGAAAAATGGTCCTCGATTAATATCACAAAAAACGCTTCCGAACCTAAACTAGAGGACCATGATGGCCCTGGATCGCTCACCTGATCCATAGAGTAACAAGTGGGCCCCGGGGAGGGCCATTATTGACCCCAGGGTTATAATGTGCATAATGTTTAGGGAGGTCTAAAAAGGTGAAGCTTCATACCAAATATCAACAAAGGCTATAATTTGAACAATCTTGGCAAAGGTCCACTAGATGAAGCTACACAACAAATATCAAAGACCTAGGCCTTGTGATTTCAGAGAAGAAGAATTTTTTAAAGATATTCCTTACATAAGCCTATGTAAAACCAAATGGCCCCGGGGCAGGGGCATTTTTGGCCTCAGGGCTATAATTTAAACAATCTTGATAGAGGTCCACTAGATGAAGCTTCACACCAAATATCAAAGACCTGGGCCTTGTTGTTTCAGAGAAGAAGATTTTCAAAGATTATCTCTATTATAAGTCTATGTAAAACCAAAGGGCCCTGGGGCGGGGGCATTTGTGGCCCCAGGGCTATAATTTGAAAATCTTGGTAGAGGTCCACTAGCTGAAGCTTCATACCAAACATCAAAGATCTAGACCTTGTGGTTTCAGAGTAGAAGATTTTTCAAGATTTTCCCTATATAAGTGTATGTAAAACCAAAGGGCACAGGAGCGGGGGCATTTATGGCCCCAGCACTATAATTTGAACAATCTTGGTAGGGGTCCACTAGATGAAGCTTCTTACCAAATATCAAAGACCTGGGCCTTGCGGTTTCAGAGAAGAATATTTTTAAAGGTTTTCCCTATATAAGCCTATGTAAAACCAAAGGGCCCCTGGGCTGGGGCATTTTTGGCCCCAGCACTATAATTTGAACAATCTTGGTAGGGGTCCATAAGATGAAGATTCATACCAAATATCAAAGACCTGGGCCTTGCAGTTTCAGAGAAGAAGATTTTTAAAGATTTTCCCTATATAAGCCCATGTAAAACCAAAGGGCACCGGGGCGGGGGCATTTTTGGCCCCAGCACTATAATTTGAACAATCTTGGTAGGGGTCGGCTAGATGAAGCTTCATACCAAATATCAAAGACCTGGGCCTTGCGGTTTCAGAGAAGAAATTTTTATCAAGATTTTCGCTATATAAGCCTATGTAAAACCAAAGGGCCCCGGGGCGGGGGCATCTTTGGCCCCAGCACTATAATTTGAACAATCTTGGTAGGGGTCCATCAGATGAAGATTCATACCAAATATCAAAGACCTGGGCCTTGCAGTTTCAGAGAAGAAGATTTTTAAAGATTTTCCCTATATAAGCCCATGTAAAACCAAAGGGCCCCGGGGCGGGGGCATTTTTGGCCCCAGCACTATAATTTGAACAATCTTGGTAGGGGTCCACTAGATGAAGCTTCATACCAAATATCAAAGACCTGGGCCTTGCAGTTTCAGAGAAGAAGATTTTTTAAGTTTTTGGTGAAAAAAATCTATTTTTGGCTCCTGTGACCTATATGTGCAACGGACCGGAACCATTTGAACAACTTTGAAAGGGGACCACCTAAGGATCCTTCCTGTGAAGTTTGGTCAAAATCCGCTCAGTGGTTTAGGAGGAGATGTCGTTTGAAGAAATTGTTTACGCACGGACGCACGGACAAAAAGTGATCCCAAAAGCTCACCTCGTCACTACGTGACGGTGAGCTAAAAAGGCGACATTTTTTCTGATCAAAAATGTATCGTATTTTGCTAATTTATTCATCAAACATAGGTTGTGGGTGCTCGTTGCAACCACGTTCTAACGAGTACATGTAACCACAACATATGTCTTGGAACAGAAATAAGAAAGGTAATGTATACACATGTTTTACATGTAATCTTAGCTTTCATATATACAGTTTGGGTTCTAGGGGTGTTCATTACACGGTCTTCTGAACGTACATGTATTGTGGACTAAGATTGTTTGTTTATCTCGCATATGCATAGCTTCGCAATAAAGAGACATTGGCAAACCTTGCAGCGCCATATCACCTGCCGCAAAATGTTTGTTTAAAGTACAAGCATTTATGCAAAACTTACAATAAACGAACTTAAGTAGACCGCGAACCTTTAGGTGGAAGATGCTATTTTACATAATTTTTTCATGGCTTAAGAAATTCGATTAATATTTGTTTCGCTCTGTTTATTAAAAGAAGATTCTGCGTACTTATTTACGTTTCTTTTCGTTTATGACCAGAAGTGAGTGATAAGTAACGAAGACTTATTTGTTTGTTTTGTTTGATTTGAGGTTTTACGTCCCCGTCAGCACTGTAAAGGTCATTTTGGAGACGTTGCTTCCAATTTTGTTGGACTTTTACCCGACATTGAGATGAAATGACATCTCAAGCCCTGCCGCCCAATGAAACCAATAGGGTTTGTACGCACGGACGGTCCGACTCTCGCACCGCTTTGCCTGGGCAGGCTTATGGGCATTTTCAAGTTGGCCATTTTGTGGGAAAGTAACTGTCCTTTTGGCTTTCCGCTGTTGGTGTTTCCGTTGAGGTGGTTTGTTGCTTCATGATTGTGTTTCTTTCCCTTTGGTGTCTCTGATGGGAGCTGTAGGTTAATTATATCGATTCCTAATCATTGCCTCTACTTCTATTTAGCTCCTCTAAGCGGTTTACCAGTACTCGTGTGTTGGTCGGTTTCAGCTCTGCGTCGAAGCATCATGCAGCCCATCTATTTCTTCCGAAGCCCCGATGGGCGGGCCCGAATGAAGACTTGTTAGACAACGGAAGTAAAAGTATGCGACACGAAGATTCGAAATATAGCGTGCATCGGGAATGCATCGTAGTCCATTCTCCACACGGACTGAACAAATTGTTTGTCTGCTCATAGTCCACGACAGAACCAGGGGCGAGGTATTCTGGGCACGTAAATTCAATTTAAGCCCTACAGTGAAAAACTTTTTTATTGGCCGTTCCAAGGTGGTTCTTCAGTTCTGGTTTATTATTTGTTATAGTTCGTCTTTGCATGTATGTATTGCTGGTGTTTTCTTGTTTTGGAACGCCATTTTGCTGTTTTGTGAGGCTACTTAGTGCTGGCTAATCGGAGCCGAAAAGATAATCGATTAACAATCGATTAGTAATTACTGAAGATTTGGTCATATATTTTTACATGTCTGGCTTTCTGTCTGAGCATGACTCATACCATATGCTGTACTTTTACCATATGCATTTGAATAGACAGGCTTGAGCAAACAGTGTAAACCCAGATGAGACGCCGCAGAACGCGGCGTCTCATCTGGGTCTGCACTGTTCGCCACTCATACAGCTATTTTAGGCACAACTTCGGGTAGTAAATTGTACTTATCAAATAATCTGTTTCAAGCAAATCGGTAATGATAATAAATTTTGTGAATTTATCGATCGATTAATCGATTATCCGATTAATTGTGTCAGCCTGGGTAGCTGTCCGTTTTGTTTTCCGCTTGTGGCGTTTTCGTTGGGGTGAGGTTGTTTTATGTTTGTGTTTCTTTCCCTTTGGTGTCTTGGGTGGGAGGTTTGAGGAAATTGAATCGATTCCTGATCATTGCCTTCACTTCTATTTTATGGCGCCAAACCATATTACTCTTCATACAAATTTTTGGGACACGTGTATATTCTTATTTCGGCTTCAAACGTAGGTTGTGGGTGCTCTTCAGTGAGGCGGTTCAAACGAGTACCAGTTTATAAAAATAAAGTAAATGGCAAATGCCCTTGTTAACCCAACGTTTTGTCATATTAAGTGGGGTACGGGTATTCTACACGTGATACTGGCCGACTAACGGACATCGCAAAATGACCGTTGTAGCAGATGTTTGGAGGCGATTCTAACAAAAACCCGCAACAAATGTTCTTGATGCAATTCTAACAAGTACCTACAGCATTTTTGAAGCGATTCTATAGAAAAATGTTGTTTACAGGAGTAGACATCATTTTACTAATTTGCCGCCCTCGGTAACTCAGTCGGATGCGAGTCTGACTGGTGATGAAAAGGACGCGGGTTCGATACCTGCCGTGGTCGGCAACATTCTCTTGTGGAGATTGATCATGAAATCTTTCCTATGGTTATTCTCTCCCTTCCGCTGAGTCAAGAAGGGCAGTTGTCAGTTTCTGGCAAAAAATGTGCACTCTACTGGTTAACCGTTTACGTATAAGCCTGCCCAGGAAAGTGTGGTCAGGTAAACTGACCGGCTCAAAATGACCTAAATAGTGTTGACTGAGTCGTTAAACTCCAATGCAAACAAACAATTTTTACTTATTTGTGCTAGAAGCCTCGGTGATGTAGTGGTTATGCTACTCGCCTTGTAAACCAGGGATCGATCCCGGGCTTCTCCAGACTTTCGGATGTGTCTTTAAACCGAGGTCCCGTCTACGTATGACCTTAGCTGTTGGTGATACGTAAAACTCAAACTCAGTCACTTATTTCTGCTCAAAAACATAGGTTGTGGGTTCTCGTTAGAACGTTTCTAACGGGCACCAGCAAACTGTATTTGAGGTATTAATAAGTTAAATATCACAAAAGTTCATCCGACAAAAGACTCTTTTTGAGGTATGAAAGAGGCGCATGTTTTATCTTAACCATTGTCCTGCTGAGCCCGGGTAAGTCTTATCTTTCAAACAATGAAGATCCAGATAATCTGATCAGGATCTTCATTGTTTGTCATTCAGTTTATGAATGTGTTGCAATAATTTGTATCAAGTAATCTGATTGGATGATAATCTGTAGTGGGTGTGGCATATATCAATATTCAGCAGGTCAAGGTTTCATAAACAACATATGGTTTAATGGAAAAATCAGAAGGTGTCCCAAAATTTCTTTTCGAGCCTCGCTCGAGCCACGTGAGCAGCGGAAGGTCAGGTGGTTTATCTCCGGGTTCTTCGGTTTTCGCCCGCCTCTTATTAACGATCGTCTCGCAACAAATAAAAACCTTGAAACCAAAACCCAAAACGGATTTCCAAATTGCTTCTTATTTGGAGCTTTGAGAAGTTACTGAATCAAATCAACGTGCAATCAACGAAATTCTTCTAATCATGAAGCTGAAAGTTTTGCAATAATTGAGTTCTTACTGCCATGGCTGTTCGTGCAAGTAATCGTGAGATACGGGCATTATAAATAATGTACAATGACAGAGCTCCTACCAACATGAGTGCAGCATATTTATGCAGTAAAATGCCAACTTTAATGCACAGCTCCAGGCACACTCGTTTGTAATAAAGACGTATTTCGTTTTTGTAGAATGGTCTAAAATTGATTGTTGTAGGCCCCCGCCCATCGGGGCTTGAACAAATAGATGGACTGCATGATCCTTCCATGCAGAGCTGAAACTGACCGGACATGAATACTGGTTAACCGCTTAGAGGATCTAAGCCTGCCCAGGTAATGCGGCTCGAGTCGGTCCGTCCATGCTTATAAACCCTATTGGTTTCATTGGGCGACGGGGCCTTGAGATGTCATTTCATCTCAATGTCGGGTTAAAGTCCCAAAACATTAGAAACAACGTCTCCAAATGATCTTTTACAGTGTTGACGGGGACGTTAAACCTCCAATCAAACAAATTGATTGTTGTATCATTAATCATTTATTGGTCATAACGATAACAATGTGTACAATACCAGTGTAATTAATGCTTTTGATAGTTGTGACTATGATAACAATGCAAACTCTATGTTTTATTGCATCCAAAGTACTAATATTGCTTTAGAACTGCTAATGTATATACTTGTGTGTGACTACTTGCACTTATGCTTTCTTTGTTTTATAGAGGCCATTAGGTAGGCTGGTTAGATTAGCTAAAAGTGTATCTGCTTAGAATATTAAATTGAAAGAAAAGAGTTGAACTAGCTTTTTTCAGTTGAAAGTTTTTTTTCTATTCTCCAAACATAGAGTGTTGTCTCATTGAGCCACCTCAATCTATGCCTTGGAGCAAAAAATAAAGAAACTATTTTATAGCAGTGTGGACCCCATTTCTTTATCCCTATTTTATACTCAGCCGTGAAATCAGTCCATATATCTTAAATAAATAAATATGATATTTTCACCTGGACTATATTTTTGTAAAATAAAATGAAAGTTTACTTTTTCTTCGTTTCATCGAATGTGCTGAACACATATTACATCGAGTGTGTTGAAAACACAAATTTACACGAGTGCGAAGCATGTTAAGAAACGCTGTTCAATTAAAGTACATCACAAAAGCCAAGTATAAAATGAAAAGAAAATTTACTTTGTTTTTAATAAATACCAAAACTATTTTATCGAGTGTGTTGAAAACATCAGAATCTTCACAAATGCGAAGTATTTGATTTACAAAGCATTCACATCACGTAAACAAGTCCGTGAAATAAAGACCCCCTAAACCCCACTTTATATGGAAAAAAACGGGATTTACAGGGTATATATTATTATTCTTATTTTTGCTGAAAGACATAGATTGTTGGTACTCAGTAGAACCGCCTCAATGAGGCGGTTCTAACGAGCACCCAAAACCTATATTTGGAGTATAAATATGAAAAATACCAGGGATTTTCATCAGAACAGTAGCCATTTTGGAGAAATTGCATTATGTCGCACGGGTGTGTTATCGTTACGATTACACGGACTTTTGAAGGTGATGCAATGAGGAATAACGGGGATAATGAAGAAAATTTTCCGTATTTCTTTCCACATGCATGTGGTGTGAAAACGTGCAGGAATCGCTTCATGGGGGTGATTATGATAATGATGATGATGATTTTATGTTTAACGACGCGTCAACCCTCTTTGTGGGTCATAAGCGTCAAGCACATGGGGGTGATTATAACAAGTACTTGTAAACTATATTCAAATAGTTGTTTTGGTTTGTTTGTATTTAGGTTTTACGTTCGCTTCAATTCTATTTATGTCATTTAAGAGACGTTACTTCCGATGTTGTGGGTCTTTACCCGACATTGAGATGAAATAACTTCTCAAGTCCTCCGGCACCCAAAGAAACCGCCTAGGTTTAATGAACGGTCCGACTCGCACCACTTTTCATTGTCGGATTTGGCTCTGCGTGGAAGCATCATGCAGCACAGTTTATTTTTATTTCTCCAAGCCCCGATGGGCGGGAGGGGGAGGGGGCGAGGTTTAACAGGAGGTATTATGGCCGACTGAGAAGGAAATGAGGTGCGTCAACAAGTCCATGAAATTAACACCTTTACACCCATTTCAGTACAAAACAAATGCGGCTGACAATAGTATATAGTATTTCCTTTATTTCTGCTCAAAGTATTTAATTGTAGGTACTCGTTAGAGCTGCCACCCATGCCCATGTTTCTTCTTTTTCTCGTAGACAATACTTTTTTTGCACAGCATTCATCTCTAAAACAACTAACAATTTATTACGAGTGTTGAAGTCAGTTACATGACTAGTTACTCTGGAAAATCGAATTAATTGCGCAATATAAACGCGAAACGATGCCACACGAGGAACATCACCATCCAACAAAGGACAATTTACAATCTCAAAATCAAAATTATTGCGTTTATCATAATTTTTGCAAGAAACAAATCCACCTACAATACAGGTGTAAATCCAAAAAGATGCCTCGGTATCAGAGGAATTTGCATTATGTAAATGAAGTTCTGGGTGGGGGGGGTGGGGGGTGGGGGGTGGTAGATTTGACTAATCAAACCATCGAACTAGGTACTGCCAATATTTAATAAATCACCCAAATGTCTAGAAGGCGAGCTAAAGGCTTCAATGATTTCAGGTTGGTTTTCAACGGAATGGGACATCATGAAGTCTCTTTGATAACAAAACAAGAACAAATCAGCCACAAGGGGTGCACAATTTTTACCCATCGGAATACCCACAGTTTGTCTAAATAACTTAGTACCAAATCTTATAAAAATATTGCCAAGTAGAAAGGTGAGAGCTTCCCACACTTTCTGACAAGCAGTAGTAAAAATATAAGCATTTCTTACATTACATGCAAGATAGAGGGAATCTTCCCTATGAAATGTCCAATCAATCAATTAACCCCACTTTTATACAGTTTATGAAAACAAAACAAAACAAAAAACTTTTCGTTGTTGCTAGTACGTGGACTACAGTATATGTTGGTGTAAAAACGTTATGTTTCTAAGGAAGGACATTGGAGAAACAGATTTTAAAAAATGGACCATTTTGGAAAGTTATTTTCTTTCAAACTTCTCCAGCATCAATAATACATGTTTTAATATCCGTGTTTCATAATCATTCCAAAAATTTGGAACATTATACATTATTTTTCTAGAAACATGTCAACCTTCCGAGATACAGTAAATTTTAGCCCACGTGCCAGGTTTTTGTTAGTTTAACGACCCAGTCAACACTATTTTAGGTCATTTGTGAGCCGGTCAGTTTACCTATCCACATTTTTCGTAAGGGGTTACCCAGTACAGTGCACATTCTTTCGCCAGAAACTGGCAACTGCCCTTCTTGAATCAGCGGAAGGGAGAGAATGACGGTAGAAAAGATATCATGATCAATCTCCACGAAAGAATGTTGCCGAACCCCCGGCCTTCTGATCACCAGCCAGACGCGCATCCCACTAAATTACCGAGGCCGGCTCTACGTGTCAGGTAGACATTTTGATAGTCCTTAACATTTACATAGGGCTGGAATAGTTATTGTCCTGCAGAACCAGGGTATGCTCTGCCTACCTTTGCAAGCAGTGAAAATCCAGATATCACATGACTTTTTGTTTGTTTGATTTGAGGTTAAACGTCCCCGGCAATACTGTAAAGTTCATTTTGGAGACGTTGCTTCCAATTGTGTGGGACTTTTACCCGACATTGAGATGAAATGACATCTCAAGCCATGTCGCCCAATGAAACCAATAGGGTTTATTATCATGGACGGTCCGCTTCGCACCGCGGTTCCTGGACAGGCTTAGATCCTCTAAGCGGTTGCCAGTACTAGTGTGCGGGCTGGATTCAGCTCTGCGGGGAAGTACCATTCAGCCCATATATTTCTTCAAGCCAAGCCCCTATGGGCGGGTACCGAGATATCACATGACTACTAGACAAGATATCTGATCTGGATCTCCTTTGTTTATAGTCTAAACGGGTTGGGATCAAATCAATTCAGCAGAGCAATGATTAAGTAATAGCCCCGCCAAGCGAATTGTGTCTTCGAGCATTCCGTCATATCAAATTTTAACTGCGCATGCCTAGCCATTTAGAGGGGCCAGGGATATGGCTTTCTGTCTGAAGGTTCCACTTGATTCACTGCTTATATGAGCGAGCAGCGAAGGTTCTGGCGAGACTGCGCGGATGCGCAGGCTCGCCCGAACCTTCGCTGCTCGCATAGGCGATAAGTACCAAAATCGCTTGACGGGGCCCCAAGTAATAAAATCTGCATTGCAGGTCGTATCTGCTACCCTGATTTTTGGCACATACTTACTCAACGGAAATAAACTAATCTGGTGAAAATTCAAACAAACCTGAAAGTGTATTGTAAGATGATATGTTTTCCAATTATTTGATTGCATGCCAATACTTTGACAGTTCAATCAACCATTTTATACTGAATGCAGTCTTCCACCTTATATATGCATGTAGCAGCAGTCTATTTCTAAATGTTAAGGTGTCGGGTTGGAGTATTTTTAAAAAACTTTATTAAGAAAATGGCTAAAGGAATTGCAGCGAATATCCTGTTCGCGGTTCTATTCTGGGCCTGCGCTGATTTCCGGGCCTGCGCCGTTTTTGAGATTTCCGTTTCAAATGGGTATGGTTTGATGATACTTTAAATAATTCAAATACAATCATTTTACGTTCCCGCTTTCTGCCCGATAGACAACTGTTCCAATTGTTTGCACACACGCAAACAATTCCAAACATGCTTGTTAAGTGTGGTACTACGCCTTCTCATTCTAAAGTTGATTTTGGACGGATACTTAGAGCAGTGATTATATTCTGTCTCACAACCTCGACGACTGCGAACGAACAAAAGCGGCAACAAAATGAAATGTTCCGCGAATGATAGTCCCAATTTCCGAATCGGCACCCTTCTCATTTTTTTTTTTTTTCTTCGAATGATTTATTTTCGGAAATCCAAACAAAGGGCAGTTCACTTGCATCAGGACACTTTATCTGAGGCAGTTGACTTTCATTATAATAATAATAAACCTTATTTATGAGGGTAACACATTTGGCACTGGTACTTATCTTCCATGTGGCCCGCTTTTCCTGGGTAGGAACCAGTACTAAGCAATGTGGATAAAGTCTCTTGCTCCAGGAAACAACACTTCGCGCTTGCGGGGATCGAACGATCTCAAATCTGATGCTTTACCACTGCACCACAGCGCTCCATTTAGGCGGGCATTTGGCACTGGTACTAATCTTTCGTGTGGCCCGCTTTTGCTGGTTATGAACCAGGACTAAGCAATGTGGATAAAGTCTCTTGCTCCAGGATACAACACTTCGCGCTTGCGGGGATCGAACGATCTCAAATCTGATGCTTTACCACTGCACCACAGCGCCCCATTTAGGCGGGCGATTTATCAAAGTATAGAAACGGACCATGGATAAACATCGGTAACGCGTTTGCACAACACTAATTCTGATTGGCCAATATTTTTACACAGTATGACGCAATGTGGGACAAACGGTTATTACGGATGTCGAAAAGTTTCCAAGTTGTCCGGATGTTTTGCAAAATATTTAGCAATGCATTATAGAATCGCACGTCTTGGATGGAAGGTGTGAGGTAATTGTAATTCTATGATTCCTGATCATTGCCTTCACTTCTATTTTACAAGGGCATATGTCATTATTGTTCATTATGATTATGAATGTGCCGTTTTATGACATAGCCAGTGGCAATGTTGAAAAAGTCATTCCTTTTTAGGGTTGTATATAAATACAGACACTTAATCTACGTCATGTTGAATAGTCTCTCAGAGCCGCTCATTTAACATAATGCACCCATTTTTAAAAGAAACCAAATTATTTTAATCATGTTTGTATTCTATATGATGTGAGATTTTAATAAAATAATTCTGTATGTATTGTTATTTTGCTCAAAACATAGTACCGTAATCTATATCGGGAACATAAGAAAAATATCGTTAATTTTCATCTAAAGCTATCAGTCATACAGACATTGAAGTCAGCATTGTATTGTAAGGAAATTAAAACATATTTTCTTTTAATATTTGTTGCTTGTTCATTGTATATTAAAATATGCATCACGAAAACATGCCTATATAATTTTGACCCATTGAACCCCACTTTTATATAGTAAAACTGGGTTTGGTAAATCTTATTTTTCTTATTTCTGCTCTAAAATATAGATTGTGGGTATTCGTTAGAACCGCCTCGGTTCTAACGACTACCCACAATCTATATTTCGAGCAGAAATAAGAAAAATATCACACTTTTTCATCTTAAAATTTTCATTTTTTTTCAGCGGCAAAGTTTACAATGTTTTTTTGTATAGGCGGGTTTTCGTAATGATTGCATAACTTACTCTCATAGTTTTCTGTAAAATCCTCCAACTCAACCTCCTCCGACAGGGTGAACTGTGGCATTTCGATTGCCTTTAGAATAATAGCTCGGGTGGCGCGCCAGTTTAAATCAATGTAGCTGTCGGAATACCCAACTGAAAAAATATATAAAACTGTTTCTTACGTCTGTACAAATTAATGCTGTCTTTCTATCTCTAAACAAGGCATTTGAGCCCATCATCACGAAAACACTCCTATATAATTTTGACCCCGTTGAACCCCACTTTTATACAGTAAACTGGGGTTTACAGGGGTAAACCTTATTTTTCTTATTTCTGCTCTATAATGTAAATTGTGGGTACTCGTTAGAACCGCCTCGATGAGGTGTAATAAACATCGTATGACCATACGTTTAATAACGCTTTGGCGGGATTAAATAACGCCATGACGACGTCGATGTCAACCATGCATGTTTTGTGGAAATTTGTCAAATTTAAAGGCGATAAAATCCAATTTAAAGTGGCCATATGATAACTCGCAGAAGGCTTGTTTCATAAATTTCATATGAAATGACCACTCGTGTAAGATGCTCTATTTATGTCTCCTGAACTGGCGCAATAATTAACACTCAGTGGCTCAAACTGCCTCCGTCTCGAACCAGTTTTAACAATCATTAAGGTGTTCGAGCCGTTGAATTATGATTGTCGATTGATTTACAATTTTTCAGAGAAAATATGAATTGACTAGCTTTATTTCTAGTTTAACGTTTGTAAGTAGTTTCCAGTACAGTAAAATTCCACTATATAGACCACCTAAAATTAAGGCTTAATTAATAGTGTAGATTATATGTTCTTGTCCTTTGGGATCATTGATTCCATTGTGGAATTTTGAAAATATCTGAGGGTCACAGATGAGGCCTAATTGGCCGAATCTTGCTAGTCTGGCCCAGGAAACATGTACACTCCATATTTTTCAGTTCTGTGGTGTATTCCTTGCTTCCAAAGGATAACCCTTTTATAGAACATATTTAACTTCACTACAGCTGGTATGTGGGAATGTGTGGCGGCGGTAAAACGGCTCCCTGTCCTACATCATAGTGTAGATTATATTTTCTTGTCCTTTGGGATCATTGATTCCATTGTGGAATTTTGAAAAAATCGGAGGGTCACTGATGATGCCTAATTGGCCGAAACTAGCTAGTCTGGCCCAGAAAACATATACACTCCATATTTTTCAGTTCTATGGTGTATTCCTTGCTTCCAAAGGATAACCCCTTCTTTAGAACATATTATTCTGTTTTAAAATCTTATTTAATAGGCTGCAGTTATTCGTTCTTTGTGTTTTCTGCAAACAATGTCCTCTGATCAGACACCACCTTTTGGACTGTTCAAAAGCGGTATTCAAGACCACTTTTGAACAGTCCCAAAGGTGGTCTTATTATTGGAATTTTACTGTACATTGAAAATATCGACTACTACACGTGTCTGGCATTTTCAATTTCAATTTACATTAATCATTAAATAAAATGGTACAAATATATTACGTAAACACGCATATATATATATATATATATATATATATATATATATATATATATATATATATATATATATATATATATATATATATATATATACTGCAAATTTAACCGCCGTAAAAATGAAAAAAATTACGATGAAAAATTGTGATATTTTTCAAATTTCTGCTCAAAATATAGAAATAGAAAAAAAGGTATACCCCTGTAAACCCCAGTTTTACTAAATAAAAATGAGGTCCAATGGGGTCAAAATTATATAGGCATGTTTTCGTGATACATACGCCATTTAAATCACACATTACCTCGTTAGAACGAGATACTTAGCCATAACAACGTGGGTGCGTTTTGTTGTTGTTGTTGTTGTTATTTTCAAATGGACCTTCTAGGTTTTCATAGATGAAGCACAAAAAAAAAGAGAAAGAAACTGGGAATAAAACGAAAAACACATGAGATCTCACAGTTCCAACCAAACTCAGGTAAGAAGTATATAAAAGAAAGCAAATTAAACAATAATTACAAAGTGCATTTCAAAGCATAGCTCTGCAGATGCTTCAAATGAATAATTGCTTTGAGTAAGGTGTTGGTTGTCAGCGCCCGTCTGCTTCGTGTGGTAAAGTGTTTAAACCGTTTAAAAAGAGGCGGTTCCTCCCGATATTATTAATGCTAATGACGCAAAAATCTACCGCACTAATTGCAAAGCCAATAGCGCAGGAATAAATACATCACTGCACATTAGCAGGGAAGAAAAAATAATTTCTGTTATAATAGTTATATTTTCAAACACTAAATTTAGAATGCCAGGAATACACTTTTGGTCACGCAGCTAACCACAGTAGAATGACCGTTGTTGGTGAGAATGCCAGGAATGCACGTTTGGTTACGCAGCTTACCACAGTAAAACACACCCATGTGACTCAAGGCTACTTACCATGTCTCATCATTACGAGAACACGCCTGTAGTAATACATTGTAAATTTTACCGCAAAAAAGTGAAAATTTTAAGCAGAAAAGTTTTGAAATTTTTATCCCCCGACCGAATAGGTTCGGGGGATATAGCGATCAGCCTGGCGTCCGTCCGTCCGTCCGTAGACGCAACCTTGTGATGGCCATAACTCCTATACCCTTTGAGATTCATTGATGGTTCTTGGCACAACTGTTCACAAGGCCGAGACGGCGTGTCATGCGCAAGAACCAGAACTCTGGATGCCATACTTTTTTAGTTATCTCCCCTTTTAATAAAATAGTGTGACTACTTTGTGATGGCCATAACTCCAATACCCTTTGAGATATATTGATGGTACCTGGCACAGTTGTTCACAAGGCTGAGACGGTGTGTCATGCACAAGAACCACAACTCTGGTTGCCATGTTTTTGGAGTTATCTCCCCTTCCAATAAAATAGAGTGACAACCTTGTGATGGCCATAACTCTTATACCCTTTGAGTTTCATTGATGGTTCTTGGCACAATTGTTCATAAGGCTGAGACGGCGTGTCATGCGCAAGAACCAGAACTCTGGATGCCATACTTTTTTAGTTATCTCCCCTTTTAATAAAATAGAATGACTACTTTGTGATGGTCATAACTCCAATACCCTTTGAGATATATTGATGGTACCTGGCACAGTTGTTCACAAGGCTGAGACGGAGTGTCATGCACAAGAACCACAACTCTGGGTGCCATGGTTTTTTAGTTATCTCCCCTTCAAATTATATAGAATCACTACCGTGTGATGGCCACATCTCCAACACTCTTTGAGATATATTGATGATACATGAGGTTAAGCAGGTGTGTCACGTGCAAGAACCACAACTCTGGGTGCCCTGGTTTTTTAATTATCTCCCCTAACAATATAACCTTGTGATGGCCATAACTCAAATACCCTTTGAGATATATTGCTGGTACTTGGCACAATTGTATACAACATTGAGATGGTGCTTCATCCTAAGAACCACAGCTCTGGGTGCTATGATATTTGAGTTGTCTCCCCTTCCAATATAACAGTATGACAACCTTGTGATCATCGTACCACCAATACCCTTTGAGACATATTTGTGGTACTTGATGCAGATGTACATGAGGTTAAGCACGTGTGTCATGCTCAAGAATTACAACTCTGGGTGCTCTGGTTTTTTAGTTATCTCCCCTTGCAATATAACCTTGTGATGGCCATAACTCCAACACCCTTTGAGATATATTGAAGGAACTTGGCACAATTGTATTCAAGGTACAGAAGGGATGTCATGTGCAAGAACCATAACTGTTGGTGCTGTGGTATTTGAGTTATCTACCCTTTCAATATAACAGTATGACCTGCTTGTGATCACCATATCTCCAATACCCTTTGAGACATATTGATGGTACTTTATACAGAAATACACCAGCTTAAGCAGGCATGTCATGCGCAAGAACGACATTTCTGAGTGCCCTGGTTTTTTAGTTATCTCCCCTAACAGTAAAATCTTGTGATGGCCATAACTGCAATACTTTTGTGATATATTGCTGGTTTAATTCTGTTGCACTTTCTATTGGTGAACAATCTTCTGAAGGCCATATTGGCTTTTGGTCGGGGGATTTGCCATCTCTTCCGATGGCTATTTTTTTATTTCTGCCCAAAATATAGATTGTGGGTACTCGTAAGAACCGCCTACCCACAATCTATAATTTAGAGCAGAAATAAGAAAAATAAGGTTTACCTCTGTTAACCCCAGTTTTACTACATGAAAGTGGGGTTCAAGGAGGTCAAACTTATATAGGAATGTTTTCATGATGTGAAACAGCATTTGACTTATAAGAATATGCGAAAGTTTGCTTTTTGCTTCTTAAACCATAGATTGTGGGTGCCCGTTAGAACCACCTCGGTTATTACGAGTACTCACAATCTATGTAAATGTAATTAGACAAGAATTATGAAAATATCCCTTTAAACCCCACTTTTCTATGTAAAGTGGAGAGTAAATATATTGTATGCACAGACTTGACCAAATTTTTTACTGTAAATAACATGATTCGTCTTAAATTTACGAGTACGTCTTTGTATGCTTTATTAGGACATCGCCTCAATTGGATAACATTATATTTGCATTTGTGACTCATACGAAAATGTAATTTTCTTCTTATTTCGTCCTCTAACAGAGATAATTATTACAACTAATACGCCGGCCACCGCCCATCGGGGCTTGAGGAAATAGATGGGCTGAATGATGCTTTCAGAGCTGAAACCGACTGCAAACAAGTAGAGTATCTAAGCCTGCCCAGGCAAAGCGGTGCGAGTCGGACCGTCCATGCTTATAAACCCTACTGGTTTCATTGGGCGACAGGGCTTTTATCTCAGTGTCGGGTAAAAGTCCAACAAAATTGGAAGCAACGTCTCCAAAATGGCCTATACAGTGTTGTAGGGGACGTTAAACCTCAATTCAAAAAAAAAAAAAAAAAAAAAAAATAAATAAATAAATAAAAAAATAAAAAGGATAAAATAAAACAATTAGTACTTTCCTGATGACGAATGGAACACCAGGTGGTACTACAGTGTCAGTCATTTTAGCATCGAGCTTCAGTGCGGTAGTTGTGATCACAAAAACACTTCTATTTTTCTAACGAAACGTTGTGAGAATTTTCATACTTCTGCTCCAAACATATAGTAGTGTAGGAGCGCCACATTGAGTACCCACAACCTATGTTTTGGTACAGAAATAACAAGACAAGTTTCAAATGCACTTACATATGTAACGCGGCGTCTGATTGGATAAACGTCAAAAATTTGCGACAATATTTTCTGCGATATACTGTCGGAAACCCGACGTCATCGCGTAACTTCGCTTTTCATTTGCTGGAATTTGGTTTTACGCAGCTCAAAACGCTAGCCGTTTTGTGCAAAATAGTACAGTTTTTACTAGGACAACCGTATAAGTGCACTAGAATGGGGATAACTGTATGCAAAATTGTTATTTGGGGAGGTATATTGTCTGTTTTACGGTCGCAAATTACATTTTACGGCTCTGCTGACGCGTCGCCGTAAAACCAAATTTCCGACCGTAAAACCTCCGATTTACCTCCCCAAATCACAATTTTGAATACAGCTTTCCCCTAAGTATACCGATGTTAATCCCAGTACTCTATATAATGCGGCGTATATAGGGGTGCTCATTATACGGACTTGTCAACATGATGGATTAGTTAACAAGGTTATGCTAACGAGGCCCTTTGTGATATCAGACATATAATGTAACACATAATACATGTACTCAAATTCGGGTAAAGGATTTTTGTCAAGCTTAACGCCGGTGTCGAGCGGTAAAAGCGTTGCTCAGTTGTTTGAGACTGTTCAGTACAAGAAGTAAGACGGAATTTTCAAAGTTTATCGAGGCTCACTTAAACTTTATGACCGAAGTTGTTCATTTTTCAACTAACTGAAAATATATTCCTCTTTTTTACTTCTACCTATATTATCATGCATCAATTCATTTGTCGATAAATTCTGGTTTGAGGGTTTGAAACGAGAAAACAACTTTGAGACGTCATGTTCAGCAACGGAAGGTCGGGGATTTTTTTCTCCGAGTACTTCGGTTTTCGCCCACCTATGATTAACGATCGGCTCGAAATAAGTGAAATAATCTTGAAAGGGCCGTAAATCCAAAACAGAAACAAAAAGAAGAAGAAGAAAAAAAGATGAAGACCCCCCCCCCCCCCCCCCCTCAAAAACATGGATATTTGTTGTCCATCGGAGCTTTGAGAAATAGACTGGGTTGCATGGTCCTTCTACGCAAAGCTGAAACCTAACGCACATGAGTACTGGTAAACCGCTTGGGTATAAGCTTTCCAAGGCAAAATGGCGCAAGTCGGACCGTCCATGCATGTAAACCCTATTGGTTTCATTAGGCGACATGGATTGATATGTCACGTCATCTCAGTGTCTGACAAAAGTCCCACAAACAGGTATGAACGTCTAAAATGACTATATAGTGCAGACTGGGAAATTAACCTTCAGATCAAACATACAACACAATTGCACATTGCTTTCACTGCACTCACACCTATTGTTATATAGTTTACATACGCAATTTGGTTGCAAGACCAACGCTACCCGCATCACGTGGAGATTTTCGTGTAATAAATGCACGTGTCACGTTATATAGGGAAAGTGTACACTATTTTGCTTAATTTTACTCTTGTATAGGGAAAGTGTACATTATTTTGCTTAACTTTACTCAAGAACATAAGCTGTTGATATTCTTTAGAACCCAAATAATGCGGTTCTAACAAGGACTCACAGCCTATGTTAAACGAATAAAGAAGCAAAATATCACTAATTGCCATCAAAGCATGTCATTAAGTGTGCCGTGTTGGAAAGTATTATCTGGCATGTGTGTGTTTTCATAATATTCGGATTTGAAACTTTATCAAAATTAGGTGCGACACATGTTAGCAGAAGAGAATGTCTGATACATGTATGCATTTGAATAAGGAAATTGTTTAAGAACATACAGAACAATTCCGCTATTAAGACCACCTAAAATTAAGGCTAATTCTGCCTTAAGAAGCTTACTTAGCAGGATGCAGTTATACTTGCTTTGTGTTTTCTGCTTACAGTGTCCTCTGGTGAGACTGGTGGTCTTAATATAGGAATTCTACTCTATACGTCAGACGCTCAACGTTTTACATTACGAAAACACGCCTATACAAATACATTGCCAATTTTTTTGCCAAAAATTAGAAATTTTAAGATGAAAAATTGCCATATTTTTCTTATTTCTGCTCAAAAACATAGATTGTGGGTACTAGATAGAACCGCCTCGTCGCATAGACGAGGCGGTTCTATCGAGTGCCCACAATCTATGTTTTTGAGCAGAAATAAGAAAAATAATGTATACCCCCTTGAAACCCCAGTTTTACTATATAATAGTGGGGTATGAGTAGGTCAAAAGTATATAGACTTGTTTTCGTGATGTCAACGTTTAAGCAAAGTTAAAAACGTTTTCGTTTAAACATTGATTCAGCGTTGAGTAAACGCTATATGTTGGCTGGGAATATACAGACTCAGTCAACCCTGTATTAAGCAAGCACCTCGGGGATCATCAAAATGTGCTAAACTCATTCAGGTGTGTTTTAATATTTGTCTTATAGGTCACTTATAAAACAGGTAGCTTGCCTATACAGGTGGCCACTTTGACAGGTTATATTGTACTTACAGCTCTTCATCACTATAGGACACACTTGACTGTCAAAAGGGTATTTGTGCAGAAGCATTTTGCATGACAACGTCAACGCTATTCTGAAAAGAAACCAATAAAAAGAAAATAGCTGTGTCCTTATTTTCGCAAGTCCATATTTATCTTATTTCTGTCTGTTTTAAATAACTGGTTTAAGAACAATTGTCGATGATGTCGGTGATTTAAAACGCTTATATATGCTATTAAACACCAGTGTCGATGTTCTTACGGTGATATATATCAAATCAGACACCATACACCCTCGCTACTACTTTGATATATATCACCGAATTGGAAGAAAGATATATTTATAAGGTTATCAGTATGCCGTAATTATATACTCAACATTTCGTATAGAAGGTACCGTTTGAAAGGGCGTTCTAAAATCTTATCAGCTTTGAACAATCTTAGCAGGACTAGAGTCCAAAATGCTGCATACCAAGGTCTTTTATTTCCCGAGATGCAGAATTAACCCCCCCTTTTGCCATATATGGGCATGTCAACCACCCAGATCCCTCACGGAAGTTTGATTTCTCAACCATACTGATGTGTTATATGTAATTTGGTTTCAGTAAGCACATTAGTTTTCGTTTGCTCCAGCATTTCAGTGGTTCCTCACCGTTGTTTCATCTCTGTGATTGTTTGATTTACGTGTTCCGGGAGATGTTGCACTGATGAGTTAGGATGTCTTCATACGGACTGAACAAAATATTTGTCTAAATCGTGACGGAAGTAAAGGCGAGGATTGCGGCACTAAAAATCGATTTAAGCACCCCAACCAGTGGAATTCGTTCACTGCCCGTTCCAAGGTGGTTCTTCTGTCGCGGCTTATTTTTGTTATGGTTTGTCTTTGAGTGTGTGTATCGCATATCTTTTTGATTTTGGATACCCAATTGGCCATATTGTGGGAAAGTAAAAAACCTTTTGGCTTTCCACTATTGGTGTTTTCATTAGGGTCTAGTTATTTATATTTGTGATTCCTTCCCTTTGGTATCTCTGATGGGAGCTGTGGATTCATTGTATCGATTCCTGACCATTCGCTTCTATTTAGAAAAAATATGTTATGACCCTAGGATCAATAAGCTGATTACACATATCAACTCTGATTTCAGAAGTTGCAGTAGAACAAGAACACCCTGTCTTGTCCATTCAAAATCCTTAGTGACCGAATGTGACCATGACGTAAGAAGGGTCAAGGTCAACAATATATCATAATTTGAATAAACGTGCAAGGGCCCCCGAGTCCCTAATATTGTATTTGTTTGTTATACCCCCGCAAACGAAGTTTGAAGGGGGTATATAGGAGTCAGCTTGTCGTCGTCTGTCGTCGGTCCGTTACAAAAAAGTCCGTTACAAAAAACTTTAACATTGCCCATAACTTCCTTATTCTTTGACCGATTTCTTTAATATTCACACACCACACACCTTGCCACTAGTACTTAAGATTGATATACACAAAACCTGACCTTGACCTTTACGTTGACCTTCCTCAAGGTCAAATACTTGTAAAAATTTGTCGTCGGTCCGTTACAAAAAACTTTAACATTGCTCATAACTTCCTTATTCTTTGACCGATTTCTTTAATATTCACACACCACACACCTTGCCACTAGTACTTAAGATTGATATACACAAACCTGACCTTGACCTTTACGTTGACCTTCCTCAAGGTCAAATACTTGTAAAAATTTGTCGGACAACGCATGCGGGGGTATAATTGGCGCCCGTTAGGCGGCAGCTCTAGTTTGATTTGCTGTTTAACGTCCCCGTCAATAATATGTAAGTCATTTTGGAGACGTTGCTTCCAATTTTGTGGGACTTTTACCCGACATTGAGTTGAAATGACATCTCAAGCCCTGTCGCCCAATGAAACCAATAGGGTTTTTAAGCATGGACGGTCCGGCTCGCATTGCATTGCCTGGGCAGGCTTATATCCTCTAAGCGTTTTACCAGTACTCTTGTGCGGGCCAGATTCAGCTCTGCGTGGAAGCATCATGCAGCCCATATATGTCTTAAAGCCCCAATGGGCGGGGCCGCCCTAATATTGTATACTATGTGTCAAGGTTATCGGTCGGTCGGTTCCTTAGAAAACGATTTTTCAAACGTTTTACCATATATTGGTACAGTGGACATTTTGGTCATGTGACCCGGATATTAAGAATACACGTGTTTTCCCACACCCCATGGCGGCTTCAAGTATACTGTGCTGCCAATTGGCCTTTTGGTTTCAGAGGAGATGACTTTTGGAATACATTGACCAGAAATAGAAACTATATACTTTTAAATTGTCTCGCCTGACAAAAAAGTGGATAATTCAGTTAAAATTACTGATTAAGGATTTGACTAACTACAGACAGGAATTCTGTAAGAATTAAAAAAAAAAAAAAAAAAAAAAAAAAAACTGGTGTTCAAAATATAAGTTTTTGGAAAAATGTAAAAAAGTGCATTTTTCACAAAATCGAACTTTGACTTCAACATTTTTGCGTATAGGTAATAAGTTAAAAGCAAGGAATAAAAATGAACATAACATCTTAAGGTTATCGAGAAACAAACATTTTATTGAAATTTCTAAAACTGCTTTTTTTCAGCGAAATTTTCAAAATAATATTTCAAGCCAAAAATCGACCAAAAAGCGCCTTTAATCATTTTAGCATCTTCAGCTGCGTATTTAATATTCATTAAAACAAAAACCGCAATCAGAAATGCCATACTTTTCGCTCACTTCCGGTGGTTTGGTCCAATATTTGAAGGTCGATAACCATTGTGAAAGTTTTCATTTTGTAAACAATATTCTCAACGTTAAGTGATGAGAAATGATCGGTAAAAATGGGAATCATATTCGCGACACAAAATGTTTGACTCAATGAAAACTTAGACACCAAGATTTTGACCCTTGCCTTGAATCTGTGTCTTTACCCGTTAAATCATAGCTATCATAAAACATTTTATTCTTTATAAATCAGACATGCCACTGATGATAATTTATGTAATTGGGATTCACATTTCATTAAAATGTTTTGCCAGTGGCAATTTAAAAATAAGTGTTTAGTTTCTATTTCCGGTGAGTATATTTTGGTTGATTTAGTGAGAAAACACCCCCGCCCATCGGGGCTTGAAGATATATATGGGCTGCATGATGCTTCCACGTAGAGCTGAAACCGACCCGTACACGAGTACTGGTAAACCGCTTAGAGGATCTAAGCCTGTCCAGGCTAAGCCGTGCGAGTCGGCCTGTCCATGCTTATAAGCCTACTGGTTTCATTGTGCGGCAGGGCTTGAGATGTCATTTCAGCTCAGTGTCGGGTAAAAGTCCCACAAAATTGGAAGCAACGTCCCCACAAAGAACATTTACAGTGTTGACGGGGACGTTAAACATCAAACCAAACAATAAGTGAGAAAACTGGTTAGGAACATTTATCTCTCCTTTTATGTCTTTTTTCCCACTTCTTTATTTTCTAACTCCACTTTCAAGATGCTGAGAGACCTCTCAACAAGTTCACATCATAGTTATGTGTGAGAAAATAAGGTGCATTAAACCACTCAAATACGAGTGCTACGAATTTCAAATCCCCGACTAAAATGAGAAACGTCCTTGTAGGATAAAGGACGCCATTGACATATTACGATAACGCAAACGTTTGACAAAGTGCGCCAAAATTATATTTTTCTTAAACTCTAAATGTAAGTTGTGGGTGCTCATAAGATTCGCCTCTTTGAGGTGGTTCTAATGAGCACCACTACCATCCTGATGCAGACATAAGACAAATAATGCTTACCCATCTAAACCCAAGTTTCTTCTTTGCAACGTAGGGCTTAGAGGGGTGATCATTACACGGCCTTGTTAACGAGATTAAAGGTAAAATAGAAAGAAAGGCGATGATCAGGATTACCTAACACATGCTGAGCAAGTAATCAAATTGGGGAGAACTACTCACTTAAACTATAGCACCACAACCAAAACACCACAAGCTGAAAGCCGAAACGACTGTTTCTCTCCAATAAATGGCCAAAAGGCTATCACAAAATTTTACCAGGACGAACATGCAAAGGCACGGCATGCCAATAATAACAAACTACAACACCGCCTTTGAACGGTCATTAAAACTTTTACTGTGGGTCTTTAATCAATTTTACTTGTCCACAACTAGCCACATTGGTTCTGCCATATATATACTCGGTCAAAAAGTAACTATACCAATTTCCGGGCAAATCCCAGTAGCTCTCCGGTAGCTACTGTTCTAAAGATTGCTGTAGACATGCGAATCGGATGTTTAGCTAAAATGCACACACTTACATTTGTCGATACCAATCTGCCCAAGAGTTGTCTTTCAAGATGTGCCCGGAATTTTTTTGCAAGGATTTTAGCATTGCGCACGTACAGATGATCATTTTGTGTCTGAGATGAAAGGATGAAAGATCATATCCATTGAAGCTCGGAATTCACTTTACCTTTACAACATCTCATGATCGTGCACTACATTCAAGGCTTTAATTTGTGAAATTCTCAGATTATCTCCCTTTCAATAAAAGTTTTACAATTTTCAAACTGTTGTTTTTTTCTATACCTGTCATTCAATTTTTGCAATGTCTTTACAAAGCGCTTGTTGCCACCACTGCTGTTTACCATCATGAATGAAAATAATGTAGAAAATTCATATAGCATGTAGCATTACCGATTGCGATTTTCTATGGAGTTTCCAATGAAAGCAGCATTTTGCGCACAGCTTCAAAGAATCGGAAGCCTATACATGATCACCTGTTTCCTTTTTTGTGAATAAGACACACAAGGTATCTACTGAAATGTTACAAGTGCTAAGTCTAATTTTTGTATGATGTTAAATCTTGGCTGTTTTAATTATTTATTTTGCGAAATTGACACATTGACCCATTGGGCGGTTAAAACTGTAGCCCACGACGGCGTGTTTACTTAAACAATACACTTTGGGCTTTCATTCTTCGATATAAAAAGATTGGGTACAACATGGATATTATACGACAGACTGCATGCATGGTAGTTAACCCAATCACGGTTGGCAACTTTGCTTTTCCTCTTTAATTGCACGCCGGTGGGTAAGGCCTCAGATTCTATGACGGCTCCAACGTAAAGGCTTATTGAAAATTAGAGAGATAATGCTGGTTGGTGCCTGATGCTCTGTCTCTGGTCGGGCTCATCGGAGTCTAACTGTTGGTTTTCTTTTGCTCCAGCATTTCAGTGGTTTCTTGCTGTCGAGTCCTCACCGTTGTCTCACCTCTGTGGTTCTTTGATTTTTGTGTTCACGGAGATATTGCACTGATGAGTTAGGAGGCCTTCATGCGGACTGAACAAATTATTTTTCTAAATCGCGACGGAAGTAAGGGCGAGGATTGTGGCCACGTAAAATCGATTTAAGCCCCCCAGTGGAAATCTTCCACTGACCGTTCCAAGGCGGCTCTTCTGTGGCGATTTATTTATGTTGTTGTTTGTTACTTACTGTGTGTATCACTTGTGTCTTTTAATTTTGGATGGCCATATGGCCATTTTGTGGGAAAGTAACTGTCCTTATGGCCTTCCTTTGTTTAGGTTTCCATTATGGTCTGGTCGCTTGGTGTTTGTGTTTCTTTCCCTTTGGTGTCTTTTATGGGTGGAGTAAGTTAATTGTATCAATTCCTGATCTTGGTTTTACTTCTACTTTACATGGAAAAAGTAGTCCTCTTACTAAAAGAAAACAAATTAGTGTAGTTTTTATTTGTACGAAATGCATAGAATGAAAATAAAAGTGCTGCAGGCACTGCACCCTGCACCGCTGTTACAACGTCAAATGAAATAATGCCATCAAATGAAATAACTCTTTCATTTGATGTTGAGTTGCTTCCAAACGTAACATCAAATGAAAGAATATTTCTTTTTATGTTGAGCGGCTGTGAGCGGCATGCAAACATAACATCAAATTCAAGAAACTTTCGTTTGATGTTCATTTGCAAACAAACGTAACATCAAATGAAATATCTATATTTTTCTTTTATTTAATATTGATATGTTTAGTTTCATATAAATATAACATCAAACGAAAGAGTATTTTAATTTGATGTTGAGACAACATGCAATCGTAACATCAAATGAAATACCCCTTTCTAACTTGTCTTTACCTTTAATTTCTTTGTTGGGATTCCGTAAAGTGTACTGCAGCCAACAAGTATTTATTGCTGAACATTGTAAACAGTGATCTTATTTCGTCCATGTATGGTAGAACATGCATGGTAGATAACCTAAAAAGCTTCCCTGGCGGGTCTTGTCTGAAACTCTTTGATGATTCTGCCTCAAGGCTTGTAGGTTTTATTTGTTTGTGTTGAGGTTTTATGTCCCCATCAACACTAAATGGTTATTTTGGAGACGTTGCTACCGGTGTGGTGTGTATTGTCTTGCGTCAGAGTTCCGCAAACTCTGGCTATGACGAACCACATTCTCAAAAGTGTCAACTGCAGCTTGGGATAAAGGAAATCCTGTCTGCTCAGAGCTTATATTTGACACTGGGATTTAAAAAATTATTACACATTTGTACTAGTTGGTCATTTGTTGTGATTGTCAATCTGGTTGATTCATTGATTCTTACTACAGGTTTTGTTGTGGTTGTCAATCTGGTTGATTCATTCATTCTTACTACGGGTTTTCCATTCCTGGTAAAAGTTTCGCTTATTTGCTCATTCTTCGTCATTGTTCTAGGTTTATAGAACAGCTCTTTGATCACTTTAGTCAGATCTTTACCACCTATCATTGGTTATTGTGTAATGGTATTTTAAATAAAAAATGTTTTTTCTTTATTTTGCAACATCATACAGAGGAACCGAGTTATAACGACAGTATTTGTTCCCTATGTTTGTGCCGTTATAATGAATGTGTCGTTATAAAGAATCCCAGTCAGGAGTAAGATAGGTTATAAAAGGTCTTTTCCACATCATTACTCAAAGAAACAAATATTATAGAGCTTTGTTAGAATCGACGGCCCCCGCCCATCGGGGCTTGAAGTAGATGGGCTGCATGATGCTTCCACGCAGAGCTGAAACTGACCCGCACCCGAGTACTGGTAGACTGCTTAGAGGATCTGAGCCTGCCCAGACAAAGCGGTGCGAGTCGGTCCGTCCATGCTTGGTTTCACTGGGTGGCAGGGCTTGAGATGTCATTCCATCTCAGTGTCGGGTAAAAGTCCCACAAAACGTCTCCAAAATGACCTTTACAGTGTTGACGGGGACGTATTACCCCAAATAAAACAAACAAACAATTGTTAGAATCGCCTCGATGATTCGATTCTAACATTTGTGTGTGTGTGTGTGTGTGTGTGTGTGTGTGTGTGTGTGTGTATCAGAATCAGAATTGTTCCTGGTGACACGTCAAACGACATTCATACACCAGGACCTGTGATATGGGAAGTTAGTCCCTAGCTCTAACCAAAGAGGTAAACTTAGCGACACAATCCTCAGCACCTTCAGCCATCGAAATAATCGAATCGGGTAGCGCATTCCAATCTCTAATGGTTCGGGGGAAGAAAGATTCTTTATAAATGTCCGTTATTGCAGTAAGGGTCTGAAACGTCATTGAATGGTGCTTTCTACAGTGCCTAGCCGGGGGAACAAGGTCATCTGTTGGAATGCTGGCAGCACCCTTTAGACCTTTGTATAAGAGTTTGCGCCTACTGTCTCTTCTCCTTTTCTTGAGAGACTCCCATCTTAATGTTCCTAGAATTCCAGTCATGCTCCTAGTTTCAAAGCAGTAATTTCGAGTTACAAATCTAGAAGCTCTATTTTGAAATTTTTCAATTTCTTCATTAAGGACCACTCCGCTTGGGTCCCAAATGCAACTACGATATTCAAAGATTGGGCGAACAAGTCCCCTGTATGCTGTCTCTTTCACATCCTGAGGACACTGATTCGGCCTCAGGAAACCAAGTGTTCTATTCGCCTTTGTACACGTGTTGCTAATGTGTGTATTCCATCTTAAATCGTGAGTGATTGTCACACCAAGATATTTAATGGAATTCACATTTTCGAGGACCGTTCCCTCAAAAGTGTAAGAAGCCTCAAGTTTATTAGATCTCTTCCTAGTTATCTGCATAATATTGCATTTAACTGGCTGAAATCTCATGCCCCATTTTCGGGCCCAACATCCTAATCTATCTATGTCAGCCTGAAGGTGTGTGTGTGTGTGTGTGTGTGTGTGTGTGTGTGTGTGTATTCGGGTTTAACGTCGCTTTCAACAATTTTTTAGGCATATCACGACGGTGTCTGAGTTGCGACTGGGAGCTCAATGCTCACTTTTATAGTGCTTTCTCACTGAAGTATCATGTCCCAGACACATTACATGATACCACACCCAGTCACATTATCCTGACACTGGGTCGACAAGTCCTATACCCCGTAAATCTGAGTGCCAAGCGAGGAGCAGCTAGTACCATTTTTAACGACTTTGGTATGTCGCGGCTCGGGGTCGAACCCGTGACCTCCCGTTCCCGGAGCGGACACTCTACTAACTGAGCTATCGGGGCCCGGCGGTCTAACATTTGTATCGTGGAGTATTAGATTACAATAATGTTTCATGACTATGGATTCGATTTTGGGTATTTCCAACCAAAGGGAAGCCCAAGCTGCTCGGAATCGAGGCTAAACCTTGAGCTAAGAATTCATGCCGTTGAAATTGTCATTATAACGAGCATTGCCGTTATAACATATGTCGTTATAACACGGGTCCTCTGTAGTTACACGGAATGAATAATCTAAATTGAGACGTTCTGTTGGCCTTGCTAAGTTGCAGGCTGAGGACCAGGCTATGTTGCAGCAAGTATGGATACGGTCTTTTTGTTCGGTCAGAACATTCTGAATCCTTCGATTCCAACTTTGTCGCATGGACTTCTTCTCTTGTGTTTTTTTGGGTCGATAGTTTATCAATCGACCCAAAGGTATAAAGCACGAAACCTTTATTAGTGCTGAAGTCCACGTGACTATCACTGATTTGTAGGAATCCACGTAGATTATTTATAGAATTTTATCGCAGTGAGGGCAGCGTGTTTACGTTAAAGGTTAACTGTAAAATCTGGGCTGGAATCATGGGTTTGGCTAGGCAAACAGTGTAGACCCAGATCAGACGCCGCAGAACGGAATTTAAGGGTCACATGCCGAAAAACGCAGCGTCTGATCATGGTCTACACGGTTTGCTTTCAGTAAAGGAGTTTAAGGGTTTAACGAAACAGTCCACGCTCAGGCCCATTTTTTTTTTAACTACACCCAGAGACAATCGACCCACCAGTGCTCGTAGTGCTTTTATTGGTATTGTTATAGTTCGCCGTTGCATGTCTGTATTTTGCTAAAATATATTTTAGATAGCTGTTTGGCCTTTTGTGGGGTTAAGCTTTCCGTTGTGACGTTTCAATGGTGGTTAAGTCGTTTTTTTTTGTGCCTCTTTCCCTTTGATGACTCGGGTTTCTTTATCGATTCCTGGTCATTGTTCTCAATATCGATGTGACAGTAGTTACATCGCTGCACCAATTTGCACCAGTGTTAAATTGAGTGTACACATGGATGTCAATGTAAAGTGTACACCTCACACTGATGGTGTTTTAAATGAACAAATCTAATGTTTAAATGACAGTTTTGGACCAACTGCTATACAGACTAAACTATATATTGGTGTAAAAATGTAATGTTTCTGAGGAAGGACGGGGAAGAAGTAGATCAAATAAAATGGACCATTTTGAAAGTACTTTTCTCACAAATTAAATGTTATATAAAAAATACATTCTCAAATACATATTTTTTCTTTTTTTGTTTAGGTTTTACGGGACTTTCTGTCTCTGGTCGGACCCATCGGAGTCTAACTGTTGGTTTTCTTTTGCTCCAGCATTTCAGTGGTTTCTTGCTGTCGAGTCCTCACCGTTGTCTCACCTCTGTGGTTCTTTGATTATTTGTGTTCACGGAGATGTTGCACTGATGAGTTAGGAGGCCTTCATGCGGACTGAACAAATTATTTGTCTAAATCGCGACGGAAGTAAGGGCGAGGATTGTGGCCACGTAAAATCGATTTAAGACCCCCAGTGGAAATCTTTCCACTAACCGTTCCAAGGCGGTTCTTCTGTGGCGATTTATTTATGTTGTTGTGTTGTTACTTACTGTGTGTATCACTTGTGTCTTTTTATTTTGGATGGCCATATGGCCATTTTGTGGGAAAGTAACTGTCCTTATGGCCTTCCTTTGTTTAGGTTTCCATTATGGTCTGGTCGCTTAATGTTTCTTTCCCTTTGGTGGGTGGAGTAAATTAATTAATAATATATCGATTCCTAATCTTTGTTTTACTTCTACTTTTCAAGATTGTTTCACTCATATCTAGCCGATCGTTAATCAGAGGTGGGCGAAAATCGGAGTACCCGGGGCAAAACCACCTGACCTTCCGTTGCAGAACATGGCGTGTCACATGTGACGCGTGGCAGACTCGAACCACCTAATGATTAAGAATCAGCGCTCTTATCCAAAAAGCCACGGAGACCCGTAATACATACCTTTTATGATTATTTCTGTAATTAAGAACAGAATAGATTATTTTTGCTATATCTCATCAACGTTCTAAGCCGTATATTTTATCCAACGTGTCTAGTAGACATGTTGAACACGAGTTTATGGTTGGTTGAACAACCTGACACCTGCGCTTTCCTGACTTCAATTACATTAGTTCATTGGTGCTTGGAAGGTGTGCAATACGTTTGTATTTCTCATTTTCAAACTCAATCGTGGTATATTTTTTTGCTGAAATTAGGATTTTCTAACTATAGAAAGGAGAGAAAGCGGAACGCGCAATGAGCGCTTTCAGAACTGCAAACGCGGAACGGTCTTAAGTTCATCATTAAAAAACGCACACAAGGATAAAGTTATCATTTATGCTCTTCGAATGTAAGTTTCTTTTTCGAATAATATAAATGTCTTCTTCAGTTCAAACAAATCAATGTGGTAACCTCTCTCTGACCGGAACTGTGTGACAGAAGCGAATACGATGACAGGAATTTAATAACACGACCATTGTTTACATGTCTGAACCATTGTATTGGAAACTAGATTAATAAATTAAGTAACATTTCTGAGACTTAGAAAGGAATTGATTTTCTCAATAGGCATTTCGTCTATGTATCAAAGAAATACCAAAAGAAAAGCACCGCATGCTCGACTGTAAAGCAACCTGACAGAACTCATGTTTTTATACAGTAAAGTGGGTATTTACAATGTATACATTATTCATTATTTCTTCTCAGAGTCATAGGTTCTAATGAACACCTACAACCTAAGGTTGGAGAACAAATAAAATAAAATATCGCATATTTTCATCCGAAACGATTTCATAACATAATGTATAGCCATAATTCGGTGATGAATGGAGCAGAGTTCTGCCCTACATCATAGTGTAGTTTATATTTTCTTGTCCTTTGGGATCATTGATTCCATCGTTGAATTTTGAAAATATTTGAGAGTCACTGATGAGGCCTAAATGACCGACACTAGCTAGTCTGGCCCAGAAAACATGTACACATTATATTTTTCAGTTCTGTGGTGTATTCCTTGCTTCCAAAGGATAAACCTTTCTAGAACATATTTGACTCCTAAACTTGCGTACAGTCAGCTTTGATGCTACTTTAACGTTAATGTAATGAGACTAATAGTCCCTTGGGCGGCTTGACTTTGGTGACAATTTTAATGTAGAATTGCTCTTCTCTGATATAACATTAATGGAAATAGAGCATGACGAAGCCCCCGCCCATCGGGGCTGGAAGAAATAGATGATGCTTCCACGCAGAGCTGGAACCGGCCGCACACGAGTAGTGGTAAACCGCTTAGATGATCTAAGCCCGTCCATGCTTATAAACCCTATTGGTTTCATTAGGCGAGGGGGCTTGGGATGTCGTTTCATCTCAGTGCTAGGAAAAAGTTCCACAAAATTGGAAGCAACGTTTCCAAAAATTACCTTCAGTGTTGACGGGGACGTTAAACCTCAAACCAAACAAACAGGACATGACGAGTGGTAAACAACATTGTTCATTCCTGATTTACAAGGGTGTTCATGATGCTCTTGTTCGTTAATATAGTGTGGATGCTCGTTGAGAGAATTGAACGAGCACCCAGAATCTATATTTACAGCAGAAATTAGAAATAGGTAAGAAAGGTTCATTATGCAATATTTTAATGCACTTGCCAATGTACCGCGACTGGACAACGTCACAATTGGCGACAGTACAAATGGCAAGTGCCATATACCATCGAAAACTTGACGTCAGCACGAAACGTTTCCTTATTTGGTGACATTCGGTGTTAGAGATTTTCAATTATACCATTACATGTAATGAAAGCATGTTGACTGGAAAAGGACACTAGCTAGTCTTGCCTCCAAAATATACATTCCAGAATATTCAATTCTCCACAAAAGTACCCAGCTGCAGATAACATAATGATGGTGGAATTTCTAATTGACAATACTTTTGTTGAGATCGGCGGACGGATATTTCAGCATACACTTGCATACCGATGGGTTCTAATTGTGCACCGTTGCTTGCCGATTGGTCATTACACTCGTATGAGGCGGAGAACAAAGTCATCTCAAAGCATGAAAGAAATCAGTTTATGTTAATTTGCAATCGTTACACTAACCAAAGACAAGATTTACTCGATACAGAATCGGCAATGTGTCGCCCCACTCTTAATCTGCTGCTCTTCGGCAGTTCAGAGCTTTCTTTACACCAGAATAAATAGGTTTTCCTTGCTGTGCAGGAATTTCTGCTAAAGACAAAACGCTTCAAATAAATTAGTTCCATTCCCATTAGGAAGGCACATAAGATGGATCTCTTGTTCTGTTCTGCTCGTGTTTTATACTTATCTAAATTTTGATAGATACTAATACAACAATGCAAATGTTCTCGAGGCTAATAACTGACCAAGCGCGTTTTGTCTTTGCTTACATGGGTTAGGTCGTGAGTTGGTAAAAACATAGTGTTGGAATAAGAAATTATCCACTCGAAATGGAGCCTGCAGCAGATTATGTAATTTCTTAGAAATGTTTAGCCCAAATTCATGAAATGAAATACTTAGGGTCTTGTTTACAAACGTGTATCACTATAATAATTGTCCTCACTATAATAAAAGATGGGATACAGATGTTTTCAAAAGTCGAACGATTTTCTCTCGAACCCCATTTGTATAATATTGTAACTTTTATGTGTTGAGTGTATTTGTATTAGTAATACAAATACAATAAAGTACGAACTAAAAGAATGAGTGTCGATGATGAGGTATGTTTAGGCCGAAACTAGGTAGTCTGGCTCAGGTAGTCTGAAACAACTAGACGCTAATGGAAACATCAATACCGTTACTTTCCCACAAAATGTCCAATCGGCTATCCAAAAGAAAAAGTACAAGCGATACACACTCTCAAAGACAAATCATTACAAAAATAAACTGCAACAGAAGAACCGCCTTGGAACGGTCAGTGAAACGAATTCCAATGGGGCGCTTAAATAGATTTTACGCGACCGGAATCCTCGCCCTTACTTTTTCCGCCATTTAGACAAATAATTTGTTCAGTCCGCATTAAGGCTCATCAGTGCAACATCTCCGAGAACACAAAATTCAAACAACCACAGGGATGAAACTACAGGAGGACTCGACAACAAGAAACCACAGAAATGCCCGGGCAAAAGAATGATGGGCCCAACCAGAGACAGCATCAGGCACCAGCCAACATTGCATAAAATTAAATTCTCTCTAATTCTCAATAATAAAAATCAAAAATGAGTTCCTTTAAGAGCAATGAAAATATTCATAAGAAAGAAGATGGATCATACTACGTAGTTTCGGCTAATAAATCCTCATCAGTGACCCTGTAATGATCCGGCAACGAAAGCCAGAGGAAGCATACTGCAGTTTTGCGAATTTCGAATAGGCAGTCGATTCAAAGACTGAACCTCTATGCTGGAACCGTCATAGAATCTGAGGCCTGACCCACCGGCGTGCAATTAAAGAGGGAAGCAAAGCTGGCAACCGTGTTTGGGTTAGCTGCCATGCCGGCAGTCTGTCGTAACATTTATGTCGTACCCAATATATTTATATCGAAGAATTATTTTACGAAATTGGGTGCTGAAGTTATTGCAAGAATATATTTTTCTGAATCATTTTCTTAGTCACCATAAAATTCGGATTCCGATAGACCTTGTTGCAGCAGAGATTTAAGTCCCACATTGAATTTTGAAATTAAATCGGAATGACGTCTATAAAACTTTGAAAAGGCTTTGCGTAGTTTATGATACCGATAACCCTGATTAAGAAGTTTAGCTATTAACAATTTATTACGAGTGTTGAAGTCAGTTACATGACTAGACACTCTTGCTAATCGAATAAAATGCGAATTATAGGATGCCGCACGAGGGCGATAACCATCCAATAAAGGAAAATTTACAATCTTAAAATCATAGCGTTTATCATAAATTTTGCAGCTGCAATAGGTAGATGTAATCCAAACACGCAAAAACGGGGCCTCGGTGCTTTATTTTTTTTAACTGAAGTTCTAGGGGATGGGCTGGGGGTGCAGCGGTAAATTTGACTGATTATCTAGAAGTCGAGCTAAAGGCTTCAATGATTTCAGATTGGTTTTCAACGGGACATCATGAAGTCTCATTCATAACAAAACAAGAACAGATCAGCCACAACCCATCGGAATACGCACAATTTGTCTAAATAACTTAGTACCAAAACTTATGTAAGTATTGTCAAGTAGAAAGGTGAGAGCTTCACGCACTTTCTGACATGACCATAAAGTATAATTCTATGGTCTTCAGAAGTGAAAAAAGCATTTCTTACATTACATGCAAGATAGAGGGAAATGAAATGTCCATTCAATTAAATCAATTTATAAGATTATGTGGAATGTAGTGTAAAGGGTGGAAAAAATCGTAAATAGACAGACTTTGTCTATATCGCGACAGAAGTAAGGGCGAGGATTGTGGCCACGTAAAATCGATTTAAGCCCCCCAGTGGAAATCTTCCACTGACCGTTCCAAGGCGGCTCTTCTGTGGCGATTTATTTATGTTGTTGTTTGTTGCTTACTGTGTGTATCACTTGTGTCTTTTAATTTTGGATGGCCATATGGCCATTTTGTGGGAAAGTAACTGTCCTTATGGCTTTCCTTTGTTTAGGTTTCCATTATGGTCTGGTCGCTTAATGTTTGTATTTCTTTCCCTTTGGTGTCTTTGATGGGTGGAGTAAGTTAATTGTATCAATTCCTGATCTTTGTTTTACTTCTACTTTGAAGCACGAAAACGTTTTAATTTTCTTTTTGATGAGTTAGGAGGCCTTCATGCCGACTGAACAAATTATATATCTAAATCGCGACGGAAGTAAGGACGAGGATTGTGGTCACGTAAAATCGATTTAAGCCCCCCAGTGGAATTCGTTTCACTGATTGTTCCAAGGCGGTTCTTCTGTCATGGTTTATTTGTATTATGGCTTGTCTTTCAGTGTATGTATTGCTTATATTATTTTGCTTTGGGTATCCAATTGGCAATTTTGTGGGAAAGTAACTGTCCTTTTGGCTTTTCGTTAGTGGTGCTTCCAATGGGTCTAGGTGTTTTATGCTTGTGTTTCTTTTCCTTGATGCCTCTTATGGGAGCTGTGGGTTATTTGTATCGATTCCTGATCATTGCCTTCGCTTCTGTTTTATTCATTAGAATGTTTACAGACCAAAACCGATTTCTCCCTGATCTTTCAAAGACTTCGTCGCAATATTTAATCACATGTTTTTTGATGGCAGTAAAACATGAAGCTTGTAATTTGGAAAGTTCAGTGGTGGTACAAGACCTTGAATTTGCAATAAAACGTGCTTTGTATTGTCTTTAATGAAGTTTATGTAACCAATATAACGTATGAAGCTTGTCTTGGCCTTCTGTAACACATACAGCAAACTTGGTGGCCGAATGACAAATGTGATAATCAAGGCTTGTTCGCTATTGCGTAATGAGCCCTCATATTTCGCGACAATAGCAATATAATCCCGTAGGTCACTATCTTGATACCATTTATAGCTTGTAATTAACATTAAAGCGTGTGCGGGTTATTTCGAACGGAACAGTTGTCTTCCAGGGGTGTCTTGCGAATAATTCAGATCTTATGACTGCAATTCATACGTCTACAAACACCCAAGTGAGACGAAATTGGACAATTTTATTCTTTAGACTGTATGCCTAATTTTTATTGGCTTAATCTTACTTTGCTGCAAAGTAATGTGCTTTGTCGGATGTCTGAGCAATAAGATTGCACCTGGACTTGATGCATCAACATTTGCATGTCTGCATGCATGGCTTCAGTATGATTAAGTTGTGTGTATCATTGTCGAATTTCCTTGTGTGAATTCCAACTTTGTGTGGTTTTGAGATAGGTTTCATTTCACTGTTGAGCAAGGCTGCCTTCATGTTTGTCAGCTTGTTTTATTGATTTATGCATGAATCTGAATTAGAATTGAGGGCGAAGGTTGAGAGTTTATATTGTTACGAGCCAGGCGTAGCAGAAAGAAAAAGCAAACAAGCCTTTTGGAAAAATTTAACAAAATTTATTTACAAGTTAACTTTAACCTGCAGAAGTAAGAAAATTAAATGTACTTAGCTCTGAATGAAATATCCTGAATGAATCTATTTTCCTTGATCCCACAGAATTCACAGTCCAAAATGAAAAGTAATATCCTTTAACAATCCAACACAGAATTTAGAAATAACTTTCCTTATAAGCCCAAACATCAAACTCCAAAGTCTGACTCAATGAGAAAAATCAAGCTCTTTTATAGACCCTAAGATTTCTCTAGAACATTCCAGAGGGCTGTGGAATAAGATGAGGTAATTCTCTAAAAATAATGCAACCCAGAACTTTCTGGAAGGTTCTGAAGTACTTTTCCTTGTAAACATGTTGTTTACAAAAATGAAATTAATCTGTGACTCAGTTTTCTAGAATCTTCTATAAGAAGATAAACAAGATATTTATAGCACTATTAGGTCAACACTGGGGTGAAAGTGGGAATCAGAAAAATAAATTCTTATGCATAACACTCCCCCTCTTCGAGGAAAAGAAAGATTTATGTAATAAAGCTTTCTTTTGCTTTAAAAATAATAAAATATTGAGCATAGCATATAAATTACATGTATCGACAATCCACTTTAGTAGGAAAGAAAAACACAACTCCTGACACTGCTCAAACTCTTGAAAGGGCATCAGGGATAATGTTATCTCTCCCTCTGATATGTCTTATGTCTAAATTATACTCTTGTAGCATAAGACTCCACCTGAGCAACCGCTGAGTTTTGTTTTTCATTTTATGTATGAAAGTCAGTGGATTGTGATCACTGAAAACAACAATCGGTGCAGTAGTAGGGGTAAGATAAACTTCGAAATGTTGCAGAGCAAGAATCAGAGACAAGCACTCTTTCTCTATGGTAGAGTAATTTCTCTGATGCTTATTAAACTTTTTGGAAAAGTAGCAAACTGGATGATCCACACCATTTCCATCTTCCTGCAACAAAACACTACCTGCACCTACGTCACTAGCATCTACAGCTAGCTTAAACTCCTTTTCAAAGTTTGGTGCTAAGAGAACTGGTTCACTCTTGAGTATGGCTTTAAGTTTATCAAAAGCATTTTGGCATATTGCATTCCAATGGAATTTTGTTCTTTTGCTGAGCAAATTTGTCAAAGGCTCAGCAATGACAGAGAAATTATTACAGAACTTCCTGTAATAACCAGCCATACCAAGAAATCGCATCAGCTGTCTTTTGCACGTGGGTACGGGAAAATTTGAGATAGCCTCAACTTTAGCATCAATGGGCTTCACATGACCTTGACCTACAACATGACCTAGAAATGTCAAACTTGCATGGCAGAATTCACTTTTAGCAAGATTGATTGTCAATTTGGCATTACTCAGTCTATCAAAGAATGCTCGAATAGTCCCAAGATGTTGATTCCACTGGTCGTTGTATATGATAGCATCATCGATATAAGCACTGCAGCCTTCCAGCCCCGCAATTACCATGTTTATTAAGCGCTGAAATGTTGCTGGAGAGTTTTTCGTTCCAAATGGCATGACTTTATAGTTAAATAATCCGTCTGGTGTTGTGAATGCCAAAACCTCCTTTGCTCTATCTGTAAGTGGAATTTGCCAAAATCCTTTCAGAAGGTCGAATTTCGTTATGTATTTGGCATTCCCGATGTTATCAATGCAGTCATCCATTCTTGGAATAGGAAAGCTATCTGTTTTACTTAAGGAATTAACTTTCCTAAAATCTGTACACATACGATATGTCCCATCAGGTTTTGGTACAAGAATACAAGGAGAACTCCACTCACTTTGGCTTGGTTCAATAAAGTCATTGTCTAATAGATACTGAACTTCTTCTTTAAGATATTTTTGTTTCACAGGATTCATCCTGTATGGGTGTTGTTTTACAGGTTTAGACCCATTTATGTCCACATCGTGAAATATTTTGTCTGTCCGTGTTGGAATGTCAGGAAATAAGTGTTCATATTCAAAAATCAGCTGTTTCAGTTCATTCCGCTGATTTGGCTCTAGATGTGACAGTTTCTGGTCAAGATTCCGTAGAATGTCAGAATTCTGAAGTTTTGATGACGTGGGATCCGACTTCCCTGAATTAATATCCTCACAGTCATTGTCACATGAATTAAGTGGAACAGAGCTAACTAGATTGACTGATGTTAAAGATGTATTGTCCCTATCAATGTATTCCTTAAGCATGTTAATATGACATAGCTGCTTTAGCTTGCGCCTCCCAGGAGTGTTTATTATGTAATTTACGTCACTGATCTTTTTGTCTACAGTGTATGGACCATAATACCTGGCCTGCAACGATTTTCCTGGAATAGGCAAAAGAGCTAGTACCTTATCACCTGGTTTAAAATTCCTTTCTTTTGTCCCTATGTCATATAGCTGTTTCATTTTCCTTTGGGCTGACTGAAGATTGGTCCGAGCAGCCTCAAAAGCTTTTGAAAGTCTAGTTTTGAAATCAGACACATACTGAAGTAAATTCAGGGAGGTGTCATCATTGGAGAGAAATTTCTCTTTGAGAAGTTTCAAAGGACCACGAACAGTATGGCCAAATACTAACTCAAATGGACTGAAGCCAAGAGATTCTTGCACAGATTCTCTAACAGCAAATAAAAGGAGATGGATGCCTTCATCCCAATCCTTCTCTGTGTCAAAACAATATGATCTTATCATGTTTTTCAATGTTTGATGGAATCTTTCAAGGGCGCCTTGACTTTCAGGATGATAGGCCGATGACTTATACTGTACAATGCCAAGTTCATGCATTACTTGTTGAAATATTCCAGACATAAAATTTGAGCCTTGGTCTGACTGAATAGATTTAGGAAGCCCAACAAATGTGAAAAACTTCACTAAGGCCTTGACGATTGTCTTAGTTTTGATATTTCTTAAAGGAATGGCTTCAGGAAAACGTGTGGAAGCACACATAATAGTCAAAAGATATTCACAGCCAGACTTAGTTCTGGGCAAGGGACCCACACAGTCTATAATTATTCGACTGAAAGGTTCATCAAAAGCAGGTATAGGCTGCAAGTGAGCCTTAGGTATAGTCTGATTGGGTTTTCCTACCATTTGACATGTATGACAGGACCTACAATGCTGAGAAACATCTGATTTTAACCCAGGCCAGTAAAAATGATTAAGAATCTTGTGATAGGTTTTATTTACACCTAAATGTCCTGACATGGGAGTTTCATGTGCCAAGTTTAATATTTCAGGACGGTAAATCCGTGGAACCACTATCTGATGGTTGACAGTCCACTCGTCTTCTGCTGAGACGTCTGGTGGACGCCATTTTCTCATAAGAATGTCATTTTTGACATAATAACAGACTGGGACCTGAGAAACTTCCTGCTCATCTAAGGCCCTTTCAAATAAAGGCGAAATTTCAGGATCCTTATGCTGTTCTATAGCTAGTTGAGACCCAGACATTTTGTCATGCCCTAGATTGAAAGATGAGTTATTCTCATGAAAATCTGTCTGCTTATCAGGCAGGCTTGATGACAGAGACCTTGTTATCTCGTAATTAAAAGACTGACCCAAAAAGGTATCAGTTAAATCAAAATCCTGTTTCCCATCAGTTTGCTTGGCCTTACGTGCCATAGCCCTTGTGACTGCACAAGACGGATAAAGATCAGGAATTTCCTGCTCAATGGGATCAGGCGGTTGGTCTATGCAAGGATTAGTAGTCAAAAGTGGGTTTACCACAACCTTATCTCCAGCTAAGTCATTGCCTAGCAACAAATGAACACCTTTAAAAGGTAAAGAAGGTCTAATACCAACAGCCACTGAACCGGATACCAAGTCTGATGACAAATAAACGTTATGAAGCGGAACATTAACAAATCCACATTCCACACCCTGAATAAGAACACTTTGGCCCAAAGAAGTCTTCTCAGAAAAAGGCAGAGTATCTGCTAGAATAAGAGATTGAGAAGCTCCAGTATCTCGTAAGATTTTAATAGGGGTAGGATGGGCATAACTGTCACCATTTAGTGACACAAAACCATCTGACAAGAATGGTTCATAAATCTCCATAACTGAATCAGTCTCAGAAAATTTGGTATCAGAAAGAGTTTCCTCCCTTACACAAGACTGTGGTTTTGGCCTTATAGAAGTCAAGCCTGTAGGCTTAAGTTCGTCTTGTCTTTCTCTTTCTTTTCTTCGCTTTAATTTTAAACATTCAGAGATCAAATGACCTGTATTTTTACAATAATAGCAAACTACTTGAGATTGAGATAAGGGATTCTGGTCTTTGTTTTCACCAGAAGGTTTGGAAAAATTCTGGCTTCTGTTTTCACCAGAAGGTTTGGAAGGATTCTGGCTTTTATTTTCACCAGAAAGTTTGGGCATAGTACTAGATGTATGGCTATAACTACCAGAAGGATTACTGGGATAGAATCTTGGACCTGTCTGTGGATTATAAGGTTTTCGAGGATAAGGCCTGTTCACAAATGAGACTTTATGAGTCAAAGCATAATCATCTGCCAAACGAGAAGCTTCCTCCAAAGTTTCAACCTGTCTCTCATCGAGAAAAGATTTAATGTCTGAATTTATGCACCGTTTGAACTCTTCAACAAGGACAAGCTGTCTAAGTTTGTCATGATCAGAGCCTACTTTTTTAGAAGAACACCACCTATCAAATAACTGTTCTTTGGTTCGAGCAAATTCTATATGGGTCTGGGAAATTTCTTTTTTACAATTCCTAAATTTTTGCCTGTAAGCTTCGGGGACCAACTCATATGCCTTAAGAATAAGCTCCTTAACCAAATCATAGTCTGAGCTTTGCTCGACAGTCAGCTGAGTGTAAATGTCTCGAGCCTTTCCGACAACAACGCTTTGCAAAAGTAAGGTCCAATGCTCTTTTGGCCATTTTAAATTTTCTGCAACTTTTTCAAAATGCAAAAAATACTTATCTACCTCTTTTTCCTGAAATGGCGGAACTAATCTTATGTGCTTTGTGGCATCAAAGTAACTGCCAGAGTCAAAAACAGGGGTATGTTTCAACCTATCCTGACCCTGGAGTTCCATTTCCTTCAGCCTTAATTGAAATTGCCTTTCCCTCTCTTTTTCTTCAATACTATATCTCATTTTTTCCTTTTCTAACTCAATCCGTTCCTCCATTTCTCTTTGTTTTTCTTCCTGCTCTAATTTTTCTTTTCGAATTCGTTCTTCCATTTCTAATCTTTCCATCTGCATTTGTCTCTGCATTTCCCTTTCTTTTTCTTCCTTTTCCATTTTTTCTTTCTGTATGCGTTCTTCCATCTCTAATCTTAATTTTTCTAATTCAATTTGCCTTCCAATTTCGATTTGTCTCATTTGCAGTTCAGTATGTGAAACCATAATGAGAGACAAAGCAGATGGATCGAAAAGTTCTTCATCAACAAAAAACTGTACCAAAATATTCTTAATTTCATGCTTCTTCATGCTTGTTTTGATAGCAGTGACCCCATAATGGGAAGCAATTTCTAGCAAATCTGTCCTTTTGGCCAGATTAAACAACTCCTGAGTAGGCTCAGCCAAAAAGCTTCTCAAATCAAACGACATGTTTGCTTTTTGTTTGTATTATAACGTAAGTATGGTAATTCAGATAAAGGTTAATTTGACAAAGTTTTTTTTTTTTTTTTTTTTTTTGAAATGACAAGCTCAACCAAAATTTCACATGAAATGACAAGTACTATTTCACCTGAAATGACAATTCACATGAAATGACAATCCCCTATATGCCTATAGGGAAATACCAATTCCGTGAAGCAACTGCCGAGTCTATTTGATAAGAAATGACAATTACCTGCCGTCACATGAAATGTCGGTTTTAAAATGCTCAAATGGTTTTATCCCGGATGAGCCCCCAATTTCTGTTACGAGCCAGGCGTAGCAGAAAGAAAAAGCAAACAAGCCTTTTGGAAAAATTTAACAAAATTTATTTACAAGTTAACTTTAACCTGCAGAAGTAAGAAAATTAAATGTACTTAGCTCTGAATGAAATATCCTGAATGAATCTATTTTCCTTGATCCCACAGAATTCACAGTCCAAAATGAAAAGTAATATCCTTTAACAATCCAACACAGAATTTAGAAATAACTTTCCTTATAAGCCCAAACATCAAACTCCAAAGTCTGACTCAATGAGAAAAATCAAGCTCTTTTATAGACCCTAAGATTTCTCTAGAACATTCCAGAGGGCTGTGGAATAAGATGAGGTAATTCTCTAAAAATAATGCAACCCAGAACTTTCTGGAAGGTTCTGAAGTACTTTTCCTTGTAAACATGTTGTTTACAAAAATGAAATTAATCTGTGACTCAGTTTTCTAGAATCTTCTATAAGAAGATAAACAAGATATTTATAGCACTATTAGGTCAACACTGGGGTGAAAGTGGGAATCAGAAAAATAAATTCTTATGCATAACAATATACGCTCAAGCAATTATTGTACTGACCGTTTCAAGGCGGTCATTGCTATGTACATGTATCTGTCTACATATTGTGTGTGTGTTCGAGTTTTACGTCCCACCAACAGCTTAGGTCATACGGAGACGGGACCTCGGTTTAAAGACTCATCCGAAAGTCTGGAGAAGCCCGGGATCGATCCTGCGATCCCTGGTTTACAAGGCGAGTAGCGTAACCACTGCACCACGGAGGCTTCTGTATCTGTCTACATATATTGGTTTACAGTTATTATTAGAGTTAGTCTGTACCGCTCTTTTCGAAGGCTGTCGTCTATATACATGTTTTTCACTTAGCAACTCTTTCTTTTAATTTTGAATAGCTGAACGACTTTTTTGGTTTGCAGTGTCTTGTTAGCTCTTTTTTTTGTCTTCCTTCGGTGGCTTCAGACAACTATTTTCAGTTCTTATGTTTTTTTCCTCACCAACAATTTCTTCTGTGTTATCAAGAAAAAGTGCAAAATTCAACATTATTTTTTCGCTTTCCTACAGCTGGTATTAAGTGTTATCAGGAAAACACGCATATATAATGTTGACCCCCTTGGACCCCCACTTTTACATAGTAAAGCTGGGATTTACAGGGATAAACCTTGTTTTACTTATTTCTGCTCTAAAATATAGATTGTTGGTACTCGTTAGAACCGACTCGATGAGGCGGTTAGAACGGCGATGAGGCGTGTATCCACAATTTATATTTTGAGCAGAAATAAGAAAAATATCAGAAGTGTTCATCTCAAAATTTTCATGTTTTCGGCGGTAAAATTTACAATGAATTTCTATAGGCGAAGGAGTGCTTCATTTTGGCGGTTTTAACGTGTACCCACGTGTTTTTGAGTAAAAATCAGGCAGATAATGTATGCCCCGTAAACCCCATTTTCGCTATATAAAGAGGAGGCCTTCATGCGGACTGAACAAATTATTTGTCTAAGTCGCGACGGAAGTAAGGGCGAGGGTTGTGGCCACGTAAAATCGATTTAAGCCTCCCCCCCCCCTCCAGTGGAAGTCGTTTCCGCTGACCGTTTAGACTTTCGGATGAGTCTTTAAACCGAGGTCCCGTCTCCGTATGACCTTAGCTGTCGGTGGGACGTTAAACTAAAATTCACTCACTCTGCTGACCGTTCCAATGCGGTTCCTTTGTCGCGGTTAATTTTTGTTATGGTTTGTCTTTGGGTGTTTGTGTCACTATATTTTTTTTATTTTGGATAGCTTATTGGCCATATTGTGGGAAATTAACTGTCCTTTTGGTTTTCCGCTATTGATGTTTCCATTAAGGTATGTTGTTTCATGTTTGTGTTTCTTTCTCTTTGGTGTCTCTGATGGGAGCTGTGGGTTAATTGTATCGATTCCTGATCATTGCCTCTACTTCTATTTAGAGGAGTCCTTATTGCACGGACATGTTATCGTGATGGTAGCCTTTATTCTCCGACTGGCACTTCCAAGCGATCTTCATTTGAATATTAGTCGTTTGCATTTCTGTCCTCCTTTGGCAATAGCTACAGTCCTCCTTGGGCTATAGGTTTTGTTTGTTTGTTTGTTTGTTTGACTTGAGGTTTAACGTCCTCGTCAGTACTATTTAAGACATTTTAGAGACGTTGCTTCCAATTTTGTGGGACTTTTACTCGACGTTGATATGAAATGACATCACAATCGAATGAAACCAATAGGGTTTATATGCATGGGCGGTCCGACTCGCACCACTTTTCCTGGGCAGGCTTAGACCCAAGCGGTTTACCAGTACTCATGCGGTCGGTTTCAGCTCTGCGTGGAAGCATCATGCAACCCAATCTACAGCTATTTATGCAAGCACTGGTGGGCGAGGCCTTCATTTGTATTCTAGTCTGTTTGTTGCGCGGTTTTAGCAGAAGTCGTCTGTAACTTTTGCCTCTGTGGCAATAAGTACCGGATACCTTTTTCTGATTTGTGTTGTTGACCTTTCTGATGTTATTGGTAGGTTGTATGTAACCATTCAATTGCTGATTTTCGAGAACTCCAGCAAAAATGAAATGAACAAGTGAACAAGAAACGGTGCAAGTCGAAGTAAACTCCAATAAGACTGTACATAATATGAACTATTGTTCTGGTGCAAGACGAAGTAAACTCCAATAAGACTGTACATAATATGAACTATTGTTCTATCGTTGTTTAATATTCAAATACGAACATCTTCCTATAAACTATCACTCCATCTTTGTATATTATCTAAATACTCACCTCATACTATAAACTATCGTTCCATCTTTATATATATGCATCAATTTATTTGTTGTTGTAACAGAATGGATAGACGCCCGCCTTTCATTTGAGAAATATGTGTCTGGTACCCACACTTTATTCATCGTTTTTGTATCTAATTCCAGTTTTTTCTCGCTTGTGTTCCATTTTGTATAATTCAGTCTGTCATCAACCCACCATTGACGCAATAGGAGATCAAGTGAATATTCCTGAAAAATAGAAAGCCATCAAGCCGGTGAAATAAACACCCCACTAAACGCCACTTTATATAGAGAAAACTGGGGTTTACAGGGATATACGTTATTTTCTTATTTCTGTTCCAAGACATTAGTGTGATATAAAAATCTTACTTGGGTGCGAGGGGTGGATGGAAAAGTACGTCCCGAGGGTCACTGTCCGGCATCACGAGGCTTGTGATCCCGAGGGACGGATTTGCGATGAAACAACGATGAGGACTCGACAGCAAGAAACCTCTCAAATGCTGGAGCAAAAGAAAACTAACAGTTAGACTCCGATGGGCCCGACCAGAGAGAGAGCATCAGGCACCAACCAACATTATATAAAATTAGATTCTCTCTAATTCTCAGAAAGCCTTTACGCTGGAACCGTCATAGAATATGAGGCCTGGCCCACCGGCGCAGTTAAAGAGGGAAGCAAAGTTGTCAACCGTGATTTGGTTAACTACCATGCATGCAGTCTGTCGTATAACATTTATGTTGTACCCAAACTTTTTATATCGTAGAAAGATTTTACGAAACTGGGTGCTGAAATCATTGCAATAATGTATTTTGCTGAATTTATATACTTAGTCACCACAAAATTCGGGTTCTGATAGACCTTGTTGCAGAAGAGATCAAAGTCCAACATTGATCTTTGAAATAAAATCGGAATGACGTCTATAAAATTTCGAAAAGGCTTTGCGTAGTTTTGTGATTCCGATAACCCTGTTTAAGAAGTTTAACAGTTAACAATTAATTACGAGCACTCTGGCAAATCAAATTAATTGAGCAATATAAACGCCACAGGATGCCGCACGAGGAGCATCACCAACCAAGAAAGGAAACTTTACAATCTCAAAATCACCGCGTTTATCATAAATTTTGCAAGAAACAAATCCATCTACATTAGATAGATGTACATCCAAAAACGAGGCCTCGGGATTCGAAGAATTTGCTTTATTTAATTGAACTTCTATGGGGTAAATTTGGCTGATCAAACCATTGAAATAGGTATTGTCAATATTTAATTAATCATCCACATATCTAGAAAGTAGAAGTAAAACAAAGATCAGGAATCGATACAATTAACTTACTCCACCCATCAAAGACACCAAAGGGAAAGAAACACAAACATTAAGCGGCCAGACCATAATGGAAACCTAAACAAAGGAAGGCCATAAGGACAGTTACTTTCCCACAAAATGGCCATATGACCATCCAAAATAAAAAGACACAAGTGATACACACAGTAAGTAACAAACATCACCATAAATAAACCGCCACAGAAGAACCGCCTTGGAACGGTCAGTGGAATGATTTCCACTGGGGGGCTTAAATCGATTTTACGTGGCCATAATCCTCGCCCTTACTTCCGTCGCGATTTAGACAATTAATTTGTTCAGTCCGCATGAAGGCCTCCTAACTCATCAGTGCAACATCTCCGTGAACACAAAAAATCAAAGAACCACAGAGGTGAGACAACGGTGAGGACTCGACAGCAAGAAACCACTGAAATGCTGGAGCAAAAGAAAACCAACAGTTAGACTCCGACTTCCGATCAGTTAGAAGTTAAGCTAAACGCTTCAATGATTTCAGATTGGTGTTCAACGGAAAGGCTAATCTGAGTATTCGCTAGGCGCAGTTACTAGAGGGCCTCTTTTGGCTTGACGCTGCTTCATTATACTAAAAGACAATTCCACAAAAAATGTTGACATTAATAAAATTTCGTAGAATAAACAGGCAGAACAGTATCAAATTAGATTACATTTTCCTCGAGTTTTAAGATTTTATATCTAATTTAAAGCAAAGCTATGAGCCAGATGATTGGATAATTGCAATTTTACAGATAGATAACCTAATAATTATTTTATGCTCAAAACGATGTTATGTTATTTCAAATTTAAGAAAGACATCTTTCATGCTTCAAAGCCTGTGCTTTAAACGGATTCTCATGGTCTATAGTGGGTAAGAGCGCTAATTCCTAATGAATTGGTCTGTCACCTCTGTCGTTCGAGCCACATTCTGCAACAGGAGGTCAGGTGTTTTTTTGTCTGGCTACTGCTGTTTCGCCTACCTCTGAATAAAGAACGGTTCAAAATAAATGAAATAACCTTGAAAACCAAAACCGAAAAAAATCTGTGCTTTTACATAAAGTATGACCATAAAATTTAGTTTGCCCCCCCCCCCCACCCCCCAAAAAAAAAACATTCGTAAGTCTGACTTAATGTTTCTGGATAACCTGAAATAAGTATCACCTTCCTTTTTGTGAACTGTAACCGCTTTTGTATCCATTACGAAAAAGACGCCTATACAAATACATTGTAAACTTAACCGCCGAAAAAAACGAAAATTTTAAGATGAAAAAATGTGATATTTTTCTTATTTCTGCTAAAAATATAAACTGTGGGTACTCTTTAGAACCGCCTCGAGTACCCACTATCTGTATTTTAAAGAAGAAATAAGAAAAATCTTGTTTACCCATGTATACCCCAGGTTTACTTTATAAAAGGGGTTTCAAGGGGATCAAAATTATATTGGCGTGTTTTCATGATGTTTCACGTTGTATTCAGAAGCCTCCGTGGTGAAGTGGTTATGCTACTCGCCTTGTAAACCAGGCGTCGCAGGATCGATCCCGGGCTTCTCAAGAATTTTGGATTAGGCTTAAAACCGAGGTCCCGTCTCCGCATGACCTTAGCTGTTTGTGGGACGTAAAATTCACACTCACTTCACATTGCTTTCCTATAGCTGACACCATTAGCAAATGCGTCACATCTAAGCATAAGGAACGGTTCACTTCAGGAGCAGAATTCTCTCTCTCTCTCTCTCTCTCTCTCTCTCTCTCTCTCTCTCTCAATACACACAGACAATTTTTGACGAGGGAAACAAAACATGCACAATGTAAATTTAGGGGAATGGGAACACCTAGCAGATTTTTCCGCCATTTTTCAAAGGGAGACAACTTTCCGAACTTCCTGTTCGCTTTTCTATAAGCCCTGTCCCACTGAAAAAGGGGTGCACTCTTAAAGGAAAGAATTTGCTGAGGAGCAAATTATTTCCTTTAAGAGTAGACCCCTTTTGTCATTGGAGACAAAAATAATTTTGCAGGAGTTGCCTCCCCTGAAGGTGTATCCATTCCACTTAAGTCACCCTCATCACCCTCAGACAGTGATTATTTTATATCTATTGTATTACGTAAGATGTAAGATGTACTCCAGACTGCAATTTAATGACAGGAAGGCTTGACATTATTAATTTCCAGGGACATTTTATATAGAAAATGATCTGTTACGGTCATCGTTTGCCTTAGTGGGTGCATAAATGAATATTCTGACGGAATAGGAAAAAAGAGAGTTTTATGTGCGCTTTACCAGTTACAGTAACATGTCTTGTTAAAATCGGTCTTCATAAAATAATGTATGCTATAAAATCACGTGGTCAAGCCCGAGACATGAATACCCCTCTACACCCCACTTTATATAGAGAAAATTTGGGGTTTACGGGGATATACATTGTTTTTGTTATTTCTGCATTCATTATTTTTTTATTTCTGCTCCAAGAGATAGATTGTGGGTACTCGTTAGAACTGCCTCAATGAGGCGGTTCTAACGAGCACCAACAACCTGTATTTGCATTATAAATAAGAAAATCACGGATTTTCATTAGTTGGAGATGTGAAAAATGCTCTACAGTAATACCTGTCATAGTGGCCAAAACTATTAAGCAAGCAACCTATCTTAAGCAAGCAGGCATTTGGTTCCCGACAAAGGCATCTACATTATAATTCACCTGTATTAAGCAAGCACATTTTGCTTATCCCTTAGGTGTTTGCTAAATACAGGTTGGACTGTATTTCGCACGGCAATGAAATCATCATACGACAAATATCGTACATATGTACAGTAACATAAAGCTATCTCATAATTTTTTATTCAAAACACGCGTACAGTTCGCGTAGCAACGCCGCGAAACGCAATTGCGCCGTACATGACGCCCGCATTATGCGTCTGACTGGTGATCACAAAGTAGCGATTTCGAAACCTGCCGAGTCGGCAACGTTTGATGATGCATGAACTCTTTACTACGGCCAATACTCCAAGAAGTGCAGTGGCCAGTTTCTGGCGAAGGAATGTTCATCGTGGCGTCATATGATAAAGAGAATCACATACGCCGGGTTGTTTCATATGTCACAGATGCCCGATTTCAAAAGCTTCTTATGATATGACCTCTAGTGCGAAATCCTCTATGACAATAATGCAGTTCAGCATTAAATACTGCAATACAAAAGCAAACAATAGGACATACCATTGAAACTTCGCTTATGGAATGCATGTCTCGTATTGACAACTGTACAGCAACTTGTGTGGCGTTATCTGAAAAAGAAAGTAAAATAAAATGTGAACTATTGACAATATTTTCTTGCATAAATATATGCGGAAGGCTGATTGAAGCCATTGTCAAATGGACCGAAAGCCGTGCTCAAACAAAAAAAACATGTTCAAATCATGAAATTCGCGTGCTGTTTGAACATGGATTTTGAGCTTTTGATATCACAAGACGGGCCTTGCTTTGTTTACCTTACGGTGAGGGACGTAACGTTATCGCCATGAATCTAGCGTTTTAGGGTTCTATGATGACGTTAGATGGTTACTGCGTAACAACGTCTTTGTAAACAACATTCTGAACTGGCCGCCATGTTGGTTCGCCGGTCGCATTTGAAGAGTTTATATGGAGCTTTTGGGCGTTTTCGTCAAAATTTGCTGTCGGAATCGTAACTTATGCATGAACAGCGATCATCCATGGTTATTTCATTGCATTAACATTTGCCGGATCCCTCGGAAAATATTTGAACATTCGGCCTGGCGGCCTCATGTTCAAACAGCTTCCTCGGGACCCGGCAAATGTTAATGCATAAAAAACCATGGTTGATCCCTATAATATATGCGTCACGTCAGGAGAAAACCTGTTTTTGACATTTGCGAACAACAAAGTTGCTGATCAGCATGCGCATTGCGCGTGCTGATCAGGAATCTTAGTTGTTTGCTGCTTGGTTTGCCGTGTATTTACATTCACTACACATCTGTTATATACGCTAGTGTTATTTTTATGACTACTCAATTTCGAGTGTATTGCTTTTCCATTTTCAGTGTCGTTTCTTTTACAATTTTCATCCCAATATGGAATACCAATTTCATGTTATACGATTCCAGTTGTTCTTGAACACCGATAAAGCATTTTGGAACGTGTTAAAACTATTTTCTTTTTTTCTACCTATTACTAGTATATCTTTGATTAAATTCTTATATTAGTTAAAATGCTTTGTTGAATTAGTATTCCTAGACTTGCCATATGTGTTATGTTAGTATACATAAACCTTGTATTTACAATGTACATACTACTTTGTGTTTTATAATTTGCATGAAGGACCATCTGGAAGATTAGCTTTTTATACTAAATATGTAATTCTCTTGACTTTATTATTATTATTATTATTATTTCCTTCCTAAAATTTTAAGAGTCTCGTTTGCTTGCGTAGCTGAGCGGATCGGTTTGTGTCTCGCCTGGTCGCAAACCCCGAAGACAAACTTTCCTGTCGCGGGGCTCATCCAGTGGGTTTCAACATTTGTTTTTAAACATTACGATGACACACCCGTGCGTTTCTTGCTTAACCGGGCCTCCGTGTACAAGTAGGTAAGAGCGCTGACTCATTAGATCTCTTACCGCTGTGGTTCGAATCTTGCTAGGTTCAAGTGTGGGACGCCAAGTTCTGCAACAGAAATTCAGGTTGTTTTTCTCCATGTAATCCAGGTTTCGCCCACATCTGATAAAAGTTGGCTCCAAATAAATGAAATAATCTTGAAAGGGTCGTAAAACTAAATAAAAAATGTCATATACAGTAAGATTGTTATTTTAAGAGCAACTTTTGGACTTGACAAAAATGGTATTTAGTACCACTTTTGTACAGTCCTTAAAGACCAACTTTGAACAGTCCCATAGTTGGTCTGTCTGGGTGTAGAAAGCACAAAGAATAACTGAAACATTCTCAATAAGCTTTTAAAAGCAGATTTAGTCTTCGTCTAAGGTGGTCTTAACAGCGGAATTTTACTGTATAAAAGAAAGAAAATGTTAATCAGGTAAAACCCCGATTACTTTAAACAGCCATCTCAAGCAAACGAAAAAAGTTAGTCACACACACGCACGCACACACACACACGCACATACATGTGTACACACATATAAGAATCGAACGCCTTCTGACGGTAAAAAGAAAAATAACTTGGGGTGGGGAGGATCGGGTGGCTTAGTGGGTTAGGGCTTGTTTCAAATCCGAAGTTAACCACTCGTCGCACTCATGTTTACGAATATTCACGAGTTTATTAAATTCAACCCTCTAGGTAATAATATATAATGTAGCCGCAGATCAGACGCCGCAGTATGCGGCGTCTGATCTGCGGCTACACTGTTTGCTTACAGTACGTGCATCTTTAAAACTTATCATAAACGAAAAAAGGTAATAATTTCAAATGGAACGCTCCCGATCTGGACTTTTGCTGTATATGCAATCTTAAGAAGGAGACACATTATGGTGAAACGAATTAGTTGGATGAAGCCAAAGCAAATTAGGAATATAGTCTAAAGGAACAGATTGTCCGACTATGCCTCCCGTGGGTCTTTGCAGACCTAAACATTGCAATCATAAAATACGAATTAATCGCAAAGCGCTTTAAAAAAGTTTCTGAGATAAATGTTCCATTAGAAGTCAGCGAATGAAGCAAGAGGTGTTATAACCCGCGGCCACATGTTCACAGATATGCACGCACGCACGCATGCACGCACACGTACACACGTTTGCACAGACACGCAGGTACGCATTTCAAATGAACCGTGATATTGAATTAATCGCAAGGCGCCTTTCAGAGATAAATGTTCCATTAGAAGTCAGCGATTGAAGCAAGAGGTGTTTAAACCCGCCCGCGGCCACATGCTCCCAGACATGCACGCACGCATGCACGCAAGCACACATGCATGCATGCACACACGTTCGCACAGATCCGCACGCACGCATATCAAATGAACCATCACGAAAACACGCCTATATAATTTTGACCCCCTTGAACCCCACTTTTATATAGTACAACTGGGGTTTTCGGGGGTATACCTTAATTTTCTTATTTCTGCTCTAAAATATAGATTGTGGGTATTCGTTAGAACCGCCTCGATGAGGCAGTTCTAACGAGTGCCCAAAATCTATATTTTTAGCAGAAATAAGAACAATATCACAATTTTTCATCATAAAATTTTCATTTTTTTTTCGGCGATAAAGGGGGCAATGTATTTGTATAGGCATGTTTGCGTAATGATACCAGAAACTGCAAAGGGAAACGCAGATTGTATGTCCTGATTGAATCCTCCGTGAAATCATCATTCATCTCAATGTCGGAAAAGCCCCATAAAATTAGAAACAAAGTCTCCAAGAAAAGATCTCAGCAGTGCTGACGGAGACGTAGAACCTCATCATAATCAAACAAAACAACCTGGTCTAAAAGCCCAGACGCTACCAAAGGCTCATATGACCAGTTAAGACTCGGGTGTGACTGCGTGGATGTGCAGGGTGATCTGAGCCTTTGCTGGTGGCCCAGGTGTTTTCGGTTGTTCCGTCACAACCAGCTTATTTAAATATATTTGCAAAATCGCCGCCATATAAGCGTTTATGAGCACAATATTAGTGCATATTGGTATGTTTTTATAAAAAAAAGTTTGATTTATTACTGAAATCAGTTTTTCTTACCCTCGAGAGTACTGCTATTTATATGTAAATGCAGACAAAATTAGCGACTTATTGATAGGTATGCCACGACCCTGCTGCGGGATTGAAACTTTAAATTACAATGGGCAACTTTGGTCGACAATTTATCCTTGAGTCTTGGGAAATCAAATTGCATGATAGTTTGTAACAAATAAATTCAGTACAAGGATAGGGTAATGGCGTCAGAAAAATTACAAGCAATTAATGTGTAGAACTATCCTGTTAGCAAATGGTCCCATAGACTATCATGTTCTGTTTTGTAAACACGTGACAATTACAGTCGTACGCCAATGGCACGAACATCTTTTGGAATATGTAAGTGTGTTCGAACTAAACTGAGCGTGACTCATAGTTCCAGGTCAGTAGGGTCCGAGGTTATAAAATTTTTCATGCTCAATTCACTTGAGCATGAAAATTATCCTGCTCATAAATTTTAAAATGCCAACGTTGGCATTTTAAAATTTATGAGCAGGATAAATGACAGTCTGTGCTGATCTGAGCAGGAAAATTGCCTCTTTAATTTTTATTTTAATATTTATGAGAATTATAAAGTTCATTATCAGCTGGGTTGAGCATGAAAAACAGTTTTAAAATCTTGGGGCCAGGTAGCGGCATCAATAGAAAATATATCAAATCAGACATCACGAAAACACGCCAATATAATATTGACACCCCTTGAGCCCCACTTTTATATACATGCAGTAAACTGGGGTTTACAGGGGTAAACCTTGTCTTTCTTATCTCTGCTGTAAAATATAGATTGTGGGTACTCGTTAGAACCGCCTCGATGAGGCTTCTAACGAGTACACACAATCTATATTTTGAGCTGAAATAAGAAAAAAAATATCACAATTTTTCATCTGAATTTTTTCCTATTACGGCAGTAAAATTTACAATGTATTTGTATAGGCGTGTTTTCGTAATGTTTGTTTGAAATCAGGTTTAACGTCCCCTTCAACACTGTATAGGTCATTTTGGAGACGTCGCTTGTTTTCGTGAAGTTTTCGTAATGCCGTGTAGAATAAAGACAAAAACTAGTATAATCAACTAGTACCAGAACTTTTTAGAATATAGAAAAAAATAATGCTAACCCCTAAAAACCCCAGGTTTTTTACTAACATGGGTTTTTGAGGGTTATAATTCCATAGACTTTTTAACTTGATAATTGTCAGCTTAAGGTTGTAAACGGAAAAAGACTGGACTATTTTGTATTCTTAGTTTTATTCTTTTTATACATAATCTACACGGTTAGTAGGTACGAGGACTGTTCAAATATGAATGCAAGTAGAACGTTTTCTCATGCACTAACCATGTAAACCTCATCATTTGCAGAAGCTATGGGTTCTTGGGTTTCCATTGAGCGCCCTGCTATAATTCTGATCGGATGACTAGGGTCTACAGGGGTGTTCTATATTTTTTGTTTTATCGAGCACCCACAACATAGTGTGGAATATAAATAAGAAAAGTATTATTTTTTAAGTACGAGTGTCATCTTTATAATGTAGAAATTGGTGTTCCCCGATGATATTTCATATGTCTGCTCTAAACTAAGAATGTCGGTACTTGTTAGCCCAAATCCCCATTTTTCGTGAGAAAATTTTCAGTTTAATAGAATAGAATTGAATGGTAGATAGATAGGATTGAATAAAGAGTGTGCTTGTTATTCACACGTGTGAAAGTCAGTAAACTGCAGTTTGATTAAATTACTGGCGAGTGTACGTTAATCTCTGTGAAGTCTTTACAACTTGCTGTGGCTACCGCACGATTCAAAGTTACAGTGCTCAGCATACACTGATCAGCTTGTTTATCCGCACAACGAAGACACAAATCAGACTGCACTAGCCCCACATATACATGTAGCTATCGATGTGCCCTGCCCAACAACACTCATAAAACGAATCCGAAAGCGAGAAATAACGAAAGATTAAAGACATAAACTTATTGTTGATTGACACGTGTCCCAATAAGGACTGAGATTTGAGTAATACAAAACAAATCAGAACTGTTTTTGTTGAAGAAGTAAAAAGGTACTGTATCAAGGGAAAATGTCTTGGTTGCAATTGGGTGATAGAAAAGTTGCCTAAATGGGTTCACCTAATTCTGAAATCTTGCAGTCCAAGTGACCTTGAGAATTGGATTAAGGTCACCAACATCTTAATTTAATACACTCCCAATGTTGCATTTAGTTAAGTTTCAAAATATTTTGCCAATTTTTTCTTGATTTAGGCTATGTTTCACTTTATGAAGAATTACCAACGCAAAAGAAATTAAATGGGAAAACATCATTTGAAAACGTCCGTGAAATGAAGACCCTCTCATCGAGACGGTTCTAACAAGAACCCACAATCTATATTTTAGAGCAGTAGCCCCCGCCCATCGGAGCTTGAAGAAATACATGGGCTGCATGATGCTTCCACACAGAGGTGAAACCGACCCGCACACGAGTACTGGTAACCAGCTTAGAGGATCTAAGCCTGCCCAAGCAATGCGGTGCGAGTCAGCCCGTCCATGCACATACACCCTATTGGTTTCATTGGGCGACAGGGCTTGAGATGTCATTTCATCTCAATGTCGGGTAAAAGTCCCATGAATTTAGAAGCAACGTCTCCAAAATAACCTCTACAGTGTTGACGGGGACGTTAAACCTAAAATCAAACAAAATCCTCCTGAAACACCGTTTTATTATAGAAAAATGGGGTTCAGGGGGGTCAAAATTACATATGCGTGTTTTCGTGATGTAAAACTAGCTAGTATAATACATAATGTATATGTCTGATTAACAGTGGCGGCTATGACTGGTATACAGATGACCCGCGTTATAACCACAGTATTTGTTCCCTATTATTGTGCCGTTATAATGAATGTGCGGTTATAAAGAATCCCAGGTAGGAGTATGATAGGTTATTAAAGGTCTTTTCCACACCATTACTCTCGTAAACAATGCCTCGGTGGGGCGATCTTAACAAATATCTATAACCTGTGTTTCTTGGAGTATTAACTTACAAGAATCTTTCATGACTCTGGGCATTTCCAACCGGAGGGAAACCCGGAATCGAGGCTAAGCCTTGGGCTAAAAATTCATTCCATTGGAATTGTCGTTATAACGAGTTTTGCCGTTATAACGAATGTCTGTATAAAGAGGGTTGCCTGTATTTTAAAAGAAAAACCGTGCTTAAAATATGATACCTCAGGTTCATAAGGTGTTACCCACCACTTTTATAATAACGTTACTTCAAAACTAGGGCTTACGTTGCAAATCCAATACTACTTTAGGAAATGAGACACTGCAGGCAATTTATCAAAAGAAAATGAGAACTTCTGTTCCGAGACAGAAGAAAGGTCTTACGGAACCCACCCATTTCTATTATCAGGAGTGAAAGACGATTTAACTTGCTTCGTTGTTCTATAGTTACCAAACATTCAAGCAGGCGATGTAGAACGTGTTTGACGCGGTGATGTGTAGCGTCTTATTTTGGTCTACATTGTGTGACCATTTTCCTTTTCGAGACACTAGACATGTATGAGCGCATGTTAATGCAATGCGTTTGTCAATTGAAATATGTTGAGCGTTTGCTGTCCTTTTGGCTTTCCGCTATTAATGTTTCCATTAGGGTCTAGTTGTTTCATGTTTGTGCTTCTTTCCCTTTGGTGTCTCTGATGGGAGCTGTGGGTTAATTGTATCGATTGCCTTCACTTCTACTTTAACCGAAAATACTCCATGTCTGATAATGGGTACATTTTTTTCTCGACATCTTTTTCCATTATGGTATTGTTTAGAAAATGAATAGATGTATTGCATGTATCACGTGCTGTTGAAATATTATTGAGTGAGTGAGTGTTTGAGTTTTACATCCCACCAACAGCTAAGGTCATACGGAGATGGGACCTCGGTTTAAAGACTCATCCGAAAGTCTGGAGAAGCCCGGGATCGATCCGGCGACCCCTGGTTTACAAGGCGAGCAGCGTAACCACTACAACACGGAGGCTTCTAAAATATTATTGAATCGCGCCGTCGTTCGCTTAATACAATTTTCAGTTTGTTTGTTTTATTTTTAACCATAAAATACCCATCAGCTCTTCTTTTCATTCCTAAATGGCCTTTATGCAAATATATGGGGAAACATATGTTAAACGTCAGATATGCTTCGTCAAAATTTAATTCTTGAAACAGAAATCGCTGTCCATCACGAAAACACCCCTATATAATTTTGACGCCCTTAAATCCCACTTTTATATAGTAAAACTGGTGTTTGCAGGGGTAAACCTTATTTTATCTTATTTCTGCTCTTAAATATAGACTGTGGTTACTCGTTAGAACCGCCTCACTGCCGCCTCAATGAGGCGGTTCTAAAGAGTACCCACAATCTATATTTTGAACAGAAATAAGAAAAATATCAAAATTTTTGAGCTGATTTTTTTTCGGCGGAAACCATTTACAATGTATTTGTATAGGCCTGTTTTTGTAATGAAAAGGGAACTAGTACACGGTGTGCTTTCAATCATCTCCCGACATCTGGTCATCTAGTCCGTTGTGACAAAATATCTTATATACCAATGGTATCGTCGGCCCCCGCCCATAGGGCCTTGAAGAAATATATGGGCTGCGTGATGCTTCCAAGCACAGCTGAATCCGGCCCGCACACTAGTTTTGGTAAACCGCTTAGAGGATCTAAGCCTGTCCAGGAGCCGCGGTGCGAGGCGGACCGTCCATGCTAATAAACCCTATTGGTTTCATTGGGCGACAGGGCTTGAGATGTCATTTCATCTCAATGTCGGGTAAAAGTCCCACAAAATTGGAAGCAACGTCTCCAGAATGACCTTTACAGTGTTGACGGGGACGTTAAGCCTCAAATCAAACAAACAAAATCAATGGTATCGTTTATAAGACATCGTTCATGTAAATGCCAGTGAATAGAGGCTTGTACATTTTTAACGAAGTGGCTATTGACAGTTAACTTGCAATAGCGGTTTTACGTTAAACTAGCTATTGCCAGTTAACTGGCAATAGCGGTGTTACGTTAAAATAGATATTGTCAGTTAAATAGTTATAGCAAAAATATCTTACGACAATATTTAATTGCCATTTAGCATAAAATAAAATAAAACACCAAAAATAAAACAGACTAATGTCATGAATGATTATGTGCATATGATTTTGACAAGTGGTATATATTCATCTAATATAATCAAGTATATGCTACAAAAAATAAAGCTTGCAGAGATAGTTGTCTGTTGTAGTTCTACATGTATGCATTTTTTTAATGAAACTTAAAAATACAAGCGATCCTCAATCCTTCATTCAACACTGCGATAACAGAGTAGGTTGCTTGCTTTAATAGCAAAAATATTTATTTCAGATGAAAGTTTGGTGTTATTGTTTAAAATTTCAAACATAGAATGCATTCTTTCGAACCACTCCAGTCTATGATTTTCAGTATGAATAAGAATAAAAATAAGACGGGCCTCTGTGGCCTAGTGGTTAAGAGCGCTGCTCTTGATCATTAGGTCTCTCACCGCTGTGGTTCGAGCCTCGCTCCGGTCACATGTGAGACGCCAAGTTCTGCAACGGAAGGTCAGGTGGTTTTTCTCCGGGTACTCCGGTTTTCGCCCACCTCTGATTAACGACCGGCTCGATATGAGTGAAATAATCTTGAAAGGGCCGTAAAACCAACACCCCCCCCCCCCCCAAAAAAAAAGAATAAAAATAAAGTATACACTAGTGATTGAGTGAGTGTTTATGTTTTTTCGTCTCGCCAACAGCTAAGGTCATACGGAGACGGGACACCCGGTTTAAAGACTCATCCGAAAGTCATAAGAAGCCCGGGATCGATCCTACGAACCCCGGTTTACAAGGCGGGTAGCATAACCACTACACCACGAAGGCTTCTGCACACACTGGTAAACACCACAGTTTACTTAACCGCCATCCTGCTGAATAATTTAATTAGCCACATCCATTTTTGACTATCAGCCAATCAGATTAGATGATATAATGTTTTTGTTAAAATACGCAAACTGAATGATCTGGGTCTACACTGTTGGCAAATTTAGGGATTGTCTTGAAAAGCAGGATAAGGGTTAACCCATTGCATGCGGGAAACCTCTAAAGGGCTACCTTGGCAAACAGTGCAGGCCCAGATCGGACGCCACAGAGCGCGACAGAATTTTCCGTCAAAAATAGAATAAAAACGAAAAAATTGACCTGACAATCCTTGTATAACAATTGGACTTGTCCAACATAAAGCAATGGAAGATTCCATTTGTAAATAATGGGATAAAATATCTAAAGTGAGAATGACAAGGACGTTCGGTGCATGGACGTATTAAAACTTTCAACCCCTTAGATCAATGCAAACGTACTATCAGGGTTTGCATTTTTGCTATCATGTTAATGGTTTTGATTAAACTGCTATCTGTAACTGTATTACTTAAAATGCCCAAATTCAATGATGGAATGGTCCACTTCAGAATCTCAGGGTCACTGATGAGACCTAATTTACTGAAACTAGCTAGTCTTGCCCAGAAATACTTGCACGCTCCATACTTTTCAGATCTATGAAAGGATACATGTAACCCTTTTATAGGACATATTTGCGTGAATGATGGTAATATGTTGAAGTAGGATGTTCACCTTTCTTCCGAATACGGGACAAAGATCCCCTGCAAAGCATTCTGTAGCAACCATGGACTTTGAAATAATTCAAAGAAGTTCTAGAAAGGGTTATCTTTTGGAAGCAAAGAATACATCACAGAACTGGAAAATATGGAGTGTACATGTTTTCTGGGCCAGACTAGCTAGTTTCGGCCTTTAAATTTAGAACCTGCTTTGGCGTCAGAAAACATACCATTTTCTATAAGAATCTAACGTGTGTGAGGGATGGATAGAAAAATGCTTCCCGTGGGTCACTTTTCCGGCAACACGGGACGGATTTTTCCATCTCCTCCTCACACCAATGTAAGATTATTTTTCTTACATGCCTTTTATTTCTGAGAGTGGATTATTTTATATATTACAGTCACGTCGATTTCCGACGACCACATCACTGTAAGTACGTGTAGTGGCGCCAAACTTAACGACTGCATCAGAAACGACTGCATACGTGACGTCTTCTTCAACCAGTGCAAATCAAACACGTAAAAATGCTCAAATGTTTCCTATCCCAGAGTTGAGTCAAAGATTCCCTTATCTGGTGTGCGAGAAAAAAGCAGTTCTTTTATTCTCGACAGGGAAATCATTTTATTTAGAATGTTTCATCAGCTATAAGACCAAATTTACAAGCCGCACTTTTGATACTTTGGCAGATTGCAGATCTGCTCTTATATTGATACATCAATGATTTAGTCATCTTTCCATAGAAATAGGATCCTTCCATGCATATTAACATGCTTTCTGTTACCATCCTGGCGTTATACTCTGTATTTTTTCACCATATATCAGCCACATATCATCATAAGATAATAGACTGAATCCAATTTACATCCCGATTTCTGAGACGGTTGCTATTTGTATGTAAATTTAGATATACATTAATTCGTTATGGCTAGATAAATCATATGTCTATCACCAGATCAACAAAAGCACGCCATTGACCCGAGCTATGCCCGTGATCTCATAGAAAATAAATCGCTGCTAGTGATTTGTGACCATTCACATCTGAAAAAATCACAGCAGATAAGTATCTAGCAAATTGTTTTGGTACCATTAGAACAAGAATATGAATTTGTAATATGAAATTGTGACCAGAACAAAGTGAGCCATAAAAAAAAGAGAAGCGATTTAAGGCCATTAAAACCACGTTTCGTTACATAGAAAACATCATTGAAAAGTCTCGTTTGTTTAGATAGAAAAAATAGCCATCATGTTAAAATAAGTTCTGAATAGTTAGATCCTTTGGAAGCAAAGAATACACCAAATAAATGAAAATAGCAGACTCGGTTTAATTGAGTCTGTTTATTGTGCAATACCAGCCACGTCCTCTAGTACCGACTTAAGCAGAACTATATTTGTAAAATGATTCCATTATGAAAACATTCCTATACCGAATATAATCACCGAAAAAAATAATGAAAATTTTAAGACAAAAAATTGTGATCATTGTCTTATTTCTGCTCAAAATATAGATTGTGGGTCATCGGGGCGGTTCTATCGAGTACCCACGGTCTATATTTTAGAGCAGAAATAAGCCTCGATGAGGCGGTTCTAACAAGTACCCACGATCTATATTTTAGAGCAGAAATAAGAAAATTATCAAAATTTTTCATCTTAAAATTTTCATTTTTGGAGGTAAAATTTACAATGTATTTATATAAGCTTGTTTTTGTAATGTCTGGAATAATTATGGGATAAGTATCTTATTTTATCTTGAAAATGTATGTTGTGTTTACTCAAACAACATACCTTATCTTAATAAAAATTGAAAATATATATTTATTATGTTTCGTCTCTGTGATACGCTATTGGTTGCCTGTTCTAAGATGGCTGTTGAGAATAATGCTAGCTCTGAACTGTCTGTTGCAGATAGATCAACAGAGGTTACAGGAAGACAGCGCTGTTGGCTTTGCTCTGTGCAAATTTAAGCTTGGCACAAAAATTCACCGAAAACTTATACAAAGTAGAAGTAAAACAAAGATCAGGAATTGATACAATTAACTTACTCCACCCATAAAAGACACCAAAGGGAAAGAAATACAAACATTAAGCGACCAGACCATAATGGAAACCTAAACATCTTAAGGCCATAAGGACAGTTACTTTCCCACAAAATGGCCATATGGCCATCCAAAATTAAAAGACACAAGTGATACACACAGTAAGTAACAAACAACAACAAAAATAAATCACCACAGAAGAGCCGCCTTGGAACGGTCAGTGGAAGATTTCCACGGGGGGGGGGGGGGGGGGGGCTTAAATCGATTTTACGTGGCCACAATCCTCGCCCTTACTTCCGTCGCGATTTAGACAAATAATTTGTTTAGTCCGCATGAAGGCCTCCTAACTCATCAGTGCAACATCTCCGTGAACACAAAAATCAAAGAACCACAGAGGTGAGACAACGGTGAGGACTCGACAGCAAGAAACCACTGAAATGCTGGAGCAAAAGAAAACCAACAGTTAGACTCCGATGAGCCCGACCAGAGACAGAGCATCAGGCACCAACCAGCATTATCTCTCTAATTCTCAATAAGCCTTTACGTTGGAGCCGTCATAGAATCTGAGGCCTGACCCACCGGCGTGCAATTAAAGAGGGAAGCAAAGTTGCCAACCGTGATTGGGTTAACTACCATGCATGCAGTCTGTCGTATAATATCCATGTTGTACCCAAATCTACAAAATGTTGACTCTTTTAAACTCAACTTTGATAACAAATTATGTTTACTATTTGTCCTGTTGTAATATTTTGTGTTCCTAAATATGTTGTACATATAGTTACATGACAGAACCGGCTCAATGAAGGGGCTTACGACCATCCGCGAGCTATGTTTGAAACACAACAAAAACAACAAAAATCATGTGACAATTGCGAGTTCAAATAAGAGCGATATCGCAATGATGTGGTTTCTTGGAATAATAGCAAATTATGTCCAAGTCAATTTTTTTAATACGTGCGTGCCACTAGAGTGGCAACCGAAGGATTTCTTTAGCTGATAGCCAATTAAGTGTTGTCTATTGGCAGACGCCTTATGTGTTTGACAATACTGCCTTGCAAGCGTTCTATCTCATTCATTGCAGATCAGATACGATGGGGGCCACCATTTTTCAATTTTATTTCTTGACTGGTGGATGCTATCACGTGACAATATTATCTCTTGCACTGTCAGCCGTCCGCCATCTTGAAACAAAACGAGTCGGTGTATTTATATATTCGTATGTTCAACTCAAATGTTTTAATATGATATTTTGACTTTAAAAATAACATTAACAAATTACTTATAGGTAATGTGCTATCGCCCTGTTTTGTGTGCTGGGGTGGTTGAGTGGGGTAAAGATGTCGTGTATCTTGCGGCCCTCGGCGACCAACTGATATTGGCTTACAGCTGGGCAAGGCCTGCTGTCCTTGCAACGGGTAAGGGTAGAGGGGGGTGTGGTTGTTTCTTCTGTTTCTATACACTTTCATTCATTTTCCGCTTTCTTCCCTGCCCATCATTTTCATCACCTCTACTACCTCTTCTATCTCTTTTCTCCATTTCCCTTGGAGTCGACAATAAATGACCCACAAAGGTTGACGTATCGTTGATCTCCAATCAAGCAATAATTTGTAGAAATTCTTGGATTGCCAACTAACCAGTATAAACGTTGAGTTCGGATTTTCTAACAACAATGCAAATACGCTGAAGTTTTATAATTTGTTTTATGTGTGGAATTTATGTATCAGTTTATTTGTAGTTTTACTCAAGACTGGGTTTCCAGCGATATATGTGTTTTATACATCAAGGAAAATAATTATAAAATTGACTCCAGCATTGTTAGCTGGTTATTTCATCGTTTAAAAGAACAATTAAAATTACGAAAGAAACAGCGCATTAAAGTGCCACACAGACTTTCTTTCTATTTCTGATCATAAACTATTGAAAGAATTCCCAGTGGCATCCGTTAAATGGCTCTAGTGACAAGCAATTTCAGAAATAATCTGAAGACATGTCGCTGAAAGCTTTATTTCATCCAACATGCAGTCCTTATTAATTTACACACATTGCCTGAGAGATCTTCTGTGTTCATGGAATTTTAGAACACAATTTCTGCATAATTTACACTCCTAATAGGCCTGTATATATACTTCCTGAAATAATACTGCCATTTCCCTTCAGCAAAATGTCCACTGAAAAAAAACGACTTTAACACATAATGTCGATGTTAATTTGCAGATAACCTCATGTCATAGAAGGATATAACATGTCGTGTAAAACACATAGCTACTGGCGCGCAACGTCATGATGCCGTCTATGACAACGCTATGTTATCTATGAAAATCCATTTGAACTTTTTCTGGAATGAAATTCGGTATAAATTCGGTATTTAATAAATAGATTCTTATACTCGTGGTTATTTCGTATGAAATATATGAACTTCCCTTTGGTGTCTCTGATGGAAGCTGTGGGTTAATTGTATCGATACCTGATCATTGCCTCCACTTCTACTTTGAAAAATTTAATATGAAACGATTCGGCGAGTTCCAGGTTATCAGGTCATCTCAATGTCGGGTAAAAGTCCCACAAAATTGCAAGCAACGTCTCCAAAATGACCTTAATAGTGTTGACGGGGACGTTAAACCTCAAATCAAACAAACAAAATCCAGGTTATCAGGTTCTAACGAGCACAACAACTATGTTTCAGCACGAAAGCACGCCTATATAATTTTGACCCCTTGAACCCCACTTTCATATAGTAAAACTGGGGTTTACAGGGGTAAACCTTATTTTTCTTATTTCTGCTCTAAAATATAGATTAAGGGTCCCCACAATCCCTAATTTGAGAAGAAAAAAGAAAAATATCCCAATTTTTCATCTTAAAATTGTCATTTTTTTGGTAATAAAGGTGACAATAGGAGTGTTTTCGTAATGTGCAGTAAGACTAAGAAAAAAATCACGGCTTTTCATCATAAAAGTAGCCATTTTAGAGATGTGAAAAAAATGCACGAGTGTGTTATCGTACATGTATAGTAGAAGTAAAACAATGATCAGGAATCGATACAATTAACTTACTCCACCCACCAAAGACACCAAAGGGAAAGAAACACAAACATTAAGCGACCAGACCATAATTGAAACCTAAACAAAGGAAGGCCATAAGGACAGTTACTTTCCCACAAAATGGCCATATGGCCATCCAAAATAAAAAGACACAAGTGATACACACAGTAAGTAACAAACAACAATATAAATAAATCGCCACAGAAGAACCGCCTTGGAACTGTCAGTGGAAAGATTTCCACTGGTGGGCTTAAATCGATTTTACGTAGCCACAATCCTCGCCCTTACTTCCGTCGCGATTTAGACAAATAATTTGTTTAGTCCGCATGAAGGCCTCCTAACTCATCTGTTTAGTGTATGCTGTACTGCAAACTCCAGTACTCAAGAGAACCGAGATTTATAGAATACCAGGTTGATGTCTTTTGATATCAAGTTTATCAGGCAAGGCTTCGAGCGCGTTTGTAGAATCGCGAGGCTTGCTTTGCGATTCTACATGCGTTCTCGAAGCCGAGCCTGATAAACTTGATATAAACTGACACGAATCTGGTATTCTATTTATCAGTTTATCCCCATGTACACTCTTAAATTAGAAAATTACGATCAGTTATCGATGGACCTCAGTGCGTCCCAACATTCCGGCGGTCCATATATGCAGTATCAGCTGACTGCACTTTTTCCTATGATATTTTTAGGCGTTTTTTCCATTCTTTCCCAGTAATAATAACATTGTTGCCTTTTTCCGGTTTTCCGGTTCATTCAAAAAGTGCAATGTCACGTTGACGTGATAAAGCTCAGTTGTCCTGAGATAGCATATCTTTATCAGGTCAATGAGTTACAATGCACTATGTATAGGGGGTAACTGATGATACAATTTTCTGTCTGCGATTTGTTCCTAGCTTCCATAGGCAAACGCTCAGCTTTAAACTTTAAGATGTTGTGGTTTATTATTGTTAAAGTTCGTCTTATCATGCGTGTTTTTATTTTTATTTTGGATAACCGTTTGGCCAGTTTGTGGGAAAGTAACTGTCCTTTTGGCTTTCCGTTTTTGACGTTTTCATTGCAGTGAAGTTGTTTTATGTTGGTGTTTCTTCCCGTTCGATGTCTTGGATGTGATCATGAGGTAATTTTATCGATTCCTCATCATTCCCGTAACTACTATTTATGGCGCTATTTGCAACGCGCATCCAAACGGATAATTCAACAGAGGAAATATTGAAAATATCTATAAATTTGTATAAATTAACTACACAACACAGCAATGCTCAAAATAGAAGAGGTGCAATGGTCAGGATTCAATTTAAAATGTGCAGGTGAACGTCTTAATCGGTTCATTTTACCATTATCGGAATGTATAAAGCATTACAGGTCACTTGGGATAAAATTGTACGTGCATTTATTCGGCCTCCTAAATAAGGTGGGCAGAATGTTTGAGTGCGGTATTAATGCAGAGAACGTCTAAATACCGTTCGGTAGGACAGGTTTAGATCATTACGCTATGGGATAACGTTGAGTCCATGCATTTCTATATTTTGTTGATTTGATTAGATGTTTAACGTCCCCGTCAATACTATAGTGGTCATTTTAGAGATTTTACCCGACATTGAGATGAGGTGAACCAATAGGGTTTATAAGCATGGAAAGTCTGACTCGCACCGCTTTGCCTGGGCAGGCTTAGATCCTCTAAGCGGTTTACCAGTACTCGTGTGCGGGTCGGTTTCAGCTCTGCGTGGAAGCATTATCCAGCCCCATCTATTTATTCAAGCCCCGATGGGCGGGGGCGTTATTATCAGAATGTAGTAAACATCAAATCTGCAAGTGAACCTCTTAATCGGTTCATTTTCCCATTATCGGAATGTATAAAGAATTACAGGTCACTTTAGTAAATATTGTACGTGCAATTTTTCGGCCTCCTAAATAAGTCGGGCAGAATGTTTGAGTGCGCTATTAATACACAACGTCTAAACACCGTTCGGTAGGATTACGCTAAGGAATATCGTTTAGGCCATGCATTACTATGTATTTATCATATGATGTCGCGTCTGAAAGTGTAATAACGCTATGTAATAAATTCAATAATCCACAAGTAGATTAAATATGCAAACTAGTTCGATACGCCCCTTAACGTTATATGTACGACGTCCTTAACGACGTCGCGTTTACTAATGGCGGAATAGTGACATTTTTATAAAACAATCGTGAATAAAATGCGTTTTTAATGTCATACAGGGTGTCCAAAAAGTAAGTTAACAGTTTTGACGAGATTTTAATACATCATAACGTTGTGAAAGCGGTATAAAATTTCTCACAGACATAGCATATATCCTTAAGTTTTTTCTTATAAAATTTCATACAAATCCATTAAAGCATAAAAAAATAACAAACAATAAACAAAAAATACCAAATTTGTCCAGTGACGTCAATTTAGTAATTTATGACGTTTTCCAGATGCCGCCCCTTTCGACGTTTTCCTTCCCGTACTCGCTGCTTGAAATTTTCAATTACTCTAGCACAAGTGCCAACACTTATCTTCTTGATTTCCCTGCGTATTTGTTTTAATAACATAGCAGTATCTGTGGGTCTGGGCTTGTAAACAACCGATTTAAGATAGCCCCAAAGAAAGAAATCACAGGGGTTCAGGTCTGGACTGTGCGCAGGCCAAGTTACGCCGCATTGTTTCACTTCGGGATATCGTCTGGAAATTACCCGCTCATCAAATGTGTCATGTAACATATCTAACACTTTGTTAGCCGTATGTGGTGTTGCTCCATCTTGCATAAACCATTCACTGTTAATGTCAGTTGATCGTTTCCGCAATTCCGGTAAAAACTTGTTGTTTAATAGCGACATGTAGCGGTCTGAATTAACAGTATCGCTAAACACATACGGTCCAATGATTCCCCTGGATGACATAGCACACCAAACTGTAATTTTATCGCTATGGAGTGGCCTTTCTGCTATTTGGTGGGGCTGTTCATTTGCCCAAAATCTCATGTTCTGTTTGCAAACATGTCCTGATAAAAGGAAATGTGACTCATCGCTAAACCACACATCATTAAAAGCATCGGCGTAAGTGTCAATAACGTCTGATGCCCAGTTACAAAATGATAGCCTTTCCACTTGATCCGTTATATTTAAGCTCTGCATAATTTGTATTTTATATGGATAAAGTTCTAAATCTTTTCTTATTATGTTATGAACGGATGATTTGGGGATACCTGTCTCCGAGGATGTACGCCGAATTGAGTTTTCAGGACTGTCTTGCATAAGTTCTTGAAGCGTGCTCACATTTTCATCACTTCTACTGGTCTTCGGCCGTCCCGACTTTTGCGCGTCTTTCACCGATCCCGTTTCTTCAAATTTTCTGATAGTCTTGTAGATATTTAGTCGACTTACAGTATCACCATTAAATGAATATTTAAATTTTCTTTGAACATCTGTAGCGCTTTTAGTTTCGTAAAAGTTCTTTACAATGAAAATACGCTGGGCTAACGTCAAACGCGCCATCTTGGAAAAAACAAGATTTTAAATGACGTCATTTTGCGACAAAGTCAATTATTTTGGCGCGTTTTAATTATGTCGTATAAATACTTTAGGATATGTGCGTTAATTTGGAATATTGTTCATCAAAATAGCTTTAAAATTAAAAAAGTTATGACGGGTTAAAACTGTTAACTTACTTTTTGGACACCCTGTATGATAAATAGAATCTTGGATTCGTGCTCATGTATTATTAGATTTATTAAACTAGTTCAGGAAAAGGGACAGAATGCTCGGCAAAGCCTCGCATTTTAACTCTTTTCCCCCACTCGTTTAATAAATTCAGTAATACATGAACACTCATGTAAGATCCTCTGTTTCTAGGAAGAACTTGGGGAATGTTAAAATTCTATGTTTTATTGAATTATTTTTCTGGGTGTACATATTCTTATCTTATGCACTATATCTAGATTTTAGGTTATGAAAATATGTATAAATTCTCCCATTTTTTTATTTGTTGTGTTGGTATAACTGAATTTTATGCACATAAACAATCTTGCCGGTTCCAATTTGCTTTTCTATAAAAGGTTTGTCATACTTGTGTCGAGCATAGATCATTATTTGATAATGGATTCGGTTTATGTTTCCTTCTGAATCTGGAGAACGCCGCTATTTGTGTGCAAATTTGGAAGATTATTAACGACTTATTGATATATATGCCAGATCCATGAATCAAGAACGAACACTGACTTACAAAAAAGGCACTTACCCGAGTTTTATCTGAAGGCCTAGGGAAATCAACTATTTATCGTTTTGAATAAAAATCAGATGTGGAAAGAGTTCAAAACAGCAGTTCTGGAATTAACAATGAATTGTTTATTTTTAAAACATAACTTTTGTAAAACTAATTTATCTCAAAACAAAGGAAAGCTCTGCTCTCCCGGAAGTACAGCAAATTAATCAAACCAAGTTCGGAAAGCATTGTCTATTACAAATAAAAAAAGAAACGATCAGGAACTGACACAGTCAGATCCCAAATACTTCCAAAATATCACTAGGGAAAGAAGCCGAGTGACGACGGTAAACAAAACGGACCACAGGTGACTGAGTCAGCAGCTCTTTCCCAAACCAGTACCGTAAGAGGGAGCGTCTCTGCAATCATGTTGAGCCAAACATCGTTTATGCAGTCTTTTTTCACCGACAAGTGGTATTAAACATAACAAATCAAATCAGGATAAAAATCTTTTTCATCTGATGCATGGGAAAAAGTCCTACCATATTGTTTTTGAGGCCCTGATAAGAATTCTGAAATTAAAATACTACATGTTTTATATGAAAGCTTTTCAACTTCATGTTTTGAAAATAAGTTTTTTTTTTATTGGAATCAGCCAGTGTTAAGAACAGTTGTGGAGCCTGCAAAAGGATTCCCCGTACTTCATCAGTAGTGTTGTTTATTTACTAAATTTTTCAAACTTCGAAGTTTAGAAATGTTATCAGCGCCCGGATAGCTCAGTCCGCAGAGCACTTGCCTTGTAAGCAAGGCCGCCGGTTCGAGTTCGGTTCTGGTCGCGTTTTTTCAACTTCATTTGTATTGTGTAGAAAGCGTGCGGTGGAACTACTTCATGCATTAACAGCGGTCATCGGCGGCTCGTTCCGCTGTGGAGTCGCGGTTGATCATGAAATATTTTCTTCAGTGAGAGAGTGAGCGGTGAGAGACCTAATGATTCAGAGTCAGCGCTCTTAGAGTACAGCAGTTGTCAGTTTCATTGGAAGAATGTACACCGAGCTGCTTCAACAATTCTACCGCTTATGCCGCCGTACAAAATAGAAGAGAAGTCAATAAAACTACCTTACACCTTATTTCTTGTTTCAACCAGGAAAGTGGCTACTCATAAAAGGTCCGCAAAGACCGACACTGTTGGTTCAGGTTGTGTTTGCAAAGCGCCCGAATAAAAATAGCCTTTGTTTCAAAAGTAACATTTAATGCATTGCAGTAGATAAACAATGGGAGTTATCAGATATGGCTTAACACTCAATTGTGGTGCCATTAAGCCGGTTTCTAACACTGAATAGAGATATTTTCTGTACCAAATTCAGAGACATACCGAACAGGTTATGACGTAGTGCCCTCTTGAACCCCATACCTTCACTCAGTTTAACCATCCTTGGCTAGTGATCTATGATCGGCTTCGAAAGTCGGCATAGAAAATTGTCCTACTTTGTGGCCCTATCGCTCAGGGTCCAGTTCTTCAAGGTTAAAGTTATTAACGGTACGTAAAAACTGAAATTTTTTCAGTATGACAAATGCACTGGTATGTTATTAATGGTGAAGATTTTTATGTTGGTGTGTCTTTCCCTTGCCACTGCATTGGGTAATGGCAAACTCTTTGTATTGTACTTTCTAGAACAGTTAATGTCCTGACCACTGACGAGTCTATTTAACTAGCGATGCTTATAAAAACAGGCCCGAGTGACACTCATGTTGTTTTAGATAAAAAACCGGTATCAGCAAAAGGCAATATAAGTCAGTCTAATGAACATCCCTCTATACCCCGCGTTATACATAGAAAATTGGGGTTAACAGGAGTAGATTATAATCTACTCCTGGGGTTCTGTTGTAGATGGGCGTTTCCAACCCGAGGGATGACCGAGCTGAGCGAAACCGAGGCTACGCCGAGGTTCCGCTCAGCACGGTCTTTCCGAGGGTTTGAAAAGCCCATCTACAACAGAACCGTAGCCTCGGTTCCGCTCAGCTCGGTCATCCCTCGGGTTGGAAACGCCCATCTACAACAGAACCCCTTATTGGATGCTTTTTCTTGCACAACACCTCCCACACATTCTCTTTTTATCTCGTAGCAAATAGCAGAACCACAGACAATATTTCTTTCCTTCTTTTTAAGATTTCATACGAAATTCCTGTATTCAGTGTCCATTAACAATAAATGAGTCAAATAATTATCATTCTTCTTCTTATTATTATTATTTTGTTTTTTCGTTTTTTGCCGGTAAATGTTTACAGCTCGCACATGTATATTGTTTGCAACATTAAAGTAGTACAGAAGTAGTTCCGCCAGTTGAATAGAATTGAAGCGCACTTATGTTAATTGCCAGGGTCGGAACACCAGGGGTCAGAACATAAATTTCTATCCAAGGGTAAAATCACGGATTTCCTTGTTTGGTGTGCAAGAAAATATGTTTCTTTATTTTGCTCTAAGGCATAGGTTGTGGGTATAATTTAGAATAGGAGTATAGATAAGTACCAAAAATTCTCATCAGAAAAATAAACGTTTTGGAAATATGAAAGGAAAGACTTCATTATTACACGTAACAGGCTAATGTGTGATAATGATATCGTCAACACGTTCATCCCTGAGATTTCTGAATGAGACTATCTATCCTTGTGCTAAAATGTCTTCTCACCGATCTGTAGTGTTAACATTTTCAGATGAAAATGTTTAACATACTTCTCTTATCAAGTTTAAATATATAGATTATAGAAACTCGTTAGAACCCCCTCATTTAGGGTCTAACGAGCACACACAATCTTTGTTGTCGGCAAAAATATGGAGAATAATGAATACCGCCTCAAACCCCACTTCTCTCTATACTTCGATATAAAAAGATCGGGTACAACATAAACATTACACGACAGACTGCATGCATGGTAGTTAAACCAACCACGGTTGATAACTTTGCTTCTCTCTTTAATAACACGCCGGAAGGTCAGGCCTCAGATTCTATGACGGTTCCAGCGTAAAGGCAGCTGCTGTTTTTTATGCTCCAGCATTGCAGTGGTTTCTTGCTGTCGAGTCCTCACCGTTGTTTCATCTCTATGGTTGTTTGACTTTTGTGTTCTCGGAGACGTTGCACTGATATTGAACAACGTCATTTTATTTTAAAACGTTCGATGGTTTATAACAATATATCTGTAATGACCGCCTGTCGATGGCCCGTTGAGGAGTCGAAATAGTTGTTGTATGTTAATTATTCGCTCGAATGCAACGGTTGTCCATATGTAATAAAACTGGTTTAATGCCTTCCAGAAGCGTGCAATTCCCTCATCGGGGTAGCAGCTATCATTTTAGCATTGTATAACAGAAGTGAAGGCGATGATCAGGAATCGATGCAATTAACCCACAGCTCCCATCAGAGACACCAAAAGGGAAAGAAACTCAAACATGAAACAACAGACCCTAACGGAAACATCAATGGTGGAAATCCAAAAGGACAGTTACTTCCCCACAAAATGGCCAATTGGCCACCCAAACAAAATAATATAAGCGATACAAACTCTCAAAGACAAACCATAACAAAAATAAACCACGACAGAAGTACCGCCCGGAACGGTCAGTGAAACGATTTCCACTGGGGGTGGGGGTTGAGGTGGGGTAGGGGTGGGGGGCTTAAATCGATTTTACGTGGCCACAATCCTCGCCCTTACTTCCGTCGCGATTTAGACAAATAATTTGATCAGTCCGCATGAAGGCCTCCTAACTCATCAGTGCAACATCTCCGTGAACACAAAAATCAAACAACCCCAGAGATGAAACAACGGTGAGGACTCGACAGCAAGAAACCACTGAAATGCTTGAGCAAAGCAAGACCAACAGTTAGAAATATATAATACTTTAGTGGTAAAGCCACTTATGACTAGAAGCAGAAGGGTTGGCAATGAACAGGAATCGATACAATTGCAAGAAACCTTTCGCCGAAGATACCAACGGAAGTGAGAGGCGCATTATGATTTGAAATATTACAAGTAGAAAGTTTCTTTCTCAACAAATAGCCAACATGATATCTAAAATAAAAAACATGTACAGTAAAATTTCTATATCAAGACCACCTTTGGGACTGTTCAAAAGTGGTCTTTAGACCACTTTTGAACAGTCCCATAGGTGGTCTCTGACCGGAGGACAATGTATGCACAAAACACAAAGAAAGAATGACTGCAACCCACTAAATAAGCTTTTTATAGCAGAATTAGTCTTAACTTTAAGTGGTCTTAATAGCGGAATTTTACTGTATATATAACCAGGACATACATGCAAAGACATATAATGACAAATATACTAATCAACAACAAAAGTATCGCCTCGGTTTGGTCAGTAATTTAACCGGGTGGGATGGTGCTTTAATCGATTTAACATGGCCATAAATTGCGCCCGAAATTCTGCTCTGGTTTGCACATGCAATGTGTTAAGTCCTCGTGAAGGCTTTAGCATCAACACCCAGAACATACAAATCACACAAAATAAGGGATGAAACAACGCTAAAAACTTAACAGCATTAAATTACGGAAATACTGGAGCAAAATGGTACGAACAGTTGCACTGCAGTGGGCTCTGCCAGAGATAGAGCATCAAACACCATCCGACTTATTAAAAATTCTTTAGGTCGGAGCTATCACAGGGCCTGAGGCCCGATCCGCAACCTTTCAGTGAAACTTATTTATTTGACATGTTCAATAGCAGCCACAAGTGTAGAATTGAAAATGTTAATGGATAAGTGCGGTTGTATCCCAGACTAACGTCGACTTCAGAGAAAAAGGATTTGAACTGTTTATCATTATTTGCTGATCACTCATGTTGGAAATCAGAAATGGCTTTATATTTTTAATAGATTAGTTGAATGTTAGAAAGTTTCCAGAAAGATTACGTTCTCTTTCTGTATTCACTCTTAAACACAAATAAAGGATTGAAGGCGGGGGATTAAAATTTATCTTATTCCCATTATTAGTATAGTTAAACAAACACAAAGAAGACAGTCGTGCTTCGAAGTAAAGGCCAGTATGTACATGTAGTTTGTTTGCAACAAAATGGGACACTTTACTCGTGTATGTCCAATAATAGCATTTATTGACCAAAACTGCTCCCCATACAAATAAAAATGAAGATTCTGACAAAATGCAATTAGTGTCGAATTTTTATACAGTGGTGTTGATGTCTAGTTGGGCAGTATGGAAAAAAAAAAAAAAAAAAAAAAAGCAGCCGTAATGCCGTAAGATCCGACGTATTTTTTTTTTTTACAACCTACATAAATTTAAGTCGCTTTCTATATGGGCTACATAGTTGTTTCTTATTTATGTACCTTGAGGTCATCCGTTTTGTTAACGTCATCTTATCGAACAAAGATATAAGTGCCCATCATCCCAGTTACTCTCCTATTGTTTTGACCTGGTAATTATCCCGTGTCTAACATCTATATAACAGCAGACATACAATTATACGCATTTTATATTCTTTGCAGAGTGGGATAAAAAGATATAAAGGCAACATAGGGACTTAATTCTTGATATTAGGCTATCCATCCAGACCAATAATGCCACCAGTGGTTTTTATGCCTACGCATCTTTTGATACATATGAAAACACGCCTTTCAAATGCACAGTACACTTAACCGCCGGAATAACGAAAATTTTAAGATGAAAAAATGTGATGTTGTTCTTATTTCTGCTCTAAATGTAGATTGTGGGTACCCGATAGAACCGCCTCATCGAGGCGGTTCTAACGAGTACCAACAATCTAAATTTTAGAGCAGAAATAAGAAAAATAATGTTTACCCCTGTAAACCCCAGTTTTATTATATAAAAGTGGGGTTCAAGGGGGTCAAAGGTATATAGGCGTGTTCTAGTGATGGGCTTAATTCTGGGTATTAGGCTATCCGTCCAGACCAATATAATGCCATCAGTGGGTTTTATGCCTACGCATCTTGGCCCCCGCCCATAGGGGCTTGAAGAAATAGATGGGCTGCATGATGCTTCCACGCAGAGCTAAAACCGACCCGCACACGAGTACTGGTAAACCGCTTAGAGGATCTAAGCCTACCCAGGCAAAGTGGTGCGAGTGTCGGACCGTTCATGCTTATAAACTCTACTGGTTTCAATGGGCGGCAGGACTTGAGATGTCATTCCATCTCAATGTCGGGTAAAAGCCCCACAAAATTGGAAGCAACATCTCCAAACAGACCTTTACAGTGTTGACGGGGACGTTAAACCCCAAATCAAACAAACAAAATCAAATGCCTATGCATCTTTTGATACAATTTCGTTTATCCTTTCACCCTTGCTTTTCTGAAATGGGATTGTCCATCTTTGACTATTGAAAACTAGAAATGAAGGCAATGAACAGGAATCTATTAACTACCCAACACTTCCCATCTGAGACACCAAAAGGGAAAGAAACACGAACGTGCATAAGTATACCGTATAAACACATCACAAGCGGAAAGCCAAAAGGACAGTTACTTTCCAACAACATGGTCAAACGGCTATCCTAAATAAAATGAATTAAGCAACACATGCGTGTAATGACGAACTATAACAAAAATAAACCGCGACAGAAGAACCGCCTTGGAACGGTCAGTAATATAGCCATCAGAAAATATGGCAAATCCCCCGACCAAAAGCCAATATGTCATTCAAAAGTTTTTACAAATGCAAAAAGTGCACGCACACACACAAGCACAAACAAATCCTCGAGTTTATTGCTGCAAAGTTTCAGCAAGAACTGCAAGAAAGTGTACGAGTTATGTGTTAATTAGATTTTCAATGCCCAAATGATATTAAGGACATTTTCTGAACATTAGGGATTTTTTTTTATACAGAGTACTAGCATTCGAACGTCAGAGGCATACTCAGACAATTACTGTGTTGGCCCTTTGCTACTTAAATATTCATGATAACTCATTCTTATTTTTAACTTGTAGTTCTTACGCACAACACGCCTACTCAACCCTATGTATAAATGTACAAAGTATCACAAATATATCTCAAATGGTACTACGGTTACTATAATCTCAAGGTGGTAATGAGGAAATACTGTCAGGGGAGATAACTCAAACACCATAGCACCTAGAATTATGGTTTTGAGCGTGTCACTTCTACTCAACGTCATGTATAATTGTACCAAGTACCATCAATAAATCTCAAATGGTATTGGAATTACGGCGATTACAAGGTGATCACAACGAACGTATTTTCAGGGGAGATAACTTAAATACCTTGACACGGTTCTTACACATAACACGCCTACTCGACCTCATGATAAGTGTACAAAGTACTATCAATATATCTCAAAGATCATTGGATTTACGGCAATCACAAGGTGATCATAATGAAAATCTGTCAGGGAAGATACATCAAATACCATTACACCAAGAGTTCTGATTCTTGCACATCACATGCCAACTCAACCTTATGTTCCAAGTGCGATCAATATATCTCAAAGAGTATATTGGCGATCACAAAGAAATGCTGTCAGGGAAGATAACCCTAATACCAAGGCAGCTAGAGTTGTTGTTCTTGCGCCCGACATGTCTAATCAACCTCAGGTTTAAATAATCAATCATCAATGCATCTCAAAGCATATGGCAGCCACGGCGATCACAAGATGATCACTAAGAAATATTGTCAGGGGTGATAACTCAAATACCATGGCACCTAGAGTTCGCGCTCTTTTATTCCAAAATAACATTTGTAATTTTATTACTTTACGAATCATTTTGTTGACTCATAAACAAAAAGGAATGTGCCATTGCATTAAAAATAAATGAAGCGAATGCAATTCTTTACCCAATATATTTTATCAAGAAAAACGGGGTTAACATGTGTGTTGTATTTACTTCATTCTTGCTTATAAAAGTAGAGTAGCAAAATATACGTTTACTAGCAAATACGATCTGTGCAAACTAAAGATGTAGGAAAAATCTCATAAAGTGCATCAGCCTGAAAAAGTCCGTTTTGGAGAAATGACAGAATGCTTTATTTCTCACGGATGGTAAATTCCACTACATATGGGCCCCGTCAAGCGATTTTGGTACTTATCGCCTATGCGAGCAGCGAAGGTTCAGGCGAGCCTGCGCATCCGCGCAGTCTCGCCAGAACCTTCGCTGCTCGCTCATACAAGCAGTGAATCAAGAGGACCCTTCAGACAGAAAGCCATACCCCTGGCCCCTCTGAAGGGCTGGGCATGCGCAGTTAAAATTTGTCATGACGGAATGCTCGAAGACACAAATTCGCTTGGCGGGGCCAATATAATATGATGATACCAGACAGCCAAATGACAGTACCATAAAAGTTTGACACGGAAAGCATATCACAGGATCGATTTTCCTGTAACCATTTCATGTTTACCGCTCATTAAGTGACATTTGACAATCAATAGCTATATGTGACATGAAGAAGATGCTTGTTTTCCAAGATGGTTCTGTAACTAATTTGTACTCGAATGTTTCCTTTCTGTCTAGAAAATATAACATCGTTTGTTAATTTGACCAAAGTAGGCCGCAACAAGGAAGAATATAGCTTCAATACGTACGCCCATTGAAGACTCAGATCAGCCTACGCTACCTCGAAGTCTGATCAGAGTATTTGCTATGCACTATATGTGACTATTGTGTAGATGAAAGCTTTCTTTCTGCTAGCGAATATACCATCATTTGTTACTGCATTTGATACAGTAATATTTTCGGTTTCGGGGGCATCGTAAAAAATGTCATTCATAAACAATGTATGGAGCTTCGGTCGTATATAAACATATTATTGAAATTAATATCCTTTTCAATAATCTGAGAAAAGTTCGTTTAGAATAAGGCATCCAAAGCAAAACAGCTTCTGACTAAGATTTATCGATTCTTTGACTTGGAAGGCCTCCGCTGATCGGGGCTTAAAGAAATAAATGGGCTGCACGATGCTTTCACGCAGAGCTGAAACCGACCGTACACGAGTACTGGTAAACCGCTTAGAGGAGCTAAGCCTACCAAGGCAAACCGGTACGAGTCGGTCCGCCCATGCTTAAAAACCCTATTGGTTTCATTGGACTACAGGGCTTGGATAATGCTGGTTGGTGCCTGATGCTCTGTCTCTGGTCGGGCTCATCGGAGTCTAACTGTTGGTTTTCTTTTGCTCCAGCATTTCAGTGGTTTCTTGCTGTCGAGTCCTCACCGTTGTCTCACCTCTGTGGTTCTTTGATTTTTGTGTTCACGGAGATGTTGCACTGATGAGTTAGGAGGCCTTCATGCGGACTGAACAAATTATTTGTCTAAATCGCGACAGAAGTAAGGGCGAGGATTGTGGCCACGTAAAATCGATTTAAGCCCCCCCCCCCCCCAGTGGAAATCTTCCACTGACCGTTCCAAGGCGGCTCTTCTGTGGCGATTTATTTATGTTGTTGTTTGTTGCTTACTATGTGTATCACTTGTGTCTTTTAATTTTGGATGGCCATTTTGTGGGAAAGTAACTGTCCTTATGGCCTTCCTTTGTTTAGGTTTCCATTATGGTCTGGTCGCTTAATGTTTGTATTTCTTTCCCTTTGGTGTCTTTTATGGGTGGAGTAAGTTAATTGTATCCATTCCTGATCTTTGTTTTACTTCTACTTTGAGATGTCATTTTATCTCAATGTCGGGTAAAAGTCCCACAAAACTGGAAGCAAGGTCTCGAAAATGACGTATACAGTGTTAACGGGGAAAACCTAAAATCAAACAAACAAAATCTTTGACTTGGAAGATACTACATCCATGTAACCGTGTTCAAAACCAGTGGTTATGATCGTGTAACAATTTTCATAAACCGTGACTGAGACTGTCTAACCATGTTCGCAAACAGTGGCCCCTATGTACAAGAAAGAATAAATTGTTTCGGATATTGTATTACGTACGATAACATATCCGTGCGACATTTTTCACAACTCCAAAATGGCTACTATTCTGATGAAAATTCTTGATATTGTTCATATTTATACTGCAAACATAGATTATGGGCGCTCGTTAGGAGCGCCTCAATGAGGCGGTTCTAACGATTATCCACAACCTATGTAAGGAATAGAAATAAGAAAAAAATGATATATTGGTAAACTACAAAGTACCCGTAAATACACAAATGAACACATTAGTTAAAGAAATTAAAGGTAGATTTTATCTAGCAGTTAACACCTTGATTGTGCTTTACAGATTTTTTTGATAGTTTTCGTTGATTTTATATGATACCCCTTTAAACCCCCGTTTTCTGTATATAAAATGGGGTTAAGGGGGTATTCATTTCGCGGACTTTAAATCTCCGGTATTTGATAAAAAAATGAAATACATGTATTTGTCTTGTTTGTACTCCAAACATAGATTGTGGGTGCTCGTTAGAACCGCCTCATTCTTAGAACCGCCCCATTGAGGTGGTTCTTACGAGTGCTCACAAACTATATCTTAGAGCAGAAATAAGAAAAATAGTGTACACCCTTGTTGACCCCAGTTTTTCTCTATAACACGTGGGGTTTAGAGGGGTGTAAATTACATGCAATTGTTTACATGATGATGGGATCTGAAACAAAATCAGTTTATCGAGTTGGAGAAGGGAGCTTTCAACTTAATGTTTTCCATAGGCGACAATAGTAACCATTTACCTGCTCCCACAGCCCATAGGGGCTTGAAGAAATATATGGGCTGCATGATGCTTCCACGCAGAGCTGAATCCGGCCCGCACACTAGTACTGGTAAACCGCTTAGAGGATCTAAGCCTGTCCAGGAACCGCGGTGCGAGATGGACAGTCCATGCTAATAAACCCTACTGGTTTCATTGGGCGACAGGGCTTGAGATGTCATTTCAACTCAATGTCGGGTAAAGGTCCCACAAAATTGGAAGCAACGTCTCCAAAATGACCTTTACAGTGTTGACGGGGACGTTAAAATGGTCGAAAGTTTTGGAGGTCAGAAAGTATTAGAGAGGAGAATATATAATATAAATTCATTGCTAATACAAATGAGAAGATGTTGGTTAAACTTTTGGACTGATTCCAGTCTACACGGACCACTACTCCTTTTCGAAATAGACATCTGTTGTATAGGTGGCGGAATATTCCCTTAACCCTTGTCTTGCTGTTCACGACAACCCCTATCTTTGCAAACATCCGATCTAGGCCTGCAGTATCTCCAGTGTTTCCGGCATTATGCTGTTTTATGGTCAGTTCAAGATTATTCAACTTATTAATCAAAGATGGACGAAAACCGAAGGACCCGGAGAAAAACCAAACTGACTTTCAGTTGCAGAACCTTTGCGACTCACATGTGACCCAACGAGGCTCGAACCACAGCGATGAGAGACTTAGTGATTAAGAGTCAGCGTCTGTAAGTTCAGTGTCCCATTACGAAATGGGCTAATGTCCACTGAGCAGTTTATGTTAAACCCACGAAGTATAATTCACTTGCCTTCACTTGTATTGGTTAATATAATGAAAGTCCTATCTATGGTATATCCTAGAGTCTAAAACTCCACATGATTCATCTGCCTCGTAAACCGTTGCAATCGAAAGATTCTGGCCGTTCTAAGAGGACAGGCACAGCCTTCCATTGTTGAATTTTGAAAATATCCGAGGGTCACTGATGAGGCCTAATTGGCCGAAATTAGATAGTCTGGCCAAGAAAACATGTACACTCCATATTTTCCAGTTCGGTGGTGTATTCCTTGCTTCCAAAGGATAATCCTTTCTAGAACATATTTCAAACGCCTGGTCTATTCATAAATGCTACACATTTCAGCACAGCGTTTCTTCAAAACAGGGTCACATGGGAGATTTACACTAGTACTAAATGTGTTACCCTCTATGGTCGATTATTAATATTTAATATTATACTTGCTTTTTGTGCAAGCTAAATATTAAAGCTAGCTGATAAGGTTTTATTAGCCGCAACCTTGTGATTCGGTCTATTTGCCTTCTCTACAATAAATTCGTTGTTCTCAAATGACAATCATATTCTTATTTCCATTCAGAAAACGTGCCTATATAATTTTGAACCCCTTAAACCCCACTTTTATAAACATAATTATAGTTTTGTCGCCATACATGTATATTTCAGGCTGTCTCTGACAGAAACATCAACTCTAATGAGAGCGCATGCGAAAAAGTAAGACAATGTTTCTCAGGAAGAGCTACGAGCACAGGAACCAGCCATCTCAGGCCATCAAAGGAACAGAGTTAGTGAAATTGGGGATGTTTACTTTTTGAGGCGAATACCAAACAATTTCATCGAATGCGATGAAATACATGCAGTTTTGGTATTTATAGAAAAAGACAGTGATATTCCTTTTATTCTATACGTGAAAAAAGTAGTCCGGAGTGCTATTGTGAAAATAACATGGTCATTGATCGAAAAAATATAACTTTTTTTTTTATTTTACACGTTAAAAAGTAGTCAGGGCTGCTATTGTGAAAATAACATGGTCATGCCTTTTAAAATAAGAACATACCATTATTTGTTTAAGAAATAAACTGATTTCACTAATTAGTTTATCAAAGCACTGAGAGTGCTGATGGAGCATAGCTTTGATAATTTGATAGGCTAAGGCTAATTTAGCATCTGATTGGTATTTTAATTCAGGCTCGTATTGATCCAATGAACATAGCTGTTTGAAGCTATTCTGGGCCAGCAGTCGTGTTAAAGCAACACGACCTATATTGAAATTAACTCACGCTAAGGTGTAGACTCCGCAACAACCATCACGAAAACACGCCTTGTCAAGTTTTCGGCAAAAAAGAAAAAAAAAAAAATGGAAATTTTAAGAAACAAAATTGTGATATTTTCTTATCTCTGCTCAAAACATTGATTGCAGGGGACTTGATTGAACCGCCTTGACGAGGCTGTTTTATCAAGTACCCACAATCAATGTTTTTCAGCAATACAGCAACCATGCAGTTCTACACTTTACTGCTGAGCTATAGCTCGTGCAATAACTGCGGCTTGAGCAGTTGTTTGGCGGCTTTAAAGTTATTTTATGTAATCAGTTTTTGAAAAATTACCTTGAGGAGGTTATTTTTCTTGCACTAGACATTCTCCTTGGTTACGTCTTGATGATGTTTATCTTCATGTGAAAAATTATTATAATTTTCCCAGCAGTTTATAAGTTATACATCCGTAATCAGTCTTTCAAAATTGCCTCGGTGACGCTGTTTATAAAGCTATCTGGCATTAGACAATATCATTAGCTTGATCTTGTCAATTTACATATGCATGCAAAACATTATAAAAATATACCCGTCGGTTTGAAAGTTATACGACCGTGTCAGTGGGTGAATTTTTACCATGCCGAGGCTAAAATATAGAAATTGGGCATTCGCGAATCTCGTTGGTTAGGTCTGTGCATTATCTATCTGTATGCTAACAGTTGTCAAAATATTCCAAGTAGATTAGAAGTTACACTTCGAAATAATTTTTCAGTTTGCCTAGGCGAGGCCGTTTGTAAAGTAATTTGGCATAAGGTAATTTGGCGGGTTATGTATTGTCAACCTGTATGCCGAAAATGAGCAAAGCCGGGTTCAGATGTTATACTCCGTATACATTTTTTAAATATTATTTTGCCTCGGCGAGGCCATTCATAAAGAAGTCTTGCATAAACAGCCTCATGGGTTAGGTATTGTCAATATCAATCCGAACCCGGCAGGTATCGAACTTGCGTCTGAGCTGATAATTTGCTTTATTTATGGTCACATGCCTAGGACGCAGACAGGTCGCTTGAAACAAAGTAACATTGCCTCCCCACCCCATTAACCTACAATCTGAGTATACGTCTAACAGCCTTTTTAGGGGACAATCATAACAGACGCAGATCAGACGCTACAACAAGTGGCGTCTCATCTGTGTCTAAACTGCAAAATTTACTGCTTACAATATAATCCTTGATCCTTGAAATTTGACGTGCACCTGTCCAAACTCATTCCAACTCTTATTTCGGTAATACATTATCGACCTACACTGCGTACTTTTAACCCATTTTAAACGAATGTAATCCTCAACGGAATTAGATAATTTTAAAATCAGGCATGTCAGGTTGTGGCTTCCACGAAATATTTGGCAAAAATGGCTGAACCTTTTTGTAAGTATGCAGTGTAGGTGATAGTGAGACTCCGCGTTCTGTGCTATCTGATCTGGGTTTGTTTGCCAGTTGCCAGGTTTGGTATTTTATGGTACAAAATGGGCTGTAAACTGGGTTATATGAACTGAACTATAAAAAGATTAGACTGCTGCACAGTTCATCTATTTAAATACTCACCTATTCCGTTTGAAATAGGTGGTCTTTGAAGCAGTCTATAAGAAGATACCGCATGGCTTATTAATCTATTATGTTAACACGGGGTACTATGTTCTTACTGGTGATTAGGTCATACGCAGCAACGCCGAAAGAAGTGCCGAAATCACTTCTCATTTTACTGGAACTACGCTGCAAGAGCTACGCTCCAAAAATGGATAAATATATTTGAAAAAAGGGCTCTAGATAACAACGAACTCGTATAATAATACAATAAGATGTACGAATCGAGCTGTTTGAACTTGACTACCTAGTTCGGGCTATTTTTGCCCCATCAGTGACCGTCGGACTAAACTGTTCAGTAGGCAATGATCTAACCGTAAATGGGTTTGTTGAATTGGCCATGTCAAGCGTAAGAGGTAGCATGTGCGCCAAACAAAGATTTGATCAACCTGTACATTCGCACAGTCTAATCAGAGCATTTTTGTGCGCATATTAGATACTGATTGCCCAAATGCTTCTCTGTACAGACTGGGTATGCTAAGCGCAAATTTACCGTTGGCATGGTCAATGTAAACATTCCATCACGAATGCCAATTGCGAACAACCCAATTTAATATGCAGACCAGTCTGTACATCCATAAAGTTGGATCAACACCCTTGTGCTCTCGGCTAGGATAGTATTATGCCGCTAGCGTCAATATCTAATATGTGTCCGAAGACAGGACTCAAATATGTTAAGAAGAAGGAATACATCTGGCACCTTCCATCCACTTTTAGCTCACATGAACCAAAGGCTCATGTGAGGTATCTGTATGCCAATGCTCCGTCATCCGTCCACAATTTCAAATAAGTATATGTTTGATACCCATGACTAATCTTCCTTTGTTTAGGTTTCCATTATGGTCTGGTCGCTTAATGTTTGTATTTCTTTCCCTTTGGTGTCTTTTATGGGTGGAGTAAGTTAATTGTATCAATTCCTGATCTTTGTTTTACTTCTACTTTGATCAAATTTCATGGGAAGCATATTAGGTGGGGAGAAGGCTGTATATGGTTTTATCGGATTCGAATTCTGGTTACCATGGCAACAAACAGACTCTCATAGACTGTTAAGGGGAAAAACATAAGAAAGTCTTCTTCTCTGAAATCAGAAGGCCAGAGGCTTAGATATTTAGCAAATAGCAAAATCAAGTGGTCACCTACATAAATCCTGCCAATCATGTCCCTGGGGTCGAAGTTGGCCACGCCCTCCCATAGACCTACTGGGTTAGGAGGCCTTCATGCGGACTGAACAAATTGTTTGTCTAAATTCTAAATCGCGACGTAAATAAGGGAGAGGATTGCTGCCGCGTAAAATCGATTTAAGCCCCCCCCCCCCCCCCCCCCCCCGTGAAACGTTTCACTGACGGTTCCAAGGCGTTTCTTCTGTCGCAGTTTATTTATGTTAAGGTTTGTCTTTGAGTGTATATATCTTTTTTTGCTTTCCGCTTTTGATATTTTCATCAGGGTCATAGAGGATCTTACAAGAGTGTTCATGTATCTTACATGAGTGTTCATGTATTATTGAATTTATTAAATGAGTTGAGGAAAATGGATAAAATGCCGAGCATTTTATCCATTTTCCTCAACTCATTTAATAAATTCAATAATACAAGCCGGCTTGCCGAGCATTTTATCCCTTTTCCTCAACTCATTTAATAAATTCAATAATAAAAGCCGAGCATTTTATCCCTTTTCCTCAACTCATTTAATAAATTCAATAATACATGAGCTGGAATGCAAGATTCTGTTTGTCATATGACATTTAAAACGCATTTTATTAACGATTGTTTTATAAAAATGTCAATATTCCGCCATAAGTAAACGCGACGTCAATAAGGACGTTACGGGACGTGTCTAGCTAGTTTGCATATTTAATCCACTAGTGGATTATCGAAAATATTACATAGAGGTTATTATATGGTAAAGGTGTGCCTCTAAGTCATATTGGCACCGGTATGTCATATTGGCCCGAGGGCTTTAGCCCGAGGGCCAATATGACTTCCGGTGCCAATATGACTTAGAGGCACACCTTTACCATATCATAACCTCTTTATTACATCATTTATATAGCATAGTTATATCGCAACGTGAAGAAATGAAGGCAAAGAGAACATTTACTTTTTAAAGGTTGATGCCGGGAACGTTTCATCGAGTTGGTTGAGGCTATATTTTCGGTATCCGCCGAAAAAAAAGAAAGAAATTCCTTTTAAATTATATAACTGATTAGTAGGCCTACACTAACCATGCTCACGGTAATACAGTAACATAGTAGTGCGCAGCAAATTACGTCACCAGTGACGTCGCAACTGTAAGTTTAAAAACAAAAACAAATCGCCATTTTAAATACAGAATTTCTGCAGTTCAAAGAATGCTTTTTAAGGTATTTTACAGAATGTTTTGTGCTTATTTGAAGACCATTTTAATTTTAAAGGCTCTTTGTGTCGTTCATCAAGCTACTGCATAATCGATTCCGTGTCTAGCAGCCGGTCGCGATGGTTGTTAACGTTAAAATACAAGACGACAATTTTTGGGGACATGTTTCCCTTCCACAGATTTCTTCCGCACAATTTCCAGCTCCTCATAAGTGAAGGGATCTGTTCGTTTAAGTTTGTTGGCAAGACCTTATTGTTTCAAATGTTGGGACATCTCTGCTGGGCTTGAAAGCAACGTCCTTCACAATGCTTCCCAATCGTGAGTGAACTTCTTTTAAAAAGTATTTTGTTTTTCATTTTTCATGCTTGCCACGAAATATCAGACTTTTCTCAAAATCTATTGTTATCCCTGGCTTCTATCGCTCTGTCTAGGTCCAGAAGTCGGGTTGACATTGCTTCAAGTGATTTTTCTGCGGCCATTTTGAAGCTTATGGCGTACGGCATTAACGTTCTATTGCTATAGTAACAGAGTGGAGCAGTGCCAATATGGAAAGGCAGTGCCAAAAATCCATATTATATGGATTTTTGGCCCCGTCACGTGACTGTGCCATCAAAATAGCGAAAAAATGAGCCTGTATTGAAAGGTTCTAATGTAATTTTCTATATAGAAGGTATGTAATAAATGGCGTTATTACACTCTCAGACGCGACGTCATATAATAATAGTTATTTCACGTTTGTGGTTCTTTCCCTTTGGTGTCTTTGATGGTGATGGGAGCTGTGGGTTAATTGTATCGATTCCTGATCAATGCCTCACTACTTTTTTTATAATGGGAAATAACTTCAAATATTTTCGTCTCTGAAACCATAAAGCCCAGAGCTTAGATATTTAGTATGTAGCAACGTCTAGTGGTCAACTACATGAATCCTGTAAATCATGCCCCTGACCGTACCAAGGCGTTCTTCTGTCGCGGTTTATTCTTGTTAGAGTTCGTCTTTGCATGTGCTCGAGTGTTTTCATTTTGGATAGACATTTTGGCTAATTTATAGAACAGTGATCGTCCTTTTGGCTCTCCGCTAGTTGCGTTTCCATTGGGGTTTGTTTGTTTCGTGTTTGTATTTTTCTTCCTTTTTGGTGTATCTGGTGGGAGACGGGGTAGTGTGTGTGTGGGGGGGGGGGCGATTGTGTCGATTCTTCGACAATTGCCTTCACTTCTATTTTACGTCCTGACAACAACCAATGTCGCGTGGATACAAGACCTGGGTTTCAATGCTCTTCCGAAAGGCTAGAGATTCCCGGAGTCGAGCCTACGACCCCTGGTTTATATGGCGAGAAACTTACCCACTACACAACAGAGGCTTCTTGCTCTACTGACAAAGAAGATAAAACATCTTTGAAGGTTGTGCCAGCCCTGAATTTTGCCTGCCTGGAAGGCGCAGTCATTGCATATAAATGATTGACTATATGCCAGTTGTCAGTCTACACAGATATTATTCAATATGACATGCATTTGACAATATAAGCACAGTTAATCCCTTATAAACGAAATTCTTACAATTTCCATATTGGCATATCGAGCAAAATGTAATACCATTGATAATAAAGATTACGCATCTCTTGCATTTATGCGGATTGAAAGACGTCTTATCATATCAGACTAAAAACACCATTTGGGGCGTCTCAAAAACAAAGGTAGTTATCACGATGGTGCCCAGCAAATACTCACAAAAATCGCAACTGTTGCTCGCAGAAATGAAATAGAGGCATAATCATAAGGAAAATACGCATATTCAAATATATTGACAATTTTACCACCACCAAAAATGATTGTTTTAGATAAAAATACGTTTCTAATTTCTACTGTAATCATAGGTTGTGGGTGCTCGTTAGAACCGCTTCATTGAGGCAGTTCTACCGAGTACCCATAATCATATATGGAGCAGAAATAAGAAAAATAATGTATATACCCGTAAACCCCAGTTTCCTCTATTTAAATAGAAGTGAAGGCAATGATCAGGAAATCAATTAGCCCACACCTCCCATCAGAGACACAAAAGCGAAATTTAGACAAATAATTTGTTCAGTCCATATGAAGACCTCCTAACTCACAGTGCAACATCTCCGAGAATACAAAAATCAAACAACCCCAGAGATGAAACAACGGTGAGGAATCGACAGCAAGAAACAGCAAAAGAAAACAAACAGTTAGTGGGTTTATGGGTAAAAGTTTGGTTTAGAGGGGTGTTCCCATTTCACGAACTTGTTCACGAAATGAAATAGAGGCCTTGAGCTCGCTTCATGCAAGAAATCTTCCAAGCTGACAGTGTGTGCTCATTTGAGCAAGATATCCCGAAAAATGCTAAGACCCTATTGCCATGTGCCAGAGCGTACGATATGTGTATGGTTTAAGGTAATATCCTATTTCTGATAGATATAAGTTTTTGTCCATGGTAATGCATATTAGAAGGCACATTCATAGGCAAATCGTTGCTATTCTGCAGACAAACAGTAAGCCATATTTAACTTTCAGAATCGCTCGCATAATTTTAGAAGAAAAAAAAACATATTTCCAATTAACGGATGTCTGATGTGTTTTTACTTGTAAGTTTTAGAAAAATCCTACATTTCAAGCAAATATTGTAGGCTCAGTCAGACGCCGTATTATTCAGCATCTGCTATGGGTCAACTCTGGGTCAATGTTCTATCTGTTGGACGATAGGTAGATGTGGGTTTGTGGGTTGAATTTACGCAAAGTATAACTTTTATAATCAGTTACCCCCTATATATAATGCATTGTAACACATTGACCTGATAAAGATATGCTGTCTCAGGACAAGTGTGCTTTATCACGTCAAAGTGATATAGCTATTTTATTAATGAACCGGACTACAGGAAAAATGGCAAAAATTTTATAATAAATGAAAAAAAAGAAAGAAAAAAACAAAACAAAAAAAAAACAAAAAAACATTAAAATGTCATAGGAAACATAACGGTCAGATTATACTAAATATATGGACAGAAGCTTGCACGCCGGAATATTGAGACGCACTGAGGATAATCGATAACTGAGCGTAAATGGCACATTTAAAGAGTGCATAAGGGGATAAACTTATAAATAGAGTTCCAGATTCGTGTCATTTGATACTCGTCATCGAGAACGCGTGTACAATCGATCGGCAAGCCTCGCGATTCTACACGCGTTCTCAAAGCCAAGCGATTCTACACTCGTTCTCGAAGCCTTGTCTGATAACCTTGATATCAAAAGACACGAACCTGTTATTATCTATAACTTGTATGATTAATATAACATTTTAAATAGCATACAAGTAACATTCTAATCTCATAACGCTTGCAAAATGGTAGGAACTAATCCCTATGTTGAATACATAAAGAGCAATTAACATCAGCGAAGAAGCAAATTTGCAGGTTATATCCCAATCTAATAACTTAATACCCCTAGGCTAATAGCACACTGCCAGACGTCTCACCTACAATTTGTAAATCCAATGGAAGACGATGCTCAAATTAGTATTTTCTAATTACTATGTTTCAAGTGTGATTCTATTAGCGTAATTGTATCAGTTTAACATTTCTCGGTGTAAAATAGACTTGAACCCTTGCTTTTTACAGAGAAAACAGGAAATGTAACGGAAATTTATTTTCTTTATTTTTGCTTACAATATAGATTAAGACCACTCGTTAACCTTATCCCACTGTTCACGACAAACCCAACTTATGCAAACAGTGCAGATCCAGAACAGATGGCTTCTCCGTGGAGAAGCCATCTGATCAGGATCTACATTGTCATGCTGTTTGTGAATTGAACAAATACATTATATTAAGTCATTTGATTGGTTGATAAGCAGCAGTGGGAGTGCCTCTTTAATTTATGCAGCGGTATAAGAGCTAAAACCATAATTACGCCCGGTTACCTTAAAAATCAGTTCATTCAGTCCGACGATAGCACATCTGTGAGACACAGCGCCGAAACCAGTCATCATTCTGATGAAAATTTGAACATTCGGGATATTTCTCTTATTAACCCTTATCTTGCTGTTCACGACAACCCCTATCTTTGGAAACAGTGTAGATCCAGATCAGATGGCTTCTGAAGAAGCCATCTGATCAGGATCTACAATGTTTGACATTCAGTTTATGAATTTGTAGCAATAGCAATAAATTACATCAAGTAATTTGATTGGTTGATAGACAGAAATGGGTGTGGCTTAAATGAATATTCAGCAAGATAAGGGTTAATGCCACAAGCATAGGTTGTAGCTTCTGGTAAGAAGCGCCTCATTTCTAACGGGTTCATAAAACCTATGTCTTTTGGCAGAAACGATACGAATAATGTTTTGTTTGTTTGATTTGATGTTTAAGGTCTCAATGTATACTCCTATAAGCCATAGTTTTCACTATCTTAAGTGTGGTTTACTGGGTAGTTCATTCCACGTAGTTGTTAACGAGATGCTCTCAAATAGGCAGAAAGAAAATAAAACCTTTTTCGTGGTATTTTACGCATTCAAAAACCTTGCTCACCTAGTTTTCTCAATATCTCCCCTCCTTTTATACTTTCTTTATTCTACTCACCTCTTAAAGAGCTATGTTATAACGCTGATATATCAGATGTTTATTGGTCTTTACATCTGTTTGTATTCTTTATATGTATTTATGATATTGAACCCATCTGAGTCGAATTGAAAACCAATACAGATATCAGAAATTTGTGCTCCGACACATGAGAGTAATTGTGGTCTGAGTAAAGATGGTGGCCGTTTTGTATATCTGTTTTTTTTTTTTTTTTCTGGAATCAAAATTAATGAGACACGATCAGAAACTGATACAATCAGATCCCAAATGTTTCCCACACTATCACTAGGGAAAGAAGTCGAAACATGGAAACAGTAAACAAAATGGACCACATGTAAACCGAGTCAGCAGCTCTTTCTCAAACAGTTGGTGACTCAGAATATCCATACCTAACTAAAAGAAGCAAAATACATAATGGGGGAAACAATAAGAATCACCAACATGACAAACATTAAACTTGAAGGACAAACGTAAACAAAAATAAACAACCAAAAAGGGGGAAGAATCAGAACAACCAACTTATATAAGAATCAGAATCACTAAAATAAAACATGAAGGAACCACAGCAAAAGCACCGACTTGGAACGGTCAGTAAAAATTACAGATGAAATAAGTTAACTTTACGGGATCCGAACCCTCATCCTAACTTTCACTGTGGTTCAAAAAGGTATGTGTTAGGTATTCTTACTCAGCAGTGAATCAACTCGGTAAACAAAGAAATCACAATTACAAGGATGAGGACTCGACAGTAAAACAGTTTACTATGAATCGACATATTCCAAACTACAGAAATACGCTCTTAAACTTTAGCCACCAATGGGATGCCACAATAGTAAACTTTTGGCTTTCTAGAATTTAGTCTATAGAGACCTAAAGAAAAAAAAGAAAAGTTGTTTTAGTTATTGAAACTGATCTAACCTTTCGTCAGCACGTCAGCAGTTTCCGGTGCGACTAAATTGTCGTTTCATATGGTATCGGGTTTTTGTCTGGTATAGTTTCACTAATTCACATGGAAAATGAGTCGGTGCAACAGCATTTCCTAAAATTTACAAGTGCATCCAACAGAGAATCAGATCTCCCTGCGCATTCATATAGTCTGACCCGAGACTACTCTTGCTGCATGAAGGAGCATTGGGCCCTAAGGTACCCTTAGAGCGCACAACATAGACTTTGACCAGACTGCGCGGATGTGGAGACTGATCTGAGTCTTCGTTGGGCGCACATCTAAATAACCGGAAATGTTGTGTCCCGGCTCAAAGATTATACATTAAATATTTATGGAAAAAACACAATATCACTAATTATAGATTTATCTCCGCAGATCAGGACATAAACTTTATCGTAATAGTCTTATAATTACAAAGCTGAGATGACTTGCAGTGTGATGTAATTAAAACCTAAGATTCGGGTTATAAAAACGCTATCTTATTTGTTTTAACGATAAATTGGCACGACAGAATGATACTGCTAACACTGACCGAAAGGACTTTGCAAGTACAGTGAAAATCAACAAGCCAATGTTAGATAAAGAGAAACTGAAAAATATACTACCATCCACACACAAACTGGTTTTCCAAATTGTTTAACATGACCAGAAACTGAGAAAATAGCATAAAATTTGTTTAATCGGGGTTCAGGAAGATGCTTGTAATTCAACATCCAGATATCGGGATGATTTTCCTAATAATGAATATTAGCATATTTTGAGCAAATGTCTCTGACCCGATGACGGCATCGACTTCAAATTTTAAGATTGCTATTTTATTTGTGGTTGGTGCAATGTAGCTTTGTCGGACTTTCCCTCGGGGCGTTTGATGTTGTATGTGTGTATGGTTGTGTATCATTATTTTGGTGCAATTGGTAGGTTGTAATCTTTGATTGCATCTATTTCTATAACCATTACGATAACATGCCCATACAAATACATTGTTACCTTTATGGCCGAAAAAATGAAAATTTTAAGGTGAAAAATTGTGATATTAAATAAGAAAAATAGGGTTTACCCATGTAAACCCCAGTTTTGCTATATGAAGGTGGGGTTCCAGGGCGTCAAAATTATATAGGTATGTTTTCGTGATGTATTTCTATATCGCATCCTTTATTAAATCAGCTGTTGTAGAGACATAAGACACAAACACACACATACACATACGTACGCACGCACGCATGCACGTACTCTAGCACGCAAACATCATCTACACCAACACGCGATTGGAGCAAATAATAATAACAACAATAACACACTTATGATATATCATATAACTTTTTATCATATGACGTCGCGTCTGAGAGTGTAATAACGCCATGTATTATTTTCGATAATCCACTAGTGGATTAAATATGCAAATTAGCTAGATACGCCCCGTAACGTTACATGTACGACGTCCTTAACGACGTCACGTTTATTAATGGCGGAATATTGATATTTTTGTAAACAATTGTGAATAAAATGCCTTTTTAATGTCATATGATAAATAGAATCTTGCATTCGTGCTCATGTATTATTGAATTTATTAAACTCGTTGAGGAAAAGGGATAAAATGCTCGACAAAGCCTCGCATTTTATCCCTTTTCCTCAACTCGTTTAATAAATGCAATAATACATGAACACTCATGTAAGATCCTCTATATTGTGTTGCTCTGAAAATGCAGTTTTCAGATGAGGATTTAAAATGGTTTCACAGTATCTCAAACCTTGAAGCTGGACACAGCCTCCCAAGTCTTTGTTTTGGGGGCAAAAATAAGTAAAATAAAATATACCACTGTAAACATCAGTATGTCTGTAGGAAATGGATTAACTAGGGTGTTCATTTCAGGAACTTAATAACGCGATGTGAAAACTCGAAGTACAGAATGTAGAAAAAAGTGCGGTCACGTACACTACTAAATGTGATGGGTCTAATTATAATCTTTCTGTGGTTTCATCTCGATTGTGATACCAGGTTATTAGATTGTTTTAAACATGACAAGACAGCTAATACTACGCAGTCTCTATACAATGTAATTATTATATTTCGACTGCGACAATGTCACATTTCTTATTTTGCTTCTACAAAGGTATTTATTATCGCCATTTTTACCGCCGTATGCCTTTATACATCATGTCTTATTGACAGGTTGATCTATGTTTAAAAAGCATCGTACTAGGTAAATTGGGATACGAGGTTTTATCGTTTTCTCCCATGTTAAACGATTATGTACAGCAATAGAGAAAACAGATCGGATGCTTTCATGACATCTGACACTCATCTTTTAATAGAACAAGTCATAATCAAAAATTAAATGCGATGCCAGTAGAGAAACCGGGATCTGAATTTGAGTAAAAATTAACTTTATTACTAAAGTACAATTCCGCTGTTATTAAGACCACCAAAAATGCAGGCTAATTCTGCTTTAAAAAGCTTATTTAGAAAGTTTCAGTTATTTGTTATGCTTTCTTAGTGCTTTCTGCATACAGTGTCCTCTGGTCAGAGACCACCTTTGGGACTGTTAAAAAGTGGTCTTTAAGACCACTTTTGAACAGTCCAAAAGGTGGTCTTAATATAAGAATTTTACTGTATTTGTTTCCTCTTTGCAACTAGAAACGTTATGTTAAGTTAACATACAACGCCTTGTTTAACAGAACGTCAAAATAGAAGGGAAGGCAATGACCAGGAATCGATACCATACCCGATATCTCTCTTCCAAGACACCAAGAAAATAACTTCACTATTATGAAAACGTCGCAAGCGGAAAACCAAAAGGACAGACACGACCAAACGGTTATACAAAAAAGATATTAGCAACACACACCCGAAAAGATGGACCACAAAAACAATAAACCGCCCTGGAGCGGTCAGCAAAAGTCTTTAATGGGTGGGGAGGGTGGGGGGTTGGTGGGAGTGGGTGCGGAGGCTTTATTCGATTTTACGTAGCCACAATCCTCGCCTTTGGTTCCGTCGTGGTTTAGACAGAAACATAAAATTGCATGAAGGATTTCCAACTTTTCCGTGTAACATCTAAGAGATAATATGAGATGAAACAACGACGAGGACTAGACAACATGAAGTAACTGAAATGCTAGAGCAAAAGAAAACCAACGGTTAGACCCTAGTTATTTACAAAACTATTTTGTATTTAATTTTCTTTCTAAAACTCCAATTTGTTGGAACCATCTAAAACTTCACAACTAGAAGACATCAGTGAACACCAATGGAACGGGCCTCAGTGGTCTAGTGGGTAAGAGCGCTGAACGCTGACTCATAATCACTAGGTCTCTCAGCGCTGTAGGTTCGAGCCTGGCTCGGGTCACATGTGAGACGCCAATATCTGCAACGGAAGGTCGGGTGGTTTTTCTCCGGGTTATCCGGTTTTCGCCCACCTCTGATTAACGATCGGCTCGATATGAGTGCACTAATCTTGAAAGGGCCGTAAAACCGAAAACAATAAATAAAATAACACAAATATGATGATTCTAAAGTGCAGCCATAACATCATGAAAGCACACCTATACAGTTTTGACCTCCTTAAACTCCACTTTTATATAGTAAAACTGGGATTTACAGGGGTAAATATTAATTTTATTATTTCTGCTCAAAACCATACATACTGTGGGTACTCGTTAGAACCGTATCGTGGAGGCGGTTCCAATGAGTTCCCAATAATCTATGTTTTGAGCAGAAAAGTGAAAAATTTCATAATTCTTTATCTGAAAATATTTATTTATTTATTTATTTTTTTTGGTGATAAAATTTTCAATATATTCGAACAGGCGTGTTTTCGTAATGATAATTGTTCTTGTCAAAAATGTGAGAAACAAAAACGATATTAGTTATTGTCAAATAAATATCAGGATATCCCGTTTAGTAGTAACAAGAAAATGCTTGCCCATTTTCTCGAGAAACTTTGAAATGATTTTCTTTTCATCTGCAACGAACATGTATTGTGGGTACTCGTACATGTTCACCTGTTTCAGAAGAGAATACGAAACAGAAGTGAATGCAATGATAAGGAATCGATACAATTAACCTACAGCTCCCAAGGAAAGAAAAACAGACATGAAAAAGCTAGACCCTAATGGAAACATCAAAAGGACAGTTATTTTCCCACAAAATGGCCGACTGGCTATCCAAAACAAAATAATATAAGCGATACACCCACAAAAGACAAACCATAACAAAAAATAAATCGCGACAGGAGAACTGCCTTGGAACGGTCAGTGAAACGAATTCCACTGGGTGGTAGTGGTGGTGGTGGTGGTGGGGGGGGGGGGGGGGTGCACGAAAGCTAACTTGCACTTTCGTAAAATTGGAAGAAAGTGTTTATCAAGAGAAGAAACGCCAGCAAACAGTCATGGCACTGATACTCTGACAGATAATATTTACTTTTTACAGCTGATTACCAAAAATATTTTATCAAAAGTGTTAAAAAATGATTGATTAGCATAGAGATTATTTACTTTTTCAGGAGAATACCCAAAATATTTTATCAACAGTGTTGAAAACATCAGAATTTCAATTCGGATGTTTTCAACACACGAGATGAAAGGTTTTTGTTATTCACCTCAAAATGTATTTCTTTATTTCATATGTGACTTCGGCAAAAAAATAAGTCCGGGCTGCTGCTGTGAAAATTACATGATCATGTAATTTTTCGCAATAACAGGGTCATGTAATTTTTCACACTGTGAAAATATCATATCTTTATACAATGTAAAACTGTCATTTCTACTTGTGATTCCACTGCATAAAATAAATCATAGGAAATCCGTGAGTCATGAGAACAGCACTCTAAATTAGAATAAAATCATGTATGGATTAAGATTGATTTAGATATTGTTTTGGGTTTAACGACACGTCAACACATGTGGGTCATTTTGTGTCGTCTCCCAAAGGGAGAAAAGAGAGACGAGATAGTAGAGTAGATGAAAGTCAGGAACAGAGGATTCGTTTGTTTGTATTGGAGTTTAACGGCCCAGTCAACACTATTTATGTCATTTTGAGCCGGTCAGTTTACCTACCCACACCTTTCCTGGGCAGGCTTATACGTAAGCTGTTAACCAGTACAGTGTACATTCTTTCGCCAGAAACTGGCGAATCATCAGCGGAAGGGAGAGAATGACCTTAGAAAAGATTTCATGATCAATCTCCACGAAAGAATGTTGCCGACCCCGGCAGGTATCGAACCCGCGTCCTCCTTATCACCAGTCAGACGCGCATCCGAATGAGCTACAGAGGTCGGCGAGGAACAGAGGAGAAAAAAATGAATGGAAGTGTAGAATCAGAAGAAATAACAACACTCCCCCTCTACCATTACCTGTTTCCAAGGACAGCAGGCATTGCCCAGCTGTTACCCAATATCAGTTGGAACGCCCCAGTGATGCAAGATACCCAATACCTTTGCCTCATCCAACCACCCTCGTGAATGGACTAATACAATTTAATCGGGAATGAGGACTCAAAAGCAATGTGACGTCAGAGCAGAAGGGAATCACAGAGTGTCGAACATAAGACATGAAACATCGAGTTCCATCCCTCCTTGAAATGTTTAGGGTGGGGTTATCAAAGACTTCTTGGTCTGGTTAACCGCCGTGCAATCCTACCCCACTTTTCTACATGCAAAAAAGGCTCAAGCGGAGGTTTTAATGTTGTTTATTATTTAGCTTTGTCAGATTTATTTTTATTTACAGTATTTTTTAGGGTGATAAAGAATCGATTTGTATGATTCCTGACAAGTTAGATTGCAGACGACTATCCTTATCAATGAGACGAATATACGTTAACCCTTGTCCTACTGAGTACATGCATTTAAATATGCCACACCAACTTCTGATCATCGACAAATCAGAATACTTGATGCAAATTATTGCAACAAATTCATAAACTGAGCGACAATGAAGATCCTGATCAGATGGCTTCTTCAGGAGCAACCTGATCTGTATCTACATTGTTTGAAAGATAAGACATATTACATGGCGTTATTACACTCTCAGACGCGACGTCATATGATAAATGTATTTAAAAATACCACATCCACTTCTGATTATTGACAAATCAGATTACTTGATGCAAATTATTGCAACAAATTCATAAACTGAACGACAATGAAGATCCTGATCAGATGGCTTCTTCAGGAGCAACCTGATCTGTATCTACATTGTTTGAAAGATAAGACATATTACATGACGTTATTACACTCTCAGACGCGACGTCATATGATAAATGTATTTAAAAATACCACATCCACTTCTGATTATCGACAAATCAGATTACTTGATGCAAATTATTGCAACAAATTCATAAACTGAACGACAATGAAGATCCTGATCAGATGGCTTCTTCAGGAGCCATCTGATCTGTACATGTATCTACATTGTTTGAAGGATAAGACATATCAGGGTTCAGAAGGACAAGGGTTAATTGGGTGGCTATGTATATTTCATTTGTTGAACAAATCCCAAAATGTATTCATAACAGATGCTCGTACATTTATGCACACGTGGGAATAAGCTGTAAAAAGCATATGTCCATACGTAAGATTATCTGACAGAAATCGTCCACAGGGGAAATTATTAACCTACATTTCCCACTCTTTGTGATCTACAATTATCCCGTATACTCTCTGATTTACAATTATTCTTTACGCTCTGATTTATTGTAAATGCTTGTGTAGGTTATAAGCATTGATTCTCTAAGTATAATAATTAGGCCGTGGCCAATGTAAAGGGGTCTCCGACCATTCACAATTATGACCCCATTGAACCCCACATTAATATAAAAGTAAAGCTGGGGTTAACTGGGGTATACGCTATTTATCATATTTCTGCTCAGTAACATAGATCGTGGCTTCTGTCAGAACCGCCTCACTGAGGCAGTTCTAACGCATTATGAAAACACGCCTATACTAATACATTGTAACCTTTATCGCTGACAAAAATGAAACTTTTAAGATGAAAAATTGTGATATCTTTCTTATTTATCCGCAAAATATAGATTTGGGGAACTCGTAAGAATCGCCTCATCGAGATGGTTCTAACGAGTACCCACGATCTATACTTTAGAGCAGAAATAAGAAAAATAAGGTTTACCATTGTAAACCCCAGATTTTCTATATAAAAGTGGGGTTCAAGGGGTCAAAATTATATAGGCGTGGTTTTCGTGATGGGATGTCCACAGTCTATGTTTTGAATAGATTATAGAATTATTATAAAATATCAGAATTTGTTAATATCAGAAAAAATCATTTTTGGTGCCAACATTTTCAATATACATGTATTTAAACAGGCGTTTTTTTTTTTTCGTAATCCATGCGCTCAGCGGAGCCACACATCAGACTATGCATATACCTAGCCAGAATACAGCCTTCTCTGACTGCAAGGAGAAGCTTTAAGCAATTCGCCATATACATCAACATGACTCACAGCGAAGGCTCTGATGAGACTGCGCAGACTGCGCGCACATGGTCGAAGACCTTTTCGCTTGGCGCGGCCTATATAGTGAGCCACACCAGGAGAAAAAAGTATCTTCAGGGTTTCTCCAGCAGTTATAAAATAGGTCCGCAATTCCATTTCTTTAGGTATGATAAAAATCACAAAGTTTTTTTTTTCTTCGTGGCAAGCCTTAGTTCGAGTAGACAGTGAAATATGTGCAGACCCATCACAAAAAACACGCGTATATAATTTTGTGCCCCTTGAACCCCACTTTTGTATATTAAAACTGAGGTTTACGGGGGTAAATATTTTTTTTTTCCTGTTTCTGCTCAAAAATATAGATTGTGGGTTCTCGTTAGAACCGCCTCGATGTCACAGCGAAGGCGGCACCCACAATCTAGATTTGGAAGATTTTTAGAAGAAATAAGAATATATCACAATTTTGCATCTTAAAATTTGCATTTGTTTTCGGCGATAAAGGTTACAATGTATTTATATAGGCGTCTTTACGTAATGTGGATGGATGTGCTTGCTGATCTTAAATCTCTCGGATTTAAATTGCAGTTAAACAGGTCTATTTTGTAAAATGCCTCAACATCTATTGAGATATGAGTGGATTCATCATAAAGAAGATTAGATAATTAAACCATTTCACTGCCGGCCTCGGTAGTTCAGTCGGATGCGCGTCTGACTGGTGATCAGGAGGACGCGGGTTCGATACCTGTTGGGGCGGCAACATTTTTCGTGGAGATTGATCGTGAAGTCTTTCCTACGGTCATATTCTCTCCCTTCCGCTGATTCAAGAAGGGCAGTTGTCCATTTCTGGTGAAAGAATGTGCACTCTACTGGTTAACCGCTTACGTATAAGCCTTCCCAGGAAAAGTATGGATAGGTAAACTGACCAGCTCAAAAATTACCGAAATAGTCTTTACTGGGCCGTTTTAACTCCAATAGAAGCAAAACAAACCATTTCACGAGAAAACGTTTCCGCCGTTTGCCATTATTAAAAAAAAAAAACAAAAAAACACGCATATACAAATATAATGGAAATTTTACCACCAAAAGATGTTTTTTCTTTCAGAGAGAAAAAAAAAAGCCCGATTTTATTCGTATTTCTGTTAAAACATTGATTGTAGATTCTCGTTAGAACCGCCCAAGAGGGGCGGTTCCAATGAGTACTCACAATCTATGTTTATGATCAGAAATAGAGAAAAAATGTATACCACTGTAAACCCAAATTTTCCAATATAAAAAGTAGAAGGAAACAAAGATCAGGAATCGATACAATTAACTTACTCCACCCATCAAAGACACCAAAGGGAAAGAACTGGGATTTAAGGGGGTCAGAATTATATAGGCATGTTTTCGCGATGGCAAACAACAAAGGTGACAATCAGTCTGCGCATGTGCACAGGGTGATCAGTTGTTTATTGGTCGCTGTTAGAATAGTACACTGCCTCCTAATTCTATATTGAAAATTTCAGGACTCTTGCTACACAACGTGCAGTTGAGCAGGTAGGATGGGTTGTGTCTTACTAACCGAAGTCTCCCATTATGAAAACACACCTATATAATATTGACGCCATTTAACCAACTTTTATATAGTAAAACTGGGGTTTACAGGGGTACATGTTTATATTAACTTTCTTATTTCTGCTCAAAAACATTGATTGTGGGTACTCGTTAGAACCGCCTGCTCGAGGCGGTTCTAACGGGTACCTACAATCTATGTTTAGAGCAGATCTAAGCAATATATTAGAATTTTATCTGAAAAGTTCCATTTTTTTTTTTGGTGGTAAAATTGTAAATATGTTTGAAAAGGCGCGTTTTCGTAATAAAGAGACACATTTTCACATGACAGGGCTCATTATATTATATATTTTGTGTTTAATTAGCGTTGCTGAGTATTTCCATAAGTTCCATAAGTACTGTAGCAGAAATGCTTAGGGACCTATTATAGAATTGTAAGCCTAAAGTCAAGTGGTGCGTTGATTTGCCTGAAAATTGGCAAAACTGTTCAGGAAAACAAAGAGTTAAATAAAGTGTGAAATACAGTATCTCAATGTGGCTACAATTATTAACATTACGATAACACAGCCGTGCGACATAGTGCAAATCTCCAAAATGGCTACTTTTCGGATGAAAATCCATGGTATTTTTTATTTATACTGCAAACGTAGGTTATGGGTGCTCGTTAGAACCGCCTCAATGAGGCGGTTCTATCGAATACCCACAACCCATGTCTAGGAGTAAAAATAAGAAAAATAATGTTTACCCCCGTAAACCCCAGTTTTCTCTATACACAGTGGGGTGTAAGGGGAAGTTCATTTCATGGACTTGTTCACGTGATAAGCAAGCGGCCTGTTTAAGCAAGACATTCAATATTCGAAACAGGCAAGTGCATTTAAACTGGTTAGTTAAAACGCTTTCAAATTCATTCAAATGCAAATGGATACGAACTCAAACCTTCAAAGCCAAGGGTATTCAAATTCAAGTACTCGTACATTCAAATGTTCCACTGATGAGGCATAATTGGCCGAACAAGCCAGTTCGATCCACAAAGTTCGATTCTTGATTTTCATTATTTAAAGCTTTAGTCTCGATTTTAATTCTTGTATGTGTGTTCTTTATTTTAGAATGATACCTTTATTGTTTTATTTCACATGTATTAGGCAAGCACCTGTTCTGAACTAGCACATCTTCATTGTCCATAAAATGCTTGTTTAATACAAGTGTTGATGTGGTTTATTCATCACGAAAACACGCCTATATTATTTTGACCCCCTTGAACCCCACTTTTTATAAAGTAAAACTGGGGTTTACAGGGGTAAACCCTATTTTTCTTATTTCTGCTCTAAAATATAGATAGTGGGTACTCGTTAGAACCGCCTCAATGAGGCGGTTCTAACGAGTGCCCACAATCTATATTTTGAGCAGAAATAAGAAAAATATCACAATTTTTCATCTTATTTTTTTCATTTTTTCGGTGATAAAGATTGCAATGTATTTGTATAGGCGTGTTTTCGTAATGTTTTGTCATACGTACCTCTTTCAAAATTTGGTTTAATACTTGGGTCGTATCTTGATTCATTCAGCATCGTCATCAGAATTTCCTGCCTGAAATTCAGATGATATATATTTATAAGCAAACAGGTAACATAGCATTACGAAAACATGCCTATACAAATACATTGCCAACTTTATCGCCGAAAAAATGAAAATTTTAAGATGAAAAATTGTGATATTTTTCTTATTTCTGCTCAAAATATAGATTGTGGGAACTTGTTAGAACCGCCTCATCGAGGCGGTTCTAACGAGTACCCACAATCTATATGTTAGAGCAGAAATAAGAAAAATTAGGTTTACCCCTGGAAACCCCAATTTTACTATTTAGAAGTGGGGTTCAAGGGGGTCAAAATTATATAGGCATGTTTTCGTGACGATGAATGCCGTCAAAATGTTGTCATCAGTTAAGATTTAATTTACATTCATGACATTGTAACCAAAATACGCATCATTGAGCATAACCATATTTAACATCCTATTCTCTTAGAGACGATACAAAACGACCCACAAGGGTTGACATGTCGTTAAACTCAAAACAATCAAACAATCTTTCATAATCGCAGACTAAAACCATCGTAGTAACAAGCCAAAAAGTATTATAAAACACTCTCCTTTTGTGGCGAGAAATTTTCGCTGTTTTAAAATTCAAAAGCACCGGCTTTTGAGGCTAAAGCTTATGCTGTAATTAGCCTGGTATTTGGGGACAGATGCATGGTAATTTTGCCGCAAAAATTTCTTTTCCGCTAACATAGCTCAAATTTTCCGTACGTGATAATCAATTGGTTTACTAAATTTTGTCTGAAACCAAGATGCTTATTAGATATGAAAACAGCTTTCGATCCTTTTTACCCTATCTGTTATCTCTTTCCATTGTGATACGATTATAACAAGTGTGGTTTTCGTCAGATGCAAACTAATGAGCGATCCACATGTACAACACACTGTTTTATAAATATTGATTTATGAGTGTCGAAACTTCGGTGGTTGTAATTTTAAAGAGGACCCGAGTTATAACGGCAGTATTTTTCCCCTATAATTGTGCCGTTATAATGAATTTGTCGTTATAAAGAATCCCAGATAGGAGCATGATAGGATATAAAAAGGAGAAGTAAAACAAAGATCAGGAATCGATACAATTAACTTACTCCACCCATCAAAGACACCAAAGGGAACGAAACAAAAGAAATATAGATGTTTTTTCCACATCACTACTCCAAGAAAAATGTTATAGATATTTGTTAGAATCGCCTCGGTGAGGCGATTCTAACAAATATCTATAACATTTGTTTCTTGGGGTATCTTTTATGACTATGGATTTGATTTGGGCATTTCCAACCCGGGGAAAGCCCACGTCTCTCGGAATCGAGGCTAAGCCTTGAGATAATAATTAATTCCATTGAAATTGTCGTTATCACGCGTTTTGTCGTTATAACGAATGACGGTATAAAGAGAGTTGACTGTAATATATTTGGGTTAATTGTATTCATTGATCTTGAAAATGTATGTCGTGTGTACTCACTGAGGAGATTTTAATGAGTACACGCAAGATATTCAAAAGAAGATTGAAAATTCCTCTATTAAGACCACCTTTGGGACAGTTCAAAAGTGGTCTTCAAGACCACTTTTGAACAGTCCCAAAGGTAGTCCATGCCCAGAAGGACATGTGTGCAGAAAACACGTAGAAAGAATAACTGCATCCTTCTAAATAAGTTTTTTCAAGCAATATGTCTTATTTTTAGGTAGTCTTGTTAGCGGAAATTTAGCCGTCGTGATATGACTGAAAAATTGTTGAAAGCGACGTTAAACCCGAATTCACACACATTAGCGGAAATTTACTGTAAATCCCCATTTTCCAGCTGACCTGGCACTATGATCAACCCTCATTGTTTCGAAATACTCCTGTATCGAACAAATTTTATAGCCCAAAAGGCGTTTCTAGCCAGTGTAACCAATATATGCGACCCCTACTCTCGTAAGAACCACCTAATTCTATAGCGTCTGGTTGGTGCCAAAAACGGTACAAGTACAAAATGTCAACTTTTGATGAGAGACAAAATAGAAGTGAAGGCAATGATCAGGAATCGATACAATTAACCCACAGCTCCCATCAGAGATACCAAAGGGAAAGAAACACAAACATGAAACGACTAGACCCAAATGAAAACATTAATAGCGAAAAGGCAAAAGGATAGTTACTTTTCCACAAAATGGCCAATTGGCTATCCAAAAATAAAACAATATAAGCGTTACACACACTCAAAGACAAGCCATAAGAAAAATAAACCGCGACAGAAGAACCGCCTTGGAACGGTCAGTGAAACCAATTCCACTGGGGGGGGGGGAGGGGTTAAATCGAATTTACGTGGCCATAATCCTCGCCCTTACTTCCGTCGCTTAAGATTGCTTCAGTTAACAATAGCAAAGAAAACCGTCCTATTCCTGGTTACTAAACTTCATAATGATGATCTCATCTGTGTGTGAATGTGATTACTAAAAATGGCATTTGTAAATTTAAATGTTGATACACATTTTCTGCTCTGAGTATTTTGGTGCAAAATCAGTGTAAGTGCATTCAGCGTTAAAACAATGTAAATACACAACCTTATTTCAATAGCCTTTCACATTGTAAAGCAGTAACATAAGGGCACTGGGTAGGTAATATGCTACGTTTTATGCATGATGCATGTTATTTTCACTCTCATCCTGCAACATCACACAGCAGAATTTTTTTGCGGTTTAAAAAAGTTGGCGCAGTAAGTGCACTTACACCGTGTCTGCGCCAACATTTTTCAAAATGTCAGAGCAAAAACTGTATTACTGACAAAAATATAAACTGTTGAAATAAGTTATGATTCAGACAAAATTCAGCTGCAGTTTTTATCTACCAAGTGAATTATGTTCTTAGGCTGCCATTTATGAAAAAAAAAACAACAACAACAAAAAAACATTTTAGCCAAAATGTCAGTTACACCGTTATTGCATCAAGCAGACGAAATACTTGAATGAATTGTAACAAAGAAAATGGAACAAAAGGTTCGTATCTGTTTAAAGGCATTGCTTCAAAGCGTTGCTTTGAACTTGAGGTGTTAACTTTGGTCTAAAGGGTATATAGCTAATACTGATAGTATACTTCAACATATAGTGTACTTGGGTTGAAAGGATGTTGACATAAAATAAATCTGATTGCAACAGTTGTGCACTTCTTACTCTAGGTAATGCATCGGGAATAAAAGGGAAATATGTTTCTGACCTACAGCTGCGGTATTTGAATTGATACATCGATACCGTTTTTTTCATGGTGCGACAAGAGAGACAAGCATTTCGTCAAGTTATGCTTCAAATAAAGTCAATTGTAAATTGAGTGGGAGGTTTGATTGGTACGCTAGTGCTGTGTAGCTTTAGTGCCAGGGCGTTCGGCTGATGTAGCTTCAGCGGGACAAGGGCCTGTTTTCCTTGCAGCAGGTTTGTGATTGGGGCTGTTTTTTTTTTTTTTTTTTTTTCAGTTTTAATTTTTCTTTTACTCTATCTTATAATGCCCCTTCTCTTGGGAGGCGGCTTGAGTTAGACGCTTGCTTGAGGACTCACCGGCTATTGGTAGTTACTGTCGCGGGCGATTGTCCTAAGTACTGGGAAACCACTTGGATGATCTAAGCCTGCCAAGGAAGAGTGATGTTAGCTGACCGGCTCGCTATGGCCTTAGCTGTTGACCGAGCCGTTAAACCACAACACAACGCACAACTAACTCAGTTGGGGGCCATGCAAATTGGTTCAAGACAAGGGAAGTTCGTGCCGCTGAGGATTTGTGCCTCCCAATCGGGCGCTTTGATTAATTGCGATCGATTGTGAGGCGTAATTGGATTGATTTAAGGATATGTTATCGACCTCTTCATATAAATACACAAGTGAATCGCTTCATGAGTACACAAAACGAACATTTTGAAGATAAACTAAAACAATTCTCGCTAAATTATCCTTAAAATATTGATAACTAGAGCTACATGTATGGGGAGAGTTTTGGGGACTCATATTCACCATTTTATTTACGATTTATCCGTATTCCAGTCATTAAGGGGAAAGGGAACACCTGGCATATTTGTCCACAATTTTTCAAAACCAGACAGCTTTGGGGACTTCATATTCGCTTTTCTGTAAGCCCTGTCCCACTGAAAAAGGGGTCTACTAGAGTAAAGTAAAGAATTTGCTCCCTTTAAGAATTGACCCCTATTGGCATGGAAGACCAAAATACTTTGGCAAGAGTTGCCCTCCATGAAGGTGTATCAACTCCCCTTAAAGTGTCACTGTGTTGCATACAGGGGTAAAAACGTATACGTATTGAAAAATGGAGTTTACTGGGCTCATGTGAGCTACGTGAACCAGAAATGTGCTCTCATATAACATCACGGTGTGCAAAGCGAATACTAAAAATACCCACTACCTGACATGAAAAGGCATGTTTATGGCAAAACGCGAAGACTCTGATCAGTCTCAGCAAACGCAGACTGATCAGAGCATCCTCTGTGCGCATATGACCGAAAGCATAATTCACGTATCATCGGTCATGTATCTTTGACAAGGAAGGGGTATAGACTACCCATTTTAGACGCTTTGAATGTCTATCTTGCACGTGGGCTTAATTGTTCAGAACGTCGGCGTGTTTCTAGAAAAAAAAAAACTATTATGTTCCAAATTAAAGGAATGAATGTTAAAAATTGCATTTTTGTTGTTGAAAGAAAAAGCAATGAAAATTCATCTGAAAGAAAATTTTCTTTAGAAACCGACCATGATTGAACAACTCATTCTTCATCAACTTTCTCAAAAACAAAAATATTTTTTGACCAAAATCCATGAACTAGCAACAGCGAGAAATAGTTTTCTTTTCCAAAACTGTCGTTATGATCTAACATGTGTGCTCATGTATTATTGCATTTATTAAACGGGTCGAAGTCTAACTAGTGGTTTTCTTTTACTCCAGCATTTCAGTGGTTTTTCAGCTGTCGAGTCCTCACCGTTGTCTCACCTCTGTGGTTCTTTGATTATTTGTGTTCACGGAGATGTTGCACTGATGAGTTAGGAGGCCTTCATGCGGACTGAACAAATTATTTGTCTAAATCGCGACAGAAGTAAGGGCGAGGATTGTGGCCACGTAAAATCGATTTAAGGATCAGAAATACGAAAAATAATGTCAATCCCAGTTTTCACTATATAAAGTGGGATGAAGAGGGGTGTTCATTACACGGACTTGTTAACGTTATGTACAGGCACACACACAGAAGTTCACCTACAATGCATGCTTCAAGATTGACCAAAATATTTATAGCTATAAAATTAAAGGGTTATATCAATGATCTGACGTTTTAAAAAGTCGGATCTAAATGATATGAGTCATTGTGAGATGTCTCATCCCATGTTTGTCATCCTGATAAATCCTCTCTTCATAAGAATGGATGAGCCAAAATTCAAAGATCGAAGAATCGTTTTCTGGAACTTAGTGTTACCATCGTTAATCGTTCCCTAGGTGTAGATAAATAAATAAATAAATAAATAAATTTTATTAAATTAACAAAATTAGATAATATAAATATAACGTGGCAATACTTGTGGACATCAGACTAAAACACTATAATCTAATACTACGTTGTGATAAAGTGCAAGGAAATGAGGACCAATCGAGCTAGGCATGTCAAAATGGTAATATAAGAAATGTGAAGGACAGCCAAGCATTTTTCTATCATGACATTAAGTCTGTAGTACATACCTAATAAAATTAACCTTAACAAAGGCGTAGCCAGAATAAAAGTATTTTTTTCACACAACAAATAAGTTTATGTAAAACAATTTGAGCCAGCGCATGACAAAACCTACAATAAGACAGGCGCGCACAACGAAGACTCAGATCAGCCCGCGCATCCGCGCAGTCTGATCAGAGTCGATGCGCAGGCTGATCAGAGTCTTCGTTGTGCGCTGTGAGGATAGCAGCATGAGAATTCTCTGGTTATACTATATGGATGCGCAGGATGATCTGATTCTTCGCTGGATCACGTCTTATTGTAGGTTTTGTCCTGCGCTGGCTCATTTTTCTTTCATGTCGGAACAACTCTAGAAAAATGAAAGAGTTTGTTCCCTCGGAAAGACTGTGCTCCCGAGGGGGGCAGGTTTTGACAATGTGTTACAATTGCATTTAGACGTAACGCAAAATACTATTTAGGCGATTTCTCGTTATTTTTTTGTTTGTTTGTTTGTTTGATTTGGGGTTTAACGTCCCCGCCAACGCCGTACAGGTCATTTTGGAGACGTTGCTTCCAATTTTGTGGGACTTTTACCCGACATTTAGATGAAATGACATCTCAAGCCCTGTCGCCCAATGAAACCAATAGGGTTTATTAGCATGGACGGTCCGACTCGCACTTCTCGTTATTACAAATATGCTACACAATTTTGCGTAAAATGCATATTCGTCCTTATCTTAATCCGGGGTTGGCTGTACACACACTATAGCTTGAGGGTCCTGAATTTGTGAGCTGAAGGTTTCTAAAGAACTTTGAAAGTTTATCATTTGGAGAATAACCTGGAGCATGAAACACAATACAGCGACTGTGACATGTAAAGTACACGTTCATGTACCTGTTGTAATCATATGTTTGCCAATTGCTTGTCCTGAATGTCTAATGTACGTACTGGTACTGTACCGCTGGTAATTATCTTTGACGACATTCGGAAACGGATAAGACAAACATGGTAGAAAGATAGGCTAGTCAGGTTTCTTCACCCGATGTACATTTCATGTTTGCAAGTCTATGTTATGAACATCTACTCTGTAAACCCGAAATGCGGGGCGATAAGCTAGATTTACGAGTGCTATACTAAAATGCTCTCCCTTTGTTGGCTAAATATAACGATCGTACGCAATTGTTAGAACTGCTTTAATAAGGCGATTCAAACGAGCACCCAAAGCTATATTTGTGCGGGGCGGTCTTTAACAACGCCATCAGGCGTAGGAAGAATTAATTTGATACAAAATGCCTGTTTTCAGAACCTTTAAGTCAGCTTAAAAGTCAGCATTACAGCTTTCGAGCATGTTGACAACGCACCTGAACTTGTCTTGCGTTTGTATCGCTCGAGATACGCACTCGCAGTTCACGCGTTTCAACTGCGAATTTTTACATTTTAGCCAATGAGTGTCCTTTATAAAAACGCGATACTGCGCATAAATCGTGATTGTAGATCAGCCACTCAAAATAGAAGTGATGGCAATGATCAAGAATCGATAAAATCAACCCACAGCTCCCATCAGAGACATCTAAGGGAAAGAAGCACAAACATGAAACCAACTAGACCCTAATGGAAACACAAATAGCGGAAAGCCGAAAGGACAGTTACTTTCCAACAAAATGACCAATTGGCGAGCCAAAACAAAATAATATAAGCGATACATTCACTCAAAAGACAAACCATAACAAAAATAAACAGCGACACAAGAACCGCCTTGGAACAGTCAGTGAAACAAATTCAACTGAGGGGCTTAAATGCGATTTTACGTGGCCAAAATCTTCGCCCTTATTTCCGTCGCGATCTAGACAAACAATTTGTTCAGTCCGCATGAAGGCCTCCTAACCCATCAGTGAATTATCTCCGTGAACCAAAAAATCACAGAGATGAAACAACGGTGATGACTCAACAGCAAGAAACCACTGAAATGCTGGAGCAAAAGAAGACCAACAGTTAGACTCTGAATGGGCCGACCAGATACAGAGCCTCAGGCACCAACCAACATTTCATAAAATTAGATACTCTCTAATTTGCAGTAAACCGTTACGCTGGAACCGTCATAGAATATATGGCCTGACCCACCGGCGTGCAATTAAAGAGGGAAACAAAGATGTCTACCGTGATTGGGTTAACTACCATGCATGCAGTCTGTCGTGTAACATTCATGTTGTACCCTATCTTTTTATATCGCTGAAGTCATTGCGTTTACATATTTTTCTGAATGTATATACTACGTAAGTCACCATAAAATTCGTGTTCCGATAGACATGTTGCAGAAGAGGGATTTTAGTCCAACGTTGAATTTTGAAATTAAATCGGAATGACGTCTATAAAATTTTGAAAAGGCTGTGCGCAGTTTATGATACCGATAACCCTGATTAAGAAGCTTAGCAGTTAAAAATGTATTACGAGTTTTGAAGTCAGTAACATGACTAGACATTCTGGCAAATCGAATAAATTACGCAATATAAATGCCATAGGATGCCGCGCGAGGAACATCACCATCCAAGAAAGTAACATTTTCAATCTCAAAATCAAACTCATCGCGTTTATCATAAATGTTGCAAGAATGAAACCCATCTTCAATAGACAGATTAAATAAAAAAAAACGGGGCCTCGGTATCAGAAGAATTTGCTTTATTTGACTGAAGTTCGATGGGATTTGACTGATCAAACCATCGAAATAGGTAAAGTCAATATTTAAAAAATCATCCAAATGTCTAGCAGTCGAGCTAAAGGCTTCAGTGATTTCCGATTGGTTTTCAACGGAAAGGGACACCAGGAAGTCTCTTTCATAACAAAACAAGAACAGATCAGCCACAAGGGGTGCGCAATTTGTACCCATCGGAATACCCATAACTTGTTTAAATAACTTTGTTTGTTTGTTTGATTTGAGGTTTGACGTCCCCGTCAACACTGTAAAGGTCATTTTGGAGACGTTGCTTCCAATTTTGTGGGACTTTTACCCGACATTGAGATGACATGACATCTCAAGCCCTGTCGCCAATGAAACCAATAGGGTTTATTAGCATGGACGGTCCGACTCGCACCGCGGTTCCTGGACAGGCTTAGCCTCTAAGCGGTTTACCTACTAGTGTGCGGGCCGGATTCAGCTCTGCGTGGAAGCATCATGCAGCCAATTAAATAACTTAGTACCAAATCTTATGTAAATATTGTCAAGTGGAAAGTTGAGAGCTTCACACACATTCTGAAATTACCATAATATAATACTTTTCATTTCGTACATTACACGCAAGATAGAAGGAGTTTTCCCTATGAAAGGTCCTTTCAATTAAATAATTAAGTTTTTCTTTTATAAGTTTGTGAGATTGCGTGTCACTAACGCAGATACAGACTCCTCTGCATTTCAAAAGGAACCAGTCAAAACAGCGTAACTATTTCGCGTTTATTGCCCTTTTTATTTTTTTTCTGCAAATTTTGATTGTTTCAGACTTTTTGTTTTATATCTGGTTACTTACAATAACAGAAACAGTATAAAAGGAAACAGATAAAATAAACTATGTAAATGGACAAGTCATTTATTCAGTTACAGTAAAACTGTGGAATTTGCCTTGGGGTAATTGGTAAAATATAGGTACTGCATATTGATTGAATTTGGTAGTATGTATACAGGAAGTTAACTGCCGAAATGCATCATGTTTATTGATCAATAATTTTATGACACCAAGGTGTACATGGGAGCTTTAAAGCTAGTTGTTTAAAAACAACACCTCATTATCTTCACTTATTCTAGATGTCAAGACCAGAAATAAACCCTTTTCATTCACTCATCTACAGAAGCGGCTCACTTTTATTTATTATTATTATTATTATTTGTTTGTATTTTTTATTTATTTATTCATTTATTTATTTATTCATTTATATATTTATTTATTGTCTTTTTCGTAATTTAATTTCCATCAGGTTAGAAAGTCCATTAACGAGCACCCTCTAAGCACCACTTTATATAAGAGAAAAGAGGGATTCTTCTGTCGCGGTTTATTTTTGGTTTTGTTTGTCTTTGAGTGTCGCTTATATCGTTTTGTATTGATAGCCAATTGGCCATTTTTTGGAAAAGTACTTATCCTTTTGCTTTCCGCTATTGATGTTTCCATTAGGGTTTAGTTATTTAATGTTTGTGTTTCTTTCCCTTTGCTCTCTCTGATGGGAGGTGTTGGTTAATTATATCGATTCCAGATCATTGTCTTCACTTCTGTTTTACGGGGTATTTAACACGAAAACACGCCCAAATAATTTTAACCAGTTTTATATATCGTAAAATTGGGGTTACAAGGGTATGTATATTTTTTTTTTTTTATTTCTGCTTAAAATAATAGACTCTTGGTACTGGTTAGAACCGCCTCGTCGAACCGGTTCTATGAAGTACCCTCAATCTTTGTTTTGAGCATAGGTATGAAAAGTATAAGGTTCTTGAGCTAAAAATTTCAGCTTTTGGTGCTAAACATTTTGATATATTTGAATTGACGTGCGTCCGTGATGTCCGTCTACGCGCATGGCCTAAATGACACTTTTCCAGGCAAGCTATGCAGTCTGATGACAGCCCTTGATGTTTTGCGAGAAAAAACGGGTTAATTTCTATCTGCATTCAGGTACAAAAACCCATATTTATATTGCCTCGCAAAGTCTGATGACAGCTTTGATGTTATGCGAGAATATATGGATTAATATCTATATGTATTCAGGTACAAAAACCCATATTTATATTGCCCCGCAAAGCAGGGCTCGTTAGATCGAATCCGGGCTTCTCCAGACTTTCGGATGGGTCTTTAAATCGAGGTCCTGTCTCCATATGACCTTAGTTATTGGTAGGACGTAAAACACGAACTCATACATACCCAGATTTATAGTAACTGAACAAAATTATTCGGGACACATGTGAGGCGCCAAGTTCTGCAAAGAGTCAGGTGTTTTTTTTTGTTGTTTTTTTAATTTTGTTTTTGTTTTCTTAGGGTACTCCGCTGATTAACGATCGCCTCGAAATAAGGGAAATAATCCTGAAAGGTCATTTATACAAAAACCAAAGAAAAAATACTTTTGTTGCAAACCTTTGAGATGACCTTATTACCGACCTACCCCACACACCTTAGGGCCTGTCCAGGTGGATGGTGCTATGGATAAAATTGGATACTAAAATTCCAGACAGAAGTATGACCAGTGTGCATCGAGATATAACAGCCCCTTTTTATGACATTGGCAAACAGCAAAACCCAGATAAGACGCCACAGAACGTGGCGTCTGATCTGAGTCTAATCTGTTTGCTCAACGAACATACATTTTGGTACAATCGGAGTCTAACTGTTGGTTTTCTTTTAATCCAGCATTTCAGTGGTTTCTTGCTGTCGAGTCCTCACCGTTGTCTCACCTCTGTGGTTCTTTGATTTTTGTGTTCACGGAGATGTTGCACTGATGAGTTAGGAGGCCTTCATGCGGACTGAACAAATTATTTGTCTAAATCGCGACGGAAGTAAGGGCGAGGATTGTGGCCACGTAAAATCGATTTAAGCCCCCCAGTGAAAATCTTCCACTGACCGTTCCAAGGCGGCTCTTCTGTGGCGATTTATTTATGTTGTTGTTTGTTACTTACTGTGTGTATCACTTGTGTCTTTTGGTTTTGGATGGCCATATGGCCATTTTGTGGGGAAGTAACTGTCCTTATGGCCTTCCTTTGTTTAGGTTTCCATTATGGTCTGGTCGCTTAATGTGTGTATTTCTTTCCCTTTGGTGTCTTTTATGGGTGGAGTAAGTTAATTGTATCAATTCCTGACTTTTGTTTTACTTCTACTATACATCAAACAAAACACACCAATTGAAATAGGACCACTCCAATCGAATAAGGTGGAATATTCTTTTGCTATATATGGGTAAAAAAGTGTGTTTTTCAGGCGCCTACCATATTTTCCCTATTTTGACTCCAAACATAGATTGTGGGCATAGTTCGAAACATCATGAACACCACGTCAAGGCGGTTGTAATGGACGCCCATTAACTAGTAAATAGCTTAGGCTTGTCAAATACATATCCAAGAGTAAATAATTATCGCCTCTTGGCCCCTTACCTATATGACAGAATACCCTAAGTGAGTTTTATCTCTAAAGGTGTTATGCGGGGTCTCCGTGGCCTAGTTGATTAGAGCGCTGACTCTTAATCATTAGGTCTCTCACCACTGTAGGTTCGAGCCTCGCTCGGGTCACATGTGAGACACCAAGTTCTGCAGCGGAAGTCAGGGGTCTTTTCTCCGGGTACTCTGGTTTTCGCCAACCTCTGATTAACGATCGGCTCAATATGAGTGAAATAATCTTGAAAGGGCCGTAAAACCAAAACCAAAAAAAAAAGAAAAGAAAAAAAGGTGTTAAGCCATCCAAAATGTGTCTTTAAGGGCGAGGTAAGGGCGAAGATTATGGCCATGTAAAATCGATCTAAGCACCCCCCCCCCCCAATGGAATTCTTTCCACTGACCGTTCCAAGGCGGCTCTTCTGTGGCGGTAGATTTATGTTGTTGTTTATTACTTGCTGTGTGACTCACTTGTGTCTTTTTATTTTGGATGGCCATTTGGCCATATTGTGGGAAAGTAACTGTCCATATGGCCTTCCTTTGTTTAGGTTTCCATTATGGTCTGGTCGCTTCATGTTTGTGTTTCTTTCCCTTTGGTGTCTTTGATGGGTGGAGTAAGTTAATTGTATCGACTCCTGATCTATATTTTACTTCTACTTTAAATATACATGTATTTGTGTTTGTTTATCCGAAGGCATTTCTACTAATAAAAAGACCAATACTGCAATTTATACAGGAACGAATTAAAAAACAGTCACACATACAAGCAACGAGGATTTTGATTGGCCCGTGCTCTCTCGCAGTGATGCGTTTTATCGTAACTTACCTGTCTTATCCTAATTGGTTGAAATTCTCTCGCACTGAAGTATTGAGTTTACCTAACGCGTTTCGAATAATCATCTTGATTGGATGATATTTACCGCGTTGAAATCACTCGTGAACGCGATGAACCGCGCATTGAAACGCGATAATTTCACACGCTCGCAATGCGCATGTGCCACGCGGACAACACGCGTAAATGGTAAACTTTCATGCAAGCGTGTTTGTATCAAATGTAGGAGAGTTTTTCAATTTGTGAAATTTTGCAGAGTGTTTGCATACAAAACAAGTATACTTCAGGCACTACATGTAACTCTATAAAACTACGGTAAAGCTACAACATTTAAACACACACATTTTGAGACATAGGGTAACTTAGTGTGTTTAGTACTTACATAGACATGTAACTAGAAATTAAACTCTATCAGATTAAGCAGTATTTACCAACATATACTGACACTCAATGAAAACGCACGACTATATTTATTTCAGAGAAGGTTATTTTATTTTTGTTACTTCCCTAGGTCCTTTGTTTCCTGTTTCAGCATCTATAAAATGTATGGTTAATGTAAACCACTCACACGGAAGAAATTGCATTTGAAAACCGTGCGTCTTCATTTACTGCCAGTGTGGAATCTTCAATAATGTACGTGGTTAGCACACAGAAAGCCTGCTTTAACACATGTTAAACTGTTTTAGGGGAATGTGAACACCTTGCAGATTTTTCCGCCATTTTTCAAAGGGACACAACTTTCGGGACTGTCTTTCGTTTTTCTATAGGCTCAGTCCCACCGAAAAGGGGTCTACTCTTAAAGGAACAGGAGCAATTTTTTTTTCCTTTAAGAGTTGACCCCCTATTTACATGGGAGACAAAATACTTTTGCAGGAATTGCCTTCCCTGAAGGTGTTCCCAGTCCTCTTAAGGGTTACCTATCGTAGCAACACTTTGTGTGTTTACTCACCTTATGCTAATATAGGAGAGAAAATGTGGAATTGTATGTCGGTAACAATCAGAAAACGTTTGGGAAACTCCGCACCCACCCACCCAAGAGCTTCATATCACTGTTTTAATTTTATGAAATGTCCCTAAATTCTTACCACTTGAAAAAAAAACATTTCAAAGCACTTGTGAATGCAAAGTGAGGTCAAAAGTATGTGGCAACATATTCTACGGTATATTTTCAGAAACCAGACGTTTTTGCATAAATACCTATGCGCATGGCTGTTTGAAGCCATTGTCAAACAGACCGAAAGCCGTGCTCAAACAGCAAAAAAAATGTTCAAGCATGCTGTTTGAAGATGGATTATGAGCTTTTGATATCACAAGACGGGCCTTGCGTTGTATACGTTACGTTGAGCGACGTAACGTTATCGCCCTGAACGCAGCGTTTGAAGGTTCTATGAGGACGTCATTGGGTTACTGCATAACAACGTCATTGTTAACAACATTCTGAACTGACCGCCATTTTGGCTAGCCCGTCGCGATTGAAGAGTTTATAGGGAATTTATGTGGAGCTTTTGGGCGTTTTCGTCAACTTTTGCTGTCGGAATTGTAAGTTATGCAAGAACAACGATCATCCATGGTTATTGCATTGCATTAACATTTGCCGGATCCTTCGGAAGATATTTGAACATTCGGCCTAGCGGCCTCATGTTCAAACAGCTTCCTCGGGACCCGGCGAATGTTAATGCATGAAACCCTATATTATTACATGACGCCACGTTTCATTCGCCGGTAATTGGTTAATGATGGCTTTCAGTGTTTTCCGATTTTGGAAGTAAGGGCGAGGATTGCGGCCGCGTAAAATCGATTTAAGTCCACCAGTGGAGTTCGGTTCACTGACGTTCCAAGGCGGTCTTCTGTCGCCGTTTATTTGTGTTGTGTTTTGACTTTGAGTGTGTGTATCGCTTGTATTTTTATTTATTTATTTATTTTTGTTTGTTTTGTTTTGTTTTGGATAACCAACTGGCCATTTTGTGGAAAAGTAAATGTCCTTTTAGCATTCCGCTATTGATGTTTCCCTTAGGGTCTAGTTATTTCATGTTTGCGTTTCTTCCCTTTTGACGTCTCTGATGGGAGCTATGGGTTAATTATCGAATCCTGATCATTGCCTTCATTTCTTTTTTTGATGCAATACATTAATAAAAATCAAAAATGAGTTCCTTTAAGAGCAATGAAAATATTCATAAGAAAGAAGATGGCTCATACTACGTAGTTTCGGCTAATAAAGCCTCATCAGTGGGATTGCATTTAGTGGTTGCACATAAATGACATAACCGTCCAAATGGCATACAAATGGAAGCAAATTTATTTTGATTCTGACGGTATACACTGTTTGTTTGTTTGTTTGTATTGTGGTTTAACGGCCCAGTCAACAATATTTTAGGCTTTTTTTGAGACAGTCAGTTTCCCTATCCACACTTTTTCTGGGAAGCCGTTTACCAGTACAGTGCACATTCTTTCGCCAGAAACTGACAACTGCCCTTCTTTAATCAGCGAAAGAGAGAGAATGATCCTAATGATATTTCATGATTAAACTCCTCTAAAGAATGTTGCCGAACCCGGCAGGTATCGAACCCGTGTCCTCCTTGTCACCGGTCAGACGTGCATCCAACTGAGCTACCGAGGCCCCCATGGTATTACAAAAGCCATAATTCCAAAATACACAGAGTGTAAAAAAATGCCCCTCGGAAAGTTTCAATAATGAGTATAAGAGTAGGTGGAAGAGTCCTTTTGTTAGTTTCAATATATGTACCTTAGGCCAAACCGGCTATAACTCGAAATAAAGAGGGACCTATTTTTTTGTTTGTTTGTTTTGAGGCTTAACGTCCCCGTCAACATTGTATAGATCATTTTGGAGACGTTGCTTATAATTTTGAGGGACTTTTACCCGACATTGAGATGAAATGACATCTCAAGCCCTGTCGCCCAATGAAACCAATAGGGTTTATAAGCATGGACGGTTTGAATCGCTTTGCCTGGGCTGACTTAGATCCTTTAAGCGGTTTACCAGTTCTCATGTGCGGTTGGTTACAGCTCTGCGTGATGGCCCCCGCCCATAGGGGCTTGAAGAAATAGATGGGCTGCATGATGCTTCCACGCAGAGCTGAATCCAGCCCGCACACTAGTACTGGTAAACTGCTTAGAGGATCTAAGCCTGTCCAGGAACTGCGGTGCGAGGCGGACCGTCCATGCTGAAAAACCCTATTGGTTTCATTGGGCGACAGGGCTTGAGATGTCATTTCATCTCAATGTCGGGTAAAAGTCCCACAAAATTGGAAGCAACGTCTCCAAAATGACCTTTACAGTGTTGACGGGGACATTAAACCTCAAATCAAACAAAACAAACAAACAGCTCTGCGTGGAAGCATCATGCAGCCCATCTATTTCTTCAAGCCCACGATGGGCGGGGGCCATAGGAATCTATCTGATATAATTTTGCCTATAAACGCAGTCATATATATTGTGATGCGTTTAGTAGAGTCTTACTCTTTTCGTTCAAAAGCACATGGCATTGCACTTAATGCAAAGAGAGGCTACAATCATATAAAATTCTGTGTCTACATTCTGAATGATGATCATACGTTACGGAAACGATTGTGCTTTCTCAGTCCTGGATTGCACCAGTGAAATAAAAAATCTTTGAGTAGAAAGGAATTCAAGCCTTACTTGCACGTCTGTGCCAAAAATACCCTTGTTAAGCTCATTCATAAAGCAATCCATTACGATAACACACCCGTGCGACATAGCGCATTTTCCACATTTCCAAAATGGCTACTTTTCTGATGAAAATTTGCGATATTTTTCTTATTTATACTGCAAACATAGGTTGAGGGTGCTCGTTAGAACCGCCTCATTGAGGCGGTTCTAACGAGTAACCGCAACTTCCGTATTGGAGCAGGAATAAGAAAAATAATGATTTCCCCTTTAACCCCCAGTTTTCTCTATATAAAGTGGGGTTTAAGGGGTGTTCCTCTCACTGGTTTGTTCACGTGATGTCATGCCTCATTTAAAAGTCGGTGCCAAAAATAACCTTGTTAAGCTCATTCATAAAGCACAAATTTACAGTGGTAAAGATTATATTAGGTATTCTTGCTCGATAACATCAGTCCTCTTGAGCGACACTTAATGCGGTTATAAAGAGTACTCACAATCACTTGTGAATAAAAACAAGACAAAACTAATAGAAATTCATCAAAAGGCCACCCTTTCTACAGCTACATGTATAAAAAGCGTCAGACCATACAGGAGGGTTGGTTACGAGATATCGGAAAAGGGATTTTCACTGTTCTTGAAGTAGCCTGCTTTTGAAATACATGTATACCTAATGATAAATGTAGTAAATAGGTATTAGAAGAACTCTTAAGTTTTCATTGCATAGTTTCTTGCCAAAGTATTAAAATGTATAAAATGAACTTTTTTCAGGCAGCATCCGAAATTGTCATTTGGTGAGGTAAATCGGCGGTTTTACGATCGGAAATTCATTTTACGGGGACGCGTCAGCGGTGCAGTAAAACGGGATTTGCGACCGTAAAACCGACGTTTTTTGACGCTAAAACCGACGATTTACACCCCATTGATACTTTCAATGCCGTTATCCCCAGTCTTATGCACTTATTCACTTGTTTTATTGTTGTTGTTATTTTTCTTATAATATGCTGTTTTTGCCCGAAACGACAAGCGCAGTGAGCTGCGCGAAACCAAATACCAACCAATAACAAGAGGCCCATGGGCTACAATGCTCACCAGAGCTCAGGGGGGCACTGATTAATGGCAGCAATGTATTTTAATTAACCATGGAGGCCCTGCTCCCAAGGCTGCTACGGATAAAATTTCGATCCAATCAGACTAGTGGCTTCAGAGGTCTGATGTTGCTTGAAGACAACAGATGACAATTGACAATTTCCCATCTGTGGCAATAGACCAAAAAGAACATTATTAAAGGAACATTTCTATGAAAGTTAGACAAAATATCTTGAGAGGCATTAATGTCATTTTTCAATTTTCCCAATTATAAGTCAATGGAAACTCTTAACTTGCCATAGCAAACAAACCTAAGAGCCAAATTCATAAACCAGAGCTCAGGTGGGCACTACCCAATGGAGCCCTGATTGATGTCACTAAATGGGTCTTATAAAAAGGAACAGAGGCATATATGGTTTAGCGGTGGGGATATGTATGGTTCCTGAGACGTAAGGCCTTTTAAGCAATGGAGGGATTCGGGCATGGCAGATCCCAGAAAAGCCAAAGATTGTTGTCATTGAATATGTCTTATCATAAAGATCAAGAATCTATATGGTTAAATGGTGGGGATCTGAACGGTTTCTGAGATATGAGGCCCTTTTATGAAGTGGAAGGGAGAGAAATGACCCCTGCTGACCCCCCCCCCCCCTCCGCCCCAAGACAGGGTTGACTGAATGTGTATAATAACAATGAACAAGAATATATGTGATTATAGGATGGGGATTTGACTGGTTTCTGAGATATATGGCCTATTATTAAGTGGAGTCTTATCATCAGGAACAAGAATATATATGGCTGAGGGGTGGGGATCTGAACGGTTTCTGAGATATATGGATTTTAATGAAGTAAAATGATGGGGCATGGCCCGTGGCACCCCGTGGGGACCCCCATGCTGGTGTCACTGTTTGCGTCTTAGCATAAGGAACAAGAATATATATGGTTTATGGGTGGACTCTGAACAGTTTATCAGATATATGGTCTTTTGTGTAGTCGAGGGGTGGAGTATGGCCCGGGCACACCCTGGGTGACCCCTAGGTTGGTGTCACTGAATGTGTCTTATCATAAGGAACAAGAATATACATGGTTTTGGGGTGAGGATCTGTAAAAAGCCTTTTATGAAGTGGAGGGGGTTGGGCATGGCCCCCGCACATCCCGAGGGATCCCCAAGTTGGTGTCACTGAATGCGACTTATCATAAGGAACGAGAATAAATATGGTTTAGGGGTGGGGATCTGTAAGGTTACTGGGATATTGGGCCTTTTATGAAGTGGAGAGGGTGGGGCATGGCCCCGGCACATCCAGGGGGATCCCCAGGTTAGTGTAACTGAGTCCATCTTATCATAAGGAACAAAAGTATATATGGTTTAGGGGTGGGGATCTCAATGTTTTCTGAGATAAATGGCATTTTATGAAATGGAGGGGGTGGGGCATGTCCCCGGCACATCCCGGGGGACCCCCAGGTTGTTGTCACTTAATGCATCTTAGCATTAGGAACAAGAATATATATAGTTTAGGGGTGGGGATCTGAATGGTTTCTGAGATAAATGGCATTTTATGAAATAGAGGGGGCAGGACATGTCCCCGGCACATCCCGGGGGACCCCCAGGTTGGTGTCACTTAATGCATCTAATCATAAGGAACAAGAAAATTATGGTTTAGGTGTTGGGATCTGTAAGGTTTCTGAGATATAAGGCATTTTATGAAGTGAAGGGGGCGGGGCATGGCCCAGGCACAACCTAGGGGACCCCCCAGGTTGACATAAAAGCATATGGCTGTGAGAAGTTTACTCAAGGAACATGTCTATGTAAGTTTTGTCAAAACATCTGCAATGACTTGGCAGTAAATGCAATTTTTCAGTTTTCCCCATTTTAAGTCAATGGAAACTCTAAGTTGCCATAGCAACAAAACCAAAAGGCCAAATTTCATAAAAAAAACATAAAACCTGTAAAGGCAAATATGGTGAATATTTTCATAAAGTCTCAGCCTCCTAGAGCATATGGTTTCTGAGGAGATGGTTTTTTAAGTATTTTATTCTACTTTTTGCGTTTTGGTTTCCATGGCAACCAATAAAAATGAGCAGAAGGCCTAAAATCATAAGGCAGATAGTAGATTGTCTATGGAACATTTCTATGCAAGTTTTGCCAAAATATCTGCAGAGGCTTGGCAGTAAATGTCCTTTTTCTATTTTCCCCATTATAAGTCTATGGAAACTACAAGTTGCCATAGCAACCAAACTAATGAGCCGCTTTAAAAAAAAAACATAGACTTTCAATCCCCCAGCCCAAGGATGCTACAGATAAAATTTGGGCCCAATCGGCCCAGTGGCTTCAGAGGAGATGTCCTTTGAAAATGTTGACGTCATAGGACAGACGACGACGACGACAACGACGACGGACAACTGCCTATCATATAAGCTCCCCCGGAGCCTTCGGCTCTGGTGAGCTAAAAAGCGACGTTACATGATGTCACCCATTCAGACGTCGCGTTACATTATGATAGAATGACGAATATTTTTTGTTGGGCAGATGCAAATATTGATTCAATCCGTCCTCCCCTCGTAAAAATTATATTTTGGCAATCCACAACCGAACGAAACACTTTAATAACGACTCATCACGAAAACACGCCTATATAATTTTGACTCCCTTGAACCCCACGTTTATATAGTAAAACAGAGGTTTACAGAGGTATACCTTATTTTTTCAAATCCTGTTCTAAAATAAGTGTGGGTACTCGTTAGAACAACGAGTACCCACAATATACATTTTGAGCAAAAATTAGAAGAATACATGTATATATAAAAAAAATCATCTTAAAATTTTAGTGTTTTCGGTGGTTAATTTTACAACGGTTTTGTATAGGCGTGTTTTCGTAAATAAATGTAAACACAGTAAGAAAAATATTTCTTAAAGGGAATTAACATACCTTCAGGGGAGGCAAGCACTTTCAAAAAAAATATTTCTATTTCCTGTCATCATGAAAACACGCCTATATATAATTTTTACCCCCTTGAACCCCACTTTTATATAGTAAAACTGGGGTTTACAGGGGTACTCCTTATTTTTCTTATTTCAGCTCTAAAATATAGATTGTGGGTACTCGATAGAACCGCGTCGATAAGGCGGTTCTAACGAGTATCAACACTCTATATTGTGAGCAGAAGTAAGAAAAAAAAATCGCAATTTTTCATCTTAAAATTTTCATTTTTTCGGCGATAAAGGTTACAATGTATTCGTATAGGCGTGTTTTCGTAATGATCAGTAAAAGCTAATTGGAAGTTAAAAAAGTCATTACGAAACACGCCTATACAAATACGATGTAAACTTAATCGCCGAAAAATCGAAAATTTTAAGATGAAAAATTGTGATATTTTTCTTACTTCTGCTCAAAATATAGATTGTGGGAACTCGTAAGAACCGTCTCATCGAGACGGTTCTAAAAATTACACACAATCTATATTTTAGAACAGAAATAATAAAATTAGGTATACCCCTGTAAACCCCAGTGTTACTATAAACAAGTTGTTTCAAGGGGGTCAAAATTATACAGGCGTGTTTTCGTGGTGATGCAATCTATTTACAGCACTGTTGGGTTGATAGTCTCCGAGTATAAGATTGGAAAATTGTCCTGAATGGGCACTTAGACTATTCCGTTTAAAGGCGAGGTATCAAACAACAAATTATCCTACCGGTGAACAATTAAGCCAATTTGGCGTGTGGGATGGGCCTATTCTCTCACTGTTCAGATATAATGTCAATCTCTTGGCTTTGTAACCAGTAATTTTATTGGGTGTTTGTGTAAGGAGCTACACTTGTCAGCTGCTGCAGTAGAGGTTATGAACTCTGATAAGCCCTCCCGCTTGCAGTCAACTATAACTGGTGGTAAATTTGAATTTTGTAGCAGACAGCAAAAATATTTTCTGAAAAGCATACTATGGAATGGAATTTCATTTCAATTCTTATATTAAATTAACGTTTATGTATTCAAAAAGTAATATGCCAAGTTTCATAATTTTTTAAAATATGCGGTTGGTGCTTTGCATTTTTGGATTTTCTGTGATTAAAGCTACATGTTGACTGTATGTGAACTAGGGAACATGCTAGCCATTTTTATACCCCTTGGTTTTTATATTTAACCTTAAACTCCCTTGCTATCAGCAGACAGTGGATCCTTATCAGACACCGCGTTCTGTGGCGTCTGATCTGACTTTACAATGTTTGCCAAACTCAACGCATGGCTCCAGCCTAAGCCTCTTGCATGTAGGCAACACCTTGAACTCACACCGCTAAAAATAGTGGTGCTATTGTCTATTAATAACAATTACCTTAGTTGCCTTCAACTCAGTGATAGTCAGGTAGATATCGACACCGAAATGTTGCTATGCTTAGTAACTTTGGGTCGATTAACAAACAATCGACCAATATGCTAGATGTATCGATTCCCCTTAAAGGCATTTATTCTTGATTATTGAGGACTATCATTTCATTACATAACATTATGTAGCCCTTAGTGCTGACTGAAAAGATTTCCTCTTCTTCAACAGGTAAGGGGCCACCTGGGAAAAGTCAATAACTTACTACCTGTTTACTATAGACACATCCAAACACTACGTCATCGCTCAATAATAATATTTGCCGGGACTTACCGGTGGTGGGCAAGAAACGTCTTTGGCCGTTTATCGATATTGTAAATGCGATGTTATTTTCTGTAAACTTGTATTTTGTTTGGAATCGAAACGACGAAATTGACCTTAAAACTTTTATAATAGACATGTCTTACCTAGTAATTATTTGTTTCTAGAAGATTTGAGGATGTTTTGATGATTATTACCTGTTAAACTTATGCAGTAACGAGGCGGGACGGTCTTAATTTTTTGTAATATAAATGCGCAAAATGAAAGACTAAAAACGCGGAAGATGCAAGAATGAACTCTAAAATATATTTATCTACTCATTTAAAGTGTAATTCGATCGATTTTCCGTGACAATCAACTAAAATATGCCCGTAATATTAAATCTATTTACAATGTGTTTATATGGAACCAGGGGCTTTTTGCCAACCACGAAAGATCGTTATCAAAAGGAAAAGTAATTTTGCGCATGCGCAATGACATGTATACAAGGTCACGTGTCAAAACATTAGATCCGTCTATATTGTACATTATTGATTTTTCCCTTAAGTGCCTCAGTCAGGGAATTCAACAAGAGCTACTTATCACCATATTAAGGACAACCTTTGATCAGATATAGACAGTATATGACAGGGGGCAATAAAACTATTATGAACACACGGTGAGTCCTACTGTTACAAGAATAAATGCCTTTAAACATTTAAAATAATATTTTCGACTATACCTGGTGTCAGATAGAGCACTGTCGTATAGCGTGAACAGATATGTAACAACAACAAGAATGTGAGTCCATGTATCAGCCAGTAAGTCCATTTTCTGATGAACCTGAAAATATATACATGTGCGATGAAGTATGTAAAACAAAATCATCTTTACAGGTACGTGAAATGAACACCCCCTAGACCAAACCTAATATAGAGAAAACTGGGGTTTAATGGGATATATATTATTTTTTCTTCTTCTGCTCCAAGACATAGGTTTTTGGTACGCGTTAGAACCGCCTCAATGAGGCGGTTCTAACGAGCACCCAAAACCTATGTTTGCAGTTAAAATAAGAAAACTATGCTGGATTTTCATATTCGGAGATGTGAAAAAAGTACAATTTTGAACTGGTGGCAATTTGAAGTTTCGTTAAGGAGCTATCATTAAGGAATGTTCTAATAACAAAAAGGTGAACCAAGTCACCCAATGTAACACAAACAGAGCTGTGGTGTATTTGGTTATTTGATCGGCTTGCTGAATGTATGCGAAAAGCACTCTACCGAATCTTCTGGTGAACTCAGCGAATTAACTGCCTAGTCAATCTTATCTGCGGTTGCTGTTATCGGAGGATAAGTAGACGGTGACGTAAAGGAATATACCACCACAGGTATGTTTGACAGGTTGCACCGTTATCATGATGATACGCATCATTGGGTGGTAAGACGGACTATACTGTCATAATTATCATTACCGTTAGACAACAGTGGACAATGCTTAATAACAAAAGCCTTCGCTGACGTCACTTTCAATTTATCTTCGGACAACAGAACAGTACTATTGTTGTCGGAGGATAAGTAGACAGTGACGTAAAAGAGTATACCACCACAGGTAGGTTTCACAGGTTGCACTGTTATCATAATCATACCAATCATTTGCTGGAAAGACAGACTGTACCGTAAAAATTATCATTACCGAAGCGTCGTTACCTTTTGACAACAGTGGACAATGCTCAATAACAAAAACATTCGCTGACGTCACTTTCAACTTATCTTCGGACAACAGTTTATCTTACTTGGCACTATGTTATTATTGCACGTATTATTTTCGGTTTGTTTCCTGTCTAAAAGTCAAAACACGTCTGTGTCGTAAATGGCGTCTTTTTTTAATCTTTAGGACTGGCATTTTCCCCATGATTTATATATATTTTTTTCTAGTAAAACATAGATTGTAGGTGCTCGTTAGAATCGCCTCATCAATGTATGTATAGATTGTATGTGCGCGTTAGAAACGCCTCATAGTACATGTAACCACAATCTATGTTTTGAGAACATATATGTCCCTCTGTAAAGCCCACTTTTGTTTGTTTGTTTGTATGGGAGTTTAACGGCTCAGTCAACACTATTTAGGTCATTTTGAGCCGGTCAGTTTACCTATCCACACATTTCCTGGGCAGGCTTATACGTAAGCGGTTAACCAGGACAGTGCACATTCTTTCACCAGAAACTAACAGCTGCCCTTCTTGAATCAGCGGAAGTGGGATAGAAAACAGAAAACAACGTAAGCTCTTGTAAATATATTTTCATACTTTCTTTCACCCATTTTTCTCATGTACAAATGTGATATATTCCTACTAACTGCTCCAACATAGACCGTTTGTAAGCGTTAAATGAGGCCACGTATGATAAAAGAGCGTATTCCATATCTCCAGAAGTGGCATTTTCAGATCAAAATTTATGATTATTTTCTTATTTCTAGTCCAGACATATTTTGTTGGCACTTGTTAGACCCGCCTCTATTGTACTCATTAGAACCGCCTCAGAGAAGCAGTTTTAACGAGAACCCACAATCTGTGTTAATAATGAGCCAGTGCACGACGAAATCTACAGTAAGGCCTGGATGAGTCTTTAATAAATCAGAAATAAATTATTGGTTTAGACTCATATTCTAGACAGGTTTTTAATTATTTGGACCCCATTTTGATTATATCAGTCTTTGTATCGACTGCCTATTCGAAATTCGCAAAATTGCAGTGTTTCCTCTGGCTTTCTTTGCCGGATCATTACAGGGTCACTGATGAGGCTTTATTAGCCGAAACTACGTAATATGACCCATCTTCTTTCTTATGAAGGTTTTCATTGCTCTTAAAGGAACTAATTTTTGATTTTTATTTGCCTTCACTGCAGCTGGTGTTGTACCGTGTGGCGGCCGTAAAACGTCTCCCCGTACATCAACCATAGTGCAGTTTATATTTTACTTTTGGTCCTTTGAGATCAGCGTGAATATCCTGAAGAATCAGAAATAAATTATTGGTTTAGACTCATATTCTAGACAGGTTTTTAATTATTTGGACCCCATATTGATTTATATCAGTCTTTGTATCGACTACCTATTCGAAATTCGCAAAATTGCAGTGTTTCCTCTGGCTTTCTTTGCCGGATCATTGCAGGGTCACTGATGAGGCTTTATTAGCCGAAACTACGTAGTATGACCCATCTTCTTTCTTATGAAGGTTTTCATTGCTCTTAAAGGAACTCATTTTTGATTTTTATTTGCCTTCACTGCAGCTGGTGTTGTGCCGTGTGGCGGCCGTAAAACGTCTTCCCGTACATCAACCATAGTGCAGTTTATATTTTACTTTTGCGCCTTTGAGATCAGCGTGAATATTCTGAGAAATCAGAAATAAATTATTGGTTTAGACTCATATTCTAGACAGGTTTTTAATTATTTGGACCCCATTTTGATTTATATCAGTCTTTGTATCGACTGCCTATTCGAAATTCGCAAAATTACAGTGTTTCCTCTGGCTTTCTTTGCCGGATCATTACAGGGTCACTGATGAGGCTTTATTAGCCGAAACTACGTAGTATGACCCAACCTCTTTCTAATGAATGTTTTCATTGCTCTTAAAGGAACTCATTTTTGATTTTTATTTAAACCGAGGTCGCGTTTTCGTAATGAACTAAGCTGTTGATGAGACGTTAAACTCAAACACTCACTCACTCATTAATTGACACAATAAAAACACCATTATTGATTTGTTGACCTCACTTTACCTCGGTTAATATTGGTTGATCTGATGTTAATACGGATGACCTCCGATCAATACAGGATAGTCAATTAATAACGTGTGTTATCAATTGACTATCCTGTATTGATCGGAGGTCATCCGAATAAATACAGAGGTCACAAATCAATAATTATGTTTTCATGAAGTCGGGCCAATTGAGCAGACATCGGACCTGTAACTGGGCCAATACTAAATTACTTGATTAATAACATTATAGTAATATTATTTTCATGACATGGAGTTATCAACTTAATTACACGGACGATATACAGTGACACATTTATTAGTATTGTTTTTAAAGTTTTTAATAATAATAATAATATTAAATTTATGATTATTATTTGCATTATTATTATATTTACATTTCCAGTGTAAAGTCTAATGTAAACCTATAGAAACAATTGCGTTCATACTTCCATGAACGCATCGAATCACATGATTTTCAGTGACGGTAAGTGACGACATTCTAAACCATTGTTCTCTACGGGAGCTGATGACGTCAACGCTGCTACGCTCATTGTAAAAAAACAGCGTGTAAATGTTTTTCAGCTTTAAAAGTTTGCCCTACAAGCATTTTTTCGCCAAGTAATGAGGGGCAAATAATGTAAATATAATATATAAACTTATTTTTTCTGCTTTTCGTGAAAGTATGAACGACAGTGGGTCGCTAGCAAAGTTTACAGGAATCCCTTCGGGGCTCATTTACTTTGCTCGCGACCCACTGCGTTCATACGTCCATGAACAGCATAAAAATAAATTTCATTTCTTAAATAAATGCATTCCTGTACAAACCCATTTCGTCTGTTTTATTAATGTGCTTAAAAGAACTGTCTTAACCTCAAATATGACTTCAGACACGTGTGATGCACAGCCTACAGATAAAGGTTCTATAATAAATAGATGTTTCAGAAGGCATATAAGATTGCGGTTTGGCTTTTCCTGAATAACCTTTCTTTATATTTAAGTTTTGAGACGAATTAATCTTTATATTGTGTTTGTCATATGTCTGCCCTATGACGACAGTTCAATTTTGGTCCCCAGTTTGTATATTCATAATAATTTATCTCGCAGTGTGTTCCCACATTTTCGAGTGAGTAATGTTTTGACCTTGTCATGTCATACAATGAAACTATTTTCTAACAACTGCATTGTAGGCAAGGACGAATGTTTTTCAGACATTTATGACCCAATTCCTTGTTGAAGAGAAGAATGGAAAAAGTGCAACGTTCCGCAATGCATCTTGTGAACACAGTTTATTACCAGTTGCAGATAAAAACAATTATGTTCGTTGTATTGTTAAGATTATGCTCTCATTTCGAATTGCACTCATCCACTTTCACTGCAATAAGATCTCAATCAAGGAGGAAATTTATTGCACAAGATAAGCAGAGGATGAATCGGCTGGTTCTCTTACTTGAACCAGTGCACGACAAACTGATGGCACTGTGAAAAAGGTAAATACACAGCTCAAATGGTGCATCGTTCTTGTGAGTTATTCTCTACATATACAGTATATAAATAGTTATCAAACATACAATTTTCAGTTTTCTCTCTCACCCGTCCTCTCCCTTCCCCACCCTCCCTCTATCTCCCTAGTAATTGTTAATATTCAGTGCCAATTGTCTGTAACACAACCTACGCGTAAAAGCTTTATTGCTGACATAAATTAGTATGAGCCGCAGCAAGCAAAGAAAGACGTCGGTCGTATAAAGTCATCAAAATAGAAGTGAAGGCAATGATCAGGAATCGATACAATTAACCCTCAGCACCCATCAGAGACACCACGGGAAAGAAATACAAATATTAAATATCTAGACTCTAATGGAAACATTAATATCGGAAAGCCAAACAAGACAGTAACTTTCCCACAAAATTGCCAATCGGGTTTCAAAAACAAAGCTATAAACGATACACACACTGAAAGACAAACCATACCAAAATAAACCGAGACAGAAGGGCCGCCTTGGAAGGTAAGTGAAACGAATTCCAATGGAGGGCTTAAATAGATTTTACGCAATCGCAGTCCTCCCCCTTACTTCCATCGCGATTTAGACAAATAATTTACTCAGTCCGCATGAAGGCCTCCTAACTCATCAGTGCAATATCTCCGAGAACACAAAAATCAAACAACCACAGAGATGAAACAACGATGCGGACTCGACAACAAGAAACCACTGAAATGCTGGGGCAAAAGAAAACCAACAGTAAGGTTCCGATGGGCGACCAGAGACTGGGCATCAAACACCAACCAACATTACATAATAGTAAATTCTCTCAAATTCTAGGTAAGCCTTTACGCTGGAGCCGTCACAGAATCTGAGACCTGACCCACCGGCGTGCAATTAAAGAGGGAAGCAAAGCTGTCAACCGTGATTGGGTTATCTACCAAGCATGCAGTCTGTCCTACAACATTTATGTTGTACCCACTCTTTTTATATCAGAGAATAATTTTACGAAATTGGGTGCGGAAGTCATTGAAAGTATATATTCTTTTCTGAAATAAAATACTAAGTCACCGTCACCATTAAATTCGGGTTCAGAATGACCTTGCTGCAGAAGAGATTTAAGTCCAACATTGAATTTTGAAATTAAATCGGAACGGCGTCTATAAAAATTTGAAAAGGCTTTGCGTGGTTTATGATACCGATAACCCTGATTAAGAAGTTTAGCAGCTAACAATTTATTACGAGTGTTGAAGTCAGTTACATGACTAGACACCCAAGCAAATCAAATTAATTGCGAAATATAACGCCATCACATCGGATGCAGCACGAGGAACATCACCATCCAAGAAATGAAAATCATCGCGATTATCTTAAATTTTGCAGAAAATAAACACATCTACAACAGATAGATGTAAATCCCTAAACGGGGCCTCGGTATCAGAAGAATTTGCTTTATTTAACTGATGTTCTGAGGTAGGGGGGTTAAATCTGACTGATCAATTCATCGAAATAGTTCTCGTCAATATTTAATAAATCATTTAACTATCCAGAAGTCGAGCTAAAGGCTTCAATGATTTCAGATTGGTTTTCAACGGAAAGGGATACCATGAAGTTTCTTTCATAACAAACCAAGAACAGATCAGCCACAAGGGGTGCGTAATTCGTACCCATCGGTATACCCAAACTTTGTCTAAATAGCTTAGTACCAAATCTTGTCCCGCCCCCGCCCATCGGAGCTTATAGAAATAGATGGGCTGCATAATGCTTCCACGCAGAGCTAAAACCGACCCACAACACACGTGTACTGGAAAACCTCATTGGGCGGAGGGGCTTGACATTTAATCTCAATGTCGGGTAAAAGTTCCACAATATCGGAAGCAACGTCTCAAAAATAACCTTTACAGTGTTTACGGGGACGTTAAACCTAAAAAAAAAAACAAAAAAACAAAAAAAAAAAAAAAAAAAAAAAATCTTGTCAAGTAGAAAGTTGGGAGCTTTGCACACTTTCTGATGTGACCATAAAGTATACGGTTGATGCTCTTCATAAGTGACAAAAACAGTTCTTATATTACATGCAAGATAGGGGGAATCTTCCCTATGAAATGCCCATTCAATTAAATTTTACATCACGTGAACATGTCCGTGAAATGAACACCCCCTTATACCCCACTTTGCATAGAGAATACTGGGGTTTACGGAGGTAAACATTAGTTTTCTTATTTTTACTCCAAGACATAGGATATGGGTACTCGTTAGAACCGCCTCAATGTGTGTGTTCTAACGAGCACACACATCCTATGTTTGCAGTACAAATACGAAAAATATCATGGATTTTCATCCGAAAAGTAACCATTTTGGAGATGTGAAAAAATGCACTATGTCACACGGGTGTGTTATCGCAATGATAAGGTTATGACGAAGTGTAGTGTAAAGGGTGGAAACATAATCGGTGCTTGAATAAATAGATTGGGCTACATGGTGCTTCCACGCAGAGCTAAAACCGTCCGGTACTGGGGAACCGCTCAGGCAAAGTGATGCGAGTCGGACCATCCCGTCATATTTACCCTTTTGGTTTGTTAAATTAAAACACTACAAGTAGAAAATTTCACCCCGCCCATTAGGGCTTGAAAAATAGATGGGCTGCATGATGCTTTCACGAAGAGCTGAAACTGGCCGCCGATGAGTACCTCTTAGCGGTCTAAGCCTGCCTAGGCAAAGGAGGGCGAGTCACATATTAACCCTTTGGTGTGTTTGGGTGGCAGGGATTGAGATGTCATTTCATCTCTATGTCGGTAAAAGTTCCACAAAATTGGAAGCGACGTCTCCAAAATGACCTAAATAGTGTTGATTGGTACGTAAACCCTCAATTCAAAACAAACAAACAAACATAATCCTAGCATGGCGATACATTTTTCTCGTTTTACCTTATTGGAGATCTGATCGCGTGCAAAATTCGGACAACGCATATTGCTAAAGTTGTGTTTTTGCCTGTTCGATTGTTTGAAGTTTAACGGCCCAGTCAACACTGGTTGGGGCATATTACCTAACCATACTTTTCCTGGCCGGGCATATATTGTTGATTTTTCTGTCGTCATTCGTCTCTGAATTCGTTTTTTTTTTGTGTGTTCTCGAAGATGTTGCAATGATGAGTTAGAAACTATTCACGCGTACTGAACAAATTACTTGTGTAAACCATCGCAGCCTGCGAGAGTTGTGGCCATGCAATGTCGATTAAAACCATCTGTAAATTTTTACTGACAATTCCCATTACCAGCATGAAAACACGCCTTTATAATTTTGACCCCCTTGAACCCCACTTTTATATAGTAAAACTGGGGTTTCCGGGGGTATACCTTATTTTTCTTATTTCTGCTCTAAAATATAGATTGTGGGCACTCGTTAGAACCGCCTCGATGAGGCGGTTCTAGCGAGTGCCCACAATCTATATTTGGAACAGAAATAAGAAAAATATCACAATTTTTCAGCATAAAATGTTCATTTTTTCGGCGATAAAGGTGGCAATGTATTTGCGTAATGCGAAAACATGCCTATACAAATGCATTGTAAACTTTACCGCCGAAAAAACGAAAATTTTCAGATGAAAAAAATTATATTTTCTTATTTCTGCAGGTATACACCTGTAAACCCCAGTTTTACTATATAAAAGTGGGGTTCTAGGGGGCCAGAATTATATAGGCGTATTTTCGTCATGAGTAGACACGGATTATAGGCATCGTCGAGCTCACAAAACCTTTGTTGTTTTTTTTTTCTTTTTGCCTTGTCATTTCATCTCAATGTCGGGTAAAAGTCCCACAAAATTGGAAGCAAGGTCTCCAAAATGACCATTACAATGTTGACGGGAACGTTAAACCTCAAGTCAATCAATCAAATCCGTTTCTTCCATCTATCCAATTGCGAAAGACAGAGGTTGTTGTAAACAAATGTCAATTACTGAGCTGTTAATGCAATCTTTCTGACAAAATTGTACAGAAAGTATCCTTGCGTAATCCACCATTAATGCCTGTATTTCATGCCAGCATTTCATTTTGATAACATGAGTCCCCACATTTTTTTCCTCAGGAAAAGCCACATAAAACAACAAATTCATCTTTAGTGAGTACATATATATATATATTCGCTTGGTTGTCGATATCTACGATTTTTGGCTATCCATTTAGCCCAGATCTAGACTAGCTACTAGTCGGATATCATATTTTAAAGTTAATGATTAATATTCTTCTAAATTTATTTTTTTAACTTCTTTTTCCCTCTCTGATAGCAACGTGTTTTATCTTGGGAAGATATCTGAGACAAAATTAAAGATATTTGATAAAAACACCAGGAAGGTTGGTCTTTGGTAAATATGACATCAAGGTCTAGAAGCTAGACTAGCATAGATCGTCCAGCTGCAGCCGCGAATAACTAAACTGAATATTCCCCGGTCGCACACGCCAACATATCATACGTGTTATGTAAAGGCATTTTTAACAGATCTCTCGTGATTTTCTGAGGAATACCATGAATAAATTATTAGCTAAAAGAAAATGAAGGCAGCATTAAAGTACATATTTAGTCAACATGTTGGAATAGATGTGCTTGCAGATAATAATAGTTCGTTTCTTGTACAGATCTGTGAGCTTTCTCGAGGCGAGCTTTCTTTGGTTTGGCAAATTGAAAGAGGATAGATACACAAAAAGGTCGACGAATAGAGTTAAGAAGAGGGTTTGCGAACGTCCTTTTTTAAAAAAGGGGTTGCGTTCCAGCTTGAATCCCCCAATGCAGTTGTTCAAAACTAATGATGTCGTAAATAGAGGATCTTACATGAGTGTTCATGTATTATTGAAATTGTTAAACGAGTTGAGGAAACGGGATAAAATGCGAGGCTGTGCCGAGCATTTTATTCCTTTTTCTCAACGAGTTTGATAAATTCAATATTACAAGAGCACGAATGCAAGATTCTATTTATCATAAGACATTTAAAACGCATTTCATTCACGATTGTTTTATAAAAAATGTCACTATTCTGCCATTAGTAAACGCGACGTCATTAAGGACGTCGTACATGTAACGTTACGGGGCGTATCCAACTAATTTGCACATTTAATCCACCTTTGGATTATCGAATTTATTACATGGCGTTATAACACTCCCAGACGCGACGTCATATGATAAATATGCGTATTGTTAAAATATGATAATTTAATATCGCAAATACGTAGTACGCTAGTATTTTGTTCTGAAAACAAACAATGCAAATAGCTTTGCAAACATTGTCAGAAAGACTATTTAATTTTGAAATGCGGTTGACAGTTGAGCACCAACAAGCTCGTTAAGCTAACGATGCTTTGGACAATCCTTATCAATTGAACTGGGTCTCCGATTTTCTTTTCATAATTTGTTCTTTTCTTTCTGAAGAAAATTTTATACGATTGGGTACAACAATTGGGTACAACATAAATATTATACGACAGACTGCATGCATGGTAGTTAATCCAATCGCAGTTAATAACTTTGCTTCCCTCTTTAATTGCACGCTGGTGGGTCAGGCCTCAGATTCTATGACGGTTTCAGGGTAAAGGCTTACTTATGAAATGTTGGTGGGTACATGATGCTCTGTCTCTGGTTGGGCCCATCGGAGTCTAATTGTTGAATTTTCTTTTACTCCTGCATTTTAGTGGTTTGTTGCTGTCGAGTCCTCATCGTTGTTTCATATGCATCTCTATGGTCGTTTGATTTTTGTGTTCTCGGAGATGTTGCACTGATGAGTTTGGAAGCCTTCATGCGAACTGAACAAATTATTTGTCTAAATCGCGGCAAAATCAAGGGGCGTAAAATCGATCTAAGTCCCCCGGTGAAATTCTTTTCACCTACCATTCCAAGGCGGTTCTTCTGTCGCGGTTTATTTTTTGTTATGGTTTGTCTTTCAGTGTGTGAATCGCTTATATCCTTTTTGGTTTTGGATAGACAATTGGCCATTTTGTGGCAAAGTAACTGTCCTTTTGGCTTTCCGCTAGTGATGTACCCATTAGGGTTGTAGTTATTTAATGTTTGTGTTTCTTTCCCTTTGCTGTGTCTCCTATGGGAGGGGTGGGTTTATTGTATCGATTCCTGATCATTGCCTTCATTTCTATTTTTATATCTTTATTGGATACTGTGAGAAGCGAAATATACGTTTGGACTATGTGAGATTTAAATACTTAAAACACATTTACAACCTTTTAAAAATATGCTGTGAGGACTTTCGGGCAACATTGTATTCAAGTTTATTGCCTACGGCTAGTTGATATAAATCAATTCTTTAAAGATTAGAACGCAAAGCAACAATCAGGTTTTGATACATTTTCCTTTCACCTCAATGGGAGAATAGTGAGTGAGCGATTGAGGTTTACGTCCCACCAACAGCTAAGGTCATGCGGAGACGGGACCTCGGCCAAAAGACTCATCCGAAAGTCTTCAATGGCCCGGGAAAGAAGGACTGTCATAAAAAAATAACAAATATATTAAACATTTAAAGTAGAAAGCCAAAATAGAAGTGGAGGCATTGATCAGGAATCGATACAATCAACTCGCAGCTCCCATCAGAGACACCAGTTTCTCTTTCATTACGAAAACACGCCCGTACAAATTCACTGGATTTTTTTCCCTGGAAAAAAGGAAAAGTTTAAGATGAAAAATTTTGATATTTTTCTTATTTCTGCTCAAATTATAGATTGTGGGTACACGTTAGAACCGCCTCATAAAATAAGGCTTACCCCTGTAAACCCCAGTATTACAATATAAAAGTGGATTTCAAGGGGGTCATAACCAGGCGCGTTTTCGTGACGCCAAATATAGCCTAAACGGCAACCCAAAACATCACGTGAACAAGATCGTTTACCGAAGACCCCCCTACACCCCACTTTATATGTAGAAAAATTGGGTTTATGGGGGTATACATTATTTTTCTTATTTCTGCTCCACGACATATGTTGTCGGTACTCGTTAGAACCGCCCCATTGAGGCGGTTCTAACGAGCACTACAACCTATATTTGCAGCATAAATAAGAAAAAATATCACGGAATTTCATCAGAAAAGTAGCCATTTCGGAGATGTGAAAAATGCATTATTTTGCACGGGTGTGTAATCATAATGGTAAGAAAATTATCAGATGCTAACAATGACATTAACTCTATTTTATCGATTTATAAAGCATTTTTATCTATTGCCAATAAACTATATCAAGCTGTCAAGCGCCGGCCTCGGTAGCGCAGTCGGATGCACGTCTGACTGGTGATCAGGAGGACGCGGCTTCCTCGGCAACTTTTTGTGAAGATTGATCATGAAATATATTCTACCGTCATTCTCTCCCTCACGCTGATACAATAAGGGCAGTTGTCAGTTTCTTGCGGAAGAATGTTCACTGTACCGGTTTACCGCTTATGTATACGCCTGTCCCTGAAAAGCGTGGATAGGTAAACTGACCGGCTCAAAAATGGCCTAAATAGTGTTGACTGGGCCGTTAAACTCCAATACAAACAAATGAAACAAACTGACTAGCAGGTGCCTGCTTTTGGAGCTATGGCTAGACGCATGCCATAAATATGTATCACGTCGTATGGGCGGCGTCAAGCGATTTTGGTACTTATCGCCTATGCGAGCAGCGAAGGTTCAGACGAGCCTGCGCATCCGCGCAGTCTCGCCAGAACCTTCGCTCCTCGCTCGTACAAGCAGTGAATCAAGAGGAACCTTCAGACAGAAAGCCATATCCATGGCCCCTCTGTATGGCTGGGCATGCGCAGTTAAAATTTGTCATGACGGAATGCTCGAAGACACAAATTCGCTTGGCGGGGCTCACATGATTAATCATGACATACTTCCAGACTGTAGGAATTGCCAGCCTATCGTGTAATTCCCATTTCCAAAAATATGAGGACTTTGCCAATTCTTAAGATCTTAAACTAAATATATGACGCCATGCCTTTCGTGCAGTAAGCTAAGAAGTTACTACAAACAATTACTTTGCCATAAAACAATATAGGTTTGTAACAGATGTAAACTCAAGCATCACAACTATTTGTCTTTCGAAGTTAATAACAAGCGCATTTATCATATGAAATCGGTTTTGAGAATGCTATAACGTTATGTAATGCATTCGGTAATCCACTTATGGATTAAATATGCAAATTAGTTAGATACACTCCGTTACGTTACACGTAAGGCGTCCTTAACGAGCTCGCGTTTACTATATATATATGGCGAAAAATTGACTTTTTGGGGGGTAAAAAAGCATGAATAAAATGCGTTTTAAATGTCAAATGATAAATAGAATCTAGCATTATTGTTCATGTACACTTATGTGAGATCCTCTACTCATTAACTTTGAATACATAGAAAGTTCAGGCGAGCGTGTGTTAGAGCAATATTGTCTAACGTAGCGTCGGAAACCGGAGTACTTGGAGAATACATGTACCACCGACCTTAAACAAGCGACCACTACCCTGACACATACAATGTGTTCTATGAAAGGGTTATGATTTTGAAGACAGAAATGCATCACAGAACTGAAAAGTATGGGATTTACAAAAACTAAAAAGAGAAACGATCAGGAATTGATAAAATCAGATCCAAAATTCTTCCCGCAATGTCACCAGGGAAACAAATCGAAACATGGAGTGACGACAGTAAATAAAATGGACTAATGGTACATGTAAAATAGAAGTCAGCTGCTCTTTCAGTTAGGTGCAATATTAACCCTTGTCCTGCTGAATATTCATACATGCCACACCCACTACTGATTATCAACCAATCAGATTACTTGATGCAAATCATTGCAACAAATTCATAAAATGAATGGCAAACAATGAAGGTCCTGATCAGATGGCTTCTTCAGAAGCCATCTGATCTGGATCTGCATTGTTTGAAAGATCAGACATATCCGGCTCAGCAAGACAAGGGTTATGAGACAGAATAATGGAACTAATTGTATTACAATCCATGAAGATTGTTGTCAACCCATTAGGATTGGGTTAATAAGGGCTAAAACATGGATGTACGGGGAGACGTTTAACGACCTCCACAACTGCACAACCAGTCCTGGAACGCAAATTAAAAATAGAAACGATCAGGAACTGATACAATTAGATCCCAAATTCTTCCCACAATACCAATGGGAAAGAAATCGAAGCATGGAGTGACGACAGTATACAAAACACACCACAGGACTACAAGTTAACTGGACCCGACTAGCTAGTTGCGGCCAATTAAGCCTCATCAAACCCTCAAATGTCTTCAAACATCTGCAATGGAATCAACGACCCCAAAGAACAAGAAATATGTAATACACTATGTTAAGCCCCGAATTCAAACCCGGGTAGCAGCGGGCATATTAATACAAGACGCTTAAATAGGTGTGAGGGATGGAGGTAAAAATCCGTCCCAAGGGTCACTGTCCGGCATCACGAGGCTTGCCGAGTGATGCCGGACTGTGATCCCGAGGGACGGATATTTTTCATATTTCTGGTCAAACTATAGATTGTGGGTACACGTTGGAACCCCCTTATATAACGAGTATCTACAATCTATATTTTAGAGCAGAAATAATAAAGTTTACCCCTTTTAACCCAGTTTTACTATATAAAAGTGGGACTCAAAGGGATAAGAATTATATAGGTGTGTTTTCGAGATGTATGCACTGACCAAATGTTATGCTTTCAGCTGAAAGAAAAATAATTAATTTATCAAATGACGTCTCGTTCGGGAATGTAATAACGCCATGTAATACATTCGGTAATCCACTAGCTGAGATACGACCCACAGGGTTACATGCACAACGTCGTTTACTAATGGCGGAATAGTGACATTTTTGTAAAACGATCGTGAATGAAATGCGTTTTAAATGTCTTATGATAAATAGAATCCTGCATTCCTGCTATTACATTATTGAATTCATTAAAAACAGAAGAGAAACCCATCATGAAAACAGGTCTATATAAATTTAACCCCATTAAACCACACTTTTATATAGTAAAACTGGGGTTTGCAGGGGTATACATTATTTTTCTTATTTCTGCTCAAAAATAGATTGTGGGTACTCGTTAGAACCGCCTCATCGATTGGCCATTTTGCTGGAAAGTAACTGTCCTTTTGGCTTGCCGCCATTGATGTTTCGATTAGGGTCTGTTGTTTCATGTTTGCGTTCTTTCCCTTTGGTGTCTCTGATGGGAGCTGTGGGATAATTGTATCGATTCCTGATCATTGCCTTCACTGTTTTATATTAAGATGAAAACCTTATTTGACATCACGCAATTAGACCGATTGCTATTCGTACGCGTATTTTGTGTACTGGGCTGTCGTTCGTAATGGCTCAGTAGCTTTGTTTCGACCTTCTATGATGACTTTTGATATGGATGAAGATTTTTAATAACGATAAGATGTTCATGTGACTGTCAATGTCAAATAGTCCAAGATATGCATGACAGTTTGTGTATTAGTTTCACGTCGTTGCTACACTCACAGAACTAATTCATTTAGGCGGACAAATTGTATATGGGATTATGTTGGTATTGTTTTTTTTTCAGACAATAGGCTGTTAAAGAACCCATCACGAAAACACGCCAATAAAATTTTCCCCCTCTTGAATCCCACTTTTATATAGTAAAACTAGGGTTCTGTCGCGGTTTATTTTTGTTATGGTTTGTCTTTGGGTGTTTGTGTCGCTTATATTATTTTTTACGGACCTCCGTGGCCTAGTGGTTAAGAGAGCTGACTCTTGATCATTAGGTCTCTGACCGCTGTTTTTCGAGCCTCGCCCGGGTCACATGTGAGACGCCAAGTTCTGAAACGGAAGGTCCGGTGGTTTTTCTCCGGGTACTCCGGTTTTCGCCCACCTCTGATTAGCGATCGGTTCGATATGAGTGAAATAATCTTGAAAGGGCCGTAAAACAAAAACCAAAAAAAAAGTATATATCATTTTATTTTGGATAGCCTGTTGGCCATTTTGTGGGAAAGTAACTGCCCTTTTGGCTTTCCGATATTGATGTTTCCATTCGGTCTGTTGTTTCATGTTTCTGTTTCGTTCCCTTTGGTGTCTTTAGAAGCATCGGTGGTACAGTGGTTATGCTACTCGCCTTGTAAACCAGGGGTCGCAGGATCGATACCGGGCTTCTCCAGACTTTCGGATGTGTCTTTAAACCGAGGTCCCGTCTCCGTATGCCCTTAGTTGTTGGTGGCACGTAAAACTCAAACACTCACTCACTCCCTTTGGTGTCTCTGATCGGACCTCAGGGTTGATTGTATCGAATCCTGATCGTTTCCTACACTTCTATTTTACAGGGGCAAACCTTATTTTCTTATTTCTACTCTAAAATAATAAAATAATGTACCCACTCCCCTCAAATAGCTTTATTTTACTCTACTTTAGCTGGTGTCTAGTGCCGTTTCCCGCAGTATGCTTCATCATAATGTATTTTATAGTGTTTATTTATTCTTCCATTTTAAATATGGTATTGATAATCAGAGGGAGGCAAAAATCTGATAAAGAAACGAGTTCAAAGCACGTGTCTCTTTACAGGAGATTTTTTTACGACATCAAATTTATAAAAATAGAAGTGGAGGCAATGATCAGGAATCGATACAATCAACACACAGCTCCCATCATTCTCAATAGTGAAATAAACGAGCTGGCGTTTTACATAGGCTACGGAAACATCTCCGGCGTTTTTTTTTATCTCATTTTTTAAAAAAAATTATTTGCTCATATAACAGCAATTTACTACATTCATTTATACTTCTCGTTTACAAAGCACAAATCTTATGAAGAGTTTTCCTTAACTGAAACACACTTATACAAATAAATTATAAAGGACGGGTTACAGTTTTCTTTTGCAAAGTGCCTACTGAAAGAGCTAATTCTTGAAGTCAACAAAATTTGATCAAAACACACTCATAAGGTGTCACAATATCTCTAGTTTATTACAAACTGTTTTATTTTGTCATCCGCATGCATTTTCGTCATAAAATTTCCGGTTGAAGACATGCACTGCCGGTCATGTGCAACATTGTGCCTATGGACAAACTGAAGACCCCTGTGGTGTTCAACAGAAAATTGCATGGTCGTCCACATTGTTAACCGGAGAAAACTACACACAACTTTATTTTAGAAACAATAATGCTTTTAAAAATGCTGAAGTTTGGGCGGTTAACGATGTGGAGAATGTTGAAAAATAAACTTTTATCGATAAAATAAGGTGAGAAAATCAATGCAATCAAAGTACAGTACATACTCGCAAAGGAAAATACTCAATATACTATATATACAGAAGAGCAATGGCTGGTCATCTATATGAGCATGACCATGATTCCTTGCTGGACAAAAGAGAATGCTTTTCATTAATCGTCCGCCGTGAAGCGGAGTGGGGACTATAGAAATGTCCTTTGTCTGTTCGTCTGTCCGTCTGTCTGTCTGTAACACATTTTTGTCAGCTCCGAAGCTCCTGAACCCTTAGACAGAATTTCCACTAAACTTTGGTCAAATATTCTTCTCAGTGAGACAAAGTGTCGCGCGCAAGACCCAGGTCTGTACCTCAAAGGTCAAGGTCAAACTTAAGAGGTCAAATGTCCAAAAAAGGTATTTTTATTGTGTCCGATCAATTACTTTCTTGTTCCTGGATGCTTTTAAAAGTTACTTTGCAGAAATGTTAACTATAATGTGATAGTGCGTCGCGCGCAAGACCCAGGTCCATACCTCAAAGGTCAAGGTCATACTTAAGAGGTCAAAGGTCCAAAAAGGTCTTTTTATCATGTCCGACCAATCGATCAATTCCTTTTTTATTCCTGGATGCATTTAAAAATTACTTTGCAGAAATGTTAACTATAACGTGAAAGTGTGTCGCGCGCAAGACCCAGGTCCGTACCTCAAAGATCAAGGTCATACTTAAGAGGCCAAAGGTCCAACAAGGTCCTTTTATCATGTCCGATCAATTACTTTCTTATTCCTGGATGCATTTAAAAATTCATTGCAGAAAGCTTAACCATAATGTGACAGTGCGTCGCGCGCAAGACCAATGTCGGTACCTCAACGGTAAAGGGCATACTTAGAGGCCAAATGTCAATAAGGGTCTTTTTGTCGTCAATAACCTTTCTTATTCCTAGATGGATTTAAAAAAGAATACTTGGCAGAAATGTTAACAACAAAGTGCAAGGGTGGGGGGGGGGGGGGGGGGGGGGAGGGGGGCGTACATTATCCATGTCGGTTCCATAAAAATCAAGGTCATACTTGGAGGTCAAAGTAAAAAAAAAAGTTTATTTTTGTGCTCGATTAATAGCTTTCTTACTTCTGGATAGTTTAACAATTACTTGGCAGAAACGATAACCATAATGTGACAGTGTATCGCATGCAAGACCCAGGTCGGTTCCTCAAAGGTCATGGTCATATTTAGAGGTCATAGAAAGGCGCTTTTCTTTCTGTTCAATCACGTTCTTAGTCCTGGATTGATTTTTAAAATAACTTTTCAGAAATGTTAATTATCAGACGATGTGCCGTGGGTGACACCCAGGTTGGTTTCTAAACGGTCAAGGTCATACTTAGAGGTCAAAGGTCAAAAAAGGGTATTTTTGGGGGAGTTTTGTCAATAGCTTTCCTACTCCCGGATGGATTTTAAAATTACTTAGCAGAAATGTTAACCATCATAAGATTACCAATTCAAGGTCAAAGTCACAGCTTAAGGTCACAAGGTTGAGCTTTATTACTGAAGGCGGCGGGAGATTTGAATGTCCCCCATACTGCTTTCTTGTTGATGAAATAAAGACGTATCATGTTGCACACAAGAGCATATCTATGAAGATAGTAAATGCGAGTTCAGTATTCACAAATATGACAGCCTAATAAATGTTAGGATTCAGTCTCGTCACACAACACCAAAGGCATATTTTCTATGGCTTTCTGAGCCCACCTCGTTGGCTTAATCGGATGCGCGTCTGCCTGGTGATCAGGAGGTCGCGGGTTCGACTCCCGCCGAGGTCGGCAACATTCTTTCGTGGAGATTGATAATGAAATCTTTTCTACGGTCATTATCTCCCTTCCGCTGATTCAAGAAGGGCAGTTGTCAGTTTCTGGCGAAAGCATGTACACTGTACTGGTTAACCGCTTACGTATAAGCCTGCCCTGTAAAGTGTTGATAGGTAAACTGACCTGCTCAAAAATGACCTAAATAGTGTTGACTGGGCCGTTAAACTCCAATACAAACAAACTATGGCTTTCTTATCAATCTGGTGCTGAGAGTATAACCGTTTGCTATTATCTGTGAAAAGCTGGTGCAAGAACTGTTGGCTGTAACTGTAGCTTCGGTACTTTGGTACCTTGGCTTTCAGTGCCACAGTTCAGCTGCACTAGCACCTGTTGGTGATCCAAAAGAGCATTTTGAAATGCTGCTGATGAAGACTGGGAGTCTTGGGATGGTGAGAAGAGTGGGGAGTAGGTCATGCCTTTCAAACAATCATCATGTATTTTAGAAATACATCTTCAGTATTATTTTCAAAATATCAAACAGTATTTAGTGTCTATTTTCCTATTTGTATGTGAAAAAAGTTTTAAAACGTCTTATTATATATTTGATTATAATTTTAAAAGAATGATTTTAGTCATTATCTTAAAAGTGATATTCTTTTTAAATGCCTTATTTCTAAATTTTATTCTTTTAATCACAGCATACTTATTATGTATACGGAATTTCTAATCTAAGTGCGATGTACTTAGTTTCTTTTAAAGTGGAGTATACTGGAATATTAACTCTGTTCTAGTCTTTCTGCCAACATTTTAAGTATATATTACGGAATAGAAATGATATTCCGTATTAATAAGCAATTCTAACATATTATATATTAATACATAAATGTTAACATGGTTAAATACAATAGAAAAGTGTTATGCACATTATGTACAAAAAATTGTGTCACGTGATACAAGACACATATATTATGATATGTACATGTAGATCAGCAACAGACGCGATTTATATGGAACGAAAGCACGCTTTGGTGCGGTTTATTATTTAAAATGTCATATTACGTTGGTAAATCACCAAACACTGGCAATTTACCCACTTGTAGAAAAACGGAAGTCATGTGACTGCATATGCTATGGTTAATTAAATATTGTCGTGTGTTGCATATATGTTAGGCACAAATATGGCTAAACTGTAACTCGTCCTTTTCCCGCCGAACAAACGAAAATTTAAAGATGAAAAATTCTTATGTCTGCTCAAAATATAGATTTTGGGTCCTCGTTAGAACCGCCTTATTGAGACAAACCATAACAAAAATAAACCGCGACGGAAGATCCGCCTTGGAATGGTCAGCGGAAACGAATTCCACTGGCGGGCTAAAATAGATTTTACGTGGCCACAATCCTCGCCCTTACTCGACAGCAAGAAACCATTGAAATGCTGGAGCAAAAGAAAACCAACAGTTAGACTCCGATGGGCCCGACCAGAGACAGAATGTCAGGCACCAACCAACATTACCTCGAATTAGATCTCCCTAATTCTCAATAAGCCTTTACGCTGGAACCGTCATAGAATCAGAGGCCTGACCCACCGGAGTGTTGTCAACCGTGATTGGGTCAAATAACTTAGTACCAAATCTTATGTAAACATTGTCAAGTAGAAAAGTGAGAGCTTCACACACTTTCTGACATGACCATAAAGTAAATCCTTATAAATCCCATATTTTAAATAGCAGGAACTAATTAACTTATATTACATGCGCGTCCAATGACTTTCAGGCTCATTTTTGATCTTTTATTTTGGCTCTGAATTCCAATACAGTTGTCGTCAACGGTTTAATCAGTGTACTTATATGTAAACTGACTGAAAGAGAAACTAGACTGGTGCCATTTTGAATGCGCTTTATACAGTTCTGAATAAAAATAAAAGGAATAAAGTGTTTCAGTGATAAAACAACTAAAATGTGACATTACAGAAAGTAAAACGTAATTCTTATTCAATGGTTATGTCCATGTTTTTGTTTCCGCGTTGCATCCGACTCAAACGTCACGCATTCTGAACGTCTGTTAATATCTTCTAAGACGCCACTGAGATGACGTCATGAATAACGTTGACGTGACTGAAACTTTCCCGCGTTTAAATATAACGATTTCACTGAAAAAGCAGTATATTGTACAAAAAGTAGTTTCAGCTAAACAGAATTTATAGAGTGAATAACCCTTTTTAGAACATATTTAACGTCACTACAGCTGGTGTCTGGGAATGTGTGGCGGCCGTAAAAAGTCTCCCTGCCCTACATCATAGTGTAGTATTTAATTTCTTGTCCTTTGGGATCATTTATTCCATTGCTGAATTTTGGCCCAGAAAGCATGTACACTCCATATTTTCCAGTTCTGTGGTTTTCCTTGCTTCCAAAGGATAACCTTTTTTAGAACATATTTATTTCCCAGCTACGAGGAAATATTTCTTCGTAGCAAAAAGGAAATTACCAAGTTAATGCCTAGCAAAAATCATGGCTCGTATTTCTCTGTTATGCATGTAATATATATCCAGCCATTGGGTCTATTGTGGTATATTGAAGATATAAACTGCATTTGGACGTTTGAAGTAAGAAGTAAATATAGTTATGTATTAATTATTAGGAGAGAATAGATGTAAAGAAGTTAGAAGAAGATGTGTATTTACAAATGTCGGTGTAGTTAAACAAAAGAAAAAAAAAGAGTCACGCGGTAAAAGCAAGAAAAGGAAAAACAACAACAACAACAACAACAACCAACAAGCCATAAAGAGACGAGAAAAGATAGACTCAGCGACATAAAATAATACACGAAAACCTAAGACCACACGCACAATAGCTATATTTAAGGTGGGTATTTTGTGATAATACGGATAGTTTTCCATATTTCTCAATAAATCTATGTTGTGGGTATTCATTAGAACCGCCACGTCAAGGAGAAGTGACCAAAAACTATCCTTCAAGGATCACAAATGCGAACCTTATCTGTTGCGATGTATTTAACTACTAAAGAACGTTCGCCCGCCCTGGGACGGTCAGTGAAAAAACGTCACCCCCCCCCCCCCCAAAAAAAATGGAGCTTTAAAGCCAGCGTCCATCACGGAAACACGCCTTTATAATTTTGATCCCCTCGAACCCCACTTTTATATAGTAAAACCGGGGTTTGTAGGGGTATACCTTATTTTTCTTATTTCTACTCTAAGATATAGATTGTGGATACTCGTTAGAACCGCCTCACCGAGGCGATTCTAACGAGTACCTACAATCTATATTTTGGGCTGAAATAAGAAAAATATCACAATTGTTCAGAATTTTCATTTTTTCGGCGATAAAGGTAACAACGTTTTGGTATAGGCGTGTTTTCGTAATGCCAAGAAACACTTGACTCCCGGCACCAACGTCAACGCAGATACACACGATACAACTTCCTCCCTTGACATGATGATAAGTAAATAAATCGTCACGAAACCAAGCGTATATAATTCTGACCCCCTTGAACGCCAGTTCTATCTAGTAAAACTGGGATTTTACCCAGTTTTTAAGTTTTTACCCTGTCGATTTAAGCGCTCCGGTGGAATTCGTTTCATTGACTTTCCAAGGCGGTTCTTCTGCCGCGGTTTATTTTTGTTATGGTTTGTCTATGAGTGTTTGTATCGCTTATATTATTTTGTTTTGGATAGCCAATTGGCCATTTTGTGGGAAAGTAACTGTCCTTTTGGCTTTCCGCGATTGATGTTTCCATTAGGGTCTGTTGTTTCATGTTTGTGTTTCTTTCCCTATGGTGTCTCTGATGGGAGCCGTGGGTGAATTGTATCGATTCCTGATCATTACCATCACTTATATTTTACAGGGGTAAACCTTATTTTTCTTATTTCTGCTATGAGATATAGATCGTGGGTACTCGATAGAAGCGCCTCAAAGAGGCGGTTCTAATGTGTAACCAAAATCTATATTTTGAGCAGACATAAGAAAAACATCACAATTTTTCATCTTAAAATTTTCGTTTGTTCGGCTGGAAAATTTATAATTTATTTGTATAAGTGTGTTTTCGTTAAGGCAAACTCTTCATAAGATTTGTGCTTTGTAAACGAAAAGTATAAATGAATGTAGTAAATAGCACTTATATGAGCAAATATTTTTTTTTAAAAATATGAGAGAAAAACGCCGGAGATGTATCCGTAGCCTATGTAAAATGCCAGCTCGTTTGTATCACTATTGAGAATGAGCGTTTCATCACCTTAACAAGTCCGTGTAATAAACACCCCTTTAAACCCCACTTTTATATAGAGAAAACTGGGGTTTACAATGGTAAACATTATTTTTCTTACTTCTGTTCCAAGATATAGGTTGTGGGTACTCGTTAGAGAACCGCCTCACTAAGCGATTCTAACGAGCTTCCACAACCTAGGTTTGCAGTACAAATAAGAAAAATATTACAGATTTTCACCACAAAAGTAACCACATTGGTTGAAAATGCACTATGTCGAACGAGTGTGTTATCGTTAGGTGTTTCAGAAAGGTACCCCGGATTTCCCACCACCGATTAATGATCGGCCTATGAAAGTGAAGTATTCTAAGAACTGTAAAACTCTGCAATAAATAACAGAAAATATAAAGAAAATCGCATGAATGTAAAATATTTTCCGTTGTATTTCCTCGTGGGAAGCATTAACCTTGTAGTGGTGTTATTTATTTCTGCTTTTTATTGCTTGCTATGTTACTAGATTGTCGATCTAGACTAGTCTCGGAATCCAGTAATATGGATAATGTCTTACGGAATGGAACGAAACTGTTTCAGCTGAGGAAAATTCATTACATAATAGCTTGTGCGAATAGCGAAGACTCAAAGCACATACTTGCAGTCCGGTCAGAACATTTTACTATCTATATGCATATGTTCCTATATTTTCCATTAGGTTGTTTATGTCTGTGTCATTTTGTTTGTGTCACGTGCGTGTTGATGGTGACATTTAGTGTTTGTATTAATTCAGTGACTTGAGATGACTGTTTTCATTGATTTTGGCGTTTCCTGACTATCGTTTTGTTGCTATTTTAAAGGGATCATATGCTTTCTCCTAAAACTGTAATATACTTCTTATACTACAAATGCCTAGATAGTCCGCTGGCTTGAAAAACTTTGGACCTGTGATGGAAAATATAAACCAGGATTCCGTCGAAGGCTATGTCGCGCCTGAGGGGTTGTATAGTCACCAAACGAAAAAAAAGTAGATATAGGTTAAGGTCAAACATGGATGCTTGCAATTCCCACATGCAAGCTTGCACCAAGAATCATTAATGGAAAATAGAATGAAGCCCTTATAGCTCTTGAGAAATGAACTTCAACATTAGGATGAAAGCTAGGGTTGACGCAATGGTTCACTTAGACACTGAACCAGGAATTGTAAGTCAAGGACAAATACGGATACTTGCATTATAGTAGTCATTCCTGGGTGCAAGTTCGTACCAATTTTCATTAATGAAGGTCTTATAGTTCTTGCAAAATGAACGTTATCATTTGGGTGAACGCTGGGGGGAAGGGGGGGGGGGTGACAAAGTCATCGAACCATGCAATGTAGGTCAAGGTGAAATATGGAGGCTTGCAATAAAGTTGCAATCCCAAAATAAATGTTTGTATTAAGTATCATGAATGAGCCCCTTAAAGTGCTTTAAAAATGGACTTTTACATTATGGTTGACTCTAGGGTGATGCAAATGTTTACAAAGTCAATGATCCTTGGAATTTACGTCAAGATCAAGTATGGATGCTTCCATTCCATGCAATGTACGTCAAGGTGAAATATGGAGGCTTGCATTAAAGGTGCAATCCCAAAATAAGTATTTGTATTATTATTTTTTTTTTTTTTTGGTTTTGGTTTGGGTTTTACGGCCCTTTCAAGATTATTTCACTCATATCGAGCCGATCGTTAATCAGAGGTGGACGAAAACCGGAGTACCCGGAGAAAAACCACCTGACCTTCCGTTGCAGATCTTGGCGTCTCACACGTGGCCCGAGCGAGGCTCGAACCTATGGCGGTGTGAGACCTAATGACTAAGAGTCAGCGCTCTAAGTGTTTGTATTAAGTATCATGAATGAGCCCCTTATAATGCTTCAAAAATGGACTCTTACATTATGGGTAAGGCTAGGGTGAACGCAAATGTTTGCGAAGTCAGTGAGCCTTGGAATGTACGTCAAGGTTAAATATGGATGCTTCCATTAAATTTGCCATCCCAAGATGCAAGTTTTTACCCAGCATCATGAATGATGCAAGGTTTTACCCAGCATCATGAATGAGCGTCTTATAGTTCTTCAGAAATGGGCTCTTACATTCGGGTGAATTCTTTTCAGTGAACCATGAACTCAAGCAACCACAGAGATATAACAAATGTGAGGCCTCGACAGCAAGAAATCACTGAAATGCTTGAATAAAAGAAAACTACCAGTTATGGGCCCATGTTGGCTATCCCGTTGTAAGATCGCATTCGACAGTTGACTTCTAGCTATTGATCCGCGTTTTTTTATCTATGATAATTGTGCCAGCGCACGACAAAATCTACAATAAGACATGTGCGCTCAACGGCGCAGTCTGATCAGAGTCTTCGTTGTGCGCTCTAAAGATAGCTATGGGTCCAATGCTCCTGCATGCAGCAAGAGAAGTCTCTGGTTAGACTATATAGATGCACAGGCTTATCCGAGTCTTCGGTGGGCGCACATGTCTTATTGTAGGTTTTGTCGTGCGCTGGCTCAATTATTGGACATACAGGTAGGTTGGCTGTCTACCATTTTACCGTGGGGCACTTTGTTGCGCTCTTTGGCTGTTCGGCGACGAGCCGGACTTTCAGTGGTTTGTTGCTGTCCAGTCCTCATCGTTGTGACATCTCTGTGGTTGTTTGATTTTTGCGTTCTCGGAGATGTTGCATTGATGAGGTAGGGGGCCTTCATGCGGACTGAACAAATTATTTGTCTATATCGCGACGGAAGTTAGGGCGAGGATCGCGGCCGCGTAAAATGAATTAATCTATTTCACTGACCGTTCCAAGGCGGTTCGTCTGTCGCGGTTTATTTTTGTTATGGTAGATGGCATATCTTTACCAGGTCAATGCGTTACAATGCAATATATAAAGGGGGTAACTGATAAACAATTTTAGAACCACCATCATAGGACGGTTAGTAGCGAGAAGCTCTGAAAAGTTTAAATCGATTTTGTTACCCAACCTTCACTCATGGTTCTAATATAATTTACAACAAACAAATTAGTTTGATCATCTGAAGGTAACTACTTCGGTCAATAGACCATCAAAGAATAACATAAAAATTAGGACACACTGAAATACAAATGAAACTGAATAACTGTGATGAATCAAAGATGAGGGTCCATAGCTTGTTCCATACACTGTAAGCTTGAGAGAACCATCAGGTAGACCACGAAGAGTCAAGCCAAAGACAAATAAGCCCCGCCAAGCGAATTTGTGCCTTCGAGTATTCCGCCATGACAAATTTTAACTGCGCATGCCCAGCCATTCAGAGGGGCCAGGGATATGGTTTTCTGTCTGAAGGTTCCTCTTGATTCACTGCTTGTATGAGCGAGCAGCGGAGGTTCTGGCGAGACTGCGCGGATGCGCAGGCTCGCCTGAACCTTCGCTGCTCGCATAGGCGATATGTACCAAAATCGCTTGGCGGGGCCCAAATCATAAGACATCCACCACTAATAAAATAAATCTTTTACAGCTTTATGTTGGGCTGTCATCGAGACAGTGTTACCCTTTCGTCGTGCAATTCCTTCAAATTGTCTTAATAATTTAGTACCAAACCTTTTTTTGAAATATTGTCAAGTAGAAAGGTGAGAGCTTCACACACTTTTTGATATGGCCATAATGTGTAATTGTTCAAGTAGAAAGGTGAGAGATTCACACACTTTTTGACATGACCATAATGTGTATTTGTTATGAGCTTGGGAAGTCTTACATTAAATAGAAGGTATCAGCTAATTTTTTTTTATTTCTTTTTTAAGATTATGTAATGCATAAAAGAATCATACGTAGACAGACTAAATACACGTACACGTTGGACAGTTAAAACCTCATTCGAATTTTTAATGGACCAAAACAGATTTTTCCATGATCTTTCATAAACTGTGTCGCACTATTTAATCACATGCGTTTTTATGGCAGTAAGAAATGTATTAAAAAAGTTCGGTAGTGGTAGAAGAACCTGAATTTGCAATAAACCGTGCTTTGTATGGTCATTTGTGAAGTTCATGTAGCAAATATAGTGTAGGAAGCCTACCTTGGCCTTCTTTAACACATGCAGCAATACTTGGTGGCTGACTGATTGATCTGATCATTAGCCACAAACCTCTATACAGCCATTTGGCTGTAGTTCATAGCCCTTTGTACCATCAAGTTCTTGCTGAAGAGTTTTAACACAGTGGAGTCGTCAAACAACGACGGCATTGTTTGCGGTCTTGTCTGCCAGAGCCAAAACATACTTGCAATGAAATTCTTGACTATCTAGTTTAAGGTGACGTTTTTAGGTAATAAATGTGTTTTGAGAATTGAAAGAAATGCGTTTGTGTATTATTTTTGAAATGCTAGTCTCCATTCCTTAAGGTCTTTATGCTCAACACAATCTCAACACTATCGATTAACGAATTTAAGGCATCAACAATTTCTTCTCCTACACAATGAAATGTGTGTGTGTGTGAATTCGGGTTTAACGTCGCTTTCAACAATTTTTCAGTCATATCGCGACGGTGTCTGGTTGCGACAGGGAGCTCAATGCTCACGTTTATAGTGCTGCCTCACTGAAGTATCATGTCCCAGACACATTACATGATACCACACCCAGTCACATTATCCTGCCACTGGATCGACCAGTCCTAGCTCTACCCCGTAAATCTGAGTGCCAAGCGAGGAGCAGCTAGTACCATTTTTAACGACTTTGGTATGTCGCGGCCCGGGATCGAACCCGAGACCTCCCGTTCCCCGGAGCGGACACTCTACCAACTGAGGTATCGGGGCCGGTCCCCTACACAATGAAATCAATATGAGAAGGACCTTTTGAAATTATATTTTGTGTCCTAAAATTAGCATTTTTTTTAATTTTCAGTAATTATTAAGCAAGCTGCTGGATAACACTACACTGTGTCTTTACAATCTCAGGAATCAGAACAAGAACAAGTTTTGTGTTGTCATTACGATAACACAACCGTGCGACATAGTGCATTTTTCACATCTCAAAAATGACCACTTTTCTGATGAAAATCTGTGATATTTTTCTTATAAATACTACAAACATAGGTTGTGAGTGCTCGTATTGAGGCGGTTCTAACGAGTACCCACAACCTATGTCTTGGAGTAAAAATAAGAAAAATAATGTTTACCCCCTTAAACCCCAGTTTTCTCTATATAAAGTGGGGTTTAGGGGGTGTTCATTTCACGGACTTGTTCTTGTGATGTGTAAATAGAGTGAAGGTTGGGACAATAGACTCGATGTCCTCGCTACTGACCGTCCTAAACTTTAATCTTTAATCGTGGCTTTCCCGGGCATGTATATCTATATTTATTAAAATTAAAAATGATAGTTCGAACAGATTTGTTGTACTTTTATAAAAGTATGTGTGTATCAGTATTTTGAAAAATAAGAAGGCATGCATGGAATCACCTGAAGATACTAGGCAAATCAATAAAATCCATACCTTTATTTACGAAAGTAACACTACATTAAACTACTACGTGATTATAATTGATTAAAACGAAATCCAGGTTGGGTTATTTCTAGACAAGCTATTCTCGTTGTTACGTCCGAGTGCAGTGCAACAAATGGATTCACATTAGGAAAACATGTCCGTAAAAAATAATGGCGTCCAACATGGTGTCAGAAAATGATAAATATTAGGTAAAATGAGAACAGCTTTATTATTTTTGCTTTCAACCTAGATTAAGGATTATGAGGCGGTTCTAACGAGTACCCACAATCTATGTTTTAAAGCAAAAATAAGGCAGATTATGTATACCCCCTAAACCCCACTTTTCTCTATATAAAGTGGGGTTTAGGGGGGCTTCGTTTCACGGACTTGTTATCGTGATGAACTCATGTGATTGGACACTGGTAAATAGTGTAATCCCAGGCCAATCAGGGTCTACACTGGTATACGAAATCCTTATCCTCCGTTTAGGATAGTCTCTCAAGCTTGGAGACATTCAACACTCCGTGCTCTCAGTGTTTTGATTGCTTTCTGTTTATATACTATCCCCACTGATATCTTGTGTAAGATTCAGTTTTGCTAGCAAGGCCATGCCAGACTCATTTCTAGGAGAAACACCAATTAGTGTTTACATCAGACAAGGAAGTCATTAATGTCTCCACGCTGGGACAGCCAAATTGTTTACAGTAGGAGATTCAATCTACTGAATCGCGTTGGTGCAAAGACCGATACAGTGACAATTTTCCGATTGCATATATATGACGCGTCAGAAAATAAATAACATTATGCATTCCAAAATATATAAGCTGAAACAAAGGAGATGTTCAGATACCATTTCACATTGACTGGGTATACTTCGTGATCCTCTTACTGGCATGAGGTTTGTATCAATATTTATACACATTTAGTATACTCAAGCAAAATATCTAGTTTCTAAATATATTTCTTTTTCAAGAAACAATTTCTTATAATCAGAGCTACATCATTATTGGTAAAATATATTTGAATTAAGTGTATACTGTCTTCATCTAAACTCTTTGTGTTTAACGGCATGAAAACCTCTGTGAGTCATGTTACGTCGTCTCCCCGAGAAAGGGAGAAACGAAATGGAAGTAATAGAAAGGGGGTGGGTATGAAAGAGTGACAGAGAAGAAAGGGGAAAAGGAATGAAAGTGTAGAAACAGAAGAAAATGAACATCTGTCTTGCGCAGTAGGTATTGCTTGCAAATCGGAAGTAAAGGCGAGGATTGTGGCCAGGTAAAATCGATTTAAGCCCCCCCACCCCAGTGGAATTCGTTTCACTGACCGTTCCAAGCCGGTCCTTCTGTCGCGGTTTATTTTTGTTATGGTTTGTCTTTGAGTGTGTGTATCGCTTATATTATTTTGTTTTGGATAGCCAATTGGCCATTTTGTAGGAAAGTAACTCCCCTTTTGGCTTTTTACTATTGTTGTTTCCATTAGAGTCTAGTTGTTAAATGTTTGTGTTTTTTTCCCTTTAGTGTGTGGGTTAATTGTATTGATTCCTGATCATTGCCTTCACTTCTATTTTGCCTAAAGTGTAAACCAATATCAGTTGGACAGATACACGATAACGTTTCAGAACTCATCAATCCGCAACAGAAAGCTTATATGTTTGCTTGTACCCAACTATAAGGACTGCAATGACCCCATGTAAAGTTCAGTTTTCCCTGACTGTTAGTTTCACGCATTGTTTTACCGCATATAACCTTGCAATTGATGACGAGTGGTGAAATTATGAAAACTCCAGCCAAAGCAATCATCCATTGACAGTTACAGCTGATAGTTTGCAGATACGAGTAATTGTATTTTTGTTAAAATATGATCATTCAATAAAGAAAAATGCCAATAGTTTTGTTGAAAACCTGTTAGTAGAATCCGTGAAGGAGTAGTTTTTGTAAAGGCATAAGTTCCCGTGTATTTGACATTGTAGTTGATAGACAATTTAACAGCCAATAAAGAGTTCGTTGAGCTAAAACAGGACCTTGTACTTCCAGTGGCTACAGATGGCTTTAGGTTTTCATTGTGGCTATTCATGAGAAATAATTTCTTACCACAGCGAATCGAACACTGATTACTCATTTACCATGGATGATTCGAAATATTTCTTGAGTCTCTTGGGAAATTATGCTCTTAGTCACAAATTTCAATATATCTAGGATAACTTAGGTTTTCAGTGGCTTGAGATGGCTTTAACCTTTAACTGTTGGTTTTACTGAGTACTAGTTTCATTATGATAAGACACCTGTTTGAGATTATAAGAATCTTATATGGGTGTCAGGGGTGGATGGAAAAATCCGTCCCAAGGGTCACTGTCCGGCATCACGAGGCTTGCCGAGTGATGCCGGACAGTGATCCCGAGGGACGGATTTTTCTATCCACTCCTCACACCCATATTGGATTCTTTTTCTTACATACCTTCCATTTCTTAAAGTGTATTTTTAATGCTGCAGTCACTTCGGTTACCAACGTCCGCCATATTGTGTTGACACTGCAGGAATGTTTAGTGACGTTGCTGTGATGCCAACCTTAACGACGGCGCATACGAGGTCGTAATCAACCAGTGCATTTATCAAACACGCGATTATATTCGATTTTGGGTTGGAACACCAGGGTCAGAACATAATTTCTATCCCAGGGTAAAATCACGGATTTCCTAGTCTGGTGTGCAAGAAAGTGTATTCTTTCATATCCTCAAAATGGCTACTTTTCTGATAAAAAAGTTGTGATATTTTTCTTACGTATGTAAACTCATAATATAGGCGGATCTAACTAGTACCCAAAACCTATGTATTGCAGCAGAAATAAGCAAAATTGTGTACCCCTGGAAACCCCAGTTTTCTCTATATATGTAGCGTGGGGTTTAAGGGATGTTCATTTCACGGACTTGAAAACTTGATGTTACTACAATGGAACTTTAATAATTCGAACAGTGATGACACATTTACCAAGGATGATTGGAACTTATTCTTGAGTCTCTAAGATAATTAACTTCGTTATCATAAATGTAATTGAAATGTAAGATGATTAAGGATTTTTTTCTGTTGCTTGAGATGGCGTTACCCTTTGACTGGGACTTTTCCAGTTAAAAAAAATCCTACTTAAGTGAAACTTCAATAATTCGAACACCGATGGTTAATTTACTCTTGATGATTCGAACTCGTTCTAGAGTCACTAGGAAAATAGCACCCTTAGTCCCAAATGTCAATATATTAAGGTTCATTTAGGAAGATTTTCTTTTCTGATTGACATGGCTTTAGCCTTTAACTGTGGTGTTTTTCAGTTATAATTTCTTACTACAGTAAAACTTTAATAACTAAAACGGTGATGACTCATTCACCAAGAATGATTGGAACGTATTCTTGAGTCACTAAGGAAATTATCCCATCTGTCTCAAATGTCATTAAAATTTAGGATAATTAAGGATTTTTTTCAAATAGCTTGAGATGGCTTAGGCCTTTGACTGTGGCTTTCACTGAGTAATAATTTCTTACTACAGTGAAACTTTAATATTTCGAACACTGCTGATTTGAATGCGTTCTTAGGTATCAAAGGAAATTATCCCCTTAGTCCCAAATGTCAATGTACAGTGAAACTTGATTAACTCGAACACGGATAGTTCGTTTACCATGGCTAATTCGAACAATTTCTGGAGTCCCTTAAGAATATTTCCCAAAGCTATTTCCCATTTGATAAAACATGGATATTTTTCAGATTTTATGTTGTAAAGGTATGTTGTGTATACTCATTAGAATCGCCTCGCTGAGGTATGTTGTGTATACTCATTAGAATCGCCTAACTGAGGTATGTTGTGTATACTCATTAGAAACGCCTCACTGAGGTATGTTGTGTATACTCATTAGAATCGCCTCACTGAGGTATGTTGTGTATACTCATTAGAATCGCCTCACTGAGGTATGTTGTGTATACTCATTAGAATCGCCTCACTGAAGTATGTTGTGAATACTCATTACAATCGCCTCGATTCTAATGAGTACACACAACATACCTTGATTGTAAAAATATCACAAATTGATTCCCATTATGCCTTACCACTGGAGTAATTCCTCAGAAAACCTCAGTAATTCGAATTACCCCTATCTCGAACAAATTTAGATGCCCACAGATGTGTTCGAGTTAGTGAAGTTCGCCTATACGTAGAGTAACTCAGGAGGGTTTTTGTTATCTGGGGAATGTGTGTTTTGCATTACGATAACACATCCGTGTGATATAGTGCATTTTTCAAACCTCAAAAAAAAAAAAAAAGTTTTTTTTTCTGATGAAAATTTGTGATATTTTCCTTATTTCTGCTCAAAACATTGGTTTTGGGTGCTCGTTAGAACCGCCTAAAATGAGGCGGTTCTAACGAGTACCCACAACTTATGTCTTGGAGTAAAGATAATAAAAATAATTTATACCCCCATAAACCCCTGTTTTCTCTATATAAAGTGGGGTTTAGGTGGGTCTTCATTTCACGGACTTGTTCACGTGATGTTAACCCATTAGGGTACTTCAGGAAAAGCTTCCTTACTTTGATTTATGAAACGGATGCTGTTGGTACTCATTAAAATTGCTTTGATGAGCCTATTCTACTGAGTTTACTCAGCATACCTTAATTAGATAGAAGGCCACAAAGATACCTGAATCATCTCCATTTTGTCACCAAAGTAGCGCAGTTCTGCCCCCGCCCATCAGGGCTTGAAGAAATAGTTGGGCTGCATGATGCTTCTACGCAGAGCTGAAACCGACATCACACGAGTACTGGTTAACCGCTTAGAGGATCTAAGCATGCCCAGGCAAAGCGGTGCGAGTCGGACCGTCCATGCCTATAAACCCTATTGGTTTCATTGGACGACAGGGCTTGAGATGTCATTTCATCTCAATGTCGGATAAAAGTCCCACAAAAAAGGAAGCAACGTCTCCAAAATGACCTATACAGTGTTGACGGGGACAGTAACCCTCAGATCAAACGAACACAACAAATTATTCCGCAGTGGAACTATTCTTTTCCCCACTATTTTTCAGGTCCCAAATGGCTTTATGATGCTCTTGTGTTGTTTGCCATTAACGGCCACGACGATTACGATGACGACGATGCATCTTTTCTATAGCAATCAGTTACACCTAAAACATAACCTTATTGGTTAGTTTGAGTGGTAGGGCTTGAGATGTTGTTTCATCTCACTGCCGGATAAAAGTCCCACAAAATTTGAAGCAACGTCTCCAAAATGTCCTAAATAGTGTTGACGGGGACGTAAAATCTCCATACAAACAAACAAAAAACAATACACATAAAACAGAAAATACGACAAAGACCTAAAGAGAAGACGCAGACATACAGTGACCAACATCCCCAACCCTGTTCTCATTTGGTGATAATAATACCAAAACGGATAAAGTAGCATGTTTTAAATCATTTCTTTTATTTTACGGAACCAGAAACATAAAGCTCTGTAAGCAAAAGTCACAGGAAAAATGCGAACAAGAAAAGACTGCCGCCTTATAAAGGAATGCGGTCAAATATTGGTACACTGTAAGTGTACATGTGTGTATCGGATACATCTAGACACGTTTGTTTTATCAGATGATACATGTTTGTCATTCCTATAATTAAATGAACCATTTAAATGATCCTTATGTTCTCTAGTATTGATTCTCATATTTGAGAATAATTGTTTCCAGTGGATTGGGATTTCTAGGTTAGTTCTTTTATCTTCTGTTGTCTGCTTAACCTATTAATGACAAATGACACGTTTTGTCTCATAGTTTTTGACAGTTCATTACGATAACACATCCGTGCGGCATAGTGCATTTTTTCATATCTCCAAAATGGCTGCTTTTCGGATGGAAATCTGTGATATGTTTGTTATTTTTACTTCAAACATAGGTTGTGGGTGCTTGTTAGAACCGCCTCATTGAGGCGGTTCTAACGAGTACCCACAACCTATGTCTAAGAGCAGAAATAAGGAAAATAATGGACACCCCACTAAACCCCAGTTTTCTCTATATAAAGTGGGGTGTAAGGGGGTGTTCATTTCACGGACTTGTTAGCGTGATGTCCATTTGAAACATAGAGATGTTTGGTTTCCTGCTCCTCATGAAAACACGTCTATTTAATTTTGACCCCCTTTAACCCCACTTTTATATAGTAAAACTGGCGTTAACAGAGGTAAACCTTATTTTTCTTATTTCTGCTCTAAAATATAGATTGTGGGTACCCACAATCTATATTTCGAGCAGAAATAAGAAAAATGTCACACTTTTTCATCTTAAAATTTTCATGTTTTAAGCGATAAAGATTACAATGTATTTGTATAGGCGTGTTTTCGTAATGTTTTAGTGTCATGGGATCAAACAAACAATGTCGGTCCTGAGCAGACGCCCTTCTCTGTTTTCGAAAGCTCTTGTTTGGATGCTAGAAATAATTGCTTTAATGTTGCCTTTCCCGCATCTTCTCGCATGTCTGAGTATATTTCCATCTAAGGCGGCAACGACGGTGTAATTTACTTAACCTTCGGTGTTATTTATTCTTATTAAACCAACTGGCCTTCAACGTTGCCTGCTTTATACGTTATTATTGTTAAAAGCAGCAAGAAGATTTCGTTTGCGAATATCTGTTGGATGAAGAAGATCGACATTATTCTGAACAAACTAGTTTTTCATATCGGACATTGCGATATGATTTCGGGGATTACTTGTATTGTATGCTTATGGCGGGGAGGCCAAGAAAGATTAGATGCTTAAGGCAATGTAAGATAAACAGTAACAGAACGTTTAATCCAGACAGGAGTAGCTACATCTCGTCATTAAGGTACACTAGAATATTGTTCTGCACTTCTTCATCAATAATAATATTGTCTAAGCAAGATTAGAATTTTCGACCCAACTCGGTCTGAACAGCAACTCTCGTGTTAATTTGCATGACCGATTGTCAAAAACTTACGACGTCGTTAGTTAAAGTATCGTTAAAATTTTGATCATTTATATGGTAACTATACTTATATGTTGCTGAAAAAAATATGAGTAGTTTTTCATATTTTGTCAGCAAAAATACCAAAATTGTAGATATTGTACTTGCTAGAACAGTAACAGTTTGACAACTAACGAGATCGTTGGGCTTACGAGGCTGTGGACAACTTGGCCCTTGAATGATTTTAATGATCCTTAAAAATAGATAAACTGGACCAAGATTAGTTTCAGTCCTTGGAGACGTGCTATCACCTGAACATAAAACTCTTAATACCAGCTTCAGTGGAGAGAAATAGCAAAAAAAGTAAATCTAAAAGAAGAAAGAATACCATCATGATTATAATAGATTCAACAACTGAAACGTACTAATTATCCCGAGAATATTATGTTGCACGTATGGAATAGTCATATACAAATCAACAAGCTATTGCAACTTTGCATTGGCCGATTTAAATGGATGGCCCTGTTGTAAAATAGAAGTGAAGGCAATGATCAGGATTCGATACAATAATCAACAGCTCCAATCAGAGACACCAAAAGGGAAAGAAATACAAATATGAAATAACTAGACCCTAATGGAAACATCAACAGCGGAAAACCAAAAGGACGGTTACTTTCGCACAAAATGATCAATTGGCTATCCATAAAAAATGAAACATAAGCGATACACACACCCAAAGACAAACCATAACAAAAGTAAACCGCGACAGTAGAACCGCCTTTGGTGTCTTTTATGGGTGGAGTAAGTTAATTGTATCAATTCCTGATCTTTGTTTTACTTCTACCTTGGAACGGTCAGTAAAACGAATTTCGACTGGGGCTTAAATCGATTTTACGCGGCCGCAATCCTCGCCCATACCTAAGTCGCGATTTAGACAAAAATGTTCAGTCCGCATTAAGGCTGCCTAATACAACGTCTGCGAGAACAAAAACGCAAATAAACATCGGTGAGAACTCGACAGCAAGAAACCACTGAAATGTTGGAGCAAAAGATAATCAACAGATAGACTCTGATGGACCCGACCAGAGACAGAGCATCAGGCACCAACCAACCTTACATAAAATTTAAATATAATTCTCCGTAAGTCTTTACGCTGGAACAGTGGTGGCAAAATAGAAGTGAAGGCAATGATCAGGAATAGATACAATTAACCAACAGCTCACAGAGACACCAAATGGAAAGAAACACAAACATAAAATAACTAGACCGTAATGGAAACACAAATAGCGGAAAGCCAAAAGAACAGTTACTTTCCACAAAATGGCCAATTGGCTATCAAAAACAAAATAATATAAGCGCTATACACACTCAAAGACAAACCATAACAAAACTCAACCACGACAGAAGAACCGCCTCGGAACGGTCAGTGAAACGAATTCTACTGGGGGCTTAAATCGATTTTACGCGGCCGCAATCCTCTCCGAGAACACAAAAATCAAACAACCACAGAGATGAATAGGTGAGGTACTTTAATTTTTATGGTCCAACTAATTCCTTGAGAAATTCTTTTAACACCAAAACACAGGGCTATGTTATATTAATTACCAAAAAAAAAGTCCTCAAAAAATATCCGTGCAAGTTCTGAGAAAATTAGGATTTAATCCGCAGAAAAAGCATCAAATGAGTAATGGCCAGATAACAGCACCATACACTGTTTTACCGGCTGTAAGGCTCCTCACGCGCAAACAAATGACGTCATCAAAAACAAAACTTACGTCAGAAATTGATAAAGTGCAGTCTTTCTACATTCTATTTTTTAATACATGCCATTTATATTTTCCTTGTATGGTATTTATAAACAAGTTCTATGTTCAAGTTGTAAAAGTAAACATTCTTTTTGGGGTCGGAAAATACATTTGTCAATGTCTCATGACAAAATTTTAATGTATGGAAGCACATTTGTGCCATCCGAATCAAATGAATTAATATCGTAAATATGTGCATACATTGTATTCCGGTAACAGAATTCCTTGTATTGAGGAATCAGAAATAAATTGTTGGTTTAGACTCATTCTAGACATGTTTTTAATTATTTGGACCCCTTTTTGATTTATATCAGTCTTTGAATCGACTGCCTATTCGAAATTCGCAAAATTGCAGTTCGTTTCCTCTGGCTTTCTTTGCCGGATCATTACAGGGTCACTGATGAGGCTTTATTAGCCGAAACTACGTAGTATGGCCCATCTTCTTTCTTATGAATGTTTTCATTGCTCTTAAAGGAACTCATTTTTGATTTTTATTTGCCTTCACTGCAGCTGGTGTTGTGCCGTGTGGCGGCGGTAAAACGTCTCCCCGTACATCAACCATAGTGCAGTTTATATTTTACTTTTGGTCCTTTGAGATCATCGTGAATATTCTGAGGAATCAGAAATAAATTGTTGGTTTAGACTCATTCTAGACATGTTTTTAATTATTTGGACCCCTTTTTGATTTATATCAGTCTTTGAATCGACTGACTATTCGAAATTCGCAAAATTGCAGTTCGTTTCCTCTGGCTTTCTTTGCCGGATCATTACAGGGTCACTGATGAGGCTTTATTAGCCGAAACTACGTAGTATGGCCCATCTTCTTTCTTATGAATGTTTTCATTGCTCTTAAAGGAACTCATTTTTGATTTTTATTTGCCTTCACTGCAGCTGGTGTTGTGCCGTGTGGCGGCGGTAAAACGTCTCCCCGTACATCAACCATAGTGCAGTTTATATTTTACTTTTGGTCCTTTGAGATCATCGTGAATATTCTGAGGAATCAGAAATAAATTGTTGGTTTAGACTCATTCTAGACATGTTTTTAATTATTTGGACCCCTTTTTGATTTATATCAGTCTTTGAATCGACTGCCTATTCGAAATTCGCAAAATTGCAGTTCGTTTCCTCTGGCTTTCTTTGCCGGATCATTACAGGGTCACTGATGAGGCTTTATTAGCCGAAACTACGTAGTATGGCCCATCTTCTTTCTTATGAATGTTTTCATTGCTCTTAAAGGAACTCATTTTTGATTTTTAATTGCATACGTAAGATTTTGATAGCTATGTGTGACTTTGTGGAAGCAACCACTCAAAAATCACAATCAGAACAATTGCAACACTGTCCTATCTACTTACTGCAATAGAAATTGGCCGCTGACTTTTTAACAGGCAGGAAAAATAATAGGGGTGAAACCCCCTTGAAATTGATTTACAAATTTTGTCTCCCAACATTGCGCACAATAACTGTTTTGAGCTGACTGAACACAAAGGTTGGCTCAAACAACCTTAAAAGGGGCAAAGTCCGGATGAGAAAAATATCTTTCAGCTAATTTGCCAAGAGGAATCCATATATGAAATTCCAAAACCCTGGCATACAAGGTTCTAAAGTTTTGCTATGCATCACAAAGCATAGGCCTACAATGTACCAAAAGTGACAAAGGGCTATTAGCCACAAAGTATTTTTCGGAATTTAGTCAAAAGTTTATCAGGACAACTACTCGTCACCAACTTACAAGGCTCTAGCTCCAATAGATTTTGAGATATTTTGCTGACAAGATTTTATAAAAAAAAATTCAAAGGGAAATAACCTTTGAAAGGGGCATAATCCGGATAAGAAAAAATATGCGTTTGCTAATTTTCCATGAAAAATCAATATATGAACTTTCAAAACCCTAGCATGCACGATTCTTGGGTTATGCTATGCATCAAAGGCGTAAAGGAAAGTCAAATGGACGAACCATGCAGAAGCAATATGCCCCTCCAACTTTTTTAAAGTTGGGGTCATATAAAACATAACGAAAATACGCATATTCAAATCTATTGGAAGATTTGATCATGCAACCCCCCCCCCCCCCCCCCAAAAAAAAAAAAAAAAAAAAAATCCAGAGAAAAATTCTGAGTTTTTTCTTATTCATCACGAAAACGAGGTGTTGCTAACAAATTTGCGGGACTTTTACCTGACATTGAGATGAAATGACATCTCAATCCCTGCCGCCCAATGGCTCCAAAAGGGTTTACATGCATAGACAGGCTGACTCGCAGCCCCGTTTCTGGGTATTCTCAGCGCTTTAGCAGCACTCATATGCGGTCGGTATCAACTCTGTGCGGAAACATTAGCAGCCCAATATTTAACTCCAAGCCCAGATGGGTGGGGTAAAAAAAACACGCCTATATAATTTTGACCCCTCGAACCCCACTTTTATATACATGTAGTACATGGATAAATATTAAATTTCTTATATCAGCTCAAAAACATAGATTATGGGTACTCGGTAGAACCGCCAAGTTCAGGCGGTTCTGTCGCGCTCTGCAATCTATGTTTTGAACAGAAATAGGAAAAACATCATTTTTTTTTTATCTTAAAATTCCATTTTTGGGCTGAACAATTGACAATGTTTTTGTTTAGGCGAGTTTCTTAATGTCTGCTCAAAAGCATAGATTGTGGGTACTCGATAGAAACCCCCTCCTACCGGAGTTTTAGTTTATACTAATTTATTTAATGTCTGCTCAAAAGCATAGATTGTGGGTACTCGATAGAAACCCCCTCCTACCGGAGTTTTAGTTTATACTAATTTATTTTAGTTCGATTGCGATGAAAGCCTCAAGCTTAATTAATCGCTCTCGAACACTCATTCCGGACGTTTTCACGCGCACGAGGGAGATGCAGTTGACTTTTACACCACTACTACCCATTTACACCTGGTTTGGTGGGGCAGTGGGGAGTTTTAGGGGGTGTACATTATTTTTCTTATTCCTGCTAAAGAAGCCTCCACGATGTAGTGGATAAGCTACAAGCCTCATAAACCAGGAGTCGTGGGTTCGATCCAAGGGCTTTGCCAGACTCTCAGACGAGTCTTTAAACAGAGGTCCGGTCTCCGTATGCAAGGGTTTCATCAATAGACGGGTAATGGGGATTTTCCCGTTTACTTAGACATTATTCCCCTGCTACGCTTGATAAATTTGTAAGGGCTTTATTCAGATAACATTGAAAATCACACTCCTATCTTTCCTTGAAATCTAGATGCCGAAATGTTTTTGAATCCACTGCATATGACATTTGCTGTTGAAGGGATGTAAACCTCAAACACACTCACTCACTTATTTCTGCTCAAAACATAGATGAGGCAGTTCTATTGAGTATCAACAATTTCAGAAGCTATGTTTTTGAGCAGAAAAAAATATAACCCCTAAACCCGAAGTTTTTCAAGTAAATAGATAACAGTGGGTTAGTGGGGGTCAAAATTATATAGGCATGTTTTCGTGATGTGTTTGCTTTTGATTTTCCCTTTTTCCCCTTCTCCTCACCCCCCCCCCCCCAACCAAAAAAAAAAATATATATATATATATCTTTTGGTGCATCAAATAACTTATCATTTATTTTGGCGTACAGAAACTATCATTTTTTAATGATTTCATGAAGTAAAGTACCGATATGGATTTACTTTTAAGATATATGTCAGTGATATTAATTTTTTCTTGTTTTAAGCGACTTTCCTTTATTGTCTACACCCACGGGTGTAGACAATCATAATGATAGCTTTTGCTCCGGCAGCATTTAATGAAAGGTCATTACTGGTATTCTGTTGACTGGTTCTACTTTTCATTTTCCATCTGGTTACCCCAGAACATCCCAACTCTGGTCATACTGGAACGCCCACTTGCATATTGAAACCCAGCCAATACCCGAAAGCTGCCAAAAGTTATCACATGGATATGCACGATTGCTCTCACACTGGCAAAATTAACGTATATTTGCCCTTATCTAGTTCTTCCCACATCCAATTCTTAATGTTTTCATTTCTAGAAGGCAATCTTGGCAGATTGTTTTTTCATGACGTTAACCTAGAATGTAAAATGAAAGTTTAAACTAGAATGCGAAATGAAGATACCGTAAATGTAGGCATGTAGTACAATAATTTGTAATTGATAGTGAAAAAAAAATCGGAAATTTTGTTTTATGTAACATTGGTGACAAGATTTTGAAATCCTCATTTGATATCTGTGACTTTTTTTTACACTTTGTGGTAACTGGCACATTTTAGTTCTACACAAATTAATGTGTGCTGAGCATAGACTCAAGCTTTTTATAAAAGCTAATACTTGTTTTTTCGAAATTTCACACAAAAATAAAAAAAAAAAAAAAATTAAAAGAAAACTTTTATCTTCAGATTTTTTAGTATTTTTCCCCCAGATAGAAATAATCATTTTGGATGATTTAATGAAGTCAAGTATTAATTGTTTAACATACGCCTGGTTTTTGTAATTTTTCTTCATTTTTCGTATTTTTTTCACCCCTCAAAAATACCCTTTCCCCACGGATTTTTTTTGAGTACTTTTTTTCTATAAATCAGGACACCTTCCTGATACTAAAACTGCTGATAACATTTCTCAAGGAATTAGTTGTGGGTCAAGGGTCATTTCCGGCTATGTGTACTGGCCTATAACAACGGCGAGGACTCGACAGCAAGAAATCACTGAAATGCTAGAGCCAAAGAAAATTAACAGTTTGACTCCGATTTGTCCGACCGGAGACAGAGCATCTGTCTCCAACCAACCTTACATAAAATTAAATCATGATTCTCAGTAAGACTTTACGCTGGATCCGCTTTAGCAAAACAGAAGTGAAGGCAATTATCAGGGATCGATACAAATAATCCACAGCTCCCATCAGAGACACCAAAGCGAAAGATATACAAACATTGAAATAAATAGACCCTAATAGCGGATAGCCAAAAGAAGAGTTACTTTCCCACAGCATGGCAAAATGGCTATCCAAAACAAAAGAATATAAGCGATACACACACTCAAAGACAACCATAATAAAAATAAACTGCGACAGAAGAACCGTCTTGGAACCTAAAATTAGCACTTTATGTATATTTTATAGTCAGACAAGGAAAGCGTATTTTTACGGAGATAACAGATTAATTTGCCAACATAGAAAAAGTTGGAAAATTGTCTAAATGTCTTATTGAATGGTACTGAAAGGTATGATGCGAGCATCAAGTATGCATTACAAGGTGCAGATGACCTACCTATGTATTGTTTTCCTATATTCTGACCTCGATGTCTGATGTACAAGAGCTCGTGCGTCTTATACTCTGGTTCGATATTCACGTTCTTGTTGCTTTACAAAAAAGAAAAGAATAGAAACAAAACAACTGTAGCTAACTATCTGGACGTTTTGTAGTTAACTGGTTTGGCCATACTTGAACGAATATAATAAAATGTGAAAGTTAAATTGGCTCACGCGACGTCACATGACAATATGACAGCGACGTTATGATTATGAATGAATAATTTGGCAAAATCCTTTTTTGACTCAAATTGCCTAAAGTTACTGAGGTAAAACGAAAAAAATATAGCACAGCTCTCATCATCTGCCAAAAGGAGGGTTAGACGACCCACCCGAAAACTCAAAACAATACATACAGTAAACATAATGCAAATTGACATATTAAAAAGCTACAGACTAACAACCGCCTTGGGTCGGTTAACAACAAATCAACTATTCGAAGCTTCAGCTCTAGAGTTCATTATGTTTCAAACTAATTCCAATGAAAATTCATACATAATAAGCAGTTGTGGTAGTAGCTACCAAACCTTAATCCAAACTCATTAACCTGCAAACGAACGACGAATCAGAATATTATGACAAACAGACTTTGATCACAGAAGAAAGGGTGTAGCAAGCGTCCGCGGATAGAAAGCATTACTTCGTTAGCAAGCTGAGCACCATCCCTGCCTATCGGATTGAAGGAAGAAAATAAAGGGATAAGCGTATTTCCATTATTTAAGAAAACAGAAATAAAGGCATTGATTAGGAATCGATAACATAACCTCACACTTCCCATCTAAGACATCAAAGGGAAAGAAACAATAACACGAAGCAATCGCAATATAATTAAAACTTCAAAAAGCGGAACGCCAAAAGGACAGATTCTTTCCCACAAAATGATCAAACGCCTGGATAAAATAAAAACAATAGCAGTACAATTATTCAAAGACAAACCATGTCTTAAATTAAACAAACAACACAAGCACCACCTTGGAACATTCAGTAAACAATTCATTACGAAAACATGCCTATACAAATACAGTGCAACCTTTATCGCCGAAAACATAAACAAATTTAAGATGAAAAATTGTAATATTTTTCTTATTTCCCAGTTTTACTATATAAAAGTGGGGTGCGAGGGTATATAGTATATAGTCAAAAGTATATAGGTGTGTTTTCGTGATGGTACCGGGCGCTTAAATCAATTTTACGTGGTCACAATTCTCGCCTTTGGTTTTGTTGTGGTTTAGATGACTAATTTCAAAACCATCAGTACCACATCTCCGAGAACATAAAACTCAAACGTATAAAGAGATGAAACAACGTTGAGGAATCAACAACGCAAAATAAATGAAATGCTTAAGCAAAGGAAAACCAGCTGTCAGACACCAAAGTTTACTGAAAGCTTGCCATTGGCAAAACATCCGAAACTTGTCACACTGTAGAGATTGACCAGATCATGATTTCTCTTATATAACTTTAAAGTGTTGCAACCTCTTTTGTTAGCTCACCTGAGCAGGAAGTACTCATCATGAGCTATTGTGATCACGATATGTCCGTCATACATTGTCATCCGTTGTGCGTCGTCCGTCCATCGTTTTTTAAAAGACTTCTCATCCTAAACAGGTGACGGAAATTGAAATAATTTCTTGGGAATGTTCCTTTGGTGACCCTCAACCAAAATGCGCCAATGGTTTCGATCTGCTAAACAAAATGGCACCAGAGCTTAAAATAGAAAAAAATCTTTAAACAACAACTTCTCCGAAGCCCACCAGCCCGATTACAAAATAATTTCACTGAATGTTTTTGGAGTGACACTCTACAAAAAATGCTAAAGTGAACTAGATGGTCACCAGAGCTTAAACTAGAACAGAATCCTTTAAACGGTCCATCAACAATTTACTCAACCGACATCTTTTAAACTGCTGGTTGAATTTCAAAATAATTTCACGGGAATGTCGATTCGGCTACCCACTACAAAATTGCTAAAACGGTTCTACTAAGCTTAACAAAATGGATACCAGAGATAAAAATAGGAAAAAAAATCCATTAAATGACATCTCCTAAAGAAATGACTCGATAACAAAATAATGTCATAAAAATATTCCTCAAATGACCCTGTACATGTTTCAAAGTTACTAAATTCGATCCGCTCCACAAAACATAATAACCACCAAAGCTAATAATAATAATAATAATAATAAGTTAAATGACATCTCCTCCTGGGCAGATGGTCCAATTTCAAAATAATTTCATATGAATGTTGCTTGGGTGGCCCGCTACCAAAACTGCTAAACTGATTTGACTCAGCTGAACAAAATGTCTACAAGAGCTACAAAAAGAAAAAAGAAAACCCTATAATGATATCTCCTCCTACAGAAATAGCCCGATTTCAAAATAATTTCAAATAAATGTGTGTTCTTTCCATTTGGTGTCTATGATGGGGCTGTGGGCTAATTGTATCGATTCCTGATCATAGCCTCCACTTCTATTTCTCATATGACCATTTACAAAAGTAGCTAAAATCAATCAGCCAGAGCTACAACATTATGAAAACATGCCGATGCAAATATACTGAAAATACCAGCAAAAACTGCAATTTTTCAGATGAAAAATTCCGACATGTTTAATATTTCTACTCAACTCATAGATTGTGGGTACTCGTTGGATTGCCTCAGCAAGGCACTTCTAATTAGTACCCATAATCTATGTTTTTGAGCAGACATATGAAAAAATAATTACACCCCTTTAAGCCCCCAAAAAATAATTACACCCCTATAAGCCCAAGTTTTACTATATAAAAGTAGGGTTTAACGGGGTCAAAATTAAACAGGCGTGTTTTTGTGAGCAGACATGGTCATCTTACATCCATCACCAAACTCGCTAAAATCGTTTCGCTCGGTTAAACAAAAATTGGCCGGTAGAGCTAAAAATAGAAAAAATAGAAAGAAAAAAAAAACTTTAATGGACATCTCCTCCTAGGCGAATAGCCTGGTTTCAAAATAATTTCACAAAAAACTTTTCTAATATGACCATTTAAAACTGCTAAAGTTGTTTTGCTCTACTTAATTAGCCATTACTAAAACACGCCTATACAAATACATTGTAAACTTTACCTCCGAAAAATCGATTTTTTTAGATGAAAAATTGTTTCTTATTTCTGCTCTAAAATATGGATTGTGTGTACGCGTTAGAACCGCCTCGATGAGGCGGTTCTAAATCGAGGCGGTTCTAACGAGTACACACAATCCATTTTTTAGAGCAGAAATAAGAAAAATAAGGTTTACCCCTGAAAACCCCAGTTTTACTATATAAAAGTGGGGTTCAAGGGAGTCAAAATTATACAGGCGTGTTTTCGTGATGCCACCAGAGCTAAGCATAAAACAAACTTTAAACGACATCTGCTTCTAAGCAGATGGTTCTATTTAAAAAAAAAAAAAGATAACAAAAATCTTCATTTCATGACCCTTTTCCGGAATTCATAAAATCAATCCGCTCGTCTGAAAAAAAGGCCACCAGAGTTAAAAATAGAAAAGTCCTTAAGCAACATTTCGGAGACAACAATGGACCCGATTTAAAAAAAAAAAACGAAAGAAAAAAATAACAAAAAAAAAAAAAAACAAAAAAAAAAACAAAAAAAAAAAAAAAAAACAGAAAAAGATATTTTTGATTCTTTTGGTGACCATCTACCAAATTTGCGACATATCTATTCCAAGGCAAATGACCCAATTTCAATTTTTTTTCAAAGAAATATTCCTTGGGTGACCAGCGATCGAAATTGCTGAAATGATTAAGACTTAAAAGGCGGTTCTTCTGTGGCGGTTTATTTATGTTGTTGTTTGTTACTTACTGTTTGTTACTTACTGTTTGTATCACTTGTGGCTTTTTATTTTGGATGACCATATGGCCATTTTGTGGGAAAGTAGCTGTCCTTATGGCCTTCCTTTGTTCAGGTTTCCATTATGATCTGGTCGCTTAATGTTTGTGTTTCTTTCCCTTTGGTGTCTTTGATGGGTGGAGTAAGTTAATTGTATCGATTCCTGATCTTTGTTTTACTTCTACTTTTCTTTATAGTGTAGATTATATTTTCTTGTCCTTTGGGATCATTGATTCCATTGTGGAATTTTGAAAATATCTGAGGGTCACTGATGAGGCCTAATTTGCCGAAACTAGCTAGTCTGGCCCAGAAAACATATACACTCCATATTTTTCAGTTCTGTGGTGTATTCCTTGCTTCCAAAGGATAACCCTTTTATAGAACATATTTACTGAACAAATGACCAGAGCTAAAAATTGAATAACAAAAAAAAAAAAAAAAAAAAACTTTAAACGACACATAGGCCAATGGCCCGATTGGAAAATAATATCTATTTTAATCGGTTCCTTAATGACCATTTTCTGAAATTGTTTAAACCATTCAGTTTTGCTGAATAAGATGGCCACCAGAGCTAAAATAAGTAAAGTAGAAGTAAAACAAAGATCAGGAATCGATACAATTAATTTAGCCACCCATCAAACAAAGGAAGGCCATAAGGACAGTTACTTTCCCACAAAATGGCCATATGGCCATCCACAATTAAAAGACACAAGTGATACACAAAGTAAGTAACAAACAACAACATAAATAAATCGCCACAGAAGAACCGCCTTGGAACGGTCAGTGGAAAGATTTCCACTGGGGGGGGGGCTTAAATCGATTTTACGTGGCCACAATCGTCGCTACAACGAGGAACGAACATCGGTTTAATAATGACCTTCAACAGGTATCTAAAGGATGTCAATTGATGGAACAGTGTAAAACCTTTAAATGGCATCCTCTTCTAGGTCAGTTATAGGCCGTTCTACCAAATCTGAAAATGGTAAAACCTTTTAAAGACATCTCCTAGGCTCTATTTCATAATAATTTCATAGAAATGTTCCCCTAATGCTGCTAAAAGGAAAAGGGTGACCCCTTAAGCTCAAATGAGAAAAATCTTTGGTACACATCTCCTTAAACTAGTGACTCCTTTACTTCCATAAGTAAGAAAAATCTTGGAATCAGGTGAGCCATCCAGGGCCATCATGACCCTCTTGTTACAAATTATTCTGACACAGCAGCAGGTACCGATTAAACGATCATATGGGAAATATGATAACCACGAATCTTGGTTGAGGACTCAAAAACAAACTGGCATGAGAGACAAGAAAATATCCAAAATAGAAGTGGAGGCAATGGTCAGGAATCGATACAATCAACCCACAGCTCCCATCAGAGACAGCAAAGGGGAAAGAAACACAAACATGAAACAACATACCCCAATGGAAACACCAACAGCGGAAAATGAAACTTTTCGGATAAAAAGCTTGATATCTTTAGTATTTCTGCTCATATCATATATTGCCGGTACTCGTTTGAACTGCCTTGGGTGGAAATAAGAAAAAGTGTTTACCCCTGTAAACACCAGTTTTACTGAACAATATGTTTTTGCAATACGTTTTTTCATTGTGTGTATTCGGTATATGTAAAAACACATCGAGGGACCTCGTTGGAGCCGACACAGTTCTATTGAGGACCCATGTTTTGAGTAGAAATAAGGAAGATAATGATCCCATTCTAAATCCCATTTTACTGAACAATATGTTTTTACATTGTGAGTACTTTTTAGAATTGCCACGGCGAGGTTGTTTGTTTGATTTGAGGTTTAACGTCCCCGTCAACACTGTAAATGTCATTTTGGAGACGTTGCTTCCAATTTTGTGGGACTTTTACCCGACATTGAGATGAAATGACATCTCAAGCCCTGCCGCCCAATGAAGCTAATAAGGCTTATAAGCATGGACGGTCCGACACACGCACCGCTTTGCCTGGGCAGGCTTAGATCCTCTAAGCGGTTTACCAGTACTTGTGTGCGGGTCGGTTTCAGCTCTGCGTGGAAGCATCATGCAGCCCATCTATTTCTTCAAGCCCCGATAGGCGGGGGCCGTGCCTCGGAGAGATATTGTTTTAATCTGGATAGCCGTTAGGCCATTTTGTGGGAAATAACTGTCCTTTTGGTTTTTCCGCCTGTGACGTTTTCATTATAGTGAAGTTATTTTATGTTTGTGATTCGTTTCCTTTGATGTCTTGGTTGGGAGGTGTTAGGTAATTTGATCGATTCCTGAACATTGCCTTCACATCTACATTACATGGTATTTACCGAGTTATATATTATAAAGATGTTTATGTGTTCAGGTTGGTTGAGACTACCACAGTGCTAGAAACCATTTTGTAATGATGAACACTCACGTACACACGGGTACAGAAACACATGTGCACACAAGCATGTACGCATAACGTTCGCACAAACGCGCGCCGTGACTGTGCATCGCGCGACCCCGCCCATCGGGGCTTGGAGATATAGATTACGCTGCATGGTGCTTCCGCGCAGAGCTAAAACCGACCGAACTTGACTACTGGTAAAACGATTAAGTCTTAAGTGATGCAAGTTTGACCGGCCCTTAAACCCTAGCGTTTGGGCTTGAGATGTCATTTCATCTCAGTGTCGGGTAAAAGTCCCACAAAATCCGATACGAAGTATCCTGTCCAAAATGACCTAAATAGTATTGACGGCGACGTAAAACCTCAACTCAAACAAACAAGAGGTACCAGAGAGGCAGACATATTACAGATTTTATATCAACATTGATCTTAGGCATGCAATTAGGTCACACTAGCAATACATTTGCAACAGACATATTGTATTTATTTAAAGTGGAAATTCATGTTCACGCCTTATGCTCTTTCAATTTATCAATTTCATGTTGACGCTATTGATACAATACGAAGATCGCGACAGAAGTGTGACTGCATAAATGCGGTCTTATCTCAGCATGCATATTTCTAAGATATGAACATATTGTAGTAAACTTCTGAAGATGTCAAAGCCATTTGTCTCCAGCTGGTTTACATAATTATGGGCTATATATATCCTAATCAAATAAGCTTGATCATTTTCGATCTGTTCGTAGGATCATCAATGAAGTGTAATGGATCAATATTGCTAGAAGGTCAAACAAGTTTGTCCCCATGAAAACCGCCTCTCTTGTGCGCGTGATAAGATTCGGAATGAGTGTCCGAGAGCGATTCAAATAAGCTTGAAGCTTTCATCTCAATCGAACTAAAATTAAAATAGTATAAGGTTTCATCAAAGTATCTGCAAAGGCTTGGCAGTAAATGTTTTTTTCTATTTATTTAATGGAAAATAGAAGTGAAGGCAATGATCAGGAATCGATATCATTAAACCACAACTCCCATCAGAGACACCAAAGGGAAAGAAACACAAACATGAAACAAAGACCCTAATGGAAACATCAATAGCGGAAAGCCAAAAGGACAGTTACTTACCCACAAAATGGCTAATTGGCTATCCAAAACAAAATAATATAAGAGATACAAACAGTCACAGACAAACCATAACAAAAATAAACCACGACAGAAGAACCGTATTGGAACGGTCAGGATAACGAATTCCAAGGGGGTGGCTTAAATCGATTTTACGTGGCCACAATATTCGCCCTTACTTCCGTCGCAATTTAGGCACAGTATATGTTCAGTCCGCATGATGGCCTTCTAAATCATCAGTGCAACATCTCCGTGAACACAAAAAATCAAACAACCACAGAGATGAAACAACGGTGAGGATTCGACAGCAAGAAAACACTTGAATGCTGGAGCAAAAGAAAACCAACAATTTGACTCCGATGGGCCCGACTAGAAACAGAGCATCAGGCACCAACCAGCATTACATAGAATTAGATCTCTCTAATTTTCAGCAAGCCTTTACGCTGGAACCGTCATAGTCTCTGAGGCCTGACCCATCGGCGTGCAATTAAAGAGGGGAGCAAAGTTGTCAATCATGATTGGGTTAACTGCCATGCATGCAGTCTGTCGTATAACATTTATGTTGTACCTAATCTTTTTATATTGAAGAATGATTTTACGAAATTGGGTGCTGAAGTCAATGCGGTTATATATTTTTCTGAATTTTCATACCAAGTCACAATAAAATTCGGGTTCCGATATACCTTGTTGCAGAAGAATTTTTAGCCCAATATCGATAAAATATTGCAAAAGCTTTGCGTAGTTTATGGAACCGATAACGCTGATTAAGAAGATCAGCAGTTAACAATTTATTTCGAGTGTTGAAGTCAGTTACATTACCAAACACTCTGGCAAATCGAATGTCTAAGATACCATAGCAACCAAACCAAAGAACTGAATTTCATTGAAAACACATCACATGTAAAAGCAAGTATGATGCATATTACCATATGGTCTCAGCCTCATAGAGCATATAGTTTCTGAGAAGATGAGTTTTTAAATATTTTTCCTTTTTAGCGGTTCTAACGAATACCCACAGCCTATGTCTTGGAATAGAAAAAAATGCATGCCCCCTTAAACCACAGTTATACCTATATAAAGTGGGGTTTAGGGGATGTTCATTACACGGACTGGTTCATGTGATGAACTGTGAGTCAATCGTGATAGCAATTTACAGAGAAAAAAATCTATCATGCTTGGATCAGATTTGTTTCATCGTTCTTTAATCTCTGTATTCGTTTGATTTTGTGTTCCCAAAAACTTAATAATAACGAGTTAGATACCCTCAATGCGGACTGAACAAAGTGTTTGTCCAAACCACGACAGAAAAACTGACCATTCCAAGCCGTTATATTTGTTGTAGTTTAATATTGTTATTGTTTGTCTTTGCATGTATGTACTGCTAATATATACACGAGGGATGTTCGAAAAGAATTGCTTATTTCTATCTGGAGAAATCAAATTTCAAGTTAGCCCAATAGTGCTCATTTCATGCTCTCGAAGTACTCCCCGTGGCTAGAAATTAATGCAAAGTTGCAGCCGATGTATCCACTTCTTCAAGGCGCCTCGGTACGCTGATATGGGTTCAGTAATAAGATACTAATAAATGGCAGATCCAAGTGCCTGTCGGGAATGGTATTTCCGCCCATCAAGGAATTATTTCAATTTCGGAAACAAAAAAAAAACAACAAAAAAACACATAGGTCTGGGAATACGTGAGTGAGGCAAAACAGTTACCTTTTCCTTCTTCAAAAACGCCGTACTATTGCGGAGGTATGAGCGGTTGTATTGTCATGTAGAAGACGGACATGTTTAAAACCAGTCACAGGGCGTCGTTTCGGATTATTCTTTTTCAATTTCTTCAGTACTACGTCTTTGTGGTACTTTTCGGTGATGTTTTTGGCCTTTTTTACCGGCACTTTTATTGCGACTCCTTCACCAGAGAAGAAGATTGCATACAAAACCTTCTTTGTACTCGAAGTACCTTTGGCAAATTATTGGGCGTTTGCTGTGTTAAGTGGTCCAGATCTTATTGTTTACCTTTCTGACGGACTCAAAATAATGGACCTAGGTTTCTTCGACTGTGACGACATTGTTATCGGCTTTTTGTCATATTTTTAATTCATTTGAAGCAGCTTTTTGGCCACTTAAACCAGTTGCCTTTTTTGCTCGTCAGTCAACAGATGTGGCACCCATCTAGCAGAAATCTTTCTGACTTTAAAATGCTTCCTCAAAATAAGGTGAACCGTTGATAGTGATATGCCTACCTTTCGTGCAATATCACGAACTGTAAATCTGGCATCTCCTTCAATGATTTCTTTTATTTTGGAAACGATTTCTTTACGAAATGCAGATTTTGGCCTACCTGATTTCGGTGCATTTGTATGGACTCTACATCAGACTCATATTTCTTTTTCCACCGCCGAACTTTGTCATAAGACATAAAAGAAGGTCCAAAAGCAGTAGAAATGTCAGTCATCAGCTTCTTCAAAGAACAACCACGTTTTGAGCAAGGTTGGATGTAAGCCCGCATTTCATCTTTTTAGTCGACGCTTCTACCAACTATTTTTACTGCAGTGGTCAATGACTGCGTGTATTCAAATGGCAAATTTTATGTCTTACACTTAGTCTAACATGTACATTTATACATCATTGTGTAGATATTGAATAGCCCTATACAAGCATGTATTGGTTTCGCTCGTGCCCCACGTGAATATCGAACTAGAGTACAATAAGCATTTCTTTTCGAACATCCCTCGTATTGTTTTTTTTTTATTTTGGATAGCCATTGGGCCTTTTCGTGGAAAAGAAATTGTCCTTTTGGCTTCTCGCTTTTGACGTTCTTTTTATGGTGAAGTTGTTTCATGTTCATCACGAAAACATATCTATATAATTTCGACCCCCTTGAATCCCACTTTTATATAGTAAAACCGGGGTTTATAGGGGTAAACCTTATTTTTCTTTTTTTCTGCTCTAAAATATAGATTGTGGGTACTCTTAAGAACCGCCTCGTCTAAAATATAGATGTTGGGTACGATGAGGCGGTTCTAAAGAATACCTACAGAATACCCACAATCTATATTTTGAGCAGAAATAAGAAAAATATCACAATTTTTTGCATCATAAAATTTTCGTTTTCTCGGCGGTTAAGTTTACAATGCAATTGTATAGGCGTGTTTTCGTAATGGGTGAGTTTTTCTCTTTCGTGTCGTGGTTGGGAGGTATAAAGTAATTGCTGATAATTGCCTTCACTTCTATTGTGGTGACATCAAATCCCATTAATGTGACGGCGAACACATAACATGGCCTCGAAAAAGGTTTCCTCCTAACCCTTGTCTTCACATCAGGTGAACAAGACCGTGAAATGAAGTCCCCCTCCCCCTGAACCCCACTTTATATAGAGAAAACTGGGGTTTACGGGGTATACACTATTTTTCTAATTTATGCTCCAATGCATAGGTTGAACGTACCCTTTAGAACCGCCTCACTGACGAGGTTCTAACGAGCACCCTCAACCTATGTTTTGAACATTTATAACAAGACTATCAAGGATTTTCATCAGAAAAGTAGCCATTTTGGAGATGTGAAAAATGCACTATGTCACACGGGTGAGTTATCGCAATGAAGTCACTTAAGGATTAGGCTGTCCCGATTTAAAGTCCGGCCCACTACAAAGCAACCACACATTAATTTATTAATCAATTTAATTATGTCACCTTTGACACATTGAAACTCAACTTTCATATATCTCGTCTCCCCAGCTGATAGTCAGTTTCCTAAAACATTATTTGTTCAGCAATTCCATCTGCATTTATTAATTTCCAATAAAATATGAAACAAATGGATTGACATTTTTATTCACTATGAAAATTCAAGTGAGGCATGCTTACCACAGAATAAAAACATGAAGTATCGATAGGCGTTTTTGTTTGTCAGCAACGGAATTTTATGGTTTTAATGATGATATCAATTTAGTTTATTTACATCAGTACACTAGAGTCTATTACATTTACATTTTATGTTATTGTGTAAATCTCCGGCGTTTTGTAACTGATTGAATTCTTGTTAGTCTAGAGTGATAATACAAGGTATAAGTATTATCTGATAAACGAGCCTCTACCAGAGATAAAATATACACAGTCAAAAAATTCCTGTTACCATAGTTACTACAAAATAAATAAAATACACATAATTTGTTTTGTTCTGGTTAGAGGACACATTTTTCCATGCAAAAGCCCAAACTGTATTTGTTTATGTAAACTCGTCAACCTGGGCTATTATTTTAAGCACCCAAGGGATCACTCGCAGAATAAATCATAACAAAAGCCAATATTTAACACTATGAAAAATTACACTTTGAACAATATTTGTAAAATTTGACACATGTAACCTTTTAATAGATACACTGTGTGTCTATTCTGAACAGATTTGTAACTTAAGTTCCATTTGCTAAGAGAAACGTACGATCACGTATAGGCCTTCGATGCTTTGAAGGTGAGTGAAAACTGATGCTTTCAATCGAAATTCCACGATAGAAAATTGCAATTGTTAGTGCTATATGCTACATGAATTTTCTACATTACATCATGGTGAGCAGAAACGGTGGCAACAAAACGAGCGTTTTTTAAAAAAATTGCAAAAATGGAATGACAGGTATGGAAATAACAACAGTTTTCCGTTCTGTGGTGCATAGGACAACCCTTTCATAGAGAATACGAGGACTGTTCAAATATGAATGCAAGTAGAACGTTTTCTCATGCACTAATGCGAAAATCACCTGGAAATAAATATCACAGAGTAGAAAAACATTTTACCTATACATTGATACCAAACCTGTTAAAATCCGTGCACTGTAGCCATGTATATCGTTCGATAAACACTGAGTACTATTGTATACTAATACAAAACATGGTTGGAAGAAGGTCAGAGTACGCCGTTGAAATACGGTCCTATATTAAGAATCGTCGTATTCTTGGTATACGGTGCAAAGACATTTTTGATGAAATATGTTCGGTTTATGGGCATAATGAAATGTCTTTTCCGACAGTTTTTCGTTGGTGTAAGAAATTCAGCTGTGGGCTAGGCTCAACAGAAGTTGCACCACAAGATCGTCGGCCAAAAAGAGCAACATCTGCCTAGATGGTTGCTAGAGTGAAAGAAATAGTTGCTACTGATGCACAATACACCACTAAGCAAATAGCTAGTATGGTTGGCATCTCATTAGGAGCAGCTTATACAATTCTGAAACGGGATTTGAAAATGAGGAAGGTCTGTGCTTGATGGATTCCCCATCTGTTGACAGATGAGCAGAAAAAGACACGTGTTCAGTGCGCCAAGAAGTTGCTTAAAAAGTTTCCAAATTACAATGCACGGTCTTTCGCTAATGTCGTCACAGGTGACGAGACATGGGTTCACTTTTTTGAGCCAAAATGAAAGATTCAGAACAAAATATGGGCAACAAAGTATTGCAAAAGACCATGCATTGCAAAGCGGACCATGAGCGTCAAGAAGGTAATGTATGCCATATTCTTTTCAAATCAGGGCCCTGCTATTCAGGTTGCTGTGCCTAAAGGCAAATCTGTAAATGCGAAGTTTTACAAGAATAAAGTTCTTCGAAAATTGAAGAACTTTTTCAAAGAACGAAGACCCGCAACTGGTTTGGCCAATGTCAGATTGCTACATGACAATGTGTCATCGCACAAGGTGTTCATTGTGCAAGACTATCTGAAGCAGGAAAAGGAAAAGGTTGTTGGACTCCCTCCCACCCCCCACCCCGTATTTCCCTGACCTTGCCCGCGGTTGAAAAGTACCTTTCTGGTCGAAAATTTGTACAGCGCAAACACCTCGGTTCTGCAATATTCCAGTGCCTTCATAGTATACCTCGAAAAGAAAAAGACTACCAAAATGCATTCAATGATTGGATCAGAAGACTGATAGTTTGTATATCTGTTAAAGGAGAATACTTTTAGGGGACAAAATAAATTTTTCATCGAAAACTATCACGGAATCATTTTTATATGCTCAGTTGCATTCATATTTGAACAGTCCTCGTATTGTTAAAGGTTGCAACGATGAAGCGCAAAACTCATTGACAATTTCTTTTACAAATCGGTATGCGCCTGACTGTTTATTACTTGGACCTGTGAATGCGATATGAGGCTCACAAAATGCTTGACAGTGGAAGTTATGTTTCCATTGAGCATGGCTTCTAATTAAATGTTTCTGTATTCCTCATTTTGGTTGCGTGTCTTGCGATATTTGTCGCAAAACGACTTAATTAGGGAAATAGCTTTGTACTTGTGACTAGTCCGGTCATTGACTAGTTTTCCTTTGGAGTTAGCCTGTTCTCTTCGCCAGTTTTCTTGAATGCATATGCGCACTTAAAAACCTCGTGACCAAATCCATAATTGGGCCCCGCCAAGCGATTTTGGTACTTATCGCCTATGTTAGCAGCGAAGGTTCAGGCGAGCCTGCGCATCCGCGCAGTCTCGCCAGAACCTTCGCTGCTCGCTCACACAAGCAGTGAATCAAGTGACACCTTCAGACAGAAAGCCATATCCCTGGCCCCTCTGAATGGCTGGGCATGCGCAGTTAAAGTTTGTCATGACGGAATGCTCGAAGACCCAAATTCGCTTGGCGGGGCTCATATGATGAACTGCTTATAATCACCACTTTAGAAAGTGAAGAGTGGGGTTACAATGTTTTGGGAGGGAAAATGTCGTTTTGGCTTTCTACTTGTAATGGCTTTTTGGTGGGGTGGGTGGGGGGTGGAGAGAAACTGGCTGTACTTTAGTTATTGTGCCATTGCTTAATATTTAACGCTTAAGACGCCGAGAATAACTACATCTGAAAATGTTATTAGCTAATGTCGTCTGCTGATTTTCTTGCAAATTGTTTACAAATATTTTTGTATACAGGCAAACAGTGTGGGAAGAGATCAGGCTGCTTCTGCAGGAGCAGTCTGATCTAGGTCCACAATGTTTGAAAAAATAAAATACTTTTAAGGTAACCGGCAGATGATAAAGCAGACGACAATTAACCTGATGACATTTTATGGGTTAAGTTTATCTTTCATTTGATATATTAGATTTATGGTTTGGTTTCTTTTGGTTTTGTTTTACGGTCCTTTCAAGCTTATTTCACTTATTTCGAGCCGAACGTTAATCAGAGATGGACGAAAACCTGAGTACCCGGAGAAATACCACGACCTTCCGTTGCATAACTTGGCGTCGCACATTTGGCCGGGCACACCGGAGTTTAACGGTAGCTTTTCTTTTGCATCAGTATGTCAGTTATTTCATGCTGTCGAGTTACCATTGTTGTTTCATCTCTGTAGTGATTTGATTTTTATGTTCTCGGAGATGTAGCACTGATGAGTTAGGAAACCTTTATGCAGACTGAACCAATTATTTTTCTAAATCACGACAGAACCAAGGGCGAGTATTATGGCCATGTAAAGTCGATTTAAGCCCCCCCCCCGCCCCCCCCCCCCCCCCCCCCCCCCACCCACCCCACCCCAACCCCCGGTGAAATACTTTTAACTGACCGTTCCAAAGCGGTTCTTCTGTCGCAGTTTACTTTTGTTGTAGTTTGTCTTTGCATGCATGTACATATATTGCTTATTTATATTTATTTTATTATTATATTGGATAGCCGTTTGTCCATTTTGTGGGACAGTAACTGTCTTTTTGGCTTTCCGCTCGTGATGTTTTCATTAGGGATTATTTCATGTTCGTGTTTTTTTTTCCCTTTTAGTCTCTATGATTGGAGGTGTGGGGTAATTGTATCGATCCCTGATCATTGCATCCACTTCTATCATAGCAACAGATAGGGTAAGTATTTAATGATAATTGAATGATAGTTTTTGTCAGTTGTCCATAAAAGCCTATGTTGTGGGTAGTCATTAGAACCGCCTCGGCGAGGCGGTTCTAATGAGTACCCACAACATAAGTTTATATTGAGAAATAAGGAAAACTTTCCTTCAAATATCACAAAATACTTACATTATCTGTAGCTATGCTTCTATTTCGCTCAGTCCATATGGTCGGAGAGCATTTTCTCTCGTCGCGGCTCAGTTATAAATCTTCCAAATCACGTAATAGAGCAGCAAGATACTATACAGAGTCAACAATAATTGCACATTTGATACTGGCACTTTGCATATATGAGAAGTAGATTTTCATGTCTGGCCAAAAGAGTGCATCAAAGTTTGGCACCACGAATAAAATCTTAACAGCTATTTTGATACTTTTGGCTGTCTAGGAAGCGGCCATTTGTCTCCGTTTCTAATGGGGTTTGGCCTTGTATGTGTGTGTTTTGTCGTCAAAATATGACTGTTTTAGGTTTTGTGACCCTGTTTGAGGCATTTTCTGAGTAACTTCTTGTTAATTTTAAGTGCATAATTAACTATGCAAGAAATAAGGAGAGTACAGATTATGATCTTAGCCGTTTACTAAGCAGTTAGCCAGCTGGTTGTATAATTAAGGTTTAACGTCCCCGTCAACACTATTTCGGTCATTTTGGAGACGTTGCTTTCAATTATGGGACTTTTACCCGACATCTAGATGAAACGACATCTCAAACCGTGCCGCCCAATGAAACCAATGGGGTTTATAAGCATGGACGGTCCGACTCGCACCGCTTTGCCTTGGCATGCAGGCTTAGTTCCTCTTAGCGGTTCACGTTTACCAGTACTCATGTGTGGTCAGTTTCAGCTCTGTGTGGAAGTACAATGTAGCCCAATATATTTCTCCAAGCCCCGATGGGCGGGGGCGAACTAATCGAAACACTCACGGATAGGAATGGCGGGTCGATTCTTTCCGAGAAGAGGCGGGAAATATGGTCCTGAACATGGCTTATCCCATTAATTTCCTGTACTTTAGGCAAATAATGTAGATTCCGATCAGCGTCTGCATTAGGAAAATGTGTCCAACTGAAATAATGGCGTCAGAAATGACAAATATTAGGGTGAAACATCTTTCTTATTTCTGCTTTCAACATAGATTGCGGGTACCCGTTAGAGTCGCTTCAATGAGGCGGTTCTACCGAGTACCCACAGTCTATGGTTTTGAGCAGAAATAAGAAAATTGATACATACCCCTGTAAACCCCAGCTTTACTGTATAAAAGTGGGGTTTCAGGGAGTCAAATAATTTTAGGCGTGTTTTCGTGTTGGGTATGTCACATGACTGTTTGCCAATGCCCCATTATGGGATCCTAGGCATATATTCAAATACTTAAAGGCACATTCAAATGTATTTTCCAGCAAAGATACCAGAGTATTTGATGTTGTACTTGCTAGAACGGTAAACAGTTTGACCACTCACGAGCTCGTTTAGTAAAGGATGCTTTGACCAACCGGTTCCTTGTTTGTGCTTATAAGCCCGGTGTAGGCGTAAGGGCTTACATGTATGTGTCTCAGTTTTACGTCCCATCAACGACTAAGATCATATATGGAGAAAGTGCCTCGGTGTAAAGTCCCACTTTAACTTTCCCACAAAATGGCCAGCCAAAATAAAATAATATAAGCGACACAAACACTCAAGATACTCAAAGACAAACCAAAACAAAAATAAACCGCGACAGAACCTGTAATCGAACACACGACCCCTGGATTATGGGGCGAGTAGCTTAACCACAACACCACGTCGTCTTCTACGCGTACGCGCTGGGCGGATAGATCGGGCTCAAAGCAGACCCGAATCATCCTGCCCAATGCACAGAGTTCTCTGTAGGCCTTAAGAATGAAAGGGGCTCAGTGGGTCCATACACTGCCAAGCGAATACGCTGATGCGCAGGCTAATTTGACTTCATCAGGGTAACTTTAAGTTCTATGTAAAGGTAATCTTTGGAAGCAAGAATGACAACACAGAAAAACTATCAAGTGGACAAGTTTATTTCTGGACCAGACTTGCTAGTTTCTGCAAATTAGGTCCCATCAGTGACGGAATTTTCCAATTCCTTACCCAAAAGGGCTAGAAACTATAATCAACAGACAGGGAGGCGTTTTACGGCCGCCACACAGTCCCTTAAAACCTGCTGTGGTGAAGTTAAAAAGTTTTATAGAAAGGCAAATCCTTTGGAAGCAAGGACGACAACACGGAACTGAAAACTGTCCAGTCCGCGTAAATAACATCCCTCTAAACCGAGAAAACCGAGGTTATAGTTAACAGGAGAAAACATTATTTTTCTTATATCGGCTCAAAGACATAGGTTGTCGGTGCTCGATGGAACCGCCTCATTACACACAGGTTATGGATGGTATTCGTTAGAACCGCCTCAAAACCTATGTTACAGGTACTCGTTAGGACCTCCTCGATGAGGCGGTTCTATAGAGCACCCCCAACCTATGTTTGAAGTACAAATAAGGAAAATATAAGCAATTTTCATTGGAAAAACATTTTGGAGATACGAAAGACTGAACTATGTCAAACTGATATGGACTATTTTAATGTTCGCTGGGCTCAGTTGTCCAAATACACATTTACACTTGGCACGCACCAAATAACTATTTGTTGATGCGAAACATCCCTGTCCCTCTTTTACAATTCCCCCTACAACGGTCATGCAGCTGTCTCCACAGAAGCAGCTTACGATTAATCCACAGACATCCAATATGCAATAAAATGTTGGCCATCAGATAGATTTGTTTACCAAGCTGTAGTATTTGTATAAATCGCATGGAATAAACAAATATGAAACGGTGATTAAATTGCAACAATTACTTAAGTCGTATCATGTTGAATGATACAAAATATAAATTTGCATTTGTGCAATTTCAATAAAAGCGTCCATTTGCATATGAAACAAAAACTCTAGAGCCATGACAGATTACAGAATATTTCCTTTTTTTGCGGAGCGGATTGAAAAAATCTGTTCCGAGGAACCGTGAAGATTATTCGGCAACTCAAGGATATGCCGATTGCCGCCAAAATGTTATCAGGTATGAGGATATGTCTAACTGAACAGTTTTGATGAATTCTATTTCCTCGGTAGCTACCGATTATACAAGTCTCTGAGGCTGATACAAATATCGTTAAATCCGTGAAAACCCACACTTTATTTTCAGAAAAACTGGGGTTAACATAGGTTTCGTTTGTTTGATAGAGATTTAACCTACCCGGCAACACTGTATAGGACACTTTGGAAACGTCGCGTCCAATTTTGACAATGAGACGAATGTGTAATAGGTCATAAAGGGTCTTGCCACCTCGATTCCTCAATTACCCAAATAAACAAATAATATGGACATTTATTAGAATCGCTTCAACGAGGTCTTTCTAACATTGAACCACATCATTTGTTATTTGAAGTAACAAATTCAATATGACAAATTCAATATGAATTTCTTGAACTGAATATTCATTAACCCGCCCCATTTTAAGCTTAGGCTTCGTTCCATTTAAATCTTCATCATCTTGTGAACAAGTCCGTGAAATGACCACCCACATAAACCCCACTTTATATAAAGAAAACTAGGCTTTACGTGGTTTACATTATTTTTCTTATTTCTGCTCCAAGGCATAGGTTGTGGGTACTCGTTAGAACCGCCTCAATGAGGCGGTTCTAACGAGCACCTTCAACCCATCTTTGCGGTATAATAAGAAAAATATCCGACGGGTTTTTTATTAGAAAAGTAGCCATTTTGGAGATGTGTCGCACGGGTGTGTTATTGTAATGGGTAGCGATTTTTGTCGTTATATCAATTGTCGATATAACATTACCAAACCACGCCTATACAAATACAAGTACAGTCAAACCTGTATTAAGCAAGCACCAAAAGGATAACCAAAATGTGCTTGCTTAAGACAGGTGCTTACTTAATACAGGTGAAATTAAACACATTTGCCTTTTGTGGGTACTGAATGCCTGCTTGCTTAAGACAGGTTGCTGGCTTAATACAGGTGGCCACTAAGACAGGTTCTACTGTGCATTGTAAATTTTACCGCCAAAAAATGATAATTTTAAGTCGAAAAATTCTGATATTTTTTTCTTATTTCTGCTCTAAAATATAGATTGTGGGTACTCGTTAGAACCGCCTCAATGAGTCGGTTCTAACGAGTACCCACAATCTATATGTTCGAGCAGAAATAAGAAAGATAATGCTTACCCCTGTAAACCACAGTTTTACTATATAAAAGAGTGGTTAAATGGGGTAAAAATTATATATGTGTGTTTTCGTGATGGCGAGGGTTATCTGTACGAGCGTATATGACGTTTGGTCAATCCATCTAAATAAGTTCTGAATACATGTAGTTAGCTCCTTTGGAAGCAAAACAATACACCAAATCAACGAAAACAGCAGACTCGGGTTTATTGGGTCTGTTCATGACCAGTTGTGAAATGTGCAACACCGGCCACGCCCTCTAGCACCGGTTTAAGCAGAACTCATTTTCAAAATTATTCTAAATGAGCTCAATGATCCCACAGGACCGGAAAATATAATCTGCACTATGATGATGTACGGGCAGATTTTTACGGCCGCCACACGACACAACACCAGCTGCAGTGAAGATAAATAAGTTCTGAATATGTAGATCCTTTGGAAGCAAAAAATACACCAAATTAACGAACACAGCAGACTCGGTTTTACTGAGTCTGTTCATGACCAATACTGAAAGCCGGGACCATATCGCCATAAGCGTTACGGATAAGAGTATTTAATGCTGGATGATATTTATGTTACAGATGAGTAATAAATATTCTTCGGATGCCACAAATAAAACAAACGTATGGCATCGATGGAAAGGAGATGTCTGAGTAGAATATATTTGCAGCCAGTCAGACAGAGGTACCAAATAAAGGAGTCGTAACTATATATTCAAAGACAATTATACGCGATACTTGCGTGTTCGGTGTACTTCCGGTAGTCACTTTAGTTCATGTGTTCGTTTTGCCACCCATTAGGATAACACACCCGTGCGACAAAGTGCATTTTTTCACATCTCCAAAATGGCTATTTTTTCTGATGAAAACTTGTGCTAATTTTCTTATTTATGCACCAAACATAGGTTTTGGGTGCTCGTTAGAACCGCCTCATTGAGGCGGTTGTAACGAGTACCCACAACCTTTGTCTTGGAGCAGTAATAAGGAAAATAATATTTATCCCCGTAACCCCAGTTTTCTCTATATAAAGTGGGGTTTAGGGGGTCTTCATTTCATGGACTTGTTCACGTGATGGTTCTATCTACGTTCCATACTGATAACGACCGGAAGCTTCGATGCACTATAATTTGGTTATATTTAAATGAAATTTATAGGTCTTATTCTTATTTGGATTTATTCATCCCAATTGATTGATTGTGTTTGGTTTAACGACATATCAACCCTTGTGGGACATTTTGTGTCGTCCCCCAGACAAAAGGAGAAACGAGACAGAAGAGATAGCAGAGAGATTGAGAGTGAGGGACGGAGGAAAAAGAGGAAAATGAATGTAAGTGTAGAGACAGAAGAAATAACAGCACCCCCCCCCCCCTCCACCATTAGCTGCTGCAAGGACAGCAGCCCTTGTCCAACTGTAAGCCAATATCAGATGGGCGCCCCAGTGACGCAAGATACACGTCACCTTTGCCTCACCCAATCACCCCTTTTATTCATCCAAAGCAGGTCAGTTTGTTATATCTAGTTTTTATACGCCCCTTTGGAAAAAAAGTCGCATTATGTTATGCCCCTCGGTATCTGTCCGTCTGTCCGTCTTCCAAATGTAAACTTTTCGTTTCCGGATAACTCCACACTTTTGTTGGAATTGAGGTTTTACGTCCCCGTCAACACTATTTTGGTCATTTTAAAGACGTTGCTTCCAATGTGTGGGACTTTTACCCGACACTGAGATGAAATGACATCTCCTGCCCTGCAGCCCAAACAAACCAAAAGGGTTGATATGTAGGGACTGTTCGATTCGCATCACTTTGCCTGGGTAGGCTTAGACCCCTAAGCGGTTTAGCAGTACTCTTGTGTGGCCGGTTTCAGCTCTGCGTGAAAGCATCAAGCCCCGACCGGCGGGGGCTTAACTCCACATTTTAAATCCGACCAAGCTGAAACTTAATATACAGAGTCATGGCCATTTGAAAATTCATTACGAAAAAACGTCTATACAAATACATTGTAAATTTTTCGCCGAAAAAATTGTGATATTTTCCTTATTTCTGTTAAAAATATAGATTGTGGATACACGTTAGAACTGCCTCATCGAGGCGGTGGATACACGTTAGAACCGCCTCATGGAAGCGGTTCTAACGAGTACCCACAATCTATATTTTAGAGCAAAAATAAGAAAAATAAGGGTTACCCCTGTAAACCCCAGTTTTACTATATAAAAGTTGGATTCAACGGGGACAATCAAGCTGAAACTCTTCCATTTTCTGAAGAGGTTTAGTAAAGCCGAGGTACGTACTTGCCACCTGCAACATGTTTCTTGTTTCCAAATGCCTTTTTTGTAGCTTTATGGTACTTCGAAACTGTGTACGTTTTCACAGACTAAAGTTTTTCTAAGAAAGTTTTGCAAATACATGTAACAGTTTTGCTTTTGAGATGTCTTAATAATGCCGAATCGCCCCCGCCAATCGGGCTTGGAGAAATAGATTGGGCTGCATGATGCTTCCAGGCAGAGGTGAGTTTTCTTATTTTGGTGTTCAGTGGGGCGTTCCTTTCAAGGACTTGTTCACATGATGGTTTAATTTCTCTTAAAGGTCTCTCAAACGAGAGTGCTGTTTATAAAGAGGTTCAATAAAACCGAGAATCACATTTGCCATTTTTTCACCCGAAAATTCTTGTTCTTTTGGCGCCAAAATTGACAATGTATTTGAAATAGGCATATTTTCGTAAAGAGCGCTGTTTATGAAGAGGTTCAATACAACCGAGACTCATTTTTGCCTTTTTTTCATCCGAGACTAATCTTTGCCATTGTTTGCCATTTTGTTCTGTCGGCGCTAAAACTGACAATGTATTTGAATGGGCATGTTTTCGTAATTGGAACAGTTTATGAAAGGGTTCAGTACAACCGAGACTCGTATTTGCCATTTGTTCATCTGGAAATATTTTTTCTTTCGGTGATAAAATTGACAATGTATTTGAATAGGCATGTTTTCGTCACGAATGAGCACTGTTTATGAAGAGGTTCAATACAACCGAGACTCGTAATTGCCACCTGTGAGTGAGTGAGTTTTAGTTTTACGTCCCAGAAACAGCTAAGGTCATACGGAGACGGGACCTCGGTTTAAAGACTCATCCGAAAGTCTGGAGAAGCCCGGGATCGATCCTGCGATCCCTGGTTTACAAGGCGAGTAGCGTAACCACTGCACCACTGAGGCTTGCCACCTGTAATATGTTCTTGCTTCCAAATGCAACTTTTGTAGCTTAAGCTTCAAATCAGTATTATGTTATCACAGAGAAAGTTTTTTAAGAAAGATTTGCAAATAGCAGTATTCATATATATTGAAAATGTTACCAAAAAAAAATAAATAAATAAATAAATAAAATAAACAAGAAATATCTTTAAAAAAGATAAACGGCGTAAGAGATATTGGAATATGGATATTGAAACTATTTTGTGGTTCAATATGAAAAGGATAAATGTTTTGAAGTATAAGTTTCTTACGCATTCAGAAACAGTATAAAAAGTATTTGAAAAACCCATGCCAATCGGGTACTTTTTTGATAAAGAGTACAAAGTGTAACACTATGCAGCCCAATCTATTTCTTCAGTCCCGCCCAACAGAATTGTTTTAACAATATTTGAAGGCCTTCTATTGAACAAACATTCCTAAAAAAACCACACAAGTAGCCCTCATAGAGGGGATTTTGAAAGAGTTGGTATAGCAACAAATGTAACATAAACACAAGCAGGCTGATTCTGGTATACGGCATGATCAATTTGTGTACTAAGTTTCAACTTTGAAGCCCATTAAGTTCCTGAGAAAATTGCAACACATAATTTCAATGGGTAAAATGGGGCTTCCAACTTACAGTTGGCTTACAGTTGAACAAGGCTTGCTGTTCTTGCAGCAGGAAAAGGCACAGGAGGAATGGTGCTATTTCTTCTGTCTACATTCATTTTCTTCATTCTTCACGGTCCCTCACTTTCATCATATCTACTATCTCTTCTTATTCTTTTCTTCCATTCTCTGGGAGACCATAAGGGTTGACGTGTTGTAAAACTCAAAACAAGCAATCTATTTCCTAGTTAAGAATGGACAGTATTATTTATGTTGCCAATTTTTCTACCAAACATTAGGCATGTTTATTTATTATATGAAGTTAAAGCATGCGATTTTACGTTCCTTTTTTCACATCATTTTATGTAATATTTAATCTTCCACGAGACCCTCGATATTTACATATATTACATGTATATACAAACTCACAAAAGAACAAATTGACTGACAGATTATAATTATGTGTTTGTTTGCAGTTAGGATTTGTATATGATATAAGAGAAAAATTAAGCAATTCCTGGTAACATTTGTTTGAAGTGGATCAATGTAGAATCTTACTGAAACGAGTGTAACAAATCTAACGAACTATTGTGTTATCAAGGAACAATTTTTCATGCATTATATTTGGAAGTAAGACAGATTTGAAGATTGACCCTATCTCAAACACACACTTAATTTCAAACGCACTTGAGAGTCCACCCTTGTGATAGAAACTCCTATTGTATTTAGAAAGCTTTAACTTGCAAATTTTGTCTGTTTTTGTGTAAGATTTATTTCCCTTCTAAGAAGTAAATTCTCAAATAGAATAGTCTCATGTGTTAATCGTAATTTGTTAATCGTAAATTTCCTATCTATAAAAACAGTTGATTGATAAATTAATTGTAAAAAAGTAACAAAATGATATGTCAAATTCAGTATTTAGTTATCTTTATAGCTTATAGGTAAAGCTATTATTTTCGCCCCCGCCCATAGGGGCTTGAAGAAATATATGGGTTGCATGATGCTTCCACGCAGAGCTGAATCCGGCCCGCACACTAGTACTGGTAAACAACTTAGAGGATCTAAGCCTGTCCAGGAACCGCGGTGCGAGGTGGACCGTCCATGCTAATAAACCCTATTGGTTTCATTGGGCGACAGGGCTTGAGATGTCATTTCATCTCAATGTCGGGTAAAAGTCCCACAAAATTGGAAGCAACGTCTCCAAAATGACCTTTACAGTGTTGACGGGGACGTTAAACCTCAATTCAAACAAACAAACAAAATAAAGCTATTATTTACCTGTTTGGTTTGAAATTATTGAAATACAATTGAGGTAATGGCAAACTCGGTATAAGAATATATAAATACAAGCAGTCATTTTAGGTTCACACTACCATTCAGTGATCGAAATTAATCGATAAGAAGTCTGCATGTGAATTGAACAGAATAAATCGCAACGGAAATAAGTACGGGGCTTTAAACCCCCGCCCATCGGGGCTTGAAGAAATAGATGGGCTGCATGATGCTTCCACGCAGAGCTGAAACCGACCCACACACGAGTACTGGTAAACCGCTTAGAGGATCTAAGCCTGCCCAGGCAATGCGGTGCGAGTCCATGCTTAAACTCTATTGGTTCCATTGGGCGGCAGGGCTTGAGATGTCATTTCATCTCAATGTAAAATTGGAAAATTCCCACAAAATTGGAAGCAACGTCTACAAAATGACCTTTACTTAAGCTCGGCAGTGGAATTCGTTTCACTGACCGTTCTTCTGTCGCGCGTTTTGCGGGTTCGATACCTGTCGGGGTTGGCAACATTCTTTCGTGGTGATTGATCGTGAAATCTTTTCTACGGTCATTCTCTCCCTTACGCTGATTCAAGAAGTACAGTTGTCAGTTTCTGATTACGCCTGATTACACTCTTCTGGAGTCCATGTCTGTTGATCTGAACAATGATGTTTGCCATTTATATATGGATTAATGAATTTGGATTAACGCTTTGGTACTTCGACCTAAACTACTTTTCTGGCGAAATAATGCGCACTCTACTGGTATAAGCGCCCAGGAAAAGTATGGATGGGTAAACTGACTTGCTCAAAAATGTCCTAACTTGTGTTGACTTTGGGTTAAACTCCAATACAAACAAACAAACTGTCGCGGTTTATTTTTGTTATGGTGTGTCTTTGAGTGTGTGTATCGCCAATAAAAAGGTGTTTCAAAATTGTTTCATTTCTTATCGGATTATTACTAGCTTATTTGGAAACCATCTTATGTTTCTTCTTAAAGTATCGATAATAAATTATCAGTTACTCTAGTGCTTTTTTGTTGGTTGTTGTTTTGTTTTTAAAGCTGTTACTTGCCTATTACCTCCCTTTGAAAAAAAAAAGAACCCATTTGTGTACTTTATGACTCAGTGACATTATTCCAATAAATAAGACTTACTTGGTCATTGCCTTCACATCAGTCTTACCTAATTTCTTTAAAATGAAACAAGCTTTTGCAATATTGTAGCGTAAGAAATAATTTGTGGTGAAACATGGAATATGAAGTCGTATACTTTATGACACCGTTTTGAGTTTTAATTGACTTAGTTCTAATGTAAAGTGAAAATTTGCTACATTTTCGAATTTCTCTGTTGCTTCATGCCCACTTTCGACCTGGCGTTCAAAATTCAAAATTAAAGTGCTTCTATTTTACTAAGGGGAGGGCACTGGCAGATCAGCACGATTCGTATTCCGCTGACCACTGCCGCGATTCGCAGCCCAGAAGCACTAAAACTTAGCCTCCTTGCCTTCCACCTCTACCACGGCCAGACGGGCAATGGCTATGGAACACGATTTGCAGGTCGGAATTGACAGCCCACAACTATTTGGAGACTATGTCAAAAACCACGGTAACTTACAGACCACTTTCACCTTTATTGCACGGCGACTGAGGCGAGAGGAGTACACCGGAATTAGTGTACAACTCCATGCGAAAGCCTTTCAGAAAGTGGGAAAACTAATCCTGGACACGTTCTAGGGGTAGCCCCTATGTGCTTATAGCGCCCGGTTACCTTAAAAACCAGTTCAGTCAGTCAGTCAGCTACAATTTCGAGTCAAAAATTGCTACAATTTCGTGGTTTTGAACAAGTTACCCTAAGAGCCGGACCGTGCCTTTGTGAGGGGACTCCCCCTCACAAGCCCGACCCGCCCTGTGCACAGAATGGGAAGTCAAAATATGTGACGGATGGCGCGGTCATATTAGCACAAGCGCAATATGCACTAATGACTTTTGTTTGTATTACAGGTACAGGTGGGACCCCGGGGGACAAGAAACTGGACACAACTACATTGATCCGAGCACACACATGTGGTCCCAAAGCACTAATCCGACGTTTCTATTTCAGGAACGAGAGGAGGCTCGACGGAGAGCGTCAGGACTACATCCTGAGGGCACCTGGGAGAAAGCCCGTATTGGGCTCCCCCTAGGTACCAACAGAATGAAGTTCCCGGAAGTATGCAAAGCGAAGGCATAAATACTGCCAGAACAGAGCATACAAACGGGGACAGGTCACGCGCTAAATATCTTTATAGGCGGGGCAACGGCAATATCCACCATTTGCTAGTTATTGGGAAATAGGAAGTCCCTTAAAAATGCCTTTTGGAAGACGATTCAAAAATAAAAATTAGCGGGATTGCAAAACGGCTGATTAGCCTCATCACTGCCTTTCCCAAACAAACACATACCTCCAAACACATCACGAAGACACACCTGTCCAATTTTGAACCCCACTTGCATAGGCAGGTCTCCGTGATGAGAGCACGGGTACTAGGACTTTTTGCAATAGCCGGAATTGGCTGGTCTATTAGTCACCCACCCTGGCTCACTTTAGATGCCTGTTCAAAATTCAAAAATTTCATGCGTTATCACCCTTTATCAAGCATCGTGACCGAAGGCGTTTTCTTTGCCATGTCAGGGGTGGAGGCAGAGAATAATGGAAGCCAGAACTGATAATGTATGTTAGCTTTTTTCCTCGGCCAGACATTCGAAAACAGGGCTGTGCTCTGACACATTTGGCAGTCGAAATTGGCAACACGTCATCACATACTAGAGCCCGTCTTTGGTCTGATTCCTGCACTCAAAATTCTAAAATCGCTACAGAACTGTGTTTCTTAGGACAAACGCTGTTCCTTGGGTGCGATTTGTGCCTTCCTCCGATTAAGAGTTTAGTATATTCCCATTGGTCAGCTGACACCTGTCGAATTGGCAAGTGCCAGCACATTGGAGGCCCTGGGAAGAGCAGTTCATAAACTAATCCCATTTAGCGAGATGGGGGTAGCCCCTATGTGCTTTGAGCGCCCGGTTACCTTACACAATCTATCAAGTCATCAAGTCAAGCTACAATTTCGCAGTGGTTACTTGTTTGCAGAAGTATACACATTTTCGACCAATCACAAATTACATTTTATATAATCGAGACTAATATCAATAAGTTGGTCAAAAGTCAGCTTATACAGCTACGCCGAAAAATAAAAAAAGAGAAAATTTTTCAAATAGAATATCTAGATATCTAAGCTTTATGATATTTCTGCTCATCCATAGATTGAGGTTACCGAGGCGGTTTCTGTCGAGTACACACACACTATGTATTGGGGCAAAAGTAAGAAAAATAATGTATACCCATGTAAACCCCAGTTTTCTCTATTTAAAGTGCAGTTTAGAAGGATGTTCTCTATACGGATTTATTTATTTCAGAAGGCCACAGTTCAAACTTAATGATACTTCGAAATGATGTCATTTCTCGTATCGTCAAAGCCTAGATCGTTACAACCGATACGGAATGTACGAATGCAGGATATGCTGAGGATGTATGCAAGATGCAAGAATGGTTCTCATTGCATTAGTATCTTCAAATACCTATTCTTGTAATATCCTGGTATTATGTTGTAGTGGCCCCCGCCCATCGGGGCTTGAAGAAATATATGTGCCGCATGATGCTTCCACGCAGAGCTGAAACCGACCCGCAAACGAGTACTGGTAAACCGCTTAGAGGATCTAAGCCTGCCCAGGCAAAGCAGTGCGAGTCGGCCCGTCCATGCTTATAAACCCTATTGGTTTCATTGGGCGGCAGGGATTGAGATGTCGTTTCATCTCAATGTCGGGTAAAAGTCCCACAAAATTGGAAGCAACGTCTCCAAAATGATCTTTACAGTGTTGACGGAGACGTTAAACCTCAAATCAAACAAAACAAAAATCGAGACTCATATTTGTCATTTTTTTCATCCGAAAATAATTGTTGGTATTTCGGAGTTACAATTGACAATGTATTTGAATAGTCATATTTTCGTGATGAGCACAATTTATGAAGAGGTTCAATACAACCGAGACTGATATTTGCCACGTTTTTATCTGTTTTTTTTTTTTGTTCTTTAGGCGCTAACATTACGAAAACAAACATGTATTATTTTGACCCCCTTGAACCCCACTTTTATATTGTAAAACTGGGGTTTACAGGGGTAAACCTTATTTTTCTTATTTCTGCTCTGAAATATAGATTATGGGTACTCGTTAGAACCGCCTCGATGAGGCGGTTCTAACGAGTATCCACAATCTATATTTTGAGCAAAAATGAGAAAAATATCACAATTTTTTCATCTTAAAATTTTCATTTTTTCGTTGATAAAGGTTACATGTATTTGTATAGGCATGTTTTCGTAATAAAATTGACAATGTATTTGGATAGGCATGTTTTCGTCTCGAATGAGCACTGTTTATGAAGAGGTCTAATACAACCGAGGCTCGTAATAGCCACCTCTAATATGTTCTTGTTTCCAAATGTAACTATACTTCAAAAACGTTGTTAAGTTTTCACAGAGAAAAGTTTTCTGAAAAAACTTTTGCAAATAGCAGTAAGGCTCACGCGTATTCATATAACTTTATAAAATTTTACAAAAAAAAAAAAAAAAAAAAAAAAAAAAAAAAATAATAATAATAATAATAATAAATAAAAGAGAAAATTTTCGGACAAAAATATCTAGATATCCAATGTCTATAATATTTCTGCTCAGCCATAGATTGTGGTTACCCGTTAGAACCGCCTCGGCGAGGTGGTTCTAACGAGTACCCACAAACTATGTATTGGGGCAAAAGTAAGAAAAATAATATATACCCATGTTAAGCCCAGTTTTCCCTATTTAAAGTGGGGTTTAGAAGGATGTTCATTATATAGACTTGTTAACGTAATGTTTTATTTCAGAAGGCCACAGTTAAAACTTAATGACGAAATAATGTCATTTCTCGTATCGTCAAAGCCTAGATCGTTACAACTGATACGGACTGCACGAATGCAGGCTATGTCGAGAATGTATGCAAGATGCAAGAATCGTTCTCATTGCATTAGTATCTTCAAAATACCTGTTCTTGTAATACCCTGCTGTTATGTTGTAATGGACTGGTTCAAATTCTCTGCCATGCTACATGTAATGGCTATTTATGATATAAATTAACGGTGTACATGTACATGCTTGTGACGGACTTGTTTAACGTGATGTGGATTCGGACATTGTCCGAATCCACATCACGTTAAACAAGTCCGTAAACCCATGGAACCCCAAATTTGTTTTTCGAAAAGTGGGGGTTTTACAAGGGTACTATCATTTTCTCTTTTTTTGCTCAAAAACATGAATAATTGTTTGTACTCATTTGAACCGCCTCAGCGAGGCGGTTTGTTACAAGCACCCATTATTAAAACACACCTTTTCAAATACATTGGTAAAATTTAACCAACATCATCGGAAATTTTTCAGATAAAAATCCTGATATTTTTTTCATATTTCTGCTGAAAACATATATTGTGGGTACTCATTAGAACTGCCGTGGCGAGGCGATTCTAACGAGTACCCACATTCCATGGTTTTGAGCAGAGCTAGCCCAGCCGGTTCTAACAAGTACCTACAATATATGCTTTTGTGCAGAAATGAGAAAATTAATGAATACCCCTGTAAACCCGAGTTTTACTGTATAAAAGTGGGTTTTAAGCAGTCAAAATTATATAGGCGTGTTTTCGTGATGCCGACAATCCACATTGAATGTTTAACCACAAACGCATATTACTGGTATTCGTTAGAACCGCACCAACGAGGCGGTTATAACGAGCACCGACAAGCTATGTTTAAATGCCTCAACGGGACGATTCTAAGGAGCACCGGCAAGTCCCCGTCCCCGTTGTTTGAAATGAGGTTTAACATTCCCGTTCTGCGGCGTCTAATCTGGACCTGCACTGTTTGCCAAGGTACCCCTTTAGGGGTTTCTCCGCATGCAGTGGGTTAAACAGTATTCATTCTATATGGCAAATATTCCCTTTTTGATGAAAAAAATTGGAGTAACATTTTTGCCTTTGTTATGCTTTTCTAGATTAACTGGCTTAAAAAGCTGTTTTAATGCGGCGAATATGACACAAAATTTATATTTTTATTATAAATTAAGGAACTGTATACCCCTGTAAATCCCACCTTACCGAGAAAATCGGATTTACAAGGGATATGTTAACATCACGGGAATACAGGGATTATCTAGAACTTTTTTAATAAAGAATTTCTTAAAGGCTATGAATTAGTTCTGAAATGAAGCTGATGACACCTAACTTGAATATTTGACTACTATTTCTAACGCAGCTGTACGACAATGGGCCAAAGAACGCTGTGACATGAAGCAAATTTCAAACAACATTACGAAAACACTTCTATACCAATACATTGTAAATTGTACCCCCGACAAAACGAAATTTTTAAGATGAAAAATCGTGATATTTTTCTTATTTCAACCCAAGATTTAGATTGTAGGTACACGTTAGAACCGCCTCATCGAGGCGGTTTTAACGGGTAACCACAATCTATATTTAAGAGCAGAAATAAGAAAAATAAGGTTTACCCCTGTAAACCCCAGTTTTACCTTATAAAAGTGGGCTTCAAGGGGGTCAGCATTATATAGGCGGTATTTTCATGATGATCATTCATGTTATCTCCTACAGGTTTAGATTTAGTTTAATGATGAACAAGGTTTGATGAAAAATCGTGATATTTTTCTTATTTCTGCCCAAAATATAGATTTTAGGTACACGTTAGAACCGCCTCATTGAGGCGGTTCTAACGAGTACCCACACTCTATATTTGAGAGCAGAAATAAGGTTTACCCCTGTAAACCCCAGTTTTACTTTATAAAAGTGGGGTTCAAGGGGGTCAGAATTACATAGGCGGTGTTTTCGTGATTATCATTCATGTTATCTCCTACAGGTTTAGATTTAGTTTATATATGAACAAGATTGGAAAATAAATCAACAAATAAATAAATAAATAAATAAATAAATAAATAAATAAATAAATAAATAAATAAACTGACATCCAAAATCTCAGACTCCAATGGTTCAAGGGAGTGGAACCTTTCGTTTGTGATAAACGAACTTGACATTCCAGCCGATCGTCTGTTTGTTTGTTTGATTGATTTGAGGTTTAACGTCCCCGACAGCACTGTATGGGTCATTTTGGAGACGTTGCTTCCAATTTTGTGGGACTTTTACCCGACATTGAGATGAAATGACATTTCAAGCCCTGTCGCCCAATGAAACCAATAAGGTCAATAAGCTGTTCTTCCGTGTATAATGTTTACGCCCATGAGCGTAGACAACCATGCCTCTATAATATGTCTGTCACGCCCGCATCTCCACATCCCTCTAACACGAAGATGATACACTTTGTTTGTTTGTTAGATTTGAGGTTTAACGTCCCCGTCAGCACTGTAAAGGTCATTTTGGAGACGTTGCTCCCAATTCTGTGGGACTTTTACCCGACCTTGAGATGAAATGACATCTCCACCCCTGCCGTCCAATGAAACCAAAAGGGTTTATTAGCATGGACGGGCCAACTCGCACCGCTTTAACTGGGCAGGCTTAGATTTTCTAAGCGGTTTACCAGTACTGGTGTACAGTCGGTTTCAGCTCTGCGTAGAAGCATCATAGAGCCCATCTATTTCGTCAATCCCCAATGAGCGGGGGCCGGCGAGCCGATTGTCAGTATGAGGTTGGCGAGAACACTTAGAAAAGCACCTTTCCTTCCAATGCAGAACCTTGACACTTTAAAAGTATGATTTAAGTTCATAGTCTTGAAACAAAAAAGAAGCAACACGAAAGGATGCCTACATAATTTTGATCCCCTTGAACCTCACTTTTATACAGTCAAACTGGGGTTAGCAAGGGTATATCTTATTTTTCTTATTTCTGCTCTAAAATGTAGATTGAGGGTACTCGTTAGAACCGCCTCGATGAGGTGGTTCTAACGTGTACCTACAATCTATATTTTGGGCAGAAATAAGAAAAAATCACGGTTTTTCATCTTAAAAAAATTGTTTTATCGGCGGTAAAACTAACAATTTATTTGTATAGGCGTGCTTTCGTAATGGAAATAAAAACCATTAGGTTAATCGGTGTAACGAAAGCTTCTCTAAACAAAACTTTGGTTTAACTCTTATCCTGCTGTTCACGACAACCCCTATCTGAAGAATCCATCTGATCAGGATCTACACTGTTTGACATTCAGTTTATGAATTTGTAGGAATAAATTACACCAAGTAATCTGATTGGTTAAAATTCAGAGATGGGTGTGGTTAAGATGAATATTCAATAGGATAATTAATTTAATTTTCCTAATGACTGCTAAAAACGGAGATTGCGATTCTACCGAGGACCCACAATCTATATTTAAGACAAGAAATAAGAAACTACCATAGTTTTCAGTTGAAAACTGCTGGTTCCAAACATGCATCATGAGAAAATGCCTATATAATTTTGACGCCCTCGAACCCGACTTTTATACAGTTAAACAAGGGTTTTAAGAGGTAAACATTATTTTTCTTATTTCTGCTCAAAAACATAGATTGTGGGTACACGATAGAACCGCCTCGTGGAGGCGGATCTCGATAGAACGGCCTCGAGGCGGTTCTAACGAGTACCCACAACCTATGTTTTGAGCAAAAAAATAAGAAAAAGATCAGATTTTTTATCTGGAAATTTTCGTTTTGGGGTGGTAAAATCTTCCAATACATTTGTATAGGCGTGTTTTTGTAATGGGAAAGATGTCATTTCATTTCATGGCCGTGTTATCTTAATGATATAACTACAATAGTAATAAATGCATATATTTTGTCCATTTTCAATAACGCACTTATTTTTATTCAGATCTTGGCCTTTGATCTCTAGCCAGGAATATAATAGTACATTTTTATTGTAAATAAATCTTTAGTGTAACACTGAAAATGTCATAACGATAACACACCCATACGAAATAGTGCATTTTTCACATCTCCAAATTAGCTACTTTTCGAATGAAAATCCGTGATATTAATTTTATTTACACTGCAAACATAGGTTGGTCGTTTGTTTTTTGATTGATTTGAGGTTTAACGTCCTCGTGAATACTGTATAGGTCATTTTGGAGACATTGCTTTCAATTCTGTGGGACTTTTACCCGACATTGAGATGAAATGACATCTCAAGCCCTGTTGCCCAATGAAACCAATAGGGTTTATAAGCATGGACGGTCCGACTCGCACCGCTTTGCCTGGGTAGGCTTAGATCCTCTAAGAGGTATACCAATACTCGTGTGCGGTCGGATTCAGCTCTGCGTGGAACCGTCACGCAGCCCATCTATTTCTTCAAGCCCCGAAGGGCGGGGTGAAAACATAGGTTGTGGGTGCTCGTTAGAACCGCCTCATTGAGGTGGTTCTGACGAGTACCCACAACCTTTGTCTTGGAGCAGAAATAAAACAAATAATATATAACTCCATAAATCCCTGTTTTATCTTTACAAAGTGGGGTTTAGAGGGGTCTCCATTTCATTGACTTGTTAACCTGATGTATGTCAGGATAAAAAAACATAATTAACACCGAACTCTTATATGAAGTACATCACTTCATCAAATGCGTGTGATGGATTCCCCTGTAAATCCAACTTTATATTGACAACAGTGGGGTTTACAGGTGTATACATTATTGTTATTTCAGCTCCGAAGACAAAGGTTGTGGGCGGTTCTAAAAAGCATCCACAGCCTTTGTTTGGAGATTTGTTTGTTCGATTTGAGGTTTATAGTCCCCGTCAACACTGTAAAGGTCATTTTGGAGACGTTGCTTCCAATTGTGTGGGACTTTTACCCGACATTGAGATGAAATGACATCTCAAGCCCTGCCGCCCAATGAAACCAATAGAGTTTATAAGCATGGACGGGCCGACTCGCACCGCTTTGCCTGGGCAGGCAAAGATCCTCTAAGCGGTTTACCAGTACTCGTGTGAGGGTCGGTTTCAGCTCTGCGTGGAAGCATCATGCAGCCCATATATTTTTTCAAGCCCCGATGGGGACCGTTTTGTTTGGAGAACGATAAGATAAAAATCATTTCAGTAGAAAAATAACAGGTTTGGCGATATGAACGAATTCATAAGTCCCACGGATGTGTTTCCGTGATAAAAATGCAAGCGCAATTTATACCAATGCAGTAGTCAAAGACCAGAAAACATAAAGTATTGATCTTGCACTAAAGTTTCTAGTATTTGCATGAATACTGTCTCCAAAGTCTCCAAAGTATTCATATAATGCTAAACAATATTTTATCCTGCATATTTCGTAACAAACAATCCAGACATATCACCAACAATTAAGTTATCGTTTGTTATATCTATAACATATGGCAACCAACTGTTACAGAAATGCACCATGAAATGAATAAAAGATGAGCGAAGGAAACCAGACAATTTCAAGTAAAAAAGTACGTGTAATAAAGAATCTTGCAAATTCCACTTAATATTAAAAGCAAAAATAAAGTGTTCAAGGGTAGAAATCATTTTTACTTTTTCTACTCAAGGACGTAGGTTCTTGGTACTCGTTAGAACCGCCTCGATGAGGCGGTTCTAACGAGCACCAAAAATCTATATTAAGAACGAATATCAGAAAAATATCATGATTTTTCATAAGACAAAATGGCACTGTCAGCTGTTGGAAAGATAACAATGATACGTGTACGCATAAGTATGTTTAATTAATGACAAAACAGACATACCTTCATGGTTCAAAGTCCAATAACAATTTGCCAATACAGAGAATTCGAAGGATGCTGATAGACAAGCGATCTTGTGAATACTCGATGTGAGTGAAATATCTATAAAAACATCAATCTTTCTCCTGGGAATCGGCTAAGATATGGAGATGTCTTAGCACCGTCTTAATGTATTGAACTTTATTTCGCCAATACTTAAATTTGTCGAAAGCGTTCTATTGGTGTGCAAGCCATGCATGCGGTGAACGAGACGCGACAATCAGAAAGTGCCTTTTGCCTAATGTGATCATTATATTTTCTGCATCAAGTGCGCACGTGCAAAAATAATTAAGAATCATCACGTTAACATGTCCATGTAATTACATGTATTGTTTTGTATGATTTGAGGTTTAAGGTCCCCGTCAACACAATAAAGGTCATTCTGGAGACGTTCCTTCCAGTTTTGTGGAACTTTTACCCGACATGCATGGAGATGAAATGACATCTCAAGCCCTGCCGCCAAATTAAACGAACACAGTTTATAAGCATGGACGGACCGACTCCGACCGCTTTCCCTGGGTAGACTTAGATCCCCTAACTGGTTTGCCAGTACTCGTGTGCGGGTCGGTTTCAGTTCTGCGTGAAAGCATCATTCAGCCCATATATTTCTTCAAGCCCCAATTGGCGGGGGCCGAGGAAAGCCAATTTTATTTATAGGAAAGGAGTTTTACAATGGTTTACCTGAATTCCATTATTCCTGCTTAAAAACGTCAACAGAACAAAAAATTAGAACCGCATTCAAAGTGCACACACAATATATACTATATTATATGTTTGAAAGCAGAAATAAGAATGATACGCGATTCTTACTATCGCTGTCTTGAACCGATTTTCATGGTTTCCAAGGGGTTCGATCCATTTAAGTTCGACTGCAGTTTCACCTGTCGTCGTTCGAACACTTATAAGGCCAACTATTAATTAACCAAAGTGCTATGCATGATATTCATGGAAAGTTGTGAAGTTTGTAGCGGATTAACCTGACACGAGAGGCCAGTCAAACACAAACCGAAACCGTCCGCAAACAAACCATTATGGCCACCGATCCCAATTACATGCAGCAGCTTGATGGTTTGCGGCTGGAGGCATTTTATCTTTGCAGTCTGACCAGAAGGCTATACTTTCATGTGTGCATATTTAATCAGTTCATTACGCAAACACGCCTATACAAATACATTGCCACCTTTATCGCCGAAAAAAAAATTTTATGATGAAAAATTGTGATATTTTTCTTATTTCTGCTCAAAATATAGATTGTGGGCACTCGTTAGAACCGCCTCATCGAGGCGGATCTAACGAGTAGCTACAGCCTATATTTTAGAGCAGAAATGAGAAAAATAAGGACTGGCCACGAAACCCAAGTTTTACTTTATAAAAGTGGGGTTCAAGGGGGTCAAAACTATATAGGCGTGTTTTCGTGATGTGTTGAATATATCTAATACCAACTGATTGGCAAAATGCATTACATGTTTGGTCTGTTACAGAACTTGGCAACTAAACATTTATCCCGAGCGGGGGTCAAACCAAATCGGTGAGAGACCTAATGATAAAGAGTCAGCACTCCTACCCACTAGGCCACGGGGTTCCGTTTGGTTGGTTAATTTGAGATAAATGACCATTTCAACACTAGCAAGGTCTTGTCAAGTTGTTCTGTTTACATTTTAGAAGCCTCTGTGGTGAGTGGTTATGCTACTCGCCTTGTAAACCGGGGATCGCAGAATCGATCCAGGGCTTCTCAAGACTTTCGGATGAGTCTTTAAACCGAGGTCCCGTCTCCGTATGACCTTAGCTGTTGGTGAGACGTAGAACTTAAACACTCACTCTGTTTAACTTTCCATACTTCTCCAGGACAGGCTTATACATGTACACATAAGCCGTCGACGAACACAGTGCATGCTCTTTCGGTGGCCAGATACTGACTACTACTTGTGCCCTTTCTGGAATAAGAGGAAAGGAGAGACTGGTCTGCTACATACACATGCTGCAATCCCACGGCTACTGATTTTTTTCTCAAATATAAGCTCCTATCGTAAATGTCTATTAACCAGTACTTCAGCTGAAGTGCACGACCCGCCGGATGCTTTTAGCTTTATGAGTGTTACCATATATGGGTGACCTTGACCTAAAACGGTTCCCCCAATAAATGCGCCTTATCGTAAGGAGCAAAAATATATCTTATACTTTAGAACTGTATTCTGAATCGTTTGCAGGATAAAATGCATTCTCACATTTTCCAATATAAAAGCATATGTGTCAAAGTTTGACCTAAGCACAAAGAAGGCCAAGGTCAACCCAGGGTCACCATTTTAGCAATTTATGATGGGCCTACGTCCCAGATGCCATTTATCGAGTTTCATGGAAATCTGCCCAGTGGTTCTGGAGAAGACTATTTTTGAAGGGTTTTTACCATATATGGCTTGGCGGCCATTTTGGTCATGTGACCTAGACCCATGAGCAAATTTTGGTTTCCCCGATCCCATAGAAGCTCCATATGAAATTTGACTTCAATCGGCCCTACGGTTTTCGAGGAGAAGCAGTTCGAAAATTTTCACATTTTTCGCCTCTGCGAGGCTATACTAAATGGAATGTAATATTTCGCAAGTTCATTGGTTAGATCTCATTGATATCTATCAGTATGCCAAAAATTGTTTAAACATTCCAAGCGGTTAAGTCACTATCACCAATTTTCACAAACGTGTTACGGACGGACAGACAGACAGACCATATATGGCTTGGCGGCCATTTTGGTCATGTGAGCTTGACCCCATGAGCAAATTTTGGTAAGCCCCATCCCCATAGAGGCTCCATATGAAATTTGACTTCAATCGGCCCAACGGTTTCCGAGGAGAAGCAGTTCGAAAATTTCCACATTTTTCGCCTCGGCGAGGCTATACTAAATGGAATGTAAAATTTCGCAAGTTCATTGGTTAGATCTCATTGATATTTATCAGTATGCCAAAAAATTGTTTAAATATTCCAAGCGGTTAAGTCACTATCACCAATTTTCACAAACGGGTTACGGCTTTTTCGCCTCGGCGAGGCTATACTAAATGGAATGTAATATTGCGCAAGTTCATTGGTTTGATCGTATTTGGATCTATCAGTATGGCAAAAATTGTTTAAATATTCCAAGCGGTTAAGTCACTATCACCAATTTTCACAAACGGGTTACGGACGGACAGACAGACAGACCTTATATGGATTGGCGGCCATTTTGGTCATGTGACCTGGACCCCATGAGCAAATTTTGGTTTCCCCCATCCCATAGAGGCACCATATGAAATTTAACTACAATCGGCCCAACGGTTTCCGAATAGAAACAGTTCGAACATTTTCACATTTTTCGCCTCGGCGAGGCTATACTAAATGGAATGTAATATTTCGCAAGTTCATGGGTTAGATCTCATTGATATCTATCAGTATGCCAAAATTGTTTACATAATCCAAGCGGTTAAGTCACTATCACCAATTTTCACAAACGGGTTACGGACGGACAGACAGACAGACCATATATGGCTTGGCGACCATTTTGGTCATGTGACCTGGACTCCTTGAGCAAATTTTGGTTTCCCCTATCCCATAGAGGCACCATATGAAATTTGACTTCAATCGGCCCAACGGTTTCCGAGGAGAAGCAGTTCGAAAATTTTCACTTTTTTCGCCTCGGCGAGGCTATACTTAATGGAATGTAATATTTCGCAAGTTCATTGGTTAGATCTCATTGATATCTATCAGTATGCCAAAAATTGTTTAAATATTCCAAGCGGTTAAGTCACTATCACCAATTTTCACAAACGGGTTACAGACGTACAGACAGACTGGCAGATGACCGATTGACCGTATGACCGAATGACAGAATGACACGGTGATTTTAGGGCACTCTTAGAAAATCAACCGACTTCAGTCGGTCGCTTTTTCTGCGGGTAGTGCAATTACTAATTACTTTGGATTATTCTTTTCTCTGAAAAAATCCCACAAAATTGAAAGCAACGTCTCCAAAATTACCTATACAGTGTTGACGGGGACGTTAAACCTCTAATCAAACAAACAAACACACGATCGGCTCAAATGTCAGTTCATTTATCTCAAACGAAAGGTTCCACTCCCTTGAATAATTGGAGTCTGAGATTTCAGAAGTCAATTTATTTATTTATTATTGGTTTCATTGGGCGGCTGGGTTTGAGATACATGTATCATTTCATCTCAATGTCGGGAAAAAGTTCCACAAAATTGGAAACAGAGTCTCCAAAATGACATTTACAGTGTTGAAGGGGTTGTTAAACCTCAAATCAAACAAACCAACAAACAAGTACAATGTACATAAGCGATTAACCAGTACAGTGCACACACTTTCTAAAAAAATCTGAAAATTGTCCTTCTTGAATCAGCAGTAGGGCATGACCGTAGAATTGATTTCATGATCGATCTCTACGACAGAATGTTGCGGGAATCGAACCTGCGACCGTCTGATCACAAGTCATAGGTTCATTCTGCCTAGTGGCTTATGGCATGTCAAAGGGGTGTCCAGTTTGATTTGTTCATGGTAAAGTTGTCTAGAAATGTTTTCCTTCAAACAAATAGTGCAGACCTCTGCGGCGTTTTATCTAGATATATGCATCACGAAAACACGCCTATGTAATTTTGACCCCCTTGAACCCCACTTTCATACAGTAAAACTGGGGTTTACAGGAGTAAACATTATTTTTCTTATTTCTGCTCAATAATGTAGATTGAGTACTCGTTAGAACCGCCTCGACGAGGCGGCACTAACGAGCACCCACAATCATTGTTTTGAGCAGAAACATAAAAAATATCAGATTTTTTTTTATCTGAAACTTTTCATTTTTGGTGTTAAAATTTTCAATGTATTTGAATAGGCGTGTTTTCGAAATGGTATCATTTTTGAACGCACGGCATATATGGGTTAATCCTTAAACGCTAAGAAGCGCTGAATCAGTTTTGTACTTACATTTTTTTTAGCTCACCTGGGCCGAAGGTTCCAGGGGAGCCTATAGTATAGTGGGTCATCCGTGGTCCGTCCGTCTTTGACCAGTTATATCTCTGCAACCTGCAGGCCGATCTCAACCATTTCTCATCTGTAGCAGGCCTCTAGTTGGGCATTGATGGCATAAGCTTTAGCGAAACTTCTGTTGGCAACCACAAGGTCCCATAGACTTACAATGTGAAAATGCTTGTCATCACCGTAACGCCTTCAGTTTTGATCGGATCTTTCTGAAACTTATATGTAAGATGGCTAGGGATAAAATCTCGTAAGAGTTCGAAACCCGGCCAAGTTGGCCGATTAAACATAGAGTTATGTCCCTTGATTGCTGAAAATAACTACCTTTGACATTGTCATCACCATAGCCCCTTCAGTTTTGATTGGGTCTTCCTGAAACTTAAATAGTAAGTTCGGATTGATTAAAAAACGAGCGATGTCGGTCGATTACTTACAGAGTTATGTCCCCTAATTTGCTGAAAACGCTTATTTTTTACCTAGTCACCACCGTAGCCCCTTCAGTTTTGATCGGATCTTCTTGGAACTTTAAACAAGTAAGTCAGGGATAAAAGCTCAGATGAGTTCGAAAACTGGCCTATTTTTGACATTGCCATCACCGTAGCCCCTTCAATTTTGATCGGATCTTCTTGAATTTACAAACAGGTAAGCCAGGGATAAAATCCCGGATGAGTTTGAACACTTGGACGGTCGGCTAATCTATCATAGAGTTACGTCCCCTTGATAGCTGAAAATGTAAGTCAGGGATAAAAGCTCGGAGGAGTTTGAAAACTGGCGAGGTCAGCCTATCTATCACAAGAGTTACGTCCCCTTCATTGCTGAAAACACCTATTTTTGACATTGTCATCACCGTTTCCCCTTCAGTTTTGATCGGCTCTTCTTGTAACTTACAGACAAGTAAGTCAGGGATAAAAGCTCGGACGATTGGGGAAATCGGCCAATCTATCAATCTATCACGTTCCCTTTATTGCTGAAAATGTCATTTTCGATCTTGTCTTCACCGTATCCCCTCTAGGTTTGCTTGGATCTTCCTGAAACTAATCTACAAGTAAGTTAGGGTTAAATGCTCGAATACATTCGAAAATTAGCGATGTCGGTAGATTATTTAAGGAGTTATGTCCCCTACTTTTTTGAAAATGCTTGTTTTTGACCTTGAGGTTTGATCGGATCTTCTTGAAACTTATAAACAAGTAAGTCAGGAATAAAAGCTCGGATAAGTTCGAAACTAGTTATATCGGTTGATTTCTCACGGAGTTGTGTCCCCCACTTTGCTGAAGATACTTAATTTTGAAATTGTCATAACTGTAGCCCCTTCATCTTTGATTGGAACTTCTTGAAGCTTACAAACAAGTAAGTCAGGGATAAAAACGCGGATGAGTTCGAAAACTGGCGAGTCGGACTATCTATCATAGAGTTACGGCCCCTTGATTGCTGAAAATGCCTATTTCTGGCCTTGTCATCATCACTGTAACCCCTTCAGTTGTGATCGGATCTTCCTAAAACTTACATACATGTACAAGTAAGTTAAAAGCTCGGATAAGATCGAAAACTAGCGATGTCGGACAATGCATTAAGGAGTCATGTCCCATATTATGCTGATTTTTTTACCTTGTCATTCCCGCAGCCCTTGCAGTTTTGATCAGATCTTCTTTAAACTTATAAACTGGTAAGTCAGGGATAAAAGCTCGGATGAATTCCAAAACAAGCGGTATTGGTCGATTACTTACAGAGCTGTGTCCCCTATTTTGCTGAAAATGCTTATTTTTGACCTTGTCATCACCGTAACCCCTTCAGTTTTGATTGGATCTTCTTGAAACTTTCGAACAAGTAAGTCCGGGATAAAAGCTCGAGATTGGCCTATATTTCAAAGAGTTATGTCCCCCTTGATTTCAGAAAATGTCTTTTTAGACCTTGTCATCACCGTAGCCCCTTCAGTTTTCTCATATCTTTGTATAACTTACATGTGAGTTAGCAAGGGATAAAACCTCGGCTCAGTTTAAACATGGTAAGGTTGTCCTATTTATTTCTGAGAGTTATGTCCCCCTTGATTTTGCAGAAAATGCTTATTTTTGAGATTGTCATCACCGTAGCCCCTTCATTTTCTATCGGAACTTCTAGAAACTTACATGTAAGTAAGTCAGGGATAAAAGCTTGGATGAGTTCGAAAACTGATGAGTTCAGCCTCAGCCTATTTATCATAGAGTTACGTCCCTTTGTTAGCAGAAAATGCCTATTTTTGACCTTGTGATCATGGTAACTCCTTCAGTTTAGATCAGAACTTATTGAAATTTACAATCAAGTAAGCCAGGGATAAAAGCTCGGATGTGTTCGAAACTAGCGCTGTCGATCAATTACTCGTGGAGTTATGTCCCCTACTTTGCTGGAAATGCCTATTTTCGACCTTGTCATCACCGCTGCCCCTTCAGTTTTGATCAGATCTTCTTGATACTTACAGATAAGTAAGTCAAGTATTAAAGCTCGGATGAGTTCGAAAACTGGTGAGTTTGGCTTGTTTATCATAGAGTTACATCCCTTTGATTACAGAAAATGCCTATTTTGAACTTGCATCACCATAGCCCCTTCAGTTTTTATCGGACCATCTTGAAACCACCTTATAAACAAGTCGGGGATAAAAGCTCGTATGAGTTCGAAAACCGGTGAGATCAGCCTATTTGTCATAGAGTTATGTCCATTTGATTGCTGAAAATGCCCATTTTTGACTTTGTCATCACCAAAAGTCCCTAAGTTTTGAACGAATCTTCCGGAAACTTGCATATCAGTAAGTTAACGATAAAAGCTTGAATGTGTTTACATACTAACATTGTTGGCACATTACTCATCTATACTTAAGGCTTTATTTTTTTTACTGAAGATGCCTATTTTGTACCATACCTTTATTTTTGAACGAAACTTCCTGAAACTAGCATATAAGTAGGTTGGAAATAGTTTGAAAATTGGTGATATCTGCCTATCTCTCATAGAGTTACGTCCCCTTGAATGCTGAAAATACCTGTTTTGACATTGTCATCAGCACAAATCCTTCGATAAAGGACTGGAACTTCCTGACACTTTGAATCTATTAGCTCAGGTGAGTGACATAGGACCATCATGGTCATCTTGTTTTTTTTTTTGTTTTTTTTTAATTTATTAATAACTTTAGTTACCTGCAGATACCAAAGCAGACGACACTTCCTACAGGAGCAGTCTGATATGAATCCAATCTGTTCACAACAATAACTTTTCCACCAGCAGACACTAAAGCAGACGAGAAATGTTTTGAATGACATCTTAAGGGTGGGTTATCTTGGTGTATTTTCAAATATATACTGTAATTCGAGGATATTAAAAGCAGAATCACGTCAAATAGTATTCCACCCAAGGAAGGTAACAGAGGTTACGTGTACACCGTTATTATTTTAAGCATCATACATGTAGGCAGGCAAGACAGGTTAAACCGTTGCAATTATTCAAAAGAGTTGTTACCGACAGTGCTTAAATTAGTAACAAAACATTCGCTGACGTTACTTTCTTCTTATCCTCGACCTATAGTCTTTCAAAACGCAATGAGAGTGACTGCACTTTTAATTTTGGACTAAATTTAGTCCGTGTTTTAGGTAAGTCGACTTCAGTTGGTTTTTTGTTTGTTTGTATTGGAGTTTTACGGCCCAGTCAACACTATTTAGGTCATTTTTGAGCCGGTCAGTTTACCTATCAACACTTTCCTGGGCAGGCTTATCCGTAAGCGGTTAACCAGTACAGTGCACATTCTTTCGCCAGAAACTGACAACTGCCCTTCTTGAATCAGCGGAAGGGAGAGAATGACCGTAGAAAAGATTTCATGATCAATCTATACGAAAGAATGCTGCCGACCCCGGCGGTAGTCGAACCCGCGTCCTCCTGATCACCAGTCAGACGCGCATCCGACTGAGCCACTAGGGCCGGCCGACTTCAGTTGGGATTTTACATTTGGAGATATAGATTTCCTGAGATTCGTACTGCATCATACTAACCACTTGGCCACGTCTTCCACATAATGGCATTATCAAAAACCTTTTTTATAATTTTAAAATCCTATGAAAAAAGAATTCCGCAACCTTCTTCCCCTAAAACATGGAATAGTCTTGCCACGCTTGAACGTTGAACTCTCAAAGGTCGTTGATAAACTATACCGTATAGATAAAGACACCTCAACATTTGTCGTCTTCAAGAGGAATGGAGAAAAGTGGTAGAAGAGACAGTAAAGGAGATGAAAGTGAGGGAGAGGGGAGAAAGAGGAAAATAAGTGGAAGTGTAAAAACTGAAGAAATAATCCTCCTCTACCCAGCCAATATCAATGAAGCAAGATGCACTATAAATATTGAATAACAAGAAATGTGCGATGAAATTCGAGGAGCTGATATCACGTTTTTTTTTTTTTTTTTTTTTTTGGGGGGGGGGGGGGGGGGGGGGGAGAGAGGGAGGGGTTAACCCTTTTTGTACCAAATGGAATCTCCGCCGTATATTTGGCAGGAGTCCATTTCGAAATTTAGGTGTTTCAAGGTTGTGTTTTTATCAAAGATTTTTCGAGAAATGGCTTAACGTTTTGGAAACAGTGTAGGCCCTGATCAGACGCCGCGTTCTGCGGCGTCTGATCTGGGCCTGCACTGTTTTCCAAGGTACCCCCTCAGGGGTTTCTGGTACTGAATGGGTTAATAGCATCTTTCTTTTCAAATCAAAACACTGACAGTGCTGGCGGGTCTTTTGTCTTTGAGTGCAGGCTGGAAAAATGATCACGAACGGTGACATACGCTTTTAACATTTCGTTGTTAACACCCCGTAAGGCAACAGGTAAGACCATAATAAGACACCATAAAATTCATGTACTGTTAGCAAATAGTGTAGACCGTGATCAGACGCCGCGTTCTGTGTCGTCTGATATGGGTCTACACTGTTTGCTAAGTCCCGTCCAGATTCTATAAATAACCCTCCTACGCAACACTCTGACATACATGTAGCCATAAGAATAATGCGGCGATTTTATATACGCTTTTTATCATATGACGTCGCGTCTGAGGGTGTAATAACGCCATGTAATATTTTCGATAATCCACTAGTGGATTAAATATGCAAATTAGCTAGATACGTCCCGTAACGTTACATGTACGACGTCCTTAACGACGTCGAGTTTAATAACAGCGGAATATTGACATTTTTGTAAACGATCGTGAATAAAATGTGTTTAAAATGTCATATGATAAATAGAATCTTGCAGTCGTGCTCATGTATTATTGAATTTATTAAACTCGTTGTGGAAAAGGGATAAAATGCTCGACAAAGCCTCGCATTTTATCCCTTTTCCTCAACTCGTTTAATAAATTCAATAATACATGAACACTCATGTAAGATCCTCTATATAACTACGTCGATTGACAAACAATCAACTCCAAAACTTTAAGAAGAATGGATATGACCAAATTCAAAGGTTGAAAGAGTCAAGTTTAGAAACCCATGGGTTAAACGGTCAGTGACCTTACTTCAAACCCCTAATATTATAATGTTATTAATCAAGTAATTTCGTATTGGCCCAGTTACAGGTCCTCGGTCAGCTGTATTGGCCTCGGCCGAATGACAATTTTATTAATTGACGCGATTAAAAACATGATTTATGATTTTTGAATATTGGTTGACCTTGTGTAATATAGGATAATCAATTAATAATGATCTAAAAAAGTGGGGTTTTATACAGGCGTTCGTCTGTCATTACTGATAATGACCAATCTGAATCATATTTGAGAAATGTTACTATTTGTGTGTTCTAAGATGGCTGATGAGACCGATTCTAGCTCTGAACTGTCTGTTGCAAATAGAGCAACAGAGGCTAGAGGAAGACAGCTCTGTTGGCGATACCTTAGCTCTGGCTTTGCGCTGTGCACGTTTCTGCTCAGCTGCACTGATGCAATTTGTTCCCAAGACTCTGTTGGAATGTTGAAGTCCCTGAGGGAGGCTTTGAGGGTGTCCTTTTAGCGCTTCTTCAGACCGCCTTGGGAGCGTTGGCCCATTTCTAGTTCTCCATAGAGAATTTTCACGTTCCTCATACATTCTGGTATAATGGACTGTCCATCTTAACTGCGCTAATTTCAGAAGAGTATGTACACTTTGCATTCCTTCCCTGTTCAGGACTACCGTGTCTGGAATCCCGTCTTGCCACTTAATCTTTAAGAGTTTTCTAAGACAGCTAGTATGGAAGTGATTCAATCTTTTGGCGTGCCGCTGGTAACTGTACATATTTCACATGCATACACTAGTGTTGGCAGCACCACAGCTCTGTAGAATTTCAGTTTCGATCCCAGACACTACAACGTAGTCGGCATAATGCTGCACTAGCTTTGGCAATCCTGACATTGACTTCATCATCAATGTGCACGGCTCTTGACAGTGTGCTCCCAACGGGTAGTCGAACTTGTCTACCACTTGCAATCTTTGACCTTTCACTCCGATTTTGGCTTTTTGTAAGGCGTACCAGGTGCTGGCTGATAGACTACTTCAGTCTTTTTGAGGCTGATTGTTAGCTATCTCAGGAGGCAGATACTTGATCTATACCTTCTGCATCTTCTCTTCTGTAGGAGCACAGTTTGTCATGTCATCAACTAAAAGGAACTCATCTAGCACCTCTGTCTGCATCTTGGATTTGGCTTGCATCCTTCTGAAATTGAAAAGCTTCCCATCAAAGCGATACCTAATAGATATGTCATTGTCGCCATCCTGGATAGCATCTATGAGCATGGCAGAAAACATCATGCTGAGCAGTGTTGGGGCTAACACACAGCCTTGCTTGACTACGTTTATCCCAGGGAATGGATCTGAAAACTCACCATCATTTTGGACCCGTGCAAGCATACCATCGTGGAACTTACCATTGCCATGAACACGGTTGGACAACCATACTTCACCATGATCTTCCAAAGGCCCTCACGACTGACTGTGTCAAATGCTTTAGTGAAGTCAACAAAGGTCATGTATAGGTCCATGTTCTGTTCCTGGCATTTCTCTTGCAGCTGCCTTGCTGTGAAGATCATGTCAATTGTTTCTCTGTCCTTCTTAAACCCACACTGGCTTTCTGGTAGAAGCCTGGAATGTTCAAGATGTTCATTTAGTCGGTTAAGTAGGACTCTTGCAAGGACTTTCCCAGCAACTGACAATAAAGAGATGCCACGGTGATTGTCACATATCTGAGAGCTTCCTTTCCGTTTGAATAGGTGGATAATTGACACATTCTTGAATTCTTGAGGGATGGTTTCTTTTCTCCAAATAATGTGAAATAGCCCTCTCAACTTCTTTGCAACTGGAGTACCTCCTGCTTTGTAAATCTCAGCAGGTATTGACGTAGGCCTATATTGTTAGCATTAGTTTAGCTCAGGATATAGATCATGTCACATGTAAAATCGCCTAACTGAGGCGGTTCTAACGAGCACCCGCAATCTGTTTTGTAGACTAAAAGAAGACTTTTTTCATCTAGTTTCCGCATGTTTTTTGTTCCTTGAAACAATTTGTTATGTCACACGGCTCAAAAGAGTAGATTGTGGGTATTTGTTAGAACCACCACAATGAGACAGTTGTAACTGCCCCCCCCCCCCAATTTATGCAAACTATCACTAAAATTGTTAAGTTACTAGTGACATGTACATTGTATGCAAGAACGCACGATTGCACATGGGTTCTCAGTCCTTTCCAAAGTGAGGACACGGTAATAGACAGATTTTTATTAAGTTACACTACTAAAATAAGGATAAACATATCCATGTGGTACAATCTTTTCTTTCATTTTTTGTAATTTTTCTATACCAGGAGGGTTAATATTAGTTCCAGACCAGGAGGCATGATGGAGATAATTGTGGAATATCTTTTCGGTGTTCTATACTCTAAATGTATGTGGTGTGTCCTCATTAGAATCGCCTCATCGAGGCGATTCTAATGAGTACAAACAGCATACATTTGAAAGATAAAATTCTCCCTACGGACTTAAGAACGGTTTCGATTGATCCATGGTAAACGCGCCATTGGGGTTCGAGCCGTTGAAGTTCTATTGTATATGCGCAAACCGGCAAGAAATTAATCAGACTGGATTCTCGGCTAAAATACAATATGTTGAATATATATGTTCTGCGCAAAGTAGGAATCTGTACAATTCCGGAATTGTCCTGCGTTTCTCATTTGTTGCGCAAAGTAAGTATTCCTACCTTTCGTAAGACAATTCCGGATTTGTCCCTGCGCAAAGTGAGAATCGGGACAAAGTAGGAAAAATATGTTATTCTGTATTTAATTAAGAATTGATTCCCTTTATGAATCCTATTATCAAACTATAGATACGAGTAATACATTCTTGAGAAATTTATGAAATATTCAAATAATATAAAATAAAATGAAAATGAAAACATACATTTGAGATTGAATTTGGTGTAAAGATATCTTGAAGTAATTGTATTTCCAAAAGCAGAATGATACATATATTTATTATGTTGTATGTCTGGAAGAGGCTACGCAAATCTTTAGAAATAAATAAATAAATAAATAAATAAATAAATAATAATAGCGACGCATGAGAAATAGATGTTAATAATAATAATAATAATAATAATAATAATAACAAAACGTTCAATTTAATGTATGTACAGACAAAAGAACGGATTCAAATCAATGTGTGTCTTTGTGCGCATTTTAACTGATTTCTGCATCGTTTTTTGTTTCATTTCTGAAAACCGGTTTTGAATTAAAGGTTAAATATAAAATAAAGATATGACATCCTTTCACCGAAAAATTCAATTTGATTTGATTCTCACTTTGTCCAAACAATTCCTACTTTGCGCAGAGTCATTTACCTTGACAAATAATCAATAACTTAACACCAATTCCCTTGCGCAATTGTACCGGTACAATTGCGGAATTTTTGCTCAAAGTGAGAATTCCTACTTTGCGCACGACAATGCCGGAATTAAACCGATTCCCACTTTGCGCAGAACATATACGTAACGCCAGCTGGTGACAAAAATGTATTGCCTATCCCATTTTGCATTCACCATATTTGCATTATTTGCTGGCTCGCAGTTTGCACATTGTCAATAATGGAAAAACGGGTAACCAGACCCCCCTGACCTTGAAAGGTCAGGGGGGTCTGGTTACCTGTTTTTCCAACACTGAGAACCTTCAGACTAGGAACCAGCAGATAATGCAAATAAGGTGAATCCTGACCTGGCACTGTGAATAACCCTCAGCTGCTCGAACAACCACCCATCATGTTAACAAGTCCGTGAAATGAAACCCCTCTAAACCCTACTTTATACAGAGAAAACTGTTTTTTTAGGGGTACACTTTCTTTATTTCTGTTCCAAGACAGAGGTTGTGAGTACTCGTTAGAACCGCCTCAGTGAGACGGTTCTATCAAGCATCTACAACTTATGATTGAACTATTGTAAGGAACATACATTTATTTTCATTGAAAAATGCCCATTTTGTGGATACAAAAGAATGCCCTATGTCACGCGGGTGTTTTACATGGTTTAAGGGGTGTCCGAGCCATTGTTGTTCAACAGTATATCAAAACTGCATGCAAGAGCTTCTCACGTCTCTACCCCAGTACATATACTTGCGAAAATGCTTATCTAATCTATTCTGTACCGAAAGTCAAGTAATTTTTTAAGACCGTTTTTGCTGTTTTGGTGGCTTGCGATTCCTACTTTGTTTTGGCACGGTTTTCGATCAACCTTTAAATTGATACAGCATCTTATCTACCGCCCCCAAAATGTGCTCGATCACGATAAAATCTACAAGACCTACGTGCTACCAGTCGCACATCAATCTATGTTCCTAGCTGCCCGGCCTTGTCAGTCTTCATCTTTCCTTCAATATTCTCTTTCGACCGGCGAAGATGCTGGTCAGCCTGCGCAGCTGCGCAGGCTGACCAGCGCCTTCGCAGGTCGCCAACGTTTTCTCTACTTGTAGGTTTCGGCGCGACCCGGATGAAATGATATTAATTAACCATATGCTTAATGCTTCCATATTACCCTCAATATCAATCTGAACTTACAGGTGCTTTTCAAATTGACTCCGAAGACAACACTTGTGTGCTTATTTCATGCTTGCTTCCGCGAGAAAGGTATGATGATCTTTAGGAAAGCTGTTCCTCATATTAACACTAACAGTGTCAATCACTACAAACAGGCATCACAAACAGGTGCCATTTTCTAAGTTTGTTTGTTTGAATTGGAGTTTAACGGCCCAGTCAACACTTTTTAGGTCATTTTTGAGGCGGTCAGTTTACCTATTTACACTCTCCTGGGCAGGCTTATACATAAGCCATTATCCAGTACAGTGCACATTCTCCCGCCAGAAAGTGACAACTGCCCTTATCGAATCAGCGGAAGGAAGAGAACGACTGTAGAAAAGATTTCATGATCAATCTCTACGAAAGAATGTTGCCGACCGGGGCAGGTATCGAACCCGCGTCCTCCTGATCACCAGTCAGACGCGCATCCGACTGAGCTTCCGATGCCGGTTTTTCTAAGTATTTTGTGTATTGTTTTTATTTTTTTTTTTCAGGGAAAATAAGGCTTGACGTTATATACATGTATGAATCATCTTGTGGACAGGGGATTTTCATAATAAAGATCATCTGCATTTAATCTGAAAAAAAAAAAGAATATCAAAAATAAATCGCTGTCTGCCTTAGAATTTTCCTTGGTGTTTTAGGGTTAATAGTTTGGGGAATGTTTTTGCAATGCACCTATCTCTTAATAAGCGCTAGAAATCGTTTCAGCTATTTTGAAAAAGGAACCATCATCATCTGTTTTTATCGGTTTCGAAAGTCATCGCGTGGATCTAAAGACTGTATTGTTGGCGATGAAAAAAGAAACAAATAGGTTCAAATAAATCGGTTAATAGCAAATTATTATTATAACTATTTTTTTTTTTTTTTTTGTACTGAAAGGTGTCTTCTTCGTCCTGGCCATATAAACTATTTAGATATGATGTCCATGAAAATAGGTTTAAGTCATCAACACGTCAGTATTTGTTTGCTTGATTTGAGGTTTAACGTCCATGTCAACGCTGTATAGGTCATTTTGGAGACGTTGCTTCCAATTTTGTAGGATTTTTACCCGACATTGAGATGAAATGACATCTCAAGCCCTGTCGCCAAATGAAACAAATAAGGGTTTATAAGCATGGGCGGGCCGACTCGCACCGCATTGCCTGGGCAGGCTTAGATCCTCTAAGAGGTTTACCAGTACTCGTGTGCGGGTCGGTTTCAGCTCTGAGTGGAAGCATCATGCAGCCCATCTATTTCTTCAAGCCCCGATGGGCGGGGGCCGTATCTCAAGACTGTATTGTTGGCAATGAAATAAGAAATAGGCATGTTATGATAATTCGGTTCAAAGCAAATTATAATTATTATTATTATTGTATATTTTTGGACTGAATGGTGTCTTTGTTCAATCTACCTTCGTCCCGGCCATAAAAACTAGTGAGATAATATGTCCTCATCACGAAAACACGCCTATATAAATTTGAACCCCACTTTTATATAGTAAAACTGGGGTTTACAGGGGTAAACATTATTTTTTTTATTTCTGCTCAAAAATATAGAATATGGGTACTCGTTAGAACCGCCTCGACGAGGCGGTTCTAACGAGTACCCACAATCTATTTTTCGAGAAGAAATAAGAAAAATATCGCAATTTTTTATCTGAAAATTTTCGGTTTTGCGGGGTAAAATTTACAATGTATTGATATAGGCGTGTTTTCGTAATGATGAAAATAGGTTTAAGTCATCATCACGTCAGCAAGTCCCTCACGAAAACACGCCTATATAATCTTAACCCCCTTAAGCCCCACTTTTATATAATAAAACTTTGGTTTACAGGGGTAAACCGTATTTTTCGTATTTCTACTCTAAAATATAGATTGTGGGTACTCGTTAGAACCGCATCCATGAGGCAGTTCTAACGAGTACCCACAATCCATATTTTGAGCAGAAATAAGAAAAATATCACAGTTGCTCATGTTAAGATTTTCCTATTTTCGTCGATAAAGCCTGCAATATATTTGTATAGGCGTGTTTTCGTAATCAATAGGTATAGTCAGCGAGTCCGCAGTGAAATGAGCATCCTGTAACCCGCACTTCAGACAGAGAAAACTCGGGGGTTTACGGGGGTATACGTTATTTTTCTTATTTCTGCTCAAAGACATAGGTGGTGGGTACTCTTTAGAACCGCCTCACTTATTTCTGCTCAAAGACATAGGTGGTGGGTACTCAATATAGAACCGCCTCAATACAAACCAACATTTTTAAAGGAGGGGTGACCATATAAAATCACCAATAATGTCTTTGAGCTTGCAAATATATTTATAAAACATGCATCATTTTAGTCCCCTATACTTATCATTTTCTCACATTGAAATAAAACATGGGATATATATCCAATGGAAGCAAGTCTGGTATTTAGAACGCAACTAAAAGCTAGGTCCACAAGTGATAAAACACGACATTTCCCAGTAATTAGCGCAATGCTACCATACGAAATAGACATTTAGCAGTTAAACGGTTTCACTCTCTTCCCCATCGCCCAAAAATCTCTTAAATTATCAAACTGTCGGCCATATGAGCATGTTACTTTCAACCAGGAAGTAGGATCAACACATTTTGCCGCCATTTGTTTATATCAACAACGAAGGGAAGCAACTCATATTAGCACAGTTATCGTGTCTTTCTTTGTATTGTTTAAGTGTCAGCCTTCTGCACCGAGTATAGTACATAATTATCTAGAGACCTGTCACCGGTAAACAATACTGATTTTTTTTTACTTTTGTCAACTGATAAGAATATAAGTCATGAAACCGTTTTCTAGAGCATAGTAATTGATTATGTGCAGACAAATAGGTTTTAGTCAATTTTATTCTTTTTTGACCTTGACCTTTAGACATGCAATATATTTGAATATGATTAGTATAGAGATGATGTATATAATACCGATATATTATGACAATATTTCAACAGATTATTCAGAATGTGCCTGTGTTAGAGAAATGCGGCACGTAAAGTCATTTTTGCTAGTTATTCTGACCTTGACCTTTGACCTTGGAGAATGTTTGTAGCTAAGAATTACTTCAATGTACAGTACTTCATACTGACGTATACAATGGCCACGTATGGTGGCAATATCACAACAGAATTTGTGAAAATATATGTTTTAAACTGGAAAAAATTGGGAAAATGCCATTTTTAAAGTCATTTCCTGTTCATTTGACCTTGACCATGACCTTTAAAACAATATAAAGTATATACTTTTGAAAAAAGGGGATGTGTGTAATATTTGTTTGAAGTAAGAAAGCAATTTGCATCAAGGAAAGGGCTGTATGGAGTCATCATAATAATACCATTTGTTTTTCAATTTTGGGACAGTACACTGATAGTATCCATGGTAACGCTTTACAAATGGTAAAATCCCAAACATGTCTTTCTACAGATTTACTCAACAAACATTCCTGTATCTTGTGAAAACATGCATACATGTGCACACAAATGCATAAACAAGGAAAAATGCTTTGAAAATGCTTAAAAACTGCCTTTTTCAATATGCAGATACCCCACCCACTACTAAGATCATGAGAAGCGTTACAGAATACCCATGGGTAATGTTATATATCTTGACTTTGCCGACGATGAACTATTTTCTGTTATTAAGGAACAACTAAATGAATATGATTTTTCTGATGGCCACTGCTACAATTGCAAAACTGTCAATTTTGGGTGAAATTTACCCTCGTTTTTTGGTCAGATATTCATCTGCTGTTACCATGGCAACGGTAATGTCTAGAAATGAAAGAAACATGGATAGCTTGGTTTTGGGTCACAATATGTAATACAGGAAAGTTTAAGCGAAATTGGTGGCTATGCGTGGCCAAACTTTTTAAGTGGTTACAGAAAATGGCTTAAAATACGTGTCAGCTATTGTTTCACGAGGAATCCAAATATGAAATTTCAAAATCCTAGCATACATGGTTCTAAATTTGTGCTGTGCATCACAAAACAAGCAAATTTACAGTAAAACATTTTACTTACCGTTCAAAGGTGGTTCTTCTGTTGTGGTTTATTTTTGTTATAGTTCATCTTTGCTTGATGCATTGCTAATATACTCAGAGGCAATAAAAAGTATACAGTTTTTGATTTAGAATACCGGATCTTGTATTGCTGTCTGTAAAAAAATATGTCTATGTCCGTTTTTCCCAAACGTCCAAGTTTATAAAACTCCAATTCTTTTCCTGTAGCAGTCATCCATGTCGGAGTTATTGCCCTTAATTGAAAATCAATGTTTTCAATAAAATCTCATGTTGTACACGACATTCAAATCTATGCACACCGCAAAAGTCATGTACGAATGTTCGTCGATAAGACCACATCATTACTTTGCCATTAAACCCAAACAAACAGCTTCAAACTCAATTGGAATTTCTGCCTGTTACGGATTGTCTCCCTTTAAATTAAACTCATAGTGAATTAAATGAGCCTTTTTCTCAAATCGTGTAAGAGATATTCATTTGAACCTTCGCATAATTATTGTTTTGCTCGGCATCTTTATGTTTACTCCATACTAAAACCTCTAAAATTGCACAATGGAAAGTTAAGCATCAATACAAATCCCATTGAAACATAATGCATTTAGTCAAGGGACGAATGTCAAAGGCGAAAATGCCATTTGCTTGGAGAAAAGATGTTGCACTTTACCTTGTGTTTAATTTCAATATGCGACATATTCTTGCCAATCAGTTGCCCTTCTTTGAATTTCTTGCATGAAAAATCATTTTTGAATAACTCTTATTCGAAACACATAATTAAAGGGAAGCTACTCAAGACCAAATATTGGATCAGACCCCCTGTCCATTTCAAGTGACGCAATTTCATTATCCTTTAATCAATTTTACCGGAAAATGCTGTAATTTATGCCGAAGTGGTTGTTCTTATTTATCATGCCTCATATGTATGTAGAGAGGGAGACATTGGGATGCAAATCAGCATTCAGTAACCTGTATACTTACTTTTGCCTCTCAGTATATTTTTGTTTTTTGGACAGCCGCTTGGTCACATCACGAAAACACGCCTATATAATGTTGACCCCCCTCGAACCCCACTTTTATATAATGAAACTGGGGTTTACAGGGTAAACCTTAACTTTTCTTATTTCTGCTCTAAAATATAGATTGTGGGTACTCGTTAGAACCGCCTCGATGAGGCGGTTCTAAAGAGTACCAACAATCTATATTTTGAGCTGATAAAGAAAAATTTCACAATTTTTCATCTTAAAATTTTCATTTTTTCGGCGATAAAGGTTACAATGTGTTGGTATAGTCGTGTTTTCGTAATGTTTTGATGGAATGTAGCTGCCCTTTTGGCTTTCCGCTTGTGACGTTTTCATTATGGTGTTGTTTGAGCCCCGCCAAGCGAATTTGTGTCTTCGAGCATTCCGTCATGGCAAATTTTAACTGCGCATGGCCAGCCACTCAGAGGGACCAGGGAAATGGCTTTCTGTCTGAATGTTCCTCTTGATTCACTGCTTGTATGAGCGGGCAGCGAAGGCTCTGGCGAGACTGCGCGGACGCGCAGGCTCGCCTGAACCTTCGCTGCTCGCATAGGCGATAAGTACCAAAATCGCTTGGCGGGGCCCATTTTATGTACAGCCTCAAGGCAGTCCTACGAATTCGAAGCGCAACGTCGTACGGCAAATTCTCGACATCCACATTATTTCTATGAATTTCTAAGATTTTTGGACGCCTTACGGCAGCTGCGTACCAGCCGCAAGACATCCGTGCGACTCCCACACGGTTGTCGTACGATTTTGAAATTGTTTTGGCGGGGTTTCTGTCAATCAGACGTTGCGGTTTGCTTGCGGAGGTCGCGGGAGATCCGTACGACCGTCGTACGGTTGTCTTGCGTTATATCGCAAGCTGTTACAGGAAGGTTGAGAAACGAAAGGCAATCGCACGAACACGCATGGCAGTCCTGCGACCGACGCACCGCTGTAGTGCGATTATTGTTTCACTTCAATAGTTTATAAGGGCGCGATCAATAAAAATTCCTCATTCGGTGCGAAGATACCACCGAAGAAAAATCCAAAAGGAAAATGGAAGAACCCGTTGCTGCAAAATCTGTGCCTAAGCCCCCTGAGCCGCAAGAGCCAGAACAACAGCGGACAGAGAAAAACCGGACGACTTGCCTGAGCCCCATGATAACAGTGATTGTGTTGTGAGCAACCCGAAACCCGGACTGTAACGATTTGTAACTCATCCCTGTGGCCAGATTTATGACCCCCCCCCCACTCCCCCGATCTATGGAACCAAGTCTGCGGCACATTACGATAACACGCCTATACAAATACATTATTACCTTTATCGCCGAAAAAATGAAAATTTTAAGATGAAACATTGTGATATTTTTCTTATTTCTGCTCAAAATATAGATTGTTGGTACCCGTTAGAACCGCCTCATCGAGGCGGTTCTAACGAGTAGTCACAATCTATATTTTAGAGCAGAAATAAGAAAAATAAGGTTTACCCCCGTAAACCCCAGTTTTACTATATAAAAGTGGGGTTCAAGGGGGTCAAAATTATATAGGTGTGTTTTCGTGATGAACCATAAAGCATAAGACAGCTATAAGAGTTTACTGTAGATGATGCGGTTTCGGAACCTCATTTCTTTCTGTTCTATATATATGTTTCGGCATGTTAATATGACATCGGCTATTACCTATGTATAACTATTAAACAGTTACTTTCGGAATTCTGATTCACCATCTTCTAAGGAATAATTGCTGACTCGGTCTGTCATATATATGTCTTATGTCCTTTTGTGTAAGGACAAATTTCCCCAGTATTATTGTTGGTAGTGTTTTTGATAGTATCAGATTAAAAGAAATCTTATATGGGTGTGAGGGGTGGATGGAAAAATCCGTCCCGAGGGACACTGTTCGGCATCACGAGGCTTGCCGAGTGATGCCGGACAGAGATCCCGGGGGACGGATTTTTCTATTCACCCCTCACATCCATATTGGATTCTTTTTCTTACATACCTTCCATTTCTTAGCGCGGATTTTTAATGATGCAATCACTTCGGTTACCAACGTCCGCCATATTGTGTTGACACTGCAGGAATGTTTAGTGACGTAACGTAACGTGCTGCGACGTCAACCTTAACGACGGCGCATATGAGATCGTAATCAACCAGTGCATTTATCAAACACGCCATTATATTCGATTTGGGGTCGGAACACCAGGGTCAGAACATAACTCTCTATCCCAGCGTAAAATCACGGATTTCCTGGTCTGGTGTGCAAGAATATAGTGTGTGTTTTCCTCGATTCACAATTTTTTTGATGCCGTCAAGAGTTGCACTTGCCTAGTTGATTTGGTGATGCGCGGGGTGACCCGTAAACATGTCGCGGCTCATCCTGATATTACAGTCGTAATCGCCGTAGAACTTTCTCTCCCACCCCTGGAACAAGGCGTGGTACTGGCCAATGTGCCTATGCCGCTCAACCCACTAACGCATGTGTCTTCTTCGTCCTTGAAGGCGGACTAGCAGTGCCTGAATCGCTGCATTGCGCACTGTTTCCTCTCGCAGCCTTTTCTTAGAGCAACAACACGTAATCTTTGGTGAGGGACAGCCATACATAAGATGAGGGGTGCTACCGACAAGCTCTGGGAAGGCACTGCGCTTGCATTTTATATTTTATTCCTCAACAAGGGCAAATTCGTATGATTAACGCATGCATGAACATCGCAAGTCCTTCGCTCGACAGCCTTGCAAATTTTTGAGTATGGTGCGATGGGCGCAAGAAAGTTAACGAACTCTTACGACAGCCTTGCGAATTTACACGGGTGTCTTACGGCCATCTTGCGACTGCCGTACGAAATGTTTGATGCTTTTACGTACAATCCAGCTGCGAATGTCGTTCGACCCGTGCGAGCATCTTGCGACTGCCTTGCGATGTCCTGTCCTCTCAGAATATGCTGCGGTTTTGTCTGCGATCTGTCTACGGCGCGCCCTAGCGTGCGAAATCGTTTGACCAAAAAATCATATCACCAATGTGAAGGCGGTTCTAACGAGTGCCCACAATCTATGTTTTGAGCAGAAATAAGAAAATAACCGAAATTTTTCATCCGAAAATTTTCATTTTTCGATGGTAAAATATACAATATAATGTGAATCCCGTTTTTTTTCTGTATAAAGTGGGGGCTTACAAGGTTGAATGCCATAGGGACTTATTCACGCGATGCTAACAAAATAAGAAATACAATAAACATAAAAATGTCTTTTTAATCATCACGGCTTTAGGAGCGAACTTCAAGTTCTAAACCCCGTGGAAGCAAGACTAAAAATATGTAGGATTTTTGCCTTGGACAGTCTAGCTAGTTTCAACCGCTTCTTTGCCGTCTCAGTCGGATGCGCGTAAGTGTGTGTGTGTGTGTGTGTGTGTGTGTGTGAATTCGGGTTTAACGTCGCTTTCAACAATTTTTCAGTCATATCACGACGGTGTCTGGTTGCGACAGGGAGCTCAATGCTCACGTTTATAGTGCTGCCTCACTGAAGTATCATGTCCCAGACACATTACATGATACCACACCCAGTCACATTATCCTGACACTGGATCGACCAGTCCTAGCTCTACCCCGTAAATCTGAGTGCCAAACGAGGAGCAGCTAGTACGATTTTTAACGACTTTGGTATGTCGCGGCCCGGGATCGAACCCGAGAACTCCCGTTCCCCGGAGCGGACACTCTACCAACTGAGCTATCGGGGCCGGTCGGATGCGCGTAAGACTGGTGATCAGGAGGACGCGGGTTCAATATCTGCTGGGGTCGACAAATTCTTTCGTGGAGCTTTATTACGGTCATTCTCTCCCTTCCGCTGATTCAAGAAGGGCAGTTGTCCATTTCTGGCGAAAGAATGTGCTATACTGATTAACCGCTTACGTATAAGCCTGCCCAGGAAAAGTGTGGATAGGTAAACTGACTAGCTAAAAATGACCTAAACAGTGTTGACTGGGCCGTTGAACTCCGAAACGAACAAACAAATCAACTGCTTCTTTCAATCATTGTTTACCGATAGTATAAATGCTACCGGGGTACAAGTATTTCAGTTTTAAGACAATCCAACAGACATACGTTTTATAATTCGCTTTTGAAAACAAATAAAATTCAGGCACGAATGTTTATCAGAAAAATAAACTTAATTACGTGTCTATCCCACTGTGATTATATGAACTGATAGTTCCATGTTTACAAAAACCCGTAAAAGTGATTTTATTTGTTCCTGTATAAACATGTTTCAGGTAAAAGAAAAATAAATGTTCTGTTTCCGTTCTAAAAATGTGATTGCAGATCACAATCTCAAACCCCTAACCATTACGATAACACGTCCGTGTGATACAGTGCATTTTTCAAACCTCAAAAAAGGTATTTTTTTCTGATGAAAATTTGTGATATTTTTCTTATTTGTACTCCAAACATAGGTTTTGGGTGCTCGTTAGAACCGCCTCATGGAGGCGGTTCTAACGAGTACCCACAACCTATGTCTTGGAGCAGAAATAAGGAAAATAATGTTTACCCCCCTAAACCCCAGTTTTCTCCATATAAATTGGGGTTTAGGGGGGTCTTTATTTCACGGACTTGTTCACGTGATGCGAAAAATAAAACAAACCGCACACCATACAGTGGGAAGTGTGTGTGTCCAAAATTGTCACCTGTCATGCATGGATAATAAAAAAACAACAAGCAGCTCTGGGCCTCAGTCGATCAGTGCGCTGACTTTATACCATTAAGACTCTCGCCGCTGTGGTTTCGAACCTGGCTCGGGTCGCATGTGAGACGCCAAGTTCTACCGTGAACGGAAGGTCAGGTGGTTTTTCTCCGGGTACTCCGGTTTTTGCCAACCTCGGCTTGATATGAGTATAATGATCTTGAAAGGGCCGTAAAACCAAACAAAAATAAATAAATGAATAAAAGTGAATGGATCAAACAAACCTGGCACCTGTATTTGAAAATATGAGATTTAAAGAGAAATCGATATACAGTACAATTCCTATATTAAGACCACCTTTGGAACGGTTCGAAAGTGGACTTTAAGACCACTTTTGACAGTCCCGAAGGTGGTCTCCTATTAGGAGACACTGGGTGAAGAAAACACAAGGTAAGAATAACTGAACTATTCTCAATAAGCTTTTAATAGCAAATTTAGTCTCCATTTTAGGTGGTCTTAATAGCGGAATTTTATTGTATAGCAATTTGCATTACGAAAACATGCCTATTCAAATATATTGGAAATTTTACCACCCAAAAAATGAAATTTTTCAGACAAAAATTATGAAATTTTTCAGACAAAAATTATGATATTTTTCAAATATCAGCTTTAAACAAAGATTGTAGGTTCTTGTTAGAACAGCCTCTATATTTTTAAGCAAAAATAAGAAAAATAAAGTATACCCCTGTAAACCACAGTTTTACTATATAAAAGTGGGTTCAAGGGGGTAAAAATTATATAGGTGTGTTTTCATGATGGTCATTTTTGATCTCCGAGTCTCTCTTTTTGGGGGAGATGAACATAAAATGACCAAGGGCTGACGTGTCGTTAAACCCCAAAACTATCATTCAGCTCCCCTCCTTCTCCCACAAAGAAGAAACAAAAATACAATTTTCTACGTACATGTATTTTCTATGTAACGGCTTGAGCCAATCCATCGCAGTTTTTGGGGCCGGGAACAGATTTATTATATGATTATGAGTTAAGACGGTTCTGGTCCCTTTAAAGGAAAATATCACAGACTTTGGCCAATAATATTCATTTTAACAGTTTATGGGCAAAGGAATGGTCATAATAGTATTATCTTTCATTGACGCGTTTACCTTATACACCACAACCTCATTATAACACTGGTCGTTATAACGCGGTTTTGGTTATAACACGGTTTCAAGATGGATTCAAAAAATGTATAGATTACATAGAAAAATGACCATAATATAATCTATACATTTTTGATTGGGTATAACACGGTTGTTTAACTAACATGATTTCTGTTTTGGACCCCAACAAAAGTGTTATAAAGACGTTGGGGTATACTTGAACCGTCAGTACATTGTGATGGATAGATTAGAAGCCTCCGTGTGTGGTGTAGTTGTTATGCTGCTCGCCTTATAAACCAGGGATCTCAGGATCGCTCCCGGGCTTCTTCAAACTTTCGGATGAGTCTTTAAACCGAGGTCCCGTCTCCGTATGACCTTAGATGTTGGTAAGGCGTTAAACTCAAACACTCACTCACTGATGGTTAGATCAGCTCAAAATAAGAGATTCGGGAGAAACTGTCACATTGAAAACTACCTGATATGGCTGCGATTAAATTGAATTAAAGAAACGGTTACCGGTGTGAATAACAATGAATGATCAGCATTATGGTATTAATGTCCCATTCAAAGCACCCCAGCAGTCGATAAGGGGAGTCTAAGACCCCCCTCCGACACCACATGCAGAGCTAAGCGTTTTTTTTTCTTTCTTTTTAGGCGAGCGGGTGAGGTATAATGATACTAAATACGTACAAGAAGAAAATTGTTTCACTAACACGCAATTCTGTATCCGTAAATGTCTAGCGGTTTAATTAACGTACGAAAAATCAACTTTATTTGGCAATAAAAGTCCTATCGTTCGGGTATTGACAGACTGAGACTTAAATGTCCTTCATAGGCTTACCATCGGAGTCTAACTGTTGGTTTTCTTTTGCTCCAGCATTTCAGTGGTTTCTTGCTGTCGAGTCCTCCTCGTTGTTTCATCTCTGTGGTTGTTTGATTTTTTGTGTTCACGGAGATGTTGTACTGAATTCGTTTCACTGACCGTTCCAAGGCGGTTCTTCTGTCGCGGTTTATTTTTGTTATGGTTTGTCTTTGAGTGTTTGTATCGCTTATATTATTTTGTTTTGGGTAGCCAATTGGCCATTTTGTGGGAAAGCAACTGTCCTTTTGGCTTTCCGCTATGAATGTTTTCATTGGGGTCTATTGTTTCATGTTTGTGTTTCTTTCCTTGTGGTGTCTCTGATGGGAGCTGTGGGTTTATTGTATCGATTCCTGATCATTGCCTTCACTTCTATATAGCATTGTGGTCGTTTTCTTGTTCATTTTCAGAGTCAGGCCATGCGAAAAGCATACTTGTTGTACAGACCCCAGGACAGACTTATATAAGCCTGCGCACATGCACAGATTCGCCAGAGCCTTCCCTCCTCGCAGACATTAAAATAGCCATCAGAAGAGACGGCAAATTCCCCGAACAAAAGCCAGTATGGCATTAAGAAGTTTATACAAATGCAGAAAATGCACAAGACAAGACACACAAGCTAGTCCTCAAGTACATGTATATTGCTTCGAAACTATTACCAAGACCTGCAAGAAATTGTAAGAGTTATGTTTTAATTAGGGTTCCGATGTCCAAATGATATCAAGGCTATTTTCTGAACATTAGGGAGGTTTCTTTACAGAGTACTGGTATACTGAAGGCATTCAAACGTCAGATGCATTCTCAGACAATTACTTTATTGGCCCTTTGCTACTTAAATTTATGAGAACTCATTCTTATTTCAACCCGTGGTTCTTACGCATAAAAGGCCCACTGAACCTCATGTGTAAATGCACAATGTACCATCAATATATCTGAAAGGGTACTTGCATAACTGCGATCACTAGGTGATCACAAGGAAATACTGTCAAGAGACAGTCGTGGTCTTTTTAGCAAGACATACCTACTCCACGGCACGTATAATTGTAACAAGTACCATCAATATATCCCAAAGGGTATTGGAGTTACGGCGATCACAAGGTGATCACAAGAAAATATTGTCAATGGAGATAACCAAAATACCATGACACAGTGCTTACGCATAATTCGCCTATTCAACGTCATGTATAAATGTATAAAGTGCCATCACTATATCTCAGGGGTAATGGGATTACTGCAATCGCAAGGTGATAACAAGGAAATAATGTCAGGGGAGTTAACTCAATTATCATGACACCTAGAGTCGTTGTTTTCAGCATGATACACCTACTCGACGGCATGTATAATTGTACAAAGTATCATCAATTTATCTTGAAGGGTCTTGAAGTTACAGCGATCACGACGAGATTACGAAGATATATTGTCAGGGGAGATAACTCAAATACCATGGCACGGTTCCTTCGCAACACAGGCCGACTCAACCTATTATCAATTTATCTCAGAGTGTATTGGAATTACGGCGATATCGAGGTAACGTCGTCAGGGGAGATAACTCAAATACCATGGAACCTAGAGTTGTGGTTCTTGAACATGACCATGTTCCTTCGCAACACAGGCCTACTCAATCTCATGGATAATTGTACTAAGTATGATCAACATATCTCAAAGGGTATTGGAAATACGGCGATCACAAAGATATACTGTCAGGGGAGATAACCCTTATACATGTGGTTATTGCGCATGACAGGTCTACTCAACCTTACGTATAATTGCACTAAATATAATTAATACATCTCAAAGGGAATTGAAGTTACCGCGATCACAAGATGATTACAAAAATAATGTCAGGGGAGGTAACTGGAATACCATGGCACCTAGAGTTGTGATTCTTGCAAGTGACATGTCTACTCAGCCTCATGTAGAAGTTTACTAAGTATGATCAAAAGATCTCAAAGGGTATTGGAATTACGGCGAACACAAAGATATACAGCCAGGGCAGATAACCCCAATATCATGACACCTAGAGTCGATGTTCTGCAAGTGACATGTCTACTCAGCCTCATGTATAAGTTTACTAAGTATGATCAAAAGATCTCAAAGGGTATTGGAATTACGGCGAACACAAAGATATACAGCCAGGGCAGATAAACCCCAATATCATGACACCTAGAGTCGAGGTTCTTGCGCCTGACAGGCCTTATCAATCAAATGTATCCTTGTATTAAGCATAATTAATACATCTCAAAGGGTATTGGAGTTACCGCGATCACAAGGTGATTACAAAGAAATACTATCAGGGGAAATAACTGGAATATCATGGCACCTAGAATTGTGGTTCTTTGGCATGACACGCCTACCAAACCTCATGTATAATTTTGACCAAATACCATTAATATATCTCAAAGGGTATTGGAGTTACAGCAATCATAAGGGGATCACAAGGAAATACTGAGATGACGTTTTATGAAGCTAGGCCAAATACTTTCGGAAATATGATCAGGGTTAAAGCTTTTTGTTAAGTTTTCGAAAAATAGGTGAAAATTATAAGGTCAAGGTCACAGGTCAAAAAGTTTGCCATAAATGGAAAGATTTTGTCCTAAGTTTGAAGGTTCTGTTTATAAATAGTTGAAATGAGAGGGAAAAGTGTTTCAGTAAAAAATAGAAAAGGGGAGATAATTCAGCCAAAATCAACAATACAGTTATTGCTCGTGGTGCAAATGTAGCGCTTTTAATGGTGATTATGTGTATGAAGTTTCATGAGGTTAAGTAAAATACTTGTGAGTTTTAAAGCCAAGGTTAAGTATTTTTCGGAAAGCCAATGACGCAACAATGCCAACGACAACGCAGACACCGGAGTGACCCGTGAGGCTAGTCGTATCATCATTTGTTTGCAAAAACTGCACTCTGTGTCAATTTATTTGATGCTTTAAGTATACAACTGGCATACAATGCCGCCATCATGTTGTGCCTCTGGCTGCAAAAAAAAAAAAAAAAAAAAAAAAAAAAAAAATATATATATATATATAAGAAAGTAAATAAGAAAGAAAACGTATTGAAACTGTTTCCTTGGGCTGCCTCGGAACGATGAAGTAAAAGTTTGAAAGATGGCTTGTATTAATAAGGGTTTAACGTCCCCGTCAACAATATTAAGGCCATTTTGAAGACGTTGCTTCCAGTTTTGTGGGACTTGTATCTGACATTGAGATTAAGCTCCAATGGGCGGGGGCAAATATGAAGATGGGTTAAGAAGATCAATCGTTTGCCAAAATTCTTGAGGGTACAGTGCACATTTTATCTAAGGTACATGTACGCAACTGTGCGAAGATTTAATGCTCCGACGATAACCCCAACCAACACCAGCCGCATAATAAATCTTAATAATTCCAATTCTCTTTCAGTATATACATTACGAGCGATTCGACTGGTTGAAATAAAAGTTTATACTTCGATAAATTCCATAAGCAAGAATATCAGATCCGTTTCGCATAGCGACAGGCAGTCATGTGACGTGACGTCACAGAGCACGTTTTGTATCCGCGCGTTACGTCAATATATATAAAAGACGTCAACAGCGTTCGATTAAAAGATGGAAACTATTCAAAACGCAAAATGTTAGAAGACAAATAAACTGAATTTAAAGACTTGACGTTTTTTCGCCCGATGGCAGCTGCTAATGGAATCATTATTCCGCCGCAGCCGTTGGTATATTAATTCTTACGCTGTTGAAATAATTCCCTAAACTTTTGGTGATAATTTAAACATTTCAATGAGAAAATTGGAACTATAAGGGCTTATTTTTTTATTTTATTTTCTTTTGGATAGCCATTTGGCCATTTTGTGGGAAAGTAACTGTCCTTTTGGCTTTCTGCTGTTGGTGTTTCCGTTGGGGTCTGTTTCTTCTTGTTTGTGTTTCTTTCCCTTTTGTTTCTCTGATGGGAGCTGGGGGTTAATTGTATCGATTCCTGATCATTGCCTCTACTTCTATTTTCCATGCTAAGTTTGTGAGTGATTCGCCTGAGTTACGTGTAATGATCGACTATTGAATTTCTTTCTGAGATTCAAACATGTTCTAGAAGCCTCCGTGGTGCAGTGGTTACGCTACTCGCCTTGTAAACCAGGGATCGCAGGATCGATCCCGGGCTTCTCCAGACTTTCGGATGAGTCTTTAAACCAAGGTCCCGTCTCCGTATGACCTTAGCTGTTTGTGGGACGTAAAACTAAAACTCACTCACTCAAACATGTTCTAGCATTCACCTTTGTACTGCATCTCGCGAAACATTTTCTCGCAAACCGCACATTTCTCACCTATCCCAGCTGTGTGTGCTGTGAGATAATTCTGATTCTGTCTGTCACACCTTATCCAGTATGCAAAAGTTAATTCTAGGCGAGGCAAGATACTTGCAAAGGGCTCTCAACACGTCTCATTCGTGTATGTTTCTTTTACCTTGAGATTGATTTCCCAATGTTTGACTCATCGATATTATGGATTCACTCTCGGACCCAATACTGGGTCTGTGATTCACTTTATCCCAAATTCAGACCGATTATGCACAAATTATGGCAATCTCAATCTCTCATCTCTGTCAGCATCGGGTCTTGATTGCTACATCACAAAAAAAACACGCCTATATAATTTCGACCCAATTCAACCCACTTTTATATAGTAAAACTGGGGCTTACAGGGGATAAACCTTATTTTTCTTATTTCTGCTCTAAAATATAGATTGTGGGTACTCGTTAGAACCGCCTCAATGAGGCGGTTCTAACGTGATCCCACAATCTATATTTTGAGCAGAAATAAGAAAAAAATGTCACAATTTTCATCTTAAATTTTTCATTTTTACGGCGGTAAGATTTACAGTGTATTTGGAAAGACGTGTTTTCGTCATGTACATGTACACAAAGAGTTGAGCAATAAATACAGGGGGACACTGTAAACTCTGGCTGTTAAAGGCTGAAAGCTTACTAAAACCACTTCGAATAGCAGTTGCCATCTTGAGCCTGCACAGGGTGCGTTTCTCTATTTTGAGCCTGCATAAGGTATCTCTCCTAGCACAGGGAAGAGGGGGTGGGGGCGTTCAGTTAATGGCGTGATCCGAAGGACACACGGTTTATATTATTGTGGAACGTTGTGGTGCAGTGGCAAAGCATCGAATTTGAGGTCGATAGATACCGCAAGCACCAAGTGTTGTTTCCTTGAGTAAACGACTTTATCCACACTGCTTAGTACCAGTGTCTACCCAGGAAAAAGAGGACCACCTGGAAGATTTGTACTAGTTTACTAAATGCGTTACCCTTTAGCACATATTAAATGTGAATCCCTAGAAATGTGTTTTATACAATTAACCCTTATCCTGCCGAATATTCATTTAAGCCGCACCCATTTCTGTCTATCAACCAATCAAATTACTTGATGTAATTTATTCCTACAAATTCATAAACTGAATGTCAAACAGTGTAGATCCTGATCAGATGGCTTCTTCAGAAGACATCTGATCTGAATCTACACTGTTTGCAAAGATAGGAGTTGTCGTGAACAGCATGATACTGGCAATATTCTAATTGCATCCAAGATCCTACCCACAGAAGTATTATGTCTGAAATGTCAAAGTTGCAAATGCTGTAATTATGTCAAAAAGTACTTTTACATCTTTAAAAAGGCACATGTGCAACTTCAATATGCTTGTAACATCTTATCAGATGGAATGCTTGAAAACTGTTGGAGAAGTTAAGAAGACAACTTTCCATAGTAATTGAAGATTAACCCAAATAGTTTACTAACGGCGAGGCACGCTTTTAGCTCACCAGCATGGGCAGTGGTCCGTCTTATGTTCTATACTAGCTTGTGCAAATATGACAGCAAATAAGAGCACAAATGTAATAATAATTATATGCCAGAGCTCTGCCTGTGGGCATCTTTTTGTTTGAAAGCTTGTACTTGTTATGGGCCGCGTTTTTCTTCTTCTGAAAGCTTATATTTGTTTATGCATAAATATATAAAGGTAAACCTGCATTGTGGGCAAAGAATGCCTGTATTTCCATGTTAACCCCAACGTCTATAATGTCTACACCCATGGGCATTGACAAAAATCGATTATTATTATTATTGTTGTTGTTGTTGTTGTTGTTGTTATACACATAAACATGACCGAACTCAACAGTTGGCAATTTTGAGCTGTCATCCGACCAACACAGACGCATCAGTTTTACTCGATTTTGACGGTTCAAAAGGTAAATAGGGTCATCATTTCCACATCACTTTAGCATGCTCTATTTCTGGCGATAAAATGTTTCGCGTAAGGACGCTTTTTTCTAGCACAATGGACACAGATACAGTGTAGTCGCGACTTTTTGCCCTACACAAACTCCGCATGCGCGTAAATCGGATTTGCGTTGCCTGGAAGTCGAAGTGCCTAGGCGAGTATAAATCATTACAAGTATTTGTGTATTTAAGTATTCATTAATTAGTTAAGTCATAGTAGAAGTAAAACAAAGATCAGGAATCGATACAATTAACTTACTCCACCCATCAAAGACACCAAAGGGAAAGAAACACAAACATTAAGCGACCAGACCATAATGGAAACCTAAACAAAGGAAGGCCATAAGGACAGTTACTTTCCCACAAAATGGCTATATGGGCATCCAGATAAAAAGACACAAGTGATACACACAGTAAGTAACAAACAACAACATAAATAAATCGCCACAAAAGAACCGCCTTGGAACGGTCACAGTGGAAAGATTTCCACTGGGGGGCTTAAATCGATTCTACGTGGCCACAACCCTCGCCCTCACTTCCGTCGCGATTTAGACAAATAATTTGTTCAGTCCGCATGAAGGCCTCCTAGCTAATCAGTGCAACATCTCCGTTAACACAAATAATCAAAGAACCACAGAGGTGAGACAACGGTGAGGACTCGACAGCAAGAAACCACTGAAATGCTGGAGCAAAAGAAAACCAACAGTTAGACTCCGATGGGCCCGACCAGAGGACTGGAAAGTAAAATGACTGGAAAGTAAAATGACATTTTTTTCATGTATGTGTTGCATTAGTGTGCCAGTAAATATGGAAGTGTATATAACAGCCACAGACTACAATTAAGAATTTCCAAATATTTACTGCATTTTAACATTAACATATGAACAAAACTATCAATGGGAAAAAAGGTCAAGGTCGATGTGATGAGCAGGTGGTTGAAATTGTACGGGGACGATATTTTCAAGATATATTTGAATAAGTGGCTTAATTTTTAGTAAAAGGTGTGAAAAAAACACCTATGGGGAATTTATAAGACTGTGTATGGCTGCAATATATTGAACATGCATTTGTAGGGAGAATACAGGAGTTATTATGGACTAAACCATGCATGATAGATAATGTGTAGACATTGTGTGTAATATATCTATAGATCTGCAGTACGTGTGTATTAGACCAACACAGGATAACGCAGGTCGACGTGGTCACCAGAGCTGGGTGTGTTTATTACTCTGAGTATACATATACATATAGTGTAATATTGTTATTATAGAGAATAGTCAGTACAGCGTGTCGACAACACATAAGACAACAGACAAGGGTGCAAAAGCTAAAGCAAAGCAAACTGATGTCTCACAAAAAAAAAAAAAAAAACTAAAAGGGCTGGTGCAGTAGTAGCTAGTTGTATAGATGAATCATCGAATGCTAGTCAGATAGAAGCTACCCCTACAAAACTGCCTGAGACTCAGGCCACAATTATAAAAACGTTTAGAAATGAGAAAGAGGAAAAAGGGGTGTTTGAACACTAGTCAAAACAGAACACTTACAGGAACAGTTTAAAAAGATTATTACAGAGGAATTGCTAACCTCGAAATTAGAAAAGTTGAAAAGGGAACTAAACGATCATTTTGATAAGGAGCTTGATGCAGTTTACTTACGAATTCACCGACTTCACCGACTTGAAAAGGAGAGACATGATGCAAAAATTGAAGTAGGAAAACACATAATGACATTTCTGGTATGCAAATTTCTCTGGAAAATGTCCAAACAGAAACTTCAAGAATTGAGGCGGATAATAAAAAGCTCACGGAAATACTAAATAGTATGAATGAAAGATTACAAAAGCAAGAATCATATTTAAATGACATTGAACAATATACTTGACGAAATAACATTCGAATTCATGGATTGAATGATAACAAGAAAATAGTGACTCGATTGTGATTGCATTTATCCATAGTGGCAATGATATCTCATTATTAAGACCGTTTAGTTATAAACTTATAACTAGAATTACATGATCAGTGAATTTACACTATCAAATGCCGGTTGTACATTTTTTTTGTTGAATTCCATAGATTGAATATCTAAATTTACGTATAAACTGGTGTTGAATTTAACAATGTATATTTCACAGAGTTGAATTCTACCATGGTTGATCAGCGAGCAAAGCCTTAGCGAAATTATAAACCGACAAACACAATCAGCAAAACGTCTGATCTTCTTCATACTTAACACCCTCCTTTCCAACATCAAAAGCAACGCAATATAATCATTAGTTATTATTGTTATTATTATTGCTAAATGTTCTTTCCTACAAGCAATATTAGCAATTTTTAGTGTTTATCCACTTTATTTTCATCACTGAAATAATAATTATAACAATAATAGTTGAAGTTAGAGTAGTAGTTGTGGTAGTAGTACAGTGATAGAAGCAGTAGTTATTATTATAGTAATAGCATTTGGAATAGCAGCTAGATATAATTATTATTACCACCGGTTTGATTATTATTATTATTATTATTGTAGTACTGAGTTGTAGTAGTGGAAGTAGTTATAAGAGTATAATTATTATTGCCATCGATTTTATTTTTAAAATCATTATTTTTTTATTACAAGTAGTATCATCGGTAGTAGTAGTTTGTTTGTTTGTACATGTATTGAGATTATTATGTTTCCGACAACATTATTAAGGTCATTTTGGAAACTTTGCTTCCAATTTGTAAGACTTCCATTGAAATGAAATGGCTATCTCTAGCCCTGCCGCCCAAACAAACCAAAAGGTTTACTGTACAGGGATGGTCCGACCCAGATCACTTTGCCTAGGCAAGCTAAGACCTCCTAAGCAATTTACCTGTTCTCATGTGCGGTCAGTTTCAGCTCCGCGTGGAAGTGTCTTGCAGCCCAATTTATTTCTTCAAGCCCCTATCGGCGGGGGCCCAATGACAGTAGCAGTAGTGAAAAAGTAGCAACAGTATAATATTTATCATCAATTTATTCAGTAGTATCGGCCCCCGCCCATCGGGGCTTGAAGAAATATATGGGCTGCATGATGCTTCCACGCAGAGCTGAAACCGACCCGCACACGAGTACTGGTAAACCGCTTAGAGGATCTAAGCCTGCCCAGGCAAAGCGGTGCGAGTCGGCCCGTCCATGCTTATAAACCCTATTGGTTTCATTGGGCGGCAGGGCTCGAGATGTCATTTCATCTCAATGTCGGGTAAAAGTCCCACACAATTGGAAGCAACGTCTCCAAAATGACCTTTACAGTGTTGACGGGGACGTTAAACCTCAAATCAAACAGACACAATTCAGTAGTAGTAGTAGTTGAAGTAGCAGTAGAATTATTATTATTATTATTATTATTATTATTATTATTATTATTATTTATGTATATTCATACAGACCATATTGGCTAGTTGTATCCAAGTTTATTTTCATCACGTTGACATTCTCATGTAATACCCTTATGACAAGAAAAATAAGGTTAATATTTCAACCCGCTATTTCGTGAGAAAAAAATCTCAGTTAGGGTGAATAGCAACTTGTTTTCAGTCCCTTTCAATTAACTGTTATAAACTTCATTTGAAACAAATAACTAAAAAAATATTACAAGAAACATAATAAAACGATATCTTGTGGACAGCTATCTTTTTTCACAAAGTGTCTGCGGAAAAACTGTTAATTGCTGTCAATAAATGTGACATACAAATCCTTTTCTCTTAATGAACAGCAAGGAAAATACACAGTTCAACTAATAGATCGTGTAAGCAACTCGTGTTAGAAATAATGTGTTGAAGTATTGAAAACTAATGTGAGTGACTATAAAGAGTTAGGTAGTCAACAGCACGAGTCACAAAAAATAAGGATGAACCAGGTCAAGAAACTACCTATACTGTACTTAACTTCTAAGAGAGAAGCTTGGAATTACAATGAAACCTGGAGACATAGATGCAGCCCATAGGATAGGTCGCTTCCAGAGTAATGAGAATAGAATTGAAATTTGTCGTTTTGTGTCCAGATCACAGCGAAATGGAGTATTTCTTTTTTTTTGATGAAAAAGAGGTAAATGCTTAAAGGTATTCAGTTTATAATAAAGGAAGATTTAACATGGAGAAATGCAAAATTATTAGAAAAGACATCAAAACTTGAGAATGTACAGTCAGTATGGCCTTATCATATAACTAAATAAATCCTATTTGATCTTTGTTTATCAATTTTGGTAAAATTATTTTTAGTCGTTCGGCTATACAAGACCACTTTTGAACAGTCCCAAAGGTTGACTCATTCTAGAGGACCCTGAAATCATTTATATAATGTTTTTAAAAGCAGCAGCAGTCAGTGTTAGCTGGTTTTGATAGTGAAATAGCGAAATTTTACCGTTTCTCGAATTTCCATCAGATGTATATTTAAAAGTGTCATTGTTGTTCACACAGTGGGTAGAAGAAGAAATAGAACATCCGTTGCCAATGAAGAGTGAAAAAATCAAAACTCTATTTCTGACAAATAAGTTAACCCTTTTTGTACCAAATGGAGTCTTCCTCTTTATATTTAACAATATTGAAACATTAAAAATAGACAATTTGGGATAAAAAAATTAAGAACATTTCGGAAATTTTTTGTTTTGCATGCATCACGGGAACAAGTCCGTGAAATGAACTCATTACCCCACTTTATATACTGAGGTTTATAGGGGTATACATAGGTCGTGGGTACTCGTTTGAACCTCCTTGATGAGGTGGTTCTAACGAGCTCCACAACCTGTGTTTGGAGTAAAAATAAGAAAAACATCACAATTTTCATGAGAAAATTCATCATTTTGGAGATATGAAAGAATGTACTATTTCGCACGGATGTGGTGTCGTAATGAGAAGTCACGTGCCTTACTTTACTAAATGAAAATCATAAAAGTAATAATAATGGCATGTCGAACCTCCCACATGGATATTTCTCACACACTTACATCCTTACAAAGTTACACTGACTTTTTTCTAGAAGCGGCGGTTAATCTTCTATCCGTCAAAAGTGTTGATTTATCTCCTAATTATGATTCGCTTTGCAATTTAACAAACTAAATAACAATTCCCCTGATTGTTTTTTTTTTAAGAAAATTAGCGTAATTTGTTCGTTGTTAGACAATCATGTTATTGGTAGACAAAATTAGACAGTCCATGCAAAACTGAAATAATCTTTTCGCATATGCAAGTAGCAAGGGCTCAGACGAGTCTGCGCATAAGCGCAGTTTTTGCTCGCAGTTATGCGTCTCGCCGTACATGTACTAGTTGGCTGTGCATGTGCATGCACATTTGAGAATGGGAGCTTATATGCCGAATGGTGGAAAGGCATATAGCGTTGTCCCTGCCCGATCGTCCGTCTTTCCGTCCGAAGCTTAAACACGGTCAATAGCTTTCTTATATCTGGATGGATTTAGAGATTACTTGGGCAGAAATGTAAACCATCATAACACGATCTGTCGTGCGCACAACCCAGGTTAAGGTCGTACTTAGAGGTCAAAGGTAAAAAAGGGTCCGGAACTTAAACACGGTCAGTAACTCTTGTTTCTGGATGGATGTTGAAATGTTAACCATCATGAGACAATCTGTCTCGAGCGAAACCAAGGTCCATACCTCCAAGGTCAAGGTCGTACTTACATGTAGAGGTCAAATTTCCACAAAAGAGTCCGTAACATAAACACGGTAAATAACTTTATTTTTTCTGGATGGATTTTAAAATTACTTGGCAGAGATGTTAACTGTCATGAGACGATGTGTCGTGCGCAAGATCCAGGCAGGTAACCTCCAAGGTGAAGGTCATACGTAGGGGTAAAATGTCAACAAAACAGCCCGAAACATGACATTGTCAGTAACTTTCTTATTTCTGGCTGATTTTTTAAATTACTTGGCAGAAGAAATGTTAACTATCAAGAGACAATATCCAGGCTGGTACCTCCAAGGCAAAGGTCATATTTAGAGGTCAAAGGTAAAGAATGCTCAATACTTTTGTTGTTCCTGGATGAATTTGTAAATCATACATAAGTGATAAAAATATTGTCTAAAACAGTTAACCATCAGTAGTTCAAACTACCTCTTATCTCGAACATTCTTATGATGTCAGAGGTAGTCGAGTTATTGAAACTAGTAAGGAAAGAACACTCATTACGAACTCACACCTATACAAATACATTGTAAATTTTATCACCAAAAATGAACATTTTCAAATAAAAAAAAGATGTGGCCTTGTTCTTATTTCTGCTCAAAATATAGATTGAGGGTACACGTTAGAACCGCCTCGATCTTATTTCTGCTCAAAATATAGATTGAGGGTACACGTTAGAACCGCCTCGACGTTCTAACGTGTACCCACAATCTATAGTTTAGAGCCGAAATAAGCAGAAATAAGAAAAACAAGGTTTAACCCCCGTAAATCTAGTTTTACTATATAAAACTGGGTTCGAAGGGGGTCAGAATTTGTCACTCATGAAAGGCCATAATCATCTCAAGTCCCCAAAAGAAAGTAAGTGACATGTGGGCACACACAAAAACATCAGGCAAAACATGAACAAACGGCACAAAGCTAATAAACAAAACAAGACACTGCAAAAGAACGGCCGCCTGTCAGTAGTAAAACTACTTATGGGTGGCGGGCTTCAAATCCGGAGTTTATGAAATTTAAACCCTAACCCTCAGTTCCATTGCAGTTTCAAACATAAAAATAATAACAAAACAGGGATTCAAAATAAAAAACACAGTATATGTGTAACGAGCATAACTGTATCATGGATCAGTATTAAGAACAATCCGACGTCAGAGCCGGCCCCCGCCCATCGGGGCTTGAAGAAATAGATGGGATGCAGGATGCTTCCACGCAGAGCTGAAACTGACCGCAAACGAGTACTGGTAAACCGCTTAAGGGATCTAAGCCTGGCCAGGCAAAGTGGTGCGAGTCAGAGTGAGTGAGTGAGTGTTTGAGTTTTACGTCCCACCAACGGCTGAGGTCATACGGAGACGGGACCTCGGTTTATAGACTCATCCGAATGTCTGGAGGAGTGCGAGTCAGATCGTCCATGCTTATACCCTATGGGTTTCATTGGGCGACAGGGCTTTAGATGTCATTTCATCTCAACGTCGGGTAAAAGTACCACAAAATTGGAAGCAACGTCTCCAAAATGACATATACAGTGTGGACGGGGACGTCAAACCACAAACAAATCAACAGCAATCCAACGTCAGAGCAGACGAAAGCCACTAGTTAGACCACGTAGGGTCGAACCAAAGAAGTGTGACTGTAGATGTCACTTGGGATTCAAGAAGACGTTCGAGTCAACCATGGTTATTAAGCATTTGAGACATTTCCTTTATCAGTCGAACTTCGGTGGTTCGAACCCCTTTTGGACCACAAAAAGTGTTCTACAGAGCGGTAATTTGAGCCACGGAGGGTAACTATTAATGCCATACAAGATATAGTTCGAACAAATTGACCTGAGACTGGTGAACTCTATTAACATAATTCCACACCCGACTGAATGCATATATTCGTCGTTTTCCGAAGAGGTCGATATTGTTATTCAATACATAGAGGTCGGTAAGTGGGTCGCTATTCACGAGAAGTTTACGAAAGCGGACGTATTAGGCGATAACATTAACTAATTTATTCTTTGCATAAAGGTCAGTCTCATGTCAAATTGTTCGAACTATAAATATGCGCTATCTATTCAGGGTTATTTATTCTATATTATAAATGTATGTTGTGTTTACTCATTGAGGCGATTCTAATGAGTACACACAGCATACATTCTAATGTGTTAACACAGCATACAGCTGCAAGATCAAAGAAATCTCCTCAATAATGACCTCGACTTATCCATGGTAATTGAGCTGTGTGAGTTCGAGCCACCGAAGTTCTGCTGTATGTTCTAAACGATATATTTTGATCAGAAGTAGCTAAAGGGAGAGAACCCGTCTTCAAACAATTGAACCGAGCAAAATTTAATCGCGCACCTTGTTTCACATAATGAAATGCCAGTGCCATTTTTTTTTTTCTTTTGCTTTCCTTTTTTCTTTCAACGCATTTCAATGAACTTCTTTTTGTGATATTTATGATTATTTACACTCCACACATAGATTGTAATTGTTCGCTACAGCCACCGTATTAGTGCGGTTCTAACGAGTACACCCAACCAATGTCTTGGAGGAACAAAATAAGAATTATCCCGGTTAAGATGCTGAAGGGAGAGAACCCATCTTTAAACGATCGAAACAAGCAAGATTTAATCGTTTACCTTGTTTCACCTTATGAAATGCCAGTGCCATTTTTTTCAAGGCATTTTAATGATATTTTTGAGAATGTTTTTTTATTATTTATACCCCGAATATAGATTGTAATTGTTCGACAGAACCGCCTAATTGATGCAGTTCTAATGAGTACTTACAACCAATGTCTTGGAGGAAAAACAAAACAAACAAATAATGTATCATCCTGTTTGTACTTATACTGCGATCGGTCACATCTGATCATACATGACATACACACCAGGTTTGCAGGATGAAAGTCTACACAGTAATCATGTAATTATGGTAGGGTCTTAAATCTGCACAGGGCATGACTCTCCCTGCACAGAGGGTCTCCAGTTAAAGTCCCGACCCGAAGGACGGTGCACTTTATGACATTCATCCTTGCCAATGATGCAAATGGAGCGTGTTCGGACATCGAAATTTTATCGCAGCTGCCGGGGTTCGAACTCGGGACCTCTAGTATCCGAGGCAAGTGCACTAACCACTGAGCCCAGTTTTCTCAAAATAAAGCGGGGCTTAAAGTGGGGTAACCCTTTCATAAAACATATTTCACGTCACTACAGCTGGTGTTTGGGAATGTGTGGCGGCCGTAAAAATTCTCCCTGCCCAACATCATAGTGTAGTTCAGTTTTTCTTGTCCTTTGGGGTCATTGATTCCATTGAGGAATTTTGAAAATATTTGAGGATCAATGATGAGGCTTAATTGGCCGAAACTAGCTAGTCTAGCCCAGAAAACATGTACATTCCATATTTTCCAATTATGTGGTGTATTCCTTGCTTCCAAAGGATAACCCTTTTATAAAACATACAACAGGGATAGTCAACACACAGAGATTAGAAGACCTCATTAGGAAAACACGCCTATACAAATATATTGTAGTAACCTTTATCGCCGAAAAAAAAGATGAAAAATTGTGATTGTTTTTCTTATTTCGGCTCAAAATATAGATTGTGGGTACTCGTTAGAACCGCCTCGATGAGGCGGTTCTAACGAGTACCCACAATCTATATGCTAGAACAGAAATAAGAAAAATATTGGTTACTGCTGTAAACCCTAGTTTTACTATATAAAAGTGGGGTTCAAGGGGTCAAAATTATATAGGCGTGTTTTTGTGATGTCGTGGTCTGGTAGATAAAACGCTTCGAGGATTTTCGTGATCGAAGGATCACTGACGAGTCTCATAGGTTAAGACCTTTTAGTTTTTGGTTTGATTTGAGGTTTAACGTCCCCGCCAACACTATTAAGGTCATTTTGGAGACGTTGCTTCCAATTTTGTGGGACTTTTACCCGATATTGAGATGAAATGACATTTCAATCCCTGCCGCCCAATAAAACCAATAGGGTATATATGCATGGACGGGCCGACTCGCAGCAGTTTTCCTGGGCAGGCTTAGACCTTCTAAGCAGATTACCAGTACTCATGTGCGGTCGGTATCATCTCTGCGTGGAAGCATCGTACAGCCCATCTATTTATCCAAGCCCCGACGGACGGGGGCGAATAGGTTAAGGCCGGAAACAATTTTGTACAGTTTAAGAAAAGTTTTGCTGTAAACGGCCGGCGTTTAACACCATGGATCGCAGGATCGATCCCGGGCTTCTCCAGACTTTCGGATGAGTCTTTAAACCGAGGTCCCGTCTCCGTATGACCTTAGCTGTTGGTGGGAAGTAAAGCTAAAACTCACTCACTCCGGCGTTTAACATGTTCAACGGGTGGGTTCAACTTAACTTCTCTAATATACAGAATAATCAGAAGCCTTCGTGGTGTAGTGGTTATGCTTCTCATCTTGTAAACAAGGGATCGCAGGATCGATCTCGGGCTTCTCAAGACTTTCGGATGAGTCTTTAAACCGAGGTCCCGTCTCCGTGCTCGTGGTCCCGTGCTACTCGCTCGTGATTTTATCTACTGTACAACTGACCTCCAAACTGTGATTTATTACTCAACAAATCACAGTTAGAGCTGATCTATTTCTTAAATAAGTAAAAAATAATGTATATTCCTGTATACCCCTGTAAACCCCAGTTTCTCTATATAAAAGTGCTCATTTGTTTGTTTGAGTTTAACGGCCCTGTCAACACTATTTTAGGCATTTTTGAACCGGTCGGTTTACTTACCCACACTTTTCCTGGGCTGGCTTATACGTAAGCGGTTAACCACTACAGTACACACTCTTTCGCCAGAAACTGACAACTGCCCTTCTTGAATCTGTGGAAAGGAGAGATCGACCGCAGAAAAGATTTCATGATCAATCTCCACGAAAGAATGTTGCCGACCCTGGCAGGTATCGAACCCGCGTCCTCTTGATCACCAGTCAGACGCGTGAGCTACCGAGACCTGCTACTTTTCATGAATTAAGCATATAAGGGAGAACCCTCCGAAAAATTAGTGACACAACAGCTATACAGTTTTGTCTCTTACATACGCATGTGTACTGCGTGAGAAATCTGAGCCCAGTAAAATTGCGCTATTAAGACCACCTTAAATTAAAATTAAAATTGAGCCCCGCCAAGCGAATTTGTGTCTTCGAGCATTCCGTCATGACAAATTTTAACTGCGTATGCCCAGCCATTCAGAGGAGCCAGGGATATGGCTTACTGTCTGAATGTTCCTCTTGATTCACTGCTTGTATGAGCGAGCAGCGAAGGTTCTGGCGAGACTGCGCGGATGCGCAGGCTCGCCTGAACCTTCGCTGCTCGCATAGGCGATAAGTACCAAAATCGCTTGACGGGGCCCAAATATGCTTTCAAAAGCTTTTTGAGACAATTTCAGTTATTCTTTCTTTGTGTTTTCTATATCCAGTGACTCCTACTAGGAGACCACCTTTAGGACTGTTCAAAAGTGGTCTCGAAGACCACTTTTGAACAGTCCCAAAGGTGGTCTAAATATAGGAATTTTACTGCCTTTGAACAACAGTGTAGTATGTGTTGGAATTTAGCGACCAAGTCAACACAATGTAGGGCCGGCCTCGGTAGCTCAGTCGGTTGCGCGTCTGACTGGTGATCAGGAGGACGCGGTTTCGATACCTGCCGGGGTCGGCAACATTCTTTCTGTTTGTTTGTTTTGGTTAGATGTTTAACGTCCACGTCAACACTGTATAGGTAATTTCTGAGACGTTGCTTCCAGTTTTTCGGGACTTTCACCCGACACTGAGGTGAAATGACATCTCAAGCCCTGTCGCCAAATGAAACCAAAAGGGTTTATAAGCATGGACTCGCCCCGCTTTGCCTGGGCAGGCTTAGATCCTTTAAGCGGTTTACCAGTACTCGTGTGCGGTCGGTTTCAGCTCTGTTTGGAAGCATCATGTAGCCCATCTATTTCTTCAAGCCCCGAAGGACGGGGGCCGATATACAGTGCAGTATGTTTTGGAATTTAGCGACCAAGTCAACACAATGTAGGGCCAACCTCGGTAGTTCAGTCGGATGCACGTCTGACTGGTGATCAGGAGGACACGATTTCGATACCTGCCGGGGTCGGCAACATTCTTTCGTGGAGGCTGATCATGAAATCTTTTCTACGGTCATTCTCTCCCTTGGTTTGCCCTATATAAGTCTCATGTGAAATCTGTGTGCCCTAGGGCGGGGCTATTTTTGACCCCAGGTTATAATTTGAACAATCGCGGTAGAGGTCCACTAGATGAAGCTTCATATCACATATCAAAGACCTGGTCCTTCTGGTTTCAGGCAATAAGATTATAAAAGGTTTCTATACAAGTCTATGTAAAACCAGTGGCACGACGGACAAAAATTGATCACAGAAGCTCACCTTGTCACTACGTGACAGGTGAGCTAAAACGGAAATAAAAGTGTTTTGATCACAGAAGCTCACCTGTCACGAAGTGACAGGTGAGCTAAAAAAGGATAAAAAAAGTGTTTTGCGCCAACCCCATTCCTGCCACCTGCTCCGACAAAAATATCCAGTCGTTTAAGGTCCCCTCTCATTTGTAAAATTTTGAGAACCTTCCTCTGTCAGTAGTTTTGTCTTGTTATCTTACCAGCAATGTTTTCGTACTGTTTTGAATCTAGGGGTATGACTGGAATACTAGGAAAATTAAGATGGGAGTCTCTCAAGAAAAGGAGAAAAGACAGTAGGCTCATAATTTTATACAAAGGTCTAAAGGGTGCTGCCAGCATCCCAACAGATGACCTTGTTAGGCACTGTAGAAATCACCATTCAATGGCGTTTCAGACCTTTGCTGCAAGAACTGACATTTATAATTAGGTACTGAGGATTGTGTAGCTAAGTTAACCTCTTTGGTGACAGCTAGGGGACTAACTTCCCATCACAGGTCCTGCTGTATGAATGCCATTTGACGTGTCACCAGTAACAATTCTGATTCTGAATGTTATGAAAGGAAGCCTTTACAGATGATGCTTGTCTCCCTCTGCGATAGATCGAAGCGCCTGGGAAGCGCGAAACACTGCTCTATGCGTTGCACACACCGTGTGTGCAACGCATAGAGCAGTGTTTCGCGCTTCCCAGGTTGACACACTCGCCAACCATGGAAAAATACGCTCAGTATAATAAAACCACAGCGTCAAAATAACTTGTAGCCGAGGTGATAATGCCATGCCGAATCGAAAGCACTTACAGAAGCGGTGATAATGCCATGCCGAACCGAATTTACAACGTACATGATGATATTAGCTGATACCCATATTTCCGATTTGCATCACGAAAACACACCTATATAATTTTGACCCCCTTAAACCCCATTTTTATAATAGTAAACTGGGGCAGGGGTATACATTATTTTCTTATTTCTGCTGTGGGTACTCGTTAGAACCGCCTGAGGGAGGCGGAGGCGGTTCTAACAAGTATCCGCAATCTATGTTTTGAGCAGAAATGAGAAAAAAGTCAGAATTTTTCATTTGACAAATTCCATTTTTTCGGGGTGAAAATCAATATATTTGAAAACGCGTGTTTTCGTAATGGAAATATTTTCAATCAGTGTCTCTCTGTCGCCTACGCACTTTGCTTTTGCGCCACATTCGTTGCCTTCCAGGAAAGTACGACATGTTTTATAACATGTTATAATGGGCGGTATCTTGAATGATGTAGGGATTTAAAGAAATGCAAACGCTGATGTATATGTTTTGAAACACATGCTGATTGGTAAATGTTTGTAACGGTGTCATGTTATATCTGTCATATTCATTCACGAGTTCCAGCTTTGTAGAAAAGCAGATTTTTTACCTGTTTTCACAATGGTGATCATCCAGATATATGGGCCCCGCCAAGCGATTTTGGTACTTATCGCCTATGCGAGCAGCGAAGGTTCAGGCGAGCCTGCGCATCCGCGCAGCCTCGCCAGAACCTTCGCTGCTCGCTCATACGAGCAGTGAATCAAGAGGAACCTTCAGACAGAAAGCCATATCCCTGGCCCATCTGAATGGCTGGGCATGCGCAGTTAAAATTTGTCATGACGGAATGCTCGAAGACACAAATTCGCTTGGCGGGGCTCATATGTTAATTTATATATACGAAAAGTCATGTAATTCAGGTGTCTTTTGATAATTTATATGAGTTCTTTTATGTATGCATTTTGATAATAAAACGGTTCTTAATTTGTTTGTTTATAATTGAAAAATGTGCGAGATGCACCATTTTGATATACCAAATATTGTGAAATAAAATTACTCGCCAAAGGATGAAATACAAATTTATATTTTAAAGTTACAAGGGAAGGTTTTGTTTATTTGATTTGAGGTTTATCGTCCTCGTCAACACTGTATAGGTCATTTTGGAGATGTTGCTTCCAATTTTGTGAGACTTTTACCCGACATTGAGATGGAATGACATCTCAAGCCCCGTCGCCCAATGAAACCGATAGGGTTTATAAGCATGGACGGTCCGACACGCACCGCTTTGCCAGGGTAGGATTAGATACTCTAAGCGGTTTACAAGTACTCGTGTGCGGTCGGTTTCAGCTCTGCGTGGAAGCATCATGCAGCCCACCTATTTTTTCAAGCCCCGATGGGCGGGGGCGGATACAAGGGAAGGTACAGTAATAAACAAAGTAACGATGGAATATCGGAATTCCCTGATTTCAAGCCTTGTTTATCATATTTTTGCGTTCAAATTGTTCAAAACGACTTCTAAAACTAATATGCACTGATGGCATATAAAACTTCACCAAATAATCAATTCTTTCTATGTATTTCGAATAAACACCTCCGAATCGGCAGGACAGTCAACAGCACAAATCCAGTGAGACCCAAAATAGGGTAAATTTATTCCAACTTAGCGGCACAAACAGAACCAACGCTAACTTATTCTAATGCACTTGCATATGTAACGCGTCAAAAATTTGCGACAGAATATACTACGATATACTGTCGGAAACCCGTCATCATATAACGTCGCTTTCCATTGGCTGGTATTTGGTTTTATACAGCTCACAGCGAATAAATGCATTAGAATGGGGATAACTGTATGGAAAATATCATTTGGGGAGGTAAATCGTCGGTTTTACGGTCGCAAATTCCGTTTTACGGCTCCGCTAACGCGTCGCCGTAAAACAAACTTTCCGACCGTAAAACCGCCGATTTACCTCCCTAAATGACAATTTTCTATACAGTTATCCCCTAATTCAACAACTTACGAAAAAGCGTAAAACTCGCATAACATTTTCACATAAACACTTACACATATCAAACAATTGTTAATACAGTTAAACAATGCACCAAAAATGTTTTCAAACCGTGTGTACATCACGTGAACAAATCCGTGAAATTAGGACCCCCCTAAACCCCACTTTATATAGAGAAAACTGGGTTTTACGGGGGTGAACATTATTTTCCTTATTACTGCTCCAAGACATAGGTTTTGGATACTCGTTAGAACCGCCTCAATGAGGCAGTTCTAACGAGCACCCAAAACCTATATTTGGAGTATAAATAAAAAAATTAGCACGGATTTCCATCAGAAAAAATAGCCGTTTTGGGGATGTGAAAACTATGCCCTATGTCGCACGGTTGTGTTATCGTAATGATCTTCACAACAACCTTCAGGTACCCCCAAGAAAGGTCACAAATGTCATGCATAGAAACGGATGATGAAACAATTGTGGTACATTAACTGTTAGTTGAATTGTTGAAAAATTGATTGCTTGCGATGAATTTACAATCACCATGAAAAGCCCGAGGCCCCGAACGTTTGCCATTGTTTATGTAATATGGATTTACATGTATGTTGTTAAGAAGTTATGGTTCCTACCTAGGTACCTTAAATATATGATATTATGTTACCCCCTATATTAATTGCATTGTTATATATTGACCTGATAAAGATTTACTATCTCAGGACACGTGAGCTTTATCCGGTCAACGTGGCATTGCATTTCTATCAACCGGCCAAATGGAAATATGGGCAAAACACTAAGAGTGTACAAGGGGATTACAGGCTTGGCTATGAGAATGCATGTAGAAGCCTCGCGATTCTACAAGCGTTTTCGAAGCCTTGCTGATAAACTTGATATCAAATGACACGAACCTGATATTCTCTGTGTATTTTCTTAGGATAAGTAACAATTTAAGGTCGGTGGCACATCGAATAAATATCGAGCAGAGCTCGTACCGACGTCGGGACGATGTCGATGACATTGGCTGGCTTCTGGTGATCGTAGAGCGGACCCCGACCAATCAAATAATTGGGCAGTAATCGGCCGACGCCCGGCCGGCGCCCGACAGGTAATGAAACGGAATCCGCTCGACCAATCCTGTTTCGGCTGTCGCTGCTCAATTGCCGACAGGTTTCCTGCTGGCGTCCCACTGATTGACGCACGACTATATACGGGCCCGATCTCCGATGCGTGCAGTGGTTGGATAAGAGGCATCTTGTTCCGCTTTTCTTCGACGTCAACAAATTGAAGGATGTTCACCCACTAACCGAGCTGACCAATTTGTTACACAGGCAGTAGAGGATAAAATTTATGGAAAACTGGACCATTCCCGGCGGTTGTTAACCCGTTCCTTGCCCGGCTGGGAACTGGGCGGACATCTGCGGAACATCGACCGATGATCGGCTGGCTAGTAACAATCGCCAGGTATGGTCTTCGGCGGACGTTTGCCCCCCAGAACAATTGCACCCCCCCCCCCCGAATGAAAAAATGCATTGTTGGACACCCCCACCAGTTGAAAATGCGACCCGGACTTATGCCCCCGAGCTTATTTTTGGTATGAACATCTGCCCCCCCCCCCCCCCCCCCCCCCCAGTGCTTAATTTGCAGGTGGACACTTGTCCCCCAGTGCTTATTAAGAATAATTAATTTAATCTTACTACTTACCAAATCACACTTTCATTCTTTTCCATTCGTTGTAGCTGTTGTAGGGTAAGTTTGTAATAAGTTTGTGCCTGAATCAATTTAAGGTTATTTTAAAATAGACATAATTGTTAGAAATTAATCAGCATGTACCTATTTAATAAAAATTTATTTCTAGGCTTCACTAAGTCCCTTGAATTTTATCTATTTCACAAAAACGTGACATTAGAAATGTGTAAGCATAAGCACTGAGAGTAATGTTAAAAATGAAAAATAAAAAAATCATGGTAATGTTGGTGATTTGTTTTTTTATTTTTCATATTTTTGCTCGTAACATTGTTAGAACTGGGAGTTTCAAGGAGTACCCACAGCCAACATGTATATTTCAGTGCAAGATAATTAAAATAATGTATACCATTGCAAACCCCATTGTGTTCATTGCGACAACACGTCTGTATGCTCTAATGGCACATCTAAAATCTGTGGCACTAGCATTTTTCATCTTTCTATTCTAGTACATGTACTTATACATAGCTGGAGTCAAATTCGTTGTCGATAACATTTTTTTCTAATAAGCAAAACTGTATAAATGAATAAACATAATTTGTCTTCTTGGTTTTCGGCCAGGGTGAATCTTGGGTGGGTAGGGGAAGGGGGTCAATTGTCCCTTTCAATGTCCGGGTTGTATTTTCAACTGGGGGCAAATGTCCGTTAGTACAATTTCTCATAGGGGGGGTGGGGGTGCAAATGTCCGGAGGGGGGGGGGGGCAAATGTCCTGAAATCGCCAGGTATACAGCAGTGCACCGGCCGGCTTTCACCCGGCGTATACGCCGATGCTTCCCCGCAGAAATCTGGTAGACACCGTCTGAATTCCGGCCGATGTCCTTCCAGGCCCCGCACGAAATACTTTTTGCCGAAACCGAGACAGACACCAGCTTCCGACCCCTTCTCGACTGAGACAGCTCGCTCGTATAGTAGAGGAGAAGCAGTGGAAAAATGGCAAAAAATAGCATTTAGGTGGGCACCCATTAATATAAAAATCTAACTAGTTTTGTCTCTTCATACATTATTGTAGGCAATATAAAACCAGATGTTGCATGAAATTTAAGTCTTGCAATCATGTTTTTCAGAAGCTGTTTCCATCGCAACCGCCCTATTGTGGTCAAAATGATGGTATACATAATAAATATTAAATATCTCGGCTCATACTCAAGATGCAAAAACAAAGATGGTATTAGATTGAAGGTTATGTTATGCATTGCATTTTATATTCATCTAAAATATGTGAATTTGGTCATTTGCATAATCATGAATATTCATGAAAACATTTCTTCTTGGAAAACGACACAAATTTGAGCCTGTTTGGTCAAAATGTAGCCAAAATGAACACACATTGTAAATAAAAGTAAACAAACTCTTACCCACGGCATGAATACATGTTTCTTACTCATTTCACATGACAAAGGCAGGTCAGACAAAGTTTTGAGGTTCCACAAGGTGCGGCTCACAAAACAAAATATCATAGCGTTAACTGTATTAAACATTGTAACATATTAAAAGTCACCACTATAATCACACAGGAGCTCGTGATATTTCAGATTTTTATTTTTGGTACCTTCGTATTTAGGTGACAGCCTTTTAAAGCAACCATAGAAATACTGTTTCTGGTCGTCTGCCGTGACAGGCTGGCAAAATATTGAAGATCATAAATATTAGATTATCCTTACTTTCTTACAAGGTATGTGCATTCATTTCTTTCTTTTTAATCGAATCGTTGTTATTTGATCACAAGATCACAACAACGTCCTTAGAAACACAGCATTTGAAGGTCCATGATCTTACAAAATCACTATCTGAAAAGTGCAAGAAATCCGCAAAGGACATTATGGATTCAATGCTTTGCACATATATTTTAAGTGGGTGTGATACCACAAGCTACATTTTTCGAAGCAGCAAATACAGGCGTAAAGCTTGTTGGCTCATTTCCAAGTTTGGACTTGCCAGGGATGGTTCCCTAGAATTACAAGATGCCATCACTGACGAAGCCAGGCAGTTCATTTTCTCACTGTACAGCAAAGATAGCTTTTGCAACCCGGACCTTCTGCGTCAGCATATATTTCCATCTGGGGCTGACCTCCGACTTATGCCATGTCTTTAAATCGAGGTCCCGTCTCTGTATGACCTTAACTGTTGGTGAAACGTAAACCTCAAACACTCACTCACTCCATTGTGGAATTTTGTAAATGTTTGACGGTCACTGCTGAGGCCTTTGTTTGTTTGTTTGAATTGAGGGTTAACGTCCCCGTCAACACTATTTAGGTCATTTTGGAAAACCTGCTTCCGTTTTATGGGACTTTTATCCGACTGCTGAAATGACTTCTCAAGCCCTTCCGCCCAATGAAACCAAACAGTTTTTATGCATTTGGGCGGTCTGATACACACCACTTAACCAAAGCAGGCTTAGTCCTTCTAAGCTGTTTACCAGTACGCATGTGTGGTCAGTTTCAGTCCTGCGTGGAAGCACCATGCAGACAATCTATGTCTCAAATGCCACTGATGAGGAATAATTGGCCGAAAATTGCCAGAATGACCCAGAAAAAGCTTGTATAGGTCTGTGTTGTAGTCCTTGCTTTCAAAGGATTACCTTTCTGTAGAACATAAGAATCTGATATGGGGTTCTGTTGTAGATGAGCGTTTCCAACGCGAGGGATGACGGTCATCCCGAGGGTTGGAAACGCCCATCTACAACAGAACCCCGTATTGGATTCTTTTTCTTGCACAACAACTCCTGGTAGTTTTGACAGCTCGCACATGTATATTGTTTACAAAATAAAAGTAGTGCGGAAGTATTTCGGGCAGTTGAATAGAATTGAAGCGCATTTATGTTAGTTGCCTGGGTCGGAACACCAGGGTCAGAACATAAATTTCTATCCCAGGGTAAAATCACAGATTTCCTTGTCTGGTGTGCAAGAACAAATTATATTTTGCAAAAAAGAAATACATAAAAAATAAAATATGTTGGCTGTACAAAATTTCTGGGCCAGATTAGCTAGCTTTAGAAATTAAGGCCTCATTATATATAGTGACCCTCCAGTATTATATTTAAACAACTATAATTTAAACCCGATTTAAACTACCAACCAGACGTAAAATTTGCCTGACTCTATCCAAAGTTCTCAAATAATCGCTCCATCAGCTACCAGAGTGTCTAGTCATGTAACTGACTTCAACGCTCGAAATAAATTGTGAACTGCTAAACTTCTTAATCAGGATTACCTGTATCATAAACTACGGCGAAACCTTTTTTAAGTTTTATTGACGTCATTCCGATTTAGTTTCAAAATTCAATGTTTTCTTCTGCAACAAAGTCTATCGGAACACGAATTTTATGTTGACTAAATATATAAATTCAGCAAAAAATATATACTTGCAATGGTTCAGTACACAATTTCGTAAAAACGTTCTTCGATATAAAAGGATCGGATACAACATAAGTGTTATTCAACAGATTGCATACATGGTAGTTAAACCATTCGCGGTTGATAAGTTTGCTTCCCTCTTTAAGTGCATGCCGGTGTGTCAGGCCTCAGATTATATGACGGTTCCAGCGTAATGGCTTACTTAGAATCAAAATTTAATTGTATCTAATGTCGGTTGGAACCTAATGCTCTGTCTCTGGTTGGGCCCATCGGATTCTAACTGTTGGTTTACCTTGCTCCAGCAGTTCAGTTATTTCTTCATCACGTGAACACCTCCGTGAAATAAAGACCCCCTAGTCCTCACTTTATATAGAGAAAACTGGGGTTTACAAGGGTAAACATTATTGTCCTTATTTATGCTCCAAGACATAGGTTGTGAGTACTTGTTAGAACCGCCTAAATGAGGCAGTTCTAATGAGCATCCAAAAACTATGTTCTGAGTATAAATAAGAAAAATATCACGAATTTTCATCAGAAAAAATACCTATTTTGAGGTATAAAAAATTCACTATAACATACGGATGTGTTTTCGTAATGTGCTATCGAGTCGTCATCGTTGTTTCATCTCTGTGGTTGTTTGACTTTTGTGTTCTTCGAGATGTTGCACCGATGAGTTAGGAAGCCTTCATGCGGACTGAATAAATGTTTTTTTTCTAATTTAATTCACATTTGAAAAAAAAAAAGACAAACATTAAAAGGTTAAAAAGGGCACAAAACGGATAAATGATTGCTATCAGTATAACCTATATACCTTAACTGTGGAAAATTTAGAATTTAAACACACAGGAATTGAATAAAGATGGTATCCATGACTGATAAAAAAATGTTGGCTGTACAAAATTTCTGGGCCAGATTAGCTAGCTTCAGAGTCATGGAAATGATGTCTCAAACATTGGAAGGCCATATTGGAAAGTCATGTAAAATGTAGAATGCAGCGTCCATATAACCTTGATGAAGAGGGGAGACCCTCGGAAATTTGGAAACGAGTTGAAGTAAAACAAGTGGTTGGTTATTATTATTCCCTTATGGAAAAAATCTACAATTGGATATATATTTTTGTTGTTGTTTTTGTTGTCTGTCTCTGGTCGGGTCCATCGGAGTCTATGGGTTGGTTTTCTTTTGCTCCAGCATTTCAGTGGTTTCTTGCTGTCGAGTCCTCACCGTTGTCTCACCTCTGTGGTTCTTTGATTTTTTGTGTTCACGGAGATGTTGCACTAATGAGTTAGGAGGCCTTCATGCGGACTGAACAAATTATTTGTCTAAATCGCGACGGAAGTAAGGGCGAGGATTGTGGCCACGTAAAATCGATTTAAGCCCCCCAGTGGAAATCTTTCCACTGACCGTTCCAAGGTGGTTCTTCTGTGGCGGTTTATTTATGGTGCTGTTTGTTATTTACTGTGTGTATCACTTGTGGCTTTTTATTTTGGATGGCCATATGGCCATTTTGTGGGAAAGTAACTGTCCATATGGCCTTCCTTTGTTTAGGTTTCCATTATGGTCTGGTCGCTTAATGTTTGTGTTTCTTTCCCTTTGGTGTCTTTGATGGGTGGAGTAAGTTAATTGTATCGATTCCTGATCTTTGTTTTACTTCTACTTTGATAGCCAACTGGTCATTTTGTGGTAAAGTAACTGGCTTTATGGCTTACCGTTATTGATGTTTCCATTAGGGTCTAGTTATTTGATGTTTGTATTTCATTCCCTTTGGTGTCTCTGATGGGCGGCTACCTGAGTTCAAGCAGCGGTCTTTCGGTAAACATGAAATAATCGTGACTAATTTGGTCGCCAATTAACCAGGCAGCCAACGGCAGGACAATTTTACACCGCGACTTTAATCCTATTATTTCTTGATGTTTTGCAGTCATTTTGCTAATAATATGTGAATATGGTTTGTTTCCGTCCAATTAAACATAATGTATCTAATATGCACATATGATACCCATTATTATGGTCAGAGTCAACAAAAGCTACTCGTGCTACATGTAACGCGAAATCGAGCACGGTAATATTACCAGCTCATCACGAAAACACGCCTCTATAATTTTGACCCCGTTGAACCCCACTTTTATATAGTAAAACTGGGGTTTCCGGGGGTATACCTTATTTTTCGTATTTCTGCTCTAAAATATAGATTGTGGGTACTCGTGAGAACCGCCTCGGTGAGGCGGTTCTAATTAGTGTCCACAATCTATATTTTGAGCAGAAATAAGAAAAATATCAAAATTTTTCATCTTAAAATTTTCATTTTTTCGGCGATAAAGGTGGTAATGTATTTATATAGGCGTGTTTGCGTAATGTCATCACGTTTACAAGTTAGTGTAATGAATACCCCTCTAAACCTCATTTAATATAGGGAAAACTAGGGTTTACGGGGGTATGCATTATTTTCTTTATTTCTGCTCAAAGACATAGGTTGTGGATACTCGTTAGAACCGCCTCAAAGAGGCGGCTCTAACGAACATCAACAACCTATTCCGGCCTCGGTAGTCGGATGCGCGTCTGACTGGTGATCAGGAGGACGCGGGTTCGATACCTGCCGGGATCGGCAACATTTTCTCGCGGAGATTATCATGAAATCTTTCCTACGGTCATTCTCCCCCTCCGCTGATTCAAGAAGGACAGTTTTCAGTTTCTGGCGAAAGAATGTGTACTGTACTGGTTAACCGCTTACGTATAAGCTTGCCCAGGAAAAGTGTGTATGGGTAAACTGACCGGCTCTAAAATGAGGCTTACATGTTAACAAATAGCTGTGTTTCTACTAAAATGCTGAAAAAAATTTGGTCGGTAGTCAGATTCAACTTTCTGTGGAAGCACCATGCATACATATCTATTTCTCCAAGCCCCGATTGGCGGGCCCAACCATGAAGAATGGTTCCAGACGGGTGAAAGGAGCCGGCCAAGATAAGGCATAGAGCCAGGTCAGAAGGCAAGTTAGGTGTATCTTTCCTTTTTTTTTAAATAATTATGTGTAGTGTGTTTTCATCGAGGCGATTCTAAGAATCGCCTCATCGAGGCGATTCTAATGAGTACACACAATATAAATTATCGCGGTAAAATAAGAAAAATCTGTTCTTTGGATCACCAAGTAACTATATAAGGTTCAAGAGAACTGCAAAAGTCTGATCACACTGCGCGAATGCGGTCTGATACGAGTCTTAGCTGGTGGCGAAGGTAAATTCAGGTTTTGCCGTGCGCCGGTTCATTGGCTGTTTTGCGCAAACAAAAACATACACATTAGCTTCACAGTATTAATGTTTAAAACACAGCAGAAAAAAAAACGTGCGTCACAATCAAAGGCAAACAAAACATATTGCAATCTAGAATAGCATGATAAAATGCACGTCGGTGGGTCAGGCCTGATATTCTATGACGGTTCCAGCGTAGAGGGTATTTAATTTTAAGTAATGTTGGTTAGTACCTGATGCTCTGCCTTTGGTCGGGCCCATTGGAGTCTAACAGTTGGTTTTCTTTTGCTCCAGCATTTCAGAGATTTCTTGCTGCCGATTCCTCACCGTTGTTTCAACTCTGGTTGTGTGATTTCTGTGTTCTAGGAGATGTTGCACTGAGTAGTTAGGAGGCCTTCATGCGGACTGAACAAATTATTTGTCTAAATCGCGACGGAAGTAAGGGCGAGAATTGCAGTTGCGTATAAAAAGATTTAAGCCCCCCCCCCACTCCCCGTCCCAAGGCGGTTCTACTGTCGCGGTTTATTTTTGCCATTGTTTGTCTTTTGAGTGTGTGTATCGCTTATATTATTTGGTTTGGATAGCCAATTGGCCATTTTGTGGGAAAATAACTGTCCTATTGGCTTTCCGCTACTGAAGTTTCCATTAGGGTCCAACAATTTCATGTCTGTGTTTCTTTCCCTTTGGTGTCACTGATGGGAGCTGTGGGTTAATTGTATCGATTCCTGATCATTTCCTTCATTTCTATTTTTAATGATATGGATTTACACATGGTTACCATCATAAGGGAAAATTCAGGGAAATTTGATATCACCCCTTAGGTTACACTCTGCTTCTTCTATACGGATTCCCCATTCTATTAAGAACTTTAATACTATGTTGCCTTCGGTATTGGTTAGACCCTTAAATTTGTCTTCTGTAACTCCAGTTAATCTCAAAGGAGCAGGCAATAATAATGTTTTTGGGAGTAGTCTTCGTATAAGACTAGTCTTCGTATAAGACTATCTCCTCTCAAATCGCCCATCCTTCGAAAATATACTAATCCGTGGAAGAGAAGTGGAATGTATCCTAGTATTTCTAAGTGCAATGGCAAGAGGTGCAGATGTTGTTCGCATTTAAGCACTGCGTCTACCGTTACTTCATCTGTAAACGGTAGACGCTTCTATGTAGTTAACATGTCTGATTTGACATGACAGTCTACAGATTTTATTTATCTTATTACATGACGTGCTGCAAACTGTATTATGCAGTACGTCGGTCAAACTAACCGCATGCTTAAAACTAGATTGAACGAGCATTATCGTAGAATGAGTAAGCCTAAGAAAACTGACACTTTCTTGTACCGTCACTTTCGACGTACAGGTCATTCTGTAAATAACATAGTTATACAACCAGTGGAAAAACTTTATTACGAAACAAATTCTACATCTAGATTCAAAATAATCAAAAGACAAGAAGCTGAACTGAAATGGATTAAATTTTTACAGACCCCTTTTCCACTGGGATTTAATGACAACATTTATCATGAGGGTTAAATTTCCAGAATGCCGGACTTTGATATTTTCTCGCTCCTGGAATGTCGAAAACGCAGAACTAGATCTCACGGCACCAGGAAAAACGATAACTTTAAACGTAAATCACGTGCGTTTAAACGAAACAATACTGGACTGAAGTGACTGTCAATTATATAATTAAATCATGGACGCCACTCTATGCTTTCATTTTTAAGTTCATTACCCGTTTCTGTTTTACGTCTTCAGGACACCGAGGCGAATAAATTCTACGATAGTTCTCATCAGTTATATGATGCGGCTCTCTTAACTAGAGGCTATACTCAGCATACTCTCCGTCCTTACATTGATTTGAAATTAATCATAAACGCCATTTCTTCAAAATATCCTTCATTAATAAGGGTATGGATTTTATAGATTTGCCCAGTATCTTCCGTGAGAGATCGGTGCTTTCTTCCATTCCTCCTTATTTTCAAAATACTGAAACACCTATAATTTGCTATAAATATAACAAACCTGTTAGATCTATCATTTTTAATTTTCAATAAACTTGTTTCAGATCTTGATATTGATACTAATACTCCTGATTCATGTGATTGTAAAAACTCAAAGTATTGCTATCCTGCTACTGGTCATGTAATTACTGGCAATTAGAAAATTATTCCTGACTCTAGGATAAGGAATATAATTTCTAAAGGACCGAAATATCGGTTTCCTTCTAAAATTGATTTCAGTAAATGTAGAGATGAAATCGCTGCTTCCTTGAATGAATTCGGTAATCGATGGTGTAAGCGAGAGTATGTTGAGCATAAAGCCCTTAAGGACTGGAAATTTAGCATTTTAAAACTAGTGAATAAACGCATTTCTTTCTATTCTCAAAATACTAACTTATTACATCCTAAGCCCAAGACTTCTTGACGTCATCTTAAACTAGGTATTCAAGAATTTCATAAGAAGTTTGTTTTGGCCCCTGCAGACAAGGCCGCTAACAACGTCGTCGTTGTGTGACGGCTCCACTATGTTAACACGCTTAAGCAGGAGCTTGGTGGTACTAAGGCCTATGAACTTCAGCCTTTAGCTGAAGACAGAGCTATAGTAGATAAACATGTTTGTCATTCAGCCACCAAGTTTGCTGTGTGTGTTAACGAAGGCCAAGACAAGCTTCCTACGCTATACTGGTTACCAAAACTTCATAAAAGACCTTACAAAGCACGGTTTATTGCAAATTCTAGCTCTTGCACTACCACTGAACTTTCTAAATTATTAACTTCCTGTCTTACTGCTATTAAAACGCATGTGATTAAATATTGTGATAAAGTCTTTGAAAGATCAGAAAGAAATCTGTTTTGGTCTATAAAAACTTCGAATGAGGTTTTAAATAAATTGAAATCCAGACATTTTCGTGCTTCAAGTCTGTCTACTTACGATTTTTCCACTCTTTACACTACACTTCCTCATAATCTTATAAAAGAAAAGCTTAATGATTTAATTGAATGGGCTTTTCACAGAGAAGATTCTCTCTATCTTGCATGTAATGTCAGAAATGCATTTTTCACTTCTAAAGAGCATAAGCATTATACACTTTGGTCATGTCAGAAAGTGTGTGATGCCCTCACCTTTCTACTTGACAATATTTATATTAGATTCGGTACTAAGTTATTTAGACAAGTTTTGGGTATTCCGATGGGTACGAATTGCGCACCTCTTGTGGCTGATCTGTTCTTGTATTGTTATGAAAGAGACTTCATGTTGTCGCTTTCCATTGATAACCAATCTGAAATTATTGAAGCTTTTAGCTCCACCTCTAGATATTTAGATGATTTATTAAATATTGATAATACCTTTTTCGATGGTTTGATCAGTCAGATTTAGCCCCCAGAACTTCAGTTAAATAAAGCAAATTCTTCTGATACCGAGGCCCCGTTTTTGGATTTACAACTATCTATTGTAGATGGATTTGTTTCGTGCAAAAATTTATGATAAACGCGATGACTTTGATTTTGAGATTGTAAATTTTCCTTTTTTGGATGGTGATGTTCCTCGTGCGCCATCCTATGGCGTTTATATTTCGCAATTAATTCGATTTGCTAGAGTGTGTAGTCATGTAACTGACTTCAACACTCGTAATAAATTATTAACGGCTAAACTCCTTAATCAGGGTTATCGGTACCATAAACTACGCAAAGCCTTTTCAAAATTTTATAGACGCCATTATGATTTAATTTCAAAATTCAATATTGGACTTAAATCTCTTCTGCAACAAGGTCTATCGGAACCCGAATTTTATGGTGACTTAGTATATAAATTCAGAAAAATATATAACCGCAATGACTTCAGCAACCAATTTTGTAAAATCATTATTCGATATAAAAATATTGGGTACAACATGGATGTTATACGACAGACTGCATGCATAGTAGTTAACCCAATCACGGTTGGCAACTTTGTTTCCCTCTTTAATTGCACGCCGGTGGGTCAGGCCTCAGATTCTATGACGGCTCCAACGTAAAGGCTTATTGAGAATTAGAGAGATCTAATTCAAGGTAATGTTGGTTGGTGCCTGATGCTCTGTCTCTGGTTGGGCCCATCGGAGTCTAACTGTTGGTTTTCTTTTGCTCCAGCATTTCAGTGGTTTCTTGCTGTCGAGTCCTCACCGTTGTCTCACCTCTGTGGTTCTTTGATTTTTTTGTGTTCACGGAGATGTTGCACTGATGAGTAAGGAGGCCTTCATGCGGACTGAACAAATTATTTGTCTAAATCGCGACGGAAGTAAGGGCGAGGATTGTGGCCACGTAAAATCGATTTAAGCCGCCCAGTGGAAATCATTCCACTGACCGTTCCAAGGCGGTTCTTCTGTGGCGGTTTATTTATGGTGTTGTTTGTTACTTACTTTGTGTGTCACTTGTGTCTTTTTATTTTGGATGGCCATATGGCCATTTTGTGGGAAAGTAACTGTCCTTATGGCCTGCCTTCGTTTAGGTTTCCATTATGGTCTGGTCGCTTAGTGTTTGTGTTTCTTTCCCTTTGGTGTCTTTGATGGGTGGAGTGAGTTAATTGTATCGATTCCTGATCTTTGTTTTACTTCTACTTTGAAAACAAAAGTCATGGTCAGTTAAAAGTCAAGGATTTAAAAAAAAATATTGTTAGTAAATATAAGTGAAGACAATGATCAGGAAGAGATTTTACGCAGCTACAATCCTCGCCTGTTAAACCTTAATTTAAGAAGTCTACCTTCGGAAATAAGCATCTTCATAAGGAATCACAATATGGCCGTCATCCCTCAATGTCCGCCAACATGACAAGTAACAAAGATGTTTATTTTCGAAGGTTGACGTTTTAAAATAGATTTGACATTATTCTGTATGCTTAATTATCCATAATTGATTATTAGCCACAAGAGTTATTTCCCAAATTACTTGTCATGCTCGCGGTAATTTTGGGATGGCGGGCATATTGGGATTCCTTATTAAGATGCTTATATCCGAAAATCAACATTGTTAACATAGGTTTAATGTTAATTTGTCTTTTTGCATAATAATAATAATTGATTATATATGAAAACCAGAGGTCCATGGGTTACTATGCTCACCAGAGCTCAGGGGGCACTGCCCTTTGGCACTCATGTATTTTAATAAACCATGGAAGCCCTGAGCCCAAGGACGCTACAGATAAACTTTTGGCCCAATCAGCCTAGTGGCTTCAGAGATCTGATGTCGCTTGAATGTGTTCTTGCAAGACAACAGATGCCAATTGAACATGTCCCATCTGTGGCAGCCATATGGCAGCTAGAACATTGTTTAAGGAACATTTCTATGAAAGCTTAACACAATATCTTGAAAGGCGTAAATGTCATTTTTCAATTTTACCCATTTAAGTCTATGGAATCTCTTAACTTGCCATAACAACCATCGTAAACAGCCAAATTTAATAAAAAAAACAACAAAAAAACACAAAAGCTGTAAAGGCAAATATGGGGAATATTTTCATAAAAAAGTAGAAGTAAAACAAAGATCAGGAATCGATACAATTAACTTACTCCATCCATCAAAGACACCAAAGGGAAAGAAACACAAACATTAAGCGACCAGACCATAATGGAAACCTAAACAAAGGAAGGCCATAAGGACAGTTACTATCCTACAAAATGGCCATATGGCCATCCAAAATAAAAAGACACAAGTGATACAAACAGTAAGTAACAAACAACACCATAAATAAACCGCCTTGGAACGGTCAGTGGAATGATTTCCACTGGGGGGGCTTAAATCGATTTTACGTGGCCACAATCCTCGCCCTTACTTCCGTCGCGATTTAGACAAATAATTTGTTCAGTCCGCATGAAGCCTCCTAACTCATCAAGTGCAACATCTCCGTGAACACAAAAATCAAAGAACCACAGAGGTGAGACAACGGTGAGAACTCGACAGCAAGAAACCACTGAAATGCTGGACCAAAAGAAAACCAACAGTAAGACTCCGATGGGCCCGACCAGAGACAGAGCATCAGGCACCAACCAACATTACCTTGATTTAGATCACTCTAATTCTCAATAAGCCTTTACGTTGGAGCCGTCATAGAATCTGAGGCCTGACCCACCGGCGTGCAATTAAAGAGGGAAGCAAAGTTGCCAACCGTGATTGGGTTAACTACCATGCATGCAGTCTGTCGTATAACATTCATGCTGTACCCTATCTTTTTATATCGATGAAGTCACTGCATTTAGATATTTTTCTGAATTTACGCGGTTCACCATAAAATTCGGGTTCCGATAGACTTGTTGCAGAAGAGATTATATATGAAAATTACTTCGCCTACACGGACCAGATGTTAAACACCGAGTTCGCGTCGTCCAAGTGATTGAAAATATTTCTGTTTATACAACTTATTAAATGACCCCTTTTACATTTTATATTTTTCAGATCCTTACAAGATTGAAACAGTATGGAGCTATACAGCATACAGCTACCAATATAAGGAAATGATTTATAAATATAATCAATATACGCAAAAAAAAAAAAAATCCAAAATTAAAAGACACAAGTGATACACACAGTAAGTAACAAACAACAACATAAATAAATCGCCAAAGAAGAGCCGCCTTGGAACGGTCAGTGGAAGATTTCCACTGGGGGGCTTAAATCGATTTTACGTGGCCACAATCCTCGCCCTTACTTCCGTCGCGATTTAGACAAATAATTTGTTCAGTCCGCATGAAGGCCTCCTAACTCATCAGTGCAACATCTCCGTGAACACAGAAATCAAAGAACCACAGAGGTGAGACAACGGTGAGGACTCGACAGCAAGAAACCACTGAAATGCTGGAGCAAAAGAAAACCAACAGTTAGACTCCGATGAGCCCGACCAGAGACAGAGCATCAGGCACCAACCAACATTATGCTTTGTAAGGTCTTTTATGAAGTTTTGGTAACCAGTATATCGTAGGAAGCTTGTCTTGGCCTTCGTTAACACACACACAGCAAACTTGGTGGCTGAGAGACAAACATGTTTATCTACTATAGCTCTTTCTTCAGCTAAAGGCTGAAGTTCATAGGCCTTAGTATCACCAAGCTCCTGCTTAAGCGTGTTAACATAGTGGAGCCGTCACAAAACCACGACGTTGTTAGCGGCCTTGTCTGCAGGGGCCAAAACAAACTTCTTATGAAATTCTTGAATACCTAGTTTAAGATGACGTAAAGACGTCTTTGGCTTAGGAGGTAATAAGTTAGTATTTTGAGAATAGAAAGAAATGCGTTTATTCACTAGTTTTAAAATGTTAAGTTTCCAGTCCTTAAGGGCTTTATGCTCAACATACTCTCGCTTACACCATCGATTACCGAACTCATTCAAGGAAGCAGCGATTTCATCTCTACATTTACTGAAATCAATTTTAGAAGGAAACCGATATTTCGGTCCTTTAGAAATTATATTCCTTATCCTAGAATCAGGAATAATTTTCAAATTGCCAGTACATGACCAGCAGCAGGATAGCAATACTTTGAGTTTTTACAATCACATGAATCAGGAGTATTAGTATCAATATCAAGATCTGAAACAAGTTTATTGAAATTAAAAATGATAGATCTAACAGGTTTGTTATATTTATAGCAAATTATAGGTGTTTCAGTATTTTGAAAATAAGCAGGAATGGAAGAAAGCACCGATCTCTCACGGAAGATACTAGGCAAATCTATAAAATCCATACCCTTATTAATGAAGGATATTTTGAAGAAATGGCGTTTATGATTAATTTCAGAATCAATGTAAGGACGGAGAGTATGCTGAGTATAGCCTCTAGTTAAGAGAGCCGCATCATATAACTGATGAGAACTATCGTAGAATTTATTCGCCTCGGTGTCCAGAAGACGTAAAACAGAAACGGGTAATGAACTTAAAAATGAAAGCATAGAGTGGCGTCCATGATTTAATAATATAATTGACGGTCACTTCAGTCTAGTATTGTTACGTTTAAACGCACGTGATTTACGTTTAAAGTTACAATTTTTCCTGGTGCCGTGAGATCTAGTTCTGCGTTTGCGACATTCCAGGAGCGAGAAAATATCAAAGTCCGGCATTCTGGAAATATTACCCTCATGATAAATGTTGTCATTAAATCCCAATGGAAAAGGGGTCTGTAAAAATTTAATCCATTTCAGTTCAGCTTCATGTCTTTTGATTATTTTGAATCTAGATGTAGAATTTGCATCGAAATAAAGTTTTTCCACTGGTTGTATAACAATGTTATTTACAGAATGACCTGTACGTCGAAAGTGACGGTACAAGAAAGTGTCAGTTTTCTTAGGCTTACTCATTCTACGATAATGCTCGTTCAATCTAGTTTTAAGCATGCGGTTAGTTTGACCGACGTACTGCATATTAAAGTCTAATCCCCATAGAGCATATGGTTTCTGAGAAGATTTTTAAGCATTTTTTTTCCTTTTTTTTATCTATTGTTTTTTTTTTTTTTTTTTTTTTTCATTTTGGTTTCCATGGCAACGAGTTAAAATGAGCAATAGGCCTAAAGTCATATGACAGATTGCTTAAGGAACATTTCTATGAAAATTATGTCAAAATATCTGCAAAGGTGTGGCAGTTAACGCCATTTTTCAATTTACCTCATTATAAGTCTTATGGAAAATCTAAGTTGCCATAGCAGCCAAACTAAAGAGCTGAATTTCATAAAAACACAAAACCTGTAAAGGCAAATATGGTGAATATTTTATTAAGTCTCTGCTTTCTAGAGCATATGGTTTATGAGGATATGATTTTTTTTTCTTTTTTATTTTTTTTTGCATTTTGGTTTCCATGGAAACAAATAAAACTGAGTTTCTAAGTCATCCTGAAGTGTCCGACAAGACCAAAATTAAGTTAAATTTTGAACATTTACCAAAATATTTTCCGCGATGTTTTACTTAATATGACATAATTGATCAATCCCCACCGTTTTCAACAACTTCCAGAAAAACTTAAGAGTTTGTCGGACACTTAGGGATGTCGGACGTTTAGGGATCCTACAACCGTGGACAGTGCACTTATGAAACGTCGTTTACAAATTACGTCAAAATGCTTATAGATTATACACACTCAATACTTGTTTATGCTAATACAGCGGGTAGTCAAGGACTTTTTTCACCTCACTATAATCAACAATGAATACGACGCAAAATATCAGTTTTTGGAAAAATTCCATGGGCCAGTATATTTGCTACTGGCACTCAATCTTGAAAATTCGGCTCACTACACAAATGATTCTGTTTAATGTGCAATCATGGCGCCTGAACGAACTCGGTAACATATCGTGTTTAATGGAATCTGTCTATTCTTGCTAAAGTAGTTCCGGCTTTATTCCGGCTTTGACTGACATACGAGTCCGCACAAAATGTAGTCCGGTTAAGCGCTGTAATCACAATTGTACAAGCGTATTAGTTATCCTATAAGCGCAATACAAACTTTTGAAGCAGACGACTTGAAGATTTTATCTTACCTTTCAGATAATAGATTCAGCATTTCATATGCATCAGCTGCATCATACGTCGGGTTTGGCAAGGACTGTAAACCCAAATCAATGCGGCGTCTGCTCAGCCGTCTGCTCAGGTTCTACACTGTTTTCTAACAGTGCTGTCAATATTTAACCCTTAAAGACCAGCTGCAGACAAGAATAGTAATGGGTTTTCTGTTTTTTACACATTTTTGATTTTTATTTTCTGACTTTCGAGGTCAAGTCAAGGTCAGTTACAAACTTACAACTTAGGTATATATAAAACTTTGCGTACACAGATGTGACTGGAGAAATTTGGAGGAAAGGCTGTTCCTTACAACCCTGGAATATGGTACAGATACCTATGCAAACAGTGTAGGTCCTGTGATATAATTCTAGGTGCCATATTTAGCAGAATGGACGAGCCCAACTCCAGTGATCCAGAAACTCAAGGCAATGAATAAATTATAAGTACTGACAACACTCATGCCGATTGTCTCTGAGTGCAGGCTGGGTGCTCATTGGAATCGCCTCTTTGAGGCGGTTCTAACGAGTACCCACACCAAATGTATTGGAGCAGAAATAAGAAAAATAATGCGAACACCCGTAAACCCCAGTTTTCTCTATACAAAACGGGGCTTAGCAAACGGTGTACTCCAAGAATAGACACATCGGCGCTTGATCAGGGTCTTCACTGTTTGCTTTTAGTGCATGTACCGGAATTTAAGGATTAATAGAAACAGCCCATGTCCTCATTCAGGACCATTCTACAAGCCCATTACTATAACACACCCGTGCGCCAAAGTGCTTTTTTTCACATATCCAATATGACTACTTTTGTGATAAAAATCCATCATATTTTTCTTATAAATAGTGCAAACATAGGTTGGGGTGCTCGTTAGAACCGCCTCATAAGAAAAACTAATGCATACACCCGCCCACCTCTGATTAACGAACGGCTCGATATGAGTAAAAAATAATCTTGAAAGGGCCGTAAACCCACCCCCACCCCCCACCCCCCCCCCAAAAAAAAAAAAAAAAAATAAAAAATGTCGTTGGTACCTGGTGCTCTGTCTCTGGTTGGGCCCATCGGAGTCTAAGTGTTGGTTTACTTTGCTCCGTTTCTTGCTATTGAGTCGACACCGTTGTTTCATCTCTGTGTTTGTTTGATATTTGTCATCTCGGGAGATGTTGGACTGATGAGTTAGGAAGCCTTCCTGCGCGCTGAACAAATTATTTGAAATGTCTAAATTTATTTACATTTGAAAATAAAAAAAGACAAATATAAAATAAATGTTAAAAAGGGCACAAAACTGATATGATTGTAATCAGTACAACCTATATACCTTAACTGAGGAAAATTTAGAATTTAAACACAAATGAATTGAAAAAAGACGCCCTTTTCGGGCCGATCATTATAAATTGCGGTAAGTAGATTAATGGCAGCCAGATAATGAAATGATCAAAGTCAAATTATGTAGCGTCGTTATAAGACAAATATATATATATAAAAAAATAGGTTAAAAAGTGCACAAAACTGATAAATGATTGCAATCAGTACAACCAATATACCTTAACTGTGGATAATTTAGAATTTAAATACAAAGGAATTGAAAAAAGACGCCCTTTTCGGCCCCATCATTATAAATTGCGGTAAGTAGATTATTGGCAGCCAGATAATGAAATGATCAGTCAAATTATGTAGCGTCGAGTTTGTAACGGTGTGTTTTGTAAATGCGGGCTCTCGCTTGTTTGTATTTATTAAAAAAACAGCCTAACAAAAATGTGTCAGATTTGTTTTTTTCAAGCTGGTGCCGGAGAAAACAATAGTTTTCTGATTAAAACAATGTTTTTTCAAGTTGGCATTACGAAAACACGCCTATACAAATACATTGTAAATTTTACCGCCGAAAAATAAAAAAAATTTTAAGATGAAAAAAAAAAAATGTGATATTTTCTTATTCCAGCAGAAAATATAGATTGTGGGTACACGTTAGAATCGCCTCATCGAGGCGGTTCTGACGGACGAGTAGCCACATTTTTTGTTGTTGTTGCGTCACAAAAAATATAATACCCTTGTAAACCCTAGATTTACAGTATAAAAGTGGGGTTTAAGGGGGTCAAAATTATATAGCCTTGTTTTCGTTATTGGTGTCGAACAAAACAATGTTGTATTTGATTATATAAAATTTTAGTTGTTGTTTTTGATAGCCAGTTGGGCGGTCACATCACTTTTATTCCTCATTTTGATAACACACTGTGCATTTTTCACATCATTAAAATGGCTACTGATCAAAATCCGTGATATTTTTTTTATAAAGGCTCAAAACATAGGTTATGGGTGCTTGTTAGGACCGCCTCATGGAGGCGGTTCTAACGAGTACCAACAGCCTATGTCTTGGAGCAGATATTAGAAAAAAAAATGTGTACTCCCATAAATACCATATTTCTATATAAAGTGGGGTTTAGGAGGTCTTCATTTCACGGACTTGTTTACGTGATATAGTGCTTTCGCAGTACTTGTGATGCTGAAATCACCTTTTACAGGAGTTCAAGCAGAGGTCTTTCGGTAAACATGAAATGAATCTTGACTAATTTAGTCAATGTTTTTAGCTCACCTGTCACGTAGTGACAAGGCGAGCTTTTGTGATCACCTTTTCGTCCGTCATCAATGCGTGCGTGCGTCCGTTAACAATTTTTTTTCAAACGACATTTATTCCTAATCCACTGATCGGATTTTGACCAAGCTTAACAGGAACGATCCTTAGGTGGTCCACATTCAAAGTTGTTCAATGGTTCCGGTCCGTTGCACATCTAGGTCACAGGCGCCAAAAATAGATTTTTTTCACTGAAAATGAAAAATCTTCTTCTCTGAAACTACAAGGCCCAAGCCTTTGTTATTGTGTATGGAGCTTCATCTAGTGGACCTCTACCTATAGCACTGGGGTAAAAAATGCCGACGTGACTTGGCCCACCAGTATTACATAGACTTATATAAGGAATACCTTAAAAAATCTAGTCGTCTGATACCAGAAGGTCCAGGTCTTTGATTTGTGGTATGAAGCTTCGTCTAGTGGACCACTACCAAGATTGTTCAAATTATAGCCCTTGGGTCAAAATGACCCCGCCCCGGGGTCCACCGGTTTTATAAGTCTGACTGTCCTTTACTATGAAGGTTCAAATTTTAGCCTTGGGCCAAAGTTGGTCCCACCCCAGGGCCCATGGTTTTACATACATGTATACTTATATCTTCTTACCGGAAACCACAAGGCCCAAGTCTTTCATTTTCAAGCACATCAGACTTTTAGGGTGTTGGATTCAAAGTCAAGGTTCTTGGGGGCTATTTTTGAAGAGTTATGTCTTCAATTTAGCCCTTACATTTATTGATGGATTTTAATGTAACTTCACATAAATGTTGGCTATGATAATGTATCCATTAAGTTAGACTTTCAGGGTTCCAGGTGCAGTGGCTATATTTAGAAAAACTTTGTTGTCTATCCAGTGCCTACATTTATCAAAGGGTTTTATGTAACTTTACACAAATGTTGGGTATGATAATATCTCAAGCAAGTTTAACTTTCGGGATTCAGGGTTCAAGGTCAATGTCACTGTGGCTATTTTCATTACGATATCACATCCGTGTGATATAATATATTTTTTCAAACCTCAAAAAGGCATTTTTTGACAAATAGTTGTGATATTTTTCTTATTTATACTCCAAACATAGGTTTTGGGTACTCGTTAGAACCGCCTCATTGAGGCGGTTCTAACGAGTACCCACAACCTATGTCTGGGAACAAAAATAAAGAAAATAATGTTTACCCCCGTAAAGCCCAGTTTTTCTCAATATAAAGTAGGGTTAAGGGGGGTCTTTATTTCACGGACTTGTTCACGTGATGTATAGAAAAACTTTGACATATCGCTCTAGCGCCTACATTTTTTTGATGGACGCAAATGTTGGGTATGATAATTTATGAAACAACTTCGACTTTCAGGGTCCTGAGCTTAAGTCAAGGTCAATTTGGCTGTTTTTAGAAAAATCTTTTCATGGCTCTAGCTAGCACCTAGATTTATCAATAGATTTTGATGATAATATTTTCAAGCAAGATCAACATTCAGGGTTCTGGGCTGAAGGTCAAAGTCAGTGTAGCAATTTTTACAAAAAACCTTGTTGTGGTTTATGGATCGATTTTGCTCAGTCACCAGAGCTAAAATATCCAAACCCTAAAATGAAGTAATAATAAACAGCTGGACTGATTTTGAAAGAATTTCCCTGAAATGTTTCTTGGGTCAGTGTCAATCAAAATTGTTCAACCCTCCACTCCACCTTACTTTATTACCTACCACTTCATTCGTACAGTATGGATCAGGTGTGCAATCCAGGGCCATCATGGCACTCTTGTTCTTTCGATGATATCCCAATTAACCTGGCAGCAGAAGGCAGGGCACTTACACGACGTTAATTAACGAGAAGCAATCTTATTATTTCCTGCAACTATTCATGATTAAAAGGTGCAAAGACTGATGTTTTGCTGTAATTTAGCTACTCGTATGTAAATATGGCTAGTTTTAGCGTAATTATACACATTGTATCCAATATGGACATATGATACCCACAATTATGGTCAGAGTCAATACCTGCTACTCGTGCTAACGCGAAATCGAGCACGGTAATATTACCAGCTTATCACGTTTACAAATCCGTGTAATGAATACGAACTCTAAACCCCACTTTATACAGAGAAAACTAGGGTTTACGAGGGTAAACATAATTTTCTTTATTCTTTATATCTGCTCCAAGACATAGGTTTTGGGTACTCGTTAGTACCTTTGAGACGGTTCTAACGAGCACCCACAACTTATGCCGGCCCCGGTAGCTCAGTCGGATGCGCATTTGACTGGTGATCAGGAGGATGCGGATTCGATACCTCCCGGGATCGACAACATTTTTTTCGCGGAGATTGATCAGGTAATATTTTCTACGGTCATTCTCTCCCTGCCGCTGATTCAAAAAGGGCAGTTGTCAGTTTCTGGAGAAAGAATGTGCACTGTACTGGTTTACGTGTGTATAGGTAAACTGGCCGGCTCAAAAATGACCTAAATAGTTTTGAATGATCAATCTCCACGAGAGAATGTTGCCGGCCCCGGCAGGTATCTAACCCGCGTTTTCCTGATCATCAGTCAGACGAGCATCCGACTGAGCTACCGATTTTACGTGGCCACAATCCTCATCCTTACTCCCGTCGCGATTAAGACAAATAATTTGTTCAGTCCGCATGAAGGCCTCCTAACTCATCAGTGCAACATCTCCGTGAACACAAAATCAAACAACCACAGAGATGAAACAACGGTGATGACTCGACAGCAAGAAACCACTGAAATGCTGGAGGTAAGGAAACCAACAGTTAGACTCCGATAGGCCCGACCAGAGACAGAGCATCAGGTACCAACCAACATAAGCCTTTACGCTGGAACCGTCATAGAATCTGAGGCCTGACACACCGGCGTGCAATTAAAGAGGGAAGCAAAGTTGTCAACCGTGATTGGGTTAACTACCATGCATGCAGTCTGTCGTATAACATTTATGTAGTACCCAATTTTTTTTTTTTATATCGAAGAATGATTTTATAAAATTGGGTGCTGAAGTCATTGGGGTTATATATTTTTCTGAATTTATATAATAAGTCAACATAAAATTTGGGTTCCGATACACCTTGTTGCAGACGAGATTGAAGTCCAACATTGAATTTTGAAATTAAATCAGAATGACGTCTATAAAATTTTGAATAGGCTTTGTGTAGTTTATGGCACCGATAACCCTGATTAAGAAGTTTAGCCGTTAACAATTTATTACGAGTGTTGAAGTCAGTTACATGACTACACACTCTGGCAAATCGAATTAATTGCGAAATATAAACGCCATAGGATGGCGCACGAGGAACATCACCATCCAAAAACATGAAAATCCCATAATCAAAATCATCGCGTTTATCATAAATTTTTCAAGAAACAAACCCATTAAAAATTGACAGATGTAAATTCAAAAACGGGGCCTCGCTATCAGAAGAATTTGCTTTATTTAATTGAAAGTCTGTGAGGGGTGGGGGTCGAATTTGACTGATCAAACCATCTAAATAGGTATTATCAATATTTAATAAATCATCCAAATATCTAGAAGTGGAGCTAAAAGCTTCAATGATTTCAGACTGGTTTTCAGCAGAAAATGACATCATGAAGTCTCTCTCATAACAAAACAAAAACAGATCAGCCACAAGTGATGCGCAATTAGTACCCATCGGAATACCCACAACTTGTCTAAATAACTTAGTACCAAATCTTATATAAATATTGTCAGGTGGAAGATACAGGGAGTCTTCCCTATGAAATGTCCATTCAAATAAATAATTAAGTTTTTCTTTTATAAGATTATGAGGACGTGCAGTGTAAAGGGTGGAAAAATCATAAGTAGACAGCACGAAAACGCCTGGATTTCAATTTATTTAAAACTTCATTAGAATTTTTATAGACCAAAACAGATTTCTACCTGATCTTTCGAAGACTTTGTCGCAATATTTTATCACATGTTTTTGATGGCAGTTAAACATGAAGTTAATAGTTTGGAGAGTTCATCGGTGGTACAAGAGCTTGAATTTGCAATAAACCGTGCTTTGTATGGTCTTTTATGAAGTTTAGGTAACCAATATAACGTAGGAAGCTTGTCTTGGCATTATGTAACACAGACAGCAAACTTGGTGGCTGAAAGACAAGTGTGGTCACTAACTAAAGCCCTCTCTACAGCTAAAAGCTGAAGATCATAAACCTTATTTTATCACAATTTTTATCTTAAAATGTTCGTTTTTTTTTTCGGTGGGAAATTTTACGATGAATTTTTATAGGCGTGTTTTCGTAATGAAGAGTGTAAATAGTCTTTCTGATTCTGTACCCCCTGACCCTATGTTTTATTCTTCATTTCTCCCAGACATCACGAACATTCCATTCCCTTTAAGTCTATAACATTATTTGTCTAGGCGTTAAATATTCTGCATATTATACTTATTCAAGTAATAAATTAAATAACACTATTAAAAAGGCCTTTTTTGTTTCTGGTATTATATTGGACTCTCCCGGTTGGGGGTTTGTTAGGATTGCATATTCATAAAAAATAGCTGTAAATGATATATTTATTATAGGAGATTATGAACATTTCATTGCACAACTGTTCTTAAAAGGTGTCTGTTTATAATATTGATGTAAAATGGTGATAAAAGTGATTACTTAAGTTTAAGTATCCTGACACCCCTTCGAAAATATTAGTTATGTCTGTACTCTGTATGTCAAAAATGGCGATCCGGTAAAGTGCTCTTTTTGAGGTACCTCATGGCCTTAATTACAGCTAGTCATGCTCTGGAAGCAGAGGTTTGCTTTCCATGTATTTTATTGGATTTATGGCAGGGAATGACTGCAACGTAGTTGGCCTACATTGCTCAAAGTTTATAATGCATCAGATATGGTAAGCATTGCATAAATACATAAATTAGAAATACATAAATTAGAACAGTGGTCCAGTGGAACCTTGTACTACGATGCCTTTTCAGACTTGAGCGTGAGGGTCGTGAGTTCGAATCATATTGTAATTCTTTTTATTTTGTTTTGCGTGAAAATATATATAGAGATTAATACATCTTTTGTTTTAAATACGGGAAATATTTTCCCGATAGACTTGCAAATCAAGTAAACAAACGAGTGCGAATGCACGAGTTTGCTTATAAGATTTGCAAGTTTCGAGGGAAATATTTCCGTATTCAAAACTAAAGATGTAGTAATGTTTATTATATACCCAGAAAATGTCCCGTTAACTTTGTACAGAAGTTACCGGCCAATATTTTTTCCATATTACCCGTAGTCAAGTTCATATTGCCCGGAGATAAGGAAGCACGTGTATGCATATCGCGCGCTTGCTGGGACTACTTTTGTTTTTCAACAAACAAGATGGCGGACCTGTCAAACGCTAGCGTTACTATTTGTGGACCCGATGAATTGTCTTCGTTTCTGACACAAGAGGAAATAGATTTCTTGTTGTGCCCTTTCGAGGAAGATATGCCAAGTAATGAGAGTACTTTAGAACCCAGGGACACTGATTCGAAACCGGGGGATGTGGAAATATTCATTGAAGGGCAGAAAAAGCAAAAGCAGCGACTGGCCGTGACATTAAAAACGTTCAAAGATGGTAATGGGAGAGAAAAAGGGAGCAAAGAGCGGTTGAGAACATTAAACCAGCTTGGCTCAATGAGTATTTGGCAGAAATGTTTATCAGTATTAGGAAAACTGACGCAGTGACTACGAGCCAACATCCCTCGAGTCGCTTAAAAATTCAATAGAGAGGCATCTTAAAGATAAAGGTTGCAGCTATTCCCTTAGAGACAGACAATTTCATAAAAGCCAACAAGCCCTTACTGCGAAAAAAATGAATTTAAAGAAGGAAGGTAAAGGCAGAAAAGCCGGCCTCGTTGGCTCAGTCGGATGCGCGTCTGACTGGTGATCAGGAGGACGCGGGTTCGACTCCCGCCGGGGTCGGCAACATTCTTTCGTGGAGATTGATCATGAAATCTTTTCTACGGTCATTCTCTCCCTTCCGCTGATTCAAGAAGGACAGTTGTCAGTTTCTGGCGAAAGAATGTGCACTGTACTGGTTAACCGCTTACGTATAAGCCTGCCCAGGAAAGTGTGGATAGGTAAACTGACCGGCTCAAAAATGACCTAAACGGTGTTGACTGGGCCGTTAAACTCCAAAAAAAAGGCAGAAAAGCATAAGCGAGTGAACCTATTGCGAAGGAAGATGAAAATAAACTATATGAAACCAATCAGTTGGGCATGACAAGTCCTCGAGCTTTGCAGTTCAGTGTTTTTTTCTACGTAGGAAAAATGTTCGGTATAAGAGGCAGAGATGAGCAGAGAAAACTTAGATTTGGTGATGAAGTCCTTAGGAAAAGTGGGGATGCCACTGAATATCTTGAATTTCATGAAAGAGATAGCAAGACTATGGACGGAAGTGGGAAAGAAAACTACAGAACAACAGTGCCGAAAATTTTCCCCGTTGATGGTCCAGCAGACAACGACCCCATAACCTTATTTAAAGAGTTCCGCAGACGGCGTCCAGAATCAATGGAACGTGCGGACATTTGTTTTTATACGGACATGAACATGTCCGTCTATAGACTAAGAGGTGCACGCGTTGTCATAACAACGTAATTCGCTTCCCTGATAAATATTTTTTGATGGTCAAATCACGTGAATTCTCGTAGAGACTATGCGAGACAACTTCCTGTGTATGGTTCACGCGTTCTTCCTTCTAATAAAATGTCTGCCTTTCATACAGTCGGTCCCCAGTCTAGTACAACATTCATCTTTTACGATTCTTTTTTCTCCTTTCAATCCGCTATATGTATTACTTTTTGACGTATCCGACCAAATAAAAATAAATAAATAAATAAAAACTGTAAATTCGGATTCTTCAAAAACGTCACGATGACTGCTTCTCTATTATTGATCCATGTTGCACAGACGCTTATTGAATTTTCATAGACAAACTGTCTTACAGTTGGCGCATATCGAGTACCAATCTTATGTTTACCTTCCGGCAGCGTTATTTTGACAGAAACAGGTTAGTTTTCGTTTATTTCCAGTATTCCCATGCTAGTTCCCATGCAGTATATGAAGATAGATAGATAGATAGTTCCGACTCGCAGTGTGATACGATCAAGCATAAATTAATGCCTAATGGGGGCCTTGGAATTCCTTTTCTTCTTTTACTGCAACACCCTCACACGAGGCTTACGTGCAGGTGTACATTACACTCGAAGGAGGGCTTGGCAGTAAACAGAGATAGATAATTAAAAGGAGCACATTGTATGTTACATTGTAGACCCATTGTAGGTTACAAGACACAGGTTCCACACCAGTTTGAAACAGTCTCCATTGAACGCCATGTGGCACAGTTGAGAACAGGGTATGTAACACTGAAGGACCAGCTACACAAGTGGGGCCTGGCAGAAAGCAACTCATGTGAGTGTGGAGAACCAGAGACTGTACAACACTATCTGTTGGCATGCCCAAAATATGAGGAACAGAGGGAGATTCTCCAGAAAAGAATATTTGAATCAATAGGGATTCCCTACTTGAACCTAGAGTTGCTGTTGGACATGAAACCAGACGACGAATTCAAATCAGACCGATCATTCATTCTCTCTGAATTATAGACATTCATAAAAAATTCAAAAAGATTTTAAAAACAAAAAGTCATTACAACAACCGAACCTCGTTACGCAAAAGTACTAATATACCTGTGTGAATATACTTTGTTTGAACCTACCTGCGAAAGAACCTACCGGCGAGGATCATCGGCCTAATGGCTTAACTAAAGACTAAAGCACTCAAAGATTTTAAAGGACATTGTAATAGGAGCATCATGTGTTTTTCTCATAGGGAAATGCACAAGTGACTTACTTATAAGTACCAGGAGATTATAGGCAGCGATAAAATGCCTTATAGACGGGCCTCCGTGGCCTAGTGGATAAGAGCGCTGACTCTTAGTCATTAGGTCTCTCACCGCCGTAGGTTCGAGCCTCGCTCGGGCCACGTGTGAGACGCCAAGTTCTGCAACGGAAGGTCAGGTGGTTTTTCTCCGGGTACTCCGGTTTTCGCCCACCTGATTAACGATCGGCTCGATATGAGTGAAATAATCTTGAAAGGGCCGTAAAACCCAAACCAAAAAAAAAAAAAAAAAAAAAAATGCCTTATAGATATACAACAACAACAAGATAGATAATATTGGAAGTGATCTTTTATTTGTGCAGGGGATGGTTCTCCCTGCACACGGGGCCTCCAGTTGACATTCCGATCAGAAGGACTGTGCACTTTGTGGCATTCATCCCTGCAATTGATGCCAGAGGTCCTGGGTTCGATCCCCCACAGCGGCGATCAAATTTTGGTGTCTGAACACGCTCCATTGGCATCATTTTTTTTTCAGCTAAATTCTAAATTTAGCCGCCCAATCAACTGACGTAATGGCCAGATATGACCGACTCAGTATAAGAAGATAGATAGATAGATGAATGTCACAGTGCAATAGGAGCTTTTTTTCGTGACGTACTTCCGGTTCTAAAAATAAAACGGGAAAAGCCCTGGCCGTCATCTATTGTATTGCTTCAAAGGCAGTGGGACAGGTAAAGTGTTAATTACAGCGTAAAACAGTGGAATTCTTTTAAACTTTTTGGGAATTCGAATGTAAGATAATGGGAGAAACACCGATATGCTGCCATATGTGAAATTTCGCATTACGAAAATGATATATATATTGTACATAAGATCTCTCTCTCTCTCTCTCTCTCTCTCTCTCTCTTAGCGCACCAACAATTAGCGAGCGCAGGCAAATGTAAATTACAGTTTGTCGACACTACGTCAACCGACATGTAGCGTGTCAACAACGTCGTGTCTACATCAAACCGACTTCAAAGCTATGCATTGAATTTGACATTGCAACGTCGATGAAACGTCACAGCGTTTCGTTGGCGATAATACGGCGTTGCTTAATAAAATGTCATTTGCCCAGTGCTCGGACCCATCAAGACTCAGTAGCATTGGAACATTAAATTCAAAACAAACGTTGAACACCCTTTCAGAGCATAAGAATGTTAAACACTCCTTCGCAAGTGCAAGATTATACAGTAAAATTTGGTAGATTTGTAGATTGGTTCAACCCTAATGCGGCGTCTTATCAGGGTCTACACTGTTTGCAAAATGTTCGGCCATTTTCCAAGTAAATTTTGAAGAAAACACAACCTGACACCCCTAAATTTTGAAAATGACTCCTGCTATATATAAGGAGGAAGATTCCATTTGATACAAAAAGAGTTATGGGCTTCTTGGATACAGGGATCAGTCAAACCGTCTCAACGGCCACGTGCCATTGAAGTGAGTTGGAGTGGTTGTCGACGGCATGACGTCGAGCCAACGTTGACTCGACGCCCGTCTGTAAGTCCACTCATTGGTTGTTGTTTTTTCCACTAGCAGTATGTTTATGTGTCTGTCTAACAGTCCGTCCGTTCGTTCGTTTGTTAGTCATTTAGTCAGTCGGTCTGTGTGTCGTCTGTCTGTCTACTGTCAGTTTGTCAGTCAAACCCCTCTCTCTCTGTCTCTCTCTCTCTCATGCCAACGGTTATGTGACAATGAAGTGAGTTGGAGTGGGTGTCGACGGCATGACGTCGAACCAACATTGACTCAACGCCCTTCGTCAGTCCACTCATTAGTTTATTTCGATTGTCAGTATGGACATTTAAATTGCACATGTAGACAGATCGTTGGACAGATTTCTCAAGATAGATAGATAGATAGATATATAGATAGATAGATATATAGATGATAGATGGATAGATAGATTAGATAGATAGATAGATAGCGAATAAAACGAAAGTTACGTAAAAACTTATTTTGTGAATAACGGTATCTCACGCCATTGGCATGGGTCATTCACGAAAAGATTTTCGTCAATTAAAAACGGATTTAGGATAAATGAATTTCGATAATGAAAGTAAAATATCATCCTTCCTTCTCGAGGCATTATTTCAATGAAAACGGGTATATTTTCTCTCAACATGTCTGAATATTGTTAGCATTTTAAGTTTCGCCAATAAATTTGAATAGCGATGGCCGTTTCAGTTGACGGCCAGTACATTGCGCATGCGCAAGAATGACGTCATACACGGAATTCCTAAAACCGCCTATATCCTTCGGATCGGGACGTTAACTGGAGGCCCCCTGTGCAGGTTAAAGAACCCTACCGTAATTACATGGTTACTGTGTAGGCTTTCATCCTGCAACAACCTTTAGTGTATGTAATGTACACCTGCGAGTAATGGCGAAATGTGACCGATCGCAGTATCAGTAGAAAGAAAGAAAGTGTAGCAGCTCGGACACCACGATGTTCTTGCGTACAGCAGTCTCATTATCTGGATGAAGAAGAGAGCAGTTAGAGCCTGACTTGCGACAAACGGCGATATATCAGGACACATCCATGAAAGACACTAGTCGCATGTCATTTGTAAACATTGTCAGTTAAAGAAGTGTTTCTTTGACATGCTTCTTGTGTACCCTTAACGCAGCTAATTTGATTTGGATCTGTTCATGAACAACCAGATTGAGACGGATGTTCGTACGACCCTGCAGAGCCCAGCACATGACTGGCAGATGTAGATGACTTGGTTAACAGACAAATTTACTGTCCATGGGATCTGAACTCGAATATTCATGATAACAGAAAGTGGTGCAGTGGTAGCGCATCGGATTTGTGATCGGGAGATTGCAGGTTCAAGCCTTTCGCTGACGAAAGTGTTGTGCCCTTCAGCAAGGCACTTCATCCACATTGCTTAAAAAAATAAAAAATAAGTTTTGGTTACCACCCAGGAAATCCTGTTCGTAATGCTCAGATGTGAGCGAGTAGCAGTATAAATAGGAGAAAAGAAAGAAAAAAAAGTATTTGCGATTCAGATAAAGAGAAAAGATGGGAAAATGGTGATAATATTTTTGACTATTTGAAAAAAGATTTTATGGATAACCCTGAAATGCTATGTTGTGACTGTTCCAACAAGTACCCACAACTTTCCTTTTTAGCTCTACTGTCACATAGTGACAAGGTGAGCTTTTGTGATCACTTTTCGTCTGTTGTCCATGTGTGCGTCTGTAAACAATTCTTCAAACGACATCTCCTAAACCACTGATGAGATTTTGACCAAACTTCACAGGAATGATTCTTATCTGGACCCCTTTTAAAGTTGTTCAAATGGTTCCGCTCCGTTGCACATCTAGGTCACAGCAGCCAAATATAGATTTTTTTTAACTGAAAACTTGAAAAATCTTCTCTGAAACCACAAGGCCCAGGTCTTCGATATTTGGTGTGAAGCTTCATCTAGTTGACCTCTACCAAGATTGTTCAAATTATAGCCTCCGCCCCAGGGGCCTTTAGTTTTACATAAGCTTATATTGGGAAAATCTTTAAATATCTTCTTCTCTGAAACTGCAAGATATTTGGTGTTAAGCTTCAACTAGTGGACCTCTATCAAGATTGTTCAATTTATAGCACTAGGGCCAAAAATGCCCCCGCCCCGGGGCCCTTTGGTTTTTTCATACGCTTATATAGGGAAAATATTTAAAAAATCTTCTTCTCTGAAACCACAAGGCCCCCGGCTTTGCTATTTGGTATGAAGCTTCATCTACTGGACCTCTACCAAGACTGTTCAAATTATATCCCTGGTGCCAAAAATGCCCCCGCCCCAGAGCCCTTTGATTTTACATAGATTTATAGGGAAAATTTTTAAAAATCTTCTTCTCTGAAACCGCAAGGCCCAGTTCTTTGATATTTGGTGTGAAGCTTCATTTAGTGAACCTCTATCAAGATTGTTCAAATTATAGGCCTAGTGCGATAAATGCCCCTGCCCTGGGGGCCTTTGGTTTTACAAAGGCTTATAAAGGGAAAATCTTTAAAAATCTTCTCTGAAACCGCATGGCCCAGGTCTTTGATATTTGGCATGAAGCTTCATCTGATGGAGGGCTACCAAGATTGTTCAAATTATACCCCTGGGGCCTTTGGTTTTGCATAGGCTTATATAGGGAAAATCTTTAAAAAATTTCTTCTCTGAAACCGCAAGACCCAGGTCTTTGGTATTTAGCGTGAAGCTTCAACTAGTGAACCTCTATCAACAGTATTCAAATTATAGCCCTAGGGCCAAAAATGCCCCCACCCAGGGGCCCTTTAGTTTTATACGGCATATATAGAGAAAATATTTAAAAATCTACATCTCTGAAACCATAAGGCCCGGGTCTTTGATATTTGGTATGAAGCTTCATCTACTGACCCCTCCCAATATTGTTCTAATTATAGCCCTAGGGCCAAAAATGCCCCCGCCCTGGGGCCCTTTGGTTTTACATAGACTTATATAGGGAAAATCTTTAAAAATCTTCTTCTCATTAACATTATAGGGAAAATTTTTCAGGGAATAGAAATTTTCCCTGTATAACTGGGAAAATGTTTAAAAATCTTCTTCTCCGAATCCGAGATTGTTCAAATCATAGCCCTTGGGCCAAAAATGCCTCCGCCCCGTGCCTTTTGGTTTTTACATTGACTTATATATAGGGAACTTTAAGAAAATCTTCCAATCTGAAATCGCAAGGCCCAGGTCTTTGATATTTGGTGGACCTCTATCAAAATCAAGTGGACCTCTATCAAAAGTGTTCAAATTATGGCCCTAGGAAATAGAAGTCAAGGCAATGAAAACATTTGAAATCGATTTGTCTGAAAGGAGAAGGCCAAGGACTTTGATAATTGACATGAAGCTTCGTCTTGATGATTTCACCAAGATTGTTCACATTCTCAGTAGGAATTATTTCTCTGTGAAAAATATCGTTTTTCTTTTCCATAGAAAATCCTGTATTTACTTGGTAAAAATTTAATATACATATTTATTACATAATTTCTATGACAGGCAATACATATATACATACAATAATAATTCATAGGAACGAAAGCTTAATACAGTGTTGATGGGGACATTAACACATTGTATGCTAGTAGACTTTTCCACTGCCATACGTTGGACAAGTCCATTTGTCATATAAGGGGGTCAGGCCTTTTTTTTCAGAGCCAACAACAGATTTTTTTAAATAGAAACTTAAAAAATATTCACCTCTGAAACCAGGCCTTCAATATTTGGTGCGTAGCTTCATTTACTGGACCTCTGCCAAGATTGTTCAAATTCTAGTCCTGGGACCAAAAATGCACCCGCCCCGGAACGGGCGGAACCCTTTCCTTTTACATAGACTTACGTAGGGAAAAGCTTTAAAAATCTTCTTGTCTGAAACCGGAAGGCTCAGGTGTTTGATATTTGGTATGAAGCTTCTTCTTGTAGACCACTATCAAGATTGTTCAAATTATAGCTCTGGGGCCCCTGGGTTTTACATTGACTTATATAGGAAAAATCTAAAAAAGAAAATCTTCTCCTCTGAAAGCGCAAGGCCCAGGTCTTTGAAATTTGGTGTTTAGCTTCATCTATTGGACCTCTACCAAGATTGTTCAAATTATGCCCCTGAGGCCAAAAATTCCCCCGACACATTAAACTTCATCTGCTAATCGGCCTCCCACTGTGCAAGTTGATCCAGGTCATCTTGTAAAATAAGACATTCAGACAGAGATTATATACAGGACACATTACCAGCAAACAGACACCTATGTGTGGCTCTGCTTATCCCATAGTAGTCAAGTTTATTTAATAGCCCTCTGTGAGATACCTTCAATTTTGTCAAATGCCTTGGCGAAGTCTATGATGATCAAGTCAGTCTGTTTGTGGCCACGATTTACATGTATGTCCCCATCCAGATTGCCCACAATGTCATGGTAAAACTGAACAAGTTGCATTTCGCAAGACCTTTGACTCCGGAAACCATGTTCACTAGTGAAGGATTGTCTATGGACGTGTCACCAGTAAACAATTCTGATTCTGACAGCAAGAATGCTCACAAAAGCTATACAGTCAGCAGTCAACAAGAATGCTCTCAAGTAAAGCTATACAGAACCAAAAATGTTGTCGGTTTCAACAAGGGACGTAAGTTAACCCTTATCTTGCTGAATATTTTAAGCCACACCCATTTCTGTCTATCAATCAATCCAATTACTTGATGTCATTTATTGCTACAAATTCATAAACTGAATGCCAAACAGTGTAGATCCTGACCAGGTGGCTTCTTCAGAAGCCACCTGATCTGGATCTACGCTGTTTGCAAATATAGGGGTTGTCGTGAACAGCAAGATAAGGGTTAAAGCATATTGGTAAATCGGCTTGCAATTATTCACTCGGACTTCAGGTAGGTTAAAACACTATCATCTTTGCTTTTAAACATTAACTGACCGGTAATGTTCATGTCCGTATCTAGGCTGTGCCTAAGTTCATATTACTTTTGATTCATGTGAATAGATCGTGTTATGTGAACGTATATAGCTAGCCAGCAAGGAGTATAAAATACGAGCATACATCAGGCAGACAGCGATACGACATCGGTCCAATGTCGGTCCACAGTAACTGTTTAGCAGATATGTACCTAGGTAGCAAATGGAGCAAATAAGGTCTTACCAACGTCGGGCCGACAGCGATAAGACGTTGCAACGTCGTATCGCTGTCGGCCCGACGTTGACCCGGTGTTTTGTGCCAGCTGGGCAGCATTTTTAGGCAAAGTTTCTTTCAGAAATTGATAGACCGTTTGTTGTATTTTTCAGGTACTATCCTAGAACTATGGGTAAAAATGCACTAGGAACATTGATGAAAAATGCAGCTGAGAAAGCCGGACTGAACAGCAGAATAACCAACCATTCCATTAGAAAAACAACTGTAACCACCCTGTCCAAGGCCGGCGTTCCCCCGACTAAAATAATGCTGATAACAGGACATAAAAATGTGGCATCCATTACTTCATATGACAGAAAATTGAGCATTGATGAACAGAAAAGCTTTAGTAATATTCTTACCGGATCCTCAGCCGCCATGATACCCACCAGTCGCATGAATTCCGAGACACAACATACTGAATCAAAGCAGTGTACCACGTCGTATCCGAAGGAACAGTCAGCTATACACACATCCATGAATGATATATTCCGTGGTGCAACATTTAATAACTGCACTTTGAATTTCAAATGTTGAATATTTAACACCATTGTTGTCAATGTACCCTAATGAACTTGTCAGTCAAGGCCGCATGATGTAGGAAATGACTGCGCTGTTGTTAATGACGTCATGTTTGGCGTAATTAATTAGTTATTAATTTGATAATGTTTTGTTAACTCGTTTTGTAAGAGCATAGATACAAAAATGAAAGACATTATTTTAATTGTATTGGGGATATAATAAAAAGGTTATTGACTGTATATTGTGAAATATTCGGCACTCGTTCAAATGGCGGAGACGCACTCGCAAGCTCGTGCGTCCTTCGCCATATGAACTTGTGCCGAATATTTCACAATATACAGTCAATAACCTATAATTATATTACATTTAATAAATCGCCTTTTTTTTTCGTTTCTCTAACGTATAAAACTGACGTAATTAGCGCTGTGACGTGACGTAATTTGTCCCGATTTTGGCGCGTCATAGTGCATGATGACGTTTGAAAGGAAATATATCCCCACCTGAAAGGAATATTTGCCCTGCAGCAAAATATCATTTTTATTTCCCCCAAAAATTACTTAAAATAGCAGCAAAAATGTCATATAAACGGTTATTATTACTTGCAAGTTTGTAGATATTCTGTGTCAAGGACTGAAAAAATATAAAAATAGAAAAATACAAAGACTTAAGAAGAACATCTTGTTCATTTGTTCCACGGGATACTATTGGTTTGCTTTCAAATGCTGCAGTTAATTTATCATGTTTTAGGGGCGAAAACTGCAAAATTGAAAACCGGAGTACCCGGAGAACAATCCCCTGGATTTCAGTTGCAGAACGGCGTCTCAAATATGACTCCAGCCAATCTGGAAAACAGCTGTTAGAGACTTAATGGATAACATTCAGCGCTCTTATCCATCCCTTCAAGCCATTCATTTGTAATCAGATGTGGTTGAAAACTAGAGTACCCGGAGCAATACCGAGTTGTATTTAAGCTCAATATCAAGGACAAGAAACAATGAATGGCTTAGGTTTCGTACTTTATCATAAAACTTGTATTATGGTTTCTTGCTATAATAACCTTGATGAGGCCATTTTAACGAGTATATGTAGCCAATACATATGTTTCTGAAGAGATAAACACATAAACAAGAGGCTTATTAAATTGTTTATAATGCCAGGCAACTCGAAGTAAAACCACCTGATCTTCCGTTGGCGTCCCACAATTGACCCAAGCGAGGATCGAACCACAGCGTTGAGAGACCTAACGATCTAGAGTCTCCGCTCTCACCCATTATGCCACAGAGCCGTCAAAAAAGGTTTTATATTAATATTCTCTACAAATATATACATCAATACGTTGATTATTCAGTATACAAGAGGGCCATAATGGCTCTTGATTGTTCACCTGATCCTTATTGTACAAATAAAATAATAAGGTAATACAAGGTGAACTAAATGGTTTGAGCAATTTTGGTTGACATTGACCCAAGAAACATTTCTGTGAAAATATTTCAAATATTTAGGAGCAGAAGTCATTTTAAGGGGTGTATATGTTTTAGTTCTGGTGACTACCATATTCAGTGGAGCAAAAGGATTTTGAGCAATTTTGTCAGAGGGTCACCCATGCATGGAACATTCCTTCGAAATTGTCTTCTTTTTAAGGATGCAGTCTCTCAAATGTTCCCATTGAAAATACAGAGCTGACTTGTATGTGACATTTAGGGTCAGGTCCTAGTGCATCATACGGAGATGAACCGGCTCAGTCTAACATACAATGCTTTGTGGTGACAAGTGGAGGCTTGACTTATGAGTCAGTGGGAAGCCCTTATCACAAGAAAGATACATGCCAGATATGATCGCTCTTCCTCAGATGGTTCAAAAGTTATGACAAAGTAGGTCGAAGGTCAATGTCATAGGTCAAACTTTTTGTATGGATGGGAAGCCCTTGTCACGAGGAACATACATCCAAAATATGAAGGCTCTATCTCAAATGGTTACAAAGTTATGCTAAACTAGGTCATGGTTAAGGGTAAAAATATTTTGTATGAGTGGGAAGCCCTTATCTCTAGTAACCTACATGCCAAATATGAAGGCTATATCTCAAATGGTTCAAACGTTATAACTAAGTAGGTCAGGTATCAAGGTCAAAGTCACAGGTAAAAACATAGGTAGGGGTGAGAAACTTTGTCACAAGGAGTGAGTTTTAGTTTTACGTCCCACCAACAGCTAAGGTCATACGGAGACGGGACCTCGGTTTAAAGACTCATCCGAAAGTGTGGAGAAGCCCGGGATTTGTCACAAGGAACTTACATGCCAAATATGAAGGCTCTATGTCAAATGGTTCAAAAGTTATGATAAAGAAGGTCACAGGTCAAGGTCACAGGTACAATTTTTTGTATGAGTGGGAAGCGCTTGTCACAAGGGATCTACATGCCAAATATGAAGGCTCGATCTCAAATGGTTCAAAAATAATGATAAAGAAGGTCAAAGGTCAAGGTCAGAGGTCAAACATTTTTGTATGAGTGATCACAACAATACATTATAGTCAAAGCCACAATGACCGGGGCAATATTTGTTTGTTTGTTTGAGGCTTAACATCCCTGTTAAAGCTATGTAAAGGTCATTTTGGAGACGTTGCTTCCAATTTTGTGGGACGTATTCCAAACATTGAGACGAAATGACAAATCAACATCTGCCGCCCGATGAATCCAATAGGGTTTATATGCATGGACGGTCCGACTCGCACCACATTTGCTTGGGCAGGCTTAGACCCTCTAAGCGGTTTACCAGTACACATGTGCGGTCGGTTTCAGCTCTGCGTGGAAGCATCATGCATCCTAGTCTATTTCTTTAAGCTCCGATGGGCGGGGCCGACAGGAGGCAATGGCAATGTAAAATGTAGATATCTATGAGGCAATGTAAATATGTTGTAATTAGTTCAAAAACTGGGCGAGTTCTTATAACTGATATTATTTTTAAGTGTATTTCTTATTTATTATGCTAAATTCTACATTCAGCAACCAACATAACAAAGGTAACTGTAAAATCTGATAGATTTTGTTCCGTTTGTTTGATTTGAGGTTTAACGTCCCCGTCAACACTGTTATTGTCATTTTGGAGACGTTGCTTCCAATTTTGTGGGACTTTTACCCGACATTGAGATGAAATGACATCTCAAACCCTGCCGTCCAATGGAACCAATAGGGCTTATAGGCATGGACAGTCCGACACTCGCATAGCTTTGAATGGGCAGGCTTAGATCCTCTAAGCGGTTTACCAGTTATCGTTTGAGGGTGGGTTTCAGCTCTGCGTGAAGCATCATGCAGCCCATCTATTTTTTCAAATCCCGATGGGCGGGGGCCGCTGATAGATAGATAGATAGATAGATAGATAGATAGATAAAGGGTGTTAAGAAAGTTCGTTCCAAATTTCAAATGGTAATTTTAATATGAAAACAGCAGCTAGCACTGAACAATTTACACAGTCAATATCCAGAGGGTCCACTTTTATTTTTTTATGAAATTGTGAATTCTCTTGGGCATAAAGTGTATGAGAGAAGTGACATGTTGTGAAGGTGTGGTCCTCAAAGCGTGCTGCAAAAGTCGGAGTAACTGCGCCATAGGCGAGGGGCGGGGGTCTTTGTAAGCCTCGCGGTCCACTATACTCCAAAGGTTCTCGATGTAATTAAGACCAGGCGAATTGCCAGGCCACATGTCTTTCTTGATAAAGTTCGGAAGGTTCTCGGTGCACCAGTTCTGTGTTGCTGCCGCCGTATGTGGGGTAGCCCCATCATGCATAAACACCACCTGTCCGGGGTGAGGTACCAGTCTCCGTTGATCGATTCTCCCATTAGATCTTGTACGCATCAGTGCTGGTTTAAGTTCCCTCTGTAGAATATTATCCACACAATAATTTGATGTAACAGTTTTTCCGGTGGGAACAATATGGAGATGTGACAATCCATTTACACCGATGGCTCCCCATATCATAACCTTTGAACTCGACTTGACACAACTAACGCCAGGTACATTATCTGATTGAGACCCCCACACAGTGTCATTCTTTCGATTTGGAACATGGAACAAAAATTTGGTAGATTCATCACTAAGATGTAATTTTCCCAGTCCTGGGCAGATAAATGCTTGTGCTCCTTGGCAAAGGCCAACCTTTTGCTCCGTTGTGCCTTGGTCAGGAACTGATTTTTGGGCCGTTTAAAGGATTTCCATTTCTTCACTTTACGAATGTAGTTAAACACTGTAACATGCCTGATATTATGACCAGAGTTATTAAGCTCTTTGCTCAGCTTCCTAGTGGGTCGCCCACTCTTATACTTGATGCTATTTATGGTCTTCTTTACCCCTACCCTCACTTTCGTCGGACATCCGGTTTGGCGCTTATCGGCCAGTCCAGTTTGTTCATCACGCCGTTGTCGCCACTTTCGCACCCAGCGCTGACTCTTATGCAAGTATTTCGACACATATCGAATGTCAAATCCAGCATCTAATAAAGCCAAACCCTGTGCTCTTTCTTGCTCAGGAGACAGTTTTGTAACTTCACCGTTTTTGGATAAAATAGCCGGTGTTGCGAATCGTCTGCAGCGAACAGTTGTTTACAAAATCCAATAGCAACAGAAAATAGCCACGCACAAAGGAAACTACTGCATTAATTTATAGCACATAAGTATAACTGCAACTGCTATAAATTTGATGGCGATTGGAAAACCATAATCAATTGAAATATACCGTTAAAATGTGGAACGAACTTTCTTAACACCCTTTAGATAGATAGATAGATACGTTTTCGGCATGTATGTCCATTTGAAAAGTGCCATGATCTTTTATCGCTCAATTTGTCCACATAATTTCTATCAGGATGTTTTTTTTTTATCTTCAACGATGAATAACAAATTTTGGCTCAGACGCATCTGATACAATGTCCTTTCTTTCTTTCTTTCTTTTTCTCTTCTTAAATTACGGTGGACCTCGGACCCAATATGCACGGACTTGTGACTGAGTTGCCAAAATATTTTTAGGTGTCTTGATCATACAATTTTAACAGTGTATTGATTAAAAATGAATTGAAAGCAGCGTAAAGCCTCTAAATTTGACGCATTTTTTGCCTAGGTTTCTCGTTAAAGTTTACAAAAACTGTTAAAAGTTTCACTAAAATGATGTTACATTTCTGCAAGCAATACATTCAAATATTGCTTTTAAAGAAAAATAATACAGTTTTGTTGAAATAAGGGATATCTGAGGCGATGAAAGTGTATGTTGCAAAAAAAAAAAAAATCAGGCTAAGCGACGCTTAGCCACGACAGCATTTGTCTCCTTCAGGGGTTAAGGCAAAAGGATGGAAAGAAAACATTTTAGGGGAATGGGAACACTTGGCCAATTTTTGCGCCATTTTTCAAAGGGAGACTTCCTGTTCGCTTTTTTTAAGCCCAGTCACACTGAAAAAGGGGTATTTTCTTCTTAAAGGAAAGAATTTGCTGTTGACCCCTATTGGCATGGGAGACAAAAAAACCTTTGCAGGAGTTGCTTCCCATGAAGGTGTATCCATTCCACTTAAGCTGCACATGCAATGACTAAACATGTACATACATGTATCCAGAACGCCGACAACCGTACCCTGAAAACTTTCAGTTCATCGACAGCAGTATCGGCTAAAATATAAAAATTACCACAGATGCATATAAGCGCATGCCCACACACAAATGAAAGGTAATCGTGTACACAAATGATGTATCTACATTATATCGCCCTGCACTGCAATGATACTGAATAAGAACCACGCATTTCCCCGGAAACACTTACCATATATATTTCCCTGTTTAACTCCGCTCAGCATTAAAACAAACTGTCAGCCAGACTTTCAAAACACTAAAAGCGATAGAAAACTAGTTCCGAAACGGTTTGAACCCCAAAAATGTAGAAACATTCACTTAAATAACACACTGACGAAATCGTTTCTCTGTCGGCATCCGTACTGCTCGGTCGAAATCCGTATTTCTCGGTCGACAGCAGCTTTATGTTGTACCGGCTCGGTCGACAGCACAGGTATAGAACTTGGTATTACCCCGTTAAAAGGACACGCCACCTCAGTTCCTTCGGAAGTGGTGACATAAAAAGACGCAAAAGTAATTAATTTTCTTTGTCAGACTCTTTAGTTCTGCATTTTAAATTAAAAGTGTAGGCCGTGATAAGTTGTCGTGTGAACTTCAAATTTGACTGATTCGTCTTACCAAGAGCGTATTAACGCGTTCACAGATTCTGCAGCTAATTTGCCCATAAATGCCAAGCGTTCCTTTACTGGGGCAATCGAAACTATCGAAGATCCTGATTAGATGCCACAGAATGCGGCGTCTGATCAATATCTCATATTTGCTTAAAGTACGGAACTTTAGCAATTATAATTAGACCTCTCCAAAGCGGTCGGAAAACTATGTTTGATGTCGGTCAGTGGTCAATATATAATCTCAACCCTTTCAATCCTGTACGTCGCTTCAGATACCGATACAGGTATAGATACTGATACAAACCTTATATATCCAGATCAGACGGCGTGTGACGAGCAGTCTCATCAGAATCTGCACTGTTCGCCAGTTGTCAGTGACTTTTACAAAACGCATTTCTATTTCTAAAATTTGGACACCGAATATCAATGCTAGAAGGGTTCTGGTCAGAAACTGGGGGATGAAAGGGAATGATTTTGGGACTAAACAGCAACGGCATAGGAAAATAGTGCCGTTGTTTTTTTTTTTTTTTTACTCAGCCTTCTGTGAAATCTAACAAGCATTTTGCAAACTAACAGTCCAGCTGAACTTGATTGGTTTCATTGCGTGTTCTTTTTATGTATTAATATATGCTTTTCTTTTTTCTTGAGCGAAGAACTACAAGAAGAAATGTCTAAAGAGGTGGACAAATTTTTATGCTGTACGCCCGCCTAATAAATAATAAATAAGGCTGTTAATCATATGACGTCGCGTATTAGAGTGTAATAAATCGATACTCCACTAGTGGATTAGATATGCAAATTAGTTAGATACGCCCCGTGACGTTACATGTACGACGTCATTAAGTAAGTACGTCGCATTTACTACTGGAGAATATTGACATTATTTTAAACAAATCTTGAATAAAATGCGTTTTAAATGTCATATGATAAATAGAATCTTGCATACCTGCTCGTGTATTATTACATTTATTAAACTCGTTGAGGTAAAAGTATAAAACGCTCGACAAAGCCTGGCATTTTATCCCTTTTCCTCAACTTGTTTAATACATTCCATAATACAGGACCACTCATGCAAGATCCTCTATTTTATGCCTGAATGCGTACAGGCTTCTTTTTACTCATGCTCGCGACCCCATTTCCGCTTGTCGCAGCCCAATTTCTTTCTTCCAGTTATGGGCAAAGTAGAAGTAAAACAAAGATCAGGAATCGATACAATTAACTTACTCCACCCACCAAAGACACCAAAGGGAAAGAAATACAAACATTAAGCGACCAGACCATAATGGAAACCTAAACAAAGGAAGGCCATAAGGACAGTTATTTTCCCACAAAATGGCCATATGGCCATCTAAAATTAAAAGACGCAAGTGATACACACAGTAAGTAACAAACAACAACATAGATAAATCGACACAGAAGAACCGCCTTGGAACGGTCAGTGGAAAGATTTCCACTGGGGGGGGGGGGGGCTTAAATCGATTTTACGTGGCCACAATCCTCGCCCTTACTTCCGTCGCGATTTAGACAAATAACTTGTTCATTCCGCATGAAGGCCTCCTAACTCATCAGTGCAACAGCTCCGTGATCACAAAAAATCAAGGAACCACAGAGGTGAGACAACGGTGAGGACTCGACAGCAAGAAACCACTGAAATGCTGGAGCAAAAGAAAACCAACAGTTAGACTCCGATGGGCCCGACCAGAGACAGAGCATCAGGCACCAACCAACATTACCAAGAATTAGATCTCTCTAATTCTCAATAAGCCTTTACGTTGGAGCCGTCATAGAATCTGAGGCCTGACCCACCGGCGTGCAATTAAAGAGGGAAGCAAAGTTGCCAACCGTGATTGGGTTAACTACCATGCATGCAGTCTGTCGTATTACATCCATGTTATACCCAATCTTTTTATATCGAAGAATGATTTTACGAAATTGGGTGCTGAAGTCGTTGCGGTTATATATTTTTCTGAATTTATATACTGAGTCACCATAAAATTCGGGTTCCGATAGACCTTGTTGCAGAAGAGATTTAAGTCCAATATTGAAAACTGTATTATACTGTTTTTAATCAATTAATGTCGTATTGGCCCAATTACAGGTCCAAGATCTGCTGCACTGGCCCGAGACCGAAGGCCGAGGCCACTATAGCAGACCGAGGACCTGTAACTGGGCCAATACGGAATAACTTGATTAATGATAATTTTATTGATTGACACCATTAAAATGATTATTGATTGTTGACCTCGGTGTTAATACGGATGACCTCCGAACAATACATAATCAAAATTATCAATGTTCTTTTTTACTTTAAACGGCAAACGCCGTGAGCTGCGTAAAACCGAATACTAACCAATGGAAATTGGTGTTGCATGATGACGCCGAGGTTCCGACAGTATATCGCAGAATATACCGTCGCAATTTTTTGACGTTATCTAATCGGACGTCGAGTAATATACGCAAAACAAACAAATTTTTCCCATGGAAAAATGGAATTTGTAATCTTGAGAACCTTATATAGTTTGTAGTGATTACGGGGGTTGTACAACCGCCGTGAATGTTCTCATCGGTTAGCCACCGTGTTTGCTCCAAATTATCGCCCTTGTCTATCAGATTACACACTCACTCGGGGAAGAAAGCCAGGTCTGTGTCAAAACTAATTTTTTAATGAAATTCGTAAATTCACCTATTTCTGTCGTTAGAAGGTAGCCTAGATTCTCGTAGTTGTTCATATTTTGATCGCAACTTTCGGTTTACTACTAGCGTTATAAATTTGCACAACGGGTTAATTGTTTTTTTCGATAATTGTGTGCGTGTGTATTGATTTCGAACGAACATTACACATATTGACATCATGGCTACCGCCATGACACAACGACGTGTACTTTTAGCGGGTGACTCTTTTCTCGCAAATTTGAATAAGTGGACCGGCGAGAAAGGTTTATTTAACATGAACATCGACAAGGAGCGTTTGCTCACTCTTTGGGCGGCAGTTGGTGGTGCTAAAGTGTTTTATAAAGCCAGAAAAAGTGTGTGGCATCAAACCAGCAGCATAAAAACAATCAAACCAGAAATTTTGATTCTTTCCATTGGGTCAAATGATCTCGGCCATGTGGGGATTGAGCCGAAGACGGTGACATCACAGATTTTTGAATTTGTACAATTTAGCATTGCTGAGGGAGTTAAATTTATTATCCTCTTAGAACTCCTGCCCAGATTAGGGCAATATGAAGGCTTCAATCCCAAAGTATATGAAGTCAATAACCTCATCCGAATGGAGATAAAGGATAAAGAATATAAAAATGTGTACTTGTGGGAACATTCTCGGCAGAATTTTAATTCACGATTTTTGAATGAATTTGTAGCAGCAGATGGCACTCATGTCAATGATGCGGGTTTAGTAAAATTCTATATGTCTATTAGGGGTGCTATTTTGTGGGCAGAGAAGCAGACTACCGAACAGTGCATTTAATTATTCTTGTTAGTTTCAAGTTTACAATCAGGTATTTAATACTATTTATAGTATGTGTAAATTGTTTGGTGACTCATACTCGGTCACAAAATGAGTCTGTTTTTGTCTTGCCACATAGGTCAAGCTGCGACCTTTTGTGAGTTATTGGCATTTAGGCTTCCACATGGGTCTAGCTAGTAAAGGCTTTTGCGACCTTTTGTGTGTTACGGGCCAGTAATGCTGCCAAGTAAGCGGAGTCTTTTTTCTGCAATTTTTGCCTTTTGTGAGTTATAGTCCACATGGGCATTGCAGGCTCTATTATTATGACTCTAGCTGTTGTGACCCAATTTTGTTGGTAATGTAAGTAGTTTATTAACAATTGTAATGAAAAAGTGTCCAGTTATCAGTTCAGTCAGACTATACCTACACCATTATAGCTACAATTCTGTCTTGCATTAATATATATTATTGAGTACTGGCATCATTATTCGCATTTCATTGGGCGACATGGCTTGAGATGTCATTTCATCTCAATGTCGGGTAAAAGTCCCACAAAATTGGAAGCAACTTCTCCAAAATGACCTTTACAGTGTTGACGGGGACGTTAAACCTCAAACAAACAAAACAAACAAACATTATTCGCATATACTTTCATGTATTTTCAGTGGGCTACAGGGTTTCAGATGTCATTTCATCTTGGTATCGGGTAAAAGTCCCACACAATTGGAAGCAACATCTCCAAAATGGCCTGTACAGTGTTGACGGGGATGGTAAACTTCAAATCAAACAAACAAAACAGTCATGTATCTGGATATATATTCAAATACATTTTTATATAAATATATGTATATATGTGTATGTGTGTGTATATATGTATACATGTATATATGTAGAAAAAAAAAAAAAAAAAAAAATATGAGCCATTGGCATTTCTAATCATTTTCTTCCATTTGGGACAAATATGCTTTTTGGCTCATTACATTTGGCCTTGTCTTATGAATGTTTTCATTGCTCTTAAAGGAACTCATTTTTGATTTTTAATTGTCATTCCAGATACTTTGCATTTCCCTTTTGTTTCAGCATGGTACGCAATCTTGTATCAACTCAGATGCCGTCTTCTTCCACACAGCTTTACAACCAAATATCGTCGGTACGACAGTCTAGGGCTGCCTTTCGGGGTTCGAGTTCACGGTTACGCCGCTCCAGGCTGCGGTCTGTTAGCAGACGCAGGGGGCCCATAAACAGAGAACCACGTAGCCACATGACATCTGATTTACACCAACCTGATACTAAAAAACTCAAACAGAAAAAGCAGAAATTATCTTCCTCTTCTACATCTACTTCAAAATCTACCGGTATTAAAAGAAAGAAAAACAAGGTGCCTGGTACTTCTGATAAACATTATAAGATGAAGCGTAGGAAGTTGCAAGAATCAGAGGAATCGTCATCATCGTCTGAGTCCAGTGTTAGTGAGGATTTGGATTCCTCACCAGTGAAACATATCTCTCGTAAGTCCAACAAGAAATCTCTTGTTTCTAGAAAGCAAATCTTAGATCTGTTCAGCATATCCTCATCAGACCAATCTTCAACTGGCAGCGAATCGGATGATGACAATTTGGGAATTTTTACAGATACTCAGTCCTCTTCAGTCTCAAAACACATGGAGAAAAAAATTTGGAATCGTGATTATATAAATTTATCAAAGCTTTATTATGGTAAAGAATCACTTAACCTCAGTATGTATTTGAGAAAATCTAAAGAAAACACAGTCACTTCTATGAAGAGGGCCCCACAGCGGCAAATAAGTAACATCTTGAGCTGGTGAAGAGCATTTCAACTCTATGCTAGTATTTTTTGCAAGAAATACCCAAAAGAAGGGTCTGAAATGTTTCAGTACATGTCCATAGTTCAGACATTGGCTCATAAAGGTCAGAACTGGATTTTATATGATCAGAAATTCCGACAGCTGCGGGCAAAGCGTAAACTTTCGTGGTCTCGTCTGCATGTTCAGACACATCTTTATCAGTCATTAAACAGGGCCCCATCGACATCTTACCGAGCCCAGTCTAAGAACGCGGGAAACCAGCCCACTAATGTAAGCGGCACGGGCAGTCAATCTCAGACTACAGGGGTGAATAGGGAAATTTTTCGTCGCGGATATTGCTGGCATTTCCAAAGATTCGGCAAATGTTCGCGATCATCATGCTCAAGAACACACAAATGCTCAATCTGTAATGGCCAGCATGCAGGATCAGGTTGTACAGCCTTGGGCCAGATCAGTAATCGACAATCCCAGGGTACATCAGGCAGTACCCCGTCTGCAATTGCCAACGCCAGTCAAAGCTAAGATTTTAGACCATTATTTGGAGGGCTATAATCAGGATTTACGGCGGTTTATTATTGACGGGTTCCTTAAAGGATTCCCATTGGGCATTGTAGGTTCAGTACCTCCTTCTCTATCAGGTAACCACCCTTCAGCTTTGGTACATAGTCGATTCATTGATGATAAATTAAAGAAAGAATTGGGTCTTGGAAGGATTAAGGGCCCGTACCAATCACCACCTTTCAAAAACTTCAAAACAAGTCCGTTAGGAGTCGTTCCCAAGAAGGAGCCAAACACTTTTCGGTTGATTCAGGATCTATCTTTTGGGGCTCCTGGAACTGCAGTGAATCATTGCATTCCTCTTGAGAATGCTACTGTATCCCTGGAAACTTTTGACGATGTAGCAAAACTGGTAATAGCCTGTGGTCAGGATTGCTTACTCTCGAAAGCCGATGTACAAGAGGCCTTTCGGATTATTCTCCTTTCACCTTTAGAATATCATAACTTGGGTTTTATATGGTCAGGTGAATTTTATTTTGATAGGGTTTTGGTCATGGGGGCGTCTAGCTCGGTCAGAATTTTTGAGACCGTCTCCAAGAGTATACAGTGGGTTCTTCAATCAAAGCTAGGAGTAGCTCATGTATCTCACATTATTGACGATTTCATCTTCGTTGGTCGGGCTGGAACATCTGAATGTTCAGATTCTTTGGAAAAGTTTTTTCTCTTTTTGTAACGAAGTTGGCATTCCAATAAAACAGTCAAAAACTGTAAAACCTACAACCTGTGCTCCTATTCATGGTATTGATCTTGATACGCATACAATGGAAGCCCGGTTACCGCAGGATAAATTAGTTGAACTTAAATCTCTGCTTCACGTTAACCTGCTTAGGAAAAAGATCAAGTTTCAAGACCTACAATCGTTACTAGGTCACTTGAACTTTGCGTGCAAGGCTATTAAACCTGGCCGCTGTTTTTTGCGGAGACTATATGATCTCACTTGCGGTTCTCATAAACCGAACCACTTTGTTCGTCTAAACTGTGCTGCTCGTGCTGATATCAAAGTGTGGTCCACATTTATTGACCAGTATAATGGTCGAACTATTCTCACAGATGATCAGTTTGTTTCATCCAATTCTTTACAGTTATACACAGACGCTGCCGGGTCTAAGGGATTTGCCTGCATGTATCAGCAGTTTTGGACTTGGGGGGCTTTTTCAGAGAGAATCAAACAGTTTCACATCAATATACTCGAACTGTACCCTATAACATTGGCTGTTTATCTTTTTGGAAGCAATTGGCAGAATAAGAATATCTTATTCATGTGTGACAACATGAGCATAGTATATTGCCTCAATAAGCAGACTAGCAAAGACAAATTAATTATGCGACTGCTCAGAATAATAGTGCTACAGAGTTTAAAGTTCAATTTTTGCTTTCAGGCTAAGCACATTCCGTCGAAATCTAATGCTATTTGCGATAATCTTTCTCGTTTTAAGATCGAAGAGGCAAAAGCTCTGGCAAGCCATCTACAAGACGATCCAGAAGGAATACCTCCAGATCTAACTCCAGAAAGTTTGTTGTTGTCGCCAACAGACTGCTAAAAGCCTCATTAGCGCCAAGAACTAGGAGGACTTACAAAAAGTTTATGCTCAGATATAAACATTTCTGCATTCATTCTTTGGGTCTAAATCCTGTACCGGGCTCCCCGGGGATAGTATCTCAATTTATAGCTTATATGTATGTTCTTGGCTATTCCCCATCTTCCATTTCAAGTCATCTGTCAGCAGTCAGTTTCTTTCATAAATTAAAGGGTTATGCAGATCCATGTCAAGGTTTTATGGTACAAAGAGTTTTACTTGGCTGTAAAAAATCTGCTCCCTCTTTTGACTTGAGAAAACCAATTTTGTTACAAGATTTAAACAAAATGGTTAGATCCTGTAAATACGTGTTTGCAGAATATGAAAAATGCCTATTTTCAGCATTATTTTTAATTGCTTTCCATGGTTTTTTTCGCATTGGCGAATTGATTCCATCTAACAAGCAATATTTCAATAGAGTAGTTCAGTTAAAAGACATCACTTTACATAGACACTCAGTTCACATTTACATTTACCATTACAAAACCAGGCGTTCCCAACAGCCGGCCCAGGTTGTCATTGGCAATAGGGATACTAAATTCTGTCCTGTGAAAGCATTAAGGAAGTATTTAAGGTTACGGGGTTCACAAACAGGGCCTTTGTTTTTACTCTCTAATGGGTTGACTGTGACATCCAGCATCTTTAACAGAGCTTTAAAGGAAGTCCTGGCTTTTGTGGGCTTGTCCCCTCAGTTCCATAAGGGTCATAGCTTCCGCATAGGGGCTTGTTCGGAAGCAATAAAGCAGGGGCTCTCAGAAGAAACTGTGATGACTCTGGGTCGTTGGTCTTCAAAAACGGCCTTCCGCCGGTATATTCGTATTCGTTCGCAAATAGGATTAGCATAGTACATTTTCAGATTGCCGTTGTGGGACCTTGTTCATGGTGAACTCTTCCATGTGCGCCTATCCCTCTGTAACATTATTGTAGGCATTAAGGGTAATTTCCATATTAGCTTATCAAAAATGTGTGCTAATACGTTTAATTGTGTAGGGTTCAACAAATCAAACTGGCCTCTTAGGTTTCAACACTTAAATGGTGTAAGAAAAAAAAAATGTTTTATATCGAACCATGTTACAGAGAGGTTTAGGTGTTCATGTGTATATAGAATTTGGTCTTAATATTTGGGTGTGCCTTCAGAATTATTTTCATTATTGAATAGCAAATGATTTTATTATACAGTTCATTTGTCCTTTTGGGGGAGAGCTGCTTTGATGTGTGCTGCTTTCCTCCCATGGGATTTCACGGAACATGTTTTGTGAGGGACGGCATCATTGGGGTGTGATGTTGTTCTTTCTCAGGACATGTTACCGACTTAACGTAGAATCATAGTGATAAGTGAAGCTCTGAGGTCCTTCAGTTTCAATAGCAGTTGAACTTGAAGTTGTGCATATGGATGTATAAAACAAATTACAGAACTGAATTTCAATTTCTTTATCACAGTGTTTACCGGTATGCATTGATTTTGAGATTTTCGTTTATGTACAAATTGTCTTTCCCATAATCTCATTGCTTCCCTATATTTGAGGTCGTGAGTGAGAAGTAATTTTATAGTGCAGTTCACTCAGTCTGGGGAGGGAGAGCTTCATTGGGGTGTGTTGTTTTCCTTCCCCTGATTGGGGGCGTTGCATGTAGCTCGTCGTGTGGAGGGACAGCAACATTGGGGTGTGGTGTTTTTCCTTCACGGAACGTGTCATTGCATCAAATTCTGGGTTGTGAGGGTTTGCTGGATTCGATGTCTTTAGATTGTCCATATTTTTAATGTTTGTATTCTTGTGGCTTGGCTTTATCCAAGTTATCCTTATGTAGAACGTTTCATTCAGATAAGACAATTGATCAGCATGTGCATCACGGTGTGTCTGCCTTATGTAATGGGCTACTAAAATTTCAGGGTACTTGCTGGCATTGTTGGCCAAGCAAGACATATATGCCTAGTTGGGCAATTTTGCACCACCTCCTATGTTTTATATGTATCGGTTTACAATGCGTTGGTACAGGTTTATACAAATAATTCTTATGCGAGCCTGTTTCCCCTTTGGTTGGCCTTGGTTGGGGGGTGGGGCGGCCAACTTTGTGGCTATCCATTCATTATAACTATTAACCATCATAATGGGTTATCTCCCTTGTTTCAGTAACTGTATTATTGTATTGTACGCAATTGTTTGAAATACAGTTCGTCAAGGTTTAACACCCTTGACATTTTCAACTCAAACATGAATTGGTAGTTTATAACATTCCTCGCCAGCAAATGAACGCAGGGGTACCGGGCTCGCATCAGATATTGTTGTACTGGAGATAATGTCCATTTTCATCTTAGCCTGGTTGTCAAGATTATAAAACAAACAAATTTTTCCCATGGAAAAATGGAATTTGTAATCTTGAGAACCTTATATAGTTTGTAGTGATTACGGGGGTTGTACAACCGCCGTGAATGTTCTCATCGGTTAGCCACCGTGTTTGCTCCAAATTATCGCCCTTGTCTATCAGATTACACACTCACTCGGGGAAGAAAGCCAGGTCTGTGTCAAAACTAATTTTCCTCTTCCTCCCCTCCACCCACCAGGTGGAGCGGCCAGCTTTGTGGCCCCGTTCATCAGAAGTATTACCATCATACTGCGTTATCTCCCTTGTTTCAGTGATTGTATTATTGTATGTGAGGGGGGGGGGGGGGGGTGGGGCGGCCAACTTTGTGGCTATCCATTCATTATAACTATTAACCATCATAATGGGTTATCTCCCTTGTTTCAGTAACTGTATTATTGTATTGTACGCAATTGTTTGAAATACAGTTCGTCAAGGTTTAACACCCTTGACATTTTCAACTCAAACATGAATTGGTAGTTTATAACATTCCTCGCCAGCAAATGAACGCAGGGGTACCGGGCTCGCATCAGATATTGTTGTACTGGAGATAATGTCCATTTTCATCTTAGCCTGGTTGTCAAGATTATAAATGCATTAGAATTAGGGGATAACTGTATTGAAAATTGTCATTTGGGGAGGTGAATCGGAGGTTTTACGGTCGGAAATTCCGTTTTAAGGCGACGCGTCAGCGGAGCCGTAAAACGCAATTTGCGACCGTGAAACCGACGATTTACCTCCCCAAATGACAATTTTCAATACAGTTTTCCCCTTTCTAATGCAATTTTATGTGTGTTTTCTTAGAAATTGTAATATTTTGCACAGAGCAACAAACGAGGTGAACTGCGTAAAACCAAATGCCAGCCAATGAAAAATGACGTTAAGTGATGACGTCGGGTTTCCGACAGTATATCGCAGAAGATACTGTCGCAAATTTTTGACGTTATCCAATCAGACGTCGCGTTACATACGCAAGTGCATTAGAATACGTCCTAACCTCCGTGGATGACAACAGACTGTGTACATTATATGCACTCCAGATTTGCAGGATGAAATCCTACACAGTAATCATGTCATTACGGTCGGATAGAGTTTATTACTCAGCCCATTTCAAATATGAGATTTATAAACCGAGAGAGGTTGAATATCCAATGAAGAAACGAGTGCGCTAGCGCACGAGTTTCTTTATCGGATGTTCAACCTCCCGAGGTTATAAATCCCATATTTTAAATGGGCTGAGTCAATAAACTGTAAAAATGCATTGACGGGTGGGGTGGTAGAGAAACAATAAAACATATGCTATATAAATTTTGGTTTTACCCACTTTACTCTGATAATAACAATGGTACATGTCACAAAATCACATAGAAATTATTTTCAAATTGCAAATAGTCATGATATACATGTTTCTTACACGCTTTTCAATAAATGATAAAGATTTCACAGTGGAATCTAAATCGATATTTTCACTGATATTTTCACTGTTTCATACAGTGAAAATAAGTTGTAAAGGTCAATGTATCCTAAAAAATAACATATATTCTCTGTGTGTGAAGAGTCAATTAGCTAAAAGTTATGTATGTGTGACAGAAATTACGTCACGCACATTTTCACATCATTCCCACGTTAATGACGTTACTTTTTGCACCTAACTACGCAACGTTAGTAACGCACACGACACCAGACAAGCATAGCAACTTAGACATTATTTAAATGCACATTTCCAATGAACATTTTGATAAAGTTGCGCTTTAACCTGTTTTCTAGGTGCAAACATTTAGTTTACACCCAACATTATACCAGTAAACACACTGAACATCTCTCAATCGCAGCTTAATCGTCATAGAAAACGTTTGTTCCCTGTGATAATGGCTGACGTATGGAAGCCCTGGAGGGGCTTCTGACTTCACCACTTCTGACTTCTTACTTCAATACTTCTAACTTAATGACTTCTTACTTCTAACTTCATTACTTCTTACTTCTAACTTCCGACTTTTAAATTTCAACTTCTTACATCCGATTTCTAACTTCAAATTTCATGATTTCTAACTTCTTTTTTAATGACTTCTGTCTTCTAACTTCCTGCCTTCTAACTTCATGAATTTCAACTTCCGACTTCTAACGTCCTTCTTCTAAGTTCCTACTTCTAACTTCTGACTTCTAACTTCCTACTACTAACTCCAGACTTCTACTTCAGACTTAGACGTTAGAAGTCGGAAGTTAGAAATGGGAAGTTAGAAGTGGAAAGTTAGAAGTAGGGAGTCGGAGGTAAGAAGTCATAGTGTTAGAAGTAATGAAGTAAGAAGTCAGAAGGGGACTTCTAACTTCACCACTGCAGACTTCTTTCTTCAATACTTCTAACTTCATGACTTTTAACTTCTAACTTCATCACTTATTACTTCTAACCTTATGACTTCTTACTTCCTGCTTCTAACTTTCGACTTCTAAGTTTCTCCTTCTAACTGCCGACATCGAACTTCCTACTTCTAACTTCTGACATCTAACTTCGGAAGTAAGAAGTCAGAAGCTAGAAGTCGGAAGTCAAAAGTCGGAAGTTAGAAGTCGGAAGTCAAAAGTCGGAAGTTAGAAGTAGGAAGTTAGAACTAGGAAGTTAGAAGTCAGAAGTGGGAAGTTAGAAGTAGGAAGTCGGAAGACAGAAGTCATGAAGTTAGAAGTACGGAAGTAAGAAGTCAGGAGTCCCTCGAGGGCTTCCATACTGACGCTTTGACATTGCGTTACAATTTACAATAATTATTTAAAACATGTAAGAAACAGAAAATTTGATTTTTTTTCAGTGTAAGATCAATTTTTATTTCACGCATGAACACAAAAATGAAGTATATCCACTCATGGCTTCGCCACACATGAAAATATTTTTTTTCTGCGTTCATTCGGTGAAATAAAAATCGATCTTACACTAAAAAAATCAAATATTCTCTATATGCATTCTTTTTTGGTGTGTATGTTTTTGTTGCACTCAAAAGGAAATGATCTGCCCATCATGTTAACAAGTTCGTTTAATGAACACCCCTCTAAGCCCCACTTTATATAGAAAATACTGGGGTTTACGGGGATAAACATTATTTTTCTTTTTTCTGCACCAGGACATTGTTTGTAGAGGCGTTTCTAATCAGTACACACCACATACATTATCGGGGTAAAATAAGAAAAAAATCTGGTCACCTAGTAACATAAGGCTCAAGAGAACAGCAAGGTCTGATCAGACTGCGCGAATGAGGTCTGATATTTGTCTTAGCTGGTGGGTTAGGTGACATTTCAGGTGCCGTACGCTGGTGCATTGGCTGTTGTGCGCAAACAAAAACATACACAGTAGCTTCACAGTATTAATATATAAAACATAGCAGAAAAAAATAAACGAACTTCACAATCAAAGGCAAACAAAACATACTGCCATCCCGAGACATCACTAAATGAAATGAATTTACACAAATTAACATGGTTGTACATGTACGGAACCCTGGAAGGGGCATGCAATTTATTTTAATAGGTTGTGCGAACAAGATAATATCTTGTGTGCACAAGATATCATCTTGTGCGTTGTTTGCACAACTTATTATCTTCTGCGCACAAGATAATATCTTGTTCGCACAACTTATTATCGTGTGTGCACAAGATTGTATCTTGTTTGCACAACATAGATCTTGTGCGAACAACATAATTTCTTGTATGGACAACATAATATTTTCTGCGCACAACTTATTATCTTGTTCGCACAGCATAATATCGTGTGCACACAAAATATAATCTTGTGCGCGCTACTTATTATCCTGTTCGCACAATATATTATCTTGTTCGCACCACGTATTATCTTGTTCACACATCATATTATCTTGTTTGCACAACATAGATCTTGTGCAGACAACATAATATCTTGTGTGTACAAGATGTTATCTAGCTCGCACAACCTAATATCTTTTGCCGACAACATAATATCTTGTGCGCACAATACACTATCTTGTGCGCACAAGATAGTATCTTGAGGGCACAAGATAATATCATGTTCGCTCACCTTAATATCTTGCTCGCACAACATATTATCTTGTTAGCACAATTTAATCAGATACATAATCGGATTAATTTGTTATTGTTTGTCTTTGGGTGTTTGTGTCGCTTATATTATTTTATTTTGGATATCCTATTGGTCATTTTGTGGGAAAGTAACTGACCTTTTGGCTTTCCGCTGTCGGTGTTTCCATTAGGGTCTGTTGTTTCATGTTTGTGTTTCTTTTCCTTTGGTGTCTGTGATGGGAGCTGTGGGTTAATTGTATCGATTCCTGATCATTGCCTCCACTTTTATTTTAGACCTTCTAAGCGGCTTACCAGTACTCCTGTGTGGTCGGTTTCAGCTCTGCGTGGACGAATCATGCAGCCCAATCTATTTCTCAAAGCCCCGATGGTGGTGGTGGGGGGGGGGGGGGCAGGGTTCAGGAAGAAACAAGGATTTTAGCAATTCTGAAACTCCATGTTACACCCATGGTTTCACACCGTCTTACAGCTTAATCAGGCTAAACGTTAGTGAGCAGATGTTGTTTGAAGGTTTTCAAGATGTCATGGCAGCCATCTTGGCTATCAGAACACAACAATTTTAGAAATTCTTAACTCTTATCTTGCTGTTCACGACAACCCCTATCTTTGCAAACAGTGTAGACCCAGATCAGATGGCTTCTGAAGAAGCCATCTGATCAGGATCTACACTGTTTGGCATTCAGTTTACGAATTTGTAGCACTAAATTACATCAAGTAATTTGATTGGTCGATAGACAGAAATGGGTGTGGCTTAGATGAATATTCAGCAAGAGAAGGGTTAATCTTCATGACACCCTGATGCTTCACCTCAAGTCCAATCTAACTTCTGACTTACAGTTTGAGACGAGATGTCATTTAAAACATTTCAAAAATAGCTTCCATGATGGCTACTATTGATAGCTACCATGTTGGCCACTATTGATATCAAACGAAACTAATTTTGCAATTCTGAATCTTACCTCCCTACAACTTCCAACTCAGTTTCAACTGAAAATTATATGTCTATGGGAGACTGAAGGGCAAGTAACTCTCATGTGAATAGTCCGATCTGCCCCCAAAACAAAAAGGTCCCAGACTTTATGGCTGCCCTCATTATTTGTAAGTCTGATGAAGATTCCATCAAGAATGAAATCGCTATTATCTGGATAACATTCTCCTAAGTGTATGAGGTCCTCAAGTATGTGTAACTCTTATGCCAGCCAAATGCAAGCTTGTCCTGAATTTTATGCCTGTCCTCATTACCTGCAAAGTTGATGAATATTTTATAAAAAATGAAGCCAAAATCTATCGGACAACATTTTTCTGCAAGCTTGATATGGATACTATCATAAATGAATCCACTGTCGAGCAGACAACATTTCCCCATTATACGTATATGGAAGACTAAAGTGCAAGTAACTCTCATGTGAATAATCCAATGTGCCCAAACTCAAACTTGTCCAAGATGCTATGGCTGTGCTCATTACGTACAAGTTGTATGAGCCAATAAAAATAAAGTCACTATCTCCAGGACAACATTTCCCCAGTTTATGTCTATGGGAGACAAAAGGGATAGTTACTCTCATATGAATAGTCCGATCTGCTCTAAAGACGAACTCATCCAAGATTGTATGGCTGTCCTCATTACCTGCAAGTTGAATCAGGATCTAATAAAAAATAAAGTCAATATCACCCGGACAATATTGTCCCCATTATATATCTATGGTAGACGAAAGGGCAAGTAACTCACGTGTGCGTTAGCCGAACTGACCCAAATTTTAAACTCGTCCAAGATTTTATAGCTGTCCTCATTACCTTCAAATTAAATGAGGATCAGGTCAAATTTAAAGTTACTATCGCCTGAACCACATTTTTCCAATTATATGTTAATAGGAGACGAAAGGGCAAGTAACTCTCATGTGAATAATCCGATCCGACCAAAATTCGGACTCGGCCAAGATTGTATGGCTGTACTTATTACCTTCAAATGGAGGATCAGATAAAAAATAAGTTCGCTATCACCTGGACAACATTTTTCCCATTATAAGTCTATGGGAGATGAAAGGGCAAGTTGCTCTTATGTGAATGATCCGATCTGCCCAAATTTCGAACTCATCCAAGATTTTATGGCTGTCCTCATTGCCTACAAGTGGAGGATCAGATCAAAAATAAGGTCGCCATCGTCTATGGGGGACAAAAGGGCAAGTAACTCTAATTCGAACAACCTAATCCGTCCCATATTCGAACTTGTCCAGGATTTTATGGCTGTCTTTATTACCTACAAATTTGTTGAGGCTAAAATAAAAAAAGAGCATATATGGCCCGGAAATCATTTACCCATTATAAGTCTATGTGGGACGAAATGGCAAGTAACTCTGACGAAAACATTCCTATCTGTCCAAAATTTGAACTTGTCCAAGAATTTATGGCTGTCCTTATCGCCTACAAGTTGGTTGAGAATCAAATAAAAAATAGAGCGTCTATCACCCGGACAACCGTTTCCCCAATTATAAGTCTATGGGGGATGAAAGGGGCAAGTAACTCAGACACGAACAATCCAATCTGCATCAAATTCGAGCTTGCCCTAGATTGTATGGTTGCCCTCATTACCATGATTTCCTACAAGTTTAGTTTATACAAATTTATTTTAGTTCGATTGCGATGGAAGCTTCAAGCTTATTTAATCGCTCTCGAACACTCATTCCGGATGTTTTCACGCGCGCGGGAGAGAGACAGTGACTATTATACCACTGCTACCCATTTACACCTGGTCGGAGTGAGGCAGTGTCATTACGTGTCTTGCCCAAGGACACACCTCGACACCGGGTGCCGGATTCGAACGCACAACCTCTCGATCATGAGTCGAACGCTTTAATCACTGCGCTATCGAGGCTAACCTACAAGTTTGATGAGCCTCCAATCAAAAATAAAGTACATATTGCCCGGACAACATTTTCCCCATTATAAGTCTATGGGGGATGAAATGACAAATAACTCAGACCTGAACAATCCGATCTGCCGAACTCATCCTAGATTTTATGGCTGTCCTCATTACCTATAAGTTTGATGGGCAGCCAATAAAAATTAATTAGCTATTGCCCGGACAACAAAAGTTAACGACGGACGACAGACGCCAGGCGCCAGACAACGGACAACAGGCCACGGCAGCAGACTGAGCTAAAAAGGAAAAAGTATAAAATACCATAGTTACCCTCTTATAGATGAATATTGTCCCAAGATTTCAAAGTTATCATGTTATATTTTTATAAATCGGTTCAGTACAAGATTATGTTATTCAATTAAAAATATAGCTAATTTGTATAGTTCATGCAAAGTTTATGCCAAACACTTTCCATGTAGTCCAGAATTGAATAGATTTTCAAGATGAAATATGATACGGATGTTTTTATCGTCAAATATTGAATTCAGAATATTATATACTCGGTCGAAAAAGTTCCTATACATACAAAAATTGCTTCTTATACCATAGCTACTACAAAAGAAAAATACACAACAAATGATTTGTTTTGGTTAGAGGACTCATTTGTCCATGCAAAAACCCAAACTGTTTTTGCTTTTGTAAACTCGCAAGCCTGGGCTATGGTTTTAAACACCCAAAGTGTAACTGTGACAATTTCGCAGAATGTATCATTACAAAAGCCAAGATTTAACACCATAAAAAATTAAACTTAGCACAAGATTTCTAAATCCGATTCTTTGAAAATCTGTGCAAAATGCTGCTTTCAATTGAAACTCCATAGAAAATGTCAATTGGAAGTGCTACATGCTACATCCGTTTTCAGCATTGTTTTCCATCATGGTTAAAAGCAAAGCGCTTTTTAAAGAAATTGTAAAAATTGAATGACAGGTATAGAAATAACAACAGTTTTAAAATGCTATATTTTTAATTGAAAGGGAGATAATCTGAGAATTTCACAAATTAAAGCCTTCATTGTAGTGCAAGGTCATGAGATATTGTAAAGGTAAAGTGAGTGTCGATGTTTAATGGACATGATCTTTCATCTCCGACGCAAAATGATCATCTGCGCATGCGCAGTGCCAAATTCCTAGCAAAACCTTTCTAGACACATATTGCAAGACAGCTCTTGAGCAGAATAGTATTGGCAAATGCATTTTATAGCTAAACGTCCGATTCGTATGTTTACAGCCATCTTTAGCTGAATGGCTACCGGATAGCTACTGGAATTTACCCGGACCTTGGTATAGAGTATATCATATGTGATGTATGTACATATCTTTGAAATACATGTTTTTACATTGACATTGAGCTCCCTGTCGCAACCAGACACCGTCGTGATATGACTGAAAAATTGTTGAAAGCGACGTTAAACCCGAATTCACACACACACACACACACACACACACACACACACACACACACACACACACACACACACACACACACACACACACACACACACACACACACACACACACACACATTTTACATTGAACAGAAACTCATGCGAATGCAAAAAGAAAATAACAACAATATAAACAACACAAAAAAGCAGCAACAAAATACGTGATGATTGTGAAAGCACTGAATCTGTATATCACAATACCTGTTTTCTCCCAGAGTTCAGAGGTCTATATCAGCAGTTTTTCGTTTACATTTTAGCCAAGCCAATTTAAAATGGTCTACATCACGTGAACAAGTCCGTGAAATAAAGACACCCCTATACCCCCGCTTTATATATATATATATATATATATATATATATATATATATATATATATAAAACTGGGGTTTATGGGGGTAAACATTATTTTCCTTATTTCTACTCAAAGACAGGTTGTGGCTACTCGTTAGCACCCAAAACCTATGTTTAGAGTATAAATAAGAAAAATATCACAAAAATTAATCCGAAAAATGACCCTTTTTTGAGGTTTGAAAAATGCACTATATCACACGGATCTATTATAGTCATGATAACATTCTCCTATTTACCTCATTGTAACAGAAGTACACAACCAACCAGCAGGACTAGAGAAATTGCTTCCATTACGATAACACATCCGTGTGATATAGTGAATTTTTCAAACCTCAAAAAAGGTAATTTTTCTGATGAAAATTTGTGATATTTTTCTTATTTATACTACAAACATAGGTTTTGGGTGCTCGTTAGAACCGCCTCATTGAGGCGGTTCTAACGAGTACCCACAACCTATGTCTTGGAGCAGAAATAAGGAAAATAATGTTTACCCCCGTAAACCCCAGTTTTCTCTATATAAAATGGGGTTTAGGGGGGTCTTCATTTCACGGACTTGTTCACGTGATGTGAAATTGCTTCCACGACCTCAGTTGTATTCTTTTACATATGAGCCAAACTTTTATGAAAATGATCTATAACACTCTCCGATTTTTGTTATTCAAACACGGATGCGCATATTACTAAAACACACATATTTAAATACAGTAGATCCTCGTTATCTCAAACTCTGATATCTCAAACAATGCCTTAAGTCAAACTAAATTTTGTGCACTTTTATGTTAGATTTGCTATATGTTCCTAAGATATAATAATAATTAATGTATATTAAAAATTTTACCACCCAAAATGAAATCTTTCAGAACAAAATTCTGATATGTTTCATATTTCTGCTGAAAACATAGATTGATTCTGGCGAGACTGAGCTTATGCGCAGACTCGCCTGTCCCTTTGCTGGTCGCCTAGGCGATACGAAGTGTCCTTTTCTCATGAACAGGGCCATCATGCTAGAGAGTTTCTCAAAACTGAACTAAAGAATAATAAAATGTATACAGATAACAATTTTGGGTCAAAAATTGTATACAATATACAAATTGTAGACTGAGTACCACAGAGTGATGTATAACTGGCCTGAAGAATATGGACCACTCAGGGCCAACAACACATCAACACCGTAACTACTATATATAGATGCACATGCAGTATTATAGCGTTATTTCATGGCTGTTTAGGGGTTAGTTAAAACTACTGCCCCGGGGTGCCTAGGGCAACCCCATGCATTATTCCCGGAGGCCGTTGGCCGAGGGCAATAGTAACTGGGGCCGTCCAAAGCGCCGAAGTTTTGTTTTCCCCCATTACAAACATAAAATAATTGTTTTATAAATCAACTAGTGGACGAAAAACATCCTGGTCCCCGCTAAATAGGGCTTGAAGAAATAAATGGGCTGCATGATGCTTCCACCCAGAGCTGAATCCGACCGCACACGATTACTGGTAAATCGCTAAGAGGATCTAAGCCCGCCCAGGCAAAGCGGTGCGAGTTGGACCGTCCATGCTTATAAACTCTATTGGTATCATTGGGCGACAGGGCTTGAGATGTCGTTTCATCTCAATGGCGGGTAAAAGTCCCACAAAATTGGAAGCAACGTCTCCAAAATGACCTATATAGTGTTGACGGGGACGTTAAACATCAAATCAAACAAACAAACAAATGAAAAATATTCATTGAAGAAAACAATTAATACCAACAATATGAAGTTTAAATGAAACAGTGTATACACATTACGAGGTTTGAGTTCAACAGTGAAGAACATCACCAGACTGCTCCGCCAAATTGCTCTACATTACGAAAACAGGCCTATATAATTTTGACCCCCTTAAACCCCACTTTTAAATAGTAAAACTGGGGTTTACAGGGGTAAACCTTATTTTTCTTATTTCTGCTCTAAAATATAAATTGCGGTTACTCGTTATAACCGACTCGATTAGGCGGTTCTAACGAGTACCAACAGTCTATATTTTGAACAGAAATAAGAAAAAATTTCACAATTTTTCGGCTTTAAATTTTCATTTTTTTCAGCGATAAATGTTACAATGTATTAATATAGGCGTGTTTTTGTAATGGATTTGGGTCTGCATTTTTGTCTACAAGCGTAAACTTAGATAGTTTAGATCTGTCGGTTTTTGCTTCGGAACCATTTAAGAAACGGTCCTGACTGGTTGAATGTTATTTTCTACTGTCTCGCCATTATTATTATTTACCCCAGTGATTAAAACCCGGGAATGACCGGAACACATCCGTAAGTTTATCACGCGTATGCATGCTCTAATACTAACAAAATAAGCATGCTTTCTGCCAGTGACCTTTATAAGCATATAAATTTAGGTCACTAATGATGTTGATTTTGCTTCCATATCACAGTACAACTATGTTTATTTGTTTCCCTTTCTTTTAAAAAAGATATACTTGGAAATACTTTGCATTACGTAAGCACTGGGAAGGTAATCAAAGCAGGAACCAGAATCAAGATTTTTTTGTGGGACTTTTACCCGAAATTGAGATTAAACGACATCTCAAGCCCTGTCGCCCAAAGAAATCTCAGAGGTTCATAATCTAACTACGGTCCGGCTCGCATCATTTAACCTGAGCAGGCTTGGAACTTCTTAGCGGTTTACCAGTACCCATGTTCGGTCAGTTTAAGCTCTCTGCAGAAGCAACATGAAAAACAATATAGGCATGTTTGCTCATGTAGAAGTCAAAAATAGCTCACTTCTTTTCATATGGTATGTTTGGTAATAAAAGATGTTACCCATCACAAACACATATTTGGGTTTTACAGGGTAATACATACATGTAGTCTTTTTCTTATTTCTCCTCAAAATCATAGAAATATGAAAAAAAAATAGAAATTTTCATCTGTACATTTTCATTTTTGGTGGTAAAATTTTCAATATACTTTATAGTAATGCGTCGGGTTTGTGACATGACATCTAATCCGTCAAAACACAACACAACATACCAACTATACATCACGTGAACAAGTCCGTGAAATGAAGACCCCACTAAACCCACTTTACATAGAGAAAACTGGTGTTTATGGGGGTAAACATTATTTTTCTTATTTCTGCTCCAAAACATAGGTTGTGGGTACTCGTTAGAAACGCCTTACTGAGGCGGTTCTAACGAGCACCATCAACCTATGTTTTGAACATTTGTAACAAAAATATCGAGGATTTTCATCAGAAAAGTAGCCATTTTGGAGATGTGAAAAATGCACTAATGTCGAATGGGTGTGTTATCGTAATGAGAACATCCATAATGCTTTGCGTATACATATGCTGTTCTTTGTCTCTGCTTTGTCAATGTGTACATGCCATAATTCCCACGGATCGAACATATTTGGGACCATTCATTACGAAAACACGCCTGTACAAATACATTGTAACCTTTATCGCCGAAAAAATGAAAAATTTTATAACAAAATATAGATTTTGGGTACTCGTTAGAACCGCTTCATCGAAGCGGTTCTAACGACTACCCAAAATCTATATTTTATACCAGAAATTAGGAAAATTAGGTTAACCCTACTAACCCCAGTTTTACTACATAAAAGTGGGGTTTCAAGGGTCAAATTAATAGAGGCGTGTTTTCGTGTTGAAAAATTGTCCAAGACGAGGGTATTACGAGCAAGGGAGGATTGATTATAGCCACAGGTCATTAGGCATAATGGGGATACAATGTAATATTTCTTTAAAATAAAAGTATACCGTGTGTACTCATTAGAAACTCCTCATCGATGTGATTCTAATCAGCACACACTACACATTTTCTGGTTAAAATATGATACAATATATACATCACGAAAACATGCCTGCTTAGTTTTTACCCCTTTGAACCTCACTTATATATAGTAAAACTGGGGGTTACAGGGGTAAACATTGCTTTTCTTAATTCTGCTCTAGATTGTGGGTACACGTTAGAGCCGCCTCGATGAGGCGGTTCTAACGTGTATAGAGGCCATGCTAACGTGTACCTACAATATATATTTAGAGCAGAAATAAGAAAAAAATATCATGTTTTTTCACCCTGAATTTTTCATTTTTACGGCGGTAAAAGTTACAGTGTATTTGTATAGGCGTGTCTTCGTGACGTACGAGGGCTGATTGATATGTTGTAAGCCTCATATTGAAGGATTTGAATTTTGTCGGACATATTGTATTATTTTTCAACATAATCCCCTTCAGTATCTATATATTTTTGCCAGCGGTGTTCTCGTAAGGGCCTCAATGCTAAAATTTATAGAACTCTTTTTCTTGACTGTTTAGAAAGTAATCCGATGCATATATGACGTCTTCATGCCTAAAATAGCCGTTTTCAGTTTTGGAACTAGATGAAAGTCTAATGGAGCGAAATCAGGTGAATAAGGCGGATGCTCAATCAATTTAAAGCCACAATCGTGAATGGCAACCCTAGCAATGACAGACTTGTGAACAAGAGCATTGTCGTGATGGATCAAAACACCTTTAGTCAGCTTGCCGCGGCGCATAAGTTTAATATTGTCCCGTAACTGCGTCGGAAGTGAAGCATAGTATGTGCCATTGATTGTTCGTCCATTTTGGAGATAAGCTATTAGCAAAATACCATCTGTATCCCAGAATACCGAGGCCGTAACCTTCTCAGCTGATGAAACAGCCTTTGCCTTCTTTGGCGGGTGTGAGCCAGGGTGCTTCCATTGTTTCGATTGTTGACTGGCCTATGGGGTAAAAAGATGGACCCATGTTTCATCCTGAGTGACAAATCTTTGAAGAAAGCTAAAAGGGTTAAGATTAGCACGCGATAATGTGCGCCTGGTGTGCTTCTGATCAACTGTCCGAAGTCTTGGTACCCATCGGGGAGAAATCTTTCTCATTGCAAGATCTTCTGTCAGAATGGAATGTACTCTTTCCTGTGAAATGCCAACTCTACTGGCCATATATCTTTCTGTGACTCGTCTGTCAGTCATAACAATATCATGGACTTTTTTTACCATTTCTGGTGGCGCAATATTGACAGGCCTTCCAGGACGGGGATCGTCCTCAAGGCTCTGTCTGCCGCGCTTTAATTCCGTCACCCACCTTTTCACTGTAGCATATGAAGGAGCATCTTTCCATAGTGTTACTACAATATCGTTATGGATATCCTTTTTTATGTAAATATTGGATCTCTGCTCTTTCCCCGATTTTGTCAATTTTGCAAAAGCGGCTTGTCTTGTTTACTTAAGAGTGCTATCTCGTCGATATAAACTGACCAAATTAGACCAGTGCTTGGGTACATTGCCCTATATAGTCAGAGAATAGTAGGGCTTAAAAAGAACATCGCTGCATACCCCCTTCAATACGAGGCTCACAACATATCAATCAGCCCTCGTATATATAGTTACATCTGCAGTTTTATGATTATACCTAGGGACTTAACCCTTGTCCTGCTGATCTCGAATATGTCTTATCTTTCAAACAATGAAGATCCAGATCAGATGGCTTCTGAAGAAGCCATCTGATCAGGATCTACATTGTTTGCCATTCAGATGGTGAATTTGTTGCAATAATTTGCATCAAGTAGTCTGATTGGTTGATATTCGGTAGTGGGTGTGGCATATATGAATATTCAGCAGGACAAGGGTTAAGAACGAGTTCGCAACAGCGATGGTAATGAGCCTTCAGTGCTCAATTCATCGAAGGTTCACTGCAGTCACTGAATACTCAAGCTAGAGCCATCCTCCATTTAAGATTTTAATGCTACCTTTTTCCCGCACCACTTTAACAAGTCCGTGTAATAAACAGATCGGACAAACACAATTTATATAGAGAAATGCGGTTTTAGAAAGGTACAAAATATTTCAGATATTCAAAAATATTTTTAGCTCTAGCACTACGCGCTCATGGTTTTTCCTACTTTACAAGAGACCTCCAAACTGTGATTTTTTACTCAACAATACATTTATTTCGACTCTAACACACTAAACATCAGCAATAATGTTATGTTTTCCTTCAATTTCTCCCAGACTTCGCCATTTGTTTTAAGAAATCCAGCCAAAATTATTGACTGCATTACGAAAACACGCCTGTATATTTTGACCCCCTCCAACCCCACTTTTATATAGTAAAACCGGGGTTTACAGGGGTAAACATTAGTTTTCTTATTTCTGCTTAAAAACAAAAATTGTGGGTACTCGTTAGAACCGCCTCAGTGAGGCGGTTCTAACGAGTACCCACAATCTATATTTTGAGCAGAAATAAGAAAAATATCACAATTGTTCATCTGAAATTTGTTGTTTTTAGGCGATAAAATTTACAATGTATTTGAATAGGCGTGTTTTCGTAATGGGAACACATGCATTTGAGTACATGTACGTTTGTAACGTTTTTTATCCGAGAAAATGACGTTTCACAGTTTAACGTCGAAGAATATACGAATGTCGTCATAAAGCGACGGGTGTACCCCTCACGCTCTTCTGTCCTGTGATCACCATCACGTGAACAAGTCCGTGAAATGAACAACCCACTAAACCCCACTTTGTATAGAGAAAACTGGGGTTTATGGGGGTATACATTATTTTTAGTATTTCTGCTCTAAGACTTAGGTTGTGGGTACTCGTTAGAACCGCCTCAATGAGGCGGTTCTAACGAGTATCCACAACCTATGCTTGCAGTATAAATAAGAATAATATCACATATTTTTGTCAAAAAAATAGCCATTTTGGAGATGTGGAACAATGCACTATGTCGCACGGGTTTGATTTAAGAAATGAAATTATTTTTTCTGCAGTTCATGGAAGAATGAACGCAGTGGGTCGCGTGCAAAGTAAATGAACCCCGAAGGGGCTCGGGGATCATATAAACTTTGCTAGCGACCCACTGTCGTTCATACTTTCATGAAAAGCAGAAAAATTAAGTTTATTTTTTATATTTACATTATTTGCTCCTCTTCACTGGGCGAAAAAATGCTTGTAGGGTAAATTTTTAAAGCTGAAAAACATTTACACGCTGTTTTTCTACAAAGAGCGGAACAGCATTGACGTCATCAACGCCCGTAGAGAACAATGGTTTAGAATGACGTCACTTAACGTCACTGAAAATCATGTGATTCGATGGGTTCATGGAAGTATGAACGCAATTGTTTTCTATAGGTTAATATTAGATTTTACACTGGAAATGTAAATATATCGTAATGAATTTCTTTCTTTTGCCTACATAGGCGAACTGTGTTAGAATTCTGATTCTAACATGACGTTAACGTTTTTCCCATTGAACCCAGTGGAAACGTCAGCGTTTGCAAATATGCGATAATTCACGTCGTCAACGTGGTCCGTGCAATTTGGCGTCATCGTGACGTTGCATGTAAACATTTCCTTCTGTCGACATCCGCTGCAAAATAGTCCCCAAGAGAACGCTTTGTTACTACTGTATTTCAGTTTAGCATCATGTTAGAATCGAAATAATTTCCACGCACCCGGTGTGTTATCGTGATTAACACACGGTGTTGTCGGGCAGATGCGAATATTAATTCACTCCGGCTTCGCCGTCGTGAATTAATATTTCGCAATCTGCCCTCCAACACCGTGTGTTAATCACGATAACACACGGTACGTGGAGATTATTTCTTAATTAAAACATTGGTAGTGAGTACCTTCATCACGAGAACACGCCTATATAATTTTGACCCCCTTCAACCCCACTTTTATATAGTAAACCTGGGGTTTACAGGGGTATACGTTATTTTTCTTATTTCTGCTCAAAAACATAGCTTGCCTCGCCGGGGCGGTTCTAACGAGTACACACAATATATGTTTTGAGCAGAAATATATAAATTATTAGCATTTTTATCTGAAAAAATGTCATTTTTGGTGGTAAAATATTTCCAATATATTTGAATAGGCGTGTTTTCGTAATGTAATCGTTGACAATATTTGATTTTCGTTCACACGTCATTATGTCCTTAGTTTTGCTTGAAGCAATGTATTGTGGGTACTCGTTAGAACCGCCCATTGAGGAAATTTTAATAAGCACTCACAATCGGTTTGGTAGAAACAATTAAAATGAGCAACAAATGAGAAAAAAGTCAAATAGTTTTACCAAACAAGAGGCCCATTGGCCACTATGCTCTCAGAGCTCAGGTGCGCACTGCCCAATGGCAGCCATGTATTTTAACATGATATCATTTTAATCTATCAATTATAAAGTCTTCCAAATGAAGCCCTATGTCCAAATGAGTACCAGTCTGGACTCAGTATCTGAAACATTAGGCCTTTTATGAAGTAGATGGTGTAGGGCAGGGACCCAATGGAGCCCTGGTTGGTATCACTAAATGCGTCTTATCATAAGGAACAAGAATATATACATGTAGCAGTGGGGATCTGTATGCCGGAGATATAAGGCCTCTTAAGGGGTGGAGGGGTTGGGGCATGCCCTGTTGATCCCAGGAAAGCCCAAGAGTGTTGTCCCTAAATGTGTCTTATCAAAAGGACCAAGAATATATATGGTTTACAGGTGGGAATCTGAACAGTTTCTCATATTTGAGGCCCGTCTATAAAGTGGAGAGGAGTGGAATGGCCCCTGCGGACCCCCCCCCCCCCCTACCCCAAGTTGGTGTGCTATTGATAACGAACAAGAACATATATGAATATGGGGTGGGGATTTGAATGTTTTCTGAAATATATGACCTTTAAAAGTGGAGGGGCGGGGCACATTGTCCCAGCACAAAGTGACCCCAAGGCTGGTGTGATTGAACGAGTCTTATCATAAGGAACAAAAATATTATAGTTTATGGGTGGGGATCTGAATGATTTCTGAGATATATGTATTTTGTGAAGTGGTAGGGTGGGGCAAGGCCCTGGCTTGACCCGGGTGATCTCCAGGTTGGTGTCAATGAATGTGGCTCACCATAAGAAACAACAATATATATGGTTTAAAGGTGGGGATCTGTAAGGTTTCCGAGATATTGAGTCGTTCATGAAATGAAGGGATGGGGCACGACCCCGGCACATTCCTGGGGACCTGCAGGTTAATGTCACTGAATGCGTCTTATCATAAGAAACAAGAATATATAAGGTTAAGGGGTAGGGATCTGAATGCTTTCTGAGATATATGGCCTTTTGTGAACAGGAGGGGTGTGGCAAGGCCCCGACACATCCAGGATAACCCCCAAATGGATGTCAATGAATGCGTCTATTCATAAGGAACAAGAATATATATGGTTTTGGGGTTGGGATCTGTAAGGTGTTCAAGTTATTGGGCCTTTTATGAAATGGAGGGAATGGAGCATGACCCCGGCGCATCCTGGGGGACCCCAGATGGTGTCACTGAATGTGTCTTATCATAAGGAACAAATTATGTATGGTTTTGGAGTTTGTATGTTTGATTTGAGGTTTAACGTCCCCGCCAAAACTGTAAAGGTCATTTTGGAGACGTTGCTTCCAGTTTTGTGGGACATTATACTCGACATTGAGATTAAATGACATCTCAAGCCCTGCCGCCCAATGAAACCAATAGGGTTTATAAGTATGGATGGGCCGACTCGCACCGCTTTGCCTGGGCAGGCTTAAATCCTCTGAGCGGTTTACCAGTACTCGTGTGCGGGGTCGGTTTCAGCTCTGCTTGGAAGCTTCATGCAGCCCATACATTTCTTCAAGCCCCGATGGGTGGGGGCCTTCGGGGTGGGTCATCTGAATGGTTTCTGAGATATATGGCCTTTTGCGAAGTGGAGGGGTGGGCCAAGTTGGTGTCAGTGAATGTATCTTTTCATAAGAAACAAGAATATATATGGTTATGGGGCGGGGATCTGTGAGGTTTCCAAGATATTTGGCCTTTAATGGAATGGAGGGTGTGGGCATGACCCGGGCACATCCCGGGGGACCCCCAGGTTGGTCTAGCTGAATGCGTCTTACCATAAGGAGCAAATGGCAGCAAATGCGTTTTTTTTTTTTTTCAATTTTCCCATTAAAAGTCTATGGAAAATTTAAGTTGCCATAGCAACCAAACTAAAGAGTCGAATTTCGTTTAAAACACAATACGTGTAAAAGGCAAATATGGTGAATATTTCCAAAAGCTTTTAGCCTCATAGAGCATATGGTTTCTGAGCAGATGATGTTTGAAGTATTTTTTTTTTCTATTTTTTTCATGTTGGTTTCCATGGCAACCAACAGAAATGAGCAGTAGGCATAAAATCACATGACAGATAGTAGATTGCCTAAGGAACATTTCTATGAAAGTTTTGTCGACATATCTGCAGAGGCTTGGCAGTAAATGCCATTTTTTTCAATTTTCCTTATTATAAGTCTATGGAAAATCTAAGATGCCATAGCAACTCAACTAATGAGCCGAATTTCATTAAAAACACAAACTTTCAATCCCCCAGCCCAAGGATGCTACAGATGAAATTCGGGCTGAATCTGCCCAGTGGCTTCAGAGGAGATGTTGTTTGAAAGTGTTGACGTCAGACGACGACAGACGACGACGACGGACGACGACGACGAACAACTGCCTATCTCATAAGCTCCCCCGGAGCCTTCGTTTCTGGCGAGCTAAAAAGCGTAAGTGGTTTTGCTTGAAAGAGTTAAGCACTATATAACGCAGGTGTCCCCTCCAAACAGTTTTCGGCTCAGTATTTTCCTAATTGTTTTGGTTTTGTTGGCTTGCAAAACGCTGCTCTGAGGTCATTTCTGAAACGTGACCCACTGATTATATAGAAAAAGAAATTCAATGCATGACTGCATAAATAGAGACATTCGGTTGTCAGTTCCAAAATAGTAATTTGTTCTTTTTCCTTGAACGTGTAAATGTCTTGGAACTCGTTTCCCAGATACGGTTCAATTAGTAAAGTAATCGCCATCGGGGTTACGAAAACTATAAACGCTGAGCTAATCAAAGACGTAAGGATAATGACCTGGCGCGATCTTCGTATGGTTAATAATGATGAAGTTATCATACTAGAGTGGGCAGATTTGTAAACTTTTATCCAAGTAGCCGTATTGGTAGCAATCAGAATGAAAGCGGGGACAAAGAAGTACATTACAGAGTCGATCACTGCCCAGACTGCATAAAAGTTGGCATAGGACCGGTCGACGATGATACATACTGTTGTATATTGGTATTCGCTGAAGTTAAACTGGATGTGAGTTGTATTTCCGAGCTGATTCGAGGTATTTGTTTCAATATGAACCTGCGTTGCAAGACTGTTCTGTTCATAAGTCCTGTCATCTGATTCATTATGCACTTGTGTAGGCAGTATGCTTATCCTATGATTCCAATTATCTGATTCATTAGGCGCTTGCGTAAAAAAACTAATCTTCTTTTGATTCCAGTCCTCTGATTCAAATGGCGCCTGTGTTAGAATAGGCGCTTGTGTTGTAATAGTATTGCTACTATGAACCCAGTCATTTGATTCATTATACATTTGTTCATGACGATAGTTATTACTAAGATTCCAGTTATCTGATTCATATGACGCTTGAAGACTGCTCGTGTCCGAATTAATAGGCGCTTGTCTCAGAAGACTGTTCGTCCCACTACTGTGATTTTGTCCCTCCATGCTATCTGAATCACGCCAACTGTCAAAACAATCATGGTCTACGAGCTCCGATGACTCGTTATGAAGTTCTTGTAGACAAAGTGCCGTTGTTTTGTTAGTATTTGGTTCTTGCCTAAGATGTTCGGATTCGTTAGAAGTTTTTTGAGTGGTCAATATCTCCATAACGGTTCGGCTGCCCTTGATGCTATCAACAGAGATCGCAGTATCAACTGATGCCATAACGGACCGATTGCTGTTGAGAGTTTCAGACAAAGTGCTAGCTTCGACTTGCGACTGGATGGTTCGGTTGTCATGGTTAATGAATCCCTTAAAACTAGCCTCAAATGGTATCTGAACGGTACGGTTATCGTAGTTGACTTCCAACTTCAAAGAATCGTTGTAACTGCTGGGGACAACATAGTGGCTGAAGCCGATTAGAACATGTGAATTGTAAGCTAGCGCAAACGCGATTGTGATTCCTGTGACCATTATACCAGTTTTAGGGCGACAGGCCAACTTTGTTCTGTGCGGAACATAAACGCAGAATACCCTTTCGAAAGATAACAACACAACACACCAGATTGAAAGGCTTGAAGATACGCCCAAGATAAATGTATGCATTTTGCAGAAAAGGGGACTGATTTCGGCGAGGTTGATGCTGAATGTCAGTGGTAGCCAGTTCCTGATAACGAGAAAGAACAAAGTCACTGTATCGGCTACGGCTAACGTTGCTAGGTAGACCGAGTAAGACGATTTTCTGGAGTGCTTGTTAGTCACTGCTATAAGGGACAACACATTGCCAATAGTTCCTATGCTTACGATTACGGCAAAAAGTATCATCCGAATTAAGTTGAGACTCATTGTGGCTGTCTATATGCAAGATGTACGCTTTCCGTGTCTTTAGTACTGATGGTTATTGTGACCGTTGGTCCTTCTGCTTGAAGTAACACTACTAAATCCTCTGATCATTGTGTAAAAGTTCCCTAATATTATTTAAAATGTCTGTATTGAAACACTAATGGTTTTACTGGGGATCGTCCTTTTCGTATTAGTACCACGTTTTCTTGCACACCAGACAAGCAAATCCGTGATTTTACCCTGGGATAGAAATTTATGTTCTGACCCTGGTGTTCCGACCCAAAATCGAATAAAATCGCGTGTTTGACAAATCCACTGGTTGAATAAGTCCTTGTATGCGCCGTCGTTAAGGTTGACGTCACAACACGATATATGACGTCACTAATGATTCCGGCACTGTCATCACAATATGGCGGACATCGGTACTCGAAGTGACTGAAGCATTAAAAATCCGCGCTAAGAAATGAAAGGTATGCAAGAAAAAGAATCCTATATGGGTGGGAGGGGCGGATATAAAAATCCGTCCCGCGGGATCACTGTCCGGCATCACTCGGCAAGCCTCGTGATGCCGGACAGTGACCCTTGGGACGGATTTTTCCATCCAGCCCTCACACCCATATAGGATTCTTATAGTCTTACCGTAAAAAGTCCACTTGATTAGTTACCTTTTCCATTTCTATGAATATTGGCTTTTTTGGTGTTTTGGCAATCGCTTTTGCTTTTCTGCCTTTTTTTCCACCAGGTTAACAGGTTCGTGTGATGAGCACGCCTATAAACTCCACTTTATATACAGAAAAGTAAGGTTTACTTGGTTATTTATTATTTTCCTTATTTTCGTTATCAAAAACATAGTTTGTAGGTACTAGTTAGAACCGCCACAATGAAGCGGATTGAGGCTGTTCTAACGCCTACAAACCCCAATTTATACAGAGAAAAGTAGGGTTTACTTGATTATCATTTTCCTTATTTTTGTTATCAAAAACATAGTTTGCGGATACTAGTTAGTACTGCCTCAATGAGGCGGTTCTAACAAGCGCCCATAATATTCATGTATGTTTGGACTTTAAGGAAACAATTTGCCCCCTTTACCTACCAAATACTTTTCCTGTTAGAATGAGAAGTAGAAGTAAAACAAAGAACGACCCCATTTTATGAGATTGTGTTTTGTTTGTAAGATTTGACGTTTAACGTCCCCGTCAACACTGTAAAGGATATTTTGGAGACGTTGCTTCCAATTTTGTGGGACTTTTACCCGACATTGAGATGAAATGACATCTCAAGCCCTGTCGCCCAATGAAACCAATAAGGTTTATTAGCATGAACGGTCCGCCTCGCACCGCCGTCCCTGGACAGGCTTAGATCCTCTAAGCGGCTTACCAGTACTAGTGTGCGGGCCGGAGTCAGCTCTGCGTGGAAGCATCATGCAGCCCATATATTTCTTCAAGCCCCTATTGGAGGGGCCGCCATTTTATGAGATAGCTGGAGCGATATTTCTTGCACACCAGACAAGGAAAGCCGTGATTTTACCCTGGGATAGAAATTTATGTTCTGACCCTGGTGTTCCGACCCCAAATCAAATATAATCGCGTGTTTGATAAATGCACTGGTTGATTACAACCTCGTGCGCGGCGTCGTCATGCGTGACTTCACTAAACATTTCTGTTGTGTCATCACAAAATGGCGGTCGTCGGTAACCGAAGTGACAGCACCATTAAAAATTCGCAATAGAAATGGAAGGTATTCAAGAGAAAGAATACAATATTGGTGTGTGGGGTGGATAGAAAAATCCGTCCCTCGGGATCACTGTCCGGCATCACTCGGCAAGCCTCGTGATGCCGGACAATTCCCTCGGGACGGATTTTTCCATCTTCCCCTCACACCCATATAAGATTCATATATTCCAGTATTACCTTTGGTCTGCGTACACACTTTCTCTTTGTTAGGTACGCCACTGCTTGATAGCAAATGACGCGACTCCCATAAAATCAGCTGAGAACATGAAAACTTGAAAGTTGGATCCACAATCACAAAATTACAGTATTCCGTTTGCTTTAAACTTCCATAACGGCAAAAGCCTTTTTTTTCTTTTTACAAAATCATACATTTGGTTTGAAACAACAAAAAAGTGAAGGAAAATTAAAGCCAAAAGAAAACAAGGTTTTACAACGGTTTACACGTTTCCTTTGTTTTATTTTCTGTCTCATTCCGCAGAGTTTTGATATATGTAAGGTCCGTTGAGGAGGTTCTAATGAGCAATTGGACCCATGTGTTCAAATAAACGCTGTCGTTAGCTAAAGTATTGTTTAAACTTGATCATTTAATACAGCAAGTACAGTAATATTTTGCAGAAAAAAGTGAGTATTTTTTGCAGATACTCACATTTGTGCAGGAAACCATGGAGAGTATTTGATATTGTACTTCTGGATCACTTTGAAAAAAAAACACGCCTACACAAATACATGGTAAATTTTACCGCCGAAATTCGATAATTTTAAGATGAAAAACTGTGATATTTTTCTTATTTGTGCTGAAAATATAGATTGTTGGTACTCGTTAGAACCGCCTTATAGTTTTGGTCAAACATAAAAACTCATCAAGTAAACGTGCCTATATAATTTCGACCCCCTTGAACCCCACTTTTATATAGAAAAACTGGGGTTTACAGGGGTAAACCTTATTTTTCTTATTTCTGCTCTAAAGTATAGATTGTGGGTATCGAGGCGGTTCTAACAAGTACCCACAATTTATACTTTAGAGTTTATGTTTGACCAAAACTATAGTAGTCGCAGATAAGATTGACTAGGCGGAGCTATTCAGGTGTTTTCAATATATGTCAAATTCGCTGCGTCCACCAGAAGATTCGGTAGAGTGCCTTTCTCACGCTTTCTACAAGCGGACGAAGTGGTCATATACGCCACAGGTATGCTTGTGTTACATTTGAATTCACACGATCGGGTGACTTGATTTACCTTTTTGTTAATGGAATATTCCTACGGCAAGTACAAACGATAGCTCCGCCTAGTCAATCTTATCTGCGACTACTATACCATCTTCAGCTAACGACGCTTCGCCGTAAAACGAAATTTCCGACCGTAAAACCGCCGATTTACCTCCCCAAATGACATTTTTTACAGTTACCCCCTAATTCAATTAACATACATGTGTTCTGTCACTATCGTATCGATCTGCTGCACAGTGCATGTATCCCACCTAGTTGATGTTTCCAGATCTTACGAGCGAGGCAGAAAGAATATTAAAGCAAATCAGCGAAAAAGTCATCTCGAAAACACGTCTATATAATACTCCCTTTGAACCCCACTTTTATATGGTAAAACTGGGGTTTACAGGGGTGAAATTTATCTTTTTTATTTCTACTCTAAAATATAGATTGTGGGTACTCGTTAGAACCGCCTCAATGAGGCGGTTCTAACGAGTACTCACAATCTATATTTTGAGCAGAAATAAGAAAAATATCACAATTTTTCATCTGACATTTTTCATTTTTACGGTGGTAAACTTTACAATGTATTTGTATATACGTGTTTTCGTAATGCCAACGAAAATTTAACAAAAATTTACAAAAGATTTTCATAAATAGTTATTACTTAAAAAAGATAAGAAAGAATTTTTTTTGAGCTTAGCTCTGTTTTTAAATGTTTTTAAATACTGTTGTTTGATCCCATGGTATGAGTACTGAGGCCAAAATGAATGATAATCCTTAAATAATCGAAAACAGAATTTTAGAATGAACAGTTCTCTAAAACTCCCAAACTGACCTAAAGGAAAATATTTCTCTTTATATAGATTCATCCATCACGGAAATCACGCCTATATAATTTTGACCCCTTTGAACCCCACTTTTATATAGGAAAACTGGGGTTTATGGGGTAAATCTTATTTTTCTTATTTCTGCTCTAAAATAGAGGATGTGGCTCCTCGTTAGAACCGCCTCGATTGATGAGGTGGTTCTAATGTGTACCCACAATCTATATTTTGAGCAGAGTTAAGAAAAATATCACAATTTTACATCTGATTTTTTTTTTTCATTTTTACGGCTGTAAAATTTACATTGTATTTATATATACGTGTTTTCGTAATGCCTACGAAAATTTAAAAAAAATTTACAAAAGGTTTTCATAAATAGTTATTACTTAAAACAGATAAGAAAGAAATTTTTTTAACTTAGCTCTGTTTTTTTTTAAATGTCCTTAAAATACTGTTGTTTGATCCCATAGTATGAGTACTGAGGCCAAAATGAATGATAATCCTTAAATAATCCAAAACAGAATTTTAGAAAGAACATTTCTTAAAACTCCCAAACTGAACTAAAGGAAAATATTTCTCTTTATATAGATCCATCCATCACGGAAAACACGCCTATATAATTTTGACCCCTTTGAACCCCACTTTGATATAGTAAAACTGGGTGTTATGGGGGTAAATCTTATTTTTCTTATTTCTGTTCTTAAATATAGAATGTGGGTACTCGTTAGGACCGCCTCGACTGATGAGGTGGTTCTAACCTGTGCCCACAATCTATATTTTGAGCAGAAATAAGAAAAATATCACAATCTTTCATCTGACATTTTTCATTTTTACGGCGGTAAAATTTACAATGTATTTGTATAGGCGTGTTTTCGTAATGCCTACGAAAATTTAAAAAAAAATTACAAAAGGTTTTCATAAATAGTTATTACTTAAAACAGATAAGAAAGAAATTTTTTTAACTTAGCCCTGTTTTTTTTAATGTCCTTAAAATACTGTTGTTTGATCCCATAGTATGAGTACTGAGGCCAAAATGAATGATAATCCTTTAATAATCCAAAACAGAATTTTAGAATGAACATTTCTTAAAACTCCCAAACTGAACTTAAGGAAAATATTTCTCTTTATATAGATCCATTTATCACGGAAAACACGCCTATATAATTTTGACCCCTTTGAACCCCACTTTTATATAGTAAAACTGGGCTTTACCGGGGTGAACCTTATCTTTCTTATTTCTACTCTGAAATATAGATTGTTGGTACGCGTTAGAACCACCTCAATGAGGCGGTTCTAACAAGTACCCTTGACGCGGTTCTAACGAGTACCCACAATCTATATTTTGAGCAGAAATAAGAAAAATATCACAATTTTCATCTGATTTTTTTTTTTTTCATTTTTACGGCGGTAAACTTTACAATGTATTTGTATATATACGTGTTTTCGTAATGCCGACGAAAATTTAACAAAAATTTACAAAAGATTTTCATAAATAGTTATTACTTAAAAAAGATAAGAAAGAATTTTTTTTGAACTTAGCTCTGTTTTTTTTTAAATGTCCTTAAAATACTGTTGTTTGATCCCATAGTATGAGTACTGAGGCCAAAATGAATGATAATACTTAAATAATCCAAAACAGAATTTTAGAATGAACTTTTCATAAACCTCCCAAACTTAACTAAAGGAAAATATTCTCTTTATATAGATTCATCCATCACGGAAAACACGCCTATATAATTTTGACCCCTTTGAACCCCACATTTATATAGTAAAACTTGGCTTTACCGGGGTGAACCTTATCTTTCTTATTTCTACTCTGAAATATAGATTGTTCAGGGTACGCGTTAGAACCACCTCAATGAGGCGGTTCTAACGAGTACCCTTGAGGCGGTTCTAACGAGTTCCCACAATCTATATTTTGAGCAGAAATAAGAAAAATATCACAATTTTTCATCTGACATTTTTCATTTTTACGGTTGTAAACTTTACAATGCATTTGTATATACGTGTTTTCGTAATGCCAACGAAAATTTAACAAAAAAATTACAAAAAATTTCATAAATAGTTATTACTTAAAAAAGATAAGAAAGAATTTTTTTTTGAACTTAGCTCTGTTTTGTTTTTAAATGTCCTTAAATACTGTTGTTTGATCCCATAATATGAGTACTGAGGCCAAAATGAATGATAATACTTAAATATTCCAAAACAGAATTTTAGAATGAACATTTCTTAAAACTCCCAAACTGAACTTAATTTGTTTGTTTGTTTGATTTGAGGTTTAACGTCCCCGTCAACACTGTAAAGGTCATTTTGGAGACGTTGCTTCCAATTTTGTGGGACTTTTACCCGACATTGAGATGAAATGACATCTCAAGACCTGTCGCCCAATGAAACCAATAGGGTTTATTAGCATGGCAAACTGAACTTAAGGAAAATATTTCTCTTCACATAGATCCATCCATCACGGAAAACACGCCTATATAATTTTGACCCCTTTGAACCCCACTTTGATATAGTAAAACTGGGTGTTATGGGGGTAAATCTTATTTTTCTTATTTCTGTTCTTATATATAGAATGTGGGTACTCGTTAGGACCGCCTCCACTGATGAGGTGGTTCTAACCTGTGCCCACAATCTATATTTTGAGCAGAAATAAGAAAAATATCACAATCTTACATCTGACATTTTTCATTTTTACGGCGGTAAAATTTACAATGTATTTGTATAGGCGTGTTTTCGTAATGCCTACGAAAATTTAAAAAAAAAATTACAAAAGGTTTTCATAAATAGTTATTACTTAAAACAGATAAGAAAGAAATTTTTTGAACTTAGCTCTGTTTTTTTTTAATGTCCTTAAAATACTGTTGTTTGATCCCATAGTATGAGTACTGAGGCCAAAATGAATGATAATCCTTAAATAATCCAAAACAGAATTTTAGAATGAACATTTCTTAAAACTCCCAAACTGAACTTAAGGAAAATATTTCTCTTTATATAGATCCATTTATCACGGAAAACACGCCTATATAATTTTGACCCCTTTGAACCCCACATTTATATAGTAAAACTTGGCTTTACCGGGGTGAACCTTATCTTTCTTATTTCTACTCTGAAATATAGATTGTTAAGGGTACGCGTTAGAACCACCTCAATGAGGCGGTTCTAACGAGTACCCTTGAGGCGGTTCTAACGAGTTCCCACAAACTATATTTTGAGCAGAAATAAGAAAAATATCACAATTTTTCATCTGACATTTTTCATTTTTACGGTTGTAAACTTTACAATGCATTTGTATATACGTGTTTTCGTAATGCCAACGAAAATTTAACAAAAATTTACAAAAGATTTTCATAAATAGTTATTACTTAAAAAAGATAAGAAAGAATTTTTTTTTAACTTAGCTCTGTTTTGTTTTTAAATGTCCTTAAATACTGTTGTTTGATCCCATAATATGAGTACTGAGGCCAAAATGAATGATAATACTTAAATATTCCAAAACAGAATTTTAGAATGAACATTTCTTAAAACTCCCAAACTGAACTTAATTTGTTTGTTTGTTTGATTTGAGGTTTAACGTCCCCGTCAACACTGTAAAGGTCATTTTGGAGACGTTGCTTCCAATTTTGTGGGACTTTTACCCGACATTGAGATGAAATGACATCTCAAGACCTGTCGCCCAATGAAACCAATAGGGTTTATTAGCATGGCAAACTGAACTTAAGGAAAATATTTCTCTTCACATAGATCCATCCATCACGGAAAACACGCCTATATAATTTTGACCCCTTTGAATCCCACTTTTATATAGTAAAACTGGGTTTTATGGGGGTAAATCTTATTTTTCTTATTTCTGTTCTTAAATATAGAATGTGGGTACTCGTTAGGACCGCCTCGACTGATGAGGCGGTTCTAACGAGTACCCACAATCTATATTTTGAGCAGAAATAAGAAAAATATCACAATTTTTCATCTGACATTTTTCATTTTTACGGTGGTAAACTTTACAATGCATTTGTATATACGTGTTTTCGTAATGCCAACGAAAATTTAACAAAAATTTACAAAAGATTTTCATAAATAGTTATTACTTAAAACAGATAAGAAAGAATTTTTTTTTGAACTTAGCTCTGTTTTTTTTTTAAATGTCCTTAAAATACTGTTGTTTGATCCCATAGTATGAGTACTGAGGCCAAAATGAATGATAATCCTTAAATAATCCAAAACAGAATTTAAGAAGGAACATTTCTCTAAAACTCCCAAACTGAACTGGAGGAAAATATTTCTCTTTATATAGATCCATCCATCACGGAAAACACGCCTACATAATTTTGACCCCTTTGAACCCCACTTTTATATAGTAAAACTAGGTTTTATGGGGGAAAATCTTATTTTTCTTATTTCTGTTCTTAAATATAGAATATATCGACTGATGAGGTGGTTCTAACGTGTACCCACAATCTATATTTTGAGCAGAAATAAGAAAGAAGAAAAATGTCACAATTTTCAGTTTTGTAGGTGGTAAAATTTGCCATATATTTGTATAGGCGTGTTTTCGTAATGGAAAAATCTAAAGACCTGTTGAAAGAAACTTGTCCATAATATGATCTTGACATTATTCCCTTTTCTTGAAAACAAAATTTTGACCATCTATTATTAATCTCTGATTCCTTAGCTAGATCCTGCCTTCCATCCCGAGAACACGCCTATATAATTTTGACCCCCTCATGCCCCACTTGTATATAGTTAAACTGGGGTTGAAGGGGGTATATATTATTTCTGCTCAAAACATAGATTGCGGGCACTCGATAGAACCGCCTCAACTATTTATGCTCAAAAACATAGATTGTGGGTACTCGATAGAACCGCCTCAACGAGGCGGTTCTATCGAGTGCCCGCAGTCTATGTTTTTAGCAGAAATAAAAAATATATCACAATTTTTCATCTTAAACATTACGATAACACGGCCGTGCGACATAGTGCATTTTTCTTATCTCCAAAATGGCTACTTTTCTGGTGAAAAGTCGTTATATTTTTCTTATATATACTGCAAACATAGGTTGTGGGGGCTCGTTAGAACCGCCTCATGGAGGCGGTTCTAACGAGTACCCACAACCTATGTCTTGGAGCAGAAATAAGAAAATATTTTATACCCCCATAAACCCCAGTTTTCTTTATATAAAGTGGGGTTTAAGGGGGTGTTCATTTCACGGACTTGTTTACGTGACGAATTTCTAATTTTTTGGCCAAAAAACTGGCAATGTATTTGTACAGGCATGTTTTCGTAATTACAGTTTGAAAAATGAGTAAACAAAATGCCCAAAGGGCTGAAAGTGGTAATCAAAAAAAAAAGAAAGAAAAAAAAGAATGAAAGAAAGAAAAAAAGGAAATAAAGAAAGAAAGAAAGAAAAAAGGAAAGAAATAAAGAAAGAAAGAAAGAAAAAAACTCATATACAGAGTCACACCCGTCACTTCGCGTTACGTGTCTTGCGTTATTCTGGAAACATCCACTCGACGTGATGCAATGCGGGAGATCAAGCTAACTCATTACGAAAAAAAGCCTATACAAATACATTGCAACCGTTATCGCCGAAAAAATGAAAATTCTAAGATGAAAAATTGTGATATTTTTCTTACTTCTGCTCAAAATATAGATTGTGGGTACTCGTTAGAACCGCCTCAGCGAGGCGGTTCTAACGAGTAGCCACAATCTATATTTTAGAGCAGAAATAAGAAAAATAAGGGATGAGGCGGTTCTTACGAGTACCCACAATCAATATTTTAGAGCAGAAATAAGAAAAATAAGGTATACCCCCGGAAACCCTAGTTTTACTATATAAAGGTGGGGTTCAAGGGGTCAAAATAATATAGGCGTGTTTTCGTGATGCCGCGTCACGTGTCATGCGTTATTCTGGAAACATCCACTCGACGTGATGCAATGCGGGAGATCAAGCTGACTGACTGAGCCAGACACCCGTTTCCGACCCCTCCACGACTTCGACAGCTCGGCCGACCACCACGTCTAGTATATGCCGGCCGAGGTACGCCGAATTTGTGACCGAGGCATAGGAGACTCAAAAGATAATTATTTTGAAAGTATGAATCGCCCGCAAATGTAAGAAAGAAGAAATAAAACGGCCGAGAAAAAAAAGAGAAATAAAATCGTCAGGGATGTACATAGGTGGGTTCTAGTAATGTAAAAATGTATCTTTGTCCAAAATGAAAGGGTTTAAAGGTGGACGGTAATCTAGTTGCGCCGTGAAAAATCTAGTTGCGCCCTGAAAAAAAATGTTTCCATCACGAAATCACACCTATATAAATTTTACCCCTTTGAACCCCACTTTTATATAGTAAAACTGGGGTTTCCGGGGGGGTATACCTTATTTTTCTTATTTCTGCTCTAAAATATAGATTGTGGGTACTCGTTAGAACCGCCTCGATGAGGCGGTTCTAACGAGTGCCCACAATCTATATTTAGAGCAGAAATAATGAAAATATCACAATTTTTCAGCATACCATTTTCACTTTTTGGCAGTAAAATTTACAATGCATTAGTATAGGCTTGTTTTCGTGATGCCCAAAATTTTGTTGTGTGATTGTGATTCTACCTTCCTTTTTATTCACCAATTTCGAATTTGTAAATTTAATTTTATTTCGATTTTCACATCTTTGCAGAAATACCAGATTCAAATATATTTACCGCTATTCACGTCGTCTTATACATTTTATTCTTTGTTTTTTTTTCGGTGAGTCCTTTCCTCAAAATGTTCTTTACAGATCTTTCGTCAGGAGGTATGCTGGCACAGTTTACTATTTTCAAACGTTCACTACCATTTTTACCACATTAGTTTTGCATATAAAACATTAATTGTGATGCCAATATTCCACTCTGCATTTATAGTATCTAGCGGACTTGCCTAATGAAAAGGGACCTTCCAGTACGTGCTTTCTGCAGTCTCTTATCAGGATCTGTACAAACCTTGCCAGAGAAAAAAAAAACTTACCCTGAATACATGGAGAAGTTTTGGAACACATGCCATCCCTATAGTGTACAGCGAAGAGATGTTTGATCTGAGCCTTTGTTACGCACAGATGCTCGAAGACCGTGCTCCGCTTGACGCGATCCGTGAAGAGGGACACGCCTTCTCTTAGAAGTGTGCAGCAGCCAATACGAAGGGATTATTAAAAAGTAGTCGTTATGATAGAACAGCCGTTAGTCTAGCTCCTAGACCTTGATGTCATATTGATCAATCTTCCTGTATGTTTTATCAAATATGAGACTTTGTGGCTAGTCTTTAGTCTTGTCTCAGACATCAAGGATAACTTCCCCAAAGATAAAACAAGTTGCTTTCAGAGAGGCAAAAAGAAATGAAAAAAATAAAATAAAAAAAAAAAAAAAAACATATGCAAATATATATTTGGCTCGTGTACCATGGATGAGTCGAACCCGTTCTTGAGTCCGCAGAGAATTCCTTCAAATACCGATATAAGGGTAATTTAGGAAGATTTTCTTCATTTATCTTGGCGCAGAGAATTCCTTCAAATACGATAAAAGGGTAATTTAGGAAGATTTTCTTCATTTATCTTGGCGCAGAGAATTCCTTCAAATACGATATAAGGGTAATTTAGAAAGATTTTCTTCATTTATCTTGCAAATGTATGCTGTGTGTACTCATTAGAATCGCCTCGATGAGGCGATTCTAATGAGTACACACAACATACATTTATAATACAGAACACCGAAAAGATATCCACAATTATCTTCATTATGCCTCCTGGTATTGCACTAATAGCAACCCTCTGTGGCTCGAACTACCGCTGTCTCGAATAAATTTTCATTGTCCCAAAGGGGTTCGAGCCATCGAAGTTCGACTGTATATAAGTATACTAACTTAATTATATGATATCCGACTAGTAGCTAGTCTAAACAGCCGTGTCATGGCTGAATACCATATGTCAGATGAAAATTTCTTATATCGTTATTATTTATCAACTTTAATTGAAAACAAAACAAACAACCATTCTCTTTTCTGAGAACTATATTGGGAACCTTATGATAAAAGCTTACAAAATCCCCATTCTTCATTGCTACATGTATATACTGTCCACAAGCTTATCAGATGCGAAATAATTCCAGTCTTCAGAGCGGACCGGTATCGGTGATTCGGTCCTCCTTACTCCGCATCAAAGTAACAAGTCCATGCAATGAATATACATGTAGACCTCACTTTAAACAGGAAGAAAAAGGATTAACAACGGTAGACGTTATTTAACTTATTTTCGATGAGGCATATAGATTGTACATGCATACTTAAGCGGTTAACCTGTACAGTGCACATTCTTTCGCCAGAAGCTGACAACTGCCCTCTTGAATCAGCGGAAGGGAGAGAATGACCGTAGAAAAAATCACATGATCAATCACCACGAAAGGATCAAGGTAATGAACCCGCGTCATCCTGATCGCCATCCGACTGCGCTACCGAGGCCGGCTGTCTGATCACTATCTTCGCTGTTCGCTCATTTAACTGAACAGTTTTCTTGTTCGCTTTGTTTTGTTTGTTGTTTGTAAAGCATACCATGAATATAGAGGATTTTACTAGTGGTCATTTAATATGAAATTAATGAAACAAGCCTTTGGCGAGTTTCATAATTAATTTCATATTAAATGACCACGAATATAAGATTCGTTTCTCACCAAACTATTCCAGCCCGCATTTCATTGCATCAGAAATTTAATAAAAATCATATCTGTCACGGACGGCATCATGACGTTACACGTCAGTAACCATGCGTTCTTGCATAAAATCTTAATGAACATAGCTGGTTGATTTGTTTGTGTGTATGATTTGAGCCCCGCCAAGCGAATTTGTGTCTTCGAGCATTTCGTCATGACAATTTTTAACTGCGCATGCCCAGCCATTCAGAGGGGCCAGGGATATGGCTTTCTGTCTGAAGGTTCCTCTTGATTCACTGCTTGTATGAGCGAGCAGCGAAGGTTCTGGCGAGACTGCGCGGATGCGCAGGCTCGCTTGAACCTTCGCTGCTCGCATAGGCGATAAGTACCAAAATCGCTTGACGGGGCCCATTTGATGTTTAACGTCCCCGTCAACATTATAAAGGTCATTTTGGAGACGTTGCTTCTAATTTTGTTGGACTTTTACCCGACATTGAGATGAAATGACATCTAAAGCCCAATGAAACCAGTATGATTTGTAAGCATTGACGGTCAGACTCGCACTGCTTTGCTTGGGCAGGCTTAGATCCTCTAAGCGGTTTACCAAGACTCGTGTGCGGTCAGATTCAGCTCTGCGTGGAAGCATCAAGCAACCCATTTATTTCTTCAAGTCCCAAAGGGCGGAGGGGGGTGGGGGGGGGGGGGCGACATAGCTGGTTGAAGCTGTTCTTGAATAGGCATGAAGCCATGTTAAAAAAAAAACAACGCATGTTCAAATCACGAAAATCACGTGCGGTTTTAACAGGGGTTTGGAAGTTTAAAGATGGACATTGCTATATACGTTACATTGAGCGACGTAATGTTGTCGCCCTGAGCGTAGCAATTTAAAATTTTAGTATGACCTCGGAACGTCATTGTGAATCTGTTTCCAATAATTGTAAACAACATCCAGAGCTAGCAGCCATGTTGGTTTAAAGGTCACATGTGATAAATTTATATGGGGTTTTTCGGCGTTTTCGGCACAGTTTGCTATTGGAAGAGTAAGTTATGCAAGAACAACGATCATCCATGGTTGTTTCGTTGCAATAACATTGTAGGGTCCCTCGCAAGATAGAGTCGAACTTCAATGGCTCGAACCCCTTTGGGACCTCGAAAATCTGTTCGAGACAGGGTTAGTTCGAGCCACTGAGGTTACCGTCAGGAGGCATAACGAGATAATTTTAGACATTTTTCGGTGTTCTATAATAAAAATGTATGCCGTGTGTACTCGTTAGAATCGCCTCATCGAGGCGATTCTAATGAGTACACACAGCATACATTTGCAAGATAAAAAATTAAAATCTCCTTAATTATCCCCCACTATTTCGTATGTAGAGGATTTCGCAAGGGGCTCAAGAATGGGTTCGACACATCCATGGTAAACGAGCCACCCTTGTTCGATCCATCGCAGTTCTACTGTATTTTGTAATTCGTAATTTTATCCTAACCATAAAATACCATTCATAAAAAACACGGCTATATAATTTTGACCCCCTTGAATCCCACTTATATACAATAAAACTGGGGTGTACTGTGGTATACCTTATTTTTCTTATTTTTGCTCAAAAAATATAGATTGTGGGTACCCGTTAGAACCACCTCTATATTTGAGCAGAAATAAGAAAAATAGCACAATTTTTCATCTTAACATTTTAATGGTTTTTGGCGGTAAAGTTTACAATTTATTTGTATAGGTATGCTCAAACGATTTTCTAGATGTGACACAACACTTATTGTACATTTATGACTTCAGGGGTTGTTGAAGTATATTAAAAATGCAAAAAATAAAGAGAAACAAATCCAAGAGACCAGCTGAACTAACCGCAAGAAAGCTCTATACTGACCTGTAACAGCTTCCTCGAGTTCCGGAAAATGTATATACATGATAAACCATGACATACCATGAGATATGAATGAACTGAGGGAAGTTGATTTCTGAGGTATAATAACCATGATCACAATGTCGGATCTTGACAAGGCCCTAGAGGGTTGAAAAAGGAGTTATATCAAATCGACGAAAACAAAAAGAAGAAGAAAGATAGATAAAGGTGTCTGCTCATTTTTGCATTGTTGAATACCATAAAGTTCAAAATCTGTGATTTTCCATCTGCTAAAAACCTCAAAAACAAGTTCACAAGCGGGCACATGACGTCTAAGTATTTACGTCGCGCTAATACGACGTTGCACACACGTTATATGGCCGCTGGAAGCAATGTTCCTTCGGGAGTGGGAACATAAAAGCGAGAACAACTTGATAAAAAGTGCCATTTTCAAACCATTTAATTTCGACATTTTATCATATGACGTCGCGTCTGAGGGTGTAATAACGTCATGTATTATTTTCGATTATCCACTAGTGGATTAAATATGCAAATTAACTAGATACGTCCCGTAACGTTACATGTACGACGTACTAACGACGTCGCGTTTACTAACGGCGGAATATTGACATATTTGTAAACAATCGTGAATAAAATGAGTTTAAAAATGTCATATGATAAATAGAATCTTGCATTCTTGCTCATGTATTATTGAATTTATTAAACTCGTTGAGGAAAAGGTATAAAATGCTCGGCACAGCCTCGCATTTTATCCCTTTCCTCAACTCGTTTAATAAATTCAGTAATACATGAACACTCATGTAAGATTTTCTATATAACCCTGATCAGGCGCCGCGTATAGTGAACTTCGACTGATTCGTCTTACCAAATGCGAATGGAAACATGTTTATTCCAACCGGTACGGTATTGAAACATACGGTTCCTAAAAATATTTACCGCAAATGTCTCGCCCTCGCACATCGGGGCTTAGAGAGCCTGACATGGGCCTGCACTGTTTGCTAAGATACCTCTTTAGAGGATTCCCGCATGCAATGGGTTACATGTAGCATGGAAGCCTTTTGGCACGGTTTTGCTAACGTTGTGACCTTTATGTATCTATGAGCTTGGTAACGAACCATTTCCAAATATAGCACTTTCAAGGTGGTCAATAAGTTGTGCAAAAATGTCCATACTTTAGGCAACATAGATCAGACGTTGCATCCTAGGCGTCTACTCTGGCTCTACTCTGCATAATGATAGCAAGTCCTTGAAATGAAAACCCCTCTAAACCCCACTTTAAATAGAGAACACTGGGGTTTACAGGGGTATACATTATGTTGCTTATGTCTGCTCGTAGATATGGGTTGTAGGTACTCGTTAGAACCGCCTCAATGAGGCGGTTCTAACGGGCATCCACAACCTATGTTTGGAGTTTAGATAAGAAAATATCACAAATGTAGCCATTTCTGAGACATGAAAGAAACCTCAAAGGGTGTGTTATTATAATGGTCAGGGGCGCTAGGCTCATAAGCTCTCAGGCAAAAACACTATGATTTACCTTTTGATCGAGGAATCGCGTATCCTGTAATTAGACAGCTAATTTCTTTGTTTTTTCTGATCCGAAGATTAAAGTGCATTACAACGCTTATCAATGGATCCGGGGCACAGCATTTCCTACAATGTACATGTGCGCTAAGCGAAGACTCAAATCAGCCGGCGGATCCGCGCAGTCTCATCATAGTCTTTCTTGTGCGCTCTATGGATAGCTAAGGGTTCAATGTTCCTTCAATCAGCCAGAGAAGTCTCTGTTCAGCCTATATGGATGCGCAGGCTGATCTGATTCTTCGGCTGGGCGCACATGTAAATTGTAGGAAATGCTGTGCGCCGGCTCAGAAACAGGGTTCCCACCAATAGCAGCTATAATTCTAGATATTATTGCAATTATGTTAAGTTCTTGTCCCTGGGCGAATTCATCAGACGACATACCGTTGGTACTTTTCATTTTTTTTTTGTCAGAAACAGGCCTTGACATACAATTTTATGGAGACAATTTGCATGAAAAAAGGCAAATCCTGTTTTCACGGAAAAAATAAGAAAATGTTTCAAATGACGTCTGCAGAAAAAAAAATACACCGCATGTTTGACGTCACTACAGCTGGTGTCTGGGAATGTATGGCGGCCGTAAAAAGTCTCCCTTCCCTACGTCATAGTGTAGTTTATATTTTCTTGCACACCAGACAAGGAAATCCGTGATTTTATCCTGGGATAGAAATTTATGTTCTGACCCTGGTGTTCCGACCCCAAATCGAATATAATCGCGTGTTTGATAAATACACTGGTTGATTACAACCTCATGTGCGGCGGCGTCATGCGTGACGTCACTAAACATTCCTGTTGTGTCATGACAAAATGGCGGACGTCGGTGACCGAAGTGACAGCAGCATTAAAAATTCGCAACAGAAATGGAAGGTATGCAAGAAAAAGAATCCAATATGGGTGTGAGGGGTGGATAGAAAAATCCGTCCCTCGGGATCACTGTCCGGCATCACTCGGCAAGCCTCGTGATGCCGGACAGTGTCCCTCGGGAAGGATTTTTCAATCCACCCCTCACCCCCATATAAGATTCTTAGATTCTTGTCCTTTGGGATCATGTATTCAATTGTGGAATTTTGAAAATATCTGAGGTCACTGATGAGGCCTAATTGGCCGAAACTAGCTAGTCTGGCCCAGAAAATGTGTACACTCCATATTTTCCAGTTCTGTAGTGTTCCAAAGGATAACCCTTTCTGAAACATATTGTCAGGATCGGCTTTGAGAACGCATTTACAGCCCGCATGAAGGAATTCTTACTCGCCAGCGCACCGAACATCACCATCTCCGAGAACATAATCAAAGCGCCAAAGGCACTGAAATGACAGATTCTTTGAGAAAATCATAACAAGGGAAAACTAACAGAAATAAAAATCTAAAATGAGTTCCTTTAAGAGCAATGAAAACATTCATAAGAGAGAAGATGGGTCATACTACGTAGTTTCGGCTAATAAAGCCTCATCAGTGACCCTGTAATGATCCGGCAACGAAAGCCAGAGGAAACGTACTGCAATTTTGCGAATTTCGAATAGGCAGTCGATTCAAAGCTGATATAAATCAAAATGGGGTCCAAATAATTAAAAATCTGTCTAGAATATGAGTCTAAACCAATTATTTATTTCTGATTTCTCAGAATATTTACGCTGATCTCAAAGGACCAAAAGTAAAATATAAACTGCACTATGGTTGATGTACGGGGAGACGTTTTACGGCCGCCACACGGCACAACACCAGCTGCAGCCTTTCTAAAAAGAGCTTAAAATTTAGAAAGGTAGTTCAGCAAATTCCAATATATGATATGTTTGCAGATGTCTATAGACAGGTGGTATTATGAAACGCCATTCGATGTTTCAAATTTTTGAAAGAAACTATTTACGTTTTCAAAACCAAATATTAAAATTCAAGTTTTAACAATGCTATACTGTCCATAAGTAACAGTTTTTGTCTGGTCGGTTGTGGACACCGCTACCCAAAGAAACTCTATAACTCTATGGGAAAGAGATCGGAGGAGAAAGGCTGGCTAGTCCAGTACATGAATTCCATTGGGTTGAAGACATTTTTGAGTAAGAACAGCACTATGAGACCGCTCGTAATCCTGCTGGATAAGATACCCCGGATTCTGAGCGTAAACAAATAAATGGAACCATGTGAGGCCGAAGCACTTGATTGATGTAACTTCTCGCTGTTCAATCCACATCTCAGCTATGATCTTGAATGTTCTTAATGACACTAAGCTGCGTTTGCTAACTACACGCAATAGCTCGCCACACAATTGCGCTTATTTCACTCGAAATGTCATGCTCTATTACGCACGCGTCGCCTCGGCATACCTTACACCTATGCGTCGAAACACCCGGAAACGCCAACCGGCGTGATTCACGCTGAAGTGCGATTTGTCATAGAAACGCATATGTCAGTCGCTAAGACGCCAATTTACGTATTCCGTGCACCAGCGTAAGTGTTTCGTACTGTGTCGACGCGTTAACTTTGGTCACGACTGTTACATGTGGGTTTACGGCGTCCCGCAAACCCCCATGCTGACAAGACAACCGAGCGTGATCTCTGACAGGTGTACGGGCAGCTGTGGGGTAAGGCACAAGAAAGATATTAGATGAATGACATGAATTATTTACAGTATCTACATTTAACACTTACTAACACAAAACATCACAAATTGTTGCTTCTGTAGCCAACTCACGACGTCCGCTCCGAAGGCAAAACAATGTTCTGTGCTCGGAACGGGTGACGTGAATACCTACAGAAGCAAACAACAAAAACAACAAAAACAAAAAAAGAAACAACTCAAGACGCGACTGGCCAGTTTATAACTTCGGGTGAATCCCCCTGTCGCGTGAATCTTTCTCTCACGAACTAGTGCAAACTAGTCTATCGACATTGTTGCCGATCACAGGTTGATCTGTATTATTACGCGATCGCACTAAACTGATTCGACTGAATCACCTGCAGGTATTTAATTGACCCCTTCCATTTGAAAGGTCTCACATTTGTTCACACTGGACAATGGTATGCGCTGCTCACGGTGGTCTGTCCGCCCTTGCTGGACCCTAACCCCCAGCGTCGTACCAGTACCTGCTGCTATATTGCAGGGAGCAGCAGGTCACCACACATTGTTGTGCCTGCAAATTACGATAACTGGACTAAGACACGGTTTACAAAACATACATGCTATATCATGATCCCCCTCCCGGAGAAGTAAGAATATGTTCATGCATATACCGTTATTGCGCATGCGCCGACCAGACACACAGGCTGATTAGTGCATGCGACAAATAACCGTACAGCAGAACTCAACTTGACTGTGCATCAAATTATCAGCACCCAGCGCTTGACACAATAATACTCAAAGTTCATGTTTCCTTACTGAGCACTACAGAAATCAATTAATGCTCACTACTACTGAGCATAATACTCATCAAATTTGTGCTCACTACATTATCACAAGTAAGAGGCAATTGAACAGACCACACCTTTGCGCTACCTGGTCAGCCGCCAATTACAGGAAACATAACAATTTCTATTTCATATCCATCTCCGCGTCACGGCTCACAAATATAGCTATTCACAAATTCATTACATTAATAACAGATAGAAACTACAAACAGAAGATTTTAATCTATAATCCACAACATTTGTTAGTGTCTCATAAGGGCCAACACTGTTTGCCGTAAATTCTCTCTGTATTTGGTAGGCACCCCGTCACAACCGTCCTCGCGACGCCGATGACGCCGCTGACGTCATCCCCGCCACTCAGGCCGCTATGACGTGTGGCGACCAAATACTCCCACTTATCACCATCACGTTCTTTATATGTACATACATGCACAAACTGAGTTATCAGACAAAACGGCATCATTACAAAATGAACTCGAAATTCTTCTTGAACAAAATTATTTCTAATCAACGTGAACACGCTTGTAAAATAAAATTCATTACGGTTCATCATCACGGATAACCCGACAGGCTCTTGTAAGAGTTTGCCCTGATGATGAAGATATGGTTAAACCCGTCTTAAATTTACGTCCCCTCTACACCTAATATCATATTGGGACGGAACCACGGTTTTCTAACCACAGCTACTCAAAAGTCATGGGTCAAACAAGTGACCCGGCGTTTATTAATTACATTCTACAAAAGGGGTCTAAAAGCCTAAATGAATCTAGAATGAGCGGGTGTCCAAACTTTACGTCTCACCAACATCCAGGGTCAGAATGAGACAGGACCTCACTTAGAAAGACTCATTCTACTACTGGAGAAGCCTGGGATCAATCCTGCGACCTCTAGCTGGCAAAGCTAGTAGCCTAATCACTACAGGCTTCAACAGTGAACTCAGAATAGGCTTCAGAAAGTTGGGGTATACTAGAAGTAAACCCATCCAAAACCTACAAGCATGTTCATACAAAAATAATACTAAACATAGATTTAACATACCTTTCAATATACTTTCTTTTTCCCGACTTAATGTTGTTGATACTCGTTACAACTTGACCTGCTGCTAAAGTGTTCGTTTTTCTCAGGGTTTTTATATCTATGAAAACTACCGGAAAATCATGCCTACTCATATTACCTTGCTTAAATCGTGGCGAGGTGGAGATACCGTCCACAATTGAAGCCAGATAGCAAAAATCGAGTAGATAATGGATTTGCGTTCAAATAGTATATTTCCCATAGGAAAAAATGATGAAACGACCCTATAAATCAATGCCATGACTCCTGTCAAAACGAACACCCATACAACGCGTGACAGGAATGAAAATCATATATGGCACAATTTGGCGGTTGGCGATTTTTAGGCAAATTTTATAGAACTCAGCCTTATAGCGGCCCCCTGTATTGTAAAAACAAATCTCCATAAACCACTCATGCATACATCGTATGATATGTGCATGACTTGTTCATGGAGCAGCACATTTTGCCTACCATATTTCACCTAAAATATTTTACTCGCACCGCCCTACCATATATCTACTAAAATAATTTAGATGTGCATAAGCACCAGAGAGGTTTCCTATTCCATCTCGTAACAACGACAGGGACGTCTAACTCTCAAACGTGCATCGCATAAGGGCGACGATCAGTATCAGTGGTTATTAGTCGGTATTAGAGACCGCGTGTTTATCTACAGGTACAGTGTAGCAGCTGCTGGCGGAAATCTGTTTCGCATATGCGTCTGACGGTCGAATTGATCTTGACATACTGACGTCGGTCTTCCGCTACGTCGACGTCCACTAGCGTCTGTATATATTAAGATGTCGCTCCAATAGACGATAGATCACACACATGTGGCACCAAAATCAGAGTCAACGTCATCCGCTTTCCGACCAGCTTGTAACTGTCCAGGGGCACGCTTACGATCCTTTAATAAAAAATTTTGCAATACGCTCTGACTAATTATTTTTGAGAACAAATTTCAGTTTCTTCTTTTCTAGGCACGACCTTACATTACACATCAAAAGTTTGATCCTGAACATGTGATTTCTATCCGTAACGGTGTTAGGGTGGTGCACAGGATCGCCGTCGTGTGCGGTCGGTTTCAGCTCTGCGTGGAAGCATCATGTAACCCATTTATATCTTCAAGCCCCAACTGGCGAAGGGCCGACGGTGTGTTGTCGTAATTCTCCCATAGTATCTTACTATTCAAACCGCAATAGACGATATAAGTCTTCCGAAACACCCGTGCGACATGGTGAAATCTTTCATGCCTTCAAAATTATAACTTTTCTGATGAAAATTCGTAATAGCTTTTCTTATTTGTTCTTTGTATTCCAAACATAGGTTGTGTGTGCTCGTTAGAACCGCCACCTTTTGACGATTACACGCAGTATGGCATGTACGTCTTGCAGCAGGGACAAGGAAAATAATGTCTAGGCCCCTCAACCTCAGTTTTTGCTATTTATAGTGGCATTTGGGGGTGTTAATTACACGAAAGTGTTAACATGATGGGTTAGTTGCATGTATAATCTGTTCCATCACAAAAACACGCCTGTATAATTTTGACTCCCATGAACCCCAATTTTATTTAGTAAAACTGGGGTTTGCAAGGGTAAAACTTATTTTTCTTATTTCTGCTCTAAAATATAGATTGTGGGTACTCGTTAGAACCGCCTCGATGAGGCGGTTCTAACGAGTACCCACAGTCTATATTTTGAGCAGAAATAAGAAAATTATCGTTATTTTTCATCTTAAAATCTTCATTTTTTCGGCGATAAAGGTAGCAATGTATTTGGATAGGCGTGTTTACGTAATGATGATGAGTTAGTTGCATGAATAATCTGTTTTCTATCCAGGACGCGAAGGTCTTATTGGTTTGGTCGCCATGAGGCGGGCAAACCGGGTTTAATGACCAGATTGTAACTGTTCCATGGAGGGGCACGTGACGCGATCAACCAATCAGCTTTAACGATGATGCAATACTATACTGCAATTACAGGAAACAGCCTGTCTGAATAGCGAAACAGACCGAAAAGCAAGCGTTTCAACTCCAACAATAAATATCTTAAGGAAAATGGATACAGCTGGCAGGTGTGGCAGTTAGTCTACCATTTTTGGCTTCCAATTTCGATTGGAAGCCATTTAGATTGGATTTGTGATACCCCAGTTTATTTCTTACCGTCTTATGACGTAACTAGGAAAGCCCTACAGATAAGACTGCTCTCCACATATTTACGCTCTGAATAAACAGGAATATGCAGCGCCCTACGATGTCTATTTAAAAAGCGTTTCCAGATATCTATTTATAAAGCGTTTCCTAGAAAAGCCAAAACGTTACAGTAGAAACAGATCCTACTTTCACTTTCGTCCTTTTCACGTAATTAACCCATACATGCCATAGGTGCCAAAAATATTCCACCTTTGTAAGTCTGGAGTGGTAAATTTCTAAGCATAGGGATGCCATTTTTTGTGGTAAGTTTTACAAAAATATGTTTATGTTGAGCAAACAGTTAAGATCGTGATCAAATGCGGCGTCTGATCTGGGTCTTCACTATTTGCCAATGTCTCAAAAAGGGCCGCTAGGCATATATGGGTTAAGCGGTGTGTGAAGAGAAAGACAGTCTTAAACCATTGCAGAACTTGTCTCGATCGTGCCTCGAGCTCAGGATATCTTACCAACATTGTCAATTTTACAAAACATGCCATTGTTCATCTCTTAATCAAATTGCGTGGCAAACGAGTAATTTAAAAGCTTAACATGGTGTTGAAGATAAACGTTTGTTGTGACTCGAAACTAACCCTTGGGATCATTATAAAACATCTATGTGCTAAAATCTTTTCAGTTCATTACGAAAACACGCCTTTTCAAATATATACAGAATCTTGCCACCCAAATGAAAATTGTCCGATAAAAAAATCAGATTATTTTTTTCATATTTCTGCTCTAAACATAGATTGTGGGTACTGGTTAGAACCGCCTCGATAAACCCGGTTCTAACAACTACCCACTGTCTAGGGGTCGAAATTAGGCAGGCGTGTTTTCGTGATGTGAAAATTTTTTTTTCTAGTCCAAATGTAGATTGTCGCTGCTCGGTGTTCTGAATCCCCTAAAAAGGAAAATAATGTAACCTTGTACACCCAACTTTCTCTATATTAAGTTTGTTTTATAGGGTTGTTCAGTACATATGGGGTAGCCTCAATGTTCTTCTAGTGTCCGGTTACCTTAAAAACATGATCATCGTTGTTCCGTAGGCTTACACGGATGTGTTGTTGTAATGCGTTTCTTTTCTTAAGGATTTGTCAAAAAAAAAAAAAAAAAAAAAAAGAAAGAAAGAAAGAAAAGAAAATGGCAAAATATTACAAAAGTCAATTCTGTTACTTGAGTCACACTTCTCTCGGAGTCTCAAACTTTTCAAGGTCACTCAGAATTTCCAGGACGAGTTTACGAAGAGAGTTTGACAGTTGAAATCAGTAAACATGTTCTAGAAAGGGTTATCCTCTATCTAGCTCTGATAACTTATTGTATAATTTTTTTTCCGAGTTGTATTTCACGAAGTAAATAAATCAAGGGTGCTTGTTGTAGGGTGGTCTGTATGAAAGTGTGAGTCATTTTTTCTTCATTTATTTAGGAAAATTATTAACCGTTCCTTTATAAGCGGCGGGTGAAGAGAAAGAGAGTTTTAAACCATTGCAGAACTTGTCTCGATCATGCGTCGAAATCAGGTAAAAAGAGACCTCATATCCCACCAACATGGTCAATTTTACAAAACATGCCATTGTTCATCTCCGAAATCAAATTGCGTGTCAAAGAAGTAATTTATAAGCTTAACATGGTTCTGTCTTTTCTAAAAAAGTTTCCACCAGCATAAAACTTGTGCGAGTGAGCAGCTCGCCACATTCAGTCTTCGCTGTTCATAAATGCCGTTTTTTTAACCATTACAGTAAGCTGCGCACCGACGTTGCGGTTTCGCTCCTCGCCGGGTCCGTGAATATGTTTCAACGTACATTGTCCTCCTTTCAATGGTTTAAGACGGACAGCAGCTAACAATGAAACAGTTTCCGTAAAAGTCTAACCAGGAAAATCGTGCTTATTTAGAGCGACAACGTCAAGACGTGGCATCGGCTTCATGGGCATGAAATGGGTCTTTTTCTTAAAGGCGACCAGCTCTCGGATATGTAGAAGAGAAGATGCGTTTTAGTTGGCTACGCACATGCATTTGACAAAATGTATGATTATAAGGGAGGTCATACAGAGGAAATGATTAACTTTTTGGGCCCAAAACCTGGAAAATCGAGTGAAAAAGAATGTGAAATACATCGTTTTATTTATTTTTTTTACCAGTTGATAACTTTGCTTGAAAGTAAATTGTAAAACAGCACAAATGATTGCTTGCAGGTAAACGTCGACCAAATGCGGACGCCGATGCTTACGCCGACGACGGACGCCGGGGATATGGCAATAGCGCTCCCCCTTACTTTCGAAAGTCGTGTGCAAAAAGGCGGATTTTCAACTTAACAAACTGGGGAAGCCTTCCTTTTAAAAGGAAACTTTATTACCGTATTTCGAAACACACCTATACAAATAAATTGTCATTTTTTGGCCAAAGAAAAAGAAATTTTAAAAAGAAAAATTGGAATATTTGCCTTTTTTGCCCAAAACATAGATTGCGGGGAGTCGACAGAAACGCCTCGACGAGGCGATTCTATCGAGTACCCTCAATCTAGTGTCTCAGAGCATGAATATGGAAATGAATGTATACCCCTGCAAACATTTGCTTTACTATATGAAAGTGAAGATTATATTTTCTTGACCTTTGGGATCATTGATTCCATTGTGGAATTTTGAAAATATCTGAGGGTCACTGATGAGGCCTAATTAGCTAGTCTGGTCCAGAAAACATGTACACTCCATATTTTTCAGTTCTGTGGTGTATTCCTTGCTTCCAAAGGATAACCCTTTTATAGAACATATTTAAATTCTCTTCAACTGGTGTATGGGAATGTGTGGCGGCGGTAAAACGTCTCCCTGCCCTACATCATAGTGTAGATTATATTTTCTTGTCCTTTGGGATCATTGATTCCATTGTGGAAGTTTGATAATATCTTAGGGTCACTGACTAGCAAGTCTGGCCCAGAAAACATGTTCACACCATATTTGTCAGTTCTGTGGTGTACTCCTTGCATATTAAAGGGGATCACAATTCTATAGGCATGATTTCGTGGTGGAAATACAACTTTAAGGACCTTATGGTTGCTACTCTGTTGGCTCTGTCCAACTGAAAAAGGGGTCTACTCTAAAAGGGGAAGAATTTGCTCCTCAAGGGTTCTACTCTAAAAGGGAAGAATTTGCCCCCACTCCCTTAAGGCGTATCTATTTCCCTTATGGGGAACTTATAACAGCCGTAGTCATTTTCGCAAATTTTACGTCTTGCAATGCCATTATGGAGTAAGTCCATGGGGCCATGGAAACGAAAAACAACAGAACATAACTACTACTACTCACAAAGTGTGGCTGGCTGTGGTAGCTCAGTCGGATGCAGTCTGACTGGTGATAAGGAAGACTCGGGTTCGATACCTACCGGGGCCGGCAACATTCTTTCGTGGAGATTATGAAATCTTTTCTATGGTCATTCTCTCCCTTCCGCTGATTCAGGAAGGGCAGGGGTCAGTTTTGGGCGATAGAATGTGCACTGTACTGGTAAACCGCTTACGGATAAGCCTGCTCAGGAAAAGCGTGGATAGGTACACGGACAGGCCCAAACATGACCTAAATCAGTGTTGACTGGGCCATTAAATACAAATAAACAAAACTTGCAAAGTTTACTTCACACATGTAGGAACAGATTTATATATTCTGAACAGCTTTCGGTACACTGATAGCTCTAATAGTTCGTACAGAGAAATTCCGCTATTAAGACCACCTTTAATTAAGACTAATTCTGGTTTAAAAAGCTTATTTAGTAGGCTGCAGTTATTCTTTCTTTGTGTTTTCTGCATACCATGTCCTCTGGTCTGAGACCACCTTTGGAACTGCTCAAAAGTGGTCTTAAAGACTTTTTTTGAACAGTCCCAAAGTGGTCTTTATATAGGAATTTTACTGTATCTGTAAATGTTGGAAAGACAGAGAACGTTATTTTCTTCATTTATAAAGATCGCTGGGTGTAACGGGCCTCCGTGGCCTAGTGGATGAGAGTGCTGACTCTTAATCATTAGGTCTCTCAACGCTGTAGGTTTGAGCATGGCTCAGGTCACATAATGAGAAGTTCTGCAACGGAAGGTCAGGAGGTTTTTCATCGAGTACTCCAGTTTTCTCTCACCTCTGATTAACGATTGGCTTGATGTGAGTGAAATAATCTTGAAAGGATCGTAAAACCAAACATAACAAAGATCGCTGGGTGTGTAAAAACATTTTCATGTCGTTGCTACTAGAATTAACGTCAGTGCCATGGTCGAACCTTCCAACTCTTCCAAATATATAAAATATTTAGGGAGCGAAACAAAGTCAAAACGTTGATGGGTCGTTGTTTATTGTTCTTGAGCCCAGCACAGATAGCAATAGTTTCTGTTCAAAAACTTCATGACTACAAAGTGACCTGCCACCAGTTACAGACTGAGTTGTTAAAAGATTTTTTGGCGCATTCGATGTGAGCTATTGTATCTGATAAGCCGAGAGTGGTGTTCTTTATTTCCACTCAATACTTGACGTTTTACTAATCAGTTTCTTTTACAATTATATTGGGATCCAGAAAGATATACAAAAGGATTGCAAATTTCAGGTTTTTGCGGAGGTACCGCTCAAAAGAACTGCCGAGGTTTAAGATACAGTCTGATTCGCAGCACTTTTTTCTGGGCAGGCTTAGATCTTCCTAGGCGGTTCAGCAATACTTCAAAGTTCGGTCGGTTTCAGCTCATGCAGTCCAATATATTGCCCCAAGGTCTGATCGGCCCCCGTCCATCGGAGATTGAAGAAATAGATTGGGTTGCATGATGCTTTCACGCAGAGCTGACACCGGCCGCACATGAGCAGTGTTAAATCGCCTAGAAGTTCTAAGCCTGCCCAGTAAAAGTGGCTCGAGTCGGACCGTTTATGCATTTCAACCATTTAGTTCCATTGGGCGACAGATTGGCAACGTCTCAAAAAAGACTCATACAGTGTTAACAGGGACGTTAACAACAAATGAAATAGATAACCAAGGCCCTAATAGAAGGCCTGATGACTTAGGAAAAATCTTTTTATATACCCGTTTGAAAAACAACAACAACAACAACAAAAAAAGGTCGTATTAAGTTATGGGGTCGGTGTCTGTCCGTCCGCTCGTAAACTTTTTTTTCGTTTCCGTAGAACTACTACTGTAAAGTTTTCATCCGATCAAGCCTAAAATGTGTATGTAGTAAGGCTAAGATGTGAAGATGTGCCTTAAGTTTCGAGAATTACTGTCCACCAAATATTAACAGAGTTATGACCTTTGAAAAATTCGGTTTACATTTTCGTTTGGTTAAGTTTTGTGCTATACACGTGTAAACCATATGTAAGTTACATTTAGTTTATACTTGCCATGGCGTTAAACAATTTACCACAGAGTACTCATCACTACCTACCCCTCCTGATACCAAGGTCACAGACTTCGAAATTTTATATACACGTTTTGTATTAAAACATAGAAGTGGAGGCAATGATCAGGAATCGTTACAATCAACCCACAGCTCCCATCAGAGACACCAAAGGGAAAGACACAAAACATGAAACAACAGACCCTAATGGAAACACCAACAGCGGAAAGCTAAAAGGACAGTTACTTTCCCATAAAATGGCCAATAGGCTATCCAAAATAAAATTCCATAAGCGACACAAACATCCAAAGACCAGCCATAACAAAAACAAACCGCGACAGAAGAACCGCCTTGGAACGGTCAGCGGAAACGAATTCCACTTGGGGGCTTAAAACGATTTTACGTGGCCACAATCCTCCCCCTTACTTCCGTCGCGATTTAGACAAATAATTTGCTCAGTCCGCATGAAGGCCTCCAAACTTCAGACAAACCATAACAAAAATATACCGCGACAGAAGAACCGCCTTGGAACGTTTAAAGTTTATTATTTTTATTCAAAAAATGCATTAAGTGGGATAATGATATCAGCTGGCTCAAATCAGAATGTAGACTGACAAGACCAAACCTATTGGATGCTTTTTGAAAGCAGCCAACTTGTTGTTAATGTTGTCGATTGCCGGCTAATTTAGGTCGATTGTTTGTCGATCGACCAAAAGTTACTAAGAGTGCAAAAGTCCCCTTGACTATCACTGACTCATCTAGAAACACGCCGATATCATTTCGACCTCCCCCCTCAACCCCCACTTTTATATAGTAAAACTGGTGTTTACATGGTGTATTTATTATTTTCCTTATTTCTGCTCAAAAACGTATGTTTTGGTTACTCTTTAGAACCTCCTCCTTAACGAGTCACCACAATCTATGTTTTGAGCAGAAATTTGAAAACAAATATATATATCATATATTTGAATCAAGATATTTTCATTTTTTGGTGTGAAAATTTTCATCATCTTTGAATTGGCGTGTTTCACGTGTAGTACTGAGTCGCAGATAAGATTGACTAGGCTGAGCTATTCCGGTGTTGTCAATACGAGTATATGTCCAATTCGCTGAGTCCACCAGAAGATTCGTTAGAGTGTCTTTCGCATGCTTTCTGCAAGCGGACCAAACAGCCATATACACCACAGCTTTGTTTGCGTTACAGTTGAATTCACACAATCGGGTGACTTAGTTTACCTTTTTGTTAATACACAACTGTAGAACATTCCGAAGGCAGTCGCAAACGATAGCTCCGCCTAGTCAATCTTATCTGCGATTATTATGTTTTCGGAATAACATTTACATGTATAGTCCGACAAGGAATTCCTGGCAGTTACGTCATAATAAGTTTGCTCGAATATTCATATGATATGGCCTTTACTTGAAACCTAGGACTAAGATTATTTACATACCGCCAAAGCTTTGTGGATTCCGTGGCCGAAAGAGTAGAGGTGTCGTTCTACAGACCAAGAAGTGGCGGGTCCGAAACCTACGTTTCGAATGATTTTTTTTAACCTCGTAATACACACACACACACGCACGCACGCACGCACGCACGCGCACACACACACATGTGAAATCTGCTTTACCCGTGTGGCATGTTAAAAGCGGATAATTACGTGTACAGAACATATTTCTTGTTCATTTTCAAGCTTTGTTTGTTTGAATTGAGGTTTAACGTCCCCGTCAACACTGTAAAGGTCATTTTGGAGACGTTGCTTCCAATTTTGTGGGACTTTTACCCGACATTGAGATGAAATGACATCTCAAGCCCTGTCGCCCAATGAAACCAATAGGGTTTATTAACATGTACGGTCCGCCTCGCACCGCGGTTCCTGGACAGGCTTAGATCCTCTAAGCGGTTAACCAGTACTAGTGTGCGGGCCGTATTCAGCTCTGCGTGGAAGCATCGTGCAGCCCATATATTTCTTCAAGCCCCTATGGGCGGGGGCGGTTTACCTGTATGTACTCGAAAGAATAGCAATAATGTTTCATCGCGTTATCAAGTCCGCGTGATGAACACCCTTGTACATCCAACTTTATATAGAGAAATCTGGGGTTTATAGGGTATACATTATTTTTCTAACTTGTTTTTGTTCCTAGACAAAGGTTGTGGGTACTCGTTAGAACCGCCTCAAAGAGGCGGTACTAACGAGCACCCTCAACCTATATTTGGAGTGAAAATAAGAAAAATATATCACAGCTTTTCATCAGAAATTAACCGTTTATTAACCGAGATATGAAAGACTGAACCATGTCTTTGTTTGGTTTGTTTATATTTGGAGTTTAACGGCCCAGTCAACATTATTTAGGTCATTTGTACTATGTCACACGGGCGTGTTTTCATAATGTGAGTATATAATTAATAAGGAATACATGTATTTGCAAATAGCCATCGAAAAATTGTGAGTTTCTGAGAAATGAAAGAAAATTCTATACCAAATGGATTATCTTTATTTAAACTCGTAACTCTTTCTCATCTGAGGCTTAACCCATTTTGTAACAGAAGCCCCAAAACGGGTAACCTGGCAAACAGTACATGCCCAGATCAGACGCGGCAGGGCCTACACGGTTTGCAAAAGGTTCAGTTATTTTTCAAATAAAATTTGAAGAAAACACAGCCTGTATGTTCAAGGGTTAACATTTCATAGACATCACGAAAACACGCCTAAATAATTTTGACACCCTTGAACCCCACTTTTTTATATTAAAATCTTATCTTTCTTATTTCTGCTGTAAAATATAGATTTTTGTTACTCGTTAGAACGGCCTGGACGAGGCGGTTCTAACGAGTATCCACAATCTATATTTTGAGCAGCAATAAGAAAAATATCACAATTTTTCATCTAAATATTTTCATTTTTTCGGGGCTAAAGGCTACAGCGTATTTGTAAAGGCGTGTTTTCGTATGTTTTGGTATGTGCTTTTTCGGACTTAGGCAATGTATGTGTTAGGAACAGTCTTATATCGACTTATAAAGGTTAAAGGTAACAGGATCTATTTGAGCGTTTTTAATGACAGATTCAATCTGTCATTTCTAGCTTTCCTGCATGTTTTAAAGTAAAACCGACTTTCTTCCGGCTTTGACCGCCATTGAAATATGAGTCCGCACAAAATGTAGTCCGGTTTGGCGCAGTAATCAAAAGTGTACAAGCGTATTAGTTATCCTATAAGCGCAATACAAACTTTTGAAGCAGACGACCTGACGATTTTATCTTACCTTTCAGAAAATCGATTCAGCATTTCAGATGAATCAGCTGCATCATGCGACGGGTATGTATACCCAGATCAATGCGGCGTCTGCTCAGCCGTCAGCTCAGGTTTTACACTGTTTTCTAACAGTGCTGTAAATATTTAATCCATAAAGACCAGCCTGCTGTTGGAAGAGGTCAGCTGCAGACAAGAATATTAATTGATTTTCTGACTTTCGAGGTCAAGTCTAGGTCAGTTACAACTTAGGAGTATGTCGTTACTCATTTCTGAATCACTCTCCATTTTACAATTTCCGGTGATTCCGAATTGTGTCACTTAATTTTATAATCGATCGTCACCTCCTGCGACGGAACATCCGGTCCCATATGCGAAGTGATGTAAACAAGTCGCGACAAGTATACTAGACTTTGCGTGGAGAAATTGGAAAGAAAGGCTGTCCCTTTCAACCCTGGAATATGGTACAGATACTTATGCAAACAGTGTAGGCCCTGTGATATAATTATAGGTGCCATATTTAGCAGTATGGACGAGCCCAACTTCAGTGATGGAAGAGTGCATTCCAGAAACTCAAGGCAGTGAATAGATCAAAGCACTGACAACACTCGTGCCGATTGTCTCTGAATACAGGCTGGTCATGAACGGGGACTTGGACTGATTCGTTGAAACTTAAGATGTTAGGAACTAATGCACAAAAAGTGTAGAACAAGATCAGCACCGTGTTCTGTGGCGTTTGTCTGAGTCTACATTGTTTGCCGGATCCAACATTTTATTCAAGTGCAGATTTTACAGATAACACTTACATGTACCCAACACTGACAAACGACACTGCTATGTTTGGGTTGATTCTTTGGCATTCGACCCGAAGTTGCTAATAAGAAAAGCGCTTCGGTGCTAACGTCTACGTGACTATCACTGACATGTCAGAATAACCTTTTTTCTTGTATAAATAGCCGCAGTGAGATCAGGGTATTCCATAAGACTGAAGATCCTGGAATCATAGGATGAGCTTGGCAAACAGTGTAAACCAAGATCGGACGCTGCAGAATGCGGCTTCTTATCATAGTCTTCACTATGTGTTTGGAATTTCAGAGACAAATGAAATAGTTTAAATCTCAGCCCAGGACTATTACCCCAACCTACACCCGCCAAAACTCTCAGTGCTTTGATTCTGAAACCAAACAATTGCATGATTACAACACCCTTAGGCACCATACCCTTTAGCTAAAAAGGTTAAATCAATCAACCGTGGCGTCTGGTTACCAGTCCGGCCACGTCGATCCTGTGCACCACCTTCACACAAGTACGGATAGAAACTACATGTTCAGGATCAAACTTAAAGTCGTGCATAGAAAAGAAGAAATTGAAATTTGTTCTCAAAAAGCATTTAGTGAGAGCGTATTGCAACTTTTTTCATTAAAGGATCGTAAGCGTGCCCCTTGGTCGGAAAGCGGATGATGCCACATGTGTGTGGTCTATCGTCTATTGGGACTACATATTACTATATACAAAAGACGCTAGTGGACGTCGAAGTAGCGGAAGACCGACGTCAGTACGTCAAGATCGATTCATCCGTCAGACGCATATGCGAAACAGATTTCCGCCGGCAGCTGCTACACTTTGTCTGAAGATAAACAAGGGGTCTCAACTACCGACTATTAAACACTGACACTGTTCGTCGCCCTTATGCGATGCACGTTTGAGAGCTAGACGTCCCTGTCGTGACCAAAGTTAACGTGTCGACACAGTACGGAACACTTACGCTGGAGCATGAAATGCATAAATTGGCGTCTAAGCGACTGACGTAATATGCGTTTCAGTGACAAATCGCACTTCAGCGTGAATCCCGCCGATTGTCGTTTCCGGGTGTACCGACGTATAGGTGTAAGGTATGCCGAGGCGACGCATGCGTAATAGAGCGTGACATATCGGGTGGAACAAGTGTAATTGTGTGGCGTGGTATTGCATGCAGTTAGCCAACGCAGCTTAGTGTCATTAAGAACAATCAAGATCATGGCTGAGACGTGAACTGAACCGCAAGATGTTACATCGATCAAGTGCTTCGGTCTCACATGGTTCCATTTATGTGTTTACGCTCAGAATCCGGGATATCTTATCCAGCATGATTACGCGCGGGCTCATAGTGCTGTTCTTACTCAAATTTCTTAAGCCAAGGGCATTCATGTACTGGACTAGCCAGCCTTTCTCTTCCGATCTCTTTCCCATAGAGTATCTTTTGGGAAAGGCATCCACAACCGACCAGACAAAAACTGTTACTTATGGACAGTTGCATTGTTAAAACTTGAATTTTAATGTATTTTAATGTTTGGTTTTGAAAACGTAAATAGTTTCTTTCAAAAATTTGAAACATGGCATTTCATAATACCACCGGTGTATAGACATCTGCAAACATATCATATAATGGAATTTGGAGAACTACTTTTCCAAATTTTTAAGATCTTTTTAGAAAGACTTTCTGTAAGTTTTCACAGCGTTATGTTTTTCTCATAGAATCTGTCATTTTAGTGCCTTTGGCGCTTTGATTTTTGTATTTTACTGGCAGCAATTACATGCGGAATTTACAATGTACATGTAAGCATACGGTTTGTGTGTTAGTTCCAGAAACATATTTCAATTTAATCGAATCATTGATATGACAAATTGGTAAAATTTGTAAATCACTTACTTCTAAGTAATTTCACAAATTTAAGAAGGAATGAATGAATGAATAAACTAATTTTATTACGAAAACATGCCTATACAAATACATTGTCAATTTTACCGCCCAAAAAACAAAGATTGTAAGATGAAAAATTGTGACATTTTTTCTTATTTCTGCTCAAAATATAGATTGTGGGCACACGTTAGAACCGCCTCATCGAGGCGGTTCTAACGGGTACCCACAATCTATATTTTAGAGCAGAAATAAGAAAAATAAGGTTTACCCCAGTAAACCCCTGTTTTACTATATAAAATGGGGTTCAAGGGGGTCAGAATAAGATAGGCGTGTTTTCGTGATGATTTATTGATTTATTTTCACCCAGTGCCACTACACAGCAATATTTGGTTTGGCAAAGCGCATAATCTTTCGGAGTGTCGCAGGTAAACAGACTTTTAGTTTATCAACGACCTTGAGAGTTCAAAGTTTACGCGAGACGAGTCGATTCCATTTTTTAAGGGAAGCAGGTTTCGGATACTTTATTTTATCGTGATTTTAAAGATATAAATCAATGTTTTGATATTATCTACCTAGAAGTCATGGCCGAGTGGTTATGGCCGAGTGGTTAATGCGATGTACCGCGAATCACACTAAAAATCATTTAGACGAGGGTTCGAGTCCCAGTGGCACATTTTTTTTTTATTTGATTTTTCATTTTTATTTTATCTTTTATATGTTTAAAGTTATTTTCTTTATTTTTTATATTTACATCATTTATATTTTGTTTCCTTTGTTTTATTTTCAACAATTATATTTTTATGTTGGATGCCGGCCTCGGTAGTTCAGTCGGATGCGCGTCTGACTGGTGGTCAATATGACGCGGGCTCGATACCTGCCGGGGTCAGCAACATTATTACCCATGGTGATTGATCATGAAATCTTTTCCATGGCCATTCCCTCCTTTCTGCTGATTCAAGAAGGGCAGTTGTTAGTTTCTGGGGAAAGAATGTGCATTGTACTGGTTAACCGCTTACGTATAAGCTTGCCAAGGATATGTGTGGATTAGTAAACTGACCGGCTCAAAAATGACCTAAATAGTGTTGCCTGGGCCGTAAAAGCCCAATTCAAATTTCAGATTCATTTCAACAGCGCATTTGCCTTCACTGACGGCTATGAACGTACGTTCAATCATAGTAACATTTTTTATAATACTTCTTGAATCCGAGCTGCAACGATTCGCTTGTGCTCTTTCCATCTTTTCAATAAAATGAATATACATCTAATGTGATGGCCCCGCCCAGCGGGGCTTGGAGAAATAGATCGAGCTGCACGATGCTTCCATGCGGATCTGAAACTGACGACACATGAGCAATGGTAAACCGCTTAGTAAGTCCGAACCTGCCCAGGCAAAGTGGTGCGAGTTGGACCGTCCATACTTATTAAACCCGTTTTATTTTATTGGGTTGCAGAGCTTGAGATGTCGTTTCATCTCAGTGTCGGGTAAATACCCCACAAAACTGGAAGCAACTTCTCCAAACTTGACGGGGACAATAAACCTCAAATCAATTAAACAAACAAACACACATCTCATGTGCTCCAATTTTACAGGTTCGAAAAAATGGTAAAGAAAAGTAAACATAAAAAAAAAAACAACAAAAAAACATCTGCCCAAGATTCGAACCCTAGATCTCCAAGATGGAAGACGTGTTACTAAAGTGTCTCGACTGGTCGTCAATCTGGTTACACGACGCCCCAGATTAAGAATATGACGGTAAATATCGCCCAGTGTAAAAAAATATCCACTACAGGCGACTTATCTAAAACACGGACGAGTCCAAAATTAAAAGTGCAGTCACGTCTCACTGCGTTTTGAAAGACTATAGTCACCTTAATACGTTCAACAATAACAAGCAAAGAGGCGCCAAGTTCAACAACGAAAGGTCAGATGTTTTTTTTTTTTTTTTTTTGTCGGGGAACTCTGATAAACTATCGGCTGGTAATAACCGAAATAATCATGAAGAGCCGTAAAATATAAAAACATAAATACATAGAGGATATTTGTTTTTTACAGTGTAACATCGAATTTTATTTCATCGAATGAACACCGAAAGTGGTATTTTCACTAGTGTCGTAGCCACGAGTGAAAATACCACTTTCGGTGTTCATGAGATGAAATAAAATTCGATGTTACACTGTTAAAAAACAAATTTTCTGTTTCTTACATGCTTTTCAATGAAAAACACACAAAAAATGCATTCTTAATTGAGCTAATTGTTTTTATTGAACCCACTGGATGCTTCCCAAGTTAAGATCACGTGACGACTTCTTGTCGACCGTAAAAGATAATGCCATCGAGAAGAAATAGTTCTTTGTTTATAAGAAAATATTTTAATTGACTTGTGGGATTCAGTGAAACAAAACATTTAGTTCACTTTTTACCACATAAGTGGTAGAAAAGAAATAATTTAAACAAGAGAAAAACTTCCTGTCTCAAATATTTTCAAGTGCGTTTCAAACGCGCATCAATACACAACACTGTCAGCAGATCGTAATATGCAAGCCGCCATATTGATTAATGACAGCTTCGATTCGAGTGATACTTTTCTAAATACAAGAGGTAAGAACACAATTTTAACATTATAAACTCATAATTTGCCGTTCTCTAATCACTGTCACTGTCAGGATAAAGTCTTATCCTCTTGTATTTGCGGTTGACCGGAATAATTGGGGACTGAAGCGGAGAATCTTCAGCTGGAGCACATGACACGGGAGTCGGGGCAGAAATTTGGCCCATTTGAGCAAGTACAGGCTGCTGCACCTGCACCAAGCTGGGATAGGTTCTGAGTCTCATGTCTATTATTAAAATTGAATGTAACATTTCCATGAAAATGGCTGTTTGCAAAGAAGCCCGGCGGCAACGGGGTTGCACTCATTGCCCCTGTCAAACTGGGTTGAGCAAGTATGGGAGGGGTAATTGTGGCAGGGACAATGGCATTCGACTGAAGATTTGTTGGCCAAGATATCTGATATCCGACGAGACTGTTCATTATTCAATTTACTGTAGTTGTTCAGGGAGTTGACATTTTTATGCCCTGAGATCTGTATTATCTGGTTTGGAGGGACCCCTTCATCATTCAACTTTTGTATGAGTCTCTTCCTTGCACTGAAAATGAAAAAAAAAAGAAAAAGAAAAATATTAGATCTAGTAAGGGAAAATGGAAATTGAAAAAAAAAAATTATCTCCACTTATCTGGACTGGTTAACTGCTTACATATAAGCCTGCTCAGGATAAATTTACCAGCTCAAAAATGAACTAAAATAGTGTTGACTGGGCCTTTAAACTCCAAACAAATCATGAAGATCATGAACCACACCTGTAATGCAATGGAAGGTCAGGTGGTTTTACTCTGGTTTTCGCCCACCTCTGATTAATGATTGCCTCGATATGAGTGAAATAATCTTAAAAGGGCCATAAAACCAAAACCAAAAAGGAGAGATAAATAGATAGATGTAATACTTAAAGTATGGATGAACTGACACGTCATGAATCCATGATGCAGTCTGTGAGCCCTCTAGTTTAATATAAATGAAAGATTGAGAATCTTACAATCCCGGTCTTGTCATTTGAATTTTATGAAACGAGCCTCTGGCAAGTTTGATAAATTTCATAAGCATGTTGGCTTTTCGATTAATAACATCTGAAATGAACATGATTGTGTGATACCGTATATTACCCCAGTTTCAGAATACTTTCTCAGCATGTGCACAGACCACCTTTTGACAGTCTCCTTCAATGAATATGCGGAGGATGAAATATTTATCAGTGTTTACAAAAGCTAATATTTGAGATACTTTTGCGTTTGTCATGGTTTTCCTGCTTGCACACTTTCCTTTTAAATGGTACCCAATTTTCATTTCCTTGAGAGCATATACAGACCAACAGTAAACAACTACAATGTGTAAAGGATATTTTACAGGCAATATTTTGGTTTGTTTCTGTGGCAAGTTTATTTTTGCTATATTTCATCATGAGCAGCTGCCACAGGGGCCGACTAGAGTCATTAAAGCATCAGACAGATTGAAATTCTAGATATATACATGTAGAAATTATTTGCTGAGCTACAGTTGCGGAAATAAAGACATTTGTTACTGGCATAAAATTAACAGCTAGATTGTAAATGGAAACAATGAAGGAATCTGCATCAGAAATCATCTTGCAAGGGTTTTCTTACGGATTATGTGGTGTGCTTGTTTTTTGTTATAAATGCTACCAAAAACAGCCACTGTGTAGTCTTTTGCAATGCCCAAAATCATCATTTGGAAAAAGACTCTTGGTAATATCGAGGGAATTCAGCGAGTTGGAATGCTAAATAAAACGCCACTGCAGTTGGAATATTACAAACCGACATTTGATACCTGTATGGTGTTATATGTGGATCCCGTATTCCTGTCTTTTCCTTCATGTCTGTCATAATGCCATACAATTTGTTGATCCCCATAGGTGTTCGGCGGTACCAACAGTTCTGAGATGCACTTCCAGGAGTGAGAAAGAATGGGCTGTCATCATTGTTCATGCCAGTTGGCCTTTTATCGGCAAATACTTTATACAGGTAGACTGGGTCACGATGAGGGTGTTCAGGGTTAGCATATGCTCTTGGTTTCAGTTGTCTAAAATTAAAAAACCAAAAATTCTATCCTATTTTGCATTGATGATATATGTTTCAATTGCACTGAGAACTATCTATATTTCATTGAATAGCATACAAGGAAATGTTGTGGGTACTCATTTAAGGTTCAAATAAGTACCCACAGCGTTTTCTTTTTTATTACATGCTTTTCAGTGAAATATAGAGATTTCTCAGTGAAATCGAAATGGATATTGTCACTGCTTGAAACAGTGACAATACGATTTTTATTTTTACTGTTTGTGAATATGATGTGTCTTCGGAAAATTTCACATTATTTCTTTGGATGTTAGATGTCAATTAGCTAAACGTTACAAATAGCGTCAGAAATTACGTCACACAGGTTTTCACGTTTATTCGGACGTTGATGACGTCACTATTAGCACCAACGCAACGAAAATAAAGCACGCGACGCCAGACGAGCGTGGCAACTGCGGAAATGATTTGAGTGCAAATTTCAAACAAACCATTTCAAAAAGTAACATTCTAAGCTGTTTTTCAGGTGCAAACTGTCAGTTTACACCCAATATTATACCCAGTTAACACGTTGTACACCTAAATCAACTCAAAATCGCCCTGGAAAATGTTTTATCTCTGATGATGGCAGTTGCTCTGAAAATGCGTTACAAATTACAGTTTAAAGCATGAAACCGGCCCCGATAGCTCAGTTGGTAGAGTGTCCGCTCAGGGGAACGGGAGGTCACGGGTTCGATCCCGGGCCGCGACATACCAAAGTCGTTAAAATGGTACTAGCTGCTCCTCGCTTGGCACTCAGATTTACAGGGTAGAGCTAGGACTGGTCGACCCAGTGTCAGGATTATGTGACTGGGTGTGGTATCGTGTAATGTAGCTGGGACATGATACTTCAGTGAGGCGGCACTATAAAAGTGAGCATTCAGCTCCCTGTCACAACCAGACACCGTCGTGATATGACTGAAACATTGTTGAAAGCGACGTTAAACCCGCATTCACACACACACATAAAGCATGGAAGAAACAGAAAATTTGATTTTTTTAGTGTAAGATCAATTTTTATTTCACTCATGAACACCAAAAGTTTTATTTTCACTCTTGGCTACGCCACTCATGTAATTGCTACTTTTGATGTTCATTCAGTGAAATAAAAATCGATCTTACACTGAAAAAGTCAAATATCCTCTATTTATATTTCCCTTATGAGCACCAAAAGATGTAATTTCACTCGTGGCTTCGCCACTCGTGAAAATATTTCTATTGGTGTTAATTCGGTGAAATACAAAATTGATGTTAAACTGAACTTTATGATGAAATTGTTGGGTCAGGGGGTAAAGTGGTGAGCTCTCAAACTGATCTGGATAAGCTTAACATGGTTTGGGTACAAAAAACATATAATCTGTGCAAAATTGTGAACCTTGTGTTTCTTGGGTCTTCCCCGGTTCTAGTTTTTGTTTGTCTCTCTCTGTCCAGTTGTAGAAACTCCACACCACTTTGTGCATTTAAGCCCAGGCTAACATCACCCCATTTCAGGTTATGTGTCTCCTTTCCTGTCCGCATTCCGAAATATGTTGTGCAGATAAGCCACATAGAATTACTCAGGGAATAGCCATTGTGGTACCCAAGAACTTGTTTTTCGTACATTTTTTCAAGATGTTCATCCTCAAGAACTTCTGCAGTTTTTGGCTTGTTGCCTAGGCCTAGGCTCTTAAGCTGTTTCTGTTTGCTTTTTAGAACTTGTCTGGTTTTTTTCAAATTCCATGTCAGTTATAATGCTTACTTTGCTGTTTTTTTTTTCTTTTAGATATCTGTGAAAGGAACTGACAAAACCACGAAGTGTAGTGGGCTCATACTCTCCACCATCTTTTTTTTTCTTACAGATAAGAGGAACTGGGAAATATATATATTCAGTTGGTCTGGTGGGATAAATTCTGGAAATCTGGTTTCATTTCTTAGCAATTTCAGGTCAGCCTGGGTTCTCTTTTGTGTGTTTTTGTTTTGATTTTCCTCCAAAAAGCAATCAACCTCTTTGAAGGTTCTTTGAGGACCATTGACTAAGTCAAATGATGGTATGTCATCAAAATCTGGGTCATCCCAATTTATTTAAAGTCTATCTGCCTCATCGTTCTGAATTGTTGTTGTTGTTGAAACCAGACGATCGATTGAGATTGAAAGCAAACGCGTACCAATGACCGGCTTTTAATGTATTTTTTCACAGAAACGACAAGTAAAGCCGGAACCAGCGCCCGTAACTAATGTAAACAACGTCAAGGGAAACCACTCTGTTTCGTTGATGCTTGAAAAATGAAACCGAAAGTAGAATGAGGCGCTGAACGGGGAAATCGATTTAGAAAAAAGTAGTCCCAAACAGTGAAATTCCAAAAATCGTATTTTCACTGTTTGAAACAATGACAATATCGTTTTCAAATTCACTGAGAAATCTCTATATTTCATTGAAAAGCATGTAAGAAAGTAAAATCTATATCATCACGAAAACACGCCTATAATTTTGACCCCCTTGAAGCCCACTTTTATATAGTAAAACTACGATTTCCGGGGGTATAGCTTATTAACTTATTTCTTCTCTAAAATATAGAGTGTGGGTACTCCTTCGAACCGCCTCGATGAGGCGGTTCTAACGGGTGCCCACAATCTATATTTTGAATAGAAATAAGAAAAATATCACAATTTTTCATCTTAAAATATTCATTTTTTTTCGGCGATAAAGGTGGCAATGTATTTGTAAAGGCGTGTTTGCGTAATGTTAAGGCCACCTTTGGGACTGTTAAATTGATGTTTCCATTGTCTCAACAGATTGTGTCATAAGCTCCTTGGGTCTAGTTATTCTTTCCCTTTTCCCTTTGGAGTCTCTGATGGGGGGGGGGGGGGGGGGGTGCTGTGGGTTAATAGTATCGATTCCTGATCATTGCCTTCGGTGGGGGATCTGTGGGTTAATTGTATCGATGCCTGATCATTGCCTTCACTTCTAATTTACCATATAAAAGTTAGGTTCAAGGGGTCAGAATTAAAAAGAACGTGTTTTCATGATGAATGGTGCTGAAAAATGACTAAGACTCGTTCTGTCCTTAAATGACTGTATTGCAAGCAAGCAGTATAGATCCTGAAACAATTGCACCACTCTGACTTCACAGCGATAAAAATGGCGCGGATACATGTAGGTTTGGCTAATCTGAGTCACCATCTGTTTGGGATAGAGCTGCTGACTCGGTTTACCATCACGAAAACATGCCTTTATAATTCTGACCCACTTGAACCCCACTTTTATAAAGTAAAACTGGGGTTTACCGGGGTAAACCTTATTTTTCTTATTTCTGCTCTAAGATATAGATTGTGGGTACTCGTTAGAACCGCCTCATCGAGGCGGTTCTAACGAGTACCTACAATCTATATTTCAATTTATTTGATTCGAGGTTTAACGTCCCCGTCAACACTGTAACGGTCATTTTGGAGACGTTGCTTCCAATTTTGTGGGACTTTTACCCGACATTGAGATGAAATGACATCTCAAGCCCTGTCGCCCAATGAAACCAATAGGGTTTATTAGCATGGACGGTCCGCCTCGCATCGCAGTTCCTGGACAGGCTTAGATCCTCTAAGCGGTTTACCAGTACTAGTGAGCGGGCCGGATTCAGCTCTGCGCGGAAGCATAATGCAGGCCATATATTTCTTCGAGCCCCTATGGGCGGGGGCGTGTTATTGTGGGAAGAATTTTGAAGCTGATTGTATCAGTTCCTGATCGTTTCTTTAAATAAACCTTACCTCGATTTCCGAAAAATCTGTGATAGTGACAGGAACATTAACCCATTCAGTACCAGAAACCCCTAAAGGGGTACCTTGGCAAACAGTGCAGGCCCAGATCAGACGCCGCAGAACGCGGCGTCTAATCTGGGTCTACAATGTTTGCAAAAATTCAAGCCGTTTTCCAAATCAATTTTGAAGAAAATACAAACTGACACCTCTAAATTTTGAAATGGACTTGTTCCATATATAAGAAGGAAGATTCCATTTGGTACAAAAAGGGTTAACACGAAATGCTTTTATGCTTCAGTTGTTTGGAGTCTTGTTTTTGTTGTAAATCAATTTCGTGTAAAACAAACTGAACAACACGAACGCAAACAAACCTTACGATGTTGTTTCGTTTATTTTATTTTTCAAACCAGATAAGGAAATCCATAGTTTTAGCTTGGGATAAAAAAATTCTGATCTAACCCTGGTGTTCTTACCCAAAATCGAATATTCTCCCGAGTTTGATAAGTCCACTGGTTGAATATGACTTCATATGCGATAAGGTTGACGTCACAGCACGTTACATGACGTCACTATACATCACTCTAGTGACATCACACTATGGCGGACGTCGGCAACCGAAATAAATGCAGAATTAAAAACCCACGCTCAGAAATTGAATTTATTTTATTACAGCAGTGAGTGAAATCAATGCATATCTGAAACAAATAAAAATGATATCAATCACAATCGAACTGATTGATATCGCATCATTTCACTTGTGACTGATATCATTTATCTCATTTCACTGTAGCGTGCCGGAACTAGATTTTTGTTTACGAAAGGTTATTTTTTCCTTAATTTACTGAGAATAATAATTCCTGTTACCGTTAGATTAATTGAATATATTTTGATATGTGGCATTAAAACTGAATGTACAGGCGCCACAGGACCCTATCTGACAACAGCAGCGCTGTGATTTTGAACATCTGTTAAATTGTGTCCGAGATGTGTGTCGGCAAAAGGGTGTCACCCTTTTGCCGACACACATCTCGGACACAATTTAAATGCTCCCTCACAGATTCAGACTTAGCTGTCTGTCTTACAAATGGTCTACAAGACGTACCAGTTCACTGAATGGCTGAGCAAGAGTTTGTGCGAGGAAGTAGTTTCTAGGGAAAGTGCTCAAATCGTGCTTTTTTGTTTGTTTGTTTGTTGTTGTTTTTTTCGACCGCGACCGACTGCTACATGTAAACATGGAATCGATTGTACAGTGGCTGGGTGCATGTCACTTAGAGCCTTCAAAAATAAAATGGTCTTCAAATAAGCACAACGCGTTCTGTAACATACTTTGAAAAGCATTCTTTGAATTAAAAATGCTAAATTCAAAAGTGCGATTTGTTTATGCTTTGAAACTGACAGTTGTGACGTCATGTAGCCAGGTCAAAATTGTGACGTCACCGTCTCGGGCCGATCAATTACCGTAAATGCCCAATAAAATATAAAATAAAAAGAACATTAACTTTTTTTCGGCGAATGCCAAAAGTATTTCATCTTGTGTGTTGAAAACATCCGAATTTTCACTCGTGCTTCGCACTCGTGAAAGTTATGATGATTTCAATACGCTCGATGAAATATTTTTGGTATCCACCTCAAAAAAGTAAATATCCTCTATGTATGCAAGAAAAACAATCCTGCAATGGTGTGAGGGGTGGATAGAAAAAAACCCGTCCATCAGGATCACTATCCAAGTGATGCCGGACAATGACCCTCGGGACGGATCCTTACTCCCATGTAAGATTCCTATACTCTATTCTGCAATAAGAAATGAATACCCCGCCTTTCTATTTACAAGGATATTCTTTGCACGGACTCGTCCATGCTTATAAACCCTATTGGTTTCATTGGGCGACAGGGCTTGAGATGTCATTTCATCTCAATGTCTGGTGAAAGTCCCACAAAATTGGAAGCAACGTTTCCAAAATGACCTAAATAGTATTGACGGGGACGTTAAACCTCAAATCAAACAAATTACAGCGAAATTTGCCTATATTTAACTCGTTTTGTACCCAATGGAATCTTCCTAAATTACATATAGCAAGAGTCTATTTCGAAACCTAGGGGTGACAGGTTTGTTTGTTTCAGTTTTACGTCCCACCAACAACTTAAGTCATACGGAGACGGGGCCTCGGTTTAACTCAACCGAAAGCCTGAAGAAGCCCGGGATCGAGCCTGCGAGCCCTGGTTTATCAGGCGAGTAGCATAACCACTATACTACAGAGGCTTCTAGGGGTGAGAGGTTGTGTCATCTTTAAAATTTATTTGGAAAATAGCTGAACTTATTGCAAATAGTGTAGGCCCTGATCAGACGCCGCGTTCTGCGGCGTCTGATCGGGGCCTGCACTGTTTGCCAGGGTACCTGTTTTCGGGTTTCCTGTACAAAACGGGGTAAAGATAGTGCATGCACGTTGTACTTGTTACATTTAAACGTCATGAATAATTAATGAAGCTAGTTTAAATACAAGTGCTCGTAACCGCCTCTCCTATATATAACCAGCTAATATACAGCAGCGCCGGCCTCAGTGGCTCAGTCGGATGCGCGTCTGACTGGTGATCAGGAGGACGCGGGTTCGACTCCCGCCGGGGTCGGCAAAATTCTTTCGTGGAGATTGATCATGAAATCTTTTCTACGGTCATTCTCTCCCTTCCGCTGATTCAAAAAGGGCAGCTGTCAGTTTCTGGCGAGAGAATGTGCACTGTACTGGTTAACCGCTTACGTATAAGCCTGCCCAGGAAAGTGTTGATAGGTAAACTGACCGGCTCAAAAATGACCTAAATAGTGTTGACTGGGCCGTAAAACTCCAAGACTCAGCCGTCTCAAGTCACCTATAGAAAGTGACACGGAGGCACACACAAAAACAGAGGGAACATGAACCAATGGCACAATGAAAGAATGCTAATTATAAACGTCGTGACTACAATTATCATGATTTCTGTCATAGGCGACCCAAACACCGCCATTTGAACTCGAGTACTTGTATTAGGACCAAGAAGTACAGCGAATTAAAGGACACTTCAATATGTTAATATATATATAAAAAAATAAATAATCAGATAATCTTAATAATCGCGACGGAAGTGAGGGCAAGGATTGTGGCCACTCGATCCCCCCCCCCCCTACCCCCTACCCCGGAGGAATTCGTTTCTGCTGACCGTTCCAAGGCGGTTCTTCTGTCGCAATTTTGTTATGGTTTGTCTTTGGGTGTTTGTGTCGCTTATGTTATCTTATTTTGGATGGCCCTTTAGCCATTTTGTGGGAAAGTAACTGTCCTTTTGACTTTCCGCTGTTGGTGTTTCCATTAGGTTCTGTTGTTTCGTGTTTGTGTGTCTTTCCCTTTGGTGTCTCTGATGGGAGCTGTGGGTTGATTGTATCGATTCCTGATCATTGCCGCCACTTCAATTTTAATGATGACACCTTTTTATTTACGGGTCTTAAGAAAAAATATCCCTATCATTAATCCCATTTTGCTTTACTAAATCTACGGTCAGACTGATCAGCAAAAATCAGGCAAAACATGAAATAATCGATATGAACCAGAAAAGAGGAATCTCATCAGAAAAACATGCCTATATAATCTTGAACCTCCTTGAACCCCACTTTTACGTATTAAAACTGGGGTTTACAGGGGTATACCTTATTTTTCTTATTTCTGCTCTAAAATAAAGATTGTGGGTTCGAACCGCCACACAATCTATAGATATTTTGAGCAGAAATATGAAAAATATCACATTTTTTTTCAGTTTCAAATTTTCGTTTTCTCGGCGGTAAAGTTTACAATGTATTTGTGCTGGCGTGTTTTCGTTATGAATGTTGTAAATCTCTGAGTGGATACGCAGTCTGATTTGAGTCTTCGCTGGGCGTGGCATATGTTCAAAGACCCTTTTTTCTTATACCGGAGAGGCGGTTCTAACGGGTATCCACGGTCTATGTTTTCTGCAGAAATATGAAAAATACTATATACCCCTGTAAACCCCAGTTTTACTATATAAAAGTGGGGTTTAAGGGGTCAAAATGATATATGCGTGTTTTCGTGATGGTTTCCGCGAAACTCTTGTTTAGCCATTGAAGTTTATTGGGTTTGTGAAATCACATATACAAATGGAACAGTTTTATAAAGATTTGTTAAAAAATTCCGATTTTTTTTTCTCAGTTCTCGTCTGACAACAATGCTGAGACGGGGGTTAAAAGGCATATACAGTCGAACTTCAAAGGCTCGAACACCTTTAGGACCTCGAAAATTTGTTCAAGAGAGGGGTAGTTCGAGCCACTGTGGGTTACTGTCAGGAGTCATAACGAGGTACTTTTATACATCTTTTCGGTATTCTATAATGTAAACGATTGCTGTGTGTACTCATTAGAATCGCCTCATCGAGGCGATTCTAATGAGTACACACAGCATACATTTGCAAGATAAAAGACTAAAATCTCCTTAATTATCCCCCACTATTTCTTATGTAGAAGATTTCGCTAGGGGCTCAAGAATGGGTTCGACGCATCCATGGTAAACGAGCCATCGGTGTTCGAGCCATCGAAGTTCTACTGTATGTAGCTGATGCAGAGTTTGCGAACTATTGTGACTGCAAAGTTGGACTAATTTTGCATCAGCATATGTGATAAAAGTAGTTTTTTTTTTCTTTTTTACAAAAATGTAATTGTCGGAAATTCGACGTTTTAATTTTTCTGTTGAAATTAGTAAATTTCCATTTTTGGAAAATGTTTGGCAAAAAATAAAGCCTTCTCAATCGATCTGCATTTGATAACAAGAGGGCCATGATGGCCCTGATTAGCTCACCTGATCCATATTGTACAAACGAAATAGTAGGTAATATATGGTGGAGTAGAGGGTTTGAGCAATATTGGTTGACCCAAGGAGGTTTTTATATTTTTAGCTCTAGAGGCAATCTTGTTCATCCAAGCACAATGGTTTGAGAATTTTGGAAGAGGGTCACCCAAGGAACATTCCTGTGAAATTAATTCGAAATCCAACCACTGGTTAAGCAGGAGAATTTTTTTTACAAGTTTTTCTATTATTAGCTCTGGCGGCCAACTTCTTCATCCCAGCAGAATTGTTTGAATAATTTTAATACAGGGTCACTCAAGGAACATTCCTGTGAAATTATTTCGAATCCATCCACTGGTTAAGGAGAAGTCTTTTAAAGTTTTTTTTTTATTCTTAGCTCTGGCAGCCATCTTGTTTATCCATGCGGAACGGTTTGAGCAAAACTGGTATTGGGTCACTCAAGGAACATTCCTGTGAAATTACATGTATATCGAAATTCATTCACTGATTAAGGAGCAGAAGTCGTTTAATTTTTTTTTCTAATTTTAGCCCTGGAGTCCATCTTGTTCATCCGAGCGGAGCAGTTTGAGCATGTTTGGTAGAGAATCACCCAAGGAACATTCCTGTGCAGTTATTTCAAAATCCATCCACTGGTTAAGGAAAAGAAGTCGTTTACCTATTTTTCTTTTTTTTTTTAGCTCTGGTAGCTATCTTTTTCATCCGAGCGGAACAGTTTGAGCAATTTTGGTTGAGGGTCATCCAATGAACATTCCTGTGAAATTATTTTGAAATCCATCCACTGGTTAAGGAGAAGAAGACATTTAAATATTGTTTTCTATTTTAAGCTCTCGTGGTCATCTTGTTCATCCGACAAGAACGGTTTGAGAAATTTTGGTATAGAGTTACCCAAGGAATATCCCTTTGAAATTATTTTGAAATCCATCCACTGGTTAAGGAGAAGAAGTCGTTTAAAGATTTTCTATTTTTAGCTCTGGCGGCCATCTTGTTCACCCGAGCAGAACGATTTGATCAATTTTGGTTGAGGGTCACCCAAGGAACATTCCTGTGAAATTATTTCAAAATCTGCCCAGCAGTTTTGGAGAAGTCGTTTAAAGCAAAAAATGACGACGGACGCACGCACGGACGGACGGACGACAAACAAAGACCGATCACAATAGCTCACCTTGTGCATTTCGTGCTCAGGTGAGCTAATAAAAAACTAAAATTTCTGATTATACGCTGGTCCTTCTTGAAGATAGAGGTACGACGATATCCTCAAGTTGCTTTACGCCTCTAGCCTCTCGTTAGCAGTGTCATTCCTTTTCGAAGAGGATGATCAACGTATTGGAACATGAGATTATTCACGAAACAAAATAGCGCTTCGCTTGTTTTCAAACCATGACATTGTAATTTCTACATGTACTGTTGCAACTCGCCTTTCTTTTGAAAATAAATACGAGGAAACTTGAGGAAACTGTCGAAGCCACAGAGAATGCTGCATTAAAATATTTCGGCTCGCGAACCCCTTTGGTTTCTTTATATGCAACAAAATATTTTAAACTATGTATCAAATGTCATAAGTAAAGCCTAGTGACTGTTCCAGACTTTCATGGATGCTAATATTACGCCCTTAGTGCTTTTTCTTCCCCCATAATATAGCGATTGCAATTTCAATTCACATGGCAGTGACAGTGACAAACAAGACAACGCAAGCGTAGCATCCCCTAGCAACTTAATACAACTCATCAACATCTAAATGCAATCTGAATTCATTCGACTTATAAACCGTTATAGATTACCTTCGGTGCTTCTATGATGGTCACTTTTTTGTCTTCTACCCTGTTCACGAGGTTTTTAATGTTAAGTCAATTGCGACCTTGGCCTTTGACCCTTGGATTTGAAAATCAATACGGTTCATCTTTCCTCCACTGGGATCATTTGTGGAAGGTTAAATGATTCCGAAATGATCGTTTTTAATGTTAAGTCAAGTATGACCTTGACCTTTGACCCTTGACCTCGAAAATCAATAGGTTTCATAATGTCTCCATGGGAAACAGTTGTTGAAGGTTAGATGCTTCTTTGATGACAGCTTTGTCTTCTATCCTGTTCACATTTTTTTATGCTTGACCTTGACCTTGAAAATCGATAGGGTCCATCTTCTCTCTATGGGAAACATTTGTGGAAGGTTTGATGCTTCTATTATGATAGCTTTGTCTGAACAAATTATTTGTTTAAATCGCGACGGAAGTAAGGGCGAGGATTGCAGCGGCGTAAAATCGATTTATGCCCGCTAAGTGGAAATCGTTTCACTGACCGTTCCAAGGCGGTTCTTCTGTCGCGGTTTATTTTTTGTTATGGTTTGTCTTTGAGTATGTTTTTCGCTTATATTACTTTGTTTTGGATATCCAGTTGGCCATTTTGTGGGAAAGTAACTGTCCTTTTGGCTTTCCGCAATTGATTTTTCCATTAGGGTCTAGTTATTTTGTGTTTGTGTTTCTTTCCTTTTGGTGTCACTGCTGGGAGCTGTGGGTTAATTGCATCGATTTCTGAACATTGCATTCACTTCTATCTTCTATCCTGTTCACAAGATGTTTAATGTTAAGTCCATTGAGATCTTGACCTTTGACCATTCTATCCTGTTACAAAATTTTTAAATGCTTGACCTTTGACCTTGAACTTAAAAATCAACAGTGTCCATCCTCTATCCACGGAGAACATTTGTTGAAGGTTAGATGCTTCTTTGGTGACATCTTTGTCTTCTATTCTGTTCTAAACATTTTTAACGGCTCACCTTTGACCCTTGATCTTGAAAATAAATATGGTTCATCCGCTCTCTATTGGGTGTATTTGTGGAAGGTTAGATGTTTCTGTGATGATAGCTTTGTCTTCTATCCTGTTCACAATGTATTTAAATAATGTTATATCAAGAAATAATTATTCAAGGTCCATTTTTACCTTTACCTTTGACCCTTGACATTGAAAATCAATAGGGTTCATTCTCTCTCTCGATGGGGACATTGGTGGAAAGTTTGATGCTTCTATGATGATAGTCTCCTATCCGCACCCCCGCCCCCCCACCCCGCCACCCACACACCCACACACACCCAAAAATAAGCAATACTTCCGGCTGAACATTCAGGCTGATGATGCCCAGTCCTTTCCAGATCGAAAGGACGTGAAGAAGAACTTCGATGGACTGAATACGCTTTATTGTCCCCCAAACACACGAGCCACCCGTCTTCTCGGTTTAGATGGAACTAGTTTCGTGACTTATTACGAAAACACCCCTATACAAAACTATGTATATTTTACCGCCAAAAAACGAACATTTTAAGATGAAAACTTGTGATAATTTTCTTATTTCTGCTTAATATATACATTGTGGTTACTCGTTAGAACCGCCTCATCGAGACGGTTCTAACGAGTACCCGCAACCTATATCTTAGAGCGGAAATAAGAAAAACAAGGTTTACCCCTGTGAACCCCAGTTTTCCTATATAAAAGTGAGGTTCAAGGGGTCAAACTTATATAGGCGTGTATTCTTGATGTGACAAAGATGCTATCTTGAAAAGATGCACTGATCACTTTGATAGTGTTTATTATATTTGTTTGTTTGTATGATTTGAGGTTTAACGTCCCCGTCAACACTGTATTTCTTATTTTTGAGACGTTGCTTCCAATTTTGTGGGACTTTTACCCGACATTGAGATGAAATGACTTCTCAAGCCCTGTCGCCCAATGAAACCAATAGGGTTTATAAGCACGGACGGTCCGACTCGCACCGCTTTGCCTGGGCAGGCTTAGATCCTCTAAGCGGTTTACCAGTACTCGTGTGCGGTCAGTTTCAGCTCTGCGTGGAAGCATCGTGCAGCCCATCTATTTCTTCAAGCACCGATGGGAGGGTGTCGAGTGTTCATAATAGGTCAGCAGCTATCAATGATGATACTATCAACAGACTACCACAAGTGGAATGTAAACTGCTGTTTTGATATGCAAGTAGTTCTGAACAGTTGCAGAAATACAACTGTTGTCATTATGTGTCAGGTTTGAATCCCCATAAATAAGTTTATTAGCATTAAGTGAATGGGATCGTAATGGTGTATGAAAGAGGCCATGCGCTTATCCAGGAAGATACACTTATTCCGTTTTCTGGTATATATGACAAAATGATATCTGACATTTGGCACATACTACGACCAATGCGTTGATGACCCTGAACAAATTTTGTTGACATTCTGTTATTTTCTCACAAAAGTGTAATCTGTTTTTCGGACTTAGGTTTTGTAGGTATGCAATATTTTTGAACTGGTCTTAGCTCAGTGACTCTGACTATATGCAATCATACAGTTCACACGCATTTTCTTGCAAAAAAAAATCTTATGAACATAGACGTTCACAGCTATTTATGAATGGACCAGAAGCCATGTTCAAACAATAAATTTCATGTTCAATTAATGAAATTTACGTGCTGTTTGAACATGGGTTTTGAATTTTTGATATCCCAAGATGAGCATTGCTTTGTTTACGATTACGTTTTGCGACCTAACAGTGTCGCAAAGGATGTAGCAAATTAAAATTTTGTGATGACGTCATAAACTCGATGTGGATCTAAACTAGCCACGGTGTTGGTTTTACGGTCGCATTTAAGGTGTTTGTATGGAGTTTTGGGACCTTTTTGTCACACTTTGCCTTTTGTATCGTAAGTAAAGCAAGAATTGCGATTTTATCGCAATTATATTTGAAGGTAAATGTTTATGCTTTTAAAGCCATTGGTGATCATTATTTATCATATGACGTCACGTCTGAGAATGTAATAACGCCATGTATTAAATTCGGCAATCCACCAGTGGATTAGATATGCAAATTAGTTAGATACGCTCCGTAACGTTAAATGCACGACGTCCATAACGACTTCGCGTTTACTAATGGCGGAATATTAACATATTTGTACAAAAATCGTGACTTTAATACGTTTCAAATGTCATAGATAAATAGAATCTTGCATTCGTGCTCATGTATGTTTGACAAAGCCTCGCATTTTATCCCTTTTCCTCAACTCGTTTAATAAATTCAATAATACATGATAACTCATGCAAGATCTTTATTCATTGGTATGACAGTTTACTATCATTCAATGTGCTATTTACGAAGTCATTTCCATTTTTTCAACATCTGACGTTATCTCATTACGCTACAAATGGTTAAATTAGCATTTTACTTGTAGTGATATGCCGCTGAATGTCAGCGACGACATTTGTTAAAGCTGGATTTGAAAATAACCAATTCAGGAAAACATTGCGTCAACAAGTCCGTGTGTTAAGCACTCCCTTACAGTGGTTACTGTCGCGGAGCTACCGCAAATTTAACATATCATTTATGTCGAAGGATAATTTGTAGTAATTTTGCAAAGTTTTGATTTCTGTATTATTAATTTCTTTGCATTTGGGATGTTTAATTGACTTAACGTCAGACGACGTTACGTAAAATAACTTAAACGTCGGTATCCGACGTCAGTTACTAGGTAGAATAGTAAAGTAACATGGATGACAGTAGGACAGGGAAAAGCTCAAGATAAAAGATGTAAACAGGGATAAAGAAGATATCCAGGCAGGAAGCTGTGCGGACTGCTAGAAAAAATGGATAGAGAATTTTCCACAAACAATGGGCAAGCAGGAAAGATTTAATGTTAATAAACATTGTTGAACTGTTGGTAAAATACAAAATGTTTACATGTAAAGTGATAAAATTTCTTTCTGTGGTGAAGAACAGCTACATTAAATTAACTTTTAAGCTCTCCCTATTTGTCTTCGCCACATTTGGTGCCGGAACCCGGGAAAAGAACCAATTTGGGAAAGAATAAAAATAGAACTATTTCTTAATTCAGGCAATTATGTCACTTTTGGAACTTAGTGAAAACAGATTACAGTATTCAAAGAACCTTGAAAAGGAAGTCAGACTAGGCAAAGATATATTATATCAGCAAATTAATAATAAAGATATTTATAAATCATCAAAATATATTGAACACTCAATCTGTCGTCTGAATGTGTTGAGCAAAGCATTGGAGTATACAAATGAAAAGCTATCACTGTTGATAGACAAACCTGAAGAGGAAGAATTTGAGAAACAAGTAGATAGAGACTTCAATTTAATAATTTTGGCTTCTGATTGCCAACATGAACTTGAATCTTTGCAACAGGATTTATCAAACAGACAGCTGCAAGCCAAAGCAAACTACAAAAGAGAAAGCGCAGAGAGACAATTTAAAAATTTGATAAAGCGCCAAGCACAGATAGAGGAACTATTAGTTGAGATGACCCAACCACAAGCTGAGGCGAGTCACAAATGTAACAAGTTATGGGCAGCAGGGTGTGAACAGTTGTCAAATATTTTTTCGTCAGGGGAGCCTGACGGACAGTATATAGGCCAAAATGGCATTTTGAGTACTGGTGATACGGGAAGTATCCAGTCATTAGAGATATTTAATCGTGAGGTGAATAGAACTGATTCACAAAGACCCCAACAGCTGAAGAAACCCAGAAAGAGGAAGAAGAGATGTAAAATCGCTAAGAAAAATAGCTTGGTGAAACCAAAGAGGCAATCTATGATGAAAAGGAAGCAATGCTATGGCGGTACACGTTCTTGGTATAAACACAAGAGAAGGAAGCGTAGATTAATTAAAAGAAAGAGTGCGCCTGAGGGGAAGATACGGTGTCGTAGACGGAAGAAAACCAGAAATAAATGTAGTTTGGCATGGAGATACCGAGGCAGAAACAGAAAACAGAAGTTGTCATTAACAATTTTTTCCTTCAAGAGGCTTTTTGGATGCATTTGCTACCATACGTGGTACAGAAACCATCAGTTGAAAACGATGAGGACGACAGGAGGATATAAAAGAAGGAAACCAAAGTTTCGTAAAGGTAGAGCTGGAAGACGGAAAAGGAAACATGGAAAGAAAGGCAACAGAACACTAAAGAAAAGGGCGAAAGTGTTGACGATAACCATTCTTCTTTCAATATAATTGTTAATTTGCCGTAATCTAATACTTTCCTTTTGTGGTGGGAGTGTCGCGGAGATACCGCGAATTTAACATATCATTTATGTCGAAGGATAATTTGTAGTAATTTTGCAAAGTTTTGATTTCTGTATTGTTAATTTCTTTGCATTTGGGATGTTTAATTGACTTAACGTCAGACGACGTTACGTAAAATAACTTAAACGTTGGTATCCGACGTCAGTTACTAGGTAGAATAGAGAAATAACATGGATGACAGTAGGACAGGGAAAAGTTCAAGATAAAAGATGTAAACAGGGATAAAGAAGATATCCAGGCAGGAAGCTGTGCGGACTGCTAGAAAAAATGGATAGAGAATTTTCCACAAACAATGGACAAGCAGGAAAGATTTAATATTAATAATTATTGTTGAACTGTTGGTAAAATACAAAATGTTTACATGTAAAGTGATAAAATTTCTTTCTGTGGTGAAGAACAGCTACATTAAATTAACTTTTAAGCTCTCCCTATTTGTCTTCGCCACAGTTACCACTAAGGCTGACATGATTAATCGTATAATCGATTAATCGATCGATAAATTCCACAAAATGATTATCATTTCTGATTTGCTTTTAATCGATTACTTGATAGGTACAATTTACTACCCAAAGTTATGCCTAAAATAGCTGGATGAGTGGCAAACAGTGCAGACCCTGATGAGACGCCGCATGATGCGGCGTCTCATCTGGGTCTATACTGTTTGCCCAGGCCTGTCTGTTCAAATATACATATGGAAAGGGCAACATATGGTAAGAGTTATGCTCAGACAGAAAGCCAGACAGGTAAAATTATGACAAAACCTTAGCGATTACTAATCGATTATCGATCGGAATGACAGGACTGATAATCGATTATCTTTTCAACTCCGATTAGCCAGCCCTAGTAACCACTACTTTTATTTTTGCTTCATGACATAGTTTGCGGGTACTAGTTAGAACCGCATCAATTAGGAGTATAGGGAAAAGAAAAAACATTTCATTCAAAAAAAAAAATAAATAAATAAAAAAATAAAATTAAATAAATAAATAATGAAAAAATAACCGTTTTGGAGATTTTATTATAATTATTATTTTTTTTTTGTTTAGGTTTTACGGCCCTTTCAAGATTATTTTACTCATATCGAGCCGATCGTTAATGAGAGGTGGGTGAAAACCGGAGTAGCCGGAAAAAAACCACCTGACCTTCCGTTGCAGAACTTGGCGTTTCACATGTGACCCGAGCGAGGCTCGAACCACAGGGGTGAGAGACCTAATGATCAAGAGTCAGCGCTCTTAACCACTAGGCCACGGAGGTCCGTTGATTATATTACAATAACACACCCGTGCGACATAGTGCATTTTTTCACATATCCAAAATGGCTAATTTTCCGAAGAAAATCCGTGCTAATATACTTATTTTTACTGCAAACATAGGTTGTTGGTGCTCGTTATAACCGCCTCATTGAAGTGGTTCTAACGAGTACCCACAACCTATGTCTTGAAACAGAAATAAATTAAAAAATGTAAACCCACGTACACCCCAGTTAGTCTCTATGTGAATTGGGGTTTAGAGGGTGTTCATTTCACGGACCTGTTCACGGGATGGAAAGATTGCCCTTAGTCACACGCATTAGTCATCGTACATAACCTCACAAGACAAATGAAGTGGTATTTTCTTGATATACGTTGTAGATTGGTGTTACTTATCACGTAAACACGCCTATATAATTTTGATCCCCTTGAACCCCACTTTTATGTAGTTAAACTTGGGTTTACCGGGGTGAATCTTATGTTTTTTTATTTCTGCTCAAAAACATCGATGAGGGGGTTCTAACGAGTACCCACGAGTGTGCGCACAAGATATTTTGTTTCAATAATATTATTTTATTCTTAAAAGAAATTTACGGAACACAGGAAGGGACATGATTTTTCTTTATTTTATAAGTTGTGCGCAAAAGATAAAATCTTGTGCAGACAAGATATTATCTTGTGCGGACAAGATATTATCTTGTGCAGACAAGATATTATCTTGTGCGGACAACATATTATCTTGTGCAGACAAGATATTATCTTGTCTGCACAAGATATTAAGTTGTGCGAACAAGATATCTTGTCCGCACAAGATAATATCTTGTCTGCACAACATAGATCTTGTGCGCACAAAATATTATCTTTTCCGCACAAGATATTATCTTGTCCGCACAAGATAATATCTTGTCCGCACAAGATAATATATTGTCCGCACAACTTCCCAAGATCTATGTTGTGCAAACAAGATAATATGTTGTGCAAACAAGATAATATCTTGTGCGCACAAGATATTATGTTGTGCGAACAAGATCATATCTTGTCCGCACAAGATAATATCTTGTCCGCACAAGATAATTTGTTGTCCGAACAAGATAATATCTTGTCCGCTCAAGATATTATCTTGTTCGCACAACATAATAAAAATAAAAAATCATGTCCCTTCCCGGGTTCCGTAGAAATTGGACGTTTTCATAACATTTAACTGTTTCAGATTTTTATACAATATCATTCTGACTTTTTACATTTAATATTCTCATAATTCTTCATACCGTTTGATCATTAACCGCTCGACGCTTATGACCCACAAAGAGGGTTTAGGCGTTGTTAAAAGCAAATCATCATCAGCACAGGATATTATGTTGTCTGCACAAGATATATCTTGTGCAAACAAGATAATATATTGTGCGAACAAAATAATATGTTGTGCAAACAAGATAATAACTTGTGCGCATTATGTTGTGCGTACAAGATAATAAGTTTTGCGCAGAAGATATTATGCTGTCCGCACAAGATCTATTGTGTAAACAAGATAATATCTAATGCGCACAAGCTATTAAGTTGTGCGAACTTAAGGTATTGTGTTGTTCGCACAAGAAAATATCTTGTGCTCACAAGATATTATCTTGTTCGCACAACATATTAAAATAAATTGCATGTCCCTTCCAGGGTTCCGTAATTTATTCACACATACAGAAATTTCATTCACAGCTTACTAAAACATTTCTCAACTTAGCCCAGGTTCTCCGTTTTTCAAATATGTCTCATAGAGGTTTAACTAACAAGTGTTTTTTCTCTTTTGATTAATATACTCCCTTGACCAAAACCATTCTGAGGTAGGTACGGCAAAACGTACAGGACACCAAGTATGAAACGCAAAGACTCTGATCAACATGTGCAGAGTCGTCCCTATTAATACATAGGTAAATTCCCAAGCTGTGAAGACTGAAAGCTCTTAGCAAACAGACTGGACGCGCAAGCAAAATGAGTTGTGAAGCGCCACTTGAATCTGGCAGGTTTCGCTGGGTTCCGGCTTTTTTGTTTCATTTTTTTCCTTTTCTAACATTTCTGTTTCCCTGTGTTGTTGTCACACCAGACATTCACGTACACTGCGAAATAAAACAAAATATCACATATTCTCGTAAGTAATTAAGTAGGTAAGTAAGTACTTTATTTAACGAGGGTGACCCAATTGGTTTACCCAATCTTCCTTGGGGCCTTCAAAAATGACATGTAACAGTCATATCATCAAAGTACAGTACAAGAATCAATATTAATACACATTCAAAATTTCAAAATGAAGAAATGAGAGAGAGAGAGAGAGAGAGAGAGAGAGAGAGAGAACATGCTAATGTATACACACATTCATTCATTACCAAGAACTCATATTTTCAAAATGTAGACTTTATGGCGGTGGAGGATCTTACATAATTGTTAATTTAACTTTTTATCCATTCGGTACATTTAGTTATAAAGACTTTTAACGATGAGGAATTCTTTGTGCTAACTGGGATACTATTCCATACGATCACACCGGAGTATGAGAGGCTTCCCTTAAATAAATTACATTTTGGCTGTGGCACTATATAATTTTTCTGAGTTACAGATCGTAAATTCGCTGCAGTATTATTAAGATTAATATCCCTCATTTGGAACAGTTCCTGTAAATAACTAGGAGCGATGTTGTTATACACTTTGTACATTAAGGAAAACACTTTGATCGAATCATAAAATATCCAGCCTTTCAAGAGCTGCGTTAAGACCATTGTATTCCTGCAACAAAATTAACTTACAGGCGCGCCTTTGCAATTTGTTACCATATCACGCTACAGTATTCAATATGTGTCTTGATATATGCCTTGTAAAATAAAAGTCTATGCTCTGTTGATAAATATGGTCGTATTTTACTTAAGAGCCATAGATATGTAGAAATATTTTTGCTACATGTTGGAACTGATCGTTCCACATAAGATTTCCATCTACATGTACCCTAACATTTTGTTCCCAGTTGTCATTCTTATATCAATATCATTATATTGCAAAACTAGTTGTTTTTCTGTCTGCTAGCTATTAACATTATTTTTGTTTTGTCGATATTTAAAGCCATACCACTTTGTTTACACCACACATGGAGTGAGTTTAACGAACTCTGTAGGTGAGTTTCTAGCAAATGTATGTCACTTTGGAAGTCATAAAACGTAGTGCCGTCAGCATAAAGGTCAACAACATCCGAGTTTTAAAGCGATAATGGCAAATCATTTATAAATACTAAAAACAATGATGGTCCTAAGAGAGATCCTTGAGGGACACCACATGTAACACCTGCAGACTTTGACATGTTATTGTTCAAGGAAACACGTTGGGTTCTGTCTGTCAAATATAACTCAAACCATTTTATAGTGTTGTTGTTGCATTGCAGCATTTCAGTTTCTATAAAAGAATTTTATGATCAACTAAATCGAACGCTTTTCGAAAATCAACTAAAACATATCCAATGAGCTTTCCCGAATTTATCCCCCTTAACCATGAATCGATCATGAGTGTAAGAGCTGATTCTGTCGAATGTTTAGGTCGAAATCCACTTTGTGATTTATGTAGTAAATTGAAGTTATTCAAATATTTAGAAAATTGTATATCAATCCATGTCTCTATTAATTTTGACACAGTTGGAAGGATAGATATTGGACGGAAGTTGTTGATGTCATCTTTAGCTCCGGATTTAAAAAGAGGCTTTACTTAAGCTTCTTTCCAGGAATTAGGAAACTCACCGGATAGTATAGTTTTATTAAGACTGAGGGCTAAAATGTTGGCTGCCAATCTGACAACTTTTGGGCCAATATTATCTAATCCAGTCGATTTATTTACATTCAGATTCGACAAGACTTTGTTAACAAACGCTTCATTTGTAAATGGAATATTGAATTCAATATTGGAAGGGCTTTCGACTGCACATATGCATTAAGCATATCAAAATCTGACAAAATAATTGGTTCTTAAAGATTGGAAGCGACATTGGTGAAGTAAGAATTGAAAACATCTGTTAATTCTGGTCCACTTGTAACTTAATTTTCACCTAATCTAATGTTGATATTAGATTCATCATTATTTCCCTTACCGTTTGCACCTAACTCCTGAAAAATTTTGCAGATTGATTTTGGATCTGATTCTCCTTCTTCAATTTTATTTTTGTAAGTGTCTTTTTAGCAATTTCAATTAAACGTGATACTTTGTTTCTAAGATACTTATAAGTTTCATTATTTCCATTTAATTTGTATTTGTTTCTTTCTTTCATACAGTCTAGTATTTCAAAAGATAGCCATTCTGGTTGATGTTTATTTTTAACTCTATGTTTCTTCACTGGGGCATGTTTATTTAATATTTCAAGAAACAAAGAATACCAAGCCGAACAGATATCGTCTATATTATCGAAAGTTTGTATAATTTCCCACGGGACTTGACCTAAGTCAAACAGAAATCTTGATTCGTCAAAATGTTTGAAAGATCTGTATTTAATAATTTGATGGTTGTTTTTAACTGTATTACAGGTGGTTTTTGGGTTGCAAAATATGGCAAAGTGATCACTTAAAACATTTGTCTAACATCAATACGCTGAAAAGTTTCTTCATGGTTTGTATAAATATGATCAATTATGGTTTTGGAATAATCGGTTACTCTCGTCAGTTCACTTACATGTTGCATAAGACCTAATGATGTTGTGAAATTTCCCCAGTCCCTTTCAATATCTTCGTTTAATAGATTTTTGTTAAAGCAAGCAAAAGTATTTCCTTATTTTCATTAATAACTTAAGTACATGTAGAAGTAAAACAAAGATCATGAATCGATACAATTAACTTACTCCACCCATCAAAGACACCAAAGGGAAAGAAACACAAACATTAAGCGACCAGACCATAATGGAAACCTAAACAAAGGAAGGCCATAAGGACAGTTACTTTCCCACAAAATTGCCATATGGCTATCCAAAATAAAAACACACAAGTGATACACACAGTAAGTAACAAACAACAACATGAATAAACCGCCATAGAAGAACCGCCTTGGAACAGTCAGTGGAAAGATTTCCACTGGGGGGGGGGGGGGGGGCTTAAATCGATTTTACGTGGCCACAATCCTCGCCCTTACTTCCGTCGCGATTTAGACAAATAATTTGTTCAGTCCGCATGAAGGCCTCCTAACTCATCAGTGCAACATCTCCGTGAACACAAAAAATCAAAGAACCACAGAGGTGAGACAACGGTGAGGACTCGACAGCAAGAAACCACTGAAATGCTGGAGAAAAAGAAAACCAACAGTTAGACTCCGATGGGCCCGACCAGAGACCGAGCATCAGGCACATACCAACATTACCAAGAATTAGATCTCTCTAATTCTCAATAAGCCTATACGTTGGAGCCGTCATAGAATCTGAGGCCCGACCCACCGGCGTACAATTAAAGAGGGAAGCAAAGTTGCCAACCGTGATTGGGTTAACTACCATGCATGCAGTCTGTCGTAAAACATCCATTTTGTACCCAATCTTTTTATATCGAAGAATGATTTTACGAAATTGGGTGCTGAAGTCATTGCGGTTGTATATTTTTCTGAATTTATATACTAAGTCACCATAAAATTCGGGTTCCGATAGACCTTGTTGCAGAAGAGATTTAAGTCCAATATTGAATTTTGAAATTAAATCAGAATGGCGTCTATAAAATTCTGAAAAGGCTTTGCGAAGTTTATGGTACCGATAACCCTGATTAAGGAGTTTAGCCGTTAATAATTTATTACGAGTGTTGAAGTCAGTTACATGACTGCACACTATAGCAAATCGAATTAATTGCGAAATATAAACGCCATAGGATGGCGCACGAGGACAACACCATCCAAAAAAGGAAAATTTACAATCTCAAAATCAAAGTCATCGCGTTTATCATAAATTTTGCACGAAACAAACCCATCTACAATAGATAGATGTAAATCCAAAAACGGGGCCTCGGTATCAGAAGAATTTGCTTTATTTAACTGAAGTTCCTGGGGGTAAATCTGACTGATCAAACCATCGAAATAGGTATTATCAATATTTAATAAATCATCTAAATATCTAGAAGTGGAGCTAAAAGCTTCAATAATTTCAGATTGGTTATCAATGGAAAGCGACAACATGAAGTCTCTTTCATAACAATACAAGAACAGATCAGCCACAAGAGGTGCGCAATTCGTACCCATCGGAATACCCATAATTTGTCTAAATAACTTAGTACCGAATCTAATATAAATATTGTCAAGTAGAAAGGTGAGGGCATCACACACTTTCTGACATGACCAAAGTGTATAATTTTTATGCTCTTTAGAAGTGAAAATGCATTTCTGACATTACATGCAAGATAGAGAGAATCTTCTCTGTGAAAAGCCCATTCAATTAAATCGTTAAGCTTTCCTTTTATAAGATTATGAGGAAGTGTAGTGTAAAGAGTGGAAAAAAATCGTACGTAGACAGACTTGAAGCACGAAAATATCTGGATTTCAATTTATTTAAAACCTCATTCGAATTTTTTATAGACCAAAACAGATTTCTTCCTGATCTTTCAAAGACTTTATCACAATATTTAATCACATGCGTTTTAATAGCAGTAAGACAGGAAGTTAATAATTTAGAAAGCTCAGTGGTAGTGCAAGAGCTAGAATTTGCAATAAACCGTGCTTTGTAAGGTCTTTTATGAAGTTTTGGTAACAAGTATAGCGTAGGAAGCTTGTCTTGGCCTTCGGTAACACACACAGCAAACTTGGTGGCTGAATGACAAACATGTTTATCTACTATAGCTCCGTCTTCAGCTTAAGGCTGAAGTTCATAAGCCTTAGTACCACCAAGCTCCTGCTTAAGCGTGTTAACATAGTGGAGCCGTCACACAACGACGACGTTGTTAGCGGCCTTGTCTGCAGGGGCCAAAACAAACTTCTTATGAAATTCTTGAATACCTAGTTTAAGATGACGTAAAGACGTCTTGGGCTTAGGAGGTTATAAGTTAGTATTTTGAGAATAGAAAGAAATGCGTCTATTCACTAGTTTTAAAATGCTAAGTTTCCAGTCCTTAAGGGCTTTATGCTCAACATACTCTCGCTTACACCATCGATTACCGAATTCATTCAAGTCCATAAAATCTTCAAAACGATCTTTAAATTCAATTCTAGAATCAGGAAGGCGATATATATTACCTATTAAGAATGATTTGCTGTTAACAGGTGAAATTTCTAGACACAGGCATCGAATGGTGTTTGTTTCTAAGTCATATCTACGCTTTGCGTTAATACTATTTCTAACATATACAATTAAACCTCCACCGTAATTTGAATCATTATCTTTTCTGAATGGCATCTTAAACCACTTATCTTGAAAATTTCCGAAGATTTATGATATTTCAATTTAGTCTTGCTCAAAGCGAAAGCATGTAAATTGCTATTCTCGGGTGACATCAATCATACTTTTAGTTCTGAAAATTAAGTAAGATTTTCACCACAGATACCCTGTATATTTAAATGTCCGATATTAAAACCCTTTTTAGATAAATTTAAATCAACTGTACATGCACGTTCCAGTGAACTATAAGATTCTGATGAATGGCACAGATAAGTTACAGAACATGCATGGTTGCGATGAAGTCATTAAACTGCTATCATTTGAAACTGAAGCACCGTTGCAAGAAGATGTGCGCATTGCACGTGGACTAAGCACAGTCCTAATATCTGACATCATGACTGTTGGATATTGCTGTTCATCTTCATTAGAGTTCAATATGTCACACGAATATTCAAAACTGTTACATTCACTACATAGATTTTCAAAAACACTGAAGTCATTTGTATGTCCATATGAAAACAATAACTTATTTTCACTATCGGCGATTGTGTCATGTCCCTATTTGACATGTTAACACTCTGAGAAGATATGGCCCGGCATGTAACATCCATAGCACCCAGAACACACGGCGACCCTTAAACCTCTGACTGTTGTGTAGCGGTTGTCCATATTGAGTTTCCGTGATAGCAGGTTCATTCATAGTTTTTCTCGTCTGTTGAAGTCTTGGAGAACGAAAGACACATAGTGAAAAATCGCTGACGATGGCCACGTGCCTGGTTAGTGAGTCTAAAAGTCTCTTAGTACCCGAGTGGGAAATATGAATCCCGTCCCTTGAATAATAACGTACTAACGGCAACCCATTTCGTCCATAGAATAGGTCACTGGTATCCAGGATGTATTTCACATGATGGTTTGCCCAGTGCGCTGCTACTCGTTGGATTTCACTGTTAAACGCCACAACATTTACGTCTCCGCGCGGTAGTATTTTAGCGAGATATACAATACAGTCCTTATTTGAGCTCTTTATGAAACCAAGCAACTGATCGTACTTCTCCTCAAACGCCCGTATGTCAACACCGCCGGAACAGTCATTTCCTCCTGCACATATGATGATATGTGCAAACGATCTGAGGTAATACATCGAAATCTCATCCCACAAGTCGGATTTAGTAGCCCCGTCTTTAGAGCAGATTTTCACACCTTTGCGCAGACCCCGGGAGTTGATACCTTTGAGTATAGAACCGCCTATGACTATAACTCATTTCTGCTGATCTGAAGACGGATTTATCTGATTCCTGCGCGCCTCGTTGGAACCTGTATTGCTATTGGTCGGTGATTGAGTTTGACTCCGGTTGGTCAAATGGACAGGAATGGGCTGAGAAGCTGTTGTTGTTTTAGGCCACTGAACGTGTTTAGTCCTTTCTGTAGTGTACACAGTTTTCAGTTGAGTCTCGGAGGCTGAGCTTCTCACGCTGATATCTGACTGGTCTACATAACCCTCATCTGCATAGCGGGATAAGGTCTCATTTCGGTTTTCCTCGGTTGTATCCTGGACTATGACTTCTGGCGATCCACCTTTGACAGCATCGGTATGATTGAAGGTCTAAGTTCGAATCTATCGTACGATAGATTCGAACTTAGACCTTCAATCATACTGACAACAGAAAGTTTAAGATCATTCAGTTTCTGTTCCATCAGTTTAATCACTTCTGTTTTAATTGATTTGATGTTATAATCAAGTTGGTCTATCCTGCTCAGTAACACAGTGACATTCTGACTCTTGTCTCCATTGGTTTTAATGGTTGTAGGGGAGACAGGGGCATTATGGTGCACTAATATAGGTGTTGACGTGAAGACTGGCGGCAGCGTTTCGTTGTTTACAATGTTTCTATTACTGGAAGCAGGCTGCACTTTTTTCGCATCTCTCTCGGCAGGATATCCGCAATTTAATGCCGGTGTCTGAAACTGAAATGAGTGACTGCCGTGTTCGGGATAAAGTGGTTGTCCTCCAAAATTCTGTAAATATGACGCAGTGATATTCTCGGCGTTGAACTCTTTACCCTGTTGGCCGGGGCTGCTGATTGCACGGTTTGACACAAACTGCGCAGGATCCAAACGCGCCCCAGAGTTTGATATGTCCATTTCTCGAGAGTGCGCAACGAGTGTTTGCGTGACATTACTTTTTGCCGCGACGTTGACGTCATCTACGTTGCTTGTTGTTATCTCGCTGAGCTGTCTTTGCTGATGGGTTTCTTTTGTTGTTTTCGTCGGTTCTGGTGTTTCGTCTGAAAGCGACATACACTGGGACAAGTCTTCTATCCGACTGTCCAAATCCTGCATTAATCTTTTGAACAAGGATTGAGAAATTTGGGGAAAACGGTCTTCTCTCCATTGTTAGAAACCAATTCCGCTAAGTTCAACGGACCTGGAGTGACTGTCGCACTTAGCACCTTGAATATGAGTTGTACACTTCGATACAAAACTTGTCTTGTCAATATCTATGTTGCTTATATAATCAGAGTGCATTTTCTTGTCTGAATAAGTCAAAGAACACGCCAGATACAAAAGCGATGCTGAGTCTGGATTCAGAAGTGTGTGTTCTACAAAAAAATCCCTTCAAAGGGATCATTGAAATCTGATTTTCCCTGGGGGTTATCTGAACTGTTTGATAAATTCCAGGATGAAAGATCATCGTTCGTAACAAGGTCCAGTTTCGGCGAACACTGTTTCACGTTTGCTAATGGCGCAGTAAATATCGGTGACCGAAGTTGTCTCCCTACAGTGTTTTATAGCATGTATCTTGCAAACAGTGGCGTTTATAATTAATGCCGGCTACAAGAATATATCCTGATAGCTGAAATGTGACACAACTTATAACAAATACACAAAACTTGTACAGCCGCTGCTATCGCACGCCATTTTACATAAACGTTTCGTAATTTCTGTTGATTTTTATCGAGAAATGAAGTGTTACCTTATTTTCCAGTCTTTTCTCTAGAATTCCTAATAAATTATTTGAAATCTGAAAACACACACTTTGATAGGATGAAAAATGTCTTTTTCCGAGAAAACACAACCCTGATATCTTCTTAAATGGCGATTTTTATATTTTTTGTCGACGACGTCTACAAAAAAAGCGACCATTGTTTCATGATTGTTTCGTGGAGTTTAAACGCTAACATGTCGACTGCAGTAGATTGGAACAGTATGAGACGCTGTGAGTAGGAAAACACTTCATAATTTTGATTGTTTGTTTCAGTTTGCTTACTGGTATGTGATCATCACGTGGACAAGTCCGTGAAATAAAGACCCCCCCCCCCACCCCCTAAAACCCACTTTATATAGAGAAAACTGGGGTTTACAGGGGTCTTCATTATTTTTCTTATTTCTGCTCCATTGCATAGGTAGTGGGTACTCGTTAGAACTGCCTCAATGAGGCGGTTCTAACGAGCACACACAACCTATATTATGAGCCTTTTATAAGAAAAATTTGACAGATTTTCATCAGAAAAGTAGCCATTTTGGAGATATGAAAATGCACTATGTCGCACGGGTGTGTTATCATAACGAATTGCAAAAATGCACTGGACACGAGAAAAGCTACGGAATCCTATACGTGACATAGTATTTTGTCTATTTCCCTTTCTATTTATTATATTTTTTGTTTAGACTGTATTTCGATCTTTTGATTACTGTGGTTGGATACGAAACAAGTGTTGTGTCTATCGCCAGAATTGTGGATGGTGTTGACTCTTGTCCAACTGGCCTAAATGTAACGTATGTATAATTGTGACTCGAGTTCATAGATCTTGTTATCGACTGAACCGTGTTTAAAGACTTCTTTTTCAAAATCTACTTATAGCGGAATTTACATGAGTGTACATGTATTATTGAATTTATTAAACGAGATGAAGAAAATGGTTAAAATGTGAGGCTTGCCGAGCATTTTATGCTTTTTCTTCAACGAGTTTAATAAATTCAATAATACATGAGTTGGAATGCAAGATTCTGTTTATCATATGGCATTTAAACCGCATTTTATTCACGATTATTTTACAAAAATGACAATATTTCGCCATTAGTAAACGTAACGTCGTTTAGGACGTAGTACATGTAGCGTTATGGAGCGTATCTAACAAATTTGCATATTTAATCCACTAATGGACTATCAAATTTATTACATGGCGTTATTACACTCTCAGACGCGAGGTCATATGCTAAAAGTAGTTCTTGGTATAAAATAGGGTTCTTATTATAGCAAGTTTTAGTTCGATTGTTTTTCAGTCGACCCTAAGCTACAAATCACAGTAGCGTTTCGTTGTTGATGTCCACGTGACTATCACTGATTTGCAAGAAATCCAGGTAACAGTTATAGAAAATAACCGCATGTCGTATATCAGTGAGTGCAGAATGTTGCGAAAGTGGCTGAACTGGAATCGTGTATTAGATAAGGCAAATAGTGTAGACCTTGTTCAGACACCACAGAACGCGCAGCCTGATCAGGATCTACACTGTTTGCTTAAAGTCATGAAATTTGAGGGATAAACAAAACAGTCTATGTCCCCGTTCAAGACCATTTTTCCAGCCTACACTAAGAGGCAATGAGCACTCTGCACCCACCAGTGCTGCCAGTACCTTTATTGTTATGGTGCTGTTAGTGCCTTTATTGTAATGGTGTTGTCAGTGTTTTTTATTGTAATGGTGCTGTCAGTGTTTTTTATTGTCATGGTGATGTCAGTGCTTTTATTGTTATGGTGTTGTCAGTGTTTTTATTGAAATAGTGTTGTTAGTGCTTTTATTGTTATGGTGCTGCCAGTGCCTTTATTGTTATGGTGTTGTTAGTGTATTTATTGTTATGGTGCTGCCAGTGCTTTTATTGTTATGGTGATGTCAGTGCCTTTATTGTTATGGTGCTGTTAGTGCTTTTATTGTTATGGTGTTGTCAGTGCTTTTATTATTATTGTGCTGTTAGTGTCTTTATTGTTATGGTGCTGTTAGTGTTTGTATTGTTATGGTGTTGTCAGTGCTTTTATTGTTATGGTGCTGTTAGTGTCTTTATTGTTACGGTGATGTCAGTGCCTTTATTGTTATAGTGATGTTAGTGTCTTTATTGTTTTGGTGCTGTTAGTGTCTTTATTGTTATGGTGATGCATGTGTTTTTACTGTTATGGTGATGCCAGTGCTTTTATTGTTATGGTGATGTCAGTGCCTTTATTGTTATGGTGCTACAAGTGCTTTTATTGTCATGGTGCTGTCAGTGCTTTGATTGTGATAGGAAATGATTGTTTATGATTATTGTAATGAACTGAAATTTATCAGTAACCCCCTATATAAATTGCGCTGCAACACCTTGACCTGCTTATATATTAGTTCAAAGACTTAACAATCATTGTTTTCGCGGACAGAGAAAAAAAATTCAAAGCGAAAAGCTGAGACGTTTGTCAGCTAAGGCTGTTGCAACTTACACTATATATATTTGTGGGGTGGGGAGGGTTGCGGGGAAAGAATCTTTATTTTAGCCTCGAGATGGAATATGTTTTGGTTTAGATATTTGAGGGCTGTCGCTTCATTTTTTTCTCAGTTATGATAAAGTATAATTTGTATACTCTTCAGAAATGAAAAAAGCATTTCTTACATTACATGCATTATAGAGGGAGTCTTCCCTATGAAAAATCAGTAAGTTTTTTTATAAAATTATGAGGAAGTGTAGTGTAATAGATCGGAAAAATCATTTAAACTGGAAGTTTTTGACTGTGTTGTTAGGTGGTCGATACCAACTTGCCATAAAGTGCGAAGTTTTGTTTGCAAAAACCTTAACCCAAACATAGTCGTTTTCCAGTTCCATGAATGGCATATGAGAGATGTCATGAGTGTTTCTATCTTTTCTGTATACACTGTATTCACAAGTTTCAGGAAAAAGCTCCGAAGTCATAATTGAACTGTCAGTCTTTGTTTCCTGAATAGCCACAATATATGGTTGGTGAGTATCGAGGAAAGCTAAAAGTTCAAGTATTTTTCCTCTTAAGCCGTTAATGTTTATGCTGCAAAGTTTCAAACCTTTTACAAAATTCGGCTTTCTCATGTCAGTTGTCGGAGATCTAACCACTTTTTCCTTTGACAGAGGCTCAAATGTGTTTCTTTTTCCAGTTCTATAGGTTCATTGAAGAACGAGTCAGAAAAATTGAAAATCTCGCACGGAAAATTGAAAACCTCGTCCGATATAGTTTTATGCTTTCGACAGTCCAGAAGCGAGAACATTTCAAAATCGGGCATTTTAGATATATTATTACCCTGATAATAAATGTTGTTATAAAAGCCCAATGGAAAAGGTGTCTGTTATAATTTTAATCCATTTTAATTCCGTTTCATGCCGTTAAATAATTTTAAACCTAGCTCTAGAATTGACATCATAGTAAATGTTTTCCACTGGCTGTATAGAAATATCTTTTATAGATTGACCTGTACGTTTGAAATGACGGTACAAGAAAGTGTCAGCTTTTTAGGCTTATTGAGAATTAGAGAGATCTAATTCAAGGTAATGTTGGTTGGTATGCTCTGTCTCTGGTCGGACCCATCGGAGTCTAACTGTTGGTTTTCTTTTGCTCCAGCATTTCAGTGGTTTCTTGCTGTCGAGTCCTCACCGTTGTTTCATCTCTGTAGTTGTTTGATTAATTGTGTTCACGGAGATGTTGCACTAATGAGTTAGGAGGCCTTCATGCAGACTGAACAAATTATTTGTCTAAATCGCGACGGAATTAAGGGCGAGGATTGTGGCCACGTAAAATCGATTTAAGCCCCCCCCCCCCCCCCCCCCCCACACACACACACGATGGAATTCGTTTCCGCAGACCGTTCCAAGGCGGTTTTTCTGTCGCGGTTCATTTTTGTTATGGTTTGTCTTTGGGTGTTTGTGTCGCTTATATTATTTTATTTCGGATAGGCTGTTGGCCATTTTGTGGGAAAGTAACTGTCCTTTTGGCTTTCCGCTATTGATGTTTCCATTAGGGTCTGTTGTTTCATGTTTGTGTTTCTTTCCCTTTGGGCCTCTGATGGGAGGTGTGGGTTGACTGTATCGATTCCTGATCATTGCCTCCACTTCTATTTTGCTCATTTTACGATAGTGTTCGTTAAATCATATTTTAAACATGCGATTAGTTTGCCCGACGTACTGCATTTTATAATTTGCAGTATGTCAGGTTATCTCATACATCAAATCCGTAGACATGCATGTCAAATCGGACATGTTAGCTACAGAAAAACACTTAAATTAAGTATAACGAAACCCAGTTTTACTGTATGAAAGTGGGGTCAAGGGGTCGTCAAAAATATTGTTTTCGTGGTGTGTTATGTTATGCATCACAAAGCAAACGATGCACAAATGCCCAAATTTACAAAGGGTCATTACTCATGAAGTATTTTTTCGGAATTCATTAAAAAATTAATCAGGAAATCTACTAATCACTGCCAATCCATTTATCAGGTTTCGCGGCTTTAGCTACAATAGTGTTCATCACGTGAACAAGTCCGTGAAATGAACACCCCCTTACACCCCACTTTGTATATAGAAAACTGGGGTTTACGGGGGTTAACATTATTTTTCTTATTTTTACTCCAAGACATAGGTGGTGGGTATTCGTTAGAACCGCCTCAATGAGGCGGTTCTAACGAGCACCCATAACCTATGTTTGCAGTATTAATCATAAAAATGTCACGGATTTTCATTAAAACGTAGCCATTTTGGAAATGTGATAAAATGCACTATAGCGCACGGGTGTGTTATTGTAATGTTAAGACAAGATTTTATCCATTTTTTCAAAGTGCCATAACTCAGAAAAAGGGGCATAACCCCCATGAGAAAAATACGTACCAGCTATTTTCTCATGAGGAATCCATATACGACATTATTATATACCCAGAAAATGTCCCGTTTACTTTCTACAGAAGTTACCGGTCACTTTTTTTTCCATATTGCCTGTAGTCAAGTTCATATTGCCCGTAGATAAGCAGTCACGTTCACAGTAGAACTACTTTCAAATTTGTTCATTTCGATACTAAAAATCGGCAGCCATCTTGTCGTGCGTATCGACTGAAAGAACGTAAAACCAAACGAATATAGGTTATGGCTAAGTGCATTAACCGCATTCTATGCTGTCAAATATGACCTACCTGCAATCTTTACAGATTTTCAATACTTTCGTCTAAGAAATCAGGAGTATTTTGAAAGAAATATAACCGACGCTTCGGAAAAAAATGACGTCCTGTGTTGGGAAATGTCCATGTTTTTAATGACGTCACATCCGCCAACGTTAACGTCGTCTTCACTTTGGCGCCGTTGTGCGTGGTTTATCAACGTGTAGGGAGACACTTAACGACCTTCATTATTTTCCATTTCAAACCACTTAAAGATATATAATCTGATTTTACGTTCAGAAGTTTATACCAGGCAATCCTGAATTATAGCCGACAGTTGAATTTTTGGGTATATAATAAAAAGGTTATTGACTTTATATTGTGAAATATTCGGCAAGCTCGTGCGTCCTTCGCCATATGAACTCGTGCCGAATATTTCACAATATAAAGTCAATAACCTATAATTTCGAAACCCTATCGATTATGCTGTTTATCACACAGCATGCAATGTACAAATGCCTTAAAATTTATAAAGGGCTGTAACACATGCAGTTTTTTCACGATTTATTCAAAAGTTAATCGGGTCATCAAATCATCACTGCCAGTCCTAGTCATCACTTTTCAACATTACGAAAACACGCCTCTACAAATACATTGTAAATTTTACCCCCCCCCCCCCCCCCAAACGAACATGTTAAGATGAAACATTGGTATATTTTTCTTATTTCTGCTCAAAATATAGATTGTTGGTACTCGTGAGAACCGCCTCATCGAGGCGGTTCCAACGAGTACATCGCCTCACCGAGGCGGTTCTAACGAGTACCGACAATCCATATTTTAGAGAAGAAATAAGAAAAATAAAGTATTTTCTTATTTCTGCTCAAAATATAGATTGTTGGTATTCGTGAGAAGGCGGTTCTAACGAGTACCGACGATCCATATTTTAGAGCAGAAATAAGAAAAATAAAGTTTACCCCTGCAAACCCCAATTGTACTATATAAAAGGGGGTTCAAGGGGGTCACATTTATATAGGTGTGTTTTCGTGATCACTTTTCAAGGTTCTAGCTCCAATAGTTTATGATATAATGCTGAAATTTACAAAGGGTCATAACTCCTGAAGTTTGATTTTTTTCTCAATTTATTCAAAAGTTAATCAGGTTATCTAATCATCTCTACCAATTTATTTATAAACTTTCAAGGCTCTAGCTGTAGCTCTAGCTTCAGTAATGCTTGAGATATTTTGCTGACAGGATTTCATCCAATGTTTCTTTCATAGGGCCATAACTGAGGAAAGGGGTGTGGCATAATTCTGATGAAAAAAAAAAAAATACACATCAGTTACTTATATTTATAAGGAATCCATATATGAAACCTCAAAATGTTATAAAAAAGGAGATGAACGTACGGACGACCACACAAAGGCACACCAATATGCCCTACAAAAAATTTCAAAGTTGGGGGATATGAAAAGTGAAGCAATGGAACGAAAAAATAAAAATAAGAAAGGGAGAAGCTGGTGATAATGAGCAAAAATGTCGAAGAGCTGTAATGATTCGGAGAAGACTCGAAGCACAGTCGCATTTCCTTATTTTATTACGAAAACACGCCTATACAAATACCTTGTAAACTTTACCGCCGAAAAAAGGAAAATCTGAAGCTGAAAAAATGTGATATTGTTCTTATTTACGTTGAAAATATCGACTGTGGGTACCAACAATCTTTTAAGAGCCAAAATAAGAAAATATAAGGTTAAAAAAATGTCGAAGACCTGTAAAGATTCGGAGAAGAATCAGACCACAATCGCCTTTCCTTATTTCATTACGAAAACACGCCTATTCAAATACATTGTAAACTTTACCGCGGAAAAAAGGAAAATGTTAAGCTGAAAAATGTGATATTTTTCTTATTTACGCTGAAAATATAGATTGTGGGTACTCGTTAGAACCGCCTCATCGAGGCGGTTCTAAAGAGTACCAACAATCGTTTTAGAGCAAAAAAAAAAAAAAAGAAAGAAAATATAAGGTGAAAATGTCTAAGAGCTGTAAAGATTCGGAGAAGAATCAAAGCATAGCCGCCTTTCCTTATTTCAGTACGAAAAGACGCCTATACAAATACCTTGTAAACTTTACCGCCAAAAAAAGGGAAAATTTTAAGCTGAAAAATGTGATATTTTTCTTAATTACGCTGAAAATATAGATTGTGGGTACTCGTTAGAACCACCTCATCGAGGCGGTTCGAACGAGTACCAACAATCATTTTAGAGCAAAAATAAGAAAATATAATGTTAAAAAATATCGAAGACCTGTAAAGATTCGGAGAAGAATCAGACCACAGTCGCCTTTCCTTATTTCATTAAAAAAACACGCCTATACAAATACAGTGTAAATTTTACCGCCGAAACAAAGGAAAATTTTAAGCTGAAAAATGTGATATTTTTCTTTTGTACGCTCAAAATAAAGATTGTGGTAAGAATCAGACCACAGTCGCCTTTCCTTATTCATTACGAAAAGACGCCTATACAAATACATTGTAAACTTTACCGCTGAAGAAAGGAAAATTTTAAGATGAAAAAATGTGATATTTTTTCTTATGTACGCTCAAAATATAGATTGTGGGTACTCGTTAGAACCGCCTCATCGAGGCGGTTCTAACGAGTAGCAACAATCTTTTTAGAGCAAAATTAAGAAAATATAAGGTTAAAAAATGTTAAAGAGCTGTAAAGATTCGGAGAAGAATCAGACCACAGTCGCCTTTCCTTATTTCATTACGAAAACACGCCTATACAAATACCTAAATATAAACTTTACCGACGCAAAAAGGAAAATTTTAAGCTGAAAAAAAAAGGGATATTTTTCTTATGTACGCTCAAAATATAGATTGTGGGTACTCGTTAGAACCGCCTCATCGAGGCGGTTCTAACGAGTAGCAACAATCTGTTAAGAGCAAAATTAAGAAAATATAAGGTTAAAAAATGTCGGAGAGCTGTAAAGATTCGGAGAAGAATCAAAGCATAGCCGCATTTCCTTATTTCATTACGAAAACACGCCTATACAAATACCTTGTAAACTTAACCGCCGAAAAAAGGACAATTTTAAGATGAAAAAAAATGTGACATTTTTCTTATTACCGCTCAAAATATAGACTGTTGGTAGACGAGTGCCCACAATCAATATTTTAGAGCAAAAATAAGAAAAAACCCAGTTTTCCTATGTAAAAGTGGGGTTCAAGTGGGGGGGGGGGGGCAAATTTATATAGGCGTGTTTTCGTGGTGTGGTCTCTTACCCCCACCACAGCAGACTTGTGAAGCTGAGCGAGCAACAACGCCATGAAAAGTAAATAAAACGCTGTGCATGTCGTACTAATTTTTTGCCTGAACAAGGGGCGTAAGACATGCATCGCACTTCGAACTTTTTAAAATGATTAACGTACCTTGTCCCTTGGAGGTGGTGTATCGTTTGTTTGTTTGTTTGTTTGATTTGAAGTTTATCGTCCCCGTCAACACTATTTAGGTCATTTTGGAGATCGTACCAATGCCGTTGGCTAAAATGAGGAATATTAAAGGGTCATATTTTCGGTCTGTCCTACGCATGCGTGTGTGTTTGGGAGGGGGCTGGATCTTACTTAATATATCCTAGTAAACACTGATGCTTGCGTTCAAAGCATATCACAGCATCAAAGACGTGTCTAAAATGTGCGTTTATGAGGTGATTATCACTGCTGGGACTTCGAATTAACTTTTAAATCAATTTCTCTCTAATCAAAATAATTAATTTTGTTCCTTGTTTTTTTTTTAATAAGAGGAACAAACAAAATGATAAATTATTTATATACATTATTCTAAAATGATACACTCTATCTATCTATCTATCTATCTATCTATCTATCTATCTATCTATCTATCTATCTATCTATCTATCATAGGATAACATACATGTACTTATGTGGTTTAGTGAGATGTTTTTCGTGGCTGAAAAATTATGACATTTTCTGAAAATAAAAAATGTGTTTTATTTAACAATGCTTTACACATAGATTGTTGGCGCTTGTAAACCCGTCTCAGTGAGGTCGCTCTATCGGAGATAAAAGGGTCCGTGTTATTGAGATCCCGGTTGCTTTTGCCAGCCTCGGTATCTCAGTCGGATGCGCGTCTGACTGGTGATCAGGAGGACGCGGGTTCGATACCTGCCGGGGTCGGCAACATTCTTTCGTGGAGATTGATCATGAAATCTTTTCTACGGTCATTCTCTCCCTTCCGCTGATTCAAGAAGGGCAGTTGTCAGTTTCTGCCGAAAGAATGTGCACTGTACTGGTTAACCGCTTACGTATAAGCCTGCCCAGGAAAAGTGTGGATAAGTAAACTGACCGGCTAAAATGACCTAAATAGTGTTGTCTTGGCCGTTTAACTCCAATACAAACAAAAACAAACAAATCCCGATTGCTTTTAAAATACAAAGGAAGATTACAAGAAACTGCAGTGTGAGTGCCACAATCAAAACATTACGATACACAGCCGTGTGATTTAGAGCATTCCTTCATATCTCCAAAGCATTTATTTTTTTTGATGAAATTATGTGATAAGTTTCTTACTTTCACTCCAAACACAGGTTGTTGGTGCTCGTTAGAACCGCCTCATTGAGTAACATAGGTTGTTGGTGCTCGTTAGAACCGCTTCATTGAGGAACATAGGTTGTTGGTGCTCGTTACAACCGCCTCATTGAGTTACATAGGTTTTTGGTGCTCGTTAGAACCGCCTCATTGACGCGGTTCTAACGAGTACCCACAACCTATTTCTTGGAACAGAAATAACGAAAATAATGTATACCCTTGTAAAACCCCAGTTTTCTATATGTCATCACGTGGTCAAGTCCGTGAATTGAGCACCCCTTTAACCCCATTTTATTTAGAGAAAACTGGGGTTTACGGGAGTATTCATTATTTTTCTTATTTCTGCTCCAGTTCATTGGTTGTGGGTACTCGTTAGAACCACCTAAATGAGGCGGTTCTAACAAGCACACACAACCTATGTTTTCAGTATAAATAAGAAAAAGAAAACACGGATTTTCATCAGAAAAGCAGCCCTTTTTGAGATGTGAAAAATGCACCTTTTTCGCACGGATGTGTTCTCGTAATGTAATGCTGGGTTTAAAGGTGCATTATTGAGCTATCTGGAAAAAAATGCTTCCAAAAGTAAAATACATATAGCCGGTATTTTTCATTAAAACAATAGAAATGCATTTTATGCAAAAATGCGAACAATTATGATGAGAGGAAAACGAGTTTGAGAGGGATTCCCTAACTAGGTTTCGAACACTAGTTAGATCTATTTTTAGTTCATGACAAAAATAGAATCCCCATATATGACGTTATGCGACGTTCATTTTTGGCCTTGTTTGCTTAGGCCATGCCTGAATCGGTAAAAAATTGACGCTGAATTCCATGCCATAAGTAACGACACTCAGAGACGATACTGTCGCCATGTATGTTTAAAGTGACAGATTTATTTTTAGAACAGAAATTCCAAACACATGTTCAGAGCGAAGGGTAAACATGAATGAAAACGACCATTTTCACAAAGTTCTGAAGCTGTATTTGGCTCCAAAAGTGTACACATGACAAAGGAGTATGCATTGAAGATAAAAACCAGAAAAAAAAAAAAAATTGAGACCCGGTAGCTCAATAATGCACCTTTAAGGGAGTGTTCATTTTACGGACTTGTTAACATGATGCTTGGAGTGAACCAGGGTTTACATGACTTCTTGATTATGTGATGATTGACGAGTTTAATTTGGTTAAAACTATCACGAAACCACGCCTATATAATCTTGACCCCCTTGAGCCCCACTTTTATATAGTAAAACTGGGGTTATCAGGGGTAAACCTTAGTTTTCTTATTTCTGCTCTCAAATATAAATTGTTGGTACTCGTTAGAACCGCCTCATCGAGGCGGTTCTAACATGTACCCACAATCTATATTTTGAGCAGAAATAAGGAAAATATCACAATTTTTCATCATATAATCTTACTATGTATTTGTATAGGCGTGTTTTCGTAATGCGTCCGGGTAATGAACATCCCAGTAATCCCCGTTTTACATGGAGCAAAATGAGTTTATAATTCATCATGGTGTAGTTTATATTTTCTTGTCCTTTGGGACCATTGATTGCAGGGTGGAATTCTGAAATATTCGAGGGCCACTAATGTGGCTTAGATCCTGATGAATGCTTTCTTATACATGAAACAAGTATCGTCTTGTATCCGTAACTGACCTTCCTATATCTGGACCCTTGCTGCTTGAGGCGACCCTTTTAGTTCAACAAAACTGTATTATTTTATTAGATGTATTGTTAGTAGAACTGTAGCATACTTTAAAGAAAAGTTTTGCCGGCCTCGGACTGGTGAACAGACTGGTGATCAGGAGGACGCTTGTTCGATACCTGTCGGGGTCGGCAACATTCTTTCGTGGAGATTGATCATGAAATCTTTTCGGCCGCTGATTAAAGAAGGGCAGTTGTCAGTTTCTATCGAAAGAATGTGCAATGTACTGGTTAACCGCTTACGTATAAGCCTGCCAAGGAAAAGTGTGGATAGGTTCACTGACCGGCTCAAAATGACCTAAAATAGTGTTGACTGGGTCGATTAACTCCATTACAAACAAACAAACAAACAAACAAAAGGTGAACAGATTTGTGTGTGCGTGAATTCGGGTTTAACGTCGCTTTCAACAATTTTTCAGTCATATCACGACGGTGTCTGGTTGCGACAAGGAGCTCAATGCTCACTTTTATAGTGCTGCCTCACTGAAGTATCATGTCCCAGACACATTACATGATACCACACCCAGTCACATTATCCTGACACTGGGTCGACCAATCCTAGCTCTACCCCGTAAATCTGAGTGCGCAGCGAGGAGCAGCTAGTATCATTTTAACGACTTTGGTATGTGGCGGCCCGGGATCGAACCCGTGACCTCCCGTTCCCCGGAGCGGACGAACAGATTTTGTAAATGTCAGCGAGAAACCTTTATGTTGGACAAAATAGAAGTGAATGCAATGATCAGGAATCGATACAATTAACCCACAGCTCCCATCAGAGCAATACAGGGAAATAAACACAAACATGAAACAAACAGGCCCTAATGGACATATCAATAGCGGAAAGCCAAAAGGACAGTTACTTTTCCACAAAATGGCCGATTGGCTATCCAAAACAAAAAACAAATAATATAAGCAATACAGACACTCATAGACAAACCATAACAAAATTAAACCGCGACAGAAGAACCGCCTTTGAACGGTCAGCGAAACGAATTCCACTGGGGTGCTTGAATCGATTTTACGTGGCCACAGTCCTCGCCCTTACTTCCGTCGCCTTTTAGACAAATAATTTGTTCAGTCCGCATGAAGGCCTCCTAACTCATCAGTGCAACATCTCCGTGAACACAAATGATCAAAGAACCACAGAGGTGAGACAACGGTGAGGACTCGACAGCAAGAAACCATTGAATTGCTGGAGCACAAGAAAACCAACAGATAGACTCCGATGGGTCCGACCAGAGACAGAGCATCAGGTACCAACCAACATTACCTTAAATTAGATCTCTCTAAAGTCTGCCAACCTGTTTGCCAAAAGTTTTTTTAAAACATTTTTTTAAATGGGAACATTTTCACATGCGCTAGTACCTATTGCAGTAAAACTACCATTTCCTACATTAACATCACCTTTGCGACTGTTCAAAAGTAGTCTTTAAATGCCACTTTATGTGGTCTTTAAAGACCACTTTTGAACAGTACTAAAGGTGGTTTCTTACACTAGACGATACTGAGTGTAGAAAAAAAAAAAAAAAAACTGAACCATTTAAATATATTTTAAATGAAATTATATTCTTAATAAGTAGTTTAGCTGGTCTTGATAGCAGAATTTTCTGTTTTGATATATATTTATGTTTGCGAAGGAGACAGTCAATTTAGTTAATGGGTTTTTGTCTGCGTGAGTTAAATGTGGCATTTTAGAAATGCATTTCAAGTTTTGTTTTTGTCCGGCATCGGAGGTGTGTTTGGTATGTAAAAGAAATGAGAAAACGTGGTTGTCTTTATACGTGTTAAGTATTAGTTTCCCAGGGAAAGAAATGGATGGGGTGGGGGCGTGGTGGTTTGGTGTGGTGCAGCTGTCGTGCATCTTGAGTCACTTGGGCGGCTTACAGTGGGCAATGCCTACTATGCTTGTAGAGGGTTAAGGAAAAAGGGGGGGGGGTGTTTTTATTTCTATTTCTACCTTTTCTTCTCTTTCTTTCCTCCCACCCCTTTCTTTCCTGTCCCTCTCTTTCATCTCCTGTACAAGCTGTTCTATCTCTTGGGAGACGAAACAAAATGACCCAACGCAATCAATCAATCTATAAGTCAGTATTCCAGGCCCTTATTGAACACTTATTTAACCCTTATCCCGCTGAATAATTAATTTAGCCACACCTATCTCTGACTCTGAACCAATCAGATTACTTGATGTAATGTATTCCTACAAATTGACAAACTGAATTCAAACAGTGTAGATCCTGATCAGATGGCTTCTGAAGAAGCCATCTGATCAGGATCTACACTGTTTGACATTCAGTAAAAAGTAAGGGTTGTCGTGAACAACAGGATTTGGGTTTATCTCAACCGGTAAGAAAAAGTAATTATTTATAATCTTAATAATATAATTCAGTTGTTTTACGTTTTTGCCTCCCAGAGCTGAATGCATTAAGTGCATACCACCCCTGATTAATCACTTTTTATTAATTTCTTTGCAGCACCATTCGAGATATGACATGCTTAAGCCCAGTGGGAACCAGTAATCTGAAACTTAAATGAATATTAAATCCAAAATAGATGAGAAATGGGATAAATAAACAACGGAGGCGTTGATAAACAGACATTAATTTATTATTTTAGGATTGGAGAAAATGAACATTCAATGTTATAACATGTCTGTATTATACATGTACAATAGAAGTGGCAGCAATGATTAGGAATCGATACAATCAACCCACAGCTCCCATCAGAGACACCAAAAGGAAAGACACACAAACAGGAAACAACAGACCCTAATGGAAACACCAACAGCGGAAAGCAAAAAGGACAGTTATTTTCCCACAAAATGGCCCATAGGCTATCCAAAATAAAATAACATAAGCGTGACAAACACCCGAAGACACACCATAACAAAAATAAATAATACAATGGCTTTTTTTATGGCATAAGAACTTGAATTTGTTTTCAGATTTCTCTAGTTTCTAAGCAGCTAATAAATAATACAATGGCGGTTTTTATGACATAAGAACTTGAATTTGTTTTCAGATTTCTCTAGTTTCTAAGCAGCTAATAAATAATACAATGGCGGTTTTTATGGCATAAGAACTTGAATTTGTTTTCAGATTTCTCTAGTTTCTAAGCAGCTTAACCCATATATGGCACCTAAATATGTTTGCAGCGGTCAATTTCCAATAATAGGATGGTTTGTTTTGTTTTTGTTTGATTTGAGGTTTAACGTCACCGTCAACACTGTATAGGTCATTTTGGAGCCATTGCTTTCAACTTTTTTTGGACTTTTACCCGACATTGAGATAAAATGACAACTCGCCCAATGAAACCAATAGAGTTTATAAGCATGGACGGTCCGAATCGCACAGCTTTGCCTGGACAGGCTTAGTGTGCTGTCTGTGTTACAGAAGACCAAGACAAGCTTCCTACATTATATTGGTAACCTAAACTTTATAAAAGACCATACAAAGCACGGTTTAATTCAAATTCAAGCTCTCGTACCACAACTGAACTCTCCAAATTATTAACTTCATGTTTTACTGCCATAAAAAAACATTCGATAAAATATTGCGACATAGTCTTCAAAAGATCAGGTAGGAATCGGAAGACTCCCTTTATCTTGCATGTAATGTAAGAAATGCTTTTTTCACTTATGAAAAGCATGAAAATAATACTTCATGGTCATGTCCGAAAGTGTGTGCAGCTCTCACCTTTCTATTTGACAATATTTACATAAGATATGGTACTAAGTTATTTAGACAAGCTGTGGGTATTCCGATGGATACTAATTGCGCACCACTTGTGGCTGATCTGTTTTTCTTTTGTTATGAGAGAGACTTCATGATGTCCCTTTCTGCTGAAAATCAGTCTGAAATCATTGAAGCTTTTAGCTCCACTTTTTGATATTTGGATGATTTATTAAATATTGATAACACCTATTTCGATGGTTTGATCAGTCATATTTACCCCCCCAGAACTTCCATTAAATAAAGCACATGCTTCTGATACCGAGGCCCCGTTTTTGGATTTACATCTATCTATAGTAGATGGGTTTGTTTCGTGCAAAATTTATGATAAACGCGATGATTTTGATCTTGAGATCATTGTAAATTTTCCTTTTTTGGATGGTGATGTTCCTCGTTCGCCATCCTATGGCGTTTTTTTTCGCAATTAATTCGATTTGCCGGAGTGTGTAGTAATGTAACTGACTTCAACACTCGTATTAAATGGTTAACGGATAAACTCCTTAATCAGGGTTATCGGTACCATAAACTATGCAAAGTCTTTTCAAAATTTTATAGACGTCATTCTGATTTAATTTTAAAATTCAATATTGGACTTAAATCTCTGCAACAAGCTCTATCGGAACCCGAATTTTATGGTGACTTAGTATATAAATTCAGAAAAATATATAACCGCAATGACTTCAGCACCCAATTTCAAAACATCAATCTTCGATATAAAAAGATTGGGTACAACATAAATGTTATACGACAGACCGCATGCATGACGACTTTGCTTCCCTCTTTAATTGCACGCTGGTGGGTCAGGCCTCAGATTCTATGACGGTTCCAGCGTAAAGGCTTATTGAGAATTAGAATGATCTAATTAAAGGTAATGTTGGTTGGTGCCTGATGCTCTGTCTCTGGTTGGGCTCATCGGAGTCTAACTGTTGATTTTCTTTTGCTCCAGCATTTCAGTGGTTTCTTGCTGTCGAGTCCTCGTCGTTGTTTCATCTCTGTGATTGTTTGATTATTGTGTTCACGGAGATGTTGCACTGATGAGTTATGAGGTTTTCATGCGGACTGAACACATTATTTGTCTAAATTTCGACGGAAGTAATGGCGAGGATTGTGGCCACGTAAAATCGATTAAAGCCCCCAGTAGAATTCGTTTCCGCTGACCGTTCCAAGGCGGTTCTCCTGTCGCGGTTTATTTTGTTATGGTTTGTCTCTGGGTGTTTGTGTCGTTATATTATTTTGTTTTGGATAGCCTATTGGCCATTTTGTGGGAGAGTAACTGTCCTTTTGGCTTTCCGCTATTGATGTTTCCATTAGAGTCTGTTGTTTCATGTTTTTGTTTCTTTCCCTTTGGTGTCTCTGATGGGTGCTGTGGGTTGATTGTATCGATTCCTGATCATTGCCTCCACTTCTATTTAGATCCTCTAAGCAATTTACCAGTACTCGTGTGCGGTCGGTTTCAGCTCTGCGTGGAAGCATCATGCAGCCCATATATTTCTTCGGGGCCGTTGTTTTGTTATTATGATGAAGTTTATAATCAAAGCACTGAGAGTACTGGTGGATGGATTGTCTGTCTAAGTGTAGGATGGGAAAATGGGCCTGAACGGGGACTTTAGACTGTTTCATTTAACCCTTAAATTCCTGTACTGTAAGCAAACCGTGTAAACCCTGATCAGATGCTGATTTGTTCGGCGTCTGACCATTAAATTCCTGTACTGTAATCAAACAGTGTAGACCATGATCCTCCGCGATAGAGGTCACCCACAAACAATGGGTCAAACAATAAACTGTGCCAAACAATGTAGATCTGATCTGGTTCTACGCTGTTTGCCAAGCTCAATCCACGATTCCAGCCCAGATTCTACAAATAACCCTTTCCGTGTAGTCCTATGGCGTCTGATATTGGTTCACATAGCGAGGTCTGATCTGGGTCAAGAGAGTTTGCCAATGTCTCACAAACAGAGCGCTAGGCATATATGGGATTAACTGTATGGCTAACTTCAGTGACCCGAACAACATAATACATATAGGACCAATAAAATTTGGAACCGCGTAAATTTGTTCGTCATCACGAAAACATTCCTAAATAATTTTTGACCTCCTTAAACCCCACTTTTATATAGCAAAACTGGGGTTTAGAGGGTTATGCATTATTGTTTTCTGCTCAAAAACATAGATTGTGGGTACTTGTTAGAACCGCCTCGGCGACCGAAATATAAAAATATTCAGATTTTTTTCTGAAATATTTCATTTTTGGGGGGATAAAATTTTCAATATATCTCATAAGGTGTGTTTTTGTAATGGTACAGTCACACGGCCACTTACGGTAGCTGCGGATGCTTACGCATCCTCAAGGATCCGTATCATCTGTAAGCACCAGTATCCATCCGTAACCCAATCCGCAGACACACGCAGACCCGCAGCGGGAATTTTGAAAATCTCAAAATTTTGCTGCGGATGAAATATACGAAATCCTTACGTAAAATACGTAACGCATACGTAAGATATGTAAACTCATCCGCAGGATACGTAACTTACGTAACTGATCCGCACACTGGGGAGGCTGTTGTGGCTGCTCACTCACTGGAGGATTCTTCCTGTTTTTTTTTCTGTTATTTCTTCTGCCAGACATGATGCACACCAAAGTCCAAGAAGATGGAGTAGACACTGTTGCAATAACTGGAAATAGCTCTCAGACTTCATGAAATGCGACTGAAGCAAGCTCCGATCCGCCTTGGTTTATATGCGGATGGTGCGGACGCCAGAGGAAGCCGACATGCGCAGACACGAACGTGACTCATCCGTATCGTCTATATGTCATCCGTATCGTCCGTATAATCATCCGTAAAATCCGTAAGTCATCCGTAAGTCATCCGTGACATGTTTCAGTCGATTGGCAGCGGATGGGCTCATTCGCAGGTTTTACCCGTAACATCCACATTTAATACGTAACATCCGCAATTAATCCGTATCGTCCGCAGAATATAGGTAACTTTTGCTCAAATGTGCGTAATTTGGGGTAAAAATACGCATTTTCGTTAGCCAAATATACGCAGGCATCCGCAGGCCCGTAACATGGTCATGCGACTGTAGCATAATGGATGCACGGGTAGTTAGAACCAATGAGGGTTGATCTTAACGTAAGGTCAAGGAGGCGTAATGGTAATGATTTAGAAATTTATCATAATTGAGCCCCGCCAAGCGAATTTGTGTCTTCGAGCATTCCGTCATGACAAATTTTAACTGTGCATGCCCAGCCATTCAGAGGGGCCAGGGATATTGCTTTCTGTCTGAAGGTATCTCTTGATGCACTGCTTGTATGAGCGAGCAACGAAGGTTCTGGCGAGACTGTGCGGATGCGCAGGCTCGCCTGAACCTTTCGCTGCTCGCATAGGCGATAAGTACCAAAATCGCTTGACGGGGCCCATGTGACGTCGCGTCAAGGTATGTTATAACGACATGCAATAATTTTGGTAATACACAGTGAATAAAATATGCAAATTAGGTACATGTAGATACGCTCCGTACATGTATATGTACGACGTCCTTAACAACGTCGCGTTTACTAATGGCGGAATTTGGGCATTTTTGTGCAAAAATCGTGATTTAAATGCGTTTTAAAAGTCATATGATAAATATAATCTTGCGGTCGTGCTAATGTATTATTGAATTTATTAAACTCGTTTAGGAAAAGGCATAAAATGCTCGGCGAAGCCGCGCATTTTATCCCTTCACCTCAACTCGTTTAATAAATTCAATAATACACAAACACTTTTGTAAGATACTTTATAGTGTTTTCCATATTCTATATGAAATGAAGTGATGTTGTCTGTAAGGATTACATCACGTGAACAAGTCCGTGAAATAAAGACCCCCTAAACCCCACTTTATATAAAGAAAACTGGGGTTTACGGGGGTAAACATTATTTTCCTTATTTCTGTTCCAATACTAAGGTCAATGAGGCGGTTATTACGAGCACCCATAACCTATGTTTGCAGTATTTATAAGAAAAATATCATAAATTTTCATCAGAAAAGTAGCCACTTTGGAGATGTGAAAAAATGCACTATGTCACACGGGTGTGTTATCGTAATGGCTATAGAATCGCGTCATTGAGACGATTCTAATGGTTCTGACAACATATATGTACCCTTTCAAGACAAAAGTTCGAAATATGGACACCCGTTACGATAAAAGATCCGCGCGACACAGTGCATTTTTCACATCTATAAAAATGGCTACCTTTACTGATCAAAATCCGTGACATTTTTCTTATTTATATTGCAAACATAGGTTGTGGGTGCTTGTTAGAACCGCCTCATTGAGGCGGTTCTAACGAGTACCCACAGCCTATGTCTTGGAGCAGAAATAAGAAAAATAATGTATACCCCCTTAAACCCCAATTTTCTCTGTATAAAGTGGGGTTTAGTGGGTGTTCATTTCACGGACTTGATCGGTATCGTTTGTGATTCTAGAGTGAGTTCGAATTAGTCATTTTAAGCGAGCCATCGGTGTTCGAGTCTTTTGACGTTACACTGTGACAGTTTCTTTTGTTCAAATCGTTTCAATAAGAAGGCCGTAATCTATACATTTTCCATTACGAAAGCACACCTATTTAAATACATTGAAAATTTAACCACCCAAGAATGAAAATTTTAGATACAAAATACTGATACTTTTTATCATCTCTGCTCAAAACACAGATTGTAGGTACTCGTTAGAACCGCCTCGGCGGGGCGGTTCTAACGAGTACACACAATCTTTGTTTTTGAGCAGAAATAAGAAAAAATAAAAATACCCCTGTAAACCCCCGTTTTTCTCTATAAAAGTGGGGTTTGAAGGGGTCAAAATTATATAGGCGTGTTTTCGTGATGGAACACAAATAAATCAAAGCCCTCACAACACTGATAGGACGATTAAACTATTATATGAAAGGCTTATACTTGGAAGCAAGGAATACATCACAGAACTGAAAAGTAAATGTATGGAGTGTACATTTTTTTTCTGGTCCAGCTAGCTACTTTCGGCCAATTAGGCCTAATCAGTGACCCTCAAATACTTTCAAAATTCCATGATGGATCAATGATCCCTAAGGACATGAAAATATAAACTTCACTGCATGGAAGGGCAGGGAGATATTTTACGGGCGCCTCACATTTCCATAATACCAGCTGTAGTTACATTAAATAACCCTGAGTGGTGGGCATGTTCTTAAGCAATTGATGTAATTTAATTAATTTCATTGGAGTATGAACAACACCGGGTCAAAGCAAAGTAAGTGAAGCCCAGTTTCGCTCGTGACCCGATGTTGTTCATGATTCGATAAACGTTTAATAAATTACCTTATTTCTTTACTGATATTTAAAGTATTTCTCATTCGATATATGACGAAAACTCCTGGTTTAAGGGCTAAAATGAAAGAAGAAAACACCTTAAGCAAACACGCCTATACAAATACATTGCCACCTTTATCGCCGAAAAAAATGAAAATTTTATTATGAAATATTGTGATAATTTTCTTATTTCTGCTCAAAATATAGATTGTGGGCATTCGTTAGAACAGCCCCATCGAGGCGGTTCTAACGAGTTCTCACAATCTATATTTTTGAGCAGAAATAAGAAAAATAAGATTTACCCCTGTAAACCCCAGTTTTACTATATAAAAGTGAGGTTCAATGGGGTCAACATTATATAGGCGTGTTTTCGTGATGAATTCCACGCAGTTTTCCTAACGGCAGCGTTACAGGGGCATAGGCGCCATGGTCCAATCATATTGAAGAGAACTATAGTTTATTTCGATGTCACTGATGTCGCATTAGTAAATGTATCCACCATGTGAAGTACGAAAACATTGTCCCCAGTAGTAAACTAAAGGGGTTTTCTGTAAATGGACTCAATTGTTACTGAAGTATTTCATATAACTTATGTGCAACATATTTGCATTAGCGCTCTCGTAAACCCCACATTATATAGAGACACATTGGGTTCACACTGCTATAATAGAATACATACATGTATTACCGATATTTTCACTATAGCATACATTATTTCCGATATTTTCACTATAGCATACATTATCCCCGATATTTTCAATAGTATACAGTAGTATACATTAAAAATAGATTGTCTGTACTACTACTACTACTACTACTACTACTACTACTACTACTACTACTAATCGACCTTATCTGTAGAGTGTAATTTAGTCCCCGTAATAATCTTCCATGTGGCCCTCTTCTGGGAAGGAACCAGTTCTAAGTGGATAAGTCTCTTGCTCAAGAAAACAACACTTGAAACGGCTACATCTCGAGAACGCGTTAGAACCGCATTTTGGGTTAGAAACCCCTACATACGAGCAGTCACAATCTATGCCTGCAGCAGCAATGAAAAATAATTCATCAACATTTTCATCAAAAACAATGTCAATTTCGAGGCAGTGTCACAGATATGTATTGTTCAAATGTATACAGTTTTTTTTTCGACCATTTAGATGTGGCTAGGTCTAGTTGTAATTTCTGTCAGGTGTCTTTTATTCGTTCGAAGTTTACACTAATTTCCGTACTTCGAACTCGGCGTCTTATCTCAATGCGATAACACACTCGTGCGACGCAGCGCATATTTTCACATCTCAAAAATGGCTACATGTACTTTTCTGATGAAAATCCGGTATATTTTTTTCTTATTCATACTGAAACCTATGACTTGCTTCAAAAATAAGAAAAATAATGTATACCCTCGTTAACCCCAGTTTTCTTAGTATAAAGGGGGGTTTAGGTATAGTCATTTCAAGGACTGGTTCACGTGATGTGGATACTTGTATTGACTGTTTGCCAGTGTCTTCTATTTTGGACGCTAGAAATATATTTATCAGTTACCCCCTATATATATTGCACTGTAATGCATTGGCCTGATAAAGATATACTATCTCAGGACAAGTGAGCTTTATCACGTCAACGTGACATTGCACTTTTATGAATGAACCGGACTACTAGAAAAAGTGATAAAAAATGGTATTGTTACTGAGAAAAATGTAAAAATTGCTTGAAAAAATATCATAGGAAAAATATGGTAAGCTGATACTCACTATATCGACAGCCTGAATGCTGGGACACACTGAGGACCATCAATAACTGATCGTAAATTGTTAATTTAAGAGTGTACAAGGGGATAAAGCTGATAAAAAGAATACCAGATTCGTGTCATTTGATATCAAGTTTATCAGGCTCGGCCTCGAGAACGCATGTAGAATCGCTCGGCAAGCCTCGCGATTCTACAAGCGTTCTCGAAGCCTTGCCTGATAAACTTGATATCAAAAGACACTCACCTGGTATCCTCTATTGATCAAACATTTCTTAGATTTCACCCAGGTGTTCAAACTGAAATTTTCCTGCTTTGAACAGTTGCACTATGCATACAATGACTGCATGTTGCGTGTTAACTCTGTGTTGCAATTCGCCACTTTCGGCAATTACTTTACACAACAACTTTCGCAACAGGGTGTGCGTGAGAGTTTCATAATGAAGCTGCCGTAAACGCAATATCATTACAAACAAGAAAGATGTGTTTATGAAACACGAACTTGTCCCAAGGCCAAGGTCAATGTTTTCTTTAAAGTAGATCACAGATCAAGGTCAAGGTCACAGATCAAACTGTTTATATGAGTGGGAAGCCTACTTGCAAAAAAAAAAAAAACTGTGTGCTTTTCAATAACACGAAATGGAGATGCAACGTCATGTTACTAAATCTCAGTTATCACGAAAACGCGCCTCTATATTTTTTAACCTTTATATAGTAATAGCCACGTTCATATGATTATCACTGGACAGCGCAGTTAGCTTTTCATCACTTGAACAAGTCCGAGATATAAATATCCCCTAAACCACACTTTACATAGAGAAATCATGGGTTTACGGGGGTAAACTTTATTTTCCTTATTTCTGCTCCAAGATATAGGTTGTGGGTACTCGTTAAAACCGCCTCAATGAGGCGGTTTCAACGAGCACCCAAAACCTATGTTTGGAATATAAACAAGAAAAATATCACGAATGTTCATCAGAAAAATCGCCTTTTTGTGGTTTGAAACATGTACTATATCACACGGATGTGTTATCGTAGTGGTAAGAAATCCAGGTAATTGTTATTTGAGCCCCGCCAAGCGAATTTGTGTCTTCGAGCATTCCGTCATGACAAATTTTAACTGCGCATGCCCAACCATTCAGAGGGGCCAGGGATATGGCTTTCTGTCAGAAGGTTCCTCTTGATTCACTGCTTGTATGAGCGAGCAGCGAAGGTTCTGGCGAGACTGCGCGGATGCGCAGGCTCGCCTGAACCTTCGCTGCTCGCATTGGCGATAAGTACCAAAATCGCTTGACGGGACCCATTTATAGCTGCTCTATTCCTGTCCCTATGACCTAAGGTTTATCTGTAAAATCTGGACAAGGGTTACATGCTGGGACATTTGTAAATAGTGTAGACAAAGACAAGATGCGACGGAAAGTAGCATCTGGCCAGCGTCAACACTGTTTGCTTAAAGTTCGGGAATGTAAGGCTTTAACGATAAAGTCTTCACCACCGTTTAAGATCATTTTCCTTGCCTGCAGCCGGAGGAAACCGACCCACCAGTACTGTCAGTACTCGCTTACAAACCAACGCCTGGTCACTGTTGTCAGTTCCTGAATTATTATTCGTTTTCGCCTTCAAAGGACAAAGTTAATGTATTTGATCTCACTGCAGCTGGTGTTAAGTGCCGTGTGGCGGCCGTAAAAGTCTCCCCGTGCTTCACCATAGTGCAGATTATATTTTCTTTTCCTTTGGGATTTTTGAGCCCATTATGGTTACTTGGAAATCGAATATCGCTTAAGCCGGTGCTAGGTGGCGTTTGCAGCCTCGTTATGTATGATGAGACTGTTATGTATTCTTTGTTTCCAATGGCAACCTTTTAGCTTTTTATTTAAACTTTGATTTGGGTTCAAAGGACGCATTTACATATACGTAATAGGACCATTGAAACCATTCTAAAATTATCAAAATCTAATTCTTTCATATTCATGTAGTCCTTATACATTTACATATAAGAAATAGCGTACATTATCAAATTTCAGGAAAAGAAAGACCGATTAATAATGTTTTTGTGCTTCAAGCATGTAATTTAACGTAACTTTGTCCAGCCTCTGTCGCAACTAATTGAGTTTCTAAAGATTTATTCTCTGATTCTCTGCCGCACGAAGAAGGACACCCAGATAATATAGACAAAATACGCAATCATGATAATAAAGTGGTTTTTACTGGCTAGTGTCAACATTTATGTATGAAGTGTGTTACTAAAAGAACGTGTTTTGTGCCATGTCAGTTGTACTTCAGTTTGCATGTCATTTACTGGCTCGCATTTCACCAAATATTGATAATTTCTGTATCCATGTGAACTATCCATTCATAGGTGCAGACTTATAATGATTCAGATGCATGCGTTGGGCAAGTAGAGAAGGTTTTGCTGGAATATCTTTAGCTCTATTGATATGCACAGACATACAGCCATTTATACAGGCTATTTAAGCGATGATCATTCTCAGGAACAGATATTTGGCTAGGACTCTGCGACTTGAGTTTCGTTTTCAAACTCGTGAACAATAGGTCTGAATCCTTGGGACAAAATCCAAATTATTCTTGTCTTATACATTTAACCTGCCAACTTCAATCTTTGTTGCCAACTTGTTCATTTTCTCAACCCATACATGCCTAGCGGTCCACACCAGGAACATGGACAAACAGTGTATCCCGGATCAAGGCAGTCTACACTGTGTGCTAAAAATAAAGGAATAATTGTAAAATACAACAGACAACACATACATTTATATTGTTACAGTGCGAAGGAATTTTAGTCTTCCGATTTTTACAGCGCATTGGAATTTTTTTTCCATATACCTCGGAAGCACAAAAAATGCCCTCCCGCGTCGCCTTCACTGAATCGCGTTGTCCGCCATTTTAATTTACTGCACAGTTGTTGACAAATAAAAGCAAGTAATTGATTGATTGACTGTTTCGGGCTAAACGACACGCCAACCATTGTGGGCCATTTTGTGTCGTCTCCCATAGAACGAGGGAAAAGGCAGATAGAAGATACAGTAGAGGAGATGAAAGCGAGGGACAGGGAAGAAAGAGGAAAATGAATGGAAATGTAGAAACAGGAGAAATAACAACACTCCCCCTCTCCCCTTACCTGCTGCAAGGACAGCAGGGCCTGTCCCCTACTGTAACCCAATATCAGTTGGATGTCCCAGTGACGCAACAAGTAATTCGATGCAACACAATAATTTCCAGCTCATAGATAAAGAAAACCCGTTGGATTGTTTTAATTCATTCAAAAGTGTATTTCATTCGTTTCTATTATCAAGTGAGTGAGTGAGTGTTTGAGTTTTACGTCCCACCAACAGCTAAGGTCATACGGAGACGGAACCTCGGTTTAAAGACTCATCCAAAAGTCTGGAGAAGCCAGGCATCGATCCTGCGACCCCTGGTTTACAAGGCGAGTAGCGTAACCACTACACCACGGAGGCTTCTTTCAATTATCAAACTCTCATTCTAACATGACGTTAACGTTTTGCCAAAGGAGCACTCTGACCAACGTAATATATGCAGAAGGGTGTGTTTGATGACGCCACATTTTAATATGTACTTCACACTTTGCCCGCTATAGAAGAATTGCAACACTGTAAAAAAATGCCGCGAAAAAGCTTTGCAAAATATACAAAGTAGAAGTAAAACAAAGATCAGGAATTGATACAATTAACTTACTCCACCCATAAAAGACACCAAAGGGAAAGAAATACAAACATCAAGCGACCAGACCATAATGGAAACCCAAACAAAGGAAGGCCATAAGGACAGTTACTTTCCCACAAAATGGCCATATGGCCATCCAAAATAAAAGACACAAGTGACACACACAGCAAGCAACAAACAACAACACAAACAAATCGCCACAGAAGAGCCGCCTTGGAACGGTCAGTGGAAGATTTCCACTGGGGGGCTTAAATCGATTTTACGTGGCCACAATCCTCGCCCTTACTTCCTTCGCAATTTAGACAAATAATTTGTTCAGTCCGCATGAAGGCCTCCTAACTCATCAGTGCAACATCTCCGTGAACACAAATAATCAAAGAACCACAGAGGTGAGACAAATGTGAGGACTCGACAGCAAGAAACCACTGAAATGCTGGAGCAAAAGAAAACGAACAGTTAGACTCTGATGAGCCCGACCAGAGACAGAGCATCAGGCACCAACCAACATTATCTCTCTAATTCTCAATAAGCCTTTACGTTGGAGCCGTCATAGAATCTGAGGCCTGACCCACCGGCGTGCAATTAAAGAGGGAAGCGAAGTTGCCAACCGTGATTGGGTTAACTACCATGCATGCAGTCTGTCGTATAATATCCATGTTGTACACAATCTTTTTATATCGAAGAATGATTTTACGAAATTGGGTGCTGAAGTCATTGCGGTTATATATTTTTCTGAATTTATATACTAAGTCACCATAAAATTCGGGTTCCGATAGACCTTGTTGCAGAAGAGATTTAAGTCCAATATTGAATTTTGAAATTAAATCAGAATGGCGACTATAAAATTTTGAAAAGGCTTTGCGTAGTTTATGGTACCGATAACCCTGATTAAGGAGTTTAGCCGTTAATAATTTATTACGAGTGTTGAAGTCAGTTACATGACTACACACTCTAGCAAATCGAATTAATTGCGAAATATAAACGCCATAGGATGGCGCACGAGGAACATCACCATCCAAAAAAGGAAAATTTACAATCTCAAAATCAAAGTCATCGCGTTTATCATAAATTTTGCACGAAACAAATCCATCTACAATAGATAGATGTAAATCCAAGAACGGGGCCTCGGTATCAGAAGAATTTGCTTTATTTAACTGAAGTTCTAGGGGGTAAATCTGACTGATCAAACCATCAAAATAGGTATTATCAATATTTAATAAATCATCTAAATATCTAGAAGTAGAGCTAAAAGCTTCAATAATTTCAGATTGGTTATCAATGGAAAGCGACAAAATGAAGTCTCTTTCATAAAAATACAAGAACAGATCAGCCACAAGAGGTTTGCAATTAGTACCCATCGGAATACCCACAATTTGTCTAAATAACTTAGTACCGAATCTAATATAAATATTGTCAAGTAGAAAGGTGAGGGCATCACACATTTTCTGACATGACCAAAGTGTATAATTCTTATGCTCTTTAGAAGTGAAAAATGCATTTCTTACATTACATGCAAGATAGAGAGAATCTTCTCTGTGAAAAGCCCATTCAATTAAATCATTAAGCTTTTCTTTTATAAGATTATGAGGAAGTGTAGTGTAAAGAGTGGAAAAATCGTAGGTAGACAGACTAGAAGCACGAAAATGTTTAGATTTCAATTTATTTAAAACCTCATTCGAATTTTTATAGACCAAAACAGATTTCTTCCTGATCTTTCAAAGACTTTATCACAATATTTAATTACATGCGTTTTAATAGCAGTAAGACAGGAAGTTAATAATTTAGAAAGTTCAGTGGTAGTGCAAGAGCTAGAATTTGCAATCAACCGTGCTTTGTAAGTTTTTTTTATGAAGTTTTGGTAACCAGTATAGCGTAGGAAGCTTGTCTTGGCCTTCGTTAACACACACAGCAAACTTGGTGGCTGAAAGACAAACATGTTTATCTACTATAGCTCTCTCTTCAGCTAAAGGCTGAAGTTCATTGGCCTTAGTACCACCAAGCTCCTGCTTTAGCGTGTTAACATAGTGGAGCTATCACACAACGACGACGTTGTTAGCGGCCTTGTCTGCAGGGGCCAAAACAAACTTCTTATGAAATTCTTGAATACCTAGTTTAAGATGACGTAAAGACGTCTTGGGCTTAGGAGGTAACTAGAGCTGTCAGTGAAACTGACTAGGGCCCCGGCAGCGCTATCAGAGGAGTAGGAAAATTTGTGGACGGACAGACGGACAGACAGACAGACAGACGGACGGACAGAGTGATTACTATAGGGCACCCACACTTTCAGTGCGGGGTCCTAATAAGTTAGTATTTTGAGAATAGAAAGAAATGCGTTTATTCACTAGTTTTAAAATGCTAAGTTTCCAGTCCTTAAGGGCTTTATGCTCAACATACTCTCGCTTACACCATCGATTACCGAATTCATTCAAGGAAGCAGCGATTTCATCTCTACATTTACTGAAATCAATTTTAGAAGGAACCCGATATTTCGGTCCTTTAGAAATTATATTCCTTATCCTAGAATCAGGAATAATTTTCAAATTGCCAGTAATTACATGACCAGCAGCAGGATAGCAATACTTTGAGTTTTTACAATCACATGAATCAGGAGTATTAGTATCAATATCAAGATCTGAAACAAGTTTATTGAAATTAAAAATGATAGATCTAACAGGTTTGTTATATTTATAGCAAATTATAGGTGTTTCAGTATTTTGAAAATAAGCAGGAATGGAAGAATTCGTCATTCTGATTTTTGATGGGGAACATGGGATCAAATTCCCCGCCTGAAAGCGATATTTGCTCTCGCCAAACGACTCGGGCAAATATCGCTTTCAGGCGGGAAATGGGATCCCACGTTCCTCGTCCCCGCCTGAAAGCGATATTTGCTCTCGCCAAACGGCTCGGGTAACTATCGCTTTCAGGCGGGAAATGTGATCCCACGTTCGTCGTCCCCGCCTGAAAGCGATATTCGCTCTCGCCAAACGACTCGGGCAAATGTCGCTTTCAGGCGGGAAATGTGATCCCACGTTCCTCGTCCCCGCCTGAAAGCGATATTTGCTCTCGCCAAACGGCTCGGGTAAATACCGCTTTCAGGCGGGAAATCTGATCTCACGTTCCTCGTCCCCGCCTGAAAGCGATATTTGCTCTCGCAAAACGACTCGGGCAAATATCGCTTTCAGGCGGGAAATGTGATCCCACGTTCCTCGTCAAGAATAAAAATAATTAATAATGTACCTTTCTAAAATTATTCTAGAGGCAGCTTCTTTATTTCGCATATGGGTTTTATTATAGCTGAAGCGGACCACTATGATCTGACAGAGCGAAAAACTATACACTTTCATCATAAGCGTCGTAATCTATATAGCATTTCTGTGCAGATTTTCGTCGCTTTCCATTGATAACCAATCTGAAATTATTGAAGCTTTTAGCTCTACTTCTAGATATTTAGATGATTTATTAATTATTGATAATACCTATTTTGATGGTTTGATCAGTCAGATTTACCCCCTAGAACTTCAGTTAAATAAAGCAAATTCTTCTGATACCGAGGCCCCGTTTTTGGATTTACATCTATCTATTGTAGATGGATTTGTTTCGTGCAAAATTTATGATAAACGCGATGACTTTGATTTTGAGATTGTAAATTTTCCTTTTTTGGATGGTGATGTTCCTCGTGCGCCATCCTATGGCGTTTATATTTCGCAATTAATTCGATTTGCTAGAGTGTGTAGTCATGTAACTGACTTCAACACTCGTAATAAATTATTAACGGCTAAACTCCTTAATCAGGGTTATCGGTACCATAAACTACGCAAAGCCTTTTCAAAATTTTATAGACGCCATTCTGATTTAATTTCAAAATTCAATATTGGACTTAAATCTCTTCTGCAACAAGGTCTAACGGAACCCGAATTTTATGGTGACTTAGTATATAAATTCAGAAAAATATATAACCGCAATGACTTCAGCACCCAATTTCGTAAAATCGTTCTTCGATATAAAAAGATTGGCTACAACATGGATATTATACGACAGACTGCATGCATGGTAGTTAACCCAATCACGGTTGGCAACTTTGCTTCCCTCTTTAATTGCACGCCGGTGGGTCAGGCCTCAGATTCTATGACGGCTCCAACGTAAAGGCTTATTGAAAATTAGAGAGATAATGTTGGTTGGTGCCTGATGCTCTGTCTCTGGTCGGGCTCATCGGAGTCTATTTGTTGGTTTTCTTTTGCTCCAGCATTTCAGTGGTTTCTTGCTGTCGAGTCCTCACCGTTGTCTCACCTCTGTGGTTCTTTGATTTTTGTGTTCACGGAGATGTTGCACTGATGAGTTAGGAGGCCTTCATGCGGACTGAACAAATTATTTGTCTAAATCGCGACGGATGTAAGGGCGAGGAATCGATTTAAGCCCCCCAGTGGAAATCTTCCACTGACCGTTCCAAGGCGGCTCTTCTGTGGCGATTTATTTATGTTGTTGTTTGTTACTTACTGTGTGTATCACTTGTGTTTTTTGGTTTTGGATGGCCATATGGCCATTTTGTGGGAAAGTAACTGTCCTTATGGCCTTCCTTTGTTTAGGTTTCCATTATGGTCGGGTCGCTTAATGTTTGTATTTCTTTCCCTTTGGTGTCTTTCATGGGTGGAGTAAGTTACTTGTATCAATTCCTGATATGCAATATCTTGGTTGTCCATCCTCTTATTGTGGACATCAGCTTTTAGTTGTTTGGCGGCTGCCCTTTCTGTTGCTATTACATGTAAATAAGTTATGAATAGTTAGATACTTTGGAAGCAAAGAATACACCGGAAAACGAAAATAACAGACTCGGTTTTAACCTAATTTAAGGGCGAAACTTGACTTGTCATAAACATATTTTTCTGCAGCGATACATGTAGTTCCTTTGGCGTAACAATGGTTAACACACGGTATTTGCTTACCCGGTTAACAGCCTTACTGTCCTCTTTAACTGCACGCCGGTATATCGGGATTTTGTGTTCACGGAGATGTTGCACTGATGAGTTAGGAGGCCTTCATGCGGACTGAACAAATTATTTGTCTAAATCGCGACGGAAGTAAGGGCGAGGATTGTGGCCACGTAAAATCGATTTAAGCCCCCCCCCCCCCCCCCCCCCCAGTGGAAATCTTCCACTGACCGTTCCAAGGCGGCTCTTCTGTGGCGATTTATTTATGTTGTTGTTTGTTACTTACTGTGTGTATCACTTGTTTCTTTTAATTTTGGATGGCCATATGGCCATTTTGTGGGAAAGTAACTGTCCTTATGGCCTTCCTTTGTTTAGGTTTTCATTATGGTCTGGTCGCTTAATGTTTGTATTTCTTTCCCTTTGGTGTCTTTTAGGGTGGAGTAAGTTAATTGTATCAATTCCTGATCTTTGTTTTACTTCTACTTTGCATATCAGGGCTGTTTTGTTTGTGCCGTGTGGCGGCTGTAAAAGGTCTCCCCGTACATGCATTTAATGCTGTTATTTTTCCAATCCTCAGGGATTGCTTATGCAATTGCTTTTCACTGTTCTATCAATTGACATCCTTTAGATACCTGTTGAAGGTCATTATTAAACCGATGTTCTTTCCTCGTTGTATAACAACTGCTTGTTTGACATCCCTGTACTTTAAGTAGACTAAGATGTTTTGTGGGCTTTTGTTGAACCTTCCTTCTATTCGAAGGAATCTTCTTCAGTAATTTTATATGCTGTTTTATTTATTTATTTAATAACCGGTATGAACATCGCTTTAGTTTTGACGGTATCACCACCTTATTAACCAAAATGAGTATTACAAATACTTAGGTTACACTCTGCTTCTTCTGTACGGATTCCCCATTCTATTAAGAACTTTAATACTATGTTGCCTTCGGTATTGGTTAGACCCTTAAATTTGTCTTCTGTAACTTCAGTTAATCTCAAAGGAGCAGGCAATACCAATGTTTTTGGGAGTAGTCTTCGTATAAGACTATCTCCTCTCAAATCGCCCATCCTTCGAAAATATACTAATCCGTGGAAAAGAAGTGGAATGTATCCTAGTATTTCTAAGTGCAATGCCAAGAGGTGCAGATGTTGTTCGCATTTAAGCACTGCGTCTACCGTTACTTCATCTGTAAACGGTAGACGCTTCTCTGTAGTTAACATGTCTGATTTGACATGACAGTCTACAGATTTAATTTATCTAATTACTTGACGTGCTGCAAACTGTAATATGCAGTACGTCGGTCAAACTAACCGCATGCTTAAAACTAGATTGAACGAGCATTATCGTAGAATGAGTAAGCCTAAGAAAACTGACACTTTCTTGTACCGTCACTTTCGACGTACAGGTCATTCTGTAAATAACATTGTTATACAACCAGTGGAAAAACTTTATTACGATGCAAATTCTACATCTAGATTCAAAATAATCAAAAGACATGAAGCTGAACTGAAATGGATTAATTTTTTACAGACCCCTTTTCCACTGGGATTTATTGACAACATTTATCATGAGGGTAATATTTCCAGAATGCCGGACTTTGATATTTTCTCACTCCTGGAATGTCGAAAACGCAGAACTAGATCTCACGGCACCAGGAAAAATGGTAACTTTAAACGTAAATCACGTGCGTTTAAACGAAACAATACTAGACTGAAGTGACTGTCAATTATATTATTAAATCATGGACGCCACTCTATGCTTTCATTTTTAAGTTCATTACCCGTTTCTGTTTTACGTCTTCTGGACACCGAGGCGAATAAATTCTACGATAGTTCTCATCAGTTATATGATGCGGCTCTCTTAACTAGAGGCTATACTCAGCATACTCTCCGTCCTTACATTGATTCTGAAATTAATCATAAACGCCATTTCTTCAAAATATCCTTCATTAATAAGGGTATGGATTTTATAGATTTGCCCAGTATCTTCCGTGAGATCGGTGCTTTCTTCCATTCCTGCTTATTTTCAAAATACTGAAACACCTATAATTTGCTATAAATATAACAAACCTGTTAGATCTATCATTTTTAATTTCAATAAACTTGTTTCAGATCTTGATATTGATACTAATACTCCTGATTCATATGATTGTAAAAACTCAAAGTATTGCTATCCTGCTGCTGGTCATGTAATTACTGGCAATTTGAAAATTATTCCTGAGTCTAGGATAAGGAATATAATTTCTAAAGGACCGAAATATCGGTTTCCTTCTAAAATTGATTTCAGTAAATGTAGAGATGAAATTGCTGCTTCATTGAATGAATTCGGTAATCGATGGTGTAAGCGAGAGTATGTTGAGCATAAAGCCCTTAAGGACTAGAAACTTAGCATTTTAAAACTAGTGAATAAACGCATTTCTTTCTATTCTCAAAATACTAACTTTTTACCTCCTAAGCCCAAGATGGCTTTACGTCATCTTAAACTAGGTATTCAAGAATTTCATAAGAAGTTTGTTTTGGCCCCTGCAGACAAGGCCGCTAACAACGTCGTCGTTGTGTGACGGCTCCACTATGTTAACACGCTTAAGCAGGATCTTGGTGGTACTAAGGCCTATGAACTTCAGCCTTTAGCTGAAGAGAGAGCTATAGTAGATAAACATGTTTGTCTTTCAGCTACCAAGTTTGCTGTGTGTGTTAACGAAGGCCAAGACAAGCTTCCTACGCTATACTGGTTACCAAAACTTCATAAAAAACCTTACAAAGCACGGTTTATTGCAAATTCTAGCTCTTGCACTACCACTGAACTTTCTAAATTATTAACTTCCTGTCTTACTGCTATTAAAACGCATGTTATTAAATATTGTGATAAAGTCTTTGAAAGATCAGGAAGAAATCTGTTTTGGTCTATAAAAAATTCGAATGAGGTTTTAAATAAATTGAAATCTAGACATTTTCGTGCTTCTAGTCTACCTACGATTTTTCCACTCTTTACACTACACTTCCTCATAATCTTATAAATGAAATGCTTAATGATTTAATTGAATGGGCTTTTCACAGAGAAGATTCTCTCTAGCTTGCATGTAATGTAAGAAATGCATTTTTCACTTCTAAAGAGCATAAGAATTATACACTTTGGTCATGTCAGAAAGTGTGTGATGCCCTCACCTTTCTACTTGACAATATTTATATTAGATTCGGTACTAAGTTATTTAGACAAATTGTGGGTATTCCGATGGGTACTAATTGCGCACCTCTTGTGGCTGATCTGTTCTTGTATTTTTATGAAAGAGACTTCATTTTGTCGCTTTCCATTGATAACCAATCTGAAATTATTGAAGCTTTTAGCTCTACTTCTAGATATTTAGATGATTTATTAAATATTGATAATACCTATTTTGATGGTTTGATCAGTCAGATTTACCCCCTAGAACTTCAGTTAAATAAAGCAAATTCTTCTGATACCGAGGCCCCGTTTTTGGATTTACATCTATCTATTGTAGATGGATTTGTTTCGTGCAAAATTTATGATAAACGCGATGACTTTGATTTTGAGATTGTAAATTTTCCTTTTTTGGATGGTGATGTTCCTCGTGCGCCATCCTATGGCGTTTATATTTCGCAATTAATTCGATTTGCTAGAGTGTTGAAGTCATGTACTGACTTCAACACTCGTAATAAATTATTAACGGCTAAACTCCTTAATCAGGGTTATCGGTACCATAAACTACGCAAAGCCTTTTCAAAATTTTATAGACGCCATTCTGATTTAATTTCAAAATTCAATATTGGACTTAAATCTCTTCTACAACAAGGTCTAACTGAACCCGAATTTTATGGTGACTTAGTATATAAATTCAGAAAAATATATAACCGCAATGACTTCAGCACCCAATTTCGTAAAATCGTTCTTCGATATAAAAAGATTGGGTACAACATGGATATTATACGACAGACTGCATGCATGGTAGTTAACCCAATCACGGTTGGCAACTTTGCTTCCCTCTTTAATTGCACGCCGGTGGGTCAGGCCTCAGATTCTATGACGGCTCCAACGTAAAGGCTTATTGAAAATTAGAGAGATAATGTTGGTTGGTGCCTGATGCTCTGTCTCTGGTCGGGCTCATCGGAGTCTATTTGTTGGTTTTCTTTTGCTCCAGCATTTCAGTGGTTTCTTGCTGTCGAGTCCTCACCGTTGTCTCACCTCTGTGGTTCTTTGATTTTTGTGTTCACGGAGATGTTGCACTGATGGGTTAGGAGGCCTTCATGCGGACTGAACAAATTATTTGTCTAAATCGCGACGGATGTAAGGGCGAGGATTGTGGCCAAGTAAAATCGATTTAAGCCCCCCAGTGGAAATCTTCCACTGACCGTTCCAAGGCGGCTCTTCTGTGGCGATTTATTTATGTTGTTGTTTGTTACTTACTGTGTGTATCACTTGTGTTTTTTGGTTTTGGATGGCCATATGGCCATTTTGTGGGAAAGTAACTGCCCTTATGGCCTTCCTTTGTTTAGGTTTCCATTATGGTCGGGTCGCTTAATGTTTGTATTTCTTTCCCTTTGGTGTCTTTTATGGGTGGAGTAAGTTACTTGTATCAATTCCTGATATGCAATATCTTGGTTGTCCATCCTCTTATTGTGGACATCAGCTTTAAGTTGTTTGGCGGCTGCCCTTTCTGTTGCTATTACATGTAAATAAGTTATGAATAGTTAGATACTTTGGAAGCAAAGAATACACCGGAAAACGAAAATAACAGACTCGGTTTTAACCTAATTTAAGGGCGAAACTTGACTTGTCATAAACATATTTTTCTGCAGCGATACATGTAGTTCCTTTGGCGTAACAATGGTTAACACACGGTATTTGCTTACCCGGTTAACAGCCTTACTGTCCTCTTTAACTGCACGCCGGTATATCGGGATTTTGTGTTCACGGAGATGTTGCACTGATGAGTTAGGAGGCCTTCATGCGGACTGAACAAATTATTTGTCTAAATCGCGACGGAAGTAAGGGCGAGGATTGTGGCCACGTAAAATCGATTAAAGCCCCCCCCCCCCCCCCCCAGTGGAAATCTTCCACTGACCGTTCCAAGGCGGCTCTTCTGTGGCGATTTATTTATGTTGTTGTTTGTTACTTACTGTGTGTATCACTTGTTTCTTTTAATTTTGGATGGCCATATGGCCATTTTGTGGGAAAGTAACTGTCCTTATGGCCTTCCTTTGTTTAGGTTTTCATTATGGTCTGGTCGCTTAATGTTTGTATTTCTTTCCCTTTGGTGTCTTTTATGGGTGGAGTAAGTTAATTGTATCAATTCCTGATCTTTGTTTTACTTCTACTTTGCATATCAGGGCTGTTTTGTTTGTGCCGTGTGGCGGCTGTAAAAGGTCTCCCCGTACATGCATTTAATGCTGTTATTTTTCCAATCCTCAGGGATTGCTTATGCAATTGCTTTTCACTGTTCTATCAATTGACATCCTTTAGATACCTGTTGAAGGTCATTATTAAACCGATGTTCGTTCCTCGTTGTATAACAACTGCTTGTTTGACATCCCTGTACTTTAAGTAGACTAAGATGTTTTGTGGGCTTTTGTTGAACCTTCCTTCTATTCGAAGGAATCTTCTTCAGTAATTTTATATGCTGTTTTATTTATTTATTTAATAACCGGTATGAACATCGCTTTAGTTTTGACGGTATCACCACCTTATTAACCAAAATGAGTATTACAAATACTTAGGTTACACTCTGCTTCTTCTGTACGGATTCCCCATTCTATTAAGAACTTTAATACTATGTTGCCTTCGGTATTGGTTAGACCCTTAAATTTGTCTTCTGTAACTTCAGTTAATCTCAAAGGAGCAGGCAATACCAATGTTTTTGGGAGTAGTCTTCGTATAAGACTATCTCCTCTCAAATCGCCCATCCTTCGAAAATATACTAATCCGTGGAAAAGAAGTGGAATGTATCCTAGTATTTCTAAGTGCAATGCCAAGAGGTGCAAATGTTGTTCGCATTTAAGCACTGCGTCTACCGTTACTTCATCTGTAAACGGTAGACGCTTCTCTGTAGTTAACATGTCTGATTTGACATGACAGTCTACAGATTTAATTTATCTAATTACTTGACGTGCTGCAAACTGTAATATGCAGTACGTCGGTCAAACTAACCGCATGCTTAAAACTAGATTGAACGAGCATTATCGTAGAATGAGTAAGCCTAAGAAAACTGACACTTTCTTGTACCGTCACTTTCGACGTACAGGTCATTCTGTAAATAACATTGTTATACAACCAGTGGAAAAACTTTATTACGATGCAAATTCTACATCTAGATTCAAAATAATCAAAAGACATGAAGCTGAACTGAAATGGATTAAATTTTTACAGACCCCTTTTCCACTGGGATTTATTGACAACATTTATCATGAGGGTAATATTTCCAGAATGCCGGACTTTGATATTTTCTCACTCCTGGAATGTCGAAAACGCAGAACTAGATCTCACGGCACCAGGAAAAATGGTAACTTTAAACGTAAATCACGTGCGTTTAAACGAAACAATACTAGACTGAAGTGACTGTCAATTATATTATTAAATCATGGACGCCACTCTATGCTTTCATTTTTAAGTTCATTACCCGTTTCTGTTTTACGTCTTCTGGACACCGAGGCGAATAAATTCTACGATAGTTCTCATCAGTTATATGATGCGGCTCTCTTAACTAGAGGCTATACTCAGCATACTCTCCGTCCTTACATTGATTCTGAAATTAATCATAAACGCCATTTCTTCAAAATATCCTTCATTAATAAGGGTATGGATTTTATAGATTTGCCCAGTATCTTCCGTGAGATCGGTGCTTTCTTCCATTCCTGCTTATTTTCAAAATACTGAAACACCTATAATTTGCTATAAATATAACAAACCTGTTAGATCTATCATTTTTAATTTCAATAAACTTGTTTCAGATCTTGATATTGATACTAATACTCCTGATTCATGTGATTGTAAAAACTCAAAGTATTGCTATCCTGCTGCTGGTCATGTAATTACTGGAAATTTGAAAATTATTCCTGAGTCTAGGATAAGGAATATAATTTCTAAAGGACCGAAATATCGGTTTCCTTCTAAAATTGATTTCAGTAAATGTAGAGATGAAATTGCTGCTTCATTGAATGAATTCGGTAATCGATGGTGTAAGCGAGAGTATGTTGAGCATAAAGCCCTTAAGGACTGGAAACTTAGCATTTTAAAACTAGTGAATAAACGCATTTCTTTCTATTCTCAAAATACTAACTTTTTACCTCCTAAGCCCAAGATGGCTTTACGTCATCTTAAACTAGGTATTCAAGAATTTCATAAGAAGTTTGTTTTGGCCCCTGCAGACAAGGCCGCTAACAACGTCGTCGTTGTGTGACGGCTCCACTATGTTAACACGCTTAAGCAGGATCTTGGTGGTACTAAGGCCTATGAACTTCAGCCTTTAGCTGAAGAGAGAGCTATAGTAGATAAACATGTTTGTCTTTCAGCTACCAAGTTTGCTGTGTGTGTTAACGAATGCCAAGACAAGCTTCCTACGCTATACTGATTACCAAAACTTCATAAAAAAAACCTTACAAAGCACGGTTTATTGCAAATTCAAGCTCTTGCACTACCACTGAACTTTCTAAATTATTAACTTCCTGTCTTACTGCTATTAAAACGCATGTAATTAAATATTGTGATAAAGTCTTTGAAAGATCAGGAAGAAATCTGTTTTGGTCTATAAAAAATTCGAATGAGGTTTTGAATAAATTGAAATCTAGACATTTTCGTGCTTCTAGTCTACCTACGATTTTTCCACTCTTTACACTACACTTCCTCATAATCTTATAAAAGAAATGCTTAATGATTTAATTGAATGGGCTTTTCACAGAGAAGATTCTTTCTAGCTTGCATGCAATGTCAGAAATGCATTTTTCACTTCTAAAGAGCATAAGAATTATACACTTTGGTCATGTCAGAAAGTGTGTGATGCCCTCACCTTTCTACTTGACAATATTTATATTAGATTCGGTACTAAGTTATTTAGACAAATTGTGGGTATTCCGATGGGTACTAATTGCGCACCTCTTGTGGCTGATCTGTTCTTGTATTGTTATGAAAGAGACTTCATTTTGTCGCTTTCCATTGATAACCAATCTGAAATTATTGAAGCTTTTAGCTCTACTTCTAGATATTTAGATGATTTATTAAATATTGATAATACCTATTTTGATGGTTTGATCAGTCAGATTTACCCCCTAGAACTTAAGTTAAATAAAGCAAATTCTTCTGATACCGAGGCCCCGTTTTTGGATTTACATCTATCTATTGTAGATGGATTTGTTTCGTGCAAAATTTATGATAAACGCGATGACTTTGATTTTGAGATTGTAAATTTTCCTTTTTTGGATGGTGATGTTCCTCGTGCGCCATCCTATGGCGTTTATATTTCGCAATTAATTCGATTTGCTAGAGTGTGTAGTCATGTAACTGACTTCAACACTCGTAATAAATTATTAACGGCTAAACTCCTTAATCAGGATTATCGGTACCATAAACTACGCAAAGCCTTTTCAAAATTTTATAGACGCCATTCTGATTTAATTTCAAAATTCAATATTGGACTTAAATCTCTTCTGCAACAAGGTCTATCGGAACCCGAATTTTATGGTGACTTAGTATATAAATTCAGAAAAATATATAACCGCAATGACTTCAGCACCCAATTTCGTAAAATCATTTTTCGATATAAAAAGATTGGGTACAACATGGATATTATACGACAGACTGCATGCATGGTAGTTAACCCAATCACGGTTGGCAACTTTGCTTCCCTCTTTAATTACACGCCGGTGGGTTAGCCTCAGATTCTATGACGGCTCATCGGAGTCTAACTGTTGGTTTTCTTTTGCTCCAGCATTTCAGTGGTTTCTTGCTGTCGAGTCCTCACCGTTGTCTCACCTCTGTGGTTCTTTGATTTTTGTGTTCACGGGGATGTTGCACTGATGAGTTAGGAGGCCTTCATGCGGACTGAACAAATTATGTGTCTAAATCGCGACGGAAGTAAGGGCGAGGGTTGTGGCCACGTAAAATCGATTTAAGCCCCCCAGTGGAAATCTTCCACTGACCGTTCCAAGGCGGCTCTTCTGTGGCGATTTATTTATGTTGTTGTTTGTTACTTACTGTGTGTATCACTTGTTTATTTTAATTTTGGATGGCCATATGACCATTTTGTGGGAAAGTAACTGTCCTTATGGCCTTCCTTTGTTTAGGTTTTCATTATGGTCTGGTCGCTTAATGTTTGTATTTCTTTCCCTTTGGTGTCTTTTATGGTCGGAGTAAGTTAATTGTATCAATTCCTGATCTTTGTTTTACTTCTACTTTTTATATTCTACGGTAAGCTAAATATTTGGTTGGTTGGGTTTGAACACTTATCTGTTTCTTGGCCCACCGGGGTTAAACTGATATTCTTGCATAAATACGTACCTATGGGCATGGCTGTTTGAAGCCATTGTCAAATGGGCAGAAAACAAGGCTCAAGCAACCAAAAACCATATTCAAACCATGAAATTCGCGTGCTGTTTGAACATGGATTTTGAGCTTTTGATATCACAAGACGGCCCATGTTTTTTACACCGCAATCAGGCATTCTAGTTACCTAATAAAGGGGTTCGAATAACTGCACGCTATAATCGGTAGTGACCTATAATGCCTTCTACTGACCTATAATACGTCTAGTGACCGTTCATAGACCGGACCTACTTTTCAAGGGTAAACAATAGCATGCAACCTTTTATACACGGGAAAACAACGAAACTGCAAGTTACAATCTTTGCAATATTTATTTGAACAGATTTTCAAAAACAAAAATCAAGTCAATTCTTACCTTCTCGGCCTTTCCTGGTTTGAATGGCCCGTTGGAATAACTGCGCACTGCTACTGCAGTTGAGTCTCAACATCGAAAATAATTTCTAAAGCTAAAATAAACTACTTATTTGCAGATTTTCATACAGAATGTAAAGCGCTGAGAAACTTTTATTCGAGCGTCCATGTTGTTTCCTACGTCTTTGTGGCGTGGTGACGTCAGAAACTTTGCAATTAGTGACGTCATGTTATACTACGTGTGCGCGCCATGGCACTGACTGTCGTTTAACATGCCACACTGCCTGTTGTCTTTTTTGCTTAAATTTGCTAAATTATTGCAAAACCCCTTGATTTTTGAATTGCGATATAAACTAAATACATGATTAGTGAAAGCGAGCTCCTATAAAATTGTCGCGGCGAACCAATTATATTTAATTATTAAAGACACTAACCATGTATTTACTAAGTTTACGTTACGTTGAACGACTTAACGTTATCGTCCTGAACGTAGCGTTTTAGGGTTCTATGCTGACGTCAGGGAGTTACTACGTAACACCGGCATTGTAAACAACATCCTGAACTAGCCGCCATGTTGATTTACTGGTCACATTTGAAGTGTTTGTATGGAGTTTGTATGGAGCTTTTGGGAGTTTTCGTGAAAATCTTCTGTCGGAATCGTAAGTTATGCAAGAACAACTATCAGCTTTGGTTATTTAATTGCATTACCATTTGCAGGATCCCTCGGAAGATATTTGAACATTCGATCTAGCGGTCTCATGTTCAAACAGCTTCCTCGACACCCGACAGATGTTAATGCATGAAAAACGATGGTTCATTCCTATAATCGCCTTTTGCAGCTGTGTCCAGTGGATTCCAAGTGTCTCAATATGCATTGTAACTGTTGAGACCTCCATCACGAAAACGCGCCTATATAAGTTTGACCCCATTGAATCCCACCTTTTAAATAGTAAAACTGGGGTTTACCCCTCCTTATTTTTTTTTCTATTTTTTCGTCGATAAAGTTCACAATGTATTTGTATAGGCGTGTTTTCGTAATGATCTTTGCTTCATCACAGACTTTTCATTGGTTTTAATTGTTACCCGTGATGGGACATTGATGAGTTATGAGACCTTCATGCGAGCCGAACAGTCAGCTAAATTATGTATGCCGCAGCGGAAGATGAGACTGAAGGTTGGGGCTCCGTAAAATGGATTTAAATCCCTCAGTAATTATTAACTCGCCGTGCCAAGGCGGTACTTTCATTGCGGTTTCATTTATGTATTATGTGCGGTTCGGTTCAATTATTAAATGTTTTCATTTTATGTAACAAACCACTATTCCAAGCTGTCGGCGAGACTCAGACGCGCAGCGGACGAAGTTTTTTGAGCCGTAACAAATAGTACACTTTGCAACCCTTCTCTTTTGTGTTATCTCTGCATTGTGACTTGCCAGAGAATAATTGAAGCTGGTTGCTATAGCTTGTACACTGTTCAGCCCATGTAGTGGCTATGTAAACAAATCCTACCCCACCCACTTCTGCTGCTTTTTTACCATTTTCTGCTGTTTTCAAGGCAGCCATGGCAGCCACTGCATTTGCAAGGACAATTGTCAGCATTCAGCTCTATTGCACACCTACCAAAAATGAAAGAAGGCTAGAAATTGACCCCTGCCAGCCGTTTACTTTTTTAGCAATATCCAAATGAAGTCAGACAGCTATTTTAAACAGAAAGTGTAGCGATTAATTTGTATAGCAGTAGTTTCGTATTTTCAGTTACATCCCTTGATATCCAGGTCATGTGACTATGAATTAGTTCATATTTCTCCACAATGACACAAAAACAATACACTGAATTCAAGATATTGCTTTCATAATTGCCAAACAGTATTTAGACACTGAATTTGATCCCTACCCTTACTTATGAAGAAATTTCCTCATGTGCACAGGCTGGAAACTGTGTACTGCTACCTTTAAGACAAATATGACTTTTCTCAAAAGTGTCAAATTGGTAGTAATTCCACTTTATTATGATGAGTTTAATTGTGGAATCAAAGAAAAACAGAAATAATAGTCATTATTAGTTCACAACACAGCTGCTAGCAGTCAATCTCAGCTGAGAGAAGCTGTAGATACCCCAGCATACAAGACACAATTACAGGCCTCTGTGGCCTAGTGGATGGAGAGCTGACTCTTAATTATTAGTTCTGTCAAGGTTGTGGTGGGGAACCTGCCCCGGATCACACGATGTGATACATCAAGTTCTGCAAGTGGAGGTCAGGGTCTTTTTCTCCGGATACTCCAGTTTTTGCCACCTATGATGCAAAATCAGCTCGATATCAGTGAAATAGTCTCGAAAGGGCAGTAATCCCACCCCCTACCCCCCCCCCCCCCCCCCCCGTGCAAGAAAACCAAACAAAAACAAAAAAAGGACACAATTATTTTACGCGTTCAGTTGTTTATAGTTATTTATTATAAAAAATGACTCTCTTTCTTGCAAACAGTGAGGACCCTCATCATACACACCAATTTAGGCCGACGACTGATGTGGACGTGCACTATTTGCCAGTGTCTTGGTTTGGGATTTCCTGTTTAAAATAGGTTAACAACAGTTGGTTACCTGTAACTATTTGTTACGGCTCAAAAATCGTTGTCCGCTCCGCATCAAAGTCTCGCTGACAGCATGGGCTACAGTGCAATGCGACTGTTTAACACTATTTCAGTAGTACGGCTTTTCAAGCTGTAAATGAGAGAAAATTAATCATTTAAAATCTATCGTTTGTACACGAAATGGTCAAAATATTGGTCAAAATGGGTTTTATCCCCTTTAATTTAAGATTCAATAAGCTTGACCGTTCCAAGGCGGCTCTTCTGTGGCGATTTATTTATGTTGTTGTTTGTTACTTACTGTGTGTATCACTTGTGTCTTTTAATTTTGGATGGTCATATGGCCATTTTGTGGGAAAGTAACTGTCCATATTGCCTTCCTTTGTTTAGGTTTCCATTATGGTCTGGTCGCTTAATGTTTGTATTTCTTTCCCTTTGGTGTCTTTTATGGATGGAGTAAGTTAATTGTATTAATTCCTGATCTTTGTTTTACTTCTACTTGACAGCACCAAAATGAATAACAAACATCTAGACTAAAATTCTGATTTTGGAGTTGTCTCCCTTGCCTCAGACCCTACCTGTAGGCTTACATACAAGTTTCAGTTTTATGACCCAATTCCATCAGAAACAATGGTGTTTTTGTCTAAATATTGATTCCGGTAAAGGAGTAGATGAAAAAGATTGTCCTAAATGGCACTTTGAAATTTGACATATGGGTAAATGGTAGCAAACCACTATTCCAAGCTGTCGGCGAGACTCAGATGCGCAGCGGACGAAGTTTTTTGAGCTGTAACAAATAGTACACTTTGCAACCCTTCTCTTTTGTGTTATCTCTGCATTGTGACTTGCCACAGACTAATTTATTCATAATTGCCAAACAGTATTTAGACACCGAATTTGATCCCTACCCTTACTTATGAAGAAATTTCCCCATGTGCACAGGCTGGAAACTGTGTACTGCTACCTTAACACATTATTTAGTTAGGTAAAGATAACCCAGTTGCCACCTGTTTGGAAAGAAAATTAAAAAGATATATGCATGCAATGATTTACACCAGACTAGCAGAGCGCCAACAGGTGGCGCTGCTGCTTTATCAGTATTAAACACATCATAGTAGAATGCACAGTATATACTTTCAGTAGAAGTCCATATATAACTCAAGAGAAAAGATGCCTCAGTATTGATGTGTCCCTGGTTGTAAAGAAAATAGAGGACCTTGAAATGAGGCTGAAGAGGAGAATAGCGATAAAAAGACTGGATGAGACAACCAAGAAGCCCTGGGCTCCAGGAGTTTTCTGCTGAATGTTACAACACCACCATCTTGGGAAAGTTACATGTATAAATGGTGTTATTATTGGAACTGAACTGTTAATAATTTCAATTTTCAAAAGCAAATTATATTCAGAAATAATATATTTGCACATTTTTTTTTTCAAAATTCTCGTCCGATCTGCCATCCTCGGGAATGGTCCTGAACAGAGTGTTCATTCTCATTATATTCATTATATGTGATTAATATGTGTGATGTAGATTACATGTAGAATACATATACATTTTGTATAAACAAAGAGGACTAAAGTTTGATCATTAAGCAGTCTGATCAAAGTCTAGAGTTTCCCTCAGCATACATTATCATGAATTCTTAGGTTATGTAAATGTATATGCATTTTTGTATTTTGGGTTGATTGTACGTCAGTCGACCCAGTTACTAAGCACAGAGGCTCTTCAGTGCTGATGTCCACTTGGCTATCACAGATTTCTTACGAATTCCAGGTAACGGTAATAGCTGTCTTATCAGTGTGAGGTGAGAGTGTTGAATAAGAGGGTTATTAATAGACTCTAGCCCGAAGTCACGTGTTGGGCTTTGCAGACAGGCTAGACCCAGATCAGACACATCAGAATGAAGCATCTAATCGGTGTCTTCACTGTTTGCTTACTATAAAGGAATCTAAAGGTAAACTAAATAGTCGGGGTCATTTTTCCAGCCTACACTTAGAGAAACCTGTCAGTGTTTTGACTTTAGGTGTCAGGAATTTCACTGAGGTGAGAAAAAAATGCAGTGCCTACAATATTTGACTTTTCCCCACAAATTGCTGAATCTGCTTTGAAACGCCGAAGGCGATATGATAAAAATTGGCTTGGAGAGTAGAAACAGAAATAGAAATTTCTACCACCAGTACATCTGAAAACTGCGAAGAAGAAATGAAATGTAATGATTCTCGTGATGCTTCAGTTCAGTGTTCTTTGTTGAACGGACAAGAAGACAGATTTTTCATCGAAAGTTTAAGAGATAATGACCAGGCTATCCAGTACTTTACTGGTTTTGAAGACTTTGATCATTTCATGATCTTTTTTCATATTCTTGGACCAGCAGCCTATAAGCTGAAGTACAGATTAACTTAATTGACCCAAAAGATCAGTTGTTGATAACACTTATGAAACTATGGCAAGCTAAAGAAGATCTAGAATTTAAGTTTTTTTTTATTTATATTGTGTCCACAATACTCTTTGGGGATGCCATTGTTTTTGTATGCTGTGTACACAGGAAATTGGGAAGCTCCTTCTATCTATAACTGACAGACCTGAAGCGCCACCTAGTGATGACTCAGCTGGTGTAAACCATTATTTCAGTACCCAATTTCGTAAAATCATTATTCGATATAAAAAAATACACGTTATAGGACAGACCGTACGCTTGGTTGTAAACCAAAGCACGGTTGATAAATTTGCTTCCTTCTTCAATTGCACGCGGGCGGGTCGGGCCTCAGACCCTAATGAGGTAATTGTATCGATTTCGGATCACTGCCTTCACTTCTGTCTTAGGTTCTGGTTAGATAAGTTCCTAAAATATCTTAACTCATTTAATTTGCTCAGGTTTGTGTATGTGCTGATTTTGTGTCGCAAGTCTTTGTCTTTGCTTTCGCTAGGTTAAGGAATATAAATGCATCAGGCATATTATTCTGCCATTTTGCAAAGGGGGAGGACTTTCGGGACTTCCTTTTTGAACTTCTATAAACTGTCTCCTACTGAAAGGGGGTCTACTCTTAATAAATGTGCTATTCATGAACAAATTTTTTTCTTCAAGAGTTGACCTCTTTTGACGTGGGAGACAAAAATACTTGTGCAGGAATTGCCTCTCCTGAAGGCATATATATTCCCCTCAAGAAGCCCTTTGTTGAACGTCTGGACATTTACTAAGTTATCTTTATTTTCTGTATTGCTGTGTTGTTTCTTCGTACCTGTTCCTTAGTTACCTTTGTCTGCATTGGACATGTGTTACTCACGTTATTTGGTGTGGTGAATAGCCACGTAAATTCACATGTTAATGAACGTTTTGGTACATTGGTAAACCACTTGACTCATGGTCTAGGGGTTCCATTACGATTATACGCCTATACAAATACATTGCCACCTTTATCGCCGAAAAAATGAAAATTTCAGGATAAAATTGTAATATTTTTCTTATTTCTGCTCAAAATATAGATTGTGGGCACCCGTAATAACGAGTACCCACAATCTACAATTTAGAGCAGAAATAAGAAAAATAAGGTATACGCCCGGAAACCCCAGTTTTACTATATAAAAGTGGGGTTCAACTTGGTCAAAATTATAAAGGCGTGTTTTCGTGATGCGAGTTCCAGTCACTTGCTTGGTACTGGTCCTGTGCATAATAGTGGATATTGAGGGTGACGGAGTTTGTGTTTGTTTGATTTGAGGTTTAACGTCCCCGTCAACACTGTAAAGGTCATTTTGGAGACGTTGCTTCCAATTTTGTGAGACTTTTACCCGACCTTGAGATGAAATGACATCTCAAGCCCTGTCGCCAAATGAAACTAATAGGGTTTATAAGCACCGCTTTGCCTGGGCAGGCTTAGATCCTATAAGCTGTTTACCAGTACTCGTTTTCAGCTCTGCATGGAAGCATCATGCAGCCCATATATTTCTTCAAGCCCCGATGGGCGGGGACCAGTGACGGAGTCAACGGAACTAATAGATTATAAAATGAGATTAACAAGGGTTATTGTCTATATTTTGCTACTGCATAGAGTATACATACTGGTTATAATCGCCTCAGCTGTTACACACAATCGATTTAGATCATCAGAAAATTTGTCATTTTGGAGAAGTGAAAGAACTCATTATCTGATGCGTGCTTGTTTCCTAAAAGTATTCTCAAACGCCTTCATCCGTTCAGCTGTTGAACTTGCATCATCACTAGTTTTACACATCAGTTGTTCGTGGCATCACGTTAACAAGGCCATATAATAAATTGTATTTGTTACATTATGAATTTATCATATAACGTCCCGTCTGAGAATGTAATAATGCCAAGTAATAAATTCGGTAATCCACTAGTGGATTAAATATGCAAATTAGTTACATGTAGATACACTCCGTCTTTAACGACGTCGCGTTGATTTTTGGCGGAATGTTGACATGTTTGTTACAAATCCTCAATATACGTATTTCGTATTGAAAAAAAGTTGTACTTAATCTCTTTTGTAACAAACATGATCGGAACCTGAATTTTACAGGGACAGTTATAAGTGCTCATTTATTATTGAATTTATTAAACGAGTTGAGGAAAAGGGATAGAATGCGAGGCTTGCCAAGCATTTTATTCCTTTTCCTCAACGGGTTTAATAGATCTATATTTGGATTATAGAGAACCTTACAAGTGTCCATGTATTATTGAATTTATTAAACGAGTTGAGCAAAAAGGATAAAATGCGAGGCTTCGCCGAGTATTTTATCCCTTTTCCTCAACGAGTTTAATAACAAATTCAATAATACATTAGCACGAATGCAAGATTCTGTTTATCATAGGACATTTAAAACGCATTTGTTGGACTGTTTTACAAAACTGTCAATATTCCACCATTAGTAAACGCGACGTCGTTAAGGACGTAGTACACGTAGCGTTACCAGTAGATTATCGAATGTTCTACGAGACGTTATTACATTCTCAGACACGACATATGATAAAAATACAGAAAAAAAACATATATGCTTGCAATGATTGGTTAATTAGTTCTTCGAAATAAAATACTGGTTATAGCGTAAATGTAATACGACAAAATGCATACATGGTAGTAAACCCAATCACGGTTGATACTTTTGCTTTCCTCTTAAATTGCATGCCGGCGGGTCGGGCCTCAGACTCTTTGGCGACTGAGTGCGTGCGTGCGCGCGAGTGCGTGCGTGCGTGTGTGTTAACGTCCAATCACCAACTAAGGTTATATGGAGACGGCACCTCGGTTTCAAGACTCATCTGAAAGTCTGGAGAAGCCCGGATTCGATCCCACGACCCTTGGTTTAGCGAAACGGGCAGTTTATCCGCTACACCACGGAGTCTTCTACGCCATGGTGTATGCTACAACTGAGACATTGAGGTGGTAACTGAATACTTCTAACTAAAGGTATATACAGTCTATTAATTAGTCGGGATAACACACCCGTGTGGTGCAAAGACTTTTCATAGTTGTCAAATACAATTTCATAGTTGTAAAATGACATTTTTTGTCATTAATTTGATTTCTAATTTCTGCTTTAAATACATACAGTGTGATCAGTCCAAAATGACCTGATTTGACCAAAACGGTAAATCGGAGACGCAGTTGTTCAGATTGCCTAAAGGTGGAGTTCTCTGCTCTGGGCTTGGGAATCCCCCGCGAAACTACCACGAACAAGCTGGTGACAGTCTAATCATGATACATGCTGGTAAGATCAGCTTCTTGTTCACCACTCGATATTCTTTTCTTATTCTAGTTTTAACGTCGATGGCAGGTGCTCGTTAGAACCGCTCATTGAGGCTGTTCAAACGAGTACCAACAATATATGTTAAGTCTTAACATCGATTGAAGGTGCTCGATAGAACCGCCTTATTGAGTAGCAACAATTTATATTTTAGAGCCGAAATAAGGTAAATGGCGTATTTCCATGTCAACCCCACTTTCGCTATATAAAGTGGGGTTAAGTGGTGTTTTAACATGAGGTAAAGACAACCTTTAGGACTGTTCAAAGACCACTTTTGAAAAGTCCCAATGGTGGTGTCTTGCTATTGGACACTAGGTGTAGAAAACAATAAGAAAGATCAACTTGAACTTTTTAAGTTTGCGCTTAAATGCAGAAAAAGTCTTAAATATAGACGGTCTTCTTAGCGGAACTTTGCTGTATTGTACAGTGAAGTTCCGCTACATGTATTAAGACCACCTAAACTTAGCATTAAATCTGATTAAAAAACTTATTGAGAAGGTTTCAGTTTTTCTTTCTTTATGTTTTCTACACCCAGTGTAACCTAATTATATACCACCTATTGGACTGTTCAATGTGGTCGTAGTCTTAAAGACCACTTTTGAACAGTCTCAAAAGTGGTTTTAACATACGAATTGCACTGTATTACGTAGTTCATGTCTTGCGTTTTCTTTACATATGTCTTTTCGTACGTACAAACCGATATCCAGGGGGCAGTTTGCCTCTAAAGTAGTCATTTTTTTTAGTCCAATGCATTATGGTAACACACCCGTGCGACATAGTGCATTTTTTCACATCTCCAAAATGGCCATATTTTGATGAAAATCCATGATACTTTTCTTATAAATACTGCAAACAAAGGTTGTGGGTGCTCGTTAGAACCGCCTCATTGAGGCGGTTCTAACGAGTACCCACAACCTATGTCTTGGAACAAAAATAAGAAAAATAATGTATACCCCCGTAAACACCAGTTTTCTCTATATAAAGTGGGGTATAGGGGGTCTTCCTTTCACGGACTTGTTCACGTGATGGGGGTTTATTCCGCTATTTCGTATACTTATGTGTCTATAACTTTGTCTCATCTTTCGGTGGCTTTAATTCCGGTGACCGTTGCTTTCGCTGACAAAGTTTTATACTCCCTTTTATTAAACAATACACAGACAAAAAAACGGCTCGAATTGATATGCCCCTTGGCCTCCGTCTGTCCGAAAGTAAACTTTTCGTCTCCGGATAACTCCTATATTTTACATCCGATCAAGCTGACACTTGATATGTAGTTAGATCATGCTGTGTCGCAGAGCATATTGTTTCGAGGTTATGGTTCGCAAAATTATGATGTGGAGCAGAGCATGTTGTTTCGAGTTTACGGTCCACCAAATATCTATAGAGCTATGCCCCTTGGAAAATTTCTGTTAACATTTCGTTTCCGGATAACACCTCCTACATTTTACATCCGATCAAGCTGACACTTTATATATAGTTAGACCATGATATCAAGCAGCGCAGTTTGTTTCGAGTTTATGGTCCATTAAATATTTGTAGAGCTTTGCCACTTTAAAAATTGTTTGTTAATATTTCGTTTCCGGATAAGTCCTCCTACATTTTACACCCGATCAAGCTGAAACTTGATATATAGTTAGAACATGATATGAAGCAGCGCATATTGTTTCGAGGTTACATCCCACTAAATATTTATAGAGTTAAGCCCATTTGAAGTAAACATTAAGTTTCCGACTAAGTACTCCTACAATTTAGATCCGATCAAGCTGAAACCCTTAGATCATAATGTGGAGCAATGTATATGGCTTTACGGTTGTCGCCCACCAAATATAAGAAAGTTATGCACCTTTATAGATTTCTGTAATTTTTTGTTTCTTTCTAACTCCTCCTACAATAAACATTCAATCAAGCTGAAACGCGATATATAGTTAGACAATGATGTGGCAAAGCACATATAATTGTGAGGGAACGTTCTCCCAAAACTTAGCAGAAAATGCCCCTTTAAAATTCTGTTATTGTTTTGTTTCTTTCTCACTCCTCCTACAATAAACATCAGACTAAGCTGAGACTGTATAAATAGTGACACCATGATGTAGAGCAGTGAATATTATTTCTAGGTTACAATCCACTAAAACGAGTCATGCCCATTTGAAAATCCCTGTAAACTTTTCGTTTCAGGCTAACCAATCCAGCTGAAGTTAGTATTATCGTTAGACCGTGTTGTGAAGCAGTGCATATTTGTACAAATGCATTTACGCAGTTTAACAAATATAAACAGAGTTGTGCTCCTTTGACAACATCTGTAAACTCATCCTGCAGTTTAGATCTGATCAAGTTGAAAGTTCTTGATTTATAGTTACACAATATTATTGTTTTGAGGTTACAATCCACCAAATGACAGCAGTAATGGCTCTTTAAAAATTCAACTAGCTACCTTTTCCTATAGTTTACCTTAGATCAAGCTGAAACATTGTAAACAATTAGACCATGATGTGGAGAAGCACATACCATTTTGAGGTTACAATCCGGCAAATATTAGCCGAGTTATTCCCCTGTCATTTTTCATTTCCAGCAAATCCTCTTATAGCTTACACCCAATTATGACTATGTAAAGAATAAATTATTCAATGTTGTCGTTGGCTCCCGCCCATCGAGGCTTGAAGAAATAGATGGGCTGCGCAATGCTTCAATGCAGAGCTGAAACCGACCACACACGGGTACTGGTAAACCGCTTAGATGACCTAAGCCTGCCCAGACAAAGCAGTGCGAGTCAGACCGTCTATGCTTATGAACCCTTTTGGTTTCATTGGGTGACAGGGCTTGAGAAGTCATTTCATCTCAATGTCGGGTAAGAGTGCCACAAAATTTGAAGCAACATCTCCAAAATGACATATACAGTGTTGACGGGGATGTTAAACCTCAACTCAAACAAACAATCAAAACAATGTTATCGCCTATTAGATTGGTTTTGGTAAACTACTCGTGAATTTTCGGCGTTTCGTGACTGTCGACCTCTCTACCGAAGTCTATGTATTGAATAACAATACTGGCCTCTTCGGAAAACGACAAAGATAAATATATGCATTCAGTCGGGTGTGAAATTATGGTAATAGAGGTTATCAGTCTCATGCCAAATTGCATTAACTATATGAAGCAGTGCATTTTGTTCCCTCCACCAATTATTAGCAAAACCAGTGCTTCAGCTGAAGTGCACGACCCGCCGGATGCTTTTAGCTGTATGAGTGTTACCGTATATGGGTATGGCGGCCATTTAGGTCATGTGACCTGGCCCTTAAACGGTTCCCCCAATAAACGCGCCTTATCGTAAGGAGCAAAAATATATCTTATACTTTAGTACTGTATTCTGAATCGTTTGCAGGATAAAAAGCATTCTCACATTTTCCTATACAAAAGCATATGTGTCAAAGTTTGACCTAGGCACAAAGAAGGTCAAGGTCAACCCAGGTCACCATTCTAGCAATTTATAATGGGCCTACGTCCCAGATGCCATTTATCAAGTTTAGTGGAAATCTGCCTAGTGGTTCTGGAAAAGACTATTTTGAAGGGTTTTTACCATATATGGCTTGGCGGCCATTTTGGTCATGTGACCTGGACCCATGAGCAAATTTTGGTTTCCCCAATCCCATAAAAGCTCCATATGAAATTTGACTTCAATCGGCCCAACGGTTTCCGAGGAGAAGCAGTTCGAAAATTTTCACCTGTTTCGCCTCTGCAAGCCTACTCTAAATGGAATGTAATATTTCGCAAGTTCATTGGTTAGATCTCATTGATATCTATCAGTATGCCACAAATTGTTTAAATATTCCAAGCGGTTAAGTCACTATCACCAATTTTCACAGACGGGTTACGGACGGACAGACAGACAGACCATGGTTAGATCTCATTGATATCTTTCAGTTTGCCGAAAATTGTTTAAATATTCCAAGCGGTTAAGTCACTGTCACCAATTTTCACGAACGGGTTACGGATTTTTCGCCTCGGCGAGGCTATACTAAATGGAATGTAATATTTCGCAAGTTCATTGGTTAGATCTCATTGATATATATCAGTATGCCAAAATTTTTTTAAATATTCCAAGCGGTTAAGTCACTATCACCAACTTTCACAAACGGGTTACGGACGGACAGGCAGACAGACCATATATGGCTTGGCGGCCATTTTGGTCATGTGAGCTGGACCCAATGAGCAAATTTTGGTTAGCCTCATCCCATAGAGGCTCCATATTAAATTTGACTTCGATCGGCCCAACGGTTTCCGAGGAGAAGCAGTTCGAAAAGTTTCACATTTTTCGCCTTGGTGAGGCTATACTAAATGGAATGTAATATTTCGCAAGTTCATTGGTTAGATCTCATTGATATCTTTCAGTTTGCCGAAAATTGTTTAAATATTCCAAGCGGTTAAGTCACTGTCACCAATTTTCACGAACGGGTTACGGATTTTTCGCCTCGGCGAGGCTATACTAAATGGAATGTAATATTTCGCAAGTTCATTGGTTAGATCTCATTGATATATATCAGTATGCCAAAATTTTTTTAAATATTCCAAGCGGTTAAGTCACTATCACCAACTTTCACAAACGGGTTACGGACGGACAGGCAGACAGACCATATATGGCTTGGCGGCCATTTTTGTCATGCGACCTGAACACATGAGCAAATTTTGGTTTCCCCCATCCCATAGAGGCTCCATATGAAATTTGACTTCAATCGGCCCAACGGTTACCGAGGAAAAGCAGTTCGAAAATTTTCACATTTTTCGCCTCGGCGAGGCTATACTAAATGATATATAATATTTCGCAAGTTCATTGGTTAGATCACATTGATATCTATCAGTATGCCAAAAATTGTTTAAATATTCCAAACTGTTAAGTCACTATCACCAATTTTCACAAACGGGTTTAATGACGGACAGAAAGACAGACCATATATGGCTTTGCGGCCATTTTGGTCATGTGACCTGGACCTGAAGAGCAAAGTTGCGTTTTCCCCATCCCATAGAGGCTCCATATGAACTTTGACTTCAATCGGCGCAACGGTTTCCGAGGAGAAGCAGTTCGAAAATTTTCACATTTTTCGCCTCGGCGAGGCTATACAAAATGGAATGTAATATTTCTCAAGTTCATTGATTAGATCTCATTGATATCCATCAGTATGCCAAAAATTGTTTAAATATTCCAAGCGGTTAAGTCACTATCACCAATTTTCACAAACGGGTTACGGATTTTTCGCCTCGGCGAGGCTATATTAAATGGAATGTAATATTTCGCAAGATCATTGGTTAGATCTCATTGATATCTATCGGTATGCCAAAAATTGTTTAAATATTCCAAGCGGTTAAGTCACAATCACCAAATTTCACAAACGGGTTACGGACGGACAGACAGACTGACCGAATGACCGAATGACAGAATGACACGGTGATTTTAGGGCACTCTTAGAAAATCAACCGACTTCTGTCGGTCGCTTTTTCTGCGGGTCGTGCAATTATGTCCAGCTGTCCGTCCATGAACGTTTTTGGCTAACCCGATTTACAATGTTTCAGTATACATGTATATGTTACAGCCGATTACTTGCCAAGGGCGTATACTGCACCGCTTGCGGAGCTCTTGTTCCTTTATATTCTGGTAGCACATGTAATTGGAAACCGACTTCGAAGATACTTCTGTTTGGCTTAATGATTTTTTCTTGTAGAAGCTTATTTATTCTTTGTTTATTTCCCTGTCAAGATTGTTTTCACTAATATTTAGCCGATCGTCAATCAGATTTGGAGTAGCTGGTGAAACACAACATAAGCAGGAATACTCGTATTACAGGCACTAATCCACACTTATCTGTCACTTCTGTGACGTCACAGCCAGTCGTTAGTTTTCATACAGGTAAAACTAGGAAAATGTATAGAGTTATATAGAAGCCCGTCATTTAACTAATAAAATCTTTTATTTTCATTTCGACAAGATATTATTATAACCTCGCATTTGATAGAAAAATGTATCTGCTTCATTTTGGTACCAAATTTGTTGAAATAAAATAAATTTTAACGTGGCCCAGATTCTAATGAATGCCACTGGGGTATTTCCCTATTAAGTCTTTGTATTTTACAACACAAATGAAAAATAGCCTTAATTCAAAGGCTCAAAAGTCATATTTGTTAAAATTTCTCCGTGCGCTATAACCTCTCACTAGAAAGATCTATTTAATATCTATATTCATGAGGTAAAAAATTTAGAAAAACAGTTTATTAAAAGTGGCCCACAGGTTGTAGAAAATAGCTATATTTGAAGTTTCGGATCACAAATGTGTAAAGATTACACAGACGCGGGGCTTGTATACACAGGATATTAGAATGAATCGCAAAAGAAGTTATAAGAATTGAAAATCGGTATCAATATGGATAATATTATTGATAGAATTAGAAAGAATATTATGCTTTAAGAAAACAAATATATATCCATAATTAAAAACTTTGCATTCATGAGTTATTTATTAATTTTTGATAATGTAAAATTATGTTTTTAATTTGCAACCTTTTGAACCTTGTTTTAAGATTTGTTTTAATTATATTTTCGGCTAGGAAAACTACTAACTGCTTAATTAGAAAACTTGAAGGATACGATGTATATTTCCACCATATTACGAAAACGCGCCTATACAAATACAGTGTAAATTTCTCGGCCAACTTACAACAATTTAAGATAAAGTTCTTTCTTATTTCTGCTCTTAATTATATTATAGATTGAATGACTCGTTAGAATGACGATGATGACTCGACAGAACAGTCAAACGTATGATTTTAAGCTCAATTTTTTTTAATTTTATCTCATTTCTGCTCAAAATTGTGGGTACTTGTTAAAATCGCCGCACTGAGTCGGTTCTACCGAGTAAACACAATATATGTTTTTAGCAGAAATAAGATAATTATTGTTTGTGAGGATCAAATAATTTTCAGTTTTTGACGATAAAATTTTCAATCTACATTTGAATAGACATGTTTAGGTAATGTTTGTTAGATTTTACTCCAGTCCTGTAGATGCAGTGTTTTAATTCATGTGTTTAGAAAACCGTAGTGTTCTCGAAAAGTTATAATTCATATGATACGATGCATATTTCCGTCATTACGAAAACACGCCTTTTCAAATACATTCTCAATTTCACGGTCAAAACCAGCAATTGTAAGAAAAAATATGATGTTTTTCTTATACATATACGTTGTGGGTACGCGATAGAACTGCCTCTGCGAGGCGGTTCTAACGAGTACTCACAATCTATATTTTAGAGAAGAAATAAGAAAAATGAGCACCCTGAATTTATGGTTCGTGGCTAAAAGTCATACATAAGAAGTAAGAATCTTTCGTCTGGATCGTGTAATTTTCCCTTATGAAGTCCAAACAAAGTGGTTCTTTTCATTGTCTCATTAATTAATTTTAATCTTCTCTGGGCTTGGCCGAAATAAGATATTAAATTTGGCAAAATATCTCATTTGTGCAATCGTTTCAGAAGCTGTGTTTCTTTCCCGCACCTACTCCCTTTTACTATAATATACGATGTTGTCATTTTTAAATGAACAATACACAATGGTTCACCCGAAGGTTATGCTATGAAATTGATCGTTTATGTCAAAAGGTGTGTTTGTGGTGGGGTGGGGTGGGGTGGGGGCGTAATATACCGCGCAAGACCACGTTGGTTTTATGGATTGTTTGATTATCTTAATTGCATAGAAAAAAAGTGAGGTTTATAATGACAAACAAACCACAGACCAATTGTTTTTTTACATTGCATTAACCCTTATCCTGCTGTTCACGACAACCCCTAACTTTGCAAACAGTGTACAGTTAAGCTTGAGAAGAACCTAACCATTTTCGCGTTTTGTCCGCGGGACATACGCGCATTGCGTGCGTGTAAAATTTTCGGGTTTCAATACGCGGTTCATCGCGTTCATACGCGAATGCAACGCGTTTAATATCAGCCAATGAAAGTGATTATTCGTAACGCGTTAGGTTAGCTCAATACGCGTTTCTTTGCGAGAGAATTCCAACCAATAAGAATAAGACAGGTAAGCGAAGATAAACCGCGTGAATGCGAAAGAGCACGGACTAATCAAAATCCTCTTAGCTCGTATGTTTGACCAATATTCTTTATTTTATTTTTTTTATTCATTCACAAATAATGGCGGTATTGGCCTCTCTTATCAGTAGTGATTTCTTCGGATAAACACACACAATAATATTTACATTTAAAGACATATTTTGGATTGCATAACACCCTAATGTCTGGCAGTTTAGAGATAATAAACACTCGGGGTATTCTGATGCATATGTTGTAGGGAACCAAGAGGGTAATCGTTTATCCTGGTATATTTGTTTGACAAGTCACGACTATTTACTTGTTTGTGGGCGCTCATCAGAACCGCCATTTAATGGGTGTTTATGGTGTTTCTAACACATCTTGAAACACACCTATACCCCGTTAATCCCCAATTTTAAATAGTAAAATTGGAATTTAAGGGGTTACATATTCTTCTTATTTCTGCACAAAATATAGATTGTGGGTACTCGTCAGAACCGCCTCGCCGAGTCGGTTCTAACGAGTACAATAACCTATGTCTTGTGCAGAAATATTAAAATAACGGAAAATGTTCAGTTTTGGTGGTAAAAAAAATCAATAGATTTGTATAGGCGTATTTTCGCAATGAAGTTCCAACAATCTCTGTTTGGATCAAAGACAAATGAATGAGTATATAAGCACATAAATAAAAAATAAGGAAAAAGGTAAAGGCTGAAATACGCACATTTCTTAAAGTTCATAAATAGTAAACATTGCAGGCCCAGTTCAGATGCAGAAAAACTAGGCGCCTGATCAGGGCCTACATTGCTTCCAAAAGCTTCAGGCATTTTCATAATATCTTTGAAAACAACATAACCTCACTCTTTTAAATTTTGAACTTGTCTTGTGCAAGGTGGAAGAATCCGTTTGACGCCAATTGGCAAAAAAGTGCAAACCCAGATCAAACGCAACAGAATTAACGTCTGGTCAGGAACTACACTGTTTGGAAAAAGTTCAGGATTTTTTTTTTCAAATTTATTAAATTTTGAAGAAAATGGGAAAAATGGTAATAGTAAAAATGCCCCAGGTCAGGCGCAGCAGAAGTAGGTGTCTGATCAGGGCCTAGATTATAGAAAGATTACGAAATGTTCAATTATTTCCCAATAAATTTCGATAAAAAAAATGTATGTTAGGCGGAAAATTCCATTTGGTAAAACCAATGTGTTAATGAAAACAAAATAAATGAAAATTACAGCAATAAGTAATTAAATAAATGAACTGCTTCTGTGAGTGACGGAACATCAATTATTTCGGAAATTTTGAAGAAAAGACAACCTCACACTTTTATATTTCGAAATGGTTTTGTGCTATTTACAAAGTGGAAGATGCCATTTGGCGCCAATTAGCAAACTGTGCAGACCAAGATCATTCGCAACAGAAATAGGCACCTGATCGGGGCCTACATTGTTTCAAAAAGCTTCAAATATTTTCAAAATAAATTTTGAAGAAAACACACCCTCACACTCTTAAATTTTGAAACGATCTTGTGCTTTTAACAAGGTGAAGGATCCAAAATGGCAAAATAAAGTGCAGATCCAGATCAGACCTAGTAGGAGTAGGCGTCTGATCCGGACCTACTCGGTATGCCAAAATAAACAAAGAAAACAAAACAAAACTTTAATTTTGAAATAGATTTGCTCTATTCATAAGGTGGAAGATTCCATTTGTGCTAAATGGCAAAAACCATGCAGACCCAGATCAGACGCAGCAGACGTAGGCCTCTGATCAGGGCCTACATTAAATGCAAAAGGTTCAGGCATTTCCAAATAAATATCGAAGAAAATGCAACTTAATACTCCGAGTTAATTAAACAAAATAAATGAAAATTACAAAAATAATTAATTGAAAATTGGGCCGCTTCTGTGAGTGAAAGAACATTGATTATTTCGGACATCTAGAATAAATGACGATAATGAGATGTTGCTTTAAACTGATATCTTTATAGCCCCCCAGTTGCACCTGGGTGTCATAAAACTTTTGGTCAATAAACATCCTGCATTTTGACAGTCAACTTCAATCACGACTCAGTACCTGTATTTTACCCTTTAGCCCCAGGCAAATGTAAATGGATAATTGACTAGTCCGCCAGATTTGTTATGTTCAAACTGAAAAAAATATATGGAATAAGGAAAATTTGAAGAAATAGAAAAAAAAAGAAACAAAAAAGAAGGATAAGTGTGAAATAGTTACGCGGTACTGATTGGTTGCTTTTGAAACGCGAAGCAGTCTGTGAATGTGCACTATCTGCGTTTTCGATACTCATGTTTGATTGGCTGGTCAACAATCGCGATTTACACGCAATATCGCGTTATTCATAAAAAAGCAATTGATTGGCTAAAACGTCATTCGCAAGTGAAACGCGTGAATCACGAGTGCGAATCTCGCGCGTTACAAATGCGAAACAAATGCGTGTGCGCTGTAAAGTTCTTCTCAATCTTAACTGTAGATCCAGATCAGATTAGTTCTAAAGAAGCCATCTGATCAGGATCTATACTGTTTGTCTACCAGTTTGTGAATTTGAACGAAAACCGTATACAATGTAGTCTGATTGGCCGATAGTATAGATGTGACTTATTGTATTATTCTCGTTTGAACAGCCTCGTCGAGGCGTTTCTACCGAGTATCCGCAATGTATGTTATGTGCAGAAATGTTAAAATTATCAGGATTTTTTAATCTGAAAATTTCAATTTCATGGTGGTAAAAGTTTTAATTTAATATAATATAATGTGAGTATAGACTACTTTCGTTGTGTCTTATTTAAATCTTAAAGTAAGAAAATTACGACACAAACCCACTTTCTTTATTCTGAAATGACTGGGGATGTATCGGTGTATATTGAAATAACGTGAGTATTGCTGATATATGTTTATCCAAAGTTTGTGAGTGTTGTGCATTAACCCATTTTGTACCGAATCCCACAAAACGGGTTCTAGCAAAAAGTACAGGCCCAGATCAGACGCCACCGAGCTCGGCTTTTGTTCAGGAACCTCTTTTTGCAAAAAGTTAAGCCATTTTTTATTTTTTAAATATATTTAGAAAACACTTCACACCATCAAATTTTGAAATGGACTTCTATTATAAGATAAAGGGAGAAACATCGATATGCTGCCAGATATGAAATTTCACATTACGAAAATGATATATTGTACATACGATCTCTCTCTCTCTCTCTCTCTCTCCATCTCTCTCTCTCTCTCTCTCTCTCTCTCTCTCTCTCTCTCTCTCTCTCTCTCTCTCTCTCCTAGCGCACCAACAATTAACGAGCGCAGGCAAACGTAAATTACAGTTTGTCGTTAAATGACGCTACGTCAACCGACATGTAGCATGTCAACAACGTCGTGTCTACATCAAACCGACTTCAAAGCGATGCATTGAATTTGACATTGCAACGTCGATGAAACGTCATGACGTTTCGTTGGCGATAATACGGCGTTGCTTAATAAAATGCCATTTGCCCAGTGCTCGGACCCATCAAGACTCAGTGGGATTGGAACATTAAATTCAAAACAAACGTAGAACACCCTTTCAGAGCTTAAGAATGTTAAACACTCCTTCGCGAGTGGCAAGATTTTACAGTAAAATTTGGTAGATTTGTAGATTGGTTCAACCTGCCCAGCCCTTAGGTCTACATTAACCCATTTGGTACCGGAAACCCCAAAAGGGGTAAGTGACAAACAGTGCAGGCCCAGATCAGACGCCGCAGAACGCGGCGTCTGATCAGGGCCTACACTGTTTGCAAAAAGTTCGTCCATTTTCCAAATAAATTTTGAAGAAAACACAACCTGACACCCCTAAATTTTTTACAAAAAGGGTTATGGGCTTCTTGGATAAAGGGATCAGTCAAACCATCTCAACGGTCACGTGCCAATGAAGCAACATGGAGTTGTTGTCGACGGCATGACGTCGAGCCAACGTTGACTCGACACCCGTCTGTAAGTTCACTCATTGTTTTTTTTTTCGACTGTCAGTATGTTTATTTGTCTGTCTTAACAGTCCGTCCGTTCGTCTGTTAGTCAGGCATTCAGTCAGTCGGTCTGTGTGTCGTCTGTCTGTCTACTGTCAGTTTGTCAGTCAAACCTCTCTCTCTCTCTCTCTCTATCTCTCTCTCTCTCTCTCTCTCTCTCTCTCTCTCTCTCTCTCTCTCTCTCTATCTCATGCCAACGGTCACGTGCCAATGAAGCAACATGGAGTTGTTGTCGACGGCATGACGTCGAGCCAACGTTGACTCGACACCCGTCTGTAAGTTCACTCATTGTTTTTTTTTTCGACTGTCAGTATGTTTATTTGTCTGTCTTAACAGTCCGTCCGTTCGTCTGTTAGTCAGGCATTCAGTCAGTCGGTCTGTGTGTCGTCTGTCTGTCTACTGTCAGTTTGTCAGTCAAACCTCTCTCTCTCTCTCTCTCTATCTCTCTCTCTCTCTCTCTCTCTCTCTCTCTCTCTCATCTCTCTCTCTCTCTATCTCATGCCAACGGTCATGTGACAATGAAGTGAGTTGGAGTGGGTGTCGATGGCATGACGTCGAACCAACATTGACTCAACGCCCCTCCGTCAGTCCACTCCTTAGTTTATTTCGACTGTCAGTATGGACATGTAGACAGATCGTTGGACAGATAGATAGATAGATAGATAGATAGATAGATATAGATATAGATAGATAGATAGATAGATAGATAGATAGATAGATAGATAGATAGATAGATAGATAGCGAATAAAACGAAAGTTACGTAAAAACTTATTTTGTGAATAACGGTATGTCTAGCCATTGACATGATCAAATTTTATTTTGTGAATAACGGTATGTCTAGCCATTGACATGGGTCATTCACGAAAAGATTTTCGTCAATTAAAAACGGATTGAGGATAAATTAATTTAGGTAATGAAAGTAAAATATCATTCTTGCCTTCTGGAGGCATTATTTCAATGAAAACGGGTATATTTTCTCTCAAAATGTCTGAATATTGTTAGCATTTTAAATTCTGCCAATACATTTGAATAGCGATGGCCGTTTCAATTGACGGCCAGTACTTTGCGCATGCGCAAGAATGACGTCATAAACGGCATTCCTAAAACCTCCTATATACATGTATAAGGCAGACAAATTCTGGTCGGTACAAAATGGGTTAAACTGATAAGGACGACAGAGCTTTAATTGCTTTAATTAGCACATCCCCAGTGTACTATCAGAAATTAGACTGGAGTTTAAAGGCCTTCTCAACACTTTTTCTTAACGCAAGACCACGTTAGATTATGGATTGTTTGATTATCTTAATTACATAGACAAAAAGGGAAGTTTATAATAACAAACAAACCACAAACCATATTTTTTACATTGCATTAACCCTTATCCTGCTGTTCACGACAACCCCTAACTTTGCAAACAGTGTAGATCCCGATCAGATTAGTTCCAGCCATCTGATCAGGATCTATACTGTTTGTCTACCAGTTTGTGAATTTGAACGAAAACAGTATACAATGTAGTCTGATTGGCTGATAGTATAGGTCTGACTTATTATATTGTTCTCGTTTGAACAGCCTCGTCGAGGCGTTTCTACCGAGTATCCGCAATGTATGTTATATGCAGAAATATTAAAATTATCAGGATTTTTTAATCTGAAAATTTCAATTTTAGGGTGGTAAAGGTTTTAATATAATATAATATAATATAATATAATATAATATAATATAATATAATATAATATAATATAATATAATATAATATAATATAATATAATATAATGTGTGTGTGTGTGTGTGTGTGTGTGTGTGTGTGTGTGTGTGTGTGTGTGTGTGTGTGTGTGTGTGTGTGTGTGAAATCGGGTTTAACGTCGCTTTCAACAATTTTTCAGTCATATCACGACGGTGTCTGGTTGCGACAGGGAGCTCAATGCTCACATTTATAGTGCTGCCTCACTGAAGTATCATGTCCCAGACACATTACATGATACCACACCCAGTCACATTATCCTGACACTGGATCGACCAGTCCTAGCTCTACCTCGTAAATCTGAGTGCCAAACGAGGAGCAGCTAGTACCATTTTTAACGACTTTGGTATGTCGCGGCCCGGGGTCGAACCCCAGACCTCATATAATGTGAGTATAGGCTCCTTTCGTTCTGTCATGTTTAAATCTTCAAGTAAGAAAATTACGACACAAACCCACTTTCCTTATTCTGAAATGACTGGGGATGTATCGGTGTATATTGAAATAACGTGAGTTGCTCGCCTAGGGCGTCCGAGATATGTTTATCCAAAGTTTGTGAGTGTTGTGCATTAACCCATTTTGTACCGAATCCCACAAAACGGGTTCTAGCAAAAAGTACAGGCCCAGATCAGACGCCACCGAGCTCGGCTTTTGTTCAGGAACTTCTATTTGCAAAAAGTTCAGCCATTTTTTTTAAATATATTTAGAAAACACTTCACACCATCAAATTTTGAAATGGACTTGTGCTATGTATAAGGTTGACAAATTCCGGTCGGTACAAAATGGGTTAATCTGATATAGACGACAGAGCTTTAGTTGCTTTAATGTGCTATCAGAAATTAGACTGGAGTTTAAAGGCCTTCTCAACACTTTTTTGTCATATCGAGCTTGTCAGTTTACCTATCCCCACTTTTCTACTGATAAAACGTTAGCGATTAAACAGTATGGCGCAAATTCTTTTGTTTGAAACTAACAGCTGCCCTTTTGAAACAGTGGAAGAAAGAGAATGAATGTAGAGAATACTACATGATCAGTTTCCACGAAAGAATATAGCCGTCTCCGGCAGGTATCGAACCCGTATCCTCCTGATCACCAATCATTCGCGCATGCGACTGAGCTACCGAGGCCGGCTTCAGAAATAAGTCAACACCCATGTAAAATTAGGTCTTCATATATGGTTATTTAAAATGAACTTTCCATAACGAAAAAAAAAAACAAAAAAACCGCGACGTGATTTTAAACAATGTGGCATTGGCGACTAGCATAGACTCAGATCAGACTGCGCTTAAGCAAGTGCAGTCTGATCAGAGACTTTGGTACGCGGAAGCAATGCTATTCATAGAACCGTTATTGAATCAGTAAACATGCAGGCTGATCTTTTCTTCACCTTAAAAACTACCACATTATTTGAAATCCTGTGTCGAAGCTGAATTTCAAACATACGCCACCGTGTCTACTAGGGCCTATGTTCGGATGCATAATTGTTTTACGGCGTAATAGTCCTCACTAGAGGCCAGAGCTTTATAAATGGCATGTCATTACTATACTCTGAATTTCATTAATTAAATAAATTCTTTTATATATTGTCATCATTACGTTTCTTTTATTGTTTACCAAGGGCCACAATATAGAAAGGAACAAAATTACATGAATATACCAATGAAATATATAAAAAAGAAATAATATATTTATACATGTATAAACGTGACCTATTTTTATTTCCCTATAATTTTGGATTAACGGCTCGGCCATGAATATTTAATTTATATCGAGGACAAAACACCTGGTCACCCGTTAGCAAAACATGCCTTTTTATATAAAATATCAGAATTTTTCATCTTGAAATTTTCGGTGGCAAAATTTACAATGTCTATCCATACTAATTTTAACAGGGCACTGGATAGAACACAGATTGGTTGTGTATTGTAACTCAAACCGATAGGTGTGAAACTGCTATTACACACCGTCAACACAGGTAAACGACGGTATCTCGACTACGGTCTAAGAGAATTAACTGATGTCAATCAAATATGGGATATCGATAATCTGAGTGACAGTTCCTGTAGTACGAGAATTCCTGGTAATGAACAAAAAACACACACTCGCACACACACACACAAAAAACATCTGTCCTTCCGTTTCTGAATTTGGCTGGCCGCATATGAACGGGAAAGGCTAAAACCGAAAGCCGTGAATAACCTAATACTTGGCCGCGGAGACCTGTAAGTTGGCTTCTAAAATGCTAATCACGCGATATAATGCTTTTTGATCTGTCTACATGTGAATTCTATGGCAGAAAGCAACTCGCCATTGCTTATGAACACACATTCTACATCAAATCATGAATTCCCGGAGTCCTTTTACGGTAAAACTTGGAATGTTTGAGTTTGTTTTCCCGTCATATTTCATATAATGTTTTTTTACCAGTCGACAACCTTAACAAAGTGCTGCAAATGGCACTGATATGAACACTTGATAAACATTTAAGCTCGGAAGTGTGAACAGCAATTTCACAAGTAAACGACTGAAAAGTATCTGTTCGCGTGTAACATCTGTTAAATCCCATGAAGTTTTAATAATATTGTAACGGCATTGACGCAGAAATAATGACTCTCATGCTAAGAAAGCATTTTGTAACCGACGAACAGACACTCGTTTTTTTTTTTCTTCCGTTGCAGAATGTTACAACAAATGAATTAATTTCACAAATCTTAAATCTAAGTGAAGTTTGCTAGGTTTGTTGCATTTCCTCTCTTTTTGATGCTTCATTTTACACAAGAACCATATACATGTATACTATAAGAATCTTATATAGGTGTGAGCGGTGGATGGAAAAATCCGTCCCGAGGTACACTGTCCGGCATCACGAGGTTTGCCGAGTGATGCCGGACAGTGATCCCGAGGGACGGATTTTTCTATCCATCCCACACACCCATACAGGATTCTTTTTCTTGCATACCTTCCATTTCTTTGCACGGATTTTTAATGCTGAAATCACTTCGGTTACCAACGTCCGCCATAGTGTGTTGACACTGAAGGTATGTTTAGTGACGTTGCTTTGACGTCAACCTTAACGACGGCGCATTCGAGGTCGTAATCAACCAGTGCATTTATCAAACACGCGATTATATTCGATTTGGGGTCGGAACACCAGGGTCAGAACATAAATTTCTATTCCAGGGTAAAATCACGGATTGTCTTGTCTGGTGTGCAAGAATAATATTGTAACGGCATTAACGCAGAAATAATGACTCTCATGCTAAGAAAGCATTTTGTAACCAACGAACAGACACTCATTGTTTTGTTTTCTTCCGTTGCAGAATATTACAACAAAATTTTCACTTTGTCAATAAGGAGGTCAAATGTGGTGTGAAGAAGAAAACAGTTTGAATTAATTTCGCAAATCTCAAATCTAAGTGAAATTTTGCTAAATTTGTTGCATTTCCTCTCTTTTTGATGGTTCATATTACACATACGAATGCTTCTAAACAAATGGGCTATGTCATCACATTAACAGCCCTACACCACGTGAAGTGAACACCCCTCTAAAGCCGATTTTGATTCAATGAGACGGTTCTAACGAACACTGTCCACCTACATGTATGTTTGGAGTAAAAATAACAAAGAAATATCACAGATTTTCATTAGAAAAATGCCCGTTTTAGACATATGAAAAATTGCACTCACGGGTAACAAATTATCATTCACATTAGTTAGCATTATTTTCGATTTTACCAATTACCTAAACAACGACCAGTTGTTCTAGTCATGTGTCGTTTTGACAAAATCAAATGGATACCGATTCTTTCCACAGAGTACAAAAAAAAACTTACAACTGTTATATACAATAACATTTGCTATTTCGAGCGTGACTGTTTTGTCCCATAAATCGTTTCATTCAATTAATATAGAAATAATCAGTTGTCTGATGTATTCTGGTAAATGTCAATATTTTATTATTTATAGAGAAAGAAAAAAAAATATATCATTTAACCTCTGTAAAATATGTTCAGAAACATCTGCGGAACAACTTACCCAGGAATCTGATATACTGAACGAAAAATAAAACTCAATGGGAGAACCTAATAGATTCATTGGTGACATAACTGAGGCAAACAGAAAACAATATCATGCATGGATACACCATTTTATAATTATGCCCCCCAGCAAGCGGAAGGGGATATACTGCTTTAGTGCGGATCCCGTTTGCGCCAACGTCGCGTAGCCTGTGTGAAGCACATTATATCTGCTAAGGCTATTGATGGATTCTGGCCAGACTTGCCTGGTTTCATCACTATGATATGGGGAAAACAGTGACTTGGTTTTAAATGGCATTGACCTTATTTATATTGGCACAGCCCCGCAAAACTGTCAAAAATTGCTTGTCTGTAACCTATCTAATAAACGAATCAATAAAATTAAGTCAAACTTGGTGCAAAATATCGCTGCAACCTACCAAAGATTTGATACAATTTTGGTGACCTTGACCTTTTTAAATAGCATATTCCCCCGAAGACTGTAAAGTTTGGCTTTTCTGTACCCTGTCTCGTGAAGAAGAGATGAAATTTGGTAAAACTTGGTACAATATATCATTGAAACCTATCAAAGATTGGGTTAGATTTTGGTGACCTTGACCTTAATTCAAGGGCACAGATCCCTAAAAACTACAAATTCAGGCTTGTCAGCACCCCATCTCATGAACGAATTAATGACATTTTGTCAAATCATTGCAACCTACCAAAGATTTGATTAGCTGTTGGTGACCTTGACCCTATTTTCAAGGGCTCAGGCCCCCAAAAAATGTCAAGTATGGCTTGACTCTACCCTAGCACATAAACGAATTGATGAAATTTGGACAAACGTACAATACATCATTAACCCTATTGGTTTCATTGGGCGGCAGGGCTTGAGATGTCATTTCATCTCAAAGTCGGGTAAAAGTCCTACAAAATTGGAAGCAACGTTTTCAAAATGATCTATATAGTGTTGATGGGGACGTTAAACATCAACTTAAACAAACAAACAATATATCAGTGCAACAATCAACGATTTGATTAGATCTCGGTGACATTGACCTTATTCTTTAAGGGCGCAGGTCCACCTGTCAATTATGGCTTACATTACGAAAACACGCCTGTACAAATACATTGTACATGTAACCTTTATCGACGAAAAAATGAAAATTTTCTGAGGAAAAATTGTAATATTTTTCTTATGTCGGCTCAAAATATAGATTGTGGGTACTCGTTAGAGCCGCCTAATGGAGGCGGTTCTCACGAGTACCCACAATCAATATTTTAGAGCAGAAATAAGAAACATAAGGTCCACTCCTGCAATCCCAAGTTTTACAATATAAAACTGTAGTTCAAGGGGGTCAAAATTTTATAGGCGTGTTTTCGTGATGATCTGCAGCCTGTCTGGTAAACAAAGTGATGAAATTTGGCCTAACGTGCTACAATAAATCATTGCAACATACCAAAGATCTGATTAGATTGTGGTGATCTTGACATTTTCAAAAGCCACAGCTTCCGAAAACTGTCAGTTTTGGGGCAAAAATGGCTTGCATGCACCTTAGTTTGTGGTTACTTTAACCTAGTTTTCAAGGTCAATCCGATGTTGAAGTTATGTTAATGATAGGGGCATTGTTTTGCTGTGAAAACTTTTCTAGTCATTTTATATCAAGTAATCACCGAATCTACGAAGTAACAATATATGACGCAGCGGATATCATGTTTCTGAAAAGCATAAAAATATACTTTATGGTCATGTCAGAAAGTGTGTGAAGCTCTCAACTGTCTACTTGACAATGTTTACATCAGGTATGGTACTAAATTATTTAGACAAATTGTGGGTATTCCGATGGGTACGAATTGCGCACCCTTTGTGGCTGATCTGTTCTTGTTTTGTTATGAAAAAAAATCATGATGTCCCTTTCCGTTTGAAATCATTGAAGCCTTTAGCTCGACTTCGAAATATTTGGATGATTTATTAAATATTGACAATACCTATTCCGATGGTTTGATCAGTCAAATTTACCCCCCCCCCCCCCCCCCAGAAATTCTGTGAAGTAAAGCAAATTCTTCTAATACGGAAGCCCCGTTTTTGTGTTTTTATTTTGGTTTAATTATAACTATTTATTGTAGATGGGTTTGTTTCCTGCAAAATTTATGATAAACGAGATGATTTTGATTTCTTTAGATTGTAACTTTTCTGTTCTTGTATGGTGATGTTCCTCGTGAATTTTATATACGTCATTCCAATTTAATTTCAAATTTCAATGTTGGACTTAAATATCTTCTGCATCAAGGTCTATCGGAAATCGATTTTTATGGTGACTTAGTATATGAATTCAGATAAATATAAACCATAGTGCAGTTTATATTTCACTTTTGGTCCTTTGAGATCAGCGTAAATATTCTGAGAAATCTGAAATAAATTATTGGTTTAGACTAATATTCTAGACAGGTTTTTAATTATTTGGACCCCATTTGGATGTATATCAGTCTTTGAATCGACTGCCTATTCGAAATTCGCAAAATTGCAGTATGTTTCCTCTGGCTTTCGTTGCCGGATCATTACGGGGTCACTGATGAGGCTCCATATATTTCAGTTCTGTGGTGTATTCCTTGTTTACAAAGGATAACCCTTTTATAGAACGTTTTAATTAGCCGAAACTACGTAGCATGACCCATCTTCTTTCTTATGAATGTTTTCATTGCTCTTAAAGGAACTCATTTTTTATTTTTATTTGCCTTCACTGCAGCTGGTGTTGTGCCGTGTGGCGGCCGTAAAACGTCTCCCCGTACATCAACCATAGTGCAGTTTATATTGTACTTTTGGTCCTTTGAGATCAGCGTTAATAGTTTGAGAAATCAGATATAAATAATTGGTTTAGACTCATATTCTAGACAGGTTTTTAATTATTTGGACCCCATTTTGATGTATATCAGTCTTTGAATCGACTGCCTATTCGAAATTCGCAAAATTGCAGTATGTTTCCTCTGGCTTTCGTTGCCGGATCATTACAGGGTCACTGATGAGGCTCCATATATTTCAGTTCTGTGGTGAATTCCTTGCTACCAAAGGATAACCGTTTTATAGAACGTATTTATTAGCCAAAACTACGTAGTATGACCCATCTTCTTTCTTATGAATGTTTTCATTGCTCTTAAAGGACATCATTTTTGATTTTTATTTGCACCCAATTTCGTAAAATAATTATTCGATATAAAAAGATTGGGTTCAACATAAATGTTATACGACAGACTGCATGCAAGGTAGTTAACTAAATCGCGGTTGACAACTTTGCTTCCCTCTTTAATTGCACGCCTGTAGGTCAGACCTCAGATCCTATGACGGTTCCAGCTTAAAGGCTTACTGAAAACTAGAGAGAATTTAATTTTATGTAATGTTGGTTGGTGCCTGATGCTCTGTCTCTGGTAGGGCCCAACGGAGTCAAGCTGTTGTTTTGTTTTGCTCCAGCATTTCAGTGGTTTCTTGTTGTCGAGTCCCCACCCTTATTTCAGCTCTGTGGTTAATTGATTTTGGTGTTCTCGGAGATGTTGCATTGATGAGTTAGGAGGCGTTCGCGCGGACTGAACAAATTATTTGTCTAAATCGCGACGGAAGTAAGGGCGAGGATTGCGGCCGCGTAAAATCGATTTAAGCCCCCCGGCCCCTCGGTGGAATTTGTTTGACTTGCCGTTCCAAGGCGGTTCTTCTGTCGCGGTTTATTTTTCGAATGGTTTGTCTTTGAGTGTGTGTATGGCTTATATTGTTTTGTTTTGGATATCCAACTGGCCGTTTTGTGGACAAGTAACTGTCCTTTCGGCTTTCCGCTATTGGTGTTTCCATTAGTGTCCAGGTATTTCATGTTTGTATTTCTTTCCCTTTGGTGTCTCTGATGTGAGCTTTGAATTAATTTTATCGATTCCTTATCATTGCCTTCACTTCTGTGTTGGTTGTCGATCTTTGAAATTGTCGTTATACCAGACGTCGGTATAAAGACTGTTGACTGTAACTAAGAATGAAATGGGTCTTCCCTGCAGCAACGACCTATGTTTGGATGATTGTCATGAAAGATAGTATTTTCTCGTATATATGAGCAGTAATATGAAATACCATTGCGATAACAGATCCATGTGACATAGTACATTCTTTCAAATCTCAAATACGGTCATTTCATTCTGAGAAACTTAGTAATAGTCCTCTTATTTATATCCAAAACATGGGTTGTAGGTGCTCGTTAGGCGGTTCTAACGGGCACAAACAACCTTTTTCTTTGTTAGAAAAAAAAAACAAAAAAACATTTCTTTATGTACATTGGTTTTTTTTTCGGAGTTCTTAACGTGATGGTGTGGCATGTATCTTAAGCACATATTAATATATTTATATTTACAGAGCATTTAAAGAAAACTATATAGATAAATATTTTGAAGCAATGTTGATCATATCTCGATGAATACACTGACTCACGCGACGTCACATGATCATAAAGTGACACCAAAACAAACCGTGTTTTTCTCCATTATAACTGAACGATGGAGACATTACGACGTCAATGTCGCCCTTCCACTGTTACTAGAAAAACAGCGTGCAATTTTTTTTTAATTTAAGCCCTCCAAATAGAAGTTAAGGCAATGATCAGGAATCGATACAAATAGCCCACAGCTCCAATCGGAGACACCAAAGTGAAAGAAACACAAACATGAAACGACTAGACTCTAATGGAAACATCAATAGCGGAAAGCCCAAAGGACCGTTACTTTCTCACAAAATGGCCGATTGGCTATCCAAAACAAAACAATATAAGCGATACACACACTCAAAGACAAACCATAACAAAAATAAACCGCGACAGAAGAACCGCCTTGGATCGTCAATGAAACGAATTACCTTGAATTAGATCTCTCCAATTCTTAATAAGCCTTTACGCTGGAACCGTCATAGAATCTGTGGCCTGACCCACCGGCGTGCAATTAAAGAGGGATGCAAAGTTGTCAACCGTGATTGGGTTAACTAGCATGCATGCAGTCTGTTTTATACCATTTATGTTTTACCCAATATTTATATATCGAAGAATGATTTCACGAAATTGGGCGCTGAAGTCATTGCGGATATATATTTTCTGAATTTATATACTAAGTCACCATAAAATTCGGATTCCGATAGACCTTGTTGCAGAGATTTAAGTCCAATATCGAATTTTGAAATTAAATCAGAATGACGTCTATACAATTTTGAAAAGGCTTTGCGTAGTTTATGGTACCGATAACCCTGATTAAGGTGTTTAGCCATTAACAATATTATTACGAGTGTTGAAGTCAGTTACATGACTACACACTTTGGCAAATCGAATTAGTTGCGAAATATAAACGTCATAGGATGGCGCACGAGTAACATCACCATCCAAAAAAGGAAAATTTACAATCTCAAAATCAAAATCATCGCGTTTATCATAAACTTTGCAAGAAACAAACCCATCTACAATAGATATATGTAAATCCAAAAACGGGGTCTCGGTATAAGAAGAATTTGCTTTATTTAACTGAAGTTCTGGGGGGTACATTTGACTGATCGAACCATCGAAATAGGTATTATCAATATTTAATAATCATCCAAATATCTAGAAGTGGAGCTAAAGGCTTCAATGATTTCAGACTGGTTTTCAGCAGAAAGGGACATCATGAAGTCTCTCTCACAACAAAATAAAATCAGACAAGCCACAAGTGGTGCACAATTAGTACCCATCGGAATACCCGCAACTTGTCTAAATAACTTAGTACCAAATCTTATGTAAATATTGTCAAGTAGAAAGGTGAGAGCTTCACACACTTTCTGACATGACCATAAAGTATTTTTTTTTTGCTCTTCAGAAGTGAAAAAAACATTTCTTACATTACATGCAAGATAGAGGGAGTCTCCCATATGAAATGTCCTTTCAATTAAATCATTAAGTTATTCTTTTATAAGATTATGAGGAAGTGTAGTGTAAATGGTGGAAAAAGCATAAGTAGACAGACTTGAAGCACGAAAACGCCTGGATTTCAATTTATTTAAAACTTCATTAGAATTTTTATAGACCAAAACAGATGTCTACCTGATCTTTCGAAGACTTTGTCGCAAAATTTTATCACATGTTTTTGATGGCAGTAAAACATGAAGTTAATAATTTGGAGAGTTCAGTGGTGGTACAAGTACTTGAATTTGCAATAAACCGTGTTGGTTGGTGCCTGGCGCTCTGTCTCTGGTCGGGCGCATCGGAGTCTAACTGTTGGTTTTCTTTTGCTCCAGCATTTCAGTGGTTTCTTGCTGTCAAGTCCTCACCGTTGTTTAATCTCTGTGGTTGTATGATTATTTGTGTTCACGGAGATGTTGAACTGATGAGTTAGGAGGCCATCATGCGGACTGAACAAATTAGGGCGAGGATTGTGGCCACGTATAATCGATTTAAACCCCCCCCCCCCCCTCAAGTGGAATTCGTTTCCGCCGACCGTAGGCGGTTCTTCTGTCGCGGTTTATTTTTGTTATGGTTTGTTGTTGGGTGTTTGTGTCGCTTATATTATTTTATTTTAATAGCCTATAATGGGAGCTGTGGGTTGATTGTATCGATTCCTGATCATTGCCTCCACTTCTATTTAGGAGGCCTTCATGCGGACTGAACAAATTATTATGTTTTTTTTTAAATCGATTTTACGTGGCAACAATCCTCGACCATACTTCGGTCGCGTTTTTGACAAAAAAATGTTCAGTCCGCATGAAGGCCTCCTAAATAGAAGTGGCGGCAATGGTGAGGAATCGATACAATTAACCCACAGCTCCCACCAGAGACACCAAAGGGAAAGAAACACAAACATCAAACAACAGACCATCCGTTTTTTTTTATTATGCCACGAAATGAATGGAAAAATGTAAATATAAGTAATTAAGGTAACCTAATTAACATTCATTGGAGTATGAGCAACATAAGAGCCTCGAGCAATGTTCAAATGAACCACTTAGCTGAATCTTCTGTGGACGAAGGGGTCCACTAAAACTTTGCCCGTGACCTGATTTTGTTCATACGTACTTCAATGAACGTAACATACATAACATTCAATTTTAAATGTAGGATGATGCTCTGTCTCTGGTTAGGCCCATCGGAGTCTAACTGTTGGTTTTCTTTTGCTCCAGCATTTCAGTCGTTTCTTGTTGTCGAGTCCTCACCATTGTTTCATCTCTGTGGTTGTTTGATTATTTGTTTTCACCGAGATGTTGCACTGATGAGTTAGGAGGCCTTCATGCGGACTGAACAAATTATTTGTCTTAATCGCGACGGAAGTAAGGGCGAGGATCGTGGCCACGTAAAATCGATTTAAGCCCCCCAGTGGAATTCGTTTCCGCTGACCGTTCAAGGGCGGTTCTTCTGTCGCGGTTTATTTTTGTTATGGTTTGTCTTTGGGTGTTTGTGTCGCTTATGTTATTTTATTTTGGATAGCCTATTGGCCATTTTGTGGGAAAGTACTGTCCTTTTGGCTTTCCGCTGTTGGTGTTTCCATTAGGGTCTGTTGTTTCATGTTTGTGTGTCTTTCCCTTTGGTAAGCCCCCGCCCATAGGGGCTTGAAGAAATATATGGGCTGCACGATGCTTCCACGCAGAGCTGAATCCGGCCCGCACACTAGTACTGGTAAACCGCTTAGAGGATCTAAGTAGAAGTAAAACAAAGATCAGGAATCGATACAAGTAACTTACTCCACCCATCAAAGACACCAAAGGGAAAGAAACAGAAACATTAAGCGACCAGACCATAATGGAAACCTAAACAAAGGAAGGCCATAAGGACAGTTACTTTCCCACAAAATGGCCATATGGCCATCCAAAATAAAAAGACACAAGTGATACACACAGTAAGTAACAAACAACAACATAAATAAACCGCCACAGAAGAAACGCCTTGGAACGGTCAGTGGAAAGATTTCCACTGGGGGGCTTAAATCGATTTTACGTGGCCACAATCCTCGCCCTTACTTCCGTCGCGATTTAGTTTGTGTAAAACGTCGGAGAGAACGACAAACAAAATACTAGTCCGGTACTTAAGAGTCCAACAACGTATTTCAGAATATCAGTCGGCAATTTAATAAGACTAGAAACATTTATACGAGATGCTTTTATTAACAAAGAACACGCAGTAGCTATCCTTTTCGACTTGGAGAAAGCATATGATACAACATGGCGCTATGGAACACTGAAAGATCTCCATTACATTGGCTTAAGAGGAAAACTTTCCAGTTTTATTGAAAGCCTGTCCAGGAACCGCAATGCGAGGCGGACCGCCCATGCTAATAAACCCTATTGGTTTCATTGGGCGACAGGGCTTGAGATATCATTTCATCTCAATGTCGGGTAAAAGTCCCCCAAAATTGGAAGCAACGTCTCCAAAATGACCTTTACAGTGTTGACGGGGACGGTAAACCTCAAATCAAACAAACAAACTTTCCCTTTGGTGTCTCTGTAGGGAGCTGTGGGTTGATTGTATCGATTCCTGATCATTGCCTCTTCTATCTAGATCCTCTAAGCGGTTTACCAATACCCGTGTGCGGGTCGGTTTCAGCTCTGCGTCGAAGCATCATGCAACCCATATATTTCGGCAAGACCCGATGGGAGGGGTTAGCTCATAATGAAGAGATATTTCCAAAATTGCACTGAAAGAGAATGTTACGGAAAATATGGTAGGACTTAAGGGGAATAGGGGCACCGGGCAGATTGTTCCGCCATTTTTTAAAATGGGGTCAGCTCTTAAAAGAAAGAATTTGCGTCTCAGGAGCAAATTCTTTCCTTTCAGAGTCGACCCCGTTTGACCTTCGAGATAAAACTACTTTTGAAGGAGTTGACTCCCCTCAATTAAGCATGCTCAATAGAAAGATTGACATTGTAATCTTCAGTCAACTGTTAATCATGTCAAGCAGAAATGTTTTCATTTTAAGGATTATGACAATGTTTGTATAATCGGATGCGATGTTTTTATATGTTTGTATGGTGTTATTTGTGAAATAAACAATAGATAATCAAACAAAAATAGAATAGATAAATAAAACATTGGGCATATTCTGATCAGAACATAAAGTGTAAATGATCGTTAACTTGAGGACCGCTTGAGTTATGTAGTTGTAACGAGTACCCAGTATCTATGTTTCGAAAATAATGAAAAACAGTAGAATATAAGCAAAGGCAATGACCAGGAACGATACAAGACACCAAAGGGAAAGAAACACCGGCATAAAACAAATTCACCATAATGAAAATAGCACAAACGGAAAGCCACAATGACAGTAACTTTCCCCATAAAATGGCCACACAGTTATCCAAAATAAAAATATAAGCAATACACACATACAAAAAACGAACTTTAACAATAACGGTCAGCAAAAAAGGGTATTTATCTGGTGTATTCTTTGCTTCCAAAGGAACTTATTTATTTTTGCTGATTGCCTTGCAAACTTTATACAAAATGTGCTTAATTGACGGATAATTGTATCGGCCTTCACTTCTATTTTTCAAATAGCTTGGGTCTTCATTTTCATTCTTGTGTGTGTATCTTTGTGTAAGATAGTGGTGATTGTAACCGGGTGCTAGGAGCACATAGGCGTACATAGCTACCAAGGGCGAGGACTGAAGCCACAAAAATCGATGTGAGCCCCCAGAAAAAAAATCTGACCGTTCCAAGGCGGCTCTTCTTTTGAGGTTAATTATTGTTTTAGTTCGTCTTAGCATGTATGTACATGTGTACTGCCAATATCGTTTTATTTTCGATAACCGTTTGGCCATTTTGTCGGAAATTAATTGTCCTTTTCGCCTTCCGCTTGTGGCGTTTACACAATGGTGAAGTTCTTTTATGTTTGTGTTTCTTTCCCTTTGGCGTCTTGGATGGGAGGTAGATGTATCGATTCCTGATCATTGCCTTCACTTCTAATTTGTTTCAAAAGGCAGCCCTTATTTTTTAATTCAAGTAGTGTAGCTCATGAATGAATTCATGATATTGCTCCCCAAAGACCAAAGGTAATAGAATCGGTAGGAGGAAAAGATAAATAGAAATTAACACATAGATAGGAGAATAACTTTTTGTCTATTTTATCATTTCACTTTCTTCTAGATGCGTGACGTTTTGTTATCAACATGTATGTATAAGATGTATCTGGTATACAAGGAAATTCAGTTTCACAACATATTATTTGAATCAAACGTGACGGCAGACTATTTCTTTTGTATTAGACATATTCTGTTAAAAATATCAGAAAGCATGCATTTACTTTAAAACTGTTTGTACACATTCCTAGTGGTAACGTTGAAATATTCCCAAACCGATATACACGCCAAACAGCGCAGGCCCAGATCATACGCCTTGCTTTTGTGGCGTTTGATGAGGGCATTCGGTGTTTACAAAAATGTCTAACCATTCGCTTAAATAAATGTCTTATACTAAAAATGAATTGCTCGTACTTTTTACACGATGGAAAATTTTATTCAGCAGGTATTGGATTAACCCTTATCCTGCTGTTCATAGCAACTCATACCTACGCGAACAGTATAAGCTTCTAAAGAAGCCATCTGATCAGAATCTACACTGTTTGTGAATTGAATGAATATAAAATATCAAGTAATCTGATGGGCTGATAGCTGGTTTAGCGTGACTTAATTAATATATTCAGCGGGATAAGGGTTAATAATATACCGTAGAATTCCATGATCAATGACAATTTTGGGCCGATTTTTGTCAACTGACCCAAACTGACCTTTGGGTCAGTTGACAAAAATCGGCCCAAAATTGCAGATGCTTTTCGCTGTTGATGTCCACGTGACCGTCACCAATTTATAGGAACTGTAGGTAACGGTTAGTTATGGAAAATATCCGCTCTTTTTTATCGCTGGTCGCGTAAGAGAGTTATTTAGAATCGGAATCGGAGCCATGCGTTGGGTTTGAAAAATAGAGTAGTCAGAGATGCGGCGTTTGATTCGGATCTAGTCTGTTTGATTACAGTATAGGATTTTTAAGGGTTAAAGCAAACAGTCTAGGTCTCCAGACAGAGCCATTTTCCCAGCCTACACTCAGAGACAATCGACCTACCGGTGCTGTCAGTGCTTTGGTTGCTTTAATACAACCGTAAGTGTAACTTCCCGAAAACATGCCTATATAATTCTGACCCACCCCACCCTTTAACCCCACTTTTATATGGCAAAACTGGGGTTTACAGGGGTAAACCTTATTTCTTTTATTTCTGCTCAAAATATAGATTGTGGGTACACGTTAGAGCCGCCTCATCACCTTATTTTTCCTATTTCTGCTCTAAAATATAGATTGTGGGTACTCGATAGAAAAAATCTAAAATTGGAAGCATATAAAATTTTGAAAAAAAAAAAAACAACAAAAAAAAACAATTTATAATCTTAATTGTTTTATTGATTTGTGCGTGTGTGTGGGGGGTGGGGTGGGGTTGGGGGGGGGGGGCTGTAAAATTTACAATGTAGGCGTGGTTTGGTACTGAAATGGGGGAAACGTTTAGATATACAAAATATCGCGGGTTTTATCGCTGGTTCCGTAAGAGGGTTATTTAGAATCGGAGTCATGTGTTGGGTAGACAGAGATGCGGCGTCTGATCAGGGTCTGGACAGTTTGATGACAGTACAGGAATTTTAAATCAAACAGTCTAGGTCTCCAGACAGCACCATTTTGCAAGCCTACCGTCATGAAAACACGCCTATATGATTTTGACACTCTTGAATCCCACTTTGAAATACTAAAACTGGGGTTTACAGGGGTACACCTTATTTTTCTTATTTATGCTCTAAAATATAGATTGTGGGTGTTCGTTAGAACCGCCTCGATGAGGCGGTTCTAACGTGTACGCACAATTTATATTTTGAGCAGAAATAAGAAATATATCGCCATTTATTATCTAATAATCTTTGTTTTTTTCTGGGGCGGTAATATTTACTATGTATTTGTAAAGGCGTGATTTCGTCATGCTCAGAGACAATCGACCTACCAGTACTGTCAGCGCTTTGGTTGCTATAATACTACAGTAGGTGTAACAATTGTTTGGTATTGCTCATCACAAAAAGATCTATTTTACATGTATAAACATCATCGATCATGCTTTTCTGGTTCACTCACCATACATCCACTTCAACTTCAGACTCTCAGAAAGGGGTTAAACCTTTTTTTCACATCCCTGTTCTAAAATAAAGACTGCGGGTACTCGTTAGAACCGCCTCGATAAGGCTGGTCTAACGTGTACGCACAATATACATTTTGAGAAGAAATAAGAAAAAAAAATGTTACAATTTTTCATCTTAAAACCTCTGTTTCTTGGGACGGTAAAATTTACAATGTATTTGTAAAGGCGTGTTTTCGCAATGGAATGGGGGAACGTGTAGTTATAGAAAATATCGCGCTGTTTATCGCTGGTTTAAGAGGGTTATACAGAATCGGAATCTGAGTCATGCTTTGGGTTTGAAAAACAGAGAAGACAGAGATGCGGCGTTCGATTAGGATCTAGTCTGTTTGATTACAGTACAGGAATTTTAAGGGTTAAAGCAGTCTAGGTCTCCAGCCAGGATCATTTTCCCAGTCTACATTCAAAGACAATCGACCTACCAGTGCTGTGAGTGCTTTGATTGTTATAATACTACAGTGGGTGTAACTTCGAGAAAATACGCCTATATCATCTGGCCACCTTTAACCCCACTTTTATACAGTAAAACTGGGGTTTACCGGGGTAAACATTATTTTTAATATTCCTGCTCTAAAATAAAGATTGTGGGTACACGTTAGACCCGCCTCATCACCTTATTTTTCTTATTTCTGCTCTAAAATATAGATTGTGTGTACTCGATGAGGCGGTTCTAACGTGCACCCACAATCTATATTTTGAGCAGAAATAAGAAACAAGAGGGCCATGATGGCCCTGGATCGCTCACCTGATCCATAGTGTAACAAGACGGCCCCAGGGAGGGCCATTATTGGCCGAAGGGCTTTAATGTCCATAATGTTGAGGGAGGTCTTAAAGGTGAAGCTTCATACCAAACAAAAACAAAGGCTATAATTTGAACAATCTTGGCAAAGGTCCACTAGATGACGCTACACACCAAATATCAAAGACCTGGGCCTTGCTGTTTCAGAGAAGAAGATTTTTATAAAGATATTCCCTACATAAGTCTATGCACCAGGCTATATAAGTCTCTGTAAAACCAAAGGGCCCCGGGGTGGGGGGCATTTGTGGCGCCAGGGCTATAATTTTAACAAACTTGGTAGAGGTCCACTAGATGAAGGTCCATACCAAATATCAAAGACCTGGGCCTTGCAGTTTCAGTGAAGAAGATTTTTAAAAATTTCCCTTTATAAGTCTATGTAAAACCAAAGGGTCTCTGGGCGGCGACATTTTTGGCCCCAGGGCTATAATTTCAACAATCTTGGTAGAGGTCCACTAGATGACGCTTCATACCAAATATCAAAGACCTGGGCCTTCTGGTTTCAGACGAGAAGATTTTCAAAGGTTTCCCTATAAAAGCCTGTGTAAAACCAGTGGGCCCTGGCCCGGGGGCATTTTTTGGCCCAAGGGCTATAATTTGAACAATCTTGGTAATGGTCCACTTGACGAAGCTACTTACCAAATATCAAAGACCTGGGCCTTCTGGTTTCAGACAAGAAGATTTTTAAAGGTTTTCCCAATATAAGCCTATGTAAAACCAGTGGGCCCCAGGGCGGGGCCAGTTTTGGCCCCAGGGCTATAATTTGAACAATCTTGGTAGAGGTCCACTAGAAGAAGCTTCATACCAAATATCAAAGACCTGGGTCTTCTGGTTTCAGACAAGAAGATTTTTAAAGGTTTTCCATATATAAGCCTATGTAAAACCACTGGGCCCCGGGGTGGGGCTGTTTTTGGCACCAGGGCTATAATTTGAACAATCTTGGTAGCGATCAACTAGACAAAGCTAAATACCAAATATCAAAGACATGGGCCTTCTGGTTTCAGACAAGAAGGTTTTCCTTATATAAGCCTATGCAAAACCAGTGGGTCCCGGGGCGGGGCCGTTTTTTGCCCAAGGGCTTATAATCCATCCACTGGTTAAGCAGGAGAAGCTCTGGTGGCCATTTTGTTCGCCCGAGCTGAACAGTACGAGCAATTTTGGTAGAGGGACACCAAACGAACATTCCTCAGAAATAATTTCAAAATCCATCCACTGGTTAAGGAGAAGAAATCGTTTAAAAGTTTTTTCTATTTTTAGCTCTGGCGGCCATTTTGTTCTACGAAGCGGAACGGTATGAGCATTTTTTGATGAGATTCACCAAAGGAACATCCATGTGAAATAATTTCAAAATCCATCCACTGGTTAAGGAGAAAAAGTCGTTTAAAGGTTTTTCTATTTTTAGCTCTGGCGGCCATTTTGTTCACCCGAGCAGAACGGTTTGAGCAATTCTGGTAGAGGGTCACACAAGGAACATTCCTTTGAAATAATTTCAAAATCCATCCACTGGTTAAGGAGAAAAAGCCGTTTAAACGTTATTCTATTTTTAGCTCTGGCGGCCATTTTGTTCACCCGAGCGGAACGGTTTGAGCAATTTTGGTAGAGGATCACCCAAGGAACATTCCTGTGAAGTAATTTCAAAATCCATCCACTAGTTAAGGAGTAGAAGTCGTTTAAAGGTTTTTCTATTTTTAGCTCTGGCGGCCATCTTGTTCACTGGAGCGGAATGGTAAGAGCAATTTTGGCAGAGGGTCACCTAAGGAACATTCCTGTGAAGTAATTTCGAAATCCATCCACTGGTTAAGGAGAAGAAGTCCTTTAAAGGTTTTTCTATTTTTAGTTCTGGCGGCCATTTTGTTCACCCGAGCGGAACAGTTTGAGCAATTTTAGTAGAGGGGCACCCGAGGAACATTCCTGTGCAATAATTTCAAAATCCATCTACTGGTTAAGGAGAAGAAGTCGTTCAAAGGTTTTTCTATTTTTAGCTCTGGCGGCCATCTTGTTCACCCGAGCAGAACGGTTTTAGCAATTTTAGTAGAGGGGCTCCCAAGGAACATTCCTGTGCAATAATTTCAAAATCCATCCACTGGTTAAGGAGAAGAAGTCGTTTAAAGGTTTTTCTATTTTTAGCTCTGGCGGCCATTTTGTTCACCCGAGCGGAACGGTTTGAGCAATTTTAGTAGAGGGGCACCCAAGGAACATTCCTGTGCAATAATTTCAAAATCCATCCACTGGTTAAGGAGAAGAAGTCGTTTAAAGGTTTTTCTATTTTTAGCTCTGGCAGCCATTTTGTTCATCCGAGCGGAACAGTTTGAGCAATTTTGGTAGAGGGTCACCCAAGGAACATTCCTGTGAAGTAATTTCGAAATCCATCCACTGATTAAGGAGAAGAAGTCCTTTAAAGGTTTTTCTATTTTTAGCTCTGGCGGCCATTTTGTTCACCCGAGCGGAACGGTTTGAGCAATTTTAGTAGAGGGGCTCCCAAGGAACATTCCTGTGCAATAATTTCAAAATCCATCCACTGGTTAAGGAGAAGAAGTCGTTTAAAGGTTTTTCTATTTTTAGCTCTGGCGGCCATTTTGTTCACCCGAGCGGAACGGTTTGAGCAATTTTAGTAGAGGGGCACCCAAGGAACATTCCTGTGCAATAATTTCAAAATCCATCTACTGGTTAAGGAGAAGAAGTCGTTCAAAGGTTTTTCTATTTTTAGCTCTGGCGGCCATCTTGTTCACCCGAGCAGAACAGTTTGAGCAATTTTGGTAGAGGATCACCCAAGGAGCATTCCTGTGAAATTAGATCAAAATCTGTCCAGCAGTTTTGTAGAAGAAGTTGTTTAAAGCAAAAGTTGACGACGGACGCACGCACGCACGGACGACGGACGACGGACGACGGACAAAGACCGACCCAAAAGCTCACCTTGAGCACTTCGTGCTCAGGTGAGCTAAAAACAAGAGTTATCACTATAGGTGACTAATGCACTTTCCATGGGAGCCAATTTCTGAGGTTTTTTTTTTTTGCAAAATTTCAAGGGGTTATAATTCGGCCAAAAATGACAGCAGAGTTATGACCCTTAGTCAGAATGTAGCCCTTGTGATGATGAATAAGTGTGTGAAGTTCCATGCGGCTAGATCAAATACTTTTGAAGTTATGATCAAGGTTAAAGTTTTTGTGACGGACAGACAGACAAAGAAATGGGCAGGGCAAATTCTATATGCCCCCCACCCCGAATCTCGAGGAGGGGGCGGGGGGGCATAAAAAACACAATTCTTAATCTTATTTTTTTATCATTTGGTGGGGTGGGGGAGGTGGGGGCTGTAAAATTCACAATGTAGGCGTGTTTTTGTAATGAAATGGGGGAAACGTTCAGTTATATTAAATATCGCGTGTTTTATCGCTGGTTCCGTAAGAGGGTTATTTAGAATCGGAGTCATGTGTTGGGTAGACAGAGATATGGCGTCTGATGACGATCCAGTCTGTTTGATTACAGTACAGGAATTTTAAGGGTTAAAGCAAACTGTCTAGGTCTCAAGTCTGAACCATTTTCCAAGCCTACACTCAGAGACAATCGACCTACCAGTGCTGTCAGTGCTTTGATTGCTATAATACACCAGTAGGTGTAACAATTGTTTGGTAATTCTCATCACTTATAGATCTGTTTTATAAGCATCATCGATCATGCTCTTCTGGTTCACTCACCATACATCCACTTCAACTTCAGACTCTTGGAAAGTCTGCGATAAAAAATCAATGAATAGGCGCCTTTAATTCCATTGACTTCGTCCAAGGATGTGAATGGAATAGGGATATTGTCAAATATCAAGTAATATGTGTGTTAAAATAATATCACTTTGTTGTTTTGTTGTTTGTCTGAATGGGGAAACGCGAGCCTCATCGATAGCTGAAGAGATAAATCGTGGTTTGTTTGCGTTTATTAATAAGCTGATGTTAGTTAACGATCATATTTGATGTCAGTGCTAGCACACTGTTTCTGGCGCAACAGATGGACAGGAAAGATAATGTCGGATTATGGATTTTATAGAAAAGAGGTTTTAAGGTTTTATGTTGCTTTTTACAGAGACAGCAGTTTTGTTTGACTGTAATTAATACCCTAGGGTGAGTGCAGAGAGAGTAGTTAGACTATGTCAGCGTGATTGAAGGTTGTTAGAGAAACGTTGACGCAGTTTATGGGCACTATTATGGTACAACATAGTCAAATTTGCATCTTTGTTCCGAATATAGTCATTTTAATTTTGTGTCTCGGTGAGAATTGAATTACACTGATCATGAAGAGTGTCCTAGTCAGCTAAGTGCTTATTATGTAATGCATGTAACTGGTGACATAACGCGTGTTGACATTTATTCAGCATTGTACATCTGTAAATGGAACCATTTTTCGAAGACTAAATGAAGGAATGCGGATCTTTGGATTATTTTCTTTGTTCCTGCTATGGAGCGGGCTAGTTTGTGTGGTAGATGGCGAACCAATCAATGTGGGTAAGTAAAACAACTGGGTTTACATTTTCTGCACGCCATACTCAGTATCATAACACACCCGTGCGACATAGCGTATTTTTTTCACGTCTCCAAATTGGCTATTTTTCCGATGAAAAACCGTGATATTTTTCTCATTTATACTCCAAACATAAGTTGTAAGTGCTCGTTACAACCGCCTCATTGAGGCGGTTCTAACGAGTACCCACAACCTATGTCTTGGATCAGAAATAAGAAAAATAATGCATACCCCTGTAAAAAAAAATCAAAAATGAGTTCCTTTAAGAGGAATGAAAACATTCATAAGAAAGAAGATGGGTCATACTACGTAGTTTCGGCTAATAAAGCCTCATCAGTGACCCTGTAATGATCCGGCAAAGAAAGCCGGAGGAAACATACTGCAATTTAGCGAATTTCGAACAGGCCAGTTTTCTCTATATAAAGTGGGGTTTAGAGGGTTGGTCATTTCACGGACTTGTTAACATAATGTAAATTAAAATAATAATTTTCCATATTTGTGTGCTAAAATGGCTTATTTAGATCTGTAGAACTAGCATTTTTTCCGAATAGAAAATTAAGCTATTTTTCTTATTAAATGTATTAGACGTCGAATTATAGATTGTTGTTTCTTGATAGAGTATCAACAATCTCTGTTGTTGAGCAAAATTAAGGACAATAATGAATGGCCCCGTAAACCCAACTTTTCTGTATATAATGTGAGGTTTAGGGGGTGTTCATTCCAAAGACTTGTGAGTCTGATGTTTTCTAAGGTTTATTGAATACAGTTTCAGCATAGGTAATTATCCATCATCCATCATTAGGTCCATCATCCGTTTCGGTTTCAGAACTTAGGGGTTGAGACACACTGATGAAGATTAAATATCAGAAAGGCCTCTGTGTCACTAAATTAGGTATAGTTACGCCTTAATAGGTATTTGTAATTTGCTTGCTAACACGTACTTGATCAATAGACATGCTCTCTCTCCTTAAAATGTTGTTGTTGAAAAACTGCTTTCCTTAAAGACCACTCATCTTTTTATCAACCAGGAAAACACGCCTTTATAATTTTGACCCCCTTGAACCCCACTTTTATATAGTAAAACTGGGGTTTACAGGGGTAATCCTTATTTTTCTTATTTCTGCTCTAAAATATAGATTGTGGGTACTCGTGAGAACCGCCTCGATGAGGCGGTTCTAACGAGTACCCACAATCTATATTTTGAGCAGAAATAAGGAAAATATCACAATGGCCGTTTGACTTTTCAATAAAACTAGCTTACAAGTAAATACTTAACGTGACCCTAAAATCAAGAGTCTCCTATAAGGAAGTCCAAACCTTATAAAGGCACAGTACAAGCTATGCAGATTGATGGTTTACTGTGACGTTAACGTACCCATGCAAGATAAAGAGGATCTTATATGAGTGTTCATCTATTACGGATTTTAAACGAGTTGAGGAAAAGGGATAAATGCAAGGCTTCGTCGAGCATTTTAACTCTTTCCGCTCAACGGGTGTAATAAATTTAATAATACAGGAGGATGAATGCAAGATTCTGTTTATCATATGACACTTAAAACGCATTTTATTCACGATTTTTTTTGACAAAAAAATATGTCAATATTCCGCCATTGGTAAACGTGACGTCGTAAAGGACGTTGTGCGTGCAACTTTGTCTGGCGTATCTAACTATTTTGCATATTTCATGGCATTATTACATTCTCAGACGCGACGTCATCTGATAAAATAGTATTTTCATTACATAAAGGAAAGCTTTTTCGAATGAAGATTTGTAAAAGCAAGGAGTACACCAAAGAACTGAAAACTGTCCAAGTATACGAGTTTTTTTGGCCAGAATAGGCAGTATCGGTTAATTAGGCCTTATCTTTGACCCTCAAATATTTTCCAAGTTCCATGTTGAAATCTCGATCCCAGCTAGAAAATTTAATCCATCACGTGAACAAGTCCGTGAACTGAAGAACCCCTCCCCCCAATATGTCCCACTTTATATGGAGAAAACTGGGGTTTATTGGGGTATTCATTATTTTTCTTATTTTTGCTCCAAGACAAAGGTTGTGGGTACTCGTTAGAACCGCCTCAATGAGGCGGTTCTAACGAGCACCCACAAACTATGTTTGCAGTATTTATAAGAAAAATGACTCTGATTTTCATCAGAAAAATGGCCATTTCGGAGACGTGTAAAAATGCACCAATTTGCATGGGTGTTATAGCGTGTTGTGTTTGTTGCACCAGCAATCTATGTTTTGGGATAGAAATAACAAAATTGGGTTATATCCTTGCTACATTTTTTACTTTTCACTATATAAATTGGGGGTTGCGACGTATGAACAGTAACACTAAAATACGTTTCACTGACCATTCCAAGGCGGTTCTTTTGCCGCGGTTTATGTTTGTTATAGTTCGTCTCTGGATCTGTGTATCGCTTATACTTACATTTATGTTTCGGATAGGCCACTGGCCATTGTATGGGAAAGTAGCTGTGCTAGTGATGTTTTCGTTATAGTCTAGTTATTCCACGTTCGTGTTTCTTCGCCTTTGGTATCTCTGATGGGGGGTGGGGTTAATTGTATCGATTCCTGATCAATTGCCTTCACTTCTATTTTATTCACTTTGCAAGAGTGTCAAATCATGTCACTGATTTTAACACTCGCAATAAAAGTTTAACTATTGAACTTCTATTATTTATGTTGTTGTTTGTTACCTACTGTGTGTATCACTTTAGTCTTTTGGTTTTGGATGGCCATATGGCCATTTTGTGGGAAAGTAACTGTCCTTATGGCCTTCCTTTGTTTAGGTTTCCATTATGGTCTGGTCGCTTAATGTTTGTATTTCTTTCCCTTTGGTGTCTTTTATGGGTGGAGTAAGTTAATTGTATCAATTCCTGATCTTTGTTTTACTTCTACTTTCTATATCAGGGACATCAGTAGCATAAACTTCGGAAAGCATAAGCTTTATTGCCGGCACTATGCATCAGTTTCTAGACTTAAGATTGGGTTGCACAGGCTTTTGCTGCAAGGGGTGTCATAGCCTTAGTGTTTGGCTACATTATTTATAAATTAAGAAAAATTAAAGGCAAACCAAACTTTTCGGAACGATTTCAGAAAATTATGAAACGTTACACACTCATGGTTTACAATGTAATGCTGTGAAGCAGTCTGCATACACGGCGCTTCACACAATCACGGTCAAACATTATGCTTTCCTCTTTAATGGCACACCGGTTGGGTTAGATTCAGACTCCGTCATGGTTGTGGCTTAAAGCCATTTATTAGTTGGTCGGATCCGGAACTTTTATGTCTGTTGCTTGCTCTAACGGGGTTCAGCTGTTGGGTTTCTTTTGCCCCTGTGTTCCGGTTGCGTTGTGTGCAGACCGGATGCCTCGACGCATTTTACTGTCGAGTCCTCATCCTTGGATCAACTTGGCTTTAATTTATGTGTACCCGAATTGATTCATTGATGAGTTAGAAAACCCTCGGGAAAACCGAACAACTACATGCACATGTTTAAACCACAGTAAAAATGAGGGTGCGGGTTTGTGTCCTATAAAGTATACTTAAACTTACTAGTAATTTTAATGACTATTCCAAATCGGAGCTTTTGCTGCGGTTCTTTCCTGTTTAATGTTTGATATGTTAGTGATTCTTGTGCTTTCTCCCAATTATGTTTGTTGTTCCTTTTTAGTTACATGTATGTTTGGATTATATAACACCTTTGAACCACAGTGAAAGTGAGGATGAGTGTTGGGATCCTGTAAAGTATACTTGAACCCATCAGTAATTATTACTTACCGTTCCAAGTCGATGCTCTTGCTGTGGTTCCTTCCTGATTAATGTTTGCTGTGTTGGTGATTCTGATTCTTTCCCCCATTATGTATTTTGTTCCTTCTTAGTTATATCTTCATTGTCTCAGTCACCACCTGTTTGGAAAAGAGCTGCAGACTCGATTCACCAGCTGTCTATTTTGTTTACTGCCGTACTCGATGTTTCGACCTTCTTTCCATTATGATGCTATGTGTTTGTGGGTGGGTGGGCGGGGGGGGGGGGGGGGGGTGGGGGGGGGTTGGATCTGATTGTATCAGTTCCTGATAATTTTCATTTTTCAATTTTCACTTCCATTTTGTCTTGATGTTAAGTTATAGTTTTCCCAGATATTACAAGAAGATATTTGCCGACCTCGGTAGCTCAGTCCGATGCGCATCTGACTGGTGATCAGGAGGACGCGGGTTCGATACCTGCCGAGGTCGGCAACATTCTTTCGTCGAGATTGATCATGAAGTATTTTACGGCCATTCTCTCCCTTCCGCTGATTCAAGAAGGGCAGATGTCAGTTTCAGGCGAAAGAATGTACACTGTACTGGTTAACCGCTTACGTATAAGCCTGCCCAGGAAAAGTGTGGATAGGTTAACTGACCGGCTCAAAATGATTTAAATAGTGTTGACTGGGCCTTTAAACTCCAATACAAACTAGCAAGAATTTATTTAGCATAACATGTTCCTGAATCATATGTATTGAGATAACATATCCATGTAAGATATAGTGTTAATGTATTATTGAATTTTTTAAACGAGTTGAAGAAAAGGGATAAAATGCGAGGCTTTGCCGAGCATTTTATCCTTTTTCCTCAACTCGTTAAATAAATTCAATAGTATATGAGCGCGAATGCAAGATTCTTTTTTTTCAAATGACATTTAAAACGCATTTTATTCACCATTGTTTAACAAAGAAACCATCTGATCTGGATCTACACTGTTTGTCTTTCAGTTTGTGAACTTGAACATATACATTGAATCATGAAATTTGATTGGTTGATAGCCAGATATGGGTGTGGCAAAATTGATTATTTAGCAAGATAAGGGTTAAGGGGAAAAGGTCCAGCCGGAACATGACGTAATTGTGACGTCACATCAACGTTGGATCAACGTCATGGCGTTATGCAACGTCATATCAACGTCATGACGTTGCACCGACGTTGATTTGACGTTGCCCTAGCGACGTGTGCCTGCTGGTGTTAATCTACTTTATATGGTACCTTTTTCTGAAGGAGAGAACATTAATTTTGTGACCTCCAGTTTGCTTTCATGTAAAGCAAGCCACAGTGGAAAAGGAGTATAGTTTCAAACGCATGGGTTTCCCCTCCTGATCAAATCCATTCCTTTTTACTCGTAGTGTATACCTGAAAAATGTTTCTGAAGGGAAAACCATTCCTTCTAACTAGTAAGTCTGCAATGGTGGGTGACAAAAATATAACTGGTTCCTATCAACTAGGCTCATCGGGTTATATCTGATGGTACTCAGTACAATGCTGTGAAAAAGGCTATCCTTCGAAACAAGGACTACAAAACAGAACTGAAAACCGTGTTCCGCCAGTTAGGCCTCATTAGTGACCCTTCAATATTTCCAAAATTCCACAGTGAATCAATGATCTCAAAGAACTAGAAAATATAACAGAGACTGTGATGTTCTGCAGGAAGAACAGAAAACCGTTCAGTGCATACGTTTGTGTTGTGTGTGTGTGGGGGGGGGGGGGGGTGCAGACTAGCTATTTGCGGTCACTGGGGTGGGGGTCAACTGATGTAAGTTTACAGTTGGGCAAGATACATGACACCTTCGCCTCACCCACCCACCCCACCCCCAGATTCTCAGAATGAGCTGATTCTTTGTTGGTCGCAAAGGTCTTATTGTAGGTTTTGTTTTGCGAGGCTCAAATGAATATAAGAATGGATAGATGGTAAAATTGTCCCGAGGGTCACTGTCTGGCATCACGAGGCTCGCCGAGTGATGTGTGGCAGTGAACGTGAGGGGCGGATTTTTCTATTCACCCCTCACACCCATTGAGGTTTCTTTTTCTTGCATGCCTTCCATATATGAGCGTGGGTTTTAATACTGCAGTCAGTTCGGTTGCCGACGTCCGCCATATTGTGATGACACTACAGTGATGTTTAGTGACTAACGTGCTGTCTGTGACGTCAACCTTAACGACGGCGCATATGAGGTATTCAACCAGTGCATTTATCAAACAGGCGAGAATATTCGATTTTGGGTAAGAACATCAGGACTGAACAAAGTATTTGTCTAAATCGCGACGGAAGTAAGGGCGAGGATTGTGGCCACGTAAAATCGATTTAAGCCCCGCAGTGGAAATCTTTCCACTGACCGTTCCAAGGCGGTTCTTCTGTGGCGGTTTATTTATGGTGTTGTTTGTTACTTACTGTGTGTATCACTTGTGTCTTTTTATTTTGGATGGCCATATGGCCATTTTGTGGGAAAATAACTGTCCTTATGGCCTTCCTTTGTTTAGGTTTCCATTATGGTCTGGTCGCTTAATGTTTGTGTTTTTTTCCCTTTGGTGTCTTTGATGGGTGGAGTAAGGTAATTGTATCGATTCCTGATCTTTGTTTTACTTCTACTTAGAACAAGATTTCTAACCCAAGCGAAAACTATGAATATTCTTATCTGGAGTGCAAGAAGTAAAGAATATAATTGCATCTTCTCAAATTATCTTAGCATGCTTCTATGTTGGTTTTCAACCCGATATCGTATGAACTTTGCGTGCATACTTGTTTCTCCTGAGACAAAACAAGCCTGAGATTACCTTGTCAACCTTTGTTATAAAGAAGAACGTTACCTTACAACATTAACAGGAGCCATTGCTTAACCCTTTCAATACTGAAGACCGATAAAAGCACAAGTCCTATGCAAAGAGTGTAGATCCAGATGAGACGGCTCATAACTCACCAGAATATACACTATTTGGCAGTCAACGAGACCTCGGTATCAGTAGATCCAAAGTTACTAAGCGCGGAAGCTTTACGTACAGACGTCCACATGATTATCAATGATTTGTACGAAATAAAAGTGAAGGCAGTAAATAAGAATCAATACTATTTTCCACCACTTTTCCATAAATAAGATAGGTCCTCAGCTCATGGAAGAAACTTCTTTCTTATATGACCACGAGACAGGGAGGTTCGCCTGCATTGTGAGGGGCCACGATGACAATCGGTGTCTCGAAGTAAAAATCAACGAAAAACATCGTTGAAGGCAGGTTCACTTGCAGAACCATGAGTAATTGCAACATAAAGACCAATTTCAATCACCACAGTCCACAAATTAAAAATAAAAAACGGAGAAAAAATATCATGAGTGACTGTGATTTTGACAGTTTGAGAATGAAAACATGCTTCACTTTAGTACGGGCTTACAGGGTTCCGCCACACATAAGATAGTTTCCTAATAAGCTGCTTAATTTTTATTTGAAATCAATCAAGTGAACAATTCGAAAGATAATTTTAAGACAATGCATTGTTCTTTTTTTTATTATTTCTTTATATCATATGACATCGTTAATAAGCAGTGGATAACGTCGTGTAATAAAAATCGTATGACCACAAGTGTAATAACACTTTGGCGGGATTAAGTAACGTCATGACGACGTCCATGTCAACCATGCATTTTTTTGCGGAAACTTGTCAAATTTAATGGCGATGAAATCCAATTTGAAGTGGCCATATGATAAACAGAATCTTACACTCGTGTTCTTTTCATATGAAATTTATGAAATTCGCAGAAAGTTCGTTTCATAAATTTCATATAAAATGACCACTCGTGTAAGATCCTCTATATATGTACTTGCCATTAAATGCATCGTTCCAAACCTAGTTTACAGGTTAACAGCATTAACCCAGTATATAGAGAATACCAGGTTTGTGTCTTTTGATAGCAAGTTTATCAGGCAAGGCATCGAGAACGCGTGTAGAATGGCGAGGCTTGCCGAGCGATTCTACACGCGTTCTTGAAGCCGAGCCTGATAAACGTGATACCAAATGACACGAATCTGGAATTCCATTTATAAGATTAACCCCTTGTACACTCTTTAAATATGCAATTTACGATATGTTATCGATAGTCTCCATTTCGTCCCAACATTCATCGGTCCATATATTTAGTATCATCTGATCGTATTTTTTCCTATGATATTTTTTATGTATTTTTATTCCAGTTTTTTTCAGTATTTGAAACAGTTTTGCCAATATTTCCAGTAATACGGGTTCTTCGTAAAAGTACAACGTCACGTTGACCTGATAAAGCTCCCGTGTCCTTAGATAGCATATCTTTATCAGGTCAACGCGTTACAATATAATTTATATAAGGGGTAACTGATATAAGTTTTTGATATCTCCTGGGCAATGCTTTCAACCCAGATAAATAACATTAAGGCAAAAAATCAAAGTTTATAAAATAGAAGTGGAGGCAATGATCAGGAATCGATACAATTTACCCACGCTCTATATTGGAATTGTGGCAAGCATTTGGGATCTGATTGTATCTGTTTCTGATCGTTTCTCTTTCTAATTTTCAACTGTTGGTTTTCTTTTGCTCCGGTGTTAAACTATCTTCAGATGTATTCTTTTTGCTCAGTCTGTTGCGCTCCTTCCTCTATCTTTCTTCTCCTCTTTGTCACTCCATGATATGGTATATGTAAGTTGCTTGTGTATTCATGGCAACACTTGTTGTCAACATTGCATTGACCTAGTGTACGAATAAACTTAAACTTTACCACCGGATGGCTCAGCGCGGTTTTACCGTCGAGTCCTCATCCTTGTGTCAACCTGGCTTTAATTGTAATTCCTTTGTTTACCGAGTTGATTTACTGATGTTTTAATTAGGTTTCACTTTTATTTTGGATATTCTGAGTCACCAACTGTTTGGGAAAGAGCTGCTGACTCGGGTTGCCTGTGGTCCGTTTCGTTTCATTTACCGTCGTCACTCCATGATTGGACTATTTCCCTTGTGATATTGTGGGAGTGATTCGGGATATGATTGCATCAGTTCCTGGTCGTTTCTCTTTTTAATTTTCCGAAAGAGCAACAATTTTTGCCCAGCGATAAACGAAAGTGAAACATGTCACAATCATTGCCATGTTTTGCCCGAAACGGGCAATACATACAACAGTAATATATTTATGCTGTTAATTAACTAAATAATTTATAATTTTCTTTAAACAGTTAACTTTCTCAGTTAAATCAAATTTTAAACATCAGGGACCAGTTGTTCAAAACTAATGATGCTGTTTGTAAATATATCGTTGTAAGTTTGACCATAAACTAATATTTTACTGAGAAAAAAATGGGAACAACGATAGCTTACTGTCATTGATGTCTCCATTAGAATCTAGTTGTTTCATGTTTGTGTTTCTTTCCCTTTGGTATCTCTAACGGGAGGTGTGGGTAATTTTATCGGTTCCTGATCATTGCCGTCACTTCTGTTTTGCTTGTTGACCTTTTGCAAATGTTCAGCATTTCTAAGCTTCATGGTTTCATGCCGATGGGCCGGATGTCGGACTGTCCTTAAAAATAAGAGGAGTGTACCCGAGGTTTGATGTCATGGGATTGTCAGTTTGTGATCGAACCGGTGGTCTTTTTTAACCCAGGTTATAGTTGCTAAGACAAAAGAAATAAATCAGATAGATGAGATAACTCGAATCCCGAACAAACATATTCTATCAATTTTATTAAGTTTACCACTGAATAATGTTGATCAAGCACTTGAACAAGAACGGTTTTGTCTTCCTATTGCATAGAATCTTGCTTAGAAGTGATTCTGCATGTTTCAAAATGAAACAACCATAAGCATTAAGATCGGGTTTGGTTAGTTTGAAAGTTGTTTTCTTAATACCAAATTGACTATTTTGCATAACCATTCGCCAACATAATTTCTCGACGAATTTCGATAGCATTACGAAAACACGCCTATAAAAATACATTGACACATTGAAAAATTGTGATATTGTTCTAATTTCCGCTCAAAATATAGATTGTGGGTACTCGTTAGAACCGCCTCATTGAGTTCCAACAATCTATATCTCAGTTCAGAAATAAAAAAAATAAGGTTTACCCCTGCGAATCCCAGTTTTACTATATAAAAGTGGGGCTCGAGGAGGTCAAAATTATATAGGCGTGTTTTCGTGATGGTGATAATATGACATTGAATCTTATATAGTTACAATGCATGACAGCCTTTTATAAGGTTAGACTCATTTTGTTTTTGTTTTCTTTCTGTTAAACTAAAAATACAAGGTGTCTAAATGCCAAATTTCTCTAGGATAGAAATGTTATTGTAGTTTATATATATATTAATCTCGCATTTCCCAATTACAGTCAGTGGTTAAATGATGTATACTTTTGAAACGTCCCCTTTACTATTTGTTTGGGGACCCGTTTTAATATCTGTACATTCAGGGAAAATATCCTGCTACACCGTGTGAATAAAAATTCGAAATTCCTGAAATAAAGTACAACTACATATTAGAACCGCCATTGGTGATCCAATTAAACAGCCAAACTGAAATGGATTTCTATCTGTTGTAAAACAATGGTACTGAAAAATGATTAATGATTGTAAAGGGTATGTGAAAAAAGTTCTTTCATCACGTTAACAAATCCTTGAAATGAACATTCCTTAAACCCCATTTATATAGAAAATTAAAGGCAAGGCAGTGATAAGGAATCGATACATTTGCATCACTCCTCCCAGTAGAGTCACCAAAGGGAAAGAAACACGAACCATTACGAAAACACGACCATACAAATACATTGTAAGCTTTTTCGCCGAAAAATTGAAAGTTTTATGATGAAAAATCGTGATATATTTCTTATTTCTGTTCAAAATATAGATCGTGGGCACTCGTTAGAACCGCCTCATCGAGGAGGTCCTAACGAGTACCCATAATCTATCTTTTAGAGCAGAAATAAGAAAAATAAGGTTTACCCCTACAAACCCCAGTTTTACTGTTTAAAAGTGGGGCGTGAAGGGGTAAGAATTATATAGGCGTGTTTTTGTGATGATTAAATAACTAAACCCTAATGAAAACTTCACAAGCGGAAAGCTAAACGGACAGTTTCTTTCCCACAAAATGGCCAAATGTCTGTCAAAAAATAATATATATATCAGCAATACAAACATGTAAAGACTAACCGTAACAATAGTAAACCACAGCAGAAGAACCGCCTTGGAACTGGGGTTTACAGAGGCATTCTTTATTTTTCTTATTACTGTTGCAAGACATGGGTTGTGGGAACTCGTTAGAACCGCCTATGTATGGAGTATAAATAAGGAACGTATCACATTTTTTGTATCAGAAAAATTCCGTTTGGAGGTAGGAAAGAATATAAGAATCTGATATGGGGTCCTGTTGTAGATGAGCGTTTCCAACCCGAGGGATGACCGTGCTGAGCGGAACCGAGGCTATGCCGAGGTTCCGCTTAGCACGGTCATCCCGAGGGTTGGAAACGCCCATCTACAACAGAACACCATATTGGATTCTTTTTCTTGCACAACACCCCCGGTTAGTTTTGACAGCTCGCACATGTATATTGTTTACAAAATAAAAGTAGTGCGGAAGTAGTTCCGGCAGTTGAATAGAATTGAAGCGCATTTATGTTAGTTGCCTGGGTCGGAACACCAGGGTCAGAACATAAATTTCTATCCCAGGGTAAAATCACGGATTTCCTTGTCTGGTGTGCAAGAATGCACTTTATCGCACTGATGTGTTATCATTATGTAATGAGTTCCATGCATCTTTGACGAGCTCGTCATCTACTTGCAATCACGCGCATTGCGATAACATATCCGTGGGATATATTGCTTTTTTCTCATCTCCAAAATGGAAAATGCATAATATTTTTCTTGTTTATACTGCATTGAGGTGGTTCTAACGAGTACCCACAACCTATGTCTTGGAGCAGAAATAAGAAAAAAATAAGGTATACCCCCGTATACCCCAATTGTTCTCTGTATAAAGTGGGTTTCGCGGGGGTGTTCATTTCACGGACTTATTCACGTAATGGTTTGCGCACACCTTGTGGCTGATCTGTTTTTGTTTTGTTATGAAAGAGACTTCATGATGTCCCTTTCCGTTGAAAACCAATCTGAAATCATTGAAGCCTTTAGCTCGACTTCTACATATTTGGATGATTTATTAAATAGTGACAATAGCTATTTCGATGGTTTGGTCAGTAAAATTTACCACCTCCCCTAGAACTTTAGTTAAATAAAGCAAATCTTCTGCTAACGAGACCCCGTTTTCGGATTTACACCGGTGGGTCAGGTCGGTCTCAGATTGTATGACGGTTCCAGCGTAAAGGCTTACTGAGAATTAGAGAGAAAATAATTTTATGTAATGTTGGTTTGTGTCTGATGCTCTGTCTCTGGTCGGGTCCATCGGAGTCCAACTGTTGGTTTTCTTTTGCTCCAGCATGTCAGTGGTTTCATGCTGTCATGTCCGCACCGGTGTTTCATCTTTGTTGTTGTTTTCCTTTTCGTGTTCTCGCCGATGTTGCACTAATGAGTTAGGAGGCCTTCATGCGGACTGAGCGATTTGCTTGTCTAAATCACGACGGAAGTAAAGGCGAGGATTGTGCCGTGTAGGATCGATTTAAACCCCCAGTAGAATTCCATTCACTGACCGTTCCAAGGCGGTTCTTCATTGGCGGTTTATTTTTGTTATCGTTTGTCTTTGAGTGTGTGTATCGCTTATCCTTTTTTGGTTTGCATTTTGTGGGAAAGTAACTGTCCTTTTGGCTTCCCGCTATTGATGTTTCAATTAGGGTCTAGTTGTTTCATGTTTGTGTTTCTTTCCCTTTGGTGTGTCTGATGGGAGCTGTGGGTTAATTGTATCGTTCCTGATCATTGTCTTTACTTCTACTTTGGAAAACATCTTTTTAGAAAAAAAGGGTTTTCCTCTGGCATCACGTGAACAAGTTCGTGAAATGAACACCCCCTTACATCCCACTTTATATAGAGAAAACTGGGGTTTACGGGGGTAAACAATATTTTTCTTATTTCTGCTCCTAGACATAGGTTGTGGGTACTCGTTAGAACCGCCTCATTGAGGCGGTTCTAACGAGTACCCACAACCTATGTTTGCAGTATCATTAAGAAAAATATCACAGATTTTCGTCAGAAAAGTAGCCATTTTGGAGATGTAAAAATTGCACTATGTCGCACGGGTGTGTTATCGTAATGGTTCTTTCATAATGTAGAGTTTTGGTTCGAATCATTCTATTCATCATTTGTTAATGTTATTTGTTTTCAGTGTCTACATTTTATGAACCGGATCACAAGCTAACCATGTAGTTGACAATGTAAACCTCTGTTCGGCCTCTGATCTGGATCTATACTGTTCACTGGCAGTACAAATCTGTTTACAAGATCAACCGCAAACAAATCAAAACTGACACCCTCAAACAGGAAAGGGGACGATCCCTAGCTACGTCAATGCATGTGCTTGCAACTGTGTACAAGCACTATTAATGCAGTCGGTGAAAACAAGGCAAATGATGATGTCATTTTATTTAGTTTTACAATATGTCACTTATGAACCAGCACTATAGGGCTGGGCAATCGAGTACATTTTCTCTCAGCAATATGCTATGGTTGGTAGGTGTTGTACATAGGTTTGTTGACAAGATCAATTTTGAACTGATATGACTGGTAGTGTTAGTAACATTTTCTGCCTGCCAATCAAGTTGGATAGCAGTTCTTGGAAAGTCTAGCAGACAGACACTGACTCAGAATTACAGAACATATTGTGAATAACTTTGGAAGATATAAAACGGCTAAAAAGATAAATAAACATAAAACACGCGCATACACACACACACAAAAACAAAAAAAAAAAAAAAACACACACACACACAAAAAAAAAACACGCTGCAACAACACCACAGTTAACAAACTATAGCAGACCGATGCTCATTTCCTCAACGCATCCGCGTGTTGGTACCATCACGAAAACACATCTATATGATTTTGACCCCCCTTGAACCCCACTTTTATATAGCACAACTGGGGTTTACCGGGGTATATATTAATTTTCTTATTTCTACTCGAAAACATAGATTGTTGGTACTCGTTAGAACCGCCTCATTGAGGCGGTCCTACGAGCACCCACAATCTATGTTGAAAGCAGAAATAAGAAAGATGTGACAATTTTTCCCTTATATTTGACATTTCTATCACTATGTTGGGCGCCATTATATCACATAGGCATGTTTTCTTAATGTTATTAGAACCGCCACAATACGACGGTTCAAACGAGCACCTACAAGTTATGTTGTGAGAATTAATGGGAAAAAGATCACAAATTGTCTTCATAAAAGTAACCTTTTAGGAGATATGAAAGAGTGCACTTTGGAAAAGGGATGTGTCATTATGAAAACACGCCTATACAAATACATTCTAAACTTAAACGCCGAAAAAATGAAAATTTTAAGATGAGAAATTGTATTATTTTTCTTATATCTGCTCAAAATATAGATTATGGGTACTCGTTAGAACCGGCTTATTATTTTTCTTATTTCTGCTTTAAATATAGATTGTGGGTATTCGTTAGAACCGCCTCGATGAGGCGGTTCTAACGAACACCCATAATCTATATTTTATCGGGGCGGTTCTAACGAGTACCCATAATCTATATTTTAGAGCAGGAATAAGAAAAATAAGGTTTACCCCTGTAAACCCCAGTTTTACTGTATAAAAGTGGGGTTTACGGGGGTCAAAATTATATAGGCATGTTTTCATGATGCATATGTCAGTTTCCTTCCCACAAAATGGTCAAACGGTTATACAAAATAATAATAAAGACATTAGCAAAGACAATGACAGTAACAAAACCACAACAGAAGCACCACCTTGGAATGGTAAGTATATATACTTAGGGATGGGGTATAAATCGATTATACGTGCCCACAGCCCTCGTTCCTGTTTGCAAGACTGCTCATGCCCTCTAGGGTGCACATGACTTAGTTATACTTCGCTTTTAACGACAATGCTCGAGACTGACAGTAAACTACAGTAAAATCCCTATATTCAGACCACTTTTGGGACTGTTCAAAAGTTGTCTGAAAGACCACTTTTGAACAGTCCCAAAGGGGGTCCTGACCAGAAAACATTAAAGAAACGGTAAGTGTTCCCTTCAAAATAAACTTTTTATAGCAGAATTAGTCCTAATTTTAGGTGGTCTTTAAAGCGGAATTTCACTGTATTAGAATATGGAAACAATATTTTCTCGGAAATACCACTAAACACTTATTTACCTCTGAGTCAATATAATGTTTATCACACATGTCAATGTCTGGAACAAATAAATTCTGGAGAGACATAATAATCGATAATCATTCCCAGCGTCTTGCCTCTTAATTAGGCTTCTTTCTCACCGACTAGTCTCACAAGAGCTCAATTGAAACATTTGTGGAAATATTTCTGATAAATGAAGTTATCATTAATTTATAATGATGTCGATGCGACTGGTGTCTGCTACAGAATTCTGAGAACTTCATCAGTTTCTATAAAACCGCATTCTCCCAAATGAAAAAAAAAATGTTTAATGAGTGCTGAAGTAGTTTTCACACTATAGCTGAATAAGCCAGCAGTTCTCATCATGTTTACAGGTCCGTGCAATGAACACCCCAATAAACTGAACTTCATATAAAAAACTGGGGTTTACATACATGGCAGTTTATTTATTGCTGCTCCAAGACATAGGTTCTGGGTACTCGTTAGAACCGCCTTGTTGAGGTAAGGCGGTTCTGTTAGAACCGCCACCCCGCCACCGCTTTATTGAGTCGGTTATAACGAGCACTCACAGTCTATGTTTGGAGCTAAAATACGAAACAAATATCACACATTTTCATCAGAAAAGTAACCATTTTGGAGATGACAAAGAATGCGCTATGTTCAACGGATGAAATATCGCAATGCACAATGTTATCCATACGCATAACACACGTATGGGCCATATCTTGAAAAAAAATCTGTCTTCCCGGTTTGCTGACAGGTAAGACAGATGAACGTCTAGTCGCCATCACGAAAACATGCCTATATAATTTTGACCCCCTTGAACCCCACTTTTATATAGTAAAACTGGGTTTCCGGGGGTATACCTTATTTTTCTTATTTCTGCTCTAAAATATAGATTGTGGGTACCCGTTAGAACCGCCCCGATGAGGCGGTTCTAACGAGTGCCCACAATCTATATTTTGAGCAGAAATGAGAAACATATCACAATTTTCCATCATAAAATTACCATTTTTTTCGGCGCTAAAGGTGGCAATGTATTTGTATAGGCGTGTTTGCGTAATGTTAGAACGATGAGCGGTTCTAACGTGTACCCACAATCTGTATTTTGAGCAGAAATAATAAAAATATCACATTTTTTCTTCTTAAAAGTTTCGTTTTTTCGGCGTTAAAAATTTACAAGGTATTTGTATAGGCGTGTTTTCGTGATGGCTACAGAGAGCCACAGGCGGATTGAAAATTTAGGTCGAAAATTTTAAGGCGCAATGCTATCCAAGCAGGGAACTCAAAGCTGAAAGGTGTTGATCAAAATACGCAAATGCGCAGCCTGATCTGAACCTGTAGTGTACGCCAAATGACATTAAACAGTTTTTTACGACGGGGCTCGTGTACGAATCAAATATTTATTTCATGCCTTTGAAAAATTTAATTTTTTTTTTCTGAAGACAGTGTTTTGTATATTTTCTTTGTTGTATCTAAATGATAGAATTCTGACGGGTACCATTTTAGAACCCTCTCAACGAGGATGTATCTCCGTGTAAACCAACTTCTCTCTATATATAAACTTGGGCTTACAAGACTATTTATAACTCGGGCTTGATGTGCAAGAGCGAGGATTGTGACCACGTCAAATCGATTATAGCCCCCATAACTGACAGTTTCAAGGTGGCTCCTCAGCCGTGGTTTATTGCTGTTATAGTTCGTCTTTTTGTCTGTGTGTTGTTTGTGTCTTTTTCGTTTGGATGGCCGTTTGGCCGTTTTGTGGGAGGGTGACTGTCCTTCTGGCTTTCCACGTGTGATGTTTTCGTTTACTTATGTCATGTTCATCTTTCTGTCCCTATAAAGTATCTGATGGAAGGTATCGATTCCTGATGCTTGACTCCATTTCTATATTTTTTGTCGTGGTGTAAGTCCCTCTCATCGCCGCTTTTTGTATATACATGTAGATTTCGTTTTAATTTTTGCACATAGTAGACGGAAACTATCTGTAGGCCGAGATTGTAATTTATAGTCAAACGAATGCGTGTTGTGTAATGAGGCCCCCGGTATACATTGTAGAAGTTCGTCTGCAATTTCGTGTAATGAACATCCCTCTAAACCCACAATATATATTGAAACTGGGTTTACATGGGTATTCATTATTTGTCTAATTTCTGCTCTAAGATATAGATTGAGGTACTCATTAGAACCGCCTCATTGAGCACCAACAACCTATGTTTGGGTATATAAATTAGCAAAATACAGTGAAATTCCGCTAATAAGACCACCTAAAATTAAGACTAATTCTGCTTTAAAAAGCTTATTTTGAAGGCTTCACTTAATCTTTCTTTGTGGTTTCTGCCCACAGTGTCCTCTGGTGAGGGATCATCTTTGGGACTGTTCAAAAGTGGTCTTAAAGACCATTTTTGAACAGTCCCAAAGGTGGACTTAATATAGGAATTTTACTGTATTACAAATTTTTCGTTTAAAAAGTAACCAATTTGGAAAAGAATGCACTACGCCATATCGGAATGGTATAATTACCTCAGATGGCTTTGTGTTTTCTTTCTTTTTTGTGTGTCTTCATGACGCTAAGTATTTCACTTCTTTCGGCGGCCTGTGACGGCTGCGTCCTCTGCTCACCATTATGTAAACACGCCTATTCAAATATATTAAAATTTGTACCACCAAAAAAAAATGTTAAAAAAAATTCAGATAAAAAATTCTGATATTTATCTTATTTCTGCTCAAAGCATAAAGTGTGGGAACTCGTCGGAACCTCTTCAGTTAGGCGGTTCTAACGAGTACACACAGTCTGTGTTTTGAGCAGAAATGAGAAAAATGATGTATACCCTTGTTAAGTCCAGTTTTACTGTATAACAGTGGGGTTTAAGGTGGTCAAAATTATATTGGCGTGTTTTCGTGATGGTATTTCTTGAGTAACTTGTGTTCATTACTATTATTGTTAATGAGTGATTTACTGAATAAAAATAATAATAATTTATAATCATTCAAATAATAATAATAATAATAATAATAATAATACCAACAATAATAATAATCATAATTATAATAATTGTTATTATTATTACTATAATTATTATTATTTTGATTACTATTGTAATTATCATTATTATTAGTAGTATTCATCATGTGAACAAGTCCGTGAAATGTAGTGGTACTAGTAGAAGTAGTAGTGGCCTATATGATTAAAGTCTTTTTGTCATGCATGTAACTTCAAAAACAGCTTGGTTAAGTACTTACTGAGCACATCTGGTAACGTAATAAATTTTTGCAATTTTATTTCGCTACTAAGTGATTTGGAAATGAAAAATCGGATAGAGAAGCAGGCTCCTGAACAACACTTATCTGTCTGTTTTTCATGTTATAACAGCATTAATTTCTCATGGGCCATCGAGAAAGCACGTTTCAGTATTTCTAAATATATCATCAAAAGTCAATCGCTGCTCATCAATCTGATTTTGTTATGCAACTTTCGTAGAAAATTATAACTAATATATAATGCAATGCACGAGCCTGTGCACAAGAGACAAGTTGGCATATGCGTAGGGACACGACTTGGATCAGACAGCCACATGTGCAGTCTACAGTGACTGTCGTTGGCGTCGTCTGTGGAATCTATGCGTTCTGAGAGCAAAACGTAAACCCGATGTTTTGCTTGCAATGGCATAATGCAAAGTTTGCTATACCTTTTCACTCACAAAGGCTTAAATGTCAAAAATGGATTCTTTTACACAATCATGCTAATAAAATGGGAAGGTTAATCGAAGTGTGTCTACTGTTTTTGCTGCACTGAGCAACCACAAAGACACAAACAGATTCAGAAATGATTGCACGACCGGCAGATAAAGCGACCGACTGAAGTCGGTTGATTTCTAAGAGTGCCCTAAAATCATCGTGTCATTCTGTCAGTCTGTCATTCTGTCAGTCTGTCTGTCCGTCCGTAACCTGTTTGTGAAAATTGGTGATAGTGACTTTACCGCTTGGAATATTTAAACAATTTTTGGCATACTGATAGATATCAATGAGATCTAACCAATGAACTTGCAAAATATTACATTCCATTTAGTATAGCCTCGCTGAGGCGAAAAATGTGAAAATTTTCGAACTGCTTCTCCTCGGAAACCGATGGGCCGATTGAAGTCAAATTTCATATGGAGCCTCTATGGGATGGGGGAAACCAAAATTTGCTCATGGGGTCCAGGTCACATGACCAAAATGGCCCCCAAGCCATATATGGTCTGTCTGTCTGTCCGTCCGTAACCCGTTTGTGAAAATTGGTGATAATGACTTAACCGCTTGGAATATTTTAACAATTTTTAGCATACTGATAGATATCAATGAGATCTAACCAATGAATTTGCGAAATATTACATTCCATTTAGTATAGCCTCGCCGAGGCGAAAAATGTGAAAATTTTCGAACTGCTTCTCCTCGGAAACTGTTGGGCCGATTGAAGTCAAATTTCATATGGAGCCTCTATGGGATGGGGGAAACCAAAATTTGCTCATGGGGGTCCAGGTCACATGACCCAAATGGCCGCCAAGCCATATATGGTAAAAACCCTTCAAAAATAGTCTTCTCCAGAACCACTGGGCAGCTTTCCACGAAACTTGATAAATAGCATCTGGGACGTAGGCCCATCATAAATTGCTAAAATAGTGACCCTGGGTTGACCTTGACCTTCTTTGTGCCTAGGTCAAACTTTGACATATATGCTTTTGTTGGAATATTTAAACAATTTTTGGCGTACTGATAGATATCAATGAGATCTAACCAATGAACTTGCGAAATATTACATTCCATTTAGTATAGCCTCGCCGAGGCGAAAAATGTGAACATTTTCGAACTGCTTCTCCTCGGAAACCGTTGGGCCGATTGAAGTCAAATTACATATGGAGCCTTTATGGGATGGGGAAAACAAAATTTACTCATGGGGTCCAGGTCACATGACCAAAATGGCCGCCAAGCCATATATGGTAAAAACCCTTCATAAATAGTCTTCTCCAGAACCACTGGGCAGATTTCCACGAAACTTGATAAATAGCATCTGGGACGTAGGCCCATCATAAATTGCTTAAATGGTGACCCTGGGTTGACCTTGACATTCTTTGTGCCTAGGTCTAATTTTTAACACATATGCTTTTGTATTGGAAAAGTGAGAATGCATTTTATCCTGCAAACGATTCAGAATACAGTACTAAAGTATAAGATATATTTTTGCTCCTTACGATAAGGCGCATTTATTGGGGGAACCGTTTTAGGTCCAGGTCACATGACCAAAATGGCCGCCATACCCATATATGGTAACACTCATAAAGCTAAAAGCATCCGGCGGGTCGTGCACTTCAGCTGAAGCACTGGTTTTGTTTTATATCTGGATCCTGTAATGTCACGGAGCATGACGAAATTATAAGCTATGGTGTGAGAAGAAAGAAACAAACTCTTTAGGTTTGCCAATTGGGAGGATTGGAAATAGATAGCAGCTATCAGTTATACGTTTTACTGTTTTCTTTTTGTGTCCAGCGTCTGGTCGTTCTTAGTCTGGTAGTGCCTATAGAGAATTGTAGTTCTAGACATTTGCAAACAGAACTGTTTAGTCGAAACTATTTCAAACTCCACCACCAAAACCCAAAGCGGATCTAAACTCCCACACAAACCGAACAAACATTAATTTCAAAATGCTTTGGTCTATGCATGAGCTTATTACAGGTGGCACTTGGTCTACACCTACTGAGGGCACAGTACATGTATTAGGTTAAAACATTATTTATTATAAACACCGCCTCATTAGCGGTTCCAACGAGCACTCGCAAAGCCCCCTCAACCGATGTTTGCAGTGTAAATAAGAAAAAGTATCGCGGATTTTTATTAGAAAAGTAGACATTTTGGAGATGTGAAAAAAATGCACTTTGTCGCACGAAATTGTTATTGTAATAAAGCCCCTATTTATATGCAGAGAAAAGTGGAGTTTGCCGTGGCATACATTATGTTACTTATTCTTGCTCATAAACATAGACTGTGTGTACTAATTAGGACAGTCTTCTGAGAAATAAAGCACACTGTGGTAAAATCATAAAAAACTATCACTTTTACAACTATAAATGAAAGCATTACGCCACATAGGTGCGTTAAGCCCCCGCCCATAGGGGCTTGAAGAAATATATGGACTGCATGATGCTTCCACGCAGAGCTGAATCCGGCCCGCACACTAGTACTGGTAAACCGCTTAGAGGATCTAAGCCTGTCCAGGAACCGCGGTGCGAGGCGGACCGTCCATGCTAATAAACCCTATTGGTTTAATTGGGCGACAGGGCTTGAGATGTCATTTCACCTCAATGTCGGGTAAAAGTCCCACAAAAGTGGAAGCAGCGTCTCCAAAATGACCTTTACAGTGTTGACGGGGACCTCAAATCAAACAAAAATAGATGCGTTATCCTAATTAGCAAAAATATATAGAGGATCTTACATGAGTGTTCATGTATTATTGAATTTATTAAACGAGTTGAGGAAAAGGGATAAAATGCGAGGCTGTGCCGTGCATTTTATCCCTTTTCCTCAACTCGTTTAATAAATTCAATAATACATGAGCACGAATGCAAGATTCTATTTATCATATGACATTCAAAACGCATTTTATTCACGATTGTTTACCAAAATATTAATATTCCGCCATTAGTAAACGCGACCTCGTTAAGGACGTCGTACATGTAACGTTACGGAATGTATCTAGCTAATTTGCATATTTAATCCACAAGTGTATCATCAAAAATATTACATGGCGTTATTACACTCTCAGACGCGAGGTCATATGATAAATATGAATAAACAACAAAAGTAGTGCTCACACAAGCTTTGAAAATAGAAATTCTAAGTGAAAAATGCCATGCATCTTTCAAAAGGATCACACATTAAAACCCACATCCATCACATGTACAAACCGTATAAAGAATAGCCTAGTATATTTCATTTTATATGTGGTGTTTACATGGCTATACATTATTTCCTTTCACGCATGCATAGACAGACGAGAGTGTTCGATAGCGGTCTTTCACCCCCCTGTAAACTTTACCTCTAAAATATCGAAATTTTAAGATGAAAATTGTAATATTTTTCTTATTTCTGTTCAAAATATAGATTGTGGATACACGTTAGAACCGTCAGATCGAGGCGGTTCTAACGAGTACCACCAATCTATATTTTAGAGCAGTAATTAGAAAAATAAGGTTTACCCCTGTAAACCCCAGTTTTACTATGTAAATGTGGGGTTCAAGGGGGTCAAAATTATATAAGCATGTTTTCTTGATGTGATAAGAAAGATAGAAGGTAAGAAAAAAAAAGAAATGTCTTCGCTGCGTGCAAATGAAATGCTACAAAAAGAAATGCTCTGTGAAAAGGTGACTCTTTTGAAGCAAGGACTTCAACACACAACTGAAAACCGTAGAATACACACGTTTTCTTTTCTAGGCCAGACTGGATTAACCCTTACATCACGTGAACAAGTCCGTGAAATGAAGAACCACCTGTACCCCACTTTATATAGAGAAAACTGGGGTTACCGAGGTATACAGTATTTTTCTTATTGCTGCCTCAAGACATAGGTTGTGGGTACTCGTTAGAACCGCCTCAACCAATACATAGGTTGTGTGTACTCGTTAGAACCGCGGTTCTAACGAGTTAGAACCGCGGTTCTAACGAGCACCCAAAACCTGTTTGCAGTATTTTTAAGAAAAATATTACGAATTTTCATCAGAAAAGTAGCAAGTTTGGAGATGTGAAAAAAATGCACTATGTCGCACGGGTGTGTTATCGTAATGAAATATTTCAAAATTACCCAATGGAATCAATGATCCCAAAGGACCACAAAATACAGTAAAATTACGCTTTTAAAAGCTAATACAGAAGGTTTCAGCTATTTGTTCCTTTGTGTATTCTACAGCATGTGTCTGCTAAGCAGAGACCACCGTTGGTACTGTTCAACAGTTGTCTTAAAGACCACTTCTGAACAGCCCCAAAGGTGGTCTTAATATAGGAATTTTATTGTTTAACCCACACTATAATGAAGGCCAAGGAGACTTCTTGATGAAGCACAGGGAGAATTTTTACGGCCACCACACCACACCCTTAACACCAGACGTGGTGAAGTTAAATGTTTTTTGAATATGTGATCCTTTAGAAGGAAGGACTACAACAACAAAGTACTGAAAACCGTAGAGTGTACAGTGTTTGTTTTTTCAAGGTCAGACTAGCAAAATAGAAGTGGAGGCAATGATCAGGAATCGATACAATTAACCCACAGCTCCCATCAGAGACACCAAAGGGAAAGAAACACAAACATGAAACGACAGACCCTAATGTAAACATCAATAGCGGCCTTGAAAGCCAAAAGGACAGTTACTTTCCCACAAAATAGGTATCCTAAATAAAATATTATAAGCGACACAAACATCCAAAGACAAACCACAACAAAAATAAACCGCGACAGAAGAACCGCCTTGGAACGGTCAGCGGAAACGAATTACAATGAAGGGGGCGGTGGGGGCGGGGTGGGGGGGGGCTTAAATCGATTTTACGTGGTCATTATCCTCGCCCTTACTTCCGTCGCGATTAAGACAAATAATTTGTTCAGTCCGCATGAAGTCCTCCTCACTCATCAGTGCAACATCTCCGTGAACACAAAAATCAAACAAGTACAGAGATGAAACAACGGTGAGGACTCGACAGCAAAAAAAAAAAAAAAAAAAACACAAAGAAAAAAAAACACTGAAATGCTGGAGCAAAAGAAAACCAACAGTTAGACTCCGACCAATTAGGCCTCCTCATTTAATGCCGCGCACAGTTACAGGGCCGTCTCAATCAACCAAACGAGAAAGAACTTGAGACGTACACGTAGTGATTCGAAGGCACACACAAATTAAGACAAACGCCGACACCCAATTCCAATACACATAAGGAGATTTCCGTGGGACCGCTAGCAAAACTAATTCTGGGAAAAATGGATGAAGTGGGGATCCAATTTTGCAGTTTACGCCTAATCAAATAAACCCCTCGAACTCGAAGCGAATTCCTACATTATGACAATGGCAACCATCACGAAAACGCGCCTTTATTAATTTGACCCCATTTAAACCCCACTTTCATACAGTAAAACTGGGGTTGACAGAGGAATACATTATTTTTTATATATCTGCTCTAAAATATATAATGGGGGTACTCGTTAGAACCGCCACGATTAGGCGGTTCTAACTTGTGTCCACAATCTATATTTTGAGCAGAAATAAGAAAAATATCACCATTTTTCATCTTAAAATTTTGGATTTTTCGGCGGTAAAAGTTACAATGAAAAATGTATTTGTATAGGCGTGTTTTCGTATTGGTATGGCTAAAGATTATGTCATGTCAGCAACATACATACTAAAACAACCATTCATGAATAAGGGTTGATGACTCAGCAACGATTTGACATCAGAGCGGATAACAATTGTATTAAACTGCCCAGGGAAATCATAAAGTATTGAGTAATACCTCATAAAGTACATATTACTAATTAATTGTTACCTCAACAATGATTAATATAACATCAGAGATTGATAAAAAGCAAAACCAAAAACGCAACATGTTCGACTTCAACAAACACGTTGAACAAGCTGAAGACCTGAATTCGACACAGAATGATAGAAGCCAAGGACATCACGAAAACAAGCCTATATAATTCTGACCCATTGCACCCCACTTTTATATTGTAAAACTGGGGACTGGGGTAATTCTTAGTTTCGTATATCTGCTCTAAAATAAAGATTGTGGGTACAGGTTAGAACCGCCTCGATGAGACGGTTCTCATTACGAAAACACGCCTATACAAATACATTGCCACCTTTATCGCCGAAAAAATGAAGATTTTAAGATGGAAAATTACGATATTTTTCTTATTTCTGCTCAAAATATAGACTGTGGGTACTCGTTAGAACCGCATAATCGAGGCGGTTCTAACGAGTACCCACAATCTATATTTTAGAGCAGAAATAAGAAAAATAAGTTTTACCCCAGTTTTACAATATAAAAGTGGGGTTCGAGGGGGTCAAAATTATACAGGCATTTTTTCGTGATGTAACGTAAACCTACAATCTATATCATTTTTTGAGCAGAAATAAGAAAAATATCACATTTTTTTATATAAAATTTTCCATTTTAGGCGGTAAAATTCGCAATGTATTTCCATACATATGTTTCCGTAATGATTCGCCATTTGAGCCGCCGCAAGCGAAACTTAGGCTTTCGACATTCATGCTCGGCGACGTCTCGGATCAGCCCGTGTGTATACCTTTATATTTCTAACGCTTTTCTCATCTTTCTCGTGATTTTTGTATTCATTTAACTTTTTTTGCCTGAGTAGCTTTTTTATATCAATTTTGTTTCTAATAAGTTGCTATCTGTTACTGCATCCGTTGTGTAGTGGTTATGTTACTCGCCTCATAAACAAGAGGACGTGGGTTCGATCGCGGGCTTCTCCAGACTTTCGGATTAGTCTTTAAAGGTCGTTTATCACGAAAATTTACATATTTCTAGTTTAAAGTATATTGAGAGAAGGCATGAAGAGGAAAATTTTACTGAAAATCTAAAAAATAAATACCCCTTCGTACCAAAGTTATGCTCATGTATATCTCATACCTACCTATTTTCCTCTAAGTGTAACCTCCCTTGAATTGTGGTTGATTTAGACCCACAATGCAATATATTGTGACATCATAGTGGATTTTAACTTTTCAATAAACTTTAAAACTGACATAATTTAATTTCGATAATATTTTCATATATTTTTCTATTGGTCACAGATTGTTGTGAATCTTATTAATAACTTGGGGTATAAATTTGAAATTTCGTTTCGAAATAAAGGCTTTTATTTATGTTTTAAATGAAACTTTAAACCATTTAAAACAAACAAATAATTTATAATTTCTTTAGTTAAGTTAATAGAAATGCTGTTTGAATATCTTCTAAACACATAACCTTCAATTGCATGCCGTTTAATCTACATACAAACATATAATATGAAATTTAAACTTTTAAACAAATTACTTAAATTTTTATTTATAAATAGACCCTAGGTTTGAAAAAAGAGGTTTGATTATTAATATTGACAGATGGTTAAGTAATTATTATAAAACATCAGATATTTTGATTGTTAACTGCAACTATGACGTCATTAAATACTTCATGAATATTAATGAGGCAGTTTGGAGTTGTTCTCCCTTTTTGAAATATGTCAGACTTAAAATTGTCTCAGAAACTAATAATGATAATTTGATCCGGTTTTCAGATTTCGCTTTCCTACAGCAATGCGCTTTTAGTTCTCAATGTTTTCAATACCGTGATAAATGACCTTTAAACCGAATTCCCGTCTCCGTATGACCTTACATCACGTGAACATGTCCGTGAAATAAAGACACCCCCCCCCTAAACCCCACTTTATATAGAGAAAACTGGGGTTTAAGGGGGTAAACATTATTTTCCTTATTCCTGCTCCAAGACATAGGTTGTGGGTACTCGTTAGAACCGCCTCAATGAGGCGGTTCTAACGAGCATCCAAAACCTATTTTTGAGTATAAATTAGAAAAATATCACAAATTTTCATCAGAAAAAATACCTTTTTTGAGGTATGAAAAAATGCACTATATCACACGGATGTGTTATTGTAATGAACAATTAGAAAACTAAGACAGCATAATGCATACCCTATATAAATTATTTTCCCTATATAAAGTGGAGGTTTGAGAGTATCCATTACCTGAACTTGTTACCATTACGAAAACACGCCTATTCAAATACATTGCCATTTTTTTTGCCAAAAAAAGAAGAAATTTTAAGATAAAAAATTGTGATATTTTTCTTATTTCTGCTCAAAACATAGATTGCGGGGACTCGATAGAACCGCCTCGACGAGGCGGTTCTATCGAGTACCTACAATCTATGTTTTTTGAGCAGAAATAAGAAAATAATGTATACCCCCTTAAATCCCAGTTTACTATATAAAAGTGGGGTATGAGGGGGTCCAAATTATATAGGCGTGTTTTCGTGATGCAATGACGAAAATGTCATTTTGGTGTCACTTCAACGGCATTGTGTCTCATAGGTTTGTTTTCGTAAGAGAAGATTCCTAAGTTTCTGTGGTCAACTTTTCCGTCATTGAATTTCGACATGTCCATAATTAGTCCTATACACAGGTTTAGTCAGTTATCATAAACAGGGTGGGTTGCTATGATGGCTCATTATGAGACATCTCATCTGAATGTACATGCTTGTTCGGGGCTATAGGAGTGACAGGGTTGATTGTCTCGTCACAGTCCCCTTTCAAACTAAGATATGATTTTAGTTCATCCACCAAGTTTGTTGATCCGTTATAGCCCCAGACAGAAGCTGTGGTGATGTCAATTGAGGGATAATCTGTCTCATTTCGGGTTAGCAACATATGTTCATAGCAGCAGATAAGGTAGGTATTTTGTGATAATTGAAGGATAGTTTCCTTTTTCTCCATATAAACCTATGCTGTAGGTATTCTTTAGAAATACCCACAACATAGGTTTTTATGGAGATCTGACAAAATACCAACCTTATCTGTTGCTATGTATGTTGTAGGTACTTGGCGATTCTTTAAAGTTCTAACTCACAGGTCTTCAGAAAGAAATAATAACACTATCCTTTAGTTATCTTAAAGTTTCTCATCTTCTCTGGAGCTATGATCATGAAATAATATACTTATCTTTTCGTGCGAAAAGTTTTCATGAATAGTTAATGCATGCATAATGTTGTGAGAAAGGATTACAACATTCGATCAGCTGACATTTCCAATTCCGCCGCCTACTCGCAGATGTTTGTGTTTGCTCTTTTATCACTTATCGATTTCGTCCTAGAGAACAGAAGTTGCCAATATCTGCTGAAGACGTGTTTGTTGTTATCACAAGCGGTCAGCAAGGCTTTGGCTCACTGTATGCGTTTTACCCACTATTAATTACTTCCTGTCTAATTGCGTTGACAAGACTCTCTGTGGGTAATAAACACCCCAGTTAACCCCACATTATATAGAGCAAGTTGGGTTTCTGTCTTTGGTTTGGCCGAGTGGAGTCCAATCCAACTTGATTTTCTTTTCCTCCAGCATTTCAGTTATTTCATGCTGTCGAGTCCTCGTCGTTGTTTCATCTCTGTATTCGTTCTTCTTTTTTATGTTCTCAGAGATGTTGATCTGCATCACAAAACACGCCTATATAATTTTGACCCCCTTGAATCCCACTTTCATAAAGTAAAACTGGGGTTTCCGGGGGTATACCTTATTTTTCTTATTTCTGCTCTAAAATATAGATTGTGGGTACTCGTTAGAACCGCCTGGATGAGGCGGTTCTACCGAGTGCCCATAATCTATATTTGGAGCAAAAATAAGAAAAATATCACAATTTTTCATCATAAAATTTTCATTTTTTTTCGGCGATAAAAGTGGCAATGTATTTGTATAGGCGCGTATGCGTAATGGATGGGTTAGGAGCCCATCATGTGAACTGACCAAATTATTTGTCTGAACAACGACAGAACCAAGGGCGAGGATTGTACCCCCACCCCAGTAGAAACAAGCTACAGTAGAACGTCGATGGCTCGAACACCGAAGGCTCGTTTACCATGGATGTGTCGAACCCATTCTTGAGCCCCTAGCGGAATCCTCTACATAAGAAATAGTGGGTGATAATTAAGGAGATTTTAGTCTTTTATCTTGCAAATGTATGCTGTTTGTACTCGTTAGAATCGCCTCGATGAGGCGATTCTTATGAGTACACACAGCAAACATTTTTATTATAGAACACCGAAAAGATGTCTAAAAATATCTCGTTATGCCTCCTGAAAGTAACCTCAGTGGCTCGAACTACCCCTGTCTCGAACAGATTTTCGAGGTCCCAAAGGTGTTCGAGCCATTGAAGTTCGACTGCACTGACCGTTCCAATGCGGTGCTTGTGTTGTGGTTAATTATTGTTATTGTTTGTCTTCTCTGCTAAAATATTATTATTTTGGTCAACCGTTTGACAATTTCCGCAAGTGAAGTTTTAATTATGTTAAAGTTGTTTTGTGTTGGTGCTTTCCCCTTTGGTGTCTTGGATGGAGACGTGAGGTAACTTATTCCCAACAATTGCCTTCACTTCTGTTTTACGAAGGCCTGCATAGTTTTCTTTATTCTACCTTAAAGCATAGGTTGTCTGATCTCGCTATAATAGTCTCGATATATGTTTTTAACATTCATGTGTTCATGCGCGTTATCATGCATGAACACTGCTCAGCCAGAATTATAGCCACAACTTTTATTTAAAACGTAGCATTAGGTTAAATATCTGCAACTAGAACTATTCAAACAAATAATTCATTTTCCACCGAAATTGTAACTACAACTTCAACAATACTAACTTCTAGCGTGTGTGTGTTTGAGTTTTACGCCCCAGCAACAGCTAAGGACATACAGAGACGGGATGTCGGTTTAAAGACCCATCCGAAAGTCTGGAGAAGCCCGGGATCGAACCTGTAATCCCTGGTTTATGAGGCGAGTAGCATAACCACTACACCACGGAGGCTTCTTCCATGCATGCGGTAATCGGATGGCAAATTGTTGTTACATAACAAATTTCAGTAAATGGCAGATTTGATTTCCTTTAATGAACTCTAATTTTTCAGCTTCATGTGTCACGATATTTTTATGGGTTAACTCTTACACAGAATTGTACGTAGTCCACTAGTTCGAGCTATGCACCGCGCATGACATAAAGGTGCTTTGATTTGAGAAGATTAGCGTTTGCAAGGCTTTTAGCTCCACTTCTAGATATTTGGATGATTTATTAAAAATTGATAATACCTATTTCGATGGTTTGATCAGTCAGATTTACCCCCAGAACTTCTGTAACATAAGGCAAATTCTTCTGATACCTAGGTCCCGTTTTTTGATTTACATCTATCTATTTTGGTTGGGTTTGTTTCGTGCAAAACATCGCGATTTTGAGATTGTAAAGTTTCCTATTTTGGATGGCGATGTTCCTCGTGCGCCATCCTATGGCGTTTATATTTAGCACTTAATTCGATTTGCCAGAGTGTGTAGTCATGTAACTGACTTCAACACTCGTAATGAATTACTAACGGTTAAACTTCTTTATCAGGGTGATCAGTAGTTTAAATGACGCAAAGACTTTTCAAAATTTTCTAGACGCCATTCTGATCAAATTTCAAACTTCAATATTGGATTTAAATCTCTTCTGCAACAAGGTCTATCGCAACCCGCATTTTATCGCGACTTAGTATATAAATTCAGAAAAAAATATATAACCGCAATGACTTCAGCACCCAATTTCGTAAAATCATTCTTCGATATAAAAAGATTTGGTACAACATAAATGTTATACGACAGACTGCATGCATGGTAGGTAACCCAATCACGGTTGACAACTTTGCTTCCCTCTTTAATTGCACGCCGGTGGGTAAGGCCTCAGATTCTATGACGGTTCCAACGTAAAGGCTTATTGAGAATTAGAGATCCAATTCAAGGTATTGTTGGTTGGTGCCTGATGATCTGTCTCTGGTTGGGCCCATCGGAGTCTAACTGTTGGTTTTCTTTTGCTCCAGCATTTTAGTGGTTTCTTGCTGTCGAGTCCTCGCCGTTGTCTCTCCTCTGTGGTTGTTTGATTATTTGTAGTCACGGAGATGTTACACTGATGAGTTAGACTGGCCTTCATGCGGACTGAACAAATTATTTGTCTAAATCGCGACGGAAGTAAGGGCGAGGATTGTGGCCATATAAAATCGATTTAAGCCCCCCAGTGGAATTCGTTGCTGACCGTTCCAAGGCGGTTCTTCTATCGCGGTTTGTTTTTGATATGGTTTGTCTTTGGTAGTTTGTGTCCCTTATTTTATTTTGGATATCCTATTGGCCATTTTGTTGGAAAGTAACTGTCTTTTTGGCTTTCCGCTGTTGGTGTCGATTAGGGTCTGTTGTTTCATGTTTGTGCGTTTTTCCCTTTGGTGTATCTGATGGGAGCTGTGGGTTGATTGTATTGAGTCCTGATCATCGCCTCCACTTCTATTTCAAAGTAATGTTCTTTTCACTGCTTGGTGAAAAGATTTTTATGTTACTTGGTGTTCCGCCAAGTTTTTCTGTCTATAACATTTCTTAAATAACTTTTTTGATCCAAACAGAGATTTTTTTTTTCAAAACTTTTATTTTGATGGTTTCTTGTTCACTTTCTGTGTTGCCAATTCTCATTAACCAAAACGCATACGACTTTATTGAAACTGACAGCGTCCTCGTCAAGACAAATTAGCCTTACCAAGTAAACGTTTAACGGAACTGTAAACAACCTATGATTAGGAACAAGACAAAATCCTTTGACAATGCTTAGCCTATTTCCATTGGTGCAGCCTTATAATACTTATCTCATTTGAACAGCAGGCACAGATTGTCAAAAATACGCTCTGACGAAAGGGAAAAAGTCCGTCACTGTGTTAACAACGAAACTCGATTTCGATTCGAGGCTGCTAACTCATCTTGCAGTTTGTGCTTTTATTAAGGAATGCACATGTATCCTTCTTAGTTGATGCATTGATCGGTACACGCGTCCCAACCGACCTTTCAAGCCAAGTTGCTAGAGGGAACAATATTGAGACACACACGCACAGACATGAGCTTGATTTCATCAATCTGAAGTCAGATACATTTTGTGTGTTTTGTTTTTTCTTTTTCTGAGCTCAGTTGTTCGAGGCAGTGAATGTCAGTGAATTTGACGGGATCGTTAAATGTTCTACAGAGGACAATATTTAAACAATTTTGTACTGACTGGAATCTATCACCTTTAATCATATGACGTCGCGTCTGAGAGTGTAATAACGCCATGTATTATATTCGATAATACACTAGTGGAATAAATATGCAAATTAGCTAGATATGTCCCGTAACGTTACATGTACGACGTCCTTAACGACGTCGCGTTTACTAATGGCGGAATATTGACATTTTTGTAAACAACCGTGAATAAAATGCGCTTTAAATGTCATCTGATGAATAGAATCTTGCATTCGTGCCCATGTATTATTGAATTTATTAAACTCGTTGAGGAAAAGGAATAAAATGCTCGGCACAGCCTCGCATTTTATCCCGTTTCCTCAACTCGTTTAATAAATTCAATAAATACATGAACACTCATGTAAGATCCTCTATATATATAGCACAATTCAATTTAAAATGTTTTGGGTGTAAGGTTCTTTATTATTAATTTGGACAATGGCTGAACCTCTTTGCCAACAGTTAAGGCACTGCACTGTTAAACAACTACCCGTTTGAAATGGGTTAATAGCAAATATAATATGGTTGCAAAGTGCTAGTAGCGTTTGCTATGCAAATTTCTTCAGTGAAAGTATTGATGTGAATACTGAAAAAATTGATAATTACAGTGTTTTATAATATGACGTCGCGTCTGAGAATGAAATAACGCCACGTAATAAATTCGATAATCCACTAGTGGATTAAATATGCAAATTAGTTAGATACGCCACGTAATGACTCCTTCACGGCGTCATGTTTACTAATGGCGGCGTATTGACGCTTTTGTAGCAAAATCCTGAATAAAAAGCCTTTTAAATGTCATATGATAAATAGAATCTTGCATACGTGCTCATGTATAATTGAATTTATTAAACTGGTTGACGAAAAGGGATAAAACGCAAGGCTTTTCCTCAACTCGTTTAATGAATTCAATAATATATGAACACTCGTGTAAGACCCTCTATTTTACGAGGACAGTTCAAATATGAATGCAACTAAGCACATACAAATGATTCCGTGATAGATCTCGATGAAAAATTTATTTTGTCCCCTCAAAGTATTCCCCTTTAACAGATATACAAACGTTTAGTCTTCTGATCCAATCATTGAATGCATTTTGGTAGTGATTTTCGAGGTATACTATGAAGGCACTGGAATATTACAGAACCGAGATGTTTGCGCTGTACAACTTTTCGACCAGAAAGGTATTTTTTCAGCCGCGGGAGCAAAAAAAAAAACGTCACACAGGGCAAGGTCAGGGGAATACAGGGGGTGAGGGAGTTTAACAACCTTTTCCTGCTTCAGATAGTCTTGTACAATGAACACCTTGTGCGATGACGCATTGTCATGTAGCAATCTGACATTGGCCAAACCAGTTTCGGGTCTTCGTTCTTTGAAATATTTCTTCAATTTTCGAAGAACTTTATTCTTGTAAAACTTCGCATTTACAGATTTGCCTTTAGGCACAGCAACCTGAATAGCAGGGCCCTGATTTGAAAAGAATCTGGCATACATTACCTTCTTGACGCTCATGGTCCACTTTGCAATGCATGGTCTTTTGCAATACTTTGTTGCCCATATTTTGTTCTTAATCTTTCGTTTTGGCTCAAAAAAGTGAACCCATGTCTCGTCACCTGTGACGACATTAGCGAAAGACCGTGCATTGTAATTTGGAAACTTTTAAGCAACTTCTTGGCTCACTGAACGCGTGTCTTTTTCTGCTCATCTGTCAACAGATGGGGAATCCATCTAGCACAGATCTTTCTCATTTTCAAATCCCGTTTCAGAATTGTATGAGCTGCTCCTAATGAGATGCCAACCATACTAGCTATTTGCCTAGTGGTGTATCGTGCATCGGTAGCAACTATTTCTTTCACTCTAGCAACCATCTTGGCAGATGTTGCTCTTTTCGGCCGACGATCATGTGATGCATCTTCTGTTGAGCCTAGCCCACAGCCGAATTTCTTACACCAACGAAAAACTGTCGGAAAAGACATTTCATTATGCCCATAAACCGAACATATTTCATCAAAAATGTCTTTGCACCGTATACCAAGAATACAACGATTCTTAACATAGGTCCGTATTTCAACGACGTACTCTGACCTTCTTCCAACCATGTTTTGTATTAGTATACAAGAGTAGACAGTGTTTATCGAACTACAACATTGCTAAAGTGCACGGATTTTAACAAGTTTGGTATCAATGTATAGGTTAAATGTTTTTCTACGCTGAGATATCTATTTCCAGGTGATTTTCGCATTAGTGCATGAGAAAACGTTCTGCTTGCATTCATATTTGAACAGTCCTCGTATGCAGCACAGCGAAGACTCGTTGAAGAAAAGTGATAAAATGCACGACAGATCCTCGCATTTTATCTCTGTCCTTAACTTGTTCAATAAATAATACATGAACACTTTTGTAAGTCCTCTATAACACTTACGTTTGATTTATAAACTTGAACTGTATCGAATTGCTCAAAGCATCGTGAAGGGGTGGCTCGGTGCGGCAAAGGTGAAGTGTCACTTGGGCGCCCATCTGATGTTGGCTTACAATTGGACAAGGCCTGTTCTCCAAGACGGAGAATAATATAAGAATCTTACCTGCGTGAGGGGTGGATGCAGAAATCCATCCCGATGGTCACTGTCCGGCATCACAAGGATTGCCGAGTGATGACGGACAGTTATCCCGAGAGACGGATTTTCCGATCCACCCCTCAAACACATGTAGGATTCTTTTTCTTGCATGCCCCCACGTGTGGTCTGCAAAGTGTATTATAAGCCGTTTCCCTGACCCTTGGCATCTTGGTATTGATATAACATTTTAGGAAACCCAAAGTTCTGTTTGCATTTCTGGCGATCCTGTCTTTGTGTGAGTACCAGGTGAGGCCACATGAAACATCAACCCCAGGTACTTGGTACTGGTAATCTTCTCGAGCACATGGTGTGTGTAAGCGCATTTGATAGGCTTTTTCGATCTGGTCACCTGTACCACATGACCCCTCGTCGCGCAATGGAAGAGGGAAGCATAACTGGGTTAAAAACTAGACATGCCACTTATACTGTATCCATTTCTTTTATGGCGTTTGATGATCTTTTATAATTGAAAATCTGAAAATCAGATTTCATTTTTTTTTTCGAAATTTTTAAAACCGAATCTCCATAAAACTGTCGTTCTGATATGCCCTGTTGCAGACGTGTCTTTAAGCAAGCCCTGTCGCCAAATGAAACCTGAAACCAATAGGGTTTATATGAATGGACGGTCTAACTTGCGTTGCTTCAAATTTTGTGGGTCGTTTACATGATACTGAGATGGAATGACATCTCAAGCCCTACCGCAAAATGAAACCGAAAGGCTTATATGCACTGGACAGTCTCACTCACACCACTTTGTCTGGACAAGCTTTCAGCTTCTAAGCGGTTTCCTTGTCCTCATGTGGGGTCCGGTTTAGCTCTGCTTTGAAACATGTACAAGTGTGCTATATATCTATACCCTGTGACATTGATAGCGGTATATTTCTCTATAGCGGCAAACTGTTGGGGCACATACATGTATACTGTCATTATGACGAGGGTGATTTGTAGGAGCAAAGTGTTCTATATTACTCAAAAAGCAAACACTTTGGCGCTGATCAGATTTCGCGGATGAGCAGGCTGATCTGCACCTGTGTTGTTCATAATTTTCAAAGATTAGTTTTCGCATGACGTGGTTCATTTGATTGGTTTCATCTGCAAAAATTCTTTTCGGCTCATCCACACACCATGACTAGCGGTCTGGACGTCAAGTAGTCGTCACTAATAATCTCAAAAGGCCCCGATAAATGTCTGTTTCGTATCCGTTCATGCTTCTTTTGGCATTTGAATGTTCGGACTGGAAACTGATAGTCTAAAATGATTAATACAACAAGACAACTGCAGAGTTAACTGACTTGTATTCTGTTAAGACAATATGAGATGATATAACCGCTTCGGTAACGGGCCTCCGTGGCCTAGTGGATAAGAGCGCTGACTCTTAGTCATTAGGTCTCTCACAGCCGTAGGTTCGAGCCTCGCTCGGGCCACGTGTGAGACGGCAAGTTCTGCAACGGAAGGTCAGGTGGTTTTTCTCCGGGTACTCCGGTTTTCGCTCACCTCTGATTAACGTTCGGCTCGATATGAGTGAAATTATCTTGAAAGGGCCGTAAAACCCAAACCAAAAAAAAAAAAAAATAACCGCTTCGGTAACCCAGCAGGCACAGTTCGCTTGGGTGGTGTCAAATCAACGTCAGTGCAACGTCATGACGTTGCATAAAGGTCGTGACGTTGCACCGTTGATGTGTCGTTGTATGAAGGTCATGACGTTGCACCGACGTTGGTTTGACGTCATAATTACGTCATATGCCTGCTGGGTGATGATGAAATTACTTATCTCTCCATTCAGGACCATTTTCCGAGCCTACCCTCAGAGAATTTGTTTGATTTGAGGTTTAACGCCCCAGTCAACACTGTATAGGTCATTTTTGGGACGCTGCTTCTAATTTCGTGGGACTTTTACCCGACATTGCGATGAAATGACATCTCAAGCCCTGACGCCCAATGAGCCAATAGGGTTTCTAAACAGGCACTGCCTTGCCTAGGCAGGCCTAGATCCTCGAAGCGGTTTACCAGAACTCGTGTGCCGGTCGGTTTCAGCTCTGCCTGGAAGCATCATGCAGCCCATCTATTTCTTTAAGCCCCGATGGGCGGGGCCGATAGGTTTTGGGTACTCGTTAGAACCGCCTCTGGGAGGCGGTTCTTACGAGCATCCACAACGTATGCTTGGAATATAACTATCAAAAAATCGCCAATTTTCATCGGAAAAGTAGCCATTTTGGAGGTATGAAAAAGTGCAATATTTCACACAGGTATGTTATCGTAATGGCTGTCGATCCTTTCGATGTTATTATTTCACTATTTTTGTATTAAACATGCATGGATATGCCACATAGGACTGTCATCCCAATGCTTCAGTTCAGCCAAAAAATCAGTACTAATGGTTACATGTTGAGTTCATTACCGTTGATATTTCCAACCTGATTACTTCATCAAATATCAGAAACCTCTAGAGATATAAAATAAAGCAAAACTCAGTTTGTTCCTCTATATATGACTCTTGATTACGATAGCAAATAAACAGCCATCAATTATGACTTCCGTGATTTTTCATCAGCAAAAAATTAAAAGATGAAAAGGAAAAAAAATACAATTATGTTACCATTTGAATAGATGCGTTAAACGAATTAAGATAATTTTAGTTGATTGCGCAAACCAAAGAGGAAATTGAAAACGATATGGAGAATAAAAGAGCCTATTTACAAGAATACCGAACTACAGGACTGAAAATAATCAATGTAATGTTATTAAGTCGCTTGTATGAAACAAATAGAAATAAATGAGGTCTGCCATGAGGTAATCATTGTTTATTGAAAACGAGATCGCATGGGATCTTAATAGACACCGTTATACATATCGAAAACAGCAGTGATATTCAAGTAGACGTCAACGTTGCTGTCAGAATTTCTAAAAGGAAATAATACTAATCTTTGCCACTCTCTGGGCTAACATCACGAAAACACGCCTATATAAATTTGACCCTCATAACCCACTTTCATACAGTAAAACTGGGGTTTGAAGGGTGTTTCTTGCTGTCGAGTCCTCACCGTTGTCTCACCTCTATGGTTCTTTGATGTTTGTGTTCACGGAGATGTTGCACTGATGAGTTAGGAGGCCTTCATGCGGACTGAACAAATTATTTGTCTAAATCGCGACGGAAGTAAGGGCGAGGATTGTGGCCACTTAAAAACGATTTAAGCCCCCCAGTGGAAATCATTCCACTGACCGTTCCAAGGCGGTTCTTCTGTGGCGGTTTATTTATGGTGTTGTTTGTTACTTACTGTGTGTATCACTTGTGTCTTTTTATTTTGGATGGCCATATGGCCATTTTGTGGGAAAGTAACTGTCCTTATGGCCTTCCTTTGTTTAGGTTTCCATTATGGTCTGGTCGCTTAATGTTTGTGTTTCTTTCCCTTTGGTGTCTTTGATGGGTGGAGTAAGTTAATTGTATCGATTCCTGATCTTTGTTTTACTTCTACTTTATACATTATTTTTTCTTATTTCTGCTCAAAAACATAGATTGTGGGTACTCGTTAGAACCGCCTCGCCGAGCCGAGGCGTTTCTAATGAGTTTCCACAATCTATGTTTTAAAGCAGAATTCAGAAAAAATATCATTTTTTTCAGCTGAAAGTTTTCATTTTTAGGTTGTAAAATTTACAATGGACATGTATATGTATAGGCGAGGTTTCGTAATGATTCAGCAGAAGAAAATTTGTTGGGATCTTTTCTTACTTTCCCCTAACAACAGATTTAACAGCTCATGAAAAATGGTCATGAATGTCAGATCTCGTATTTTAGTAAAATAAGAAAAAATATTTCAAAATGGCGTCTGCTGAAGAATTACCCAGCACGCAGAGCGTTAATAGCGTGTTGTTACAGTCAGCCTTATCTAGTGGATATTGAATGGTGTCACCTTGAAGCGTTTTAGATATACCGGGCATCATAGTGCAGATTATATTTCTGGTTCTTTGGGATCACTGAGTTCATTTGGTATCATTTGAAAATAGAGTTCTGCTTAAGCCGGTGCTAGAGGGCGTGGCCGGTGTTGCACATTTCAGTACTGGTCATGAACAGACTCAATAAAACCGAGTCTGCTATTTTCGTTTATTGGTGTATTCCTTGCTTCCAAAGGATCTAACTTCAGAATTTATTTGTTAGTCCTACTTGTCGTTCTTGAAAAATTCGTGACTTTGGGCAAAGAGTTAGAAAACCGATGCAATTAAAGCAATATCCATCATTTTTACATCAATTTTTGAATCAGTTCCCTGGGTTATATATACGCTCAAGGCACACGGGTTAACATTACCAATTTTAGGTGTAAAATTGAAAACAGTACTTACCCGTTTGTTAAATGACAACGTCTCGGATGGCATCTCTACATATAATCTCGATTCAGGGACTCTCGAGGAGGACACAGTTATTTTGGAAATGCAGCCCTTTTAAGTTTAGCCTTTGTGTATTGTGTTATGTGTTTTATGCTTAGCTTTTGTGTATTATGCATGCAATTAGTGTGTCATGTTTGGTCTCCGGCGAGTATGGACGGTCCGTACAGCTTGGGATCAACATGATTGTACCTGTACTTTGGCTAGAGTTTAGCTTTTGTATTTTGTTAGTTATTTGTAACTGTTTTTTATCCTTAGTCTATGTGCTTATTTCTATGTCTTAGCTATGTATGTGATCTTATTATATGTGCCTTTAAATATCTGAACCTTATTTTATGCTTATCTTACATGATACATTGTCTGTGTGCTAATGCCAGTACTACTTCCCACCTGTATGTTTAAATGCATGCTTATTTAATTTACATATTGAGTTTAATTTCGCTGATCTAGTTGTGCACTGTTTGTCTCTGACACTTTTACGGATGTCCTGGTAAGAATATGTTAAGCCAGATGCTCTCGGCCTCCCAAGGCGATCAACTGGCATTCAGATACTGGTTGTTTGATTAGTGTGCTGGAAACGGGAGAGAACATCGTTTCCTGATTTGTCAATCAACAAGACAATATTATATATGCTTAAAGAGATAAGGAACAAGTCATTGATTGGTATTTATTGATATATTCCTCTCAAGTTGCTGTAGCATTTGTCGATGAAACAGGGATATCATTATCGCCAATTTCCGCTTTGACGTATAAAATTGCATGATGTTTCTCTATAACAGCGTTTTATGTATCCCATATGCGATACTGATGCATGATGTAAATGTCATATTGCTTAATATCGCGTATAGCGTGAAGCAATATAGTGCAGTGGTAAAATATCGGACTTGAGATCGAGAGGTAACCGGTTCGATTCCCGCAAAAGCTAAACAAAGAGACTTTATCCACATTGCTTAGTACTGGTTTCTACCAGGAGGAAGGCCACACGGAAAATTAGTACTAGTTTACTAAAAGTGTTTCCACCATTAAGTAAAGCCTCGCTCGGGCCACGTGTGAGACGCCAAGTTCTGCAACGGAAGGTCAGGTGGTTTTTCTCCGGGTACTCCGGTTTTCGCCCACCTCTGATTAACGATCGGCTCGATATGAGTGAAATAATTTTGAAAGGGCCGTAAAACCCAAACCAAAAAAAAACAAAAACCATTAAGTAAAGTCGTTTATTATTATTCACTGTCAAGAACGGCCAAGGGCTTCCCCAGCATAACGTATGGTGAGGTCAGATGTCAATTTATTTTCAGCAGCTTGGGGGACATCTTGCAGGTACTGAGTTCTTCAGGTTCTGTCGGTACACTTGGCTACCCAAGCCATCCCATTACGTGAACACACCCATGTGACATAGAGCATTTTTTTTTTATCTCCCAGGTGGCTACTTTTCCGATTTTATTGTCTGATTTGGTGTTTAACGTCCCCGTCACTATGTAGGTCATTTTGGAGACGTTGCGTCCAATTTTGTGGGACTTTTACCCGACATTGAGATGAAATGACATCTCAAGCCCAGTCGCCCAATGAAACCAATAGCGTTTATAAGCATGGACGGTCGGACTCGCACCGCTTTGCCTTGGCAGGCTTAGATCCTCTAAGCGGTTTACCATTACTCGTTTGCGGTCGGATTCAGCTCTGCGTGGAAGCAATATGCAGCCCATCTATTTCTCCATGCCCCGATGGGCGGGGGCGCGCTACTATTCCGATGAATTTTTTTTTTTTGTGAGTTTGTTTGATTTGATGTTTAACGTCCCCGGCAATACTATATAGGTCATTTTGGAGACGTTGCTTCCAATTTTGTGGGACTTTTACCCGACATTGAGATGAAATGACATCTCATGTCCTGTCGACCAATAAATCCAATAGGCCTTATAAGCTTGGGATCGCACCGCTTTGCCTGGACAGGCTTAGACTTACCAGTACTCGTGTGCGGTCGGATTCAGCTCTGCGTGGCGGTGCGAGTCGGATCATCCATGCTTATAAACCCTATTGGTTTCATTGGTCGATAGGGCTTGAGATGTCATTTCATCTCAATGTCCGGTAAAAGTCCCACAAAATTGGAAGCAACGTCTCCAAAATGACCTATATAGTGTTGACGGGAACGTTAAACATAAAATCAAACAAACAAAATCAGCTCTGCGTGGAAGCATCATGCAGCCCTTTTGTTTCTTCAAGCCTCGATGGGCGGGTTCCGAAAATGAAAATTTGTGATAATTTTCTTATCTATACTCCAAACATAGGTTGCTGATGCTCGTTAGAACCCGCCTCATTGAGGCGGTCTAACAAGGGCCCACAACCTATGTCTAGGAGCAGAAATAAGCCAAAAAATGTATACCCCTAAAGCCTCTTTTATGCCCCCGCCTTTCGAAGAATGATAGAAGGGCATATGGCGTTGCCCCTGTCCGTCCGTTCGTTCGTCCATCCGAAACTTAAACGCAGCCAATAACTTTCTTTTTTCTTGATGGATTTTATAATTACTTTGTAGAAATGTTAATCATCATGAGACGATGTGTCACGTGCAAAACCAAGGTCCGGACCTCAAAGGTCAAGGTCATACTAAGAAGTCAAAGGTCAAAAAAAAGGGTCCGAAACTTAAACGCAATCAATAACTTTCTTATTTCTGGATGGATTTTGAAATTACTTTGTGGAAATGTTAACCATCATAAGACAATGTGTCATATGTAAAACCCAGGTCCGTACCTCCAAGATCAAGGTCATACTAAGAGGTCAAAGGTAAAAAAAAAAGTCCGAAACTTAAACGCAGTCAATAACTTTCTTATTTCTGGATGGATTTTGAAATTACTTTGTAGAAGTTTTAATCATCATGAGACGATGTGCCACGTGCAAAACCCAGGTCCGCAACTCCTAGGTCAAGGTCATACTTAGAGGTCAAAGGTAAAAAAAAGGTCCGGCCAATAACTTTCTTATTTCTGGTTGGATTTTGAAATTACTTAACAGAAATGTTGGCCATCATGAGACAATCTGCCTCACACAAAACCAAGGTCCTTACCTCCAAGGTCAAGGTCATTTATTAGAGGTCAGATGCGATAAAAAGGGTCCAAAACTTAAACACCGTCAGTAACTTCCTATGGATTAATACGAACATAAACATATTTTCAGGCGGGGGCATCCGTGTCCTATGGACGCATTTCTAGTTCTCTATATAGAGCGAGGTTTAGAGGGATTTTCATTTCAGGGCCTTCTTATCAAGCTGCAAATGTATTCGATTCGATTTAAATTCGGGCTGTTGGCTGGCCATTGGGGAAGGTTTATGTTGTAATGATGCAGGAATTGCTGAGTCAATCTGTCATTATGCGGTATAGCATTGTCCTGCAGACGGGAAACTTGCTGGGCTTGTCTTTGACTAAATTACTTTAACCCTGAGCGAAAAAATGTTATTCACTACATTTAGACGCGTCTTCAAGCCCACCATTATACCGCTCCATAGCATAACACTGCCACCGCCAAAGCCTCGATGGCTCATTCGAATGCTCGTCTGACTGGTAATTAGGAGTTGGGCTGGGTCTCCTCCTGGTCGGCAACATTCTTTCGTGTTGATCATGAATTCGTTTTTTTTTCGATCATTCTACGAAAGAATGCACAGTACTGGTTACCCGTTTGTGTATAAGCCTGCTCTGGAAAAGTGTGGTTAAGTAAAATAAGCGACTCGATATTGCCAAAATAGTGTTAATGAGACCTTGAAACTCCAAACCAAACCAAATGTGAGATTTACTAGAATGTGTTGTATATTTCCAACCGTTGGGTAACCTTTATTACATTGCCCGTTCACATAAAAGGGCTCGCGTACTTGGACATTTGTGTGGGTTTGCATTGCTGTAGCCTATTACATTTGTATGCAAGGCTTGGCTTTTGCTGCGCATTGCGTTTCTTCGTTTCAATAATAAATATCGAATTGATTATTCGTGCAATTTTTTTGAACGAAATGACATGCGGCATGCAAATGGTCCATTCGACTTTTTATGGTTTCTTTTGTAAGTGTAAGAGGTCAATATACTTTAATGAATAGAGGTGTGGTTATTGTTTAAAAGGTGTGGTAGTGTAATAATTCTCTCCACTGACCGACCATACGTCCAGCTAAAGCACAACTTCAGTCGTAAGAAAATATCTTAGGACCTTGAAAATTTGTTCGATGCAGAGGTAGTTCGAGCCACTGAGGGTAAATCGTAGCACCTAGGCTGGGGTGAAATAAGGACTCTTCATCTCCTATAAAATAAAGTAATGTTATGTGTATTCATTAGAAGATTCTAAGGTGTACACACAACATACCCCGGGGCCGACATGTTGACGTATATAGGGAAAACCTTTAAAAATATTCTAAGAAACCACAAGGCCCAGGTCTTTGATATTTTGTGAAGTACATACTTACATGTGTGACGTTAGTCGCGCCATTATACACGAATGTTGCTCAGTGGGAAAAACGTTATGTTAGAATAAGAGTTTTAAAACAGAAGATAATGAAATAAGATACGTTAAGAATTGAAAACAGTCAAAAGATTTTATTTATTTATTGGCTGGAAATTAGTGCACCGCTTTTATTACTTACTAGCTATGCAGTAGATCCAAGCGGACCCCGCCCATCGGGGCTTGAAGAAATAGATGGGCTGCATGATGTTTCCATGCAGATCTGAAACCGACGGCACACGAGTACTGGTAAAATGCTTAGAGGATCTAAGCTTGCCCAGGCAAAGCGGTGCGAGTCGACCCGTTCATGCTTGTAAACACTATTTGTTTCATTGGGCGACAGGGCTTGAGATGTCATTTTTTCTCAATGTTGGGTAAAAGTCCCACAAAATTGGAAGCAACGTATCCAAAATGACCTTTATAGTGTTGAAGGGGGCGTTAAACCTCAATTCAAACAAACAAGTAGATCGAAGATGGCGGTCATCGCAATCAAGCGAAAGCAGGCAAGCGCGAGATGGGTAATATATTTTTGTTCACGGGATATATGGAAAGTAATTGTCCGTGCGCTGTCAAATCAAATGCCTGCAAATTTCTTTGCAGTATAACAATGTGCTATATGTAGGACAAATAGTGCTGACTTTCCCGGAATTCCTCTTCAGTTCTTAAGACAAAATCAAAAGAGAAGGTTATAGGACAAAAATGATTTGCGGGTGACGCAGACTCTGATTAAGCGCCACAGAATGCACGTTTTGTCAGCGCTATAATGTAAACAAACCCTTGGAACTTGGGGTTATAGGGGTATACATTATTGTTCTTATTTCTGTTCCAAGTATTAATTTGTTGGTACCCGTTAGAACTACATCAATCAGACGGTTTTAACGTGCACCAACATCGTATGTATGGTTGCATAAATACAGTCAACCCTCTTTATACCGACATTCGTTATAACGGCAAAACTCGTTATAACGGCAATTTAAATGGAATGACTACTTAGCTAAAGGCTTAGCCTCGGTTCCGAGTGGAGTGGACTTCCCTCGGGTTGGAAATGCACAAATCAAGTCCATAGTCACGAAGGGTCTTGTAATCTAATACTCCAAGAAACAAATGTTAAAGATATGTGTTAGAATCGCCTCATCGAGGCGATTCTAACAAATATCTATAACATTTGTTTCTTGGAGAAATAATGGGGGAAAAGGTCTTTTTTTACCTATCATACTCCTAACTGGGATTCTTTATAACGGCAAATTCTTTATAACGGCACAATGATAGGTAGTGTAACAAATACTGTCGTTTTAACGAGGGTCCTCTGTATCACACATTTCCATCAGAAAAACCGTCGCTTTGGAGGTACGAAAGAATGCATTATGTCACACAGATGTGTAATCAGAACAGAACAGAACAGAACAGAACATAACTTTATTTTTCTCTCAGATTGTATAAAACAACACATGAGGAACTAAACTCTTATCAACGCAAGACATATTAGATTGTTACATATGGTGCGTGCACAGTTTACAGGGACTAAAATTTGCTTAGAACAAAAGATATGAAGTTACTTAGCTGCTGTAGTACTTTAACATTTCTCAGAGATAATAGTTGTTGAAACTTTATTAATCGCAATGTTCCCAATTTCAAGTCGCTAGGCATTATGGGTTAGGCATGACAATAAATTTCTAGAAATACTTTTTCATCGCTATCAATAATTATATATTGCATCTATATTTCTATGTCAGCTGTTACGAAAATGCATCATATTTTTAAGCACGCACTTCTGTGAACTCACGTCCAGTCAATGCCAAGAATGCATCGTTATTTTTTCGCATTTATGAACTATACGAATATATTGATCTTTGCTAAACTAATTTCCGGACTGGGTCATAGTATAGTAATTATTTTCCAGTAATTATGCTATATTTTTGATAATGGTGTTTTTTGTTAATCAGTTTGGTAAGGTTTCCATAGACTGATAGGCTATTGATGTCAAGCGCTTTATTTTCAAAGAGCACTGATGCCTACTATAATACCTAATTTGATAAGTGTTATCCAGATCATTTTTATTAATGTTCATTATACCGAAACAGATAATCAAACATTAAAAAAATATGATTGACTACTTGTGATGGCGCTTTAAATCTGTGTCAAACAACAAACAAAATGTTACTATATCACTATATCTACGTAATTGCAGTGATGCTGTTCGTGATCAAAATACGTTTTTTTACAATTTCTGATAAAATTACATTAATTTCCCTTACGCTTCATCACATTAACAACTCTATGTTTTCTGTAGCCCTTTACACTTAAGAAATAGATCAGCTCTAACTGTGATTTGTTGAGTAATAAAACACAGTTTGGAGGTCAGTTGTAAAGTAGACAAATCACGAGCGCGTAGCGCGCGTGATTTGTCTACTTACAACTGACCGACAAACTGTGATTTATTACTCAATAAATCACAGACTAGAGCTGATCTATTTCGATTCTAACACGCTGAAAATCAGCAATAATGTTGTTGTTTCCTTCAAAATCTCACAACTTTTCGCCATTGTTAGAAGAAATACCGCTAAAATTAACGACTGAAACATATGCATTTACATCCTTTTCTAACGTTTTCGATGCGAGAAAATGACGTTACACCGTCTAACGTCAAGGAAATCGACTAGTGACGTCATCAATTGGCAGTTTTTAATGACGTCACTTGTCACGCTCTTCCTAGCCGTGATTTGTTGTAGAATAAAACACAGTTGCGCGCTGTATTAGAATAGGAAAGGTCTATTGCCAGTTAACTGGCAATAGCGGTTTTACGATAAAATCGCTATTGCCAGTTAACTGGCAATAGCGGTTTTACGTTATAATTGCTATTGACAGTTAACTGGTAATAGCGGTTTTACGATAAAATCGCTATTGCCAGTTAACTGGTAATAGCAATTTTAACGTAAAATCGCTATTGCCAGTTGACGTGCAGAATTATTCCATTTACAGTTATGAATGTAATGGCTTAAATGCATGTTTTTGTTTTTCTGCTTTGACCAAGCATTTCCATATTTTGCATATGTAATCCATAATCGCCCCAGCTCATCGGGGCTTCAAGAGAAATAGAATGGGTTGCATAATGCTTCTATGCAGAACTGAAACCAGCCGCATGGCATATGAGTACAGGTAAACCACTTAGAAGTTTAAAGCGTGATGCGAGTCGGACCGCCCATGCATACAAACCCTATTGGTTTCATTGGACGATAGGGCTTGAGATGTCAATTCATCTCAAAGTCCGGTAACAGTCCAAGAATGCGGGTTATTGATAAAACCAGTTCTTTGAAGGGGTTCTAGTGAGTCTAGGGCAGAAATATGAAGTATATCAGTAAATTTAGACAGTAAATGTTTATAGGCGCGTTTTCATAATGAATTGTTATTCCAAACATACATTACAAAAACACGCCTATACAAGTACATTGCCAAATTTTGATCAGAAATGGAAATTTAAGAAGCTAAAAGATATTCTTCATACATCTGTTCAAAACATTGATTGCTGGGACTCGATAGAATCGCCTCGACAAGGCAGTTCTATCGAGTATCCACAATCTATGTTGTTCAACATGTATTTCATGTAATCCCAGCCAGCTAGATTACAAAGACATGTTTCATGTAAGTGAATTCCAGTTCTCGGACAAAAGTAAGACTTCTTACTCGTAGCAAAATAAAGACTGAATTGTTTTTAAATGTGTAAGATAATGAGGACACATAGACATATTTGAGGGTGCTGCACGTACATGTACGAGTAAGAAGTCTGAAAAGAAAACAACAAGAAGAGAAAGACAGTTGGTTCTGTCAGTTTTATTACAACGAAGCTAGGGAAACTTTGAATATGTAAAGTGAAATTATCCCAATTAAGTCTAACACATTTCCGCCAGTTTAGGACTGTATCCCTAAAAAGTGATGCTAGTCGGACCCGTCCTTAAATTCTAGCGTTTTCTATGGACGGTAGGGCTTGAGATGACATTTCATTTCAATGTCGGGTAAAAGTCCAACGTCTCAAATATGACCTAATTAGTCTTGACGAGGACGTAAAATCTCATCAAACACCAAGCAAAACCCAGCGACGACTCAGATTAATATGCGCATCCACCAGTTTAATCAGTCTAAGATGTATGCGCAAGGGATAACCAAGAGACAACATATACATTCAACTAGCTAATAATCTAAAGAGTCTTTATATTTGAACCAGCACATGACAAAACCTACAAGAATGCTTGGGCGACAAGAGAAGACATAGACCAGCCTGCGCATCCGCGCTGTCTGATCAGAGTCTGCGGAAAGAGACACTCGCAAAAGTTCTTGTCATTGATGGCTGCGCAGGTTAATTTGAGTAACCTGCTTTTCGCACCGGTGTAATTGCAGGTTTTGTCATGCGCCAGTTCATTTGACAAAACATCTGATGTACAGTACCCAAATTAAAGGGGAACAATGTTTGATACTAAGTACTAATGTAATAATAACATGAAAAGGTTTTGCAACCGTGGCTTATCATTACTTCCAGTAAGTTTGCACGTGCGCCCAGCGAAGACTGACCGGCCTGTGCTACAGTGCATTCTGATCGGCCTTCATTGTCAGTGCAAGGGATAGCTAGGCAACGACGACCACCTTAGCTCAGTCGGAAGCACGTCTAACTGGTGATCAGGAGGTTGATGGTTCGATACCTGCTGTGATATCTTACTACGGCCAGTACCTCCCTTCAGTTGATTATAGAAGGGCATTCTTAGTTTCTGGCGAAAATAAGTGTATTGTCATGGTTAGCCGCTAGTGCATCGAACACATTTGAATATGTAGCTAGTGTTTGTCTGGATTGCATGTGCAACATGCTTATCTAAACAGCGAAAATGCAGCCATTCAGTACAGCTTGTACACTGCACCATTTCGCCGTCATATAGTCCCCTGCATGTACAAAAGATGTTTTCTTTTAGTATGACTGTTTTCTTTTTTCTCCAATCACGCTCCTTGTAATATGTTTAGATAGGCGTGTTTCCGTAATTGTTCTACAATATAGATCATGTAGGTCCTAAACCCCACTCCACATTATTGTTCATATTTCTGTCCGAAACCAAATGTCATTCTTTACCCGTTACTCGTTAGAACCACCTCGATGAGACAGTTCTAGTACCTATATACTGTGTTGTTGGAAGCAGTAGGAACATACCTTTTACATATTTCTTCCGAAAATATTCGCATATATGTATTTCTACGTGTCAGAAATTCATTCATTTGTTTATTTTCAGTAGTTCGTTTTCATTCATGCTTCAATAACAACTGAAAATTGTCATAAGATATTTTATATTAATCTTTTAACTGGTAATAGCGGTTTTACGTTAAAATGGCTATTACCAGTCAACTGGCAATAGCGGTTTTACGATAAAATCGCTATTACCAGTTAACTGGCAATAGCAATTTTATCGTAAAACCGCTATTACCAGTTAACTGGCAATAGCGATTTTATCGTAAAACCGCTATTACCAGTTAACTGGCAATAGCAACTTCGATTAGAATATAGTATATATGCAAGTCATTGAGCCTAAACGCAAGGCTTTGGTTAGAATGTTAATTGTAATGCCAGTGGTTAATCCTTATTCTGCTGAACACGATAACACTGTCTTTGCTAACAGTACATGTATAGATCCAGATCAGATCTGATTAGTTCTACAATGTTTGTCATGCATTGTTTTTAATTTAAATGATATTTTATTACAAGTAATATGATATTGGTGGATAGTCAGGTATGGGTGTGGTAAAATCCCAGTTTATTCAGCAGCAGAGTATGGGTTAATGTCGTTAGCATAATTCCTGTTCTACATTACGTTTGTCAGCAAACCAATCAACATTCTCAGGCGTATTGTCGTCTCATCATGTCAACAAATCCGTTAAATGCACACCCCTCTAAACCCCACTTGATAAAGAGAAAAATGTGGTTTATGGGGTTATATATTATTTTTGTATTTCCGCTCCGAGACATAGGTTGTGGGTACTCGATAATTAGGCGGTTTTAACTAACACCCTCAACCTATGTTTGGAGTAAAAATAAGAAATATATCACAAGTTTTCATCAACAATGTTCGATTTTAAGATATGTTTAAAATGCATTATGCCTCACGGATGTTTTATCGTAATGTTAAATATGTTGAACCTCGGAAGGGATATTTCCATTCCAAGATTTACAAGAAAATTCAAATCAATAAAAATACAAAATGAAAATTAAAAAAAAAATACAAAAGGAATCAAGTATATAGTTTGAACGAGATAGTGTGCTGTTTAAACGAGATATTTTAATTGACCAATCGGCATAATAATAAGTTTAAACGAGATACTACCTGTTTTTAAATTTATTGTAAACACTATTATATTGACTTCTTTTTAATAACATATATACGTATAACAAGATTGTACCATAGTAGAAAATATTAACAGGATTTGAAAACCATCAAAGTTGCTTATACTAATCATCTGCAAGAAATGGGCATACTATACCGTTTTTTAAGAGAGAGAGAGAGAGAGAGAGAGAGAGAGAGAGAGAGAGAGAGAGATTAACTGAAATGAAGTATGCAAGTAGTTTATGATCTATCAGAATGAGACTATCACTTAAAACGATTCCTCTTAATTTGTACAGCCTTAACATTTTCTTCCCTGGCAGATTTTCATTTCCGAACAGTAAAATATCAACTTATGTATTTGAGTGCCTCATTATTATGTTTAACATTTCATCCCTGACATTGCGATACCGTTTGCACTCATGGAGATAGTGTTTATTGTTTTCTATAGCTCTACAGGCGCACTTCGGACTGGTTTTAAATTTCTTTCTGTTCTTGTAGAAATTGAAACAAAATAGAAAAGAAATCAAAATATGTACATGAAAGTACAGTACATCTCATGAGGCATATGACGCGGGCATTCGTCATCTTTAGTGATTAGCTAGTGTTTTGTTTTTGTTTTGGTTTAACGCCCCTTTCAAAATTATTTCACTTATTTCGAGCCGATCGTTAATCAGAGGTGGGCGAAAACCAGAGTATAACCTATAAAAAACTCCCGACCTTCCTTTGCAGAACTTGGCATCTCACTAGTGGCCACGGTATGATTTTAAATTCTTTTCCGTTGTGACTGATTCTCTTGTTTTAATTTCCTTGCTGCCAGGGTCGGCAACATTCTTTCGTGGAGACTGATCATGAAACCTTTTCTACGGTCATTCTCCCCCTTTCGCTGATTCAAGAAGGGCAGTTATCAGTTTCTGGCGAAAGAATGTGCAGTGTACTTGTTACCGCTTATGTATAAGCCTGCATAGGAAAAGTATACATAAGTAAACTGACCGGCTCAAAAATGACATAAACAGTTGTAAGTGGGCCGTTAAACCACAATACAAAACAAACAAAATTTCCTTGCTACTTCTCTGGATTCTGTTTGAACTCTATTCTGTCTTTTTTTCTCATATATATGGGAAAGGAAATGTCTCCTACGGGGTTTCGTATTGATGCGAATGATACCGTTTGTCAGTGTGTACAATGTAATGTCTTCCCCATTTAAGGCAAACTAAACCAAACAAATGAGCCAGCGCATGACAAAATCTACAAGATGTCTTCAGCGACTCAGAGTATTCGCTTCTATAGGCTAATATCTATGCACGGAGACATAAGCAGAAGGTCTTGTCATAGTGGCTGGGTGCGCAGGTTGATTCGAGTCTGTGCTGGTCACACCGGTCTTATTGAAAGTTTTGTTATGCGCCGGCTCAAATATTAAGTAAACAGAAGTAAGGCTAATGGTCTTGAATCGGTATAATTACTTTACACTTTCCATCCAAGTTACCAAATCATCACGTGAACAAGTCCGTGAAATGAACACCCCCTAAACCCCACTTTATACAGAGAAGACTGGGGTTTAAGGGGGTATACATTATTTTTCTTATTTTTGCTCCAAGACATAGGTTGTGGGTACTCGTTAGAACCGCCTCAATGAGGCGGTTCTAACGAGCACCCACAACCTATGTTTGCAGTATTTGTAAGAAAAATATCACAGAGTTTCATCAGAAAAGTAGCCATTTTGGGAGATGTGAAAAATGCACTATGTTGCGCGGGTGTGTTATCGTAATGTGGAAAGAAGCACGAGCAAAAACGAAGGGCACCTTAGTCAAAACATTACAAATAGGAAGCTAAAACGACAGTCGTTTTCCTCTCATGACATTAACCCATTTTGTTCCAGAAACCCCAAAACGAGAGAACAATGCAGGGCCTATACAGTGCAGCCATTTTTCAAGTAAATTTTGAAGAAAAGCGCAATCTCTCACTCCTTACTTTTGAAATGGTTTTGTTTGATTTGAAGTTTAACGTCCCCGTCAACACTGTAAAGGTCATTTTGGAGACGTTGCTTCCATTTTGTGGGACTTTTACCCGACATTGAGATGAAATGACATCTCAAGCCCTGTCGCTCAATGAAACCAATAGGGTTTATTAGCATGGACGGTCCGCCTCGCACCGCGGTTCCTGGACAGGCTTAGATCCTCTAAGCGGTTTACCAGTACTAGTGTGCGGGTCGGATTCAGCTCTGCGTGAAAGCATCATGCAGCCCATATATTTCTTCAAGCACCTATTGGCGGGGGCGAACTTTTGAAATGGACACCTGCTATATGTAAGGAGGAAGATTCCATTTGGTACAAAATGGGTTAAAGGGAAAGAAGCACCAGCTGTTCTGTGTTGGCTTTTCATCACGAAAACACGCGTATATAATTTTGACCCCCTTTAACCCCACTTTATATTGTAAAACTGGGGTTTATAAGGGTAAACTTTATCTTTCTTATTATTGCTCTAAAATATAGATTGTGGGTACTCGTAAGAACCGCCTCAATGAGGCGGTTCTAACGAGTACACACAATCTATATTTTGAGCAGAAATAAGAAAAATATCATAATTGTTATCTTTAAATTCTCATTTTGTAAGCGATAAAGGTTACAATGTATTTGAATAGGCTTGTTTTCGTAATGTCACCCAGCTACAGTTCTGTATTGTTACAGCATTTAATTCCGACCAGTGATATGAATCAGAGTCGTGTTTATGTCAGGCAAGTTGTCTGAAGGCCGACGGGCATAAGGAGAGCTTGTCCATATGGAATAGTGTTGCCTATCATAATAAAAGCAATGACGTTTTACAAAATTTCTGAAAAAGAAAAATGTTTACATTTTTTTTCTAATTTTGGCGCTTAGGGAAAGAAGCACAAACCCAAAACAACGGCAGTATGAACACCCCCTCTTAGCCCCACTTTATACAGAGAAAATTGGGGTTAACGAGGGTAAACATTATTTTTCTTGTTACTGCTCCAAGTCAAAGGTTGTGTGTACTCATCAGAACCGCCTAAACGAGGCGGTTCTAATGAACACCCCAAACCTACATTTGCAGTATAAATAAGAAAAATAGCACACATTTTCGTCAGAAAATCACCTTTTTTTCATCACGAAAACAAGTCTATATAATTTTGACCCCTTTGAACCCCACTTTTATATAATAGAACTGGGGTTTCCAGGGGTAAACCTTATTTTTCTTATTTCTGTTCTAAAGTATATATTGTGGGTACTTGTTAGAATCGAGGCGGTTCTAACGAGTACCCACAATCTATATTTTGAGCAGAATAAAAAGAGAAATATCACATCTATTCATCTAAAAATTGTCGATTTTTGGGCTGTAAAGTTTATAATATATTTGTATAGGCGTGTTTTCGTAATGTGAAGTAAGAAAGACTGCACTATATCACACGGATGTGTTATCATAATGCCAAAAGGAGTTTATTGCTCTACTAGACACCAAAAGGCAAGAAGCAACGGCACCCATTACGATAACACTACGGCGTGACATAGTGCATTCTTTCAAAATTCCAGAAACCCTACTTTTCTGATAAAAATCCGAGACATTTTTTCTTATTTGTACTGCCAACATAGGTTGTTGATGCTCGTTAGAACCGCCTCATTGAGGCGGTTCTAACGAGTACCCACAACATATGTCTTCGAGCAGGAATAAGAAAAATAATGTATACCCCAGTAAACCTAGTTTTCTCTATATAACGTGGAATTTAGGGGGTGTTCATTTGTTCCCGTGATTTGTAATTTAAATGATACAAGTTTCATCATTTAGGTTAGTTTCTTTAATTTGCAAACCTTCAGTTGAGTGCGAGTCATTCTAGCTTGGTTTCTGTATTGAATACTGATTATAAGATCGGCCGTCAGCCATAAATTGCAAGTTATCTGCCTTTATAGCCAATCTGGGATAAGTGTAAATCTGACCAGTGATATGAAGCAGGCTCCTGATCATTGCCTTCATTTCTTTTTTGCATATCAGGGTTGGTTTGTTTCCGCTGTATGGTGGCTGTAAAAAGGTCTCCCCGTACATTCATTTAATGCTCTTATTTTTCCAATCCTCAGTGATTGTGTTTGCAAATGCTCGTCTTGGATTGGAGACGTATGGTAATGGCATGGATTCCTGATCATTGCCTGCACTTCTACAGGTCGGTTGTATACAGATTGACGAGCATTAGGAGAGGATATCAATATGGAATAGTGCCGACTACCATGGTAAAAGCAATGTGCATGTAACGGTTTCTGGAAATAGATGATATTTTCACACAAACCTAAGACTTGAATGATAAAATCTGATTTATCCAATTTTGCACTTGTGCTTTCAAGCGTTGACGTCAGAGGAATGTGGTCATTTATTTTCCTGTCCGTGGCATGCTCTCGGTCAATCAGATTTCTAGAATAGCTTATGGATATTTTTATAGGTATATGACTACAAGTAACAACTTAGTGTCAAATTGTGAGCTGGGATTATTTATTTTCTTTTTCCATACATAGTCGTTTTTATTTTCTTCATGTCACCCGAAGGGTGGGAATTTATTTCCACGAAACGCGAATTCTCGTTCCAGATTAAAATGTCCACCGCTTGGTTTAGATTTTTTCACTGTGATGATAGTTTATATAATTCATTTTTACGCTTATTCCCTGCGGGATTATCCAGGGACCCCAAACTGATCAGTGACCCCCATATTAATTTTCAAGACACTGATCGGGTCCGGCCTTGAAAATTGATTGAGTTCCGGTCTTGAAAATTATTTTGAGGGTCACTGATCGGGACTTGAAAATTAATAATGGTCACATCTGGTTCCATGAGTGTCACTCCGGGTCCCGATCTTAAAAATTAATTTGACGGTCGCTGATCGGGTCCCAGTCTTGAAAATTAATATGTGGGTCACTGATTAGTTTGGGTGAGACGAAGGTATCGTGTATCTTTCATCCCTGGGGCGTCCAACTGAAATTGGCTTACAGTTGGGCAAGGCCTGCTGTCCTTGCAACATATGTGGACAGAGGGGGTGAGGAATGTTGTTATTTCTTCTGCACTGTCATTTCTTTTCCTTTTTCTGCCCTAGCCATCACTTTTAACTCCTGTCTCGTTTCTCCCATTCTCTGGGAGACGACACAAAATGGCCAACAAGGCCTGACGTGTCGTTAAACCAAACCAATCCATGAATCAATCACTGATCAGTTCTTATTGGTCGAAACTAGCTAGTCTGGTGTTCAAATCACTTGGTTGTTGTGGTTCATTCTCGTCACGTAAACAAGTACTTGATATGAGTACATGTACCACTTTAAACCCCACTTAATGGCGAGAAAGTAGGATTTAGATGGGTATTCATTTTTATCTTTTTTGCTAAAACAAAACATAGAGTGTGTGTACTCGTTAGAACCGCATCAATGAGGTGGTTAAACCACACCTCCCACCAGGGACACAAAATGGAAAGAAAAACTAGACCCCAATGGAAACATCAATAGCGGAAAGCCAAAAGGACAGATACTTTCCCACAAAATGGCCAATTGGCTATCCAAAACAAGAAGATATAAGCGATACACGCACTCAAAGACATACTAGCTGCTCCTCGTTTGGCACTCAGATTTACGGGGTAGAACTAGGGCTGGTCGATCCAGTGTCAGGATAATGTGACTGGGTGTGGTATCATGTAATGTGTCTGGGACATGATACTTCAGTGAGGCAGCACTATAAACGTGAGCATTGAGCTCCCTGTCGCAACCAGACACCGTCGTGATATGACTGAAAAATTGTTGAAAGCGACGTTAAACCCGAATTCACACACACACACACACACTCAAAGACATAAACCGCGACAGAAGGACCGCCTTTGAAGGTCAGTGAAAAGAATTTCACTGGGGGGCTTAATTCGATTTTTCGCAGCCGCAATCCTCGCCCTTCGAAAGGTCACCTTTATGGCTATATCTATGTCCCCCACCGAAGGGTAGGGGGGACATTGATTTTAGTGCAGATCCCGTCGGCGTATGCATCGGCATGTCGCTCTTGATATCTCATGAATAACTGGGGGATTTTTCAAATTTGCTTGGTTTTGGTGACCTTGACCTTATTGTGAAGGTCATAGGCATGCTAAATAGGTCAAAGTTTGTCGGCGTATGCGTCGGCGTGGCACTTTCTTGTATGCAAGATATCTCATTAACAACTTGGTGGATTTTAATCAAATTTGCATCGATATAACATTGGGACAAGTTGAAGAACCGATTAGATTTTGGTGACCTTGACCTTATTTTCAAAGTCACAACCGTGCTAAATAGGTCAAATGTAGACCAAATTAAGGTTGTGTGCAGTATACATGTAGCTCATTTGTCTAGTAGGTGGAATTTAATCAGATTTGCATGGTTATAACATTGGGACAGGATGAAGAACTGGTTACGTTTTGGTGACCTTGACCTTCTTTTCAAAGTCACAGCCGTGATAAACAGGTCAAATTGTGGCGAATTATAGCGCAAGATCTGCTGGGTGGATTTTATTCAAATGTATATGGATATAACATTTATTTATCTCTCCATTCGGCATACTCCCCAACCAAGTATTACATGCCGGTTTGGTCAGGATGAAGAACTGATTAGGTTTTCGTGACCTTGACCTTATTTTCAGGGTCACAGCGGTGTGGTGAGGGGACTTCTGTTTTCTCAGAAAACAAATCTTGTCTAATTTATACATCACGTGAACAAGTCCGTGAAACGAAGGCCCCCCCTAAACCCCACTTTATATAGAGAAAACTGGGGTTTACGGGGGAATTCATTATTTTTCTTATTTCTGCTCCAAGACATAGGTTGTGGGTACTCAATGAGGCGGTTCTAACGAGCACCCACAACTTATGTTTGCAGTATTTATAATAAAAATATCACGGATTTTTACTGAGAAACGTAGCCGTTTTGGAGATGTAAAAAATGCACAAGTCGCACGGGTGTGTTATCGTAATGGAAATATATTTATGAAGGGTATTTATAATATATTAGTGCATACCAGAAATGAAACACGTTTGTTTTTTCATGGGCTAGATTCGTATCAAAAGCAAAGTCGCTAATTCTGCGGTACATGTAGATGCATAGCAGGCACTATAACATTTGAATCGGACCGGTCCAAATCCAGTCTTATAGTGGCCGCTACGGAGACCACGATTAATTAGCTTTTTGTGTTGTTGTTTTGGGGCTCCGTTGAATTGCAGGAAACCAGCCTAACAACAACACGTCCTTTTATGTTTCGCAATAGTTTTCAATGCACTAAAGGCAATAGGAACCTATGCTTCGGGCACTATCAAGGTTCATGGACTGCCCTCGGACAGCCCATATACCTTGATAGTGTCCTCAGCTTAGGTTACTCTTGCTAAATTCTTATCATTTCGAATATGGATCGGAGACTTCACGTAGTCTGCACGGAGTTCGACAGCAAGTCCTTTTTGTTTCTTTCTTCAAAACATTGCTGCATATTGTACCACAGAGACAGTTGTTAGCCGTCAAAGAATTCCAGCAACAGACAAATCCATTTAAATTTACAGACGATGTAAAGAGATCCGTATTACTGCAAAACCGGAGATTTTATAATTAAATTGTCGAGATATTTTGCAGTCATTGATTTTAGTGTAAAGACTCCAGGATTTCCTTTTAACGGCTGCTGACGTTATTGCTTCGCGCACTCAGGAAGTGTCAATAAATTTTATCATTTTCTTGAACTGCATTTTTATTCATTTGCTGAAAGACAGCAGTGGAAAGTGAAAAAAAGAAATAAATACTGAATATCAAGCGTAAAACAAGATGATGATGATGATGATGATGGAGGAGGAGAAGGCGAAGAAGTAGCAAAGTATTTGTGTCTTTTATTACGCATGGATGACAGATCGGCTATCATGTGTGTTCCATTTTGATCAAAGGGGTCACACACTCCTGTATATGTGGTACCAAATTTTAAGCGATACTGTAATTTGATATTTCTAGAATAATCTTCGGTATGTCCTTGCTACACCAATGTGCATCACGAGATCACGCCTATATGATTTTATCCCCATTCAACCCCACTTTTATACGGTAAAACTTTGGTTTACAAGGGTGTATATTTTTTTCTTATTTCTGCTCAAAAACATAGTCTGTGGGTAGCGGTTAGAACCGCATCGGGCTCAAAAACATAGATCTCGAGTACTCGTTAGAATCGCATCGCCGAGGCGATTCTAACGACTACCCACACTCAATGTTTTTGAGCACCGCGGCGTTTTTTTAGCTCCGCGGCTATGTTTTTGAGCACCGCGGCTGTTCTAACGAGTACCCACAATCTGTGTTTTTGAGTAGAAATATGAAAAAATATCAGGATTTTATTTTTTGGTGATAAAATTTTACCAATGTATTTGAAAAGGCGTGTTTTCGTAATGGAATGAGTGAAACATATTTTAGTATCAGTGATCCTGGTACATTGTGCAACAAACACAGACCAAATATTTACATCTTCAGTGCACTAAAAGAATACCACTGTAGTGACCTAGTAGAAATGAATTTTATTTTTTTCTGCTGTTCATGAAAGTATGAACTCAGTGGGTCGCGTGCATAGTACAAGGGAAGTTCGAAAAGAATTGTTTATTTCTATCTGGAGACTTCAAATTTCAAGTTAGCCCAAAAGTGCTCATTACATGCCCTCGAAGTACTCACCGTGGTTAGAAATGCAGTTTCAGCCGATGTATCTACGTCTAGAAGGCGTCACGGTACGCTAATTTGGGCACAGTAATAAGGTACTAAGAAATGGCAGACCCAAGTGTTTGTCGAGACTCGTTTTCCGCCCAGCAAGGAATGATTTCAATTTCGGAAACAAAAAGAATTCACATGGGGCAAGGTTTTGGGAATACGTGGGGTGAGACAAAACAGTTACTTTTTCTTTCTTCAAAACATCGTAACTATTGCGGAGGTATGAGCGGTTGCATTGTCATGTAGAAGACAGACATGTTTAAAACAAGTGGCAGGACGTCGTTTCTGATAGTACGTTTTCAGTTTCTTCAGTACTACGTCTTTGTGGTACTTTCCGGTGATGTTTTTGCCCTTTTTCACCGGCAATTTTATTGTGACTCCTTCACCAGAGGAGAAGATTGCATCCAAAACTTCTTCGTACTCAAAGAACGATTGGTAATTATTGCGCGTTGGCTGTGTTTAGAGGCCCAGATCTTATTGGTAACCTTTCTGACAAATAGGCCAACTTCTTTTTGTCATATTTTGGAAACATTTGAAGCAGTTTTTTTGGCCACTTTAACTCGTTGTCTCTTTTGCTTGTCAGTCAACAGATGTGGCACCCATCTAGCAGAAATCTTTCTGACTTCCAAATGCTTCTTCAAAATAATGTGAACCGTTGATAGTGATATTTTCCACCGCCGAACTGTGTCAAAAGACACACAAGAAGGTCCAAAAGCAGTAAAATTTCCGTCATCAGCTTCTTCTTAGAACAACCAAGTTTTGAGCAAGCTTTGATGTAAGCCCGTATTTCAATCTTTTTAGTCGACGTTTCTACCAACCATTTGTACTGCAGTGGTCAATGACTGCGTGAATTCAAATGCCAAATTTTATGTCTTACACTTAGTCTAACATGTACATTTATACACCATTGTGTAGATATTAAATAACCCTATACAAGTATATATTGGTTTTGATCGTGCCCCACGTGGACAATAAGCAATTCTTTTCGACCATCCCTCGTAAATGAACCCCGGGTTCATGTAAACTTTGCTAGCGACCCGCTGTCGTTCATACTTTCAAGAAAGTCTAAGCCTGCCCAGGGAAAGTGTTGCGAGTTGGACCGTCCATGCATACATGTACATGTGTATAAACCCTATTGGTTTCATTGGGCGGCAGGGCTTGAGATATAATTTCATCTCAGTGCCGAGTAAAAAACCCACAAAATGGGAAATATCGTATCCAAGATGACTTAAATAGTGTTTGTGGGGACATTAAACCTCAAGTCAAACAATCAAATAAACAAACCTCTTTTTATTCAGTATATATAAAATGGGTTTTCAATGATGTTTTAATATGGGCCCCGTCAAGCGATTTTGGTACTTATCGCCTTTGCGAGCAGCGAAGATTCAGGCGATCCTGCGCATCCGCGCAGCCTCGCCAGAACCTTCGCTGCTCCCTCATACAAACAGTGAATCAAGAGGAACCTTCAGACAAAAAGCCATATCCCTGGCCCCTCTGAATGGCTGGGCATGCGCAATTAAAATTTGTCATGACGGATTGCTCGAAGACACAAATTCGCTTGGCGGGGCTCATATAAAACACACACTTGCTAAGAGGAAGCTACACACAAATCCTTGTTTTTTTGTAAAGCGAAAAAAAGTATACAGTAAAATTCCGGTTTACCATCTAGAATTAAGACCAACACTGCTTTTAAAAGCTTGAGAAGGTTTCAGTTATTCTTTCTTTGTGTTTTCTAAACCCTGTGTCTTCTTATAATAGATCACCTTTGGGACTGTTCAAAAGTGACCCTAATGTGGTCGTAATCAGTGCTTCTGATCTTGATATTGACACTGATACTCCTGATACATGCGATTGTAAAAATTCATTGTATTGCTATCCTCCTGCTGGTCATATTATTACTGACAATTTAAAAATTATTTCTGATTCAAGAATACGTAATATAATTTCTAAAGGACCGAAATATCGATTTCCTTCTAAAACTGATTTCAATAAATGTAGAGATGAAATCGCTGCTGCCTCGAATGACTTTGGTAATCGATGGTGTAAACGAGAGTATGTTGAGCATAAAGCTCTGGAAGAATGGAAACTTAGCATTTTGAAATTAGTGAACAAACGCATTTCTTTTTATTCGCAAAATACGAACTTATTACCTCCTAAACCTAAGACGTATTTACGTCACCTTAAACTAGGTATTCAAGAATTTCATAGGAAGTTTGTTTTGGCACCAGTTGATAAGGCCGCTAACAATGTGGTCGTTGTTTGACGGCTTCACTATGTTAACACTCTTCAGCAAGAACTTGGTGGTACTAAGGCCTATGAACTTTAGCATTTAGCTATAGTGAGGGGTTTAGTTGATGTCCACATTTGTCATTCAGCCACCAAGTTTGCTGTCTGTGTTACAGAAGGCCAAGACAAGCGTTATATTGGTTACCTAAACTTCATAAATGACCATACACCACACGGTTTATTGCAAATTCAAGCTCTTGTACCACCACTGAACTCTCCAAATTATTAACTTCATGTTTTACTGCCATCAAAAACATGTGATAAAATATTGCGACAAAGTCTTCGAAAGATCAGGTAGAAATCTGTTTCGGTCTATAAAAATTCTAATGAAGTTTTAGATACATTGAAACCCAGGCGTTTTCGTGCTTCAAGTATGTCTACTTATGATTTTCCACCCTTTACACTGCACTTCCTAATAAACTTATAAAAGAAAAACTTAATGATTTAATTGAATTGACAACATATAGGGAAGACTCCCTCTATCTTGCATGCAATGTAAGAAATGCGTTTTTCACTTCTGAACAGCATAAAAACTATACTTTATGGTTATGTCAGAAGGCGTGTTAAGCTCTCACCTTCCTATTTAACAATATTTACATAAGATTTGAATAAGATTTGGTACTAAGGTATTTAGACAGGTTGTGGGTATTCCGATGGGTACTAAATGTGCACCACTTGTGGCTGATCTGTTTTTGTTTTGTTATGAGAGAGACTTCCTGATGTCCCTTTCTGCTGAAAACCAGACTGAAATCATTGAAGCTTTAAGCTCCACTTCTAGATATTTGGATGATTTATTAAATATTGATAATACCTATTTCGATGGTTTGATCAGTCAAATTTACCCCCCCCCCCCAGAACTTCAGTTAAATAAAGCAAATTCGTCTGATACCGAGGCCCCGCTTACATCTGTCTATTGTGGATGAGTTTGTTTCTTGCAAAGTTTATGATAAACGCGATGAGTTTGATTTTGAGATTGTAAATTTTCCTTTTATGGATGGTGATGTTCCACGTGCGCCATCCTATGGCGTTTATATTTCATTATTAACGGCTAAACGTCTTAATCAGGGTTATCGTTACCATAAACTACGCAAAGCCTTTTCAAAATAATATAGACGTCATTCTGATTTAATTTCAAAATACAATACTGGACTTAAATCTCTTCTGCAACAAGGTCTATCGGAACTCGAACTTTATGGTGACTTAGTATATAAAGTAAGAAAAATTTATAACCGCAATGACTTCGGCATCCAATTTCGTAAAATCATTCTTCGATATAAAAAGATTGGGTACAACTTATATGTTATATGACAGACTGCATGCATGGTAGTTAACCCAATCACGGTTGACAATTTTGCTTCCCTCTTTAATTGCACGCAGGTGAGTCATGCCTCAGATTCTATGACGGTTTCAATGTAAAGGCTTATGTTGGTTGGTACCTGATGCTCTGTCTCTGGTCGGGCCCATTGGACTCTAACTGTTGGTTTTCTTTTGCTCCAGCATTTCTGTTGTTTCTTGCTGTCGAGTCCTCACCGTTGTTTCATCTCTGTGGTTGTTTGGTGTTTGTGTTCACGGAGATGTTGCACTGATGAGTTAGGAGGCCTTCATGCGGACTGAACAAATTATTTGTCATTATAGCGACGGAAGTAAGTGCGAGGATTGTGGCCACGTCAATCGATTTAAGGCCCCCAGTGGAATTTGTTTCCGCTGACCGTTCCAAAGCGGTTCTTCGGTCGCGGTTTATTTTTGTTGTTATGGTTTGTCTTTGTCGCTTATTAGGGCCCCGCACTGAAAGTGTGGGTGCCCTATAGTAATCACTCTGTCTGTCTGTCTATCCGTCCGTCTGTCCGTCCACAAATTTTTTTATCCTCCATAACTTACTTATTCCTGGATGGATTTAAATATTACTTGGCAGAAATGTTAACCATAATGTGATCGAGTGTTGCGAGCAAGACTCAGGTCCGTACCTCAAAGGTCAAGGTCATACTTAGAGGTTAAAGGTCAAAAACGGGTCCACAATTTTTTTTATCCTCCATAACTTTCTTATTCCTGGATGGATTTAAATATTACTTGGCAGAAATGTTAACCATAATGTGATGGAGTGTTGCGCGCAAGACTCAGGTCCGTACCTCAAAGGTCAAGGTCATACTTAGAGGTTAAAGGTCAAAAAAGGGTCTTTCCTGTGTCCAATAACTTTGTTATTAGTCCTGGAGGGATTTACATATTACTTGGCAGAAATGTTAACCATAATGTGACGAAGTGTCACACGCGGTACCTCAAAGGTCAAGGTCATACTTAGAGGTTAAAGGTCAAAAAAGGGTCTTTCCTGTTGAAAGTGTGGGTGCCCTATAGTAATCACTCTGTCTGTCTGTCTGTCCGTCCGTCTGTCCGTCCACAATTTTTTTATCCTCTGTCCGTCCGTCTGTCTGTCTGTCTGTCTGTCCGTCTGTCCGTCCACAAATTTTTACTTCTCTGATAGCGCTGCCGGGGCCCTAGTCAGTTTCACTGACATCTCTAGTATTTGTTTATTTTCGATAGCTTTTTGGCCATTTTGTGGGAAAGTAACTGTCCTTTTGGCTTTCCGCTGTTGGTGTTACCGTTGGGGTCTGTTGCTTCATGTTTGTATGTCTTCCCCAATGGTGTCTCTGGTGGGAGCTGTGGGTTAATTGTATCGATTACTGATCATTGCCTCTACTTCTATTTAGATATAGGAATTTTAGTATACTTTTAACCCAGCTTTTCTTGAGAAAGTTTCATGTTGGTTTATTGACTTGTTTTCGTGTTGTAAACATGTTCATAGGCCGACAAAATGTTTTATGGCGCCTGTTTTATGAATTAGTCTATAGGGAGTGCATCGACGCGAGCTGAGAAGGATGGTCCATCAGCTTGATTTAGTTGAACGTTCATTACCCTTGAGACTTATTAAAGAAACAAATGGCTGCGCTATATATTTTTGATATATACCATTTGTCTTGTGATAACAGAAAAAAGAGAAAACAAGCAAGCTAGCAGCGTCATTAAGTATATAAGGCCTTAAGGTCATGAAATATAACCATGAGTGAAAGATTCTGTTTATCATATAACTTGTTAAGTAGGATTTTATCACCGAAGAATTTCAAAAGGAAACATACAATGTAAGCGTCATGCTACAAAGAACCCTTGTTATAACGACATTCGTTATAAGCGCAGACCTCGTTATAACGACAATTTCAATGGAATGAATTCTTAGCTCAATGTTTAGCCTCGATTCCGAGCGACTTGGGCTTCCCTCGGGCTGGAAATGCCCAAATCGAATCCATAGTCATGAAAGATTCTTGTAATTTCATACTCCAAGACACAAATGTCTATAATATTTGTTTCTTGGAGTAAGTATGTGGAAAATACCTTTTATAACCTCATAATCCTAACTGGGATTTCCTTTATAACGGCAAATTCATTATAACGGCGTGGGTGGTTGGGTGAGGCAAAGGTGACGTGCATCTTGCGTCACTGAGGTGCCAACTGATCTGATATTAGCTTATAGTTGGACAAGGCCTTGCGGCAGGTAAGGGTAGGGGTGGGAATGTTGTTATTTCGTTTGTTTCTACCCTTCTTTTCATTTTCCTCTTTCTCCTCTGTCCCCCACTTTCATCTCCTCTGCTATCTATTCTATCTGTTTTCCCCCTCTAACTGGGAGACGACACAAAATGATCCACAAGGGTTGACGTGCCATTAAACCCAAAACAATCAATCATTACGAGGACTGTTCAAATATGAATGCAAGTAGAACGTTTTCTCATGCACTAATGCGAAAATCACCTGGAAATAATTATCACAGCGTAGAAAACATTTTACCTATACATTGATACCAAACCTGTTAAAATCCGTCCACTTTAGTCATGTATATCGTTCGATAAACACTGTCTACTCTTGTATACTAATACAAAACATGATTGGAAGAAGGTCAGAGTACGTCGTTGAAATACGGTCCTATATTAAGAATCGTTGTATTCTTGGTATACGGTGCAAAGACATTTTTGATGAAATATGTTCGGTTTATGGGCATAATGAAATGTCTTTTCCGACAGTTTTTCGTTGATTTAAGAAATTCAGCTGTGGGCTAGGCTAAACAGAAGAAGCACCACATGATCGTCGGCCGAAAAGAGCAACATCTGCCAAGATGGTTGCTAGAGTGAAAGAAATAGTTGCTACCGATGCACGATACACACTCGGCAAATAGCTAGTATGGTTGCCATCTCATTAGGAGCAGCTCATACAATTCTGAAACGGGATGTTAAAATGAGAAAGATCTGTGCTAGATGGATTCCCCATCTGTTGACAGATGAGCAGAAAAAGACACGCGTTCAGTGCGCCAAGAAGTTGCTTAAAAAGTTTCCAAATTACAATGCACGGTCTTTCGCTAATGTCGTCACAGGTGACGAGACATGGGTTCACTTTTTTGAGCCAAAACGAAAGATTCAGAACAAAATATGGGCCACAAAGTATTGCAAAAGACGATGCATTGCAAAGCGGACCATAAGCGTCAAGAAGGTGATGTATGCCATATTCTTTTCAAATCAGGGCCCTGCTATCAAGTTGCTGTGCCTAAAGGCAAATCTGTAAATGAGAAGTTTTACGAGAATAAAGTTCTTCGAAAATTGAAGAAATATTTCAAAGAACGAAGACCCGCAACTGGTCTGGCCAATGTCAGATTGCTACATGACAATGCGTCATCGCACAAGGCGTTCATTGTGCCAGACTATCTGAAGCAGGAAAAAGGTTGTTGAACTCCCTCACCCCCCGTATTCCCCTGACCTTGCCACGTGTGACTTTTTGTTTGTTCTTGCGGCTGAAAAAATACCTTTCTGGTCGAAAATTTGTACAGCGCAAACACCTCGGTTCTGCAATATTCCAGTGCCTTCATAGTATACCTCGAAAAGACTACCAAAATGCATTCGATGATTGGATCAGAATACTGAAAGTTTGTGTATCTGTTAAAGGTGAATACTTTGAGGGGACAAAATAAATTTTTCATCGAAATCTATCACGGAATCATTTTTATGTGCTTAGTTGCATTCATATTTGAGCAGTCCTCGTATAACGGCACAATAACAGGGAAAATTATTGTCGTTATAACGCGGTTCCTCTGCATTATGAACCAGTGACGACGTGTTACACGTGTTGTCGTGTAAGATTATGTTTAAGTAGGATTTTATCGCCGAAGAAGTTAAAAGGGAAACATAAGAGTCATGATAGTATGCACCATTGGCGACAACATTTAGGGATGCTTGATCATCCCTAAGTGTCCGACAAGAAAAGCATTCAAGTTAAATTTTGAATATTTTACAAAATAATTTTCGCATTTTTGCACTTTATATGTCATAATTGATCATTCCCCACCGTTTTCATCAGCTTTCAGGGAAACTTAGAGCATGTCGGACACTTAGGGGTGTCGGATGTTCAGGGATTCTACATACGTATGCTGGTATGTAGCTTTTGGACTCGTCTCTGTATTCTAGTCGAGATTACGAAAACACGCCTATTCAAATATATTGAAAATTTTACCCGGCCGGAAAAACGTTCATTTCCAGATGAAAAACTGTGATATTTCTCTTACTTCTGCCAAAACAAATAGATCGAGGGTACACGTACGAATCGCCTCATCGAGGCGGTTCTAGCTCGTACCAACAATCTATAGTTTAGAGCAGAAATGTCTGCTCAAAATATAGATTGAAGGTGCACATTAGAACCCCTTCATCGAGGCGGTCCTATCGAGTATCCACAAACCATATTCTAAAGGAGAAAACAGAAAAAGAAGGTATAAGTTTACTATATAATAGTAAATATATTTACAGTGTATTATTTTTTATATATTTCAATGGAAACCTGCTTGGAAAATGTAAAACTTATATAGACAAAATGACGATGAATGGTCATTTTCTATATAATCTATACATTTAAAATTTACTTTTTTTTTGGGTCCAAACAATAGAATTAAATTAACAGGTTATGAAGTGAACACAAAATGTCCTTTGATCCTAATGATTCAATCACATGTATACCAACTTGCTTTGTACAGATGGACAAAATGTCCATAATCATTGAAAACCGTGATGGATGATTACTCATTTGCGTGAAACGAGTGATAACCGAGCAAAACGGAATAATCGAGCAAAGCCGATTAACCGGCATGCCACTATTGTAGCACACATCTTTTTTTCTATATTGACCATTACGAAGATACACCCGTATGATTGGATTCGTTCCCTGGGACCCCACCAGCTGACGACCCTCGGCACGGGAAAACTTGAAATTAACAACATCCGTATGACATGGCACATGCTTTCATTAGTAGAAAATATGTCCTTGTGCAATATTGGCGTCCGACATGTCGTCAGAAATGACAAATATTAGGGTAAAAATCGGAATATTTATCTTATTTCTGCTTTCAATATAGAAGGTGGGTGCTCGACAACGAGTACCCACAAACTACAGTCGAACTTCAGTGGCTCGAACCCCTTTGGGACCTCGAAAATCTGTTCGAGACAGGGGTAGTTCGAGCCACTGAGGTTACTGTCAGGAGGCATAACGAGATACTTTTAGACATCTTTTCGGTGTTCAATAATGAAAATGTATACTGTGTGTACTCATTAGAATCGCCTCATCGAGGCGATTCTAATGAGTACACACAGCATACATTTGCAAGATAAAGACTAAAATTTCCTTAATTATCCCCAACTATTTCTTATGTAGGGGATTTCGCTAGGGGCTGAAGAATGGGTTCGACTCATCCATGGTAAACGAGCCATCGGTGTTCGAGCCATCGAAGTTCTACTCTATGTTTTGGACAGCAATAAGACAATTAATATGTACTTCATGTAAACTCCAGTTTTACTATAAAAAAGTGTGGTTTTAAGGGATAAAATAGGCGTGTTTTTTTTTGTGATGATACCTCCAAAACGGATATTTTCTGATGAAAAGTTGTAATATTTCCATTGTTTATTCTTAAAACATAAATTGTATCAAAAAAAAAATAAATTGTATGTGCTCGTTCTAACAAGTACCCGATACCTATGCCTTAGAGCAGAAATAAAGGAATAAATGTGTGTCCCTGTAGACTCCACATTTTTTTATGAACAGTGGGATATAGAGGGGTCTTCAGTGGGATATAGATATATACAGGGGGATATAGAGGGGTCTTCAGTGGGATATAGATTTATAGAGGGGTCTTCAGTGGGATATAGATATATACAAAGGGATATAGAGGGGTCTTCAGTGGGATACAGATATAACCAGTGGGATATAGAGGGGTCTTCAATGGGATATAGATATATACAGTGGGATATAGAGGGGTCTTCAGTGGGATATAGATATATACAGTGGGATATAGAGTGGCATATAGATATATACAGTGGCATATAGAGAGTTCTTCAGTGCGATATATATATATATATATATATATATATATATATATATATATATATATATATATATATATATATATATATATATATATATATACAGTGGGATATAGAGGGGTCTTCAGTGCGATATAGATATATTTACAGTGGGATATAGAGGGGTCTTCAGTGGGATATAGATATATACAGTGGGATATAGAGGGTCTTCAGTGTGAAAGCGATATATAAATAGAGGGATATTCAGTGTAATATAGATATATACAGTGGGGTATAGAGGGGTCTTCAGTGGGATATAGATATATACAGTGGGATATAGAGGGGTCTTCAGCTAACCTGATGATATATTTTGTGGTTCGAAGAGTATTCGTTTGAAAACTTATGAATGCAATTACCAAAGTATGCCTATATAATTTTGATCCCCTTGAACCCCACTTTTACATGTATATAGTAAAACTGGGGTTAACAGTGGTAAACTGTATTTTTCTTATTTTCTGCTCTAAAATATAGATTGTGGGCACTCGATGAGGCGCCTCAATGGGACGGTTCTATCGAATACCCACAACTCTAAAATATAGATTGTGGGCACTCGTTAGAACCGCCTCGATAAGGCGGTTCTAACGAGTATCCACACTCTATATCTTTAGCAGAAATAAGAAAACTATGACAATGTTTCATCTTAGAATTTTCCGTTTTTGGCGATAAAGTTTACAATGCATTTGTATAGGCGTTTTTTCGTAATTTTTCTTATTGTTTGGAGTTTAACGGCCCGTCCAACAATATTAAGGTCATATTCTGCCGGTCAATTTACCCATCATGTTAATAAGTCCGTGTAGTGACATCCCTCTAAACCCCACTTTATATTGGGAAAACTGTGGTTTACAGGAGTATTTATTAGTCTTCTTATTTCTGCTCAAAGACATAGGTTGTGGGTACTCGTGAGAACCGCCTCAATCAGGCGGTTCTAACGAGCACCCTTAACCTACGTTTACAGTATAAATAAGAAAAATATCACAAAGTTTCATAAAAAAATAATAAATAAAAAATAACCATTTTAGAGATAGGAAAGAATGCACTTTGTCCACCGGAAGTGTGTTCGTAATGCTAAGCATACTTTTATTGAACAGGCTTGTATATAAACGATTACGGTCCCCGCCCGTCGGGGCTTGAAGAAATAGGTGGGCTGCATGATGCTTCAATGCAGGGCTGAAACCGACCGCACACGAGTACTGGTAAACCGCTTAGAAGATATAAGCCTGCCCAGGCAAAGAGGTGTGAGTCGGACCGTCTTTGTTTATAAACCCTATTGGTTTCACTGGGCGACAGGGCTTGGGAAGTCATTTCATCTTAATGTCGGGTAACAGTCCAACAACATTGGAAGCAACGCCTCCAAAATGACCTACATGTATACAGTATTGACGGGACCGTTAAACCTCAAATCAAACAAACAATCATAAAGGATTACCAATACAGAGCAAAGTCGTTCGCCATAATCTGACAATTGCAATTCTTGAATCAGCGACCCTAGAAAAGATTTCATGATCAACCTCCACGACAGATGTTTGCCGACCCAGCGACTGAAGCATTATTCAACAGAGTGTTTGCGGGTTACTGATGAAGCTTAAAGGCCGAAGCCAACTAGTCTGGCCCAGAAAAACGTGTTCACTTCCTTGTTATAGTTCTGCAGTGTATTCCTTGATTCAGAGAATAACTCTTTCCTAGAACATAGTGTCAGCAAAAATGACATTGTTTCGTAGACAAGCTAACCTGTATTGAAATTTATTCTGTTTCGATTCGCTGGCGGGGGTGGTTTTGTTAAGTACGTGTGTCCTATACTCGATAATTTAATTTTTTTTCTTAAGTTCATCTTCAAGAGTTTAGAAAAAAAGACATGTGTTAAGTAATTTCATTTTATCTAAAAGTGACAGTCGTGACAAAGTGAAACTTATACAAAATAGAGGCTATTTACTTTTTATTAGGTAAAAAGCAAAAAACATTTCATCTGGTGTGTTGAAAGTTTGATGTTTTATTTGATATTTATGGAAAAAAGTAAAATGTAAATTGTCTTTTCATTTTATACATGACTTTTGCGATGTTCTAAAAAGGTATAAGAAGAAGTCCATCTGTTACTTCGAAAATAAACATGGTGGTGTTATTTTTCACAATGTGAAAATAATATTTTCACAATGTGAAAATATCATTTTATTTGTTTCAGATATGCATTGATTTCTCTGCTAATAATAAAATAAATGTTTTACCAGATGACAGATTGTTTGTTTTGGATTTAAGGACACGTCAACCCTTTGGGTCAGTTTTGTCGCCTCCCAGAGAATGGGGGAAGAGATAGAAGAGATAGTAGAAGAGATGAAAGTGAGGGACATAGGAGAAAGAGGAATAGAAACAGAAGAAATAACAACAGTCCCTTCTAGCCTTTCCTGCTGCAAGGACAGCAGGACTTATCCAACTGTAAGCCAAACTCAAATGGATGCCCATTTGACGCACGATACACGTCACCGTTGCTTTACCGAACCATCATCAGATCTTCATCGCGCTAATGTGTTAACGTAATATGTTCCTTGTGCAATATGTTTTCCTGACGTGCTTTAATTTAAATGTTTCCTTTGAAATTGGCAAAGTACAAAGCAAGAGCGAGATTTACACTTTTGCCAGCGGTGTTTAAGGGCCTCAGTGCCACTTCTTTGATGGGTGGAGTAAGTTAATTGTATCGATTCCTGATCTTTGTTTTACTTCTACTTTTTATAGAAGTCCTTTTCGTGGCTGTTCAGAAAGTCACCCATTGCATATTTGACGTCATCATCGGACTGAAAGTGGGTGCCTGAAATAGCCGTTTTCAGTTTTAGAATCAAATGAAAGCCTGGTGGAGCGAGATCAGGAGAATAAGGCGGATGCTCAATCAATTTAATGTCACACTCGTGAATGGCAGCCATAGCAAAGACAGACTTGTCTTCTTTCTTATGAATGTTTTCATTGCTCTTAAAGGAACTCATTCTTGATTTTTATTTGCCTTCACTGCAGCTGGTGTTGTGCCGTGTGGCGGCTGTAAAACGTCTCCCGTACATCAACCATAGTGCAGTTTATATTTTACTTTTGGTCCTTTGAGATCAGCGTGAATATTCTGAGAAATCAGAAATAAATTATTGGTTTAGACTCATATTCTAGACAGGTTTTTTTAATTATTTGGACCCCATTTTGATTTATACCAGTCTTTGAATCGACTGCCTATTCGAAATTCGCAAATTTGCAGTATCATTCCTCTGGCTTTCTTTGCCGAATCATTACAGGGTCACTGATGAGGCTTTATTAGCCGAGACTACGTAGTATGACCCATCTTCTTTCTTATGAATATTTTCATTGCTCTTTAAGGAACTTATTCTTGATTTTTATTTGTGAACAGGAGCATTGTCCTGACATAACAACACAGCACTAGTGAGCTTTTCGTGGCGCTTAAGTTTAATATTTTCACGTAACTGTGTCAGAAGTGAAGCATAGTATGTGCCATTGATTGTTTGTCTCTTTTGCAGACACATTTAGTCTATTAGCAGAACAACATCTGCATCCCAGACAACCGAAGTCATAACCTTACCAGCTGATGGGACAGTCTTTTCTTACTTTGGCGGGGGTGGGGTCGAGCCAGGGTGTTTCCATTGTTCCGATTGTTGTTTTGCCTCTGGGGTAAAATGATTGACCCATGTATCATCCATGGTGACAAAACTCTGAAGAAAGTTGGCAGGATCTTCCTAAAAAGTACAAGATTAGCACGCGATAATGTGCGTCTGGTGTGTTTCTGATCAACCGTCAGAAGGCTTGGTACCAATCGGGCCGAAAGCTTTCTCATTGCTTGATCCGCTGTCGGAATGGAATTTACGCTTTCCTGTGAAATGCCAACTCTACTGGCTATATATCTTTCTGTGACTCGTCTGTCAGTTATAACAATATCAAGAACTTTATTCACCATTTCTGGGGTGGCAACTATGGCATGCCCTCCAGAACTGGTGTCATCCTCAAGGCTCTGTCGCGCTTAAATTCCGCCACCAACCTTTTCACTGTAGCATATGAAGGGGCATCTTTCCCTAGTGTTGCTAACATATCATTATGAATATCCTCAGGTGTTAAACCTTTTGTATGCAAATATTGAATCACTGCCCTTTCACCAATTTTGTCCATTTTGAAAAGCTGCTTGTCTGGTTTACTTTAGAGTGCTACATCATAAATTGACTAAATGAGACCAGTCCTTGAGTACATGGGCCTTTATAGTCAGAGAAATGTAGGATTTAAAAAGAACATCCCTGCGTACCTCCTTTAATACGAGAGTCTTAACATACCAATCAGCCCTCGTATTTGGTGAAGACGACTGATATTATGACTAGCCTAGTCCTGTATATGCAAAATACTTAGCTGCCATAAACTGATTTAAGGACAGTCATTTGGGTCATAGAAAGCTATTCACATTCTCAGTGAATTACTCAAACCTATTTCCATAATCATCCGAACTCTTGCAAGCGTGCATTTGCACCTAACCGCAAGGTTGTTTAACGATTTTTGTGCTCAACTCAGCTGATTGATTCACTGTGTTGGGGTTTAACGACACGTCAACCCTTGTAGGTCACTTTGTGCCGTCTCAAGGGGAAAGAGAGAAAAAAAGAGAAAGTAGAGAAGATGAAAGTGGGTAGAAAAATGAAGTTAAATAGAACTGTAGAAACGGAAGACACAACAAAATTCGAGGCGGTTCTAACGAGTACCCACAATCTATATTTTAGAGCAGAAATAAAAAAAATAAGGTATACCCCCGGAAACCCCAGTTTTGCTACACAAAAGTGGGGTTCAAGAGGGGTCAAAATTATATAGGTGTGATGGTCAACGATAATTGTCATGAGCGGGACAGATTGATGATCAGAACATATTCCATGCTCAAGTGCATGAAAAAATTATTATAACTTAGTGGCCGACATAACTTAAGATGTTTAATTTCACATGCCGTTTCAAGATGGATAACGGATTCACTTCTCTGACTTTTATGGCTTTCTGAAGATACAATCATTGTTTCGTTATATTATATCGTCAATATTATTCGGTGACATATGCATTCGTATATTGTCATAATGTACAGTAAAATGCGTTATATCGCGTAGTACATTAACGAAACATTACCTCGAGATAACGTTTCGATAAGTTGCTACAGGTATGCGACATTACAAAATATTGACGGAGACAATACATAAGAAAAATGAACATATGTTATATTTTACACGTGTTGCCGTTTTATATGAAACTCGCCGAAGCCTAAGTATTAAAGTTCATATGACTGATCACTCGTGTAATATTGCCTTTGCCTTATATTTCAGGTGTTCTTCATTCTGCCTACTCGTCTTGGATAGAGGTTGTACAACAATACGGTTATATGACCGGTTCTCTACCTATTACCACCACAGTGCTCAACGATACCGGCTGGTGTGACGTCGCCGCTATTAACAGAGGTATGTTGTTTATAGAGGTTCGTGTATTACTCGACGAGGAAAGGGGATAAAATGCGAGGTTTGCCGAGAATTTTATCCCCTTTTCCTCAAAGAGTTTAATATTACATAAACACTCATGTTAGATCCTGTTTATCATATGCCATGTAAAACACATTTTATTAACAAAGAAATATCAATATTTCGCCATTAGTAAAACGCGACATTGTTAAGGACGTCGTACGTGTAGTGTTTCGGGGTATATGTGTAACTAATTTGCATATTTAATCCATTAGAAAATTAACGAATTTAATACATGACGTTATTACAATCTCATACGCGACGTCGTATGTCATATGATAAAAGTGATTTCCGGTTTTAAGCATGCACCTTAAATATGTTCTATACAACTGTTATCCAGTGGAAGCAAAGACTACAATAGTTCGTCGTCATTAGTGACTATGAACTATCTTAATCAAATGCGTGAATTGCTATTGTTTGTATCTTCTAAGACCCATAATAGCTCTTAACTGCTTACTGCAGATTAGAGCAAAACGGGCTAAAGGGCGAAAACTCTGTTGGCGATGCATCTTGAATCACAGCTTCTGGCCACACTGGGAGCGTTTTCCAATGTAGTTCCCCTTATAGGATTTTCTTTGGCATACATGTACGTTCATCGGGCATTCTGGTACCATGGTCTGTCCATCTAAATTATGCAAGTTTCAGAAGTCTATGCACACTCTGCAGCCCTGTCTTTTCCAGGATTCCTGTGTCTAGAATCAGTCTAACCACATTATCTCTCGAAGTTTGCTTAGGCAGCTTATAGAGAAGTGGTGCAGTCTTTTGACATGTCATTGGTACATGTAAAGTGTTTAAGTTTCACAAGCATATAAAAGTGTACAGATCCTTCACGAAGTGGAACAGAAAGAACAATGGTCAGGAACAGAAATAATCAGATCTCACATCGTTCTCTATACATTGAATGGGGGATAACTTTAACATTACCTTTCAAAAGCTCGAATGACAAGTCAACTAAGTAGGGGTTTACCCCGAAAAGCCGGCAACTAAGATACCCAAACTATATCACCCAGGTAGTAAATATAAATAATAAAAGAAATCTACAATAAACTTTTTAAAAAAGCCACACAGGAAGTAAACCACAGTTTAGAGGATAACCGTAGTGAAAGCACCGCCTCGGAACCGTCAGTAATAAATAAATGATGTGGGAGTGGGTGGGGAGGCTTACACTACCTGGGATCCCAACTTTTTCCTTAGTTTTCACTGGAGTTCAGAACATTTATATGGTAGGTTGGTTAGCATGATGACTTTTGAGCGTCTCAATGTATCGCATCGGACAACTAAGGGCGAATTTGGCTGGAAAGTAGCTACCTTAGTAACCAAAATAACTGCCGATCACCTATGGTAGCTACCAAATTGACGTCATTGGTTTATCACAGTTCAACCCACCTCCTGGGTGGAGTTTCTAAAGTACTAAAGAGTATTCAAGGTGACGTGCAAAATCTGCGAATGTACTAGTCACAGACGTCTCTTTAAGGTGTTTAGTAATCTTGTTTATGATTGGAGATAACATAATGTATAGATACACATCACGAAAACACGCCTATATAATTCTGATCCCCTTGAACCCCACTTTTATATAGTAAAACTGGGGTTTACATGGGTAAACCTTATTTTTCTTATTTCTGCTGCTAACTTTTGAGCAGAAATAAGAACATATCACAATTTTTCATTTTAAAATGTTCACTTTTTCGTCGGTAAAGTTTACAATGTATTAGTATATGCGTGTTTTCGTAATGAATTCGTTTAAATATTGGGTTTTAGTCAATGTTACTTCTTTCAGTGCAGGTCTAGTTTTAAGTCTGAAATGTTTTCATGGTATTTTTCAACTGACAAGAAGCTGTGAAAGGCTACTACTATAGTAGCAACCATAGGTGTTCCTTTGATAATGCTAGTGCGCATGTCATTGGTAGCTACCATAGCACCGACTATAGCTCGAGTCGGAGTCGGTCCTCATCAGTAAGGATGACGAGGACTCTCTGTGTAACAGCGAATATAAACATTTGAATAACTCCAGGGTGACAAACATCGAAGCAAAAGAAAATCACCAGTTGAACCTATACTAAGACAAAGGTTTCACTGAACAAACTATGTGTTCAAATCGCGACTGAAGTAAGGGCGAGGATTTCGGCCGCGATTTAAGCCACCCAGTGGAATTTGTTTCACTGACCGTTCCAAGGCGTTTCTTCCGCCGCCGTTTATTTTGTTTATTTAAAATTTGTTATAGTTTGTCTTTGAGTATGTGCATCGCTTATATGTTTGTTTTCGTTTTGTTCTGTTTTGGACAGCTAATTGGCCATCTGTCCTTTCGACTTTCCACTATTGATGTTTCCATTAGGGTCTAGTTATTTCATGTTTGTGTTTCATTCCCTTTGGTGTCTCTGATGGGAGCTGTGGGTTGATTGTATCGGTTCCTGATCAAACTGAGTAAAGTTGAATGACACGATATTCCTTTCTGTCTAAATATTGTTTGTAAGAATGCTCATTTTCGCATATGTCAGTGAGTATGTCAGTAGTTGCCGGCGTTTGAAAAATGGCATTGACTGTAAGATAGAATTATTTCAGCCTTTTATCAAATGGGCCCCGTCAAGCGATTTTGGTACTTATCGCCTATGCAAGCAGCGAAGGTTCAGGCGAGCCTGCGCATCCGCGCAGTCTCGCCAGAACCTTCACTGCTCGCTCATACAAGCAGTGAATCAAGAGGAACCTTCAGACAGAAAGCCATATCCCTGGCCCCTCTGAATGGCTGGGCATGCGCAGTTAAAATTTGTCATGACGGAATGCTCGAAGACACAAATTCGCTTGGCGGGGCTCATATAATACTCAAGAGAATTTACTATCAGCATATGAGCCCCGCCAAGCGAATTTGTGTCCTCGAGCATTCCGTCATGACAAATTTTAACTGCGCATGCCCAGCCATTCAGAGGGGTCAGGGATGTGGCTTTCTGTCTGAAGGTTCCTCTTGATTCACTGCTTGTACGAGCGAGCAGCGAAGGTTCTGGCGAGACTGCGCGGATGCGCAGGCTTGCCTGAACCTTCGCTGCTTGCATAGACGATAAGTACCAAAATCGCTTGACGGGGCCCATATGATTCTTGCACTGAATAATATGTCATTGGCCTAGCCATTCGCGGCTGTTTTGTGTTTTGTGTCTTTATATTCATTTTGCGGCTTCATTTTAGGTGATAGTTTGTCAGATGACACGAAGTTTCTGCTATAGCACGTGAACAAGTTCGTGAAATGAACATCCCTAAACCCCACTCTATTATATTCGGGTTTACGGTGGTTTACATTATTTTTCGTATTTTTGCTCCCAAAGCATAGGTTGTGGGTACTCTTTAGAACCGCCTCAACGAGGCGGTTCTAACGAACACCATCAACCTATGTTATGAGTTTAAACATTACAAATATCACACATTTCAACCAGAAAAGAAGCAATTTTGGAGATGTGAAATAGTGCACTAATTCACACAGGAAAGGATAGGATAGGATAGGATAGATAGATAGATAGATAGAAAGATAGATAGATAGATAGATAGATAGATAGATAGATAGATAGATAGATAGATAGATAGATAGATAGATAGATAGATAGATAGATAGATTATGTCTTCGTCAACATTATTTAGTTAGGTAATTTTGGAGACGCTGCTTCCAATTTTTGTGGGAATAGATAGATAGATAGATAGATAGATAGATAAGATAAGATAAGATAAGATAAGATAAGATAAGATAAGATAAGATAAGATAAGATAAGATAAGATAAGATAAGATTAGATAGATAGATAGATAGATAGATAGATAGATAGATGCAACTTTGCCTAACGGTGACATTCAAAGGCGCACAAACGAACATCACGTTATCGAGCCCGGGAAATGAACATCCCTCTTTATATAGGGAATATTGGGGTATACAGGGGTATACATTATTTTTCTTATTTCTGTTCCATGACGTAGGTTGAGGGTACAATGAGGCGGTTCTAACGAGCACCTACATCAATGTTTGGAATATAAATGAGGAAATTACCACACATTTTCGTCGGAAAAATAACCAGTTTTGAGATATGAATTAAGGCATTATGTTTTACGAATGTGTTATCGAAATGGGAGTATTATTATGTAGCATTTCGATAGCACACCCGCGCGACATAGTGCATCTTTTCACATCGCCAAAATGGCTATTTTTCTTATGACGATTCATGATATTTTTTTTATTTATACTGCAAACATAGGTTGTGGCTGCTCGTTAGATGTCTTGAAGCAGAAATGATAAAAAATAATGTATACCCCGTAAACCCCAGTTTTCCCTATATCAGGTGTGGTTTAAGGGGGTGTTCATTTTACGAACTTGTTCATGTGATAGGCATGCTGTTTTCGTGTGATATTAGCACAGTTGTTCCTCGTATTTGATAGTGCATTTCTAATCATTGACGGCCCCCCGCCCATCGGGGCTTGCAGAAATAGATGGGCTGCATGATGCTTCCACGCAGAACTGAAACTGACCAGCACAAGAGTACTGGTAAACTGCTTAGAGGATCTAAGCCTGCCCAGGCAATGCGGTGCGAGTCAGCCCGTCCATGCTTATAAACCCTATTGGTTTCATTGGCGGCAGGGCTTGAGAGGTCATTTCATATCAGTGTCGGGTAACACAAAAAGTCCCACAAAATTGGAAGCTATGTCTCCAAAATGACCTATACAGTGTTGACGGGGACGTTTAACCTCACATCAAACAAACAAATTTAATTATTGAATATTTGTAGCTAAATAACGATTTAATTTTTTTGTTCGATCATCAAACCACTACAATTAATACAATTACATGCATAAATACAGTTCACAAAAATATACAGAATAAATGCGACATTAACACATTTGCAGGAACTGTCACAATACACATATGTGGTCAGATATAATGAAAATTGTAAATCTATAAATACATGTATGTGGCAAACGTGATGATTACAACACTCAATAATGAAAGGAAGCTGTTGTGCTGTTTTTATGGACAGTTAACATCAGGAAATCACTTGTCGAAATAAAAAGCAAAAGATCACATTACGCAAACAAGCCTATACAAATACATTGTCAATTTTTCAGCCAAAAAAATGGAAATTCTAAGATGAAAAATTGTGATTTTTTTCTTATTTCTGCTCAAAAATTAGTTTGTCGGGACTCGAGCGGTTCTATCGAGTACCAAAAATCTATCCTTTAAAATAGAAGTACAATTAACCCACAGCTCCCATCAGAGACACCAAAGGGAAAGAAACACAAACATGAAACAACAGACCCTAATGGACACATCAATAGCGGAAAGCCAAAAGGACAGCCACTTTCCTGCAAAATGGCCAACAGGCCATCCAAAATAAAATAATATAAGCGACTTAGATATAAGGAAAATACTGTTTACCCCTGTAAACACCAGCTTTACTATATAAAAGAGGGGTTTAATGGGGTCAAAACTATATAGGCATATAAGCGTGTTTTCGTGATGCGATCAGACGAGTCCCTCAAAACGAACAAACAGGCGGATTCTAAACCTCCTCATCTGCGTGTTACAAGTATATTTCTGCAACAAAATGTGCACCTGAGTCACAGATAAACGCCAAACTGCACTTTATACCGGTCAGGAGATTGTTCATTTCCAGACCCTAATCACCAAGTACACGCGATTCAGGCTTAAAACATTTTAACCAGTACGTTCGTTTGAAATACTTGTTTCAAAAGCATTTAAGCTTTATTAAGTTTTCATATTTTGCCCTATCAATCTATTCGCTTGGTGATTACAGGTGGATACCTATGTTTGTTGCTTTCCCTTATAAACATTTCTGGGTCGATTTAGTTTTTTGGGTTGATAATCTGAATTATATACATGTATTGCTAATGTCTCCATGGCTGTCACTGACCAATTTAACTTACAAGCGGAATTAACTTTTGGTAATCCAGGAAACAGTTATTTATAGGTATCTGTTATTTATGCCTGTCACGCGCTCGATCTGACGTTTGTCACTGTGCAGAGAGGGTTACTGTGGTTGTAAAACCTAGACTGGGCTCTTGCGCTTGGCTAACGATCAAAAGTGTGTTTATTACTGAATAGGTATAAGGTAAAAACACATACGAAAGGTGTGTGGTTAACCCATATATGCATAAGGTCCTAAAATATGAAAAAGAAATATTACCAAGGCTACATTTGCCCCTTATGGATTATGGTTACTCTATACGGGGTTCCACTTCTTCATCAACCATTGAAAGAGAGGCAAGAAACTCGTATCATCCTACATGCTGATTATAATACACCGTCGGCGACCATGTTTAAAGAACTGAATTGGCTTCCTATAACCAAAGGATTTCTAAAATAAGGTAGTACTGACTTTTAAAGCGCTGAGCGACTTCACACAAACGTATATTACCGAAATACTCAAACGTATTGCCTGAAACACACTGCTCAGTCAGATCGTCAGCCAATGGCACATTATCTGTTCCACGCTGTTCGGCACTTGTGGAATTCATTAACCATCCGACGTTGCAGTGTTTCAAGAATAAATACAATTAAAACTGTGATGTAACAAAATATCAGTGATGCAATCAATGCTCTACTGTGATGTAAACTTTTATAATACTACATGTGCTTTTAATTTCTATCTTATCCTAATCAGTTTATCTAACCATTTAAGTCCCATGAATCATTGTCTGCGCATGTCACATTCTTCGAAGTTTGACCTGTCTTGTATGACGTAAAGGATAGATATTACTACGCGACTAAGAATCCAAACTGATTTTGTTGCCCGTAAACCGAAAAAGTAATGGTTTTCCTTAATTTATTACATGCTCGCACATATTTTCTAAGTATAGGAAAGTTGAATTTAGTTTGAAAACCACATTTAATCGTAGATATCCAGAAACCCCACTTTACAACAGGTCAGTGCAGAGCGCTACCTGATGACGACATTAAAATTCATATTTGGGCGTGTTTTGGTTATGTAGTAATGTAACTGAGATTCATAAATGATTTTGGTCGATTGTTTGCTTTGGGTTGAATGGCAAACAATGAACCAGTAGAAGCGAAGTCAATGATCAAGAATCGATATAATTAACCCACATCTCCCAACAGTGACACCAAAGGGAAAGAAACACAAACATGAAATAACTAGACCCTAATGGAAACATCGATAGCGGAGAGCCAAAAGGACAGTTACTTCCCCACAAAATGACCAACTGTCTATCCAAAGCGAAACACTCAAAGACAAACCATAATATAAAATAAACCGCGACAGAAGAACCGCCTTGGAACGGTCAGCGAAACGACTTCAGCTGTAAGTTCTGTAAATTGATTTTACGCAGCTGCAATCCGCAAACACATCGACTTTTTAAAATGAGACTACAGGAACTGCGTTCAGCTGCATTACATTTCATAGTTCAGCCAGTGTATGTGAAGTTATAATTCACTGAGGTTGTCTAGACAATATGAAATAAATCAACTGGCAAAACGTCATTATTCGATATTGTTTCGAATACATCTTTACTTATGGTGTCGTTTATATTGCGGTTTTACCAGACTCAGCTCTTTTGTATATTGCGCGCTGTTGTGGTTAAAAATTCCCCATCTGAACATCTCTGTAAACCACACTTTATATATAGAGAAAGCGTGAAAAAGTCCGTGAAATTAACACCCTACTAAACCCCACTTTATATAGAAAAAAACTGGGGTGTACGGAGTACATTTTTTTTCTAAGTTCTGCTCCAAGACGTAGGATGTGGGTACTCGTTAGAACCGCCTCATGTTTCCAGTAATAATAAGAAAAAAAGTACTGATTTTCTTCAGAAAAGGAGCCATTTTGGAGGTGTGGAGAAACGCACTATGTCGCACGGGCGTGTTATCGTAACTATTGAGGCGGTTCTAACGAGGGCCAACAACTTTTGCTTTGGAGCAGAAACACGGAAACAAATATTGTATAGCCTATTCTTGGAGCCAAAATACAAAAAATATGTATAGTATATAATTCTGCTCATAAACATAGCTTGTTGGTACCCCTTAGAACCGCCTCAATTATGCGAAGGATGCGTTATCGAAATGGGCGTATTGCATTCTACGCTAAATTTTGTATGACCAGAGATTGCGTTTTACGTCCACTGGTCACACCCTCGCAATCTTGGTCCAGTTAACTGTATTTGTTCCTCTGATGACTTAAGGCAATGTGAACACCAGGCAATTTTTCCGCCATTTTTCAGAGGGAGATAACTTTCGGGACTTCCTGTTCGCTTTTCTGTAAGTCCTTTTCCACTGAAAAAGGGGTCTACTCCTCAGGAGCAAATTCTTTCCTTTAAGAGTTGACCCCTTTTGAAATGGGAGACAAAAATACTTTTGCAGGAGTTGCCTCCCCTATGGTTGTTCCCATTCCCCTTAATCCTTTCAACCCTGTAGCCTGGTACAGGTAAATTTCAAACAGTCTACATCCAATTCAGTAACACACCCGCTTGCTAAAATGGCGTCTTTTTATTCCTAGAACTAGTATTTTTTCAGCAGAATCTATTTGACATGTTTCTAATATTTAATCTCACTAAAGATTGTGGGTGCTTGTTCAGGCGGTAATAACGAGTACCCACAAACTATGTTTTGTGGCAAAAATAAGGAAATAATATAAACCCCTATAAATCCAACTTTTCTATATGTAAACGGGGTTTTCAGGGGCGTTAATTGCACGTACTTGTTACATTACGAAAAGAGGCCTTTACAAATACATTTACTATTTTACTGCCGTAAAATCGAAAATTTTATGATGAAAAAGTTCGATATTTTTCTTATTTCTGCTCTAAAATATAGATTGTGTGTACTCGTTAGAACCGCCTCATCTCGAAACATAGATTGTGGATACTCGTTAGAACCGCCTCGATGAGGCGGTTCTAACGAGTACTCACAACCTATATTTTAGAGCAGAAATAAGAAAAATAAGGTTTACCCCTGTAAACCCCAGTTTTGCTATATAAAAGTTGGGTTCAAGGGGGTCAAAATTATATAGGCGTGTTTTCGTGATTAACATGATGTTTCTCATCAGCATCTACGCTGCTTGCTATCCTGCCAATAAAAATTACTTGACCCTTGTCAAATAGAGTAGACCGTATCGCGATTCAAAGATGGAAGATCTCATTATGGGCAGCTGTGTTTTTATTGTTGCATTTTCTTAGGAACGTTATCTTACTATTTTCAACCACGCTTACAAGCCGAAGGGTTGTACTGAAAAAATAAGAAAACAAATAAGTAAGAGACGAAGGTCTAACTAATACCCACACCCTATGCTTCTGAGTGATAAAAGCAAAATGATGTGTATGCATGTTGAACCAACATGCTCTATTTAGCATTGGATCTACACGGGTGTTCAAAACACGGACATGCCAACGTCATGCCAATGTTTTCCATAATGTTACAATTATATTATTATCCAATTTATATTTATTTCAGGTTTAGACATGGTCAAACGATCGAATGTTGTAGTCATTGTCGGACAGTATAATAAAATGTTTGCTGCTGCTACGGACAGTTTACGCATGCCCTATTTTATCACATCACCTGTTCCGGTAGAACAGGAAGTGTCGTCATACCATATTCGGATGATTCCGGAAATACATCAATACACACTGGCAATAAGAGACCTGTTTCAGCATTACAACTGGAAAACAGTTGGGGTTTTATTTGATACTTCTTATGGTAAGTACCAAAACTTCGTATTTGATTTTCGTATTTGATGCTTGCCACTACGAAAACACGCCTATACAAATAGATTATAAACTTAACCTCCGAAAAAACGGAAATTTTAAGATGAAAATTGTGATATTTTTCTTATTTCTGCTCAAAATAAAGATTGTGGACACTCGTTAGAACCGCCTCATCGAGGCGGTTCTAACGAGTACCCACAATCTTTAATTTAGAGCAGAAATACGAAAAATAAGGTGTACCCCTGTAAACCCCAGTTTTACTTTATAAAAGTGGGGTTCAAGGGAGTAAAAATTATATAGGCGTGTTTTCGTGATGTATTTCATTTGATACTTAATATGTTTTGCTTGAAATCATAATTATGGTAATAGGCGTTTGCACCCGCAAAGTCATTGGCATGTCAAGTGAATCTGTAGACTACTGTTAGTCCATCTAGGGGATAACTGTATACAAAATTGTAATCTGGAGAGGCAAATCGGTGGTTTTACCGTCGGAAATTTCGGGGCAGGGGAGAAATAGGAAAGTAATGAAAGCCTAAAAACTTAAGAAATAACTGTACCGCTCTATCCATGCCTGCTGCAAGAACAGCAGGTCTTGTCAAACTGTAAGCCAGTATCAGGGACGCAAGATACGCAACACCATTCCTCGCTCAACAACCCCAACATTAAATAATAAAGTGAAATAGAAAGAAACAGCTATCATAATATAGAACCGCATCTTGTTTTATCCGATTTCATGTAGCTTTACAATTTCCAAATATCTGACTCCACGTTTAGAATGGTTAACGCTGTATGCTCTTTAGAGCCACAATGTGCTTCCGCACCAAGAACGAGCATATTGTGTATCCTGCCTACACGATATGCTACAATCAGATTTAGTAGCATTTGGTTTAGGTATGTATGATACCTACACGATATACGTACTCCCTAGCTGATCCGTTTTCATACCTAAACACAACGATGTTAGGGTATTATGAAGTCATATGCGACCTCTGTGTGCCTGCTTGTATTGCGGTTGTGCGTCTCTGCCAACCGCTGGCCTCGTCAGATTTTTACCGAGATAAGATGAACGACACCCAAGCCCTGCAATAAACTTGTGTAACAGTTACCGTCCAACGTGAGTATTGTCTAAGACTGTATTGCTCGGACTGTTCTTACAACCTTACACGGTAAATGGTACGATTTATATCATTCATTTCAAGTAGGGTACAAGTCTCATACAATTGAAAGCAGTGTCTCCATGTTGACGAGGGGGTAAAACCGAAATGCAAACAAACAACCTTACATTGTTTGTGTCAACAGGAGCATATTATGAAAGCTCGGACGATCAGTAAAAAGACATATGTACCGAACCTACATCATGTGCTACTTTGGTAGCATATTGCGTAGGCAACATGCACATAGTGATACACGGTATGCAGGGTACTCAATATGTTTCTCGGGCCCTACAATGCTCGATGACCAGTCAAATGCATCTAATGCATAATGATTAAAAATGTTGCATAATCTACGGGAGTGTCCCCGGCTACCATCACATAAAATGTCCATGTGATAGATGTCTTTGGAAACTCGTATTATTACTTATTTTTCACCCTCATCATGCTGAATATTTCAATATGCTATTTTCTTATTTTCAGCCTTTAGCTGGAACAATTTTAAATTTTACCATTAATTCAGAATGAAAGCGGAAACAATATAGATCCAGAAGCCAGCTTATCTGGATCTTTATTGTTTGCAAACAAAAATGCCAATTACAGGTTCAGCATGGTAAGGGTTAATAGAAAAGTGTTATTTGCAAGTTAATATAAATAATATTTTCATTTTTATACCCATAAACATAAATTATGAGCGCCTCAAATCCCTTTTTGAAGCAAAAACTGGTTATATTAGCGTTAAATTATTGGATAACTGTATTCAAACTTGTGATTTGGGGAGGTAAATCGGAGGTTTTACGATCGGCAATTTCGTTTTACGGCGACGCGTTAGCGGAGCCGTAAAACGTTATTTGCGACGGTAAAACCGACGATTTACCTCCCCAAATCAAAATTTTGCAATACAGTTATTCCCTAATTTTAATGCACTTATTACGTTGTTTTGTTAAAAACTGTACTTTTTGCACAAAGTGGCTAGCGCTTTGAGCTGGATAAAACCAAATGCCAGTCAATGAAAAGCGACGTTACGCAATTACATCGGGTTTCCGACAGTATATCGCTGAATATACTGTGGGAAAGTTTAGTCATTATCCAATCAGACGTCGCGTTACATACGCAAGTGCATTAGAATGAACGTTTTCGCGTTGTTTCAATGTTGATTAAAAAGTGAGTGCCTGTTGGGTAATGTTAAGATATGACAGAAATCAATATCTCATACGATTAGGCCATACTGACGTTTTGTCTGAAGTTTTATGAAGAAGAAAAGACCAGGCAAAAACTTTTTAGAACGTTTTCAAGGGACAATGGATGCATTGATGCATTGCCAAGTTTATCAGAAACACTTAGGAATGGAACGAGTTGTTTACGAAAGTTTTATGAAGACTCAATGATGCTATTGAGAATATTTAGAAATGTTTGAAGGGAACGGGGCATTTTAAGGGGAGTCAAGCTTGTGTCAGTTCTTAATCACAGGATATCAACTTACATAATAGTGATTGTACTCCTCAGGAGACCATCATCCAAACAAGTCCATGAAATGAACACCCCCTTAAACCCACTCTATGTAAATAAAACGGGGGTTTACGGGTGAATTAATAATTTCATTTATTTCTGCTCCAAGGCCTAGGTTGTGGGTACTCGTTAGAACCGCCTCAATGAGGCGGTTCTAACGAGCTCCCATAACCTTTTTTGAAGTAAAAATAAAAAAAATCTATCACAGATTTTCATTAGAAAAATAAAGAATGCCTTATGCCGCAAGGGCGTGTTATCATATTGATCACGCTTGTCTTCAAACGTCGGAATGGACCGTAAAGCCGTCAAAATAAGTAACAATTGTCTCCCTTTGTTAACACGGAGAAAAAGTCTCCGAGGTTTGTAAATTCATTTGCATTTCTTTTCGATTTCAGGCTCAAATATTGCCGCTTTAATGATGGAACACATGAGAGGAAGGCGAGATCTCTATGATATACGAGCGTATAATTTACAACGTAACGCCTCGGCTGACGTTGTACGGTGGTCCCTGAAGGATCTTAGACATAGATTAGTTTCAAATTTTCTTGTTATCTGCTCACCTACTGCTACAACTACTGTGCTTACACAGGTACGTCAACAGTGTGTTATCCCTTGTCCTCCCGAAATAATTCATTTAACGACACCCATTTCTGACTTTCAGCCAGTCAGATAACTTCATTACGAAAACACGCATATACAAATACATCGCAAATTTTACCACCTAAAAATCGAAAATTTTAGACGAAAAATTGTGATTTTTTCTTATTTCTGCTCAAAATATAGATTGCGGGTACTCGTTGGAACCGCCTCATCGAGGCGGTTCTAACGAGTACCCACAATCTATATTTAAGTGCAGAAATAAGGAAAATAAGGTTTACCCCGGTAAACCCCAGCTTTTCTATATAAAAGTGGGGTTCAAGGGGGTCAAAATTATATAAGCGTGTTTTCGTGATGTACTGTAATAAATTCCTACAATGTTCGGGCAGAATGACAAACTGCAGATCCTGGTCAGATGCTTCTTCAGAAGCCATCTGATCAGGATCTACACCGTTTGTAAAAGTATGGGTTATCGTCGTACAGCAGTATAAACGTTGTTTGGCACAGAAAAAAACTTGCACCCTCCATACTTCATCAGCTCTGTGGTGCTTTTCTTGCTTCCAAAGGTTACCCCTTTCATAGAACATCACTATAGCTGCTGTAAAGGGCATGTGTGGCGCCCGTAAAAATTCCCCGGCCCTAGATCATAGTCTAATTTATATATTCTTGTTTGGCACAGAAAAAACTTGCACACTCCATACTTAATCAGTTCTGTGGTGCTTTTCTTGCTTCCAAAGGATACCCCTTTCATAGAACATCACCACAGCTGCTGAAAAGGGAATGTGAGGCGGCCATAAAAAGTCCCCCGGCCCTAGATCATAGTTTAATTTATATGTTCTTGTTTGGCACATAAAAAACTTGCACACTCCATACTTCATCAGTTCTGTGGTGCTTTTCTTGCTTCCAAAGGATACCCCTTTCATAGAACATCACTATAGCTGCTGAAAAGGGAATGTGTGGCGGCCGTAAAAATTCCCCCGGCCTAGTTTATATGTTTTTGTTTGGCACAGAAAAAACTTGCACACTCCATACTTCATCAGTTTTGTGGTGCTTTTCTTGCTTCCAAAGGTTACCCCTTTCATAGAACATCACTATAGCTGCTGAAAAGGGAATGTGTCGCGGCCGTAAAAATTCCCGCGGCCCCAGATCATAGTCTAATTTATATGTTCTTGTCCTATGTTCTGAGTCTATTGATTCCATTGTGGAATTTTGGAATTATCTTAGGGTCATCGAGGCGGTTCTAACGAATACGCACAATCTATATTTTAGAGCAGAAATAAGATAAATAAAGTTTACCCCTCTAAACCCCAGTTTTATTATATAAAAGTGGTGTTCAGGGGGGGGGGGGGTCAAAATTACATAGGGGTGTTTTCGTGATGCAGAACGAGTAATGCGTCATTCCATATTTGTCTGTATTTTGTATTTTTCTTTTCCATCGATCTCAAAATATTTGTGAAAATAAACAGTAAACAAATGTGCCACCTCACGAGTCCTGCGTTTTCCATTTCATGCATAGGTCAGATCAGCCAGCCCATTCTTTGATAGTTCAATGCCCCGAGTTTCTGCAACTTTCTCATCACAAAAACACGCCTATATAATTTTGACGCTTTTGAACCCCACTTTTATATAGTAAAACTGGGGTTTACAGGGGTAGACCTTATTGTTCTTATTTCTGCTCTAAAATATAGATTGTGGGTACTCGTAAGAACCGCCTCGATGAGGCGGTTCTTACGAGTACCTACAATCTACATTTCGAGCAGAAATAAGAAAAACCTCACAATTTTTCATCATAAAAATTTCATTTTTCGGCGATAAAGGTGGCAATGTAGTTGTATAGGTGTGTTTGCGTAATGGAAGATTGGTTTGCATGTTACTTGGTCGGAAATGCCGAAGTCTGGTTTTCTAACAATGGGACTCAATTGATGATGTCTGAATATTTGTTGTTGACTGGCCGCCATACCCCCGCCAGAATCTATTACGTCTACTTGATTGAATATGCTGTCAGACGTAATTTGATAGCAAGACATCCGCTTCGTAGCCTCGTTGTCAACTAACTTAGCCCTTAGTTACCGAATTCTATCATGACCAGTTAATAGACACCAGCGCTCCAGATAAATGAAGCACTCTAATAGTTGGGAAACATCTCTCACTATTTGCCATGCCATTGAACCGATTAGTGAAAGGTGCCTGTAGGGCACATTTCTGATTCTTGCTTCGAAATACGTTTTTTGGGAGAAGTATGGAATAACACCAGAGATATTTCATCCAGATACTGTGGCATCGCATTCCCTTGACAGAAACAAATAATCTGTTAACAAGCAATCACTGATCAGTTAAATTTTCCAGAAAATCCGTAATGTGATCCGATAGTAGGACCAAATCTAATCACAACAATGTTTCCCCAGGGCTACAAAATATAATTTCCCCTAGTTTAACCCTTTAACAGCTAAGCAATTTTAGCAGACGGCATTTTCAAAGAACTTTTTTCATTTTCAGAGAAAATATGGGTAGATATTACATGTCATTCGTCTGCCAAGCAGAATTACTCTAGAATTTTTCTGCACCATTTTATGGGTTTCAGAATTAACTACTTTAATGCTGAATTGCGTTTCATTCCATGTCAATTTTGGGTACATTTTGTGAAGCAAACATTCTGTGTCGGATCATTATAGGAATGAATTTCATTTTTTTTTTTTTTTTTTTTTTTTTGGATTTTATCGCCGCAGTTTTCACATCGATAACAGCCACAAAAATTATGATTCATTCCTGATAATTCCAACTTTGCCATCGAAATGTTAAAAATGCCACCAGAATTGAAACTTTTTAGGAACTCTTTCGAAAGCGTAACTTACCAACGGCCACGGTGGAAGGAGCTGTAATCTTTTAAAGAAACCCAACCATAAAACGTCGTCTTTAAATTCCGTTTATTTGTCTTCTTACGTTTACGTTTTCAATAGTTTCCCATCGTTTAATCGAACTCTGTTGACGTCGTTTTCCATATACAATGACGTAGCGTGCTCTTTGACGTCACGTTATAACACTACCTGTCACTGTGTGAAATAGTTCTGAGATTTCTGCACATGGGATATATCTAAGTATAGAAAATAGAAGTGAAGGCAATGATAAGGAATCGATACAATTAGCCCACAGCTCCCATCAGAGACTTTTATTTCAACCAATCAAATCGCTCGAAAATAACATAACATTGGAGAGTTGGAATTATTATTAATCATGTTACGTCTCTGTTATATAATGGATCAAACGATGTCTTAAAACATGTTATAACCACACGTGAGATAACACATGGTGACTGGCGCGTAACGACATGACGACAATGTTATCTTTAAATAAAATTTTGAAAGCAATAAATGTTCTAAAAAGCAAGGACTACATTTCAGAAATTAAACTCGTAAGGTGTACACGTTTGTTTTCTGGACCAGCTAGTTTCGGCCAATAAGGCCTCATCAATGTTTTTAAAATCGTTATATGATTAAGCACATTACTTCACTCGTAAACATTTCAGATGAAATTTATTAAACTCAACAGTGGTTCATTTTATAGAGGTGTTGAGGTGCCAATAAGGTCAGTTTTCAGCGCTTATCTCCCCTCATACATTGCTATAGTGTCGCAATTACTAAACGAGTATTGCTTTTGCAATATTAGCCCTAATTTTGGAGAAAAATGATTATGAAGTGAGTGTGGTAATTCAGCATTAACCTCTGGTATCATGTTTTATGCACTGTGTTTCAGTATGCAGTTCATCCCTTCAATCATCTACCTTGGTTTTGTTTGATTTGAGGTTTGTCGTCCCCGTCAACACTGTAAAGGTCATTTTGGAGACGTTGCTTCCCATTTTGTGGGACTTTTACCCGACATTGAGATGAAATTCAATCTCAAGCCCTGTCGCCCAATGAAACCAATAGGGTTTATAAGCATGCACCGCTCCTGAGCAGGCTTAGATCCTCTAAGCGGTTTACCAGTACTCTGTGCGGGTCGGTTTCATCTCTGCGTGGAAGCATCATGCAGCCCATATATTTCTTAAAGCCCCGATGGGCGGGGAATCTACCTTGGTACCAAGGCTCGTAGATTATACTTGCTCGGCAAGCCTCGCGATTCTCTACTAGCGTTCTCGAAGCCTTGCTTGATAAAGTAATATCAAGAGACAAGAACCTGGTACTCTCTATAGTCAAGATAACGTGTCTTGAAAAATACTCACCTCAGGACACCCAAGGGATTGATTAAGTAAAGTGAGGCTCGGCTTTGAGAACGCATGTAGAATCGCTCGGCAAGCCTCGCGATTCTACAAGCGTTCTCAAAGCCTTGCTTGATAAACTTGATATCAAAAGACACGAACCTGGTATTCCCTATATTCAAGATAACGTGTCTTGAAAACTATTCACCCCAGGACACCCAAGGGATTGATTAAGTAAAGTGAAGCACGGCTACGAGAACCCATGTAGAATCGCTCGGCAAGCTTCGCGATTCTACAAGCGTTCCCAAAGCCTTGCTTTATAAACTTGATATCAAAAGACACGAACCTGGTATTCTCTATATTCAAGATAATGTGTCTTGAAACATATTCAACCCGGGATACCCAAGGGATTGATAAGTAAAGTGAGGCTCGGCTTCGAGAACGCATGTAGAATCGCTCGGCAAGCCTCGCGATTCTACAAGCGTTCTCGAAACCCTGCTTGATAAACGACACAAACCCGGTAATTCTCCATTCGAGATAACGTGTCTTGAAAAATATTCACCTCATGACACCCAAGGGATTGATTAAGTAAAGTGAGGCTCGGCAAGCCTCGGGATTCTACAAGCGTTGTCGAAGCCTGGCTTGATAAACTTGATATCAAAAGACACGGACCTGGTATTCTCTATATTCAAGAGAACGTGTCTTGAAAAAATATTCACCTCGGGACACCCTGAGATTGATTAACTAAATTGAGGCTCGGCTTCGATAACGCATGTAGAATCGCTCGGCAAGCCTCGCGATTCTACAAGCGTTCTCGAAACCTTGCTTGACAAACCTGATATTCTCTATATTCAAGATAACGTGTCTTGAAAAATATTCACCTCAGGACACCCAAGGGATTGATTAAGTAAAGTGAGATACAGAAGCTGTCATCGTTTCTACTATATGCGGTCATGCTCTCTGTCAGTCTGTCAGTTAGAAGAACATAATTGAATAATAATTTGGAGGCTTGCTGATTTTAGACCGATGTCTGCTTATTAAAGTTCCTACAGCAATTTTTTAAATGTCTTGTGTTAGGGGAAATACTAAAAAATCGAAACAACGACAAATATGTTGGTGGTGTATAACTCTTTTTGTTTACAAATTTGAATGAGAAACATAAAGCTTTAAAAAACAGGTTGTTGAAATGTCCACTATTTTGCAAACAACTGTAGTCTGTTTGAAAAAAGAGAAACATTTGAATGCTACAAAAGTGCAATATTACATGTATCGACAGAATTGGAACGGTTCATATATATTACTCGTCAAATTCACATAAACTTTATACAGAGCAAGAGTAAATATTTCATAAGGCCTGCCCTGATTCTTTATGTTAAGATAATGGGAACCGTCTTTATCTATGGAAGGCCTCTACGACATGTTCATTCATTGCAAATACAGGCAACATCATTATACAGTCGCCGTCCTTGACGTTAACAAGTCCTGGTTATAATTACCCCGACAAACATAATTTATATAGCAAAAGTGTAGGGTTTAAATGGGTACATATTGCTTTTTAGCCCACTGTCACCACCTGTCACGTAGTGACAAGGTGAAGGTGAGCTTTTGTGATCACATTTTGTCCGTCGTGCGTGGTCCGTGCGTGCGTCCGTAAACAATTTCAAATAAGTATATCTCTAATACCCATTGCCAATCTTGATCAAATTTCATGAGAAGCATCATCAGGTAGGGGGAAGTCTCCATAAGGTTTTTGGGCTGATCAGATTGGAATTCAGGTTGCCATGGAAACAAAAAGTTTCCCATAGACTTATAATGGGGAAAACGACGTCTCTACTTTTTTTCGGCCATTTCTGATTCGATCTTCATCAAACTTCCAGATAACCAGGAGGGGCTTAGAGTCTACGTCGAGTTCGAATTTGGGCTGCACGGGACAAACAGCTTTGGAGTTCCCTGCCCTTGAGCATAAATATAAGTGAAAAATGGTGTATCCAGCTTTTCTCAGCCGTTTATGATCCGATCTTTTGTAACTTTTCATAAACGAGTACAAGCATAAAATATCGGACGAGTTCGAATTTGGTTTGAATCTGACCAGCGGTTTTCCAGTTTCATCCCCTTGAGCGTAAAAACTTTTCCCATAGACTTATAATGGGGGAAAACGACGTCTCCACTTTTTCTCAAACATTTCTGATCCGATCTTCATCAAACTTGCAGATAACTAGGAGGGGCTTACTGTCTGCGTCGAGTTCGTATTTGGGATGCGTGGGACAAACAGCTTTGGAGTTACCTGCCCTTGAGCATAAATAATAAAAAAATGGTGTCTCCAGCTTTTCGCAGCTGTTTATGATCTGATCTTTTTGTAACTTTTCATAAACGAGAACAAGCATAAAATCTTGCACGAGTTCGAATATGGCTTAAATCTGACGAGCGTTTTTTTTTCAGTTACAGCCCTTGGGCGTGAACAAATTTTCCCATAAACTTATAATGGGGGAAAACGACGTCTCCACTTTTTCTCCGCCATTTCTGATCCGATCTTAATCAAACTTGCAGATAACCAGGAGGGGCTTAAAGTCTACGTTGAGTTTGGGCTGCACGGGATAAACAGCTTCTGCGTTACCTGCCCTTGAGCATAACTGTAAGTGAAAACTGGTGTCTCCAGCTTTTCTCAGCCGTTTTTGATTGGATCATTTTGTAACGTTTGGTAAAGAGGACAAGCATAAAATCTCGAGCGAGTTCGAAGTTGACTTGATTCTGACCAGTGGTTTTCCAGTTACATCTCCTTGAGTGTGAAAGATTATCCCATAGACTTACAATGGGAAAACGGCGTCTCCAGCTTTTCTCGACCATTTCAAATCAGATATTCATCAAACATGCAGATAACTAGGAGGGGCATAAGTCTATGTTGAGTTTGAATTTGGGCCACGCAGGTCAAATGACTTCTGAGTTACCTGCCCTTGAGCATAAATATAAGCAAAAAATGGTGCATCCAGCTTTCCGCAACCGTTTTGATCTGATCTTTTTGTTACTTTTGGTAAACGAGGATAAGCATAAAAGGTTGAAAAATTTTCCCATAGACTTACAATGGGAAAACGATGTATCCAACTTTGGTTGGCTATTTCTAACCTGACCTTCATCAAACTTCCAGATAACCAGAATTGGGGGCGCATGAGACAAAAGGCTTTCGAATTACCTGTTCTTGAGCATAACAGTTAGTGAAAAATAGTGTGTTCACCTTTTCTCAGCCGTTTCTTATTTGATCTTTTTGAAACATTCAGTAAACGAGAACAAGCATAAAACCTCAGATGCATTTGAATTGGGCTTGAATCTGACATTCGGTTTTGCAGTTACAGCCGTTAGAGCTTTAAAATTCTTTCTGTCTGAAACCTAAAGGCTCAGGTCCCTGATGCTTGGCGTGAAGCTTCATCTAGTGGACCTCTATTGAGACTGTTCAAATTATAGCCTTGGCGCCAAAAATGCCCCCCCCACCCCCCCACACACACACACCACAGCCCACTAGTTTTACATGGGCTTATATGGGGTAAAGCTTTAACAATCTTCGCGTCTGAAACCAGAAGGCCAAGGTCTTTGATATTTGGTAGGAAGCTTCATCTAGTGGACCGCTACCAAGTTTGTTCAAATTATAGCCCTAAGGCAAAGAATGTACTCTGGGCTCTCTTGTTTCTTGTTTGTACTGCTTACCCAGATTTTAATGCAAAAATCCGTTTGAATATTCCCTTGTATTTTCTTATTTCATCACGAAAATACGCCTAGTATATAATTTTGACACCCCATTCCTGAACCCCACTTTTACATAGTAAAACTAGGGTTTACAGGGGTAAACCTTATTTTTCTTATTCTGCTCTAAAATAAAGATTGTTGGTACTCGTTAGAACCGCCTCGATGAGGCGATTCTAATGGGTACCTACAATCTATATTTTGGAGCAGAAATAAGAAAAATACAATTTTTCATCTTAAAGTTCTTGTTATATTTCGGCAGTAAAGTTCACAATGTATTTGTACATGTAACTATTTTATTTTCAGGCTCTTTATTTAAGCCTTCTTTCCCGTCCTAATAGCTGGCTTGTTGTTAATTTGGTGAGTATACTTTTTCTACATACATGTACCATCTTTATAACAAATTTAAAATGACCTCTTCGCGTTAACATGTGAAATAAACACCCTGTTGATCCAACTTTATATGAAGAAAAGTGGGTTTTCGGACGTAAACATTATTTTTCGCTTCCTTGCCAAAAACCATTGACGGTTACCTTAAGTCTATATAGTATGTTTGAAGCAGCGAAAAGACATATATATGTTTTATCACAAAAATCTGTTTTAACTATGCAAGAAAGCATTACAGCTCATGGATGTGTTATCATATCGTTCTAGTGCGGGAATGTACATTTTCTAATATATTTGCTTGCTCATTGTTAAGTTAAGCATACATGTTGTTCTAGATACATTGTGTTTGGTTGTTTGATTTGAGGTTTTACGTCCCCGTCAACACTGTATAGTCATTTTGGAGACGTTGCTTCCAATTTTGCGGGACTTTTACCCGACATTGAGATGAAATGACATCTCAAGCCCTGTCGCCCAATGTAACCAATAGGGTTTATAAGCATGGACGGTCCTACTCGTACCGCTTTGCCTGGGCAAGCTTAGATCCTCTAAGCAGTTTACCAGTACTCATGGGCGGTCGATTTCAGCTCTGCCTGGAAGCACCATTTAGCCCAAATATTTCTTTTAAGCCCCGATGGGCGAGGGCGATGTTCTAGATACATGAATTTATCCTGCTTATGTGAAGTTTAAGGGACTGTAGAGGACTCAAAGGATGCACGGGTATATCCAACCTTCCTGTAACAGGATTTTCAACATATTTCCCACATTGGGTGTACGAGCCCGTCTACAGTAAAATTCCTATATAAAGACCACATTTGGGACTGTTCAAAAGTGGTCTTAAAGACCACTTTTGGACAGTCCCAAAGGTGGTCTCTTATTAGGAGACATTGGGTGTAGAAACCACAAAGAAAGAATAACTGAACTTGTCTCAAAACGCTTTTAAAAGCATATTTAGTCTTAATTTTAGGTGGTCTTAATAGCGGAATTGTACTGTATTTAAAGGCCATGTAAACTCCAGTTACAGAACAAAGTCATCTAAAGTAAACAATTTTGTGAATTAAAGGCCCTATATGATCAAATAAGGTAGAATCACTGGTATAAAGTGAGGTGGCCGTTCACTTTCAACGGGTAACAGTATTGTCCTTAGTAAAATACGCTCGTAGAATTAAAGGCCTTCTGGTTTTACATGCTCAAATATGGTAGACGTCTCTGATAAATAGTAAGGTGGCCATTAACTTTGATCCCGAAACTACAAAGGAAAACGTTTCTCGGAAAGGACGTCAGAATATTGCAGATGCTCAAGAATACAATTGTTTAATACATCCATTCTTTCCAGGGTTCGGGTGATATTAGTTTAGAAGAATACATCGATTCCCGGGCCAACCTGACCCTCATTCGCCTGATGGTGGATCCCCAATCACCAGAATGTGCCTTAAATGACAGTGAAATTAGCCTTACACAAGCAGTATACTACGATGTATTTTATGTTATCAATGGGACCAATAGAACTGGAAATGAACGGGTCTCAAGATCGGATTTACGAAAGAGATTAAAAACTTCGGTAAGTTAAAAACAAACACATGCAAACATCACGAAAAAAAAATCGCCTATTCAAATATATTCAATTTGTCAGTTTTACCGCCGAGAAAAAATGAAGAAAATTTTCGGATGAAAAATTGCGATATTTTTATTATTTCTGCTCAAAATGAAGATTGAGGGCACACGTTAGAACCGCCTCATCGAGGCGGTTCTAACGAGTACCCATCATCTATATTTTAGAGCACAAATAAGAAAAAAAGGTTTACCTCTGTAAACCCCAGTTTTTACTACATATAATTGGGATTTAAGTGGATCAAAATTATATAGGCATGTTTTCGTGATGGGAATTTTAAGAACTCGAAAATCGATGACTCGCTTAGCATGAGTGATCCGAACTCATTATTCTGACTCCAATATCCCAAATATCTTCGGGTTAATTCAGTTACATTTTTCTTGCTCTATGGTGATAATAATCCTCGATGAGGCAATTCCAATGAGGACGCACGATTGTGTCCTTTAAACACAAGCTCAGCAATTAATATTGAACAAAATTTTGGCCAATTGTTTCTCAATCGACCCAGCGTTACTAAGCATAGGAGCTCTTCAGTGCTGAAGCCCACGTGACTACATGTATCATTGATTTGTCGGTGTGAGATCAGAGTGTTGCGTAATAGGGTTGTCTATAGAATCTGGACAGGAGTCGTGCGTTGGATTTGGCAAACAGTGGAGACTCAGATCATACAACGCAGAATGTTGCGTCTGTTCAGGGACTGCACTGTTTGCTTACAGTACAGGAATTTTAGGGTTAAACGCGGAAGGCGGACCATATTTCCAGCCTACACTCAGAGTCAGATTGCTGCGTAAGAGGGTTATCTAAAGAATCTGGACTGGAGTCATGTACAGTCGAACTTCAATGGCTCGAACACCTTTGGTACCTCGAAAATCTGTTCGAGACAGGGGTAGTTCGAGCCACTGAGGGTTACTGTTAGGAGGCATAACGATATACTTTGGGACATCTTTTCGGTGTTCTAGAATAAAAATGTATGTAAAAAAATGTATGCTGTGTGTACTCATTAGAATCGCCTCGTTGAGGCGATTCTAATGAGTACACACAGCATACATTTGCGAGATAAAAGACTAAATTCTCCTAAATTATCACCCACTGTTTCTTTCCTATGGGTTCAAGAACGGATTCGACTCACCCATGGTAAACGAGCCATCGGTGTTTGAGCCATCGCAGTTCTACTGTATTGGATTTGGCAAACAGTGTAGACCCAGATCATACGCCACAGAATGCGGCGTCTGATCAGGGATTTCACTGTTTGCTTACGGTACAAGAAATTTCATCACGAAAACACGCCTTTGTAAGTTTGACCCCCTTGAACCCCACTTTTATATAGTAAAACTGGGGTTTCAAGGGGTGAACCTTATTTTTTCTTATTTGTGCTCTAAAATATAGATTGTGGGTACTCTTTAGAACCGCCTCGATGAGGCGGTTCTAACGAGTATCCACAATCCATATTTTGAGCAGAAATAAGAAAAATGTCACAATTTTTCATCTTAAAATTTTCATTTTTTCGGCGATAAAGGTGGCAATGTATTTGAATAGGCGTGTTTGCTAAATGTTGGGTTAAACGCATCAGTCTTCGTCGCCGTCCAGGGCCTTTTTTTAACCTACACTCAGAGACAGTCGACCAATCAGTGCTGTCGGTGCTTTGATTTCCAATGTTTTAATGGTAAACTTGATATTGTTTGTATTGTAGTTTAACGGCCCAGTCAACACTATTTTAGGTCATTTTTGAGCCGGTCAGTTTACCCGTCCACACTTTTCCTGGGCAGACTTAAACGTAAGCGGTTAACCAGTACAGTGCACTTTCTTGGGCCAGAAACTGACAACTGCCCTTCTTGAATCAGCGGAAAGGAGAGAATGACAGTAGAAAGACGTCGAAACTAGCTAGTCTGGCCCAGAAAACATGTTCCCTCCATACTTTTCACTTCTTAGGTGTATTCCTTGCTTCCAAAGGATAACCCTTTTATAGAACATTCATGACCAATCGCCACGAAAGCTGTTGCCGACCCCGGCAGGTATCGAACCCGCGTCCTCCTGATCACCAGTCAGATGCTAATGGTAAACGTAATGTGAATAGTTTCAATGGCAACATATAAGCTGAGTATTTTGTGATGACTGAAGGATAGTTTTCCTAATTTCTTGATAAAAACCTATGTTGTGTGTATTCATTAATGAATTTGTTTGTTTGATTTGAGGTTTAAAGTCCCCGTCAACACTGTAAAGGTCATTTTGGAGACGTTGCTTCCAATTGTGTGGGACTTTTACCCGACATTGAGATGAAATGACATCTCAAGCCCTGTCGCCCAATGAAACCAATAGGGTTTATTAGCATGGACGGTCTGCCTCGCACCGCGGTTCCTGGACAGGCTTAGATCCTCTAAGCGGTTTACCAGTACTTGTATGCGGGCCGGATTCTGCTCTGCGTGGAAGCATCATGCAGCCCATATACTCCTTCAAGTCTCTATGGGCGGGGGCCGATTCATTAATGAATACCCACAACATAGGTTTTCATAGAGAATTGACAAGAACTATCCTTCATTCATCTCAAAATACAAACCTTATCTGTCGCTATGGAACATTTGTAGGATCGGCTTCGTTGTCTCAGGGGTCATCCTGTATTCTGTAATCTAAACAAATAATTAAAATTCCAGCATTCTAAAGAAGCTTGTCGATTTGTTTTCAGAATATGTAGTAAGCATACGACCCCTAAGAAATAGAATAACCAAAGCTGGGTCGACTGTCTCAAAGTGTTGGCTGGAAAAAGTCTTATATTGTTTTGTTTAACTTTTAAATTTCTATATTTTGATCAAATAGTTTTAGACCCAGATCAGACGCCGCGGCCTGCGGCGTCAGATCTGGATCTAAAACTAATTGCCAATGTCCTAGCACATAAGTCGAATACAGTCGAACTTCAATGGCTCGAACACCTTTGGTACCGCGAAAATCTGTTCGAGACAGGGGTAGTTCGAGCCACTGAGGTTATTGTCAGGAGGCATAGCAAGATACTGTTAAGCATCTTTTCGGTGTTCTATAATGAAAATGTATTCTGTGTGTACTCATTAGAATCGCCTCATCGAGGCGATTCTAGTGAGTACACACAGCATACATTGGCAAGATAAAAGACTAAAATCTCCTTAATCATCCCCCACTATTTCTTATGTAGAGGATTTCGCTAGGGGCTCAAGAATGGGTTCGACACATCCATGGTAAACGAGCCATCGGTGTTCGAGCCATCGAAGTTCTACTGTAAATTTTTTACAAGCTTTCTTTTACACAACACCCTGATCTCACAGCGATACCTTTATGTAAATAACCGTTTCGTGGATTTCCTACCCGTCAGGGACAGTCACGTGAACACCAATGACGGAAAGCGATTGTGCTTAGTAATTTTGGAAAAATCAAGAACAAAAAGAAAGACTTAATGCCATGATCACACACGATAACAACAAAACAGTATACGTACATGTAGCAACTACTGTAAAGCCAACAAACAAAGAAACCTGCAAAGGTCTTAACCACTGTTCATATACAAGGTTGGAATGTAGTACGCTTGTTTGCAGTTAAAAGAGGATAGTTGAGCTATTTGAAGTGAAAAATCACAATTTTTGAAATTTAAAGTATGTCTGCTGTCAAAAGAGTTTTGTGGTTTAAGGCTGCGAATGAAAGATATCAAAAGGTACACATACACTAGGTTAGTTAAGTCTGACTCAGTAAACATAGGTCAGGATCGTATCAAATCAGAACCAAAAGCATATCCCAAACATCAAATGGACAGACGGACAAACGCATCTAAACAACAACAAAATTACAGGCGATAAGCCGAGTTAGAAACTCTTTCCCAAACAAGTGACAACTCATTTTCCTTTACTGAGCTAAATAATTGGGACGCACAGAAGTGTAAAAAAAAAAAAAATGAAACTTAAACAACACGGCACGAACATAAAACAAATACAAAAATACATGTACATGTACGCCCAAAACGGTTGTCGTTTTCTTGCCTCTTAGGAACTGTTCTAAGCATGCGGTTATTTCCTTCAGCCACATTCAGAGCGGATCAAACGAGCACCAGAACCATATTTTGTTTGGTTGAAATATGAACATCATCAGGAAGATATGTCTATACAATGATGACTCCCTTGAAAACCACTTTTAAACAGTAAAACTGGGGTTTACAAGGGTAAATCTTATTTTTCTTATTTCTACTCTGAAATATAGATTGTGGGTACTCGTTAAAACCGCCTCGATGAGGCGGTTCTCACGTGTACCCACAATCTATATTTTGAGCAGAAAAAAGAAAAATATCAAATTTTGTCAACTGAAATTTGTTGTTTTTTGGCGATAAAAATGTACAGTGTATTTGAATAGGCGTGTTTCCGTAATGTATTAAACCGTTTCACCCAAAACTAAGCTTTGAGCCATGTTCTAATGCACTACGCTATACATGTCGGTTATAAGTAATGTTATTAATTGATTATCCTGTACTACACCAGGTCAGCCATTATTCAAAAATAATAAATCATGTTTTAATTGCTTTAATTAATAAAATTGTCATTAATCAAGTAATTTCGTATTGGCCAAGTTACAGGTCCTCGGTCAGCTGTATTGGCCTCGGCCTTCGGCCTCGTACCAATACTGCAGACCTCGGACCTGTAACTGGGCCAATAGGAAATTATTTGATTAATAACATTATAGTATAATTTGATTTTTTAATTCAGGGTGATATTAATGGATGCACAGGAAACCTTAACTTCACAAAAGATGGGAAAAGAAACGAAACCTTTCTACAGATGCTGGCTCTTCAAGGCCTTGTTAGTGGGGCAGTAAGTATTGCATTTGTTTTGAAAAAATCACACTGTAACCCCAATTTAACAGCCATTCAGGGGAAAATCTAAAACCGGCTACTTAAAAAGGTGGCCGTCAAGCAGAAGTGATGTATGCTTGATAAAGACAAAAATTGTGCGATAACTGAAGGCAGCTCCATCACGAAAACACACCTATATAATTTTGACCCCCTCGAACCCCACATTTATATAGTAAAATGGGGTTTGTAGGGGTAAACCTTATTTTTCTTATTTCTACTCTAAGATATAGATTGTGGGTACTCGTTAGAACCGCCTCGAGGAGGCGGTTCTAACGAGTATTCACAATCTATATTTTGAGCAGAAATAAGAACAATATCACAATTTTTCATCTCAAAATTTTCATTTTTTCGACGATATAGGTTTCAGTGTATTGGTACATGTATAGGCGTGTTTTCGTAATATCTGCAAAAAACAATTAAATGGCGAAGATATGTCAAATGGGTAAACATGTACTCATCTGTCATCTCTCCGTCATTTCTTCCGTTTCAATTATTTACAGATAACAAATCAGCCAGGGAATAGCATTTCCTGCAATTTACACGTGCGGCCGACGAAGAATCAGATCAGCCTGCGCATCCATTTAGTCCGACCAGAGACTTCTGTTGCTGCATGAAGGAGCACTGGGTCCTTAGGTGTCCTTAGAGCGCACATCGAAGACTCGGATCAGCCTGCGCGGATGCGCAGGCTGATCCGAGTCTTCGCTTGGCGCACATGTAAATTGTAGGAAAGGTTGTGCCCCGGCTCTAATGGTAATTTTGCGAGCTTGAAACAAATCAGAAAAGAACAATATTTGGGTTATTGACTCTGGCTGTCTAATAGAGGTATTTAGAATTTATCTGGTTTATTGGGTGTTGGGTGGAAAGAAAAGAGGTGGCTGTTCAGCTGAGGTTAAATTTATAGTGAAACGCTTTTTTTAATAATTGTAGCTGTTGAAGACACGCATTGCTGTTTAATAGATGTGACCGTTAGCGGAGGTCGAACCCATTACGATTACACACCCGTGCAGAGAGCCTTGTTTTATATCGTCAAAACGTTTATCAATTCCTTATGAAACTGGTTGATATTTTCCTTATTAAAATATCATACATAGGTTGTTGGTGCTCGACAGAAACGTCCCTTTTAGGCGGTCCTAATGAGTACCCACAACCTATGTATTGGAGTAGAAAAAAGAAAAAAAAAAAAACGTTTAAATCGAGTAAATCGCGGTTATCGCTTTGTAAAGTGGGGTTTTAGAGGGATGTTTATCACACGGACTTGTTAACATGATATGTGTAAAATGATGAAAAACTCTCTTCTAATACTTTGATGAAAATAAGCAGCGAAGATTGACTACACTCTGTGTCATGTGGGAGTGCGCTAAAGTACAGGTCACATGAACAAGTCCGTGAATTGAACAGCCCCTAGACCCCACCTTATTTAGAGACAACTGGGGTTTACCGGGGAGTACATTGTTTTTTCTTATTTCTGTTCAAAGACATAGGTTGTGGGTACTCATTAGAACCGCCTTAGGCGGTTCTAATGAGTGCCCACTACCTATGTTTGCAGTATAAATAAGAAAACTTTTATGGATTTTCATCAGAAAAGTAGCTATTTTGAAGACTATGTCGCTCAGGTCTGTTATCCTCAAGAGGTTCGCATGCTCCGTTACTGGTCTCTTATGTAATAAGTAACCTTTTCTCATGAGCTAGCTCAGTTAAGCTACATTGCCCTTTTCCCGCTGAATAAATTAATTAAGTCGCACCCATTACTAACCTTCAACCAATCAAATTACTTGATATTCTATTTTTGTTCCAGTCACACACTGCATGACAAACTGTTTAGATCCTGATCAGATGATCCGGATCTACACTGTATGCGTAGGTAGGGTTTTTCGTGTTCAGAAGGATTAGGGGTTAAAATTAAGCCACGCCCATTGCTAGCTATAAACCAATCAAATTACTTGATATACTGCCTTTGTTCACTTCACAAACTTCATGGCAAATAGTGTGGATCCTGATCAGATGGGCTCTTCAGAAGCCATCTGATCTGGATCTACACTGTATGCAAAGGTAGGGTCAGTCGTGTTCAGCGGGATAAGGGTTAAAATTAAGCCACGCCCACTGCTACCTATAAACCAATCAAATTACTTGTAATTCTGTATTTGTTCAATTCACAAACTGCATGACAAACTGTTTAGATCCTGATTCAGAAGCCATCTGATCTGGATCTACACTGTTTGCAAAGGTAGGGTTGTCATTTTCAGCGAGATAAGGGTTGAAATCAATGAAGACCATTTCCCTCCGGCAGCGAATAAGCCTGACTCACATCAGAAAACATCTATAGAAACTAGACTTATTTCTGTACATGTGCTGTGACAGACTCCCTTGCGACGTGGCGCTCCATATTAATCAACTAAACACATTTTTGCTGTTGCCTTGAAGACCATCAAAGGATAGATATATACCAGTTTGTCTGCTGCGTATGATTTATAATTTTATGTGGGAGTACATGTAATATAAAAATGAATAAAAGAAACAAGTGACACAATTGAATGCATTTCTTCAAACAGTGTGAAAATTCGAATACCCGAACACAGATGGCTCGTTTACTATGGCTGATGCGAACCCTTTCTTGACATTACGAAAACACGCCTATTCAAATACATGGTAAATTTTATTGCCTAAAAACAACAATTTTCAGATGAAAATTTGTGATATTTTTCTTATTTCTGCTCAAAATATAAACTATGGGTACACGTTAGAACCGCCTCATCGAGGCGGTTCTAACGAATACCCACAATGTATATTTTAGAGCAGAGATAAGAAAATATTGTTTACCCCTCTAAACCCTAGTTTCACTATCAAGGGGGACTTAATTATATAGGCGTATTTTCCCGATGAATAACAAGGAATTCTTGCAATAGCTCCGTAAAAGATTGTAAGGAATTATATACATAAAAGGTCTTACACGCGTGGTCATTTCATATGACAATTTATGAATCAAACCTTCAGAGAATCTAAAAAAGTTCATATGAAACAACCACGAGTGTAAGATTCTGTTTATCATATAACGAAGTTCAAAGCACGACGTCATGATGTTATGCGCCAATAATCCTGTTAAACGCGTGTGGCCATATCATTCTGTGACATGACTTTATCCACTAAATAACAGCAACGGTTATATGATAAATGGAAATTATTCAAAAATCGTCATGAAAATGTATGCTGCGTGTACGCACTAGAATACATGTAGCCGCGGTGAGGCACTTCTGTTGCGCACTAGCCATCACGGAATCACGCCTACGACTACAGAGAGGACTCGACAGCACGAAATAACTGATACGCTAGAGCAAACGAAACCCACCAGTTCGACTCCGGTGGGCCCGACGAGAGACAGAAAATCAGAAACCAACCATCATTACCTAAAAATTAAGTAAGCCTTTACGCTGCAGCCGTGTGGGATAATTGTGCCCATTCCTGATCATTGCCTTCTATTCTGAAGTCCAACATTGAATTTAGAAACTAAATCAGAATGATGTCCAAAAAACTTAGGCCTCAGATTCTATGACGGTTCCAGCGTAAATGCTTATGTTGGTTGGTACCTTATGCTCTGTCTCTGGTCGGGCTCATCGGAGTCTAACTGTTGGTTTTCTTTTGCTCCAGCATTTCAGTGGTTCTTGCTGTCGAGTCATCGCCGTTGTTTCATCTCTACTGTTGTCTCTACGGCCACAGCAAAGGACCACGCTTGAGTTCATAGACTGTAGGCTCACATCGGCAATTTGAACACAAACCAACAATTCAGGTTTTACAACCACGCAACCAACAGTTTAGCAATAACACTTTTCCCCATCGCATTCGCAACGAAAATCAAAGACGAGCCGAAAGCTTTCTCGAAACATGTTAAACTTATATTATGTGCTTCTGAACAGGTTTTAGAGATGACTAGCAATGTGGACGGAACGATTGCTTGTGGGTATTCTCAGTTAATTGGCTGAAATTTTCTTAAGCAGGCGTAATGTTCGTAACATTTTTAAATATGCATCTTAAATGGGAAGAAAGCGGGGTTGCAGTGATATAGATTTTTTGAAAATCGCTAAGCTCCGCCCATCTTTCTCTATCAAGCAGAATTTACCGGTATTCAATGTGTTAAATATGGTTTCTTTGTACTTTGACAAACATGCCACTTGTGAAGAAAATTCTTGTTCAGCATATCATTGTGTTTTGAAGTAGTTGTACTTTAATGAACCCGACGCCAGATATCATATTGCTAAACTGCTAGTTGCGCGGTTGTTTGCAAAATAAACAGAAAACATTGCATTCACGTCTAAACAAACATTTCCTTTAAGTGTTTGGTTTACAAGGGTGTTTCTTGCACACCAGACAAGTAAATCCGTGATTTTACGCTCGGCTAGAAATTTATGTTCTGACCCTGGTGTGCCGACCCAAAATCGACTATAATCGCGTGTTTGATAAATGCACTGGTTGATTACGACCGCTTATGCGCCGTCGTTAAGGTTGAAGTCACAGCACGTAACGTGACGTCACTAAACATGTCTGCGTTGTCCTCATAATATGGCGGACGTCCGTACTCGAAGTGACTGCAGCATTAAAATTCGCGCTAAGAATTGGAAGGTATGCAAGAAAAAGAATCCTATATGGGTGTGAGGGGTGGATGGACAAATTCCGACACTCGGGATCACTGTCCGGCATCACGAGGCAAGCCTCGTGATGCCGGACAGTGACCTTTGGGATGGATTTTTCCATCCACCCCTCACACCAGTATAAGATTCTTATATTCTTGCATGAACCTGTTAATGCAATGGTCATTATGTGTACTCATAATACATATCAGGGTAATATACCAAGTCAAAAAAGTAATTTTACCAACTTCCGTGTAAATTCCAGAAGCTATCCGGCAGCCTTTCAGCTAAGCGTGGTTGTAAACATGCGAATCGGACGTTAAGCTACAAAATGCATACATTTACATTTGCCCATCCTATTCTGCTCAAGAGTTGTCTTGCAATATGTGCCTAGAAAGGTTTTGCAAGGAATTTGGCATTGCGCATGCGCAGATGATCATTTTTTATCAGAGATGAATGATCATGACCACTGATCATCGAAACTCACTTTAAATTTCCAATACTCATAATCTTGCCCTACAATCAAAGCTTTAATTTGTGAAATCCCCAGATTATCTCCCTTTCAATTAAAAATATAGCAATTTTACAACTGTTGCTATTTCTATACCTGCCATTCAACTTTTGCATTTTCTTTAAAAAGCGCTTTGTTGCCACCATTGCTGTTAATCATGATGGAAAATAATGTAGAAAATTCATGGAGCATGTAGCACTACCAATTGCAATTTTCTATGGAGTTTCAATTGAAATCAGCATTTTGCACACAACTTCAAAAATGGGAGGCCTTTACGCGATCGTCTGTTTCTCCTAGAGAATGGAACTAAAGTTACAAACCTTTTGTAAAAAGACACACAGGGTATCTAATAAAAGGTTACATGTATCAAAGTTTAGAAATCTTGCGCTAAGTGTAATTTTTATGGTGTTAAATCTTGGCCTTTGTAATGATTTATTCTGCGAAATTGTCACAGTGACCCCTTGGGTGTTTAACACAATAGCCCAGGCTGGCGAGTTTACATGAACAAAAACAGTTTGGACTTTTACATAGTAAAATGGGTCCTCTAACTAAAACATAACAAATTTTGTGTGTTTTTCATTTGTAGTAACTATGGTAACAAAAGCAATTTTATGTATAGGAACTTTTTTGACTCAGTATATATCCTTACGATGTAAACTACCCTATCGTGTTTGCTCTAAAACTAATTTGTTTAAGATATATTGTGTATTTTACAGATTGCAGGTGTTTGTTAGAACCGCTACTTTGAAGCGGGTTTAACGTCATCCCACAATTCATTAGGATAACTAACCCGTGTGGCATAATGCAATTTTTACCTCACCAAAAGGCTACGTGTCTGTTGAAAAACCTTGATATGTTTCTTATTTATACTCCAAACATAGGTTGTTGATGCTCGTTGGAACCGCATCATTGAGGCGGTTCTAACGAGTACCCACAACCTATGTTTTGGAGCAGAAATTAGAAAAATATTGCATACCCCCATTAACCCAGTGTTTGCTAAATACATTTGGGGTTAAAGGGTGAGTACATTTCACGGACCTCTTCACGTGATGTATGGTTTGAGCAAGAATAAGACCGTCATGTAAAGCCGTGTAAACCCTAAGGTTTACTTTTTAATTAGGGTTTACAAGAGACTTATGCATTAAGGCCATGGTCTTGTTTAACATCAGCGACTTACATGTATGTAACCGAGACATATTACCAACTGCAGTTAATGCATTTTCTGTTTTTGTCTAAAATTAATTATTTGATAACACCTCTGTATTCCTTGAAACGTATTTTGTTTTATTTCAAATGCTGTCCTTGTTCAAGTTTTATATCCATCTTTACTATCTTTCATTTATGTTTGTTTCTACCCGAAAGGGATTCAACGCGTACTGGGACACCAGGACTTTAAACGTGGATGACTTTCGCCCATGGCTTGTTCGACTGGTAAAGAAATAAAATCAATGTGATATTTAACATAAACAGCATTGTCCCGAATGTATGTATTGTCATGTGGCTTGCTAGTAATTGTTACAAAGGGGATATATACAAATACAACAAAAATGATAATATCAATAATTTGTAAACTTCAAACATTTAAAATAAAATAGAAATGTCTGCTGTAGAATATGTATAAAGTGATTTGTGTTTCGTGATGTCATATTCATGTTTGTGTTCATGCCTGTAGATTAGTGTATCTTATCGTACTCTGTTTTGTATGTTTAATTTGTAAACGTGTTGATGTGTGTACGGAAATCATGTTTACAAGATAAGAACATTTTCATAATTGTATAATATTTTATACTTGCTCAGTAAGTTAACAAAACTTGAGGACACAATAGCAATCTGAAGTAGGTGCTGAAGAAAACCAGCAGTTAGATCATCGAGGTCTGCCACAATTATCCAAGCTCTAACATCATACCAACGCAAGGAAAATAAGGACACACACGAAGATTATGCATTATATTTAAACGAATACACATAGAAAGCCACATGGACAACTTCGTTCACACAAAGGGCCAAAAGATTATCAACAATAGAGCAAAATGCTATCAGGAAATACATGCAACGACATACACAAACCCACTATTGTTATGATTAAATCTGGGACTTAAATCTATTTTGCATGGCCACGACTCTCGCCATTAGTTCAGCCACGGCTTACACAACTAATGTTAAGCCCGCGGTTAATCTTTACCACTTCAGAATCATACACGAGTTGTCGAAATGTCATCGTCTTGTTATTGACATTACACTATACTACTACTACTACTACTACTACTATACAAATAATACTTATAAAAATTAGATGATTTTAGAGAACAATAAGAAGAAAAGGTGTACTTTGTGACTGAAAAGAGCCTTTTTTCTACAATACCAATCTTGTTCATATTTTCAAAGTACAGTGTGGCTAGTTCTAACAAATGTACACGCTCTAAGCTAGGGTAAAAGTAGACAAATATAATGTACACCCTTCTTAACCCCAATTTTCTGTGTATAAAGAGTTCTATTGACTTATTAACGTGGTTGCATTAATATCAAAATACGAGATACACGCATGCCTTACGACATATAACCATTTTATAAGCATCAAGCAAACAGCATCAGTAATATTTCTGTATAAACTTCTAAACTAAAACTACGGCAAATTTTATTCTCGTATCAACATGAATTCACCCTTGAGTTCCTATTAATTTTTTATTGTATTGTTTGTTAGCCAGGTTTGCCCTACACGTTTTATCCCTAACAAGTAGTGGTTTTCTCAGTAGAATGTGTGTGATGTTTTCATATGTGTATCTATTTATTGTGTATTCCAGAATGAGGTTGAATTCTCTAATATATTATCGGAACTCTTAAAAAAGGTATATTTGTGTATGGTATTGCTTATATTTCTCAGCAAGACTATAAAAGCATTATCGTTAACACTTCCTAAATATGATCATTTTATAAAACTTTCTTCGAATCACCTTTTACACTGTCTTTTCTGATTTTAACTTTGACAGTTCTCACTTACTGTAACACTAATGTCTCTGGTGTTCGTGTCTCTATTTTCCTGCCATTGCTTTATGCCCAATGATTTAAGATCTCCTAACTGCGCTTAGCTACTGCAGCTGAATTTGCAGTATATCTTTAATGACTCAGCATGATTTTGAATGCGTTCTTATGTCTTTAAGGTATTCTTAAAAAATTCCAGATAACAAATATTAATGTATTAGTTAGGAAGAAATTTATTCATTGTCTTGATAAATGTGTTATGGGTATTCACGGCGATTCGAATAAGTTCATATAACATGTGTTTATTTCATAGAGGATCGGCAAATAAAACTAAATTGTCCCTATTACGCTCCTGTTACGAAAACACAATGAAAAGCAATGATAATGTTCAGATAAAAAAACTGATAGTTTTGATGTTTCTGCATAAAACATAGATTGTGGGTACGAATACCCACAAGCAATGTTTTAAGAAGAAATAAGTGTACATAATTTACTCTTGTTAACCCCGGTTTTCCTAAAAAAATGGTGATTACAGGGGTCAAAAATATATTGGCATGTTTTCGGGATGCGCAATAGGGGCTACGATTACCCCTTAATCGTTAGAAATATACATACATGGATCTGATTTTCTTTTTCCCGAATTAAAGATCATTAATCACACGTTTGAAATCATTAAGAACTAACAGCACATTGTTTCAGGTAAGTGAAATCTGAAAACCGGATCAAATTATCTTTATCAGTTTCTGAGATATTGCAATTTGAATTCTGAAATATTTCAAACGGCGAGAACAACTTCAAACTGCCCCGTTTCTGTTATCATGAAGTATTGTGTGATGTCATAGTTGACTTTAAATGTTATAGAACTTTTTAACGGTTAATATATCTGGGGGTTTATTACCATCAGAAATTACTATGCCGCTTGTTAACATTACTGACATTGATCTCAGTCAAAACTCGAAAACAATTTCTTCTGATTTGAAACCTATCGTCCATAAATTAAGAATCAGCTAATATATGTAATTAATTTAAATTTCAGATTACAAGTATGTTTGTAGATTGAATAACATACAGTTGTAGGTTGTGAGTTAAAGTAAAGAAGACATTCAAAAACATTTTTGTAATTAACAAAAGTAAAGAATCTATAAATGAACTGTTTGTTTTAAAGAGTTAATTCAAATAAATGTTTTTTATTCAGAAATGAAATTTAAAATTTATATCAAAACTTATTAATTGGATTCACAGCCATCAGTGGACATAAGAAAAATGTATAAAAAATCATAGAAATTGAAAATATGTCAGTTTTAAAGTTAATTTAAAAAGTTACAATCCACTATGATGTCACAGAATATTGCATTGTGGGTCTAAATAAACCCCAGTTCAAGGGAGGTTAACATAAGTCGAAAATAGGTACGTGTTAGAACTTTGAAACATTTTTATGCCGTTATCAGAAAAACGATCCTCTTTATGTTTTCGTTCAGTATGCTCAACAATACTAGAAATATGTAAATTTTCGTGAAAAATATCTTTAAAGTGTTTGAGCTTTTGAAGTTTGACTATACTTAATTTACATTTAACTCCCTCCATGGCCTGGTGCCGGGGATTAGAGCGCAACATAATCTTTTTTAGTTCTTTCTATTCTTAAGAACTAAAACAAGAATGAGCGATAAAAGTAAAGCATTTTACAAGTACAAAAACATGAATTAACTTATATATGATTGCATTTTACCCATTTTCTTTCCTGATGTTAAAATGCATTTTCCTTCCTTACCTTGCATGTAATGCATCTCAGTATACACTTTTTCTGTGTGTTTATGTTTCTTTTTCTAGACGTGTTCACACTTGTCCTGCTGAATATTTTAATTTCTGCCACATCCATTGCTTACTATCCAGCAATCAAAAGACTTGATAAAACACTTTTGTTCATTAAAGCAGGGGTTGTCGTGTTCAGCAGGATAAGGACATTATCTGTAACCAATGAATTGTACTTTTTCTCAACTCAATTTCTTGAAACAAAAAGTCCGTTGCATTTATATATTGATGTATAAAAACGGACTTACAGTGTTACATAAAATTAGTTATTCATCCAGAATTAAGATGGTTTTAAGGTTTCAATTGTTTTTATTTCTTTGTTATACATCGGTCCAAATAAAATCGTATTCGAACCAATGCGTGACATGGAATTTGATTTTACGTATTCGCCCTACTTATAGATCTCTCGACAATATTGATATTTACAAAGAGTTTGGCTAAGGTAGTCCATCTCGTTTATCAGGTTAATTGATTGATTTGTTGTTTTGCGTTTAACGTCAATCTTTGTATGTCATTTTGTGTCGTGTTCCATAGAACGTCAGAAAAGAGATAGAAAAGATAGCTGATGAGATTAAATTAGGGAACAGGGGAGACGGAGGAAAATGAATAGAACAGTAGACACAGAAGAGGTTATAACGCACCCCCACTAGCCCCACTTCTACCCCTACATGCTGCTACGAATGCAGGTCTTGCCCAGCTGTAATCCAATATCAGTTGGATGTCCCAGTAACAAACGATACACGTCACCTTTGTCTTACGTAACCACCCCTTCATCAAGTTAATGAGGCTGTCGGGAAATCAAGACCCGCTAAACCCTTTATAAAGAGAAAAGGAGGGTTTACAGAGGATGTCCCCCGTCCTGGAAGGCCTGTCAATGTTGCAACCCCAGAAATGGTCAATGAAGTCTATCAAAAAGTTTGCATTTCACAGGAAATAGTAAATTTCATTCTGACATAGGATCTTGCAATGAGAAAGCTTTCGGCTCGACGGGTACAAAGACTTCTGACAGTTGATCAGATGCACCCCAGACGCACATTATCGCGTGCTTATCTTAATCATTTTAAGGAAGATCCTGTCAATTTTCTTCAGAGATTTGTCACTATGGATGAAACATGGGTCCATCATTTTACCCCAGAGGCAAAACAACAATCAAAACTATGGAGGCCTCTTGGCTCATCCCCGCCAAAGAAGGCAAATATGTTCTATAGAAGGGTTATCCTTTGTAAGGCTGTTACATCAGCTGGGTAGATAATGTCCTCTGTGTTCTGGGATGCAGATGGTATTCTGCTGATGGACTATCTCCCAAAGGGAGAAACAATCAATGAAACATACTTTGCTTCACTTCTGACGCAGTTACGGGAAATATTAAACTTAAGCGCCACATATAGCTCAATAAAGGTTTGTTCTTCCATTAGGATAATGCCCCTGTTCATATGTCTGTCATTAGCATGGCTGCCATTCACGATTGTGGCTTTAAATTGACTGAACATCGGTCTTATTCACCTGATTTCGCTGCATTAGACTTCCGTCTATTTTCAAAATTGAAAACGGCTATTTCAGTCACCCACTTTCAGTCCGATGATGACGTCATATATGCAGTGGATGACTTTCTTAACAGCCAAGAAAAGGAATTATATAAAAGTGGCAGTGAGGCCCTTAAACATCGCTGGCAAATGTGAATAGATACTGAAGAGGATTATGTTGAAAAATAATATAAAAAGTCCGACAAAATGCAAATCTTTCAATATGAGGCTCACAACATATTAATCAGCCCTCGTATCTTTTTTCAAGTTTGAAATTGTCGGATAAAAAACTAGGTCACTAGAGTAAAAAGCCTTGTCTACACTTTAGTTGCCACAGTTTTGCTTTATTCCTCATTAAACTATACCAAACTATTTGTCTTGATCCCTCTCACTGGGAAATATAATGTTCAGCACCAAATAAAAGGATATATGTTGTGGAAAATGTGTGCTTATTTTATTCTAACCAGTACCGACAATCTTTGTTTACAGCAAGACTTAAATGCACTCGTAGCCTTGTTTACCAAACTTTTCTCCATATAAACTGGGATTTACCAAGGCATTTATTTCAATATTTACATAAGATTTGGTACTACGTTATTTAGACAAGTTGTGGGTATTCCGATGGGTACTAATTGCGCACCACTTGTGGCTGATCTGTTTTTGTTTTGTTATGAGAGAGACTTCATGATGTCTTTTTCTGCTGAAAACCAGTCTGAAATTATTGAAGCTCTTAGCTCTACTTCTAGAGATTTGGATGATTTATTTAATATTAATAATACCTATTTCAATGGTTTGATCAGTCAAATTTACCCCCAGAACTTCAGTTAAATAAAGCAAATTCTTCTGATACCAAGGCTCCATTTTTGGATTTACATGTATCTAGTGTAGATGGGTTTGTTTCTTGCAAAATTTATGATAAACGCGATGATTTTGATTTTGAAGTTTGTAAATTTTCCTTTTTTTGGATGGTGATGTTCCTCGTGCGCCATCCTATGGCGTTTATATTTCGCAATTAATTCGATTTGCCAGAGTGTGTAGTCATGTAATTGTTTTCAACACTCGTAATAAATTGTTAACGGCTAAACTTCTTAATCAGGGTTATCGGTATTATAAACTACGCAAAGCCGTTTCAAAATGTTATAGTCGTCATTCTGATTTAATTTAATAATTCAGTATAATTGGACTTAAATCTTTTCTGCAACAAGGTCTATCGGAACCCGAATTTTATGGTGACTTAGTATATAAATTCAGAAAAATATACGACCGCAATGACTTCAGCACCCAGTTTCATAAAATCATTCTTCGATATAAAAAGACTGGGTACAACATAAATGTTATACGATAGACTTCATGCATGGTAGTTAACCCAATCACGATTGACAGCTTTGCTTCCCTCTTTAATTGCAAGCCGGTGGGCCAGGCGTCAGATTCTATGACGGTTCCAGCGTAAAGGCTTATGTTTGTTGGTACCTGATAGTCTGTCTCTGGTCGGGCCCATCGGAGTCTAATTGTTGGTTTTCTTTTGCTCCAGCATTTCAGTGGTTCCTTGCTGTTGAGTCCTCACCGTTGTTTCATCTCTGTGGTTGTTTGATTTTTTTGTTCACGGAGCTGTTGCACTGATGAGTTAAGAGGCCTTCATGCGGATTGAACTAATTATTTGTCTTAATCGCGACGGAAGTAAGGGCGTGGATTGGGGCAACGTAAAATCGATTTAAGCCCCCCAGTGGAATTCGTTTCCGTTGACCGTTCCAAGGTGGTTCTTCTGTCGCCGTTTATTTTGGTTACGGGTTGTCTTTGGGTATTTGTGTCGCTTGAATTATTCTATTTTGGATAGTCTATTGCCATTTTGAGGGAAAGTAACTGTCCTTTTGGCTTTCCGCTATTGATGTTTCCATTAGGGTTTGTTGTTTCATGTTTGTGCTTCTTTCCGTTTGGTGTCTCTGATGGAAGCTGTGGGTTAATTGTATCGATTCCTGATCATTGCCTCTACTTCTATTTTGGAAATGTTACATGATCAAATCAGTCTGTGCGACGAATGCCTAATATTCAACTACGAGGGCTGATTGGTATGTTGTGACCTCGTACTGAAGGAGGCATAGAGGGATGTTCATTCTCTCACTATAAACGGCCATGTACCCAAGGACTTGTCTCATTTGGTCCGTTTATATCGACGAGATAGCAGTCTAAAGTAAACAAGACACGCAGCTTTTGCAAAATGGACAACATCGGTGGAAGAGCAATGAGCCAATATTTGCATAAAACAGTTTTAACACCTAAGGATACCCATGATGATATGGTAGCAACACAAGGGAAAGATGTCCCTTCATATGCTACAGTGAAAAGGTGGGTGGCGGAATGTTAGCGCTGCAGACAGAGCCTTGGGGAAGACCCCGTCCATGGAGACCTGTCAATGTTGGAACCCAAGAAATGGTAAAAAAAAGTCCAAGATATTTTTATGACTGGCAGACAAGTCACAGAAAGATATATAACCACTAGAGTTGGCATTTCACAGGAAAGAGAACATTCCATTCTGACAGAGGATCTTGCAATGTTAAATATTTTGGCCACGATGGGTACAAAAATAGAGGTGATGACAATGAAGACTTGGGGTTGCAAGACTTCTGACAGTTGATCAGATGCATACCAGGTGCACATTATCGCTTACTAATTTTAACCTTTTAGAGGAAGATCCTGCCAACTTCCTTCAAAGATTTGTCACTATGGATGAAACATGGGTTTATAATTTTACCCCTGAGGCCAAATACAATATTTCCAACAAAATTCAAACCCTTCAATATGAGGCTCAAAACATATCAATCAGCCCTCATATATTGAAAATTTTACCACAAAAGCATAATTATACCGTTCTGATATTTTTCATATTTCTGCCAACTTCTTTCTTTGTAATTTATTTTCCAAATTAATACTGATTGAACCAACCCATAATATGAAGGAACTCGTTAGAACCGCATCGGTATAAAACCACCTTGCCGGGGCGATTCTAACGCGTACCAAACTCGATGTTTTGAGCAGAAATATGAAAAATAAAGTATACCCCTGTAAAGCCAAGTTTTACTATACAAAATTGGGGTCTAAGGAGGTGAAACTTATATAGGCATGTTATCGTGATGACGGCCGCAATTTTCTTTTCATTACAAAAACACGCGTATACAAATACATCGTAAATTTTACCGCCGATAACCTAACATTTTAAGATGAAAAATTGTGATATTGTACTTATTTCTGCTCATTATATAGATTGTGGCTACTCGTTAGAACGGCGGTTCTACCGAGTACCCACAATCTATATTTTAGAGCAGAAATAAGAAATATAAAGTATACCCTGTAAACCCCAGTTTTACTATATAAAAAATCGGCCCCGCCCATCGGGGCTTGAAGAAATATATGGGCTGCATGATGCTTCCACGCAGAGCTGAATCCGACACGCACACGAGTACTGGTAAACTGCTTAGAGGATCTAAGCTTGCCCAGGCAAAGCAGTGCGCATGAGTCGGACCGTCCATGCTTATAAACCCTATTGGTTTCATTGGGCGACAGGGCTTGAGATGTCATTTCATCTCAGTGTCGGGTAAAAGTCCCACAAAATTGGAAGCAACGTCTCCAAAATGACCTTTACAGTGTTGACGGGGATGTTAAACCTCAAATCAAACAAAAAAATTTACTATATAAAAATGGATTAAACGGGGTCAAAAACTATATAGGCGTGTTTTCGTGATATATTAAACTTGTTATACGGAAATATCCCTGAGAATAATGTGGTCTGTTAAATGTTACACATGTATTATTAGGAAAACGAGGAAGACACTACATACATGTACGTGGAGAGTACAAGTTTTCTGGTCCGACCTATCTAGTTTCGAGGGACATTAGGAAAACATGTCCGTGTGAAATAATGGCGTCGAAAAGAAATGTCAAATTTGAGGCAAAAATTATAACATATTTCTTATTTCTGCTTTCAACATAGATTGACGGTGCTCGTTAGAATTGGCTCAGTGTGGTGGTTCTAACGAGTACCCACAATCTATGTTTCTGATAAGGCAGATAATGTATATTCCCGCAGACCCCAGTTTTCTATATATATATATATATATAGTGGGGTGTAAGGGGGTCTTAATTTCACGGACTTGTTCACGTGATGAAAGAAAAGGGTCTTTGCTGCAGGTGAAAATTAATTATTCGACGATCTTAATATTAAAAAAGGACGTTGCGTTATTTAATGGGAATAAAATAACTATTCTTAGTGCAAAAGTGTTTGAAAGGAAGACACGATAATCAGAAAATATTGCCTGTCATTTATACTACTCATAATTACTTGTATTTTCCAGTCAGGCACGTGGCGATCAGGCAAACCAGAGATGAGGCAACGAGTGCAACCTTCAAGAACATATAGTACAATGTTGAGAGAAAAAGACGACATCTTTAGTGATAGAGTTTTAAGAATCACTACAAAGATAGTAAGTGTCTCGATTCCTTACAGCCTTTATGCCACACCATCACGGGAACAATTCCGTGAAATTAACACCTCTACATCCCACTTTATATAGAGAAAAATGGGCTTTACAGGGGTATACATTATTTTGATTAACTCAGCTCCTGGACATAGGATGTGTGTACTTAAGAACACCCACAAACTATGTTCGTAGTATTAATAAGAAAAATATCACACACTTTCATCGGAAAACTAGCATTTTGGAGAAATGAAAGAATGCGCTGCCTCATACGGTTGTGTTATCGTAATGTATTTCAGTAAACTGAGTCTCAATTGCGGTTGCGTCGCTATTTTATTTGTTTGTTTAATTTGAGGTTTAACGACCCCGTCAACACTGTAAAGGTCATTTTGGAGACGTTGCTTCCAAATTTGTGGGACTTTTACCCAACATTGAGATGAAATGACTTCTCAAGCCCTGTCGCCCAATGAAACCAATAGGGTTTATTAGCATGGACGGTCCACCTCGCACCGCGGTTCCTAGACAGGCTTAGATCCTCTAAGCGGTTTACCAGTACTAGTGTGCGGGCCGGATTTAGCTCTGCGTGGAAGCATCATGCAGCCCATATATTTCTTCAAGCCCCTATGGGCGGGGACCGTGCGTCGCTATATCAAGTCATTGCATTAGGCACCCCTGTAAACCCCACTTTATATAGAGAAATTTAGGGTTTACAGGTGTTTATATTCTTATATTCTTCTGGTTCTTAGTCAGACATATAGATTGTTTGGGAACGTTAGAACCGCCTCAAATTAGAATCGCCTCAATGAGGCGGTTCTAGGGAGCAGCTACATGTATTATATACGTTTGGTCAGAAATAAGAAACGAAAATGACAATTTTACGTCAAAAATACCAGTGTTGGATAAACGAAAGAATATACCACACAGTACGGGTGTGTTATCCAAATGCTTGTATGTTACATGTACCTGATACTGTGTAGTTTGGGAACGTACTGACTTGTGTTTTGCTAGTCTGTTTTCCATGTCAGATATATTTTTCTATTATTTTGATATCTTGAAGTTGATGTTTCTTTCTTCCTTTTTTTTGGCTATCAGTGTTGGGGAGCCCTAGCCCTCATTTTTGTCTCTCCCGGTATTGTTGAAGTTGTACCGAATATCTGTGTTTGCTAAAGAACTACATTGTCCGTACTCGTTGTCGTTGTCGAATGCGCACCGACAACGTGTGTTTGCTGCATAACTTATCACAAAAATGTCACAATTTTCGCATGGGCAATGTTAGTCTTGAAGATATGAAGAAATGCGCTATCATCGCGTGTAGAGAAAACTGGGGTTTACGGGGGTATACATTATTTTTCTTATTGCTGCCCCAAGACATAGATTGTGGATACTCGTTAGGACCGCCTCAATGAGGCGGTTCTAACGAGCACACTCAACCTATGTTTTGAACATTTATAACAAAAATATCAAGGATTTTCATGCGAAAAGTAGCCATTTTGGAGTTGTGATAATACACTATGTCGCACGGGCGTGTTATCGCAATGTGTTTGCTGAAGAACTACATTGTCTGTACTCGTTCGAACTGCCTCGTGTGTTTTGCTGCATAACATCACAAAAATGTCCCAATGTTCGCATGGAAAATGTTAGTCTTGGAGTTATGAAGCAATGCGATATCATCACGTGAACAAGTCTGTGAAATGAAGATCCACTTAAACCCCGCTTTATAGAGAGAAAATGGGGTTTACGGGGTTTACATTATCTTTCTTATCTCCGTTCCAAGACATAGGTTGTGGGTACTCGTTAGAACCGCCTCACCGAGGCGGTTCTAACGAGCACCCTCAACCTACCTTTTGAACATTTGTAACAAAAATATCAAGGATTTTCTTCAGAAAAGTAGCCATTTTGGAGATGTGAAAATGCACTATGTCGCACGGGTGAGTTATCGTAATGGTCACACGCTTGTGTTATCATGATGCGAGCATATTTCCTCCCATGATAAAGTACATTTACACATCACCTTTGCATTTCAGGAAGAACCATTCATTCAGTGGCGAAATAAGACTCCCGATGAGAAGTTGTATGGTAATGACAGATTTGAAGGCTTCTGTGTTGATATACTTGAAGAGATCAGTAAGCTCTTGAATTTCAAATACAACCTCACGCTGGTTCCCGATGGCAAGTTCGGAAGTAAGAAGTGGTACGGCTGGACGGGGATGATTAACGAGCTAATACATGACGTAAATTTCAGCTTATATTTCTACTTCTAAATGTTATTTAGGGATTATAATATAATGTTATTAATCAAATAATTTCGTATTGGCCCAGTTACAGGTCCGAGGTCTGCTGTATTGGCACGAGGCCGAAGGCCGAGGCCAATACAGCTGACCGAGGACCTGTAACTTGGCTAATACGAAATTACTTGATTAATGACAATTTTATTAATTGACGCAATTAAAAACATGATTTATGATTTTTGAATTTTGGTTGACCTGGTGTAATACAGGATAATCAGTTAATAAAGCTGTTTAATAACAAGCTATTTGTGCTCTACACTGAATTAATACACATTAATACGTGTGAAATGTGGTTTACGTATTTTATTAGTGTATACATTCTATCCTTATCTTCGCTAAAACATAGATTGTTAGTATTTGTATATTTGAAGTTTAAACAAAAGAACAGAACAAAAATATCACGTAAACGTGTCCATGCAATAATGTTGTAATCGATAGTATATACAGGGAAAAATGGGGTTTATAAACGAATATATTATTTTCTTATCCTTGTTCTGGCTCAGATATACAGATTGTGGGTATTCGTTTGAACCGCGGATGCGGCGGATCTATCAAGCACCAACAATCTGTGTTTGTAGCTGAAATAAGAACATTATTTACATTTTTTATAAACATGAACGAACGCACTATTTCACACACAACCAATGTGATCATTATGATATAACAAAATCTCATTAGAAAAAAAAATTTAACCGATCTTACATAGTTGTATTTTCAAATAATATTTATGGAACGAGTCTTCGGCGAGTTTTATAAATTTCATATAAAATGACCATGAGTTTAAGATTCTATTTATCATATCGGTCCCCGCCCATTGGGGCTTGAAGAAATAGATGGGGTGCATGATGCTTCCACACAGAGCTGAACCCGACTGCACACGAGTACTGGAAAACCGCTTAGAGGATCTAAGCCTGCCCAGGCAAAGCGGCGCGAGTCGGACCATCCATGCTTATTATTATTGGGTTTCATTGGACGACAGGGCTTGAGATGTCATTTCATCTCACTGTCTGGTAAAAGTCCCACAAAATTGGACGCAACGTCTCCAAAATGACCTATAGCGTGTTGAAGGAGACGTTAAACCTTAAATCAAAACTGTTTATCATAATACCGATTCTAAGTCGAATTTTATTACCAGACATTTTATTGTCAAGGACGCGCTATTACACGTGTGGTCGTATAATTTTTATGTTATGGCGTTATCCACTTAATAACAGCGACGGCAGCTCTAGCAGTGATTTGTTAAGTAAAACATCACTGTTTGGAGGTCTGTTGTAAGGCAGCTCAAACCGCGAGCGCGTAGCGTGAGGGATTTTTCTACTTACAACTATTCGATAAACTGTGATATATTACTCATTAAATCATGCAATATCCGATTCTAACCAGTTGAAAGTCGACTAAATGCTGTTGTTTCCTTCATATTCTCTCAACATTCCGCCATAGTTTGAAGACATCCCACCAGCATGTTTGACTTAAACGCATGCAGTTACCTGGTTTCGTAACACATTTTATGCGTGAAAAAGACGTTACTCCGTCCAACGTCAAGGAAACGATCGATAACGTCGCAAAACGCGTTTTCGTCTGGCGATTTGTCACTCAATAAATCAACGGTAAACATTGGTTAAATAGTTGAACAGCGTATTCTTGCACAGCAGACAAGGAAATCCGTGATTTTAACCTGGGATAGAAATTTATGTTCTGACCCTGGTGTTCCGACCCAAAATCGAACATAATCGCGTGTTTGATAAAGGTTGATTACGACCTCGTATGCGCCGTCGTTAAGGTTGACGTCATAGCACGTTACGTGACGTCACTAAACATTCCTGCAGTGTCAACACAATATGGCGGATGTTGGTAACTGAAGTGACTGCAGCATTAAAACTTCGCGCTAAGAAATGGAAGGTATGCAAGAAAAAAAATCCGTCCCTCGGGATCACTGTCCGGCATCACTCGGCAAGCCTCGTGATGCCGGACAGTGTCCCTCGGGACGGAATTTTCCATCCACCCCTCACACCCATATAAGATTCTTATAAGAATACCTGATACAGTAGTGTATGAGATGGGTGGTTTCCTAATGATGTTTGATGAAAGCAAATTCTTAAAACTGTATATAAATAAACACTGCAAAAGCAACTATGCTTGAATTATTAGGAAATGTTCCACGCAATAAGATTCTGAAGGTAACGCCTCTGTTATACTCTAGTTCTTGGCAATTAAATGTATTAACAAACGTTTCCCCTCGGCTACCCATGTCATACATAGTGACTAGTCGATAAAGCATTAACTAATTGCGAAGCTGTCAAAAATGATGGAACTCACTTAAGAAAATTGATATATTTGTATGTGACATTCAAAATTAGAACGCTCCGTATGTTTATTGCTGATGTTCATGTTTGAAAGCCATAAATTCCATATATAGGTCGTAGAATATAAGTTGATAGCACTCCACTTTCTTGTGTTGGTTTGTTACACACAAATGCAAGACATGACAATGTTAATATCCACCCTGACATTAGCGACCAATATATTATCATTTGATATGCTTCTAGGTTTTTCACGGTTACTTCTTAGGGTTACAGATACATGTGCACTACCCGATACTGTGAAATGGAGACCGCCCTCACGGGATTCCTGTTAGAAGGAGTTTAACCCTTTTTGTACCAAATGGAATCTTGTCCTTCTATATACATGTAGCAGGGGTCCATTTCAAAATGTAGGGGTGTCATTTTGTGTTTTCATCAAAATTTATTTTGAAAATGACTGAACTTTTAGCACACATGGCAGGCCCTGATGAGACGCCACGTTCTGCGGCGTCTCATCTGGGCCTGCACTGTTTGCCGGGGTAGCCGTTTAGGGGTATCCAGTCTGAAATCGGTAAACAGGAAACTAGAATGTGTGGCGGACGTAAAAAGTCTCACTGCTCTTGATCATAGTGTAGATTATATAAATGATCCGGCGCATGACAAACCCTACAGTAAGACACGTGCGTCAAGCGAAGAATCAGATCAGCCTGCGCATCCATATAGTCTAACCAGAGACTTATCTTACTACAAGCAGGAGCAATAGGCCCTAACCTATCCTTAGAGTGCACAGCGAAGACTCTGATCAGACTGCGCGGATGCGCAGGTTTACGGGGTATGCTTTAGTTTTCTTATTTCTGCTCCAAGGCATAGATTGTCGGTACTCCTTAGAACCGCCTCATTGAGGCGGTTCTAACGAGCATCCAACAACCTATGTTTGCACTATAAATAAGAAAAGATTTCTCGAATTTTTATCAGAAAAATAGCCATTTTGGAGATGCGAAAAAATGCACTGTGTTGCATGGGTTGTTATCGTTATTAGATTTAGTTTTACTCATCCACGGTAGAGGGTAGAGGTAAAAGGGGTAGTGAGCCATCAGTTTCGGGTCATTGTAACTCTCTGTGTATATTCATCACGTGAACAAGTCCGTGAAATAAGCACCCCCTTAAACCCCACTTTATAAAGAGAAAACTGGGATTTACAGGGGTATACATCATTTCTGTTGTGTCTTCTCCAATACATAGGTTGTTGGTACTCGTTTGAACCGCACCCACAAACTATGTTTGCAATATAAATAAGAAAAATATTCAACAGAAAAAAGTCATTTTGGAGATATGAAAAAATGCTCTATGACGCACGGGTGTGTTATCGTAATGAATATATAAGGGATTCTAAATGAATATATAAGGGATTCTATATATTTTAATTATATTTCAGAGAGCGGACGTGGCACTTGCTCCTTTCAGTATCACACCAGAGAGATCTGAAGTCGCAGACTTCACGGAACCATTTATGACAAAAGGAACAAGTGTGGTTGTTCGGAAACCCGAAAGAAGTGTTTGGCCATTTCAGTTTCTTTCTCCATTTTCTAGAGTAATATGGATAGCAATATTTATGTCCTTTCTATTTGTTGGATTCTTCCTCTTTGGCGTCACGCGAGTTGTTAGTGATGATCCAAAGCAACACTACAGTATAGATTTACGTGAGAGTTTTTGGTATGCATGGGGGACACTGTTAAGAGCGGATCTAAATGGGTCACCAACAACAACATGTGGCCGTCTCTGTAGCGCCGCTTGGTGGTTCTTTAGCCTCACAATAATATCTATATATACCGCAAATTTAGCGGCATTTTTGACTATAACTAACGCACATATTCCCATATCAAGTGCTGCTGATTTAGCTCACCAAGATGAGTATGACTATGGAACAGTTGAAGGTAGTCAAATTGAATCATTTTTCAATCATACTAGAATTGACCATTATGAAAGAATGAAAGCACATATGTTAGTTCTATCACCAGACTCGCAGGTTCGTAGAGTTGAAAACGGATTTGAAAGAGTGTTCGAAGAGAAATACGCGTTTATTTGGGACTCACCTACAGTGAGGCACGAAACGGCAAATAACTGTGATTTTATGGAGATTGGATCGCCTTTTGATCTGAAAGGTTATGGTATTGCAACCCAGAAGAGTTCAATATACTCCGAGCCATTATCATTGGCAGTGTTGGCCTTACACGACAATGGAGTCTTGTACAAGTTAGAAGGAAAGTAAGTACAAAACAACTTAATAAGAAAATAGGGAACTCAGCATCACATAATAGGTTCCATCATGTTAACAAGTTCGTATATTGAACACCCCTCTAAACTCCCTTTATATATATTAAACTAAGGTTTACAGGGGTATATATTATTTTTCTTATTTTTGTTCAAAGGCACATACTGTGGGTACTACCAATATTTATGGTATAAATAAGAAGAATATCACAGATTTTCATCAGAAAATTAACCATTAAATGCACTATGTCGCATGGGTGTGTTATCGTAATGGTATAATGAATCTTCTTATCATTACGAAAACATGCCTATATAAATACATTGTAAACTTTATCGCCAAAAAAATGAAAAGTTTAAGATGAAAAATTGTGACATTTTTCTTATTTCTGCTCAAAATATAGATTGCGGCTACACATTAGAACCACCTCATTGAGGCGGTTCTAACGAGTACCCAAAATCTATATTTAAGAGCAAAAATAAGAAAAATAAGGTTTACCCCTGTAAACTCCAGTTTTACTATATAAAAGTGGGGTTCAAGGGGGTCAAATTTATATAGGTGTGTTTGCCTGATGTATACCCAATTTATACGTTGAAAGGGGGTTTTGCAAGCGTATACGTTGTTTTCTTTATTCTTGCTTAAAATATATAGTGTGGCTACTCCTTATCACCGCGTCAATGAGATATTAGAGCAGTGTCAAAAATTTCATCAACCATGCCAATTTCAAAAAATGAAAGGTTGAAAGCGATTTTCTTACTATACGTTTGTAAATCCGCATCTGGTTCAAACGTTTCTTCTAAATAGAAGTGAAGGCAATGATCAGGAATCGAAATAATTAACCCACAGCTCCCACCAGAGTAAGGGAAAGAAACACAAACATGAAATAACTAGACCCTAATGGAAATATCTCTAGTAGAAAGCCAAAATGACTGTTACTTTCCCACAAAATGGCAAATTGGCTATCCAAAGCAAACAAATATAAGCGATACACACACTCAAAGAGAAGCCATAACAAAAATGAACCACGACAGAAGAACCGCTTTTGAACGGTCAGTGAAACGAATTCCACTTGGGGGCTTAAATCGATTTTACGTGGACACAATCCTCGCCCTTACTTCCGTCGCGATTAAGACGAATAATTTGTTCAATCCGCTTGAAGGCCTCCAAACTAACCAGTGCAACATGTCTGTGAATACAAAAATTATTCAACCACAGAGATTAAACAACTGCGAGGATTCGACAGCAAGAAACCACTGAAATGCTGGAGCAGAGTTAGACTCCGATGGGCCCAACCAGAGACAGAGCATCAGGCACCAATCAACATTACATAAATTAGATACTCTCTAATCCTCAGCAAGCATTTACGCTGGAACCGTCTTAGAATCTGAGGCCTGACCCACAGGCGTGCAATTAAAGAGAGAAGCAAAGTGAATGGGTTAACAACCATGCATGCAGTCTGTCGTATCACATTTATGTTTTATCCAATCTTTTAATATCGAAGAATGATTTTTCGAAATTGGGTACTGAAGTCATTGCAATAATATATTTTTCTGAAATTATATACTAAGTCACCATAAAATTCGGGTTCCGATAGACCTTGTTGCAGAAGAGATTTAAGTCCAACACTGAATGTTGAAATTAAATCGGAATGACGTCTATTAAATTGTGAAAAGGCTTTGCGTAGTTTATGATACCGATGATCCTGATTAAGTAGTTTAGCAGTTAACAAATTATTACGAGTGTTGAAGTCTGTAACATGACTAGAGCTTTCGGCTGATTTTTATGACATCGCTCGACACGCTCTTCCGCACAGTGATCGTGTTAGGTTTAATCACTGCAGTATCTTTTCATTTCCCATATACATGTAGGCGCGCTGTGTTGGAATGAGATCTAGATAATTATGATATATTGTTACCTTTATGGCTTAAAAAATATTTTCGAACCTCAATATGTGCGATTTTTATTTCAAACATAGATTGCGGACGCTGGCATGTCTAATGAATACACACAATTTATGTTTTTGAGTACGATTAAGAACAGTCATGATTTCATATCGATTGGGCTGCATGATGCTTTCACGCAGGGCTTAAACCGACCGTACATGAGTAAGCCTGTCCAGGCAAAGTGGTGCGAGTCGGACCGTCCCTGCATATAATTCTAATCGGTTTGTTTGGACGCCATTTCATCTCAATGTTGGGTAAAGGTCCCACAAAATCGGAAGCGGCGTCTCCAACGTAACCGAAAAAGTGTCGACGGTGACGTGAAAACCTCAGTTCAAACAAAAGTATTCCCCATTATTTTATATGTTTCTATCATAACTCGCTGTTGAGCTAGGATTTCTTATTTTGTAAAAGTCTACCATGTAACTAAGGGCGAGAGTTGAGTGTTGATACACTCCGGTGTTGAATGCAGCCCTCGCACCCCGCGTCCAGTATGGTTTCCAAGGCGGTCGCTTCTTTGCAGTTCCTTTTTATATTTGTGTGGTGTGTCTTGGCTATCGTGCGTGCATGTATGCGTGCCTTTCTCCTCTGTTGGTGGCTTGTGATGGGTGACATAGCACTTCATAAAATAAGGAAAAAAAACATAATATTTTCGTTGAATTTGTAAACACTTTTTTCACTTTATCAAGCAGTTTTATGGCGCTCTTATTGCTGACTTGTAACGTGATGTAACAAAACGTTTAGCAAGGAAAGATCTTCCCAAACCTGTACATTTCTTAAACTTTTGTTGTTAGCAGTTGTTCGAAGTAACACATACACTATTTCTGATCAAGTTGGCTTGTTTTCAATGTGATTTGTCATTGACAAAATCGTCGCCCAAACCAGCCAGATCGTAAAAACATAAAACAGCTGAAATGAGTCGATAGCGAAGAATACGATTATTCTACGCGATCATGAAGGCATCGGTATATTTATCTCGCCAGTTGCATCCACATATAGTACATATTATTTGACGAAAACAGGGAAATCCTTGCCAGATAAAGACAATGAACAGAAAAAGGAGCGTCTCGTCTGTTTGGCCATGTTATTCTGCTTCTCGCTTACATTAATCTGTATGAAGACAGGGTAGTGGCAAATGGATATTAACAAGTTATTGAAGTATGCAGCAAAGACTTGTGCCTTTTTCAACATTGATTGGTCTAGACTAATTTTACTCTGTACCATTACTTTATCATGACTATCTAATATATATTCTTACCAACGGTTGAGCTCGTTCAGTTTTTATTACTGGACAATGATGTTTTTCGGGATATAAATAACACGTACCAAATAAATGCTTTTAACCCGCTTTCAGACGTTTTCGTGTTTAGCTCGCTAAACGATTTCAAAAATTTAAACCTATCTTCGTGCCTTCTGGCATTACAGTTTTCGTGTAAAACAGAAAATATGTAAACAACATATGTGTGCATTAGCATTATGCCCTCGGTATATTACGGGAGTTTGCATAGGTGCGTTAAATCTGTTCAATCAACTGCCATAATACAATCGTCAATTAGGCATATTTTAGCCCCAGTAGTGTTACAAAAACAATGTGTAACATTTCTTGTCGGTGCATTTGTAACTGGTGAATACAAACTGCCACTTAGTATTTTGAACGAATCTTAAGTCATCCCATTACGAAAACACGCCTATACAAATACAGTGTAAACCTTACCTACGGAAATACGTAAACTTTAAGATGAAAAATTATGATATTTTTCTCATTTCTGCTCAAAATATAGAGGCGGTTCTAACGAGTACTCACAATCTACATTTTAGAGCTGAAATAAGAAAAATTAAGGTATATCCCTGTAAACCCCAGTGGGGTTCAAGGGGATCAAAATTGCATAGGCGTGTTTTCGTGATGTTATCAACCAGAAAAATACTTACGAGTTGGTTTTTAGACAAACGTATTATTTTCATGTTTTCAAAGTTACGTATTTCGAATCATTCCCAACAGATTGAAAGAGTTCGTTATTAAACAATACCAGCTGGCCAATGGTTTCGTAAAATGTGTAATAATGAAATAATAGTTGAAGGTGAAATTTATTTTGTGATGACTTTTCTGCTTTTTCTGAGCACAAGTTCATTAGTGAAGCACACTATTGTTGGCATAACGCAAACACCCCAAAACAAATACATTGCCACCTTTATCGCCGAAAAAAATGAAAATTTCATGATGAAAAATTGTGATATTGTAATAAGAAAAATAAGGTATACCCCCGGAAAACCCAGTTTTACTATATAAAAGTGGGGTTCTAGGGGGTCAAAATTTTATAGACGTATTTTCGTGATGGCTAAGTTGATTTGTATTGGAGTTTAACGGCCCAGGCAACACTATTTTAGGTCATTGTTGAGCTGGTTAGTTTACCTATCCACACTTTTCCTGGGCAGGCTTATACATAAGCGGTTAACCAGTACAGTGCAAATTCTTTCGCATGAAGCTGACATTTGCCCTGCTTGAATCAGCGGAAGGGAGAGAATGACCGTAGAAAAGATTTCATGATGAATCTCCACGAACATTTGTTGCCGACCCCGGCAGGTATCATGCTTAGTTGAGTGGAGCATTAATAAAGTTTTAAACATTGGGCCTGTGAAGGAGCACTCTAAACCGAGTCTTCACTGTTTCATGTCACTAACTATGGCGCTTCTCTTGGTGGCTTGAACTGGATTGGTTCTTTATTTCCCTTATGAAAACTCTTAGAACGTGTCATGGCTCATTGATGAGCTATAAAGAGGATCATACATTAGTGTAAATTATTATTAAATTTATTAAACGAGTTGAGGAAAAAGGTAAAATGCGAGGCTTCGCCGAGCATTTTATTCATTTCTCAACGATCGCAATGAATTTAATAATACATGAGCACGAATGCAAGATTCTAGTTATGATATGACATTTGAAACGCCTTTTATTCACGATTTTTTTACAGATATGTCAATATTCCGCCGTAAGTTAAAAGTTAAGGACATGTAAGGTTATGGGCGTATCTATCTAATTTGTATATTTAATCCACTAGTGGATTACCGAATTTAATATATGGCGATATTTCATATTCAGACTCGACGTCATATGATAAAACTATGTAAAAATAAAGTAAATTATGGAAGAGTATTGGGCTGCTAACAACAACGTAAGGCAGCTACTAGTTAGATAAAACTTAACGCTTCATTACTTACCTGATACCCTCGTAACGACACTTCCATTGAGAAAATTTTGGTTTAAAAGGGTATACGTTGTGTTACTCTTATTTCGCTAGAAAAATAGATAGAAACGATTCTATTCGACAGTTCTAAAAACGAACTACGATTAATGCTCATATCAACCATAAAGGGAAAAAGGATTAAATTATTGAATCATTATTTAATAAGTATTTGTCTTTGTCAGCAAATTGCCATTTCCGGAGCCATAAAGTAACACATTGTCTCTCAATGGTTGTCTACCCTAGTACTTGACATATATTACATAGAATCGACAGCCTCATAACTAGGGACTGTTCCGTTACCAATTAAATGTATGTATGTCGAAAACATATCCGTGATTTTCATTTTTCAAAAACGGACATTTTTCTGATAAAAAGTTGTGTTATTTTTCTTATTTTTACCCCAAACATAGGTTGATGATGCTCGGTTCTAGCGAGTACTCAAAATCTACGTATAGGAGCAGAAATGAATACAGTAATATATAATCTTTTTTCCTTATAAAGTGGGGGTTAGAGAGGTATTTATTACACGGACTTTGGCTTTCCGCTACTGATGTTTCCACCATTAGGGTCTCGTTATTCCATGTTTGTATTTCATGTCTCTGATAGGAGCTGTGGGTTAATTGTGTCGATTCCTGATCATTGCCTTCACTTCTATTTTGTTAACACGATGTTAGGTTCTTTCTCTTTCAATGTGTTTTACGTTTTAAGAAAACAGAGAAGGTCCGTATCAGAAACCGCGTTCTATGGCATAGGAACATTGGTTAAAATGTTAGCTAATGATCTTTTAAGAGACGACTGGCTGTGCGGGGCAGTTCAGAACGTCAGGTGTTGTCAAATATACGTAGAATTCGCCGAGTCCTCAAGAGGGTTAGATAGAGTGCTTTGCGCATGCTTCCATGGCCATATACTTGTGCCTTAAGGCTGTGATTTGGTGTAGAATATTCCAAAGGTAGGTGCAAACGATAGCTCCGCCCTGTCAATCTTACCTGTGCCTACTAGGCTACTATACTAAATTAGTATCCCCATACGTCGCTGTGGGGAAGTTTTAGACTTGACCGTTAGCCAACTTATGTCTCTGCGATAGCCAGGAAAGGCTATGGTTATTTGGAGAAAATTGCAAAACAAAGACAAAAACCAACAGAAGTCCATTTGACGAAAGAAATATTGAAATCCATATGACATCCTTTTAAAATAGATATGTAATATCTTTGGCATGGTCATTTTACTTTATATGTTTTCTTAGACGTACGTCCGCCCGTCCAATAGTCAGCAACTTCGAAACATGAGTGTAAGCGTCGGAAGCCGACCTCCAGTGTATGAGGTAACAAAGGTTTATTACCTTAGTCTGTGTCACATGAGTAAGATGACCGCCAAGCCCAATTATGGCAAAACACTTTGAAACTCGTCTTCTCTGGCACTAAACTGCAAGCGACATTGGGGACACGATATACAGCTTAAAAGATTTCCAATGACATGGCCAAAATGTTTGTTTTTCAGATGGTGGCGCCGCCCAAATTGTCCTGATCACAGATCGAACGCAAAGAGTAAAGAGATAGAGATTGAAGTGGCGTCCGGCATGTTTATTGTACTGTGTGGTGGCCTAGTCCTCTCGGCTGTTGTTTGCATTGTAGAGACCATTCTTAGAAAGAAATTCAATCGATGTGTAAGTATCCAATTTTATGTTTATAGCACATGAGCACACAGAGTGTTTAATATAAAATACATGTATACTCCAAGTCAGACAAACGGGGTCTTTGAGACTGTGCGCACTGGGTAGAATCTGATCAGCCTATGCATATGCGCATGCTGATCAGAGTCTTCGCTAGGCGCATTATGGATGCAACTTAGCCTAAAGTTTCTTCATACATACAGAGATAGCCGTACAATAACTGAGATTAACTGAGTCCTTGCTTTGCAACATGCGCGAAGTCTCCTGTTTTGCGTGGCTCGTATCACCAGGTTATATCTGTATATTGGTCAGCTGATACATAGTCTGTCATACACACACAGTAGTAGATGTAGTAGTGGTAGTTGTAGCAGTACTACAACATAGTAGTAGTAGTAGTAGTAGTAGTACAATGTAGTAATAGTGAAAGTAGTAGTACACGTCACTTCCGCTGGTGTTAAGGGACTGTATGGAGGCCCTAAAAAGTTCTCATTTCCTTCATAATAGTGTAGAGAATATTTTTTAGTCTTTAGGGAGCATTGTTTCTATATTTGTGGGCCATTGATGATCACAATTTGGCCGAAACTAGCTAGTATTGTCCGAAAATAAACTTGTATATTTCATATTTTTCTGTTCTGGGGTACATTCCTTTCTTCCGAAGGATAACATTTTTATAGAAGTATCACTCCATATTGGCACAGCAAGACGAACAAAGGGGTACAAGTCGCTAAAACTGATTTATAAAACACCTCTTAATCATCCCTTAATTCTTCAAGACATAGGTTGTTGGTACGCATTAGAACTACCGCAATGGGGTAGACCTACTGGGGACAAACAGTCCGTGTTTGGCGACAAACATGAAACATAGCACACGTTTTCATCTGAACAATGTCATTTTTGCATCACGTGAACAACTCCGTGACATGGACACCCGCTAAACCCCACTTAATGTAGAGAAAATTGAGTTTACGTGGTATCCAGTTTTCTTATTTCTGCTCCAAGACGTAGGCTGTGGGTACTCGTTAGAAACGCCTCAATGATGCGTATCTTACGAGTACCCACAACCTATGTTTGCAGTATAAATTATAAAAATATCATGAATTTTTATCAGAAAAGAAGCCATTTTGGAGGTGTGAGAAATGGACAGCGTCGTCCGGGTGTGTTATCGTAGTGAGATGTGCAAGACTGCACGCAAGCAATATGGCACTAAATATTCAATTATTTGCTTTGACTATTGTAGGTACTCTTGTTTTCTTGTAAGTTCCAGTTTCTGAGTAGCTTATTGGTTCTTGCATGACTTAAGTAGGGCATTACAGTGCCTATCCTGTTAACGCCATTAACATGTCACTGTGAAGCGTCTAATCAATAATTCTGCATGAAAAGCTGTTCTTTCTGCCGATCGTCAATATTTACAGCCTGTGTTTGCATATTCCGGTTTCGATTAAACGGAATGGGACACCTTTAGGTGAGGCAACTACTGCAAAAGTAGTTTTGTCTCTTATATCAATAGGGGCCAACCCTTTAAGGAAAGAATTTGCTCCTGAGGAGCAAATTCTTTCCTTTAACAGTAGACCCTTTTTCAGTGAGACAGAGTTTATAGAAAAGCAAACAGTAAGTCCCAAACGTTGTCCTTCTTTGAAAAATGGCGGACATATCTGCCAGGTGTTCCCATTCCCCTTAAATTCGAGCGACGGTATGTTATAAGAGTACAAAAATGACCCCTTTGTTCGTTGAAGAAATGCATTTATTTAACCCATTGCATGCTAGTGCATTTTTCTATTGCTATATGTTGGAAAAGTCCATTTGCTATATAAGGCTTATTTTTTTCCCTTTTTATTATATTTCGACTGAAAATTCTGTTTAAATATTGTAGGCCCTGATCAGATGCCGCGTTTTGCGGCGTCTGATATGGGCCTGCACGGTTTACCAACGTACCCCTTTAGGGGTTTCCCGCCTGCAATGTGTTAAATTTCTTTAATCCTGGGGCTTGGAGAAAAAGATTGGGATGCATGATGCTTCCACGCAGCTTACTGGTAAACCGCCTAGACATCACGAGAACACGCCTTTATAATTTTGACCCCCTTGAACCCCACTTGTATATAGTAAAACTGGGGTTTACTGGGTAAAACTTATTTATCATATTTCTGCTCAAATATATAGATTGTGGGTATTCGTTAGAACCGCCTCGACGAGGCGGTTCTAACGTGTACCCACAATCTATATTTTGAGCTGACATAACAAAAAAATCACATTTTTTTATTTTAAAAATTTCAGTTTTGCGGCAGTCAAATTTACAATGTATTTGTATAGGCGTGTTTTCGTAATGAGGTCTAAGCCTGCTCAGACAAAGTGATGCGAGTGGGACCGTTCAATGCATATTGGACTGCAGGGATTTCATTGGACGGCAGGGGTTGAGATGTCTTTCATCCTAGTACTGGGTAAAAATCCCACAAAATTGGAAACAAAGTCCCTAAAATGACCTTAACAGTGTGAAGTATCACCCCAAATCAAACAAACAAATCAATGTTCATTGACGTATGAAGAACAACCGATCACGAGCAAAGTTTAAGTGAAGCCCGAACTGCAATTAACTCAAAATAAATTACCTTTATTTCAGCAGCCTCTGTGGTTAAGCTACTCGCCGCGTAAATCAAGGGTCGATGGTTGGATTCCTGGCTTCTCCAGACTTTTTGATGAGTCTTTAACCGAGGCCTTGTCTCTCCGTATGACGTTAGCTGTTACATGTAGTGGCTTCTAAAACTCAAAATACACACACCTTTACCTTTACAATAGTTTTCATCCCTTTTTGTTGCGAACTCCTGGAGTCAGCTGTTCGTTACTCGCGACGTCGTTTGCAGTTGACGTATCGTTAAAACTTTGATAATTTAATATGACAAACGTGCTAAAACTTTGGCTGAAAAAAATGTGGACAGCTTTTGTAGATGCAAAATCTGCTCACATTTTTCAGAGAAAAATAATTATTCAGAATTTCAGATATTGTTCTTGCTAGCACAGTTAACAGTTTGACCACTGACGAGCTCGTTAAGCTAACGATGCTTTTAACAACTGGACCCTGGCTTGAACACTGAAGTTGAAACAATAAAGCAACTGCACACTATTGCCCTATTGTCATTGGTCAGGGTCTTTGGTGTCATAACATCGCTAAATGTATCATCATCCAATTACATTGGAGGTTGCCCTTGTGCATTTTGACGTCACTGACGTCGTGTTATTCAATGTATTAATTAAAGTGTAAACCGCACATTGTGTACCAACAGTTAATTATAGAATTTTATTCTGCAAACACACCGAGTGGGTAGAGCGCTGACTCTCAATCATGAGGTATCTCACCGCTGTGGTTCGAGCCTCGGTCGGCCAAATGTGATACGCCATGTTCTGCAACAGAATTACAGATGTTTTTTTCCGGGTACTCCGGTTTTCATCCGCCCCTAATGAACAATCGACCCGAAATAGGTGAAATAAACTTGAAAGTGCTTAACCCCCCGCCCCCCTCAAAAGAAAATAAATAAATATAAAACTCTGTAAATACAATGAAATGTAAATGTCGTGGTTAAGTTACGTCCCCCAAAAAGGTGAGTTGGACATAAGTGAAGCGAATCGGTGTACCCATCCGTGTTTCTGCGTGCGATTGTTCCTTAGTGTAAGCTAGAACTGCGGCGCTGACTCTTAAATTCAAGTACTATAAACAAACTGTGCAGACCCTGCTCAGACACTGCGTTCCGCAGTAACTATATTACCCTGGCAGTACAGCTATAAGAATAACTGGGCATTTTTCTATAAATAACTGTTACCTGGACTTCCTACAAATCAGTGATAGTCACGGGGACATCAGAACTGAAGAGTTTCTGTTTTTAGTAACGTTGGATCGACTGACAAACAATCGATCCAAAAATCCAAAAATGAATTAACGAGCACAGCGAAGTAGCTGTCCGGACTGTGCTAATGCACAGGTTGTTCCGCGTAACTGCAATGGATATATTTTCGCGCACCGTCGCATTGCGGTGAATTGTGCAAATGACACTACGCTGATTCATCAGTGGTTGTTCCAAGTGGGACGGCTGAAGATTTACAACAAGAACAAGTTTTTCTCCATATGCCTTTTGTTTTATTGTCTACGTCCACGGACGTAGACTATCTTAAGGATGACTTTTGCTTCGAAGCATTTAAGAAAAGGTCATGACTAGTTGAAGGTAATTTCTATTAGCATGTAATCTGTGTTATTGTCTACGCCTGTGGATGTAAACTCCAGAAGCATAACACGTATAGAAATGGTCATTACTGGCTGAATGCTATATGCTATTGACTGGTCGTCAGTATTATTTATTATAATGAACTAGGGCCCCGGCAGTACCATCAGAGGAGTTGGATTTTTTTCAAAGGGCTATTACTCTTAGAGTATTGTAGCTAGAGTTACGTCGGTTGCCATGTAATTGTGTAATGTTATTGTGGCCATATATCTTAAGTTTGAAGTTGATGCATTTGACTGTTTGTAAGTTATGAATGAAAAACAAAAGGGTATTACTATATGGCAACTGTCAATAACTTTAGCTTCAGTTTGTAAACATGAAAGATGTTGATGGATAGATGGGCAGATGGACAGACAGACGGACGGACGGACAGACAGACAGGGCATTACTATAAGGCAACTGTCAGTAACTATAGGAAGTTTCATTTGAATATCTATAGCGGTTTTAAAATAAAGATGAAAAAAGACGAAAATAGCTGATTTTTTTAAGTTATTCAAAGGGCCATAACTCTGAAAGTATTGAAACTACAGTTACGTTACTTGTCATAAAATTGTGTAATGATAATGCGACCAAATATTTAAAGTTTGAAGTTGATAGATTTGACCTTTTGTAAGTTATTAAGAAAAAAACATGAAAAAGCTGATTTTTTTAGTTTTTCAAAGGGCCATAACTCTGAGAGTATTGAAGCTACAGTTAGGTAACTTGCCATAAAATTGTGTAATGATGATGAGACCATATATTTAAAGTTTGAAGTTGATAGGTTTGACGGTTTGTAAGTTATTAAGAAAAAACATAAAAAAGCTGATTTTTTAAGTTTTTCAAAGGGTCATAACTCTGAGAGTATTGAAGCTGCAGTTAGGTAACTTGCCATAATGTTGTGTAATGATGATGAGACCATATATATCATAAGTTTGAAGTTGATAGGTTTGACGGTTTGTAAGTTATTAAGAAAAAACATGAAAAATGTGGACATTTTTTAAGTTTTTCAAAGGGCCATAACTCTGAGAGTATTGTAGCTAGAGTTACCTAACTTGCCATGAAATTGTGTAATGATATTGTGACCTTATATTTAAAGTTTGAAGGTGATGGGTCTAACGGTTTTTATGTTATTAAGAAAAAACATAAAAAATGTGGACGGACAGACGGACGGACGGACAGACGGACAGACAGGGTGATTACTATAGGGCACCCGCAAATAAATTTGCGGGGCCCTAATTAAAACCGGGATTGACTGTAACATTTCCGTTAGTTTATCACACCCTCTTCGCATACAAAATAAACATGTTTTCTGGATTCACATGATGTTGACTTCCCTCCGATTATACAGTACATCTATTTTTGTTTGTTTTCACTAAAAGAAGGCAGATGCAACTGTCCTACTGATTTTTCTTTCCTTAGTATGAGTGTTTGTTATAGTAAAAGCTTGGTATTTGTGTTTATATATGAAACTGGAGTCAACTTTTGGCATCTCTGGCTATTACATGTACACAACCTTCTGTATTTACTGGCACACTTACAGAGGATACACATGAACAGCTTTGTCATTTGACTTTCCAATCCTATGACTACACACATCGATGCGTGTTAAGCGTAGACTCAAGCATTTTGTAAAATTTAAAACTTGTTAAATTAAGCTTCATTCTGTTCCAATATTCCACACTCGTCTCTAATGCATAAAGTCGCACTTTTATATCTCGAGCACTCTTGGGAGTAGAACATTGTTTCATCATAATGTTAACAATAAACACTCCGCTAAACCCAACCTAATACAGAGAAAACTGGTGTTTACAGGGGAAAGCATTACTTTTCTTATTTTATCTTCAAGACTTAGGTTGTGGGTACCTGTCAGAACCGCTTCAATGAGGCGGTAATAAAGAGTACCCACAAGCTATCTTTTGAGCAGAAATAGAAAAAATATTACAATTTTTCATCTTACATTTTTCGTGTTTTTTTTTTTTTTGTTGTTGTTGTTTTTTTCGGCGGTAAACTTTACAAATAATTTCTGAATAGTTAGATCCCTTGGAAGCAAGGAATACACCAAATAAACGAAAAGCATTTGTAAAGGCGTGTGTTCGTAATTTATGGTTCGAAGACCCCAGAGACTAGGGATTTTTGTTTCGAAACAGGGTTAAATCGAGGGTTTGTCTTACTGCAATGTCAGGAGACAAAATGGGGGTATAAACATCGTGCTGACCGTCAGATCCTGTACCATGTGTCTTGTATCATATACCATGTAAATATGAATAATAAATACTGTTTAAACCAAAATGGGAGAAATTTAGGGCTATCTTTTTAATCGTCTATAAAAATGGATATGTGTATATACTCATTAGACCAACCTCTTTTGGTACATACAGCATATATGAGAAAATCCCAATAAATTGTCCCTCTCTTTTTTTAGTTAGAGCTTTCCGAAGGATTTCTTACAGAACAAGAGAGGAATCAGCCATAATATCATTTTAACATGTCCGTGTAATAAATACCCCTCTAAACCCCAATTTATATAGACAAAATTGGGTTTGCATGGGGCATACATTATTAAACTTATTTCTGGCCCAAGACATAGATTGTTGGTACTCGTTAGAACCGCCTCAATGAGGCGGTTCTAACGAGCACACACAACCAATGTTTGGAGTAGATAGATAAGTAAACTATCACAAATATTCATTACAAAATTAACCATTTAGAAGATCTGAACTATGCCGCACGGGTGTGTTATCATTATGTTAAGCGAGCCATCGGTATTTTAGACAATGCACCTATACGGTAGTTGTTTGTTCTCGCTTGTTGTCACGACATACTGTTGTGCTGTTGCCTCCGTCCACCGAGGCCTGGAAAATCAATAGGGATGTTTGGTGCTTCCGCACTGAGCTGAAATAGACCTAACGCTTTGAGCACTGGTAAACCGCTAAAAAGGTCTAGGTTTGACCAACTGGTCTCTTGTATCCTAGAGATTTTTTTTCGGGGGGGGGGGGGGGGGTCAGTAGGGCTTGAGATATCATTTCATCTCACCGTCGGGTAAAACTCCCACAAAATTGGAAGCAACGTTTCCAAAATTACTCAAATAGTGTTGACGGAGACGTTAAACCTCAACACAAACTAACAAAACATGTTGTGCTAGGATCATTTTGATTGATTTGCACGAATCTGCACTGTAATTGAAGGCGGGGTTGAATTTCCGTACATTCGGAGTTAAAGCCCTTTCATTTCCATTACAGTTTTCTGGGCTCTTTTGCTTTTGGCACGCGTTTTATCGATTGTTGTATGTGTACGTTCGTGCAACTGATGCTGTCTGTGTTTTCGATGCTAAGATTTTGCGATTGCTGTTTCACACAGTTTCGTTACTTCTAGCTTTCCCTTTTTACCACATGTACAGTAAATTTAAAATGGCTCACATTACAAAAACACGCCTATACAAATACAGTGTAAATTTTACCACGGACAAAACGAATTTTTAGGTGGAAAAAATGTGATATTTTTTCTTATTTCTGCTCAAAATATAGATTGTGGGTACTCATTCGAACCCTGTCGATGAGGCGGCCCTAACTAGTACCCAGACTCTATATGTAAGAGCAGAAGTAAGAAAAATATTTTTACCCCTGTAAACTCCGGTTTTTCAATATAAAAGTTGGGTTCGAGGGGGTCAAAAACATATAGGCGTGTTTTCGTGATGGCTCGTTTGGCATGGTTAATTCCATCTCGTTCTTGAGTTCCTAGAAAATGCTCATATAGTTCCAGATATTCATGAATTGATGCGAATGTGCCTTATTTATTTATCGTGCAATGGCAATAGTATGCTGTGTATAGTGTTTAGAATCGTCTAAATGTGTACACACAGCATAACTTCATTAAGTCCTATAGAATAGCAATGCCCGTGCGGGCGGGCGGCCGGGCTTCCGCGTCCCGGTTTACTTTTTGGTTAACCTTTTTTCAAAACCCCGTCCATAATGCCATTTCACGTTTTTCTTGTTTTTTTTTTTTTAAACTTGGAATATAATTCCTATTGTCATATATTTACTACAAAGTACATCATTTTTGAATATGCGATAAAACGTGTAATCCGTGCGCGTATCACGTCCGCCGAGGTGTTAGCACGTTAATACCATATCATACCCCAAAATCCATACACCACCCTTTATTATACACCTGATGTGACAATCTTCGGAACACTCGCCTGACATCTAATCAAACCGCAATTTTGGCAAACCGTGAAGGTCATGATCAGATGCATCATTCTGCAGCACCTTGTCTGTGCCTTAACCGTTTGCATGTGTCTCATTTAGGGCTGTTTCTTATAATACGGGTAAATGAAAAAAAAGGGAAAATAAATCATAAATTATCTCCAATCCTAAATTTGGAATATATCAATAACCTTGTTCGTAGTTGGTTCCGACACACAGAAATATCGTGCTTTTAAGCAAAGTATGAACCAATCCAAATTTTGTTTTGCTTTTTACCTAAAGGTTTGCTTTTTGTTAGGAAGACCTTTAAACATAAAACCATAACTCAACAAATATCTCAAAGGATAAATGTTTAGAAATACACGTAGTACATGATGAATATATTACGATATGCAATTTTGCGAATCATATCCAATATCAGCCCTCGACCCTTGGCCTGATATGGGAGTCCCGGGCCGATATGGGGTATGATATGAAAAATCTGCCATATGATAATCTCTATTTATGGCTCCTACACTGGCGCTATAATGTTTTACACTCAGTGGCTTAAATACACCTTTCTGGAACAAAATTTCACGTTTAAGAATATAGTTTGACGTAAATGTTTTGTGAATAAAAGTTATTGTCTGTTTGTTTCAGAAACCGAAATCATATCCAGACTCACCAGATGTTGACATACAGGTAAATCATAACCACATCCAAAGCGCTCTAGATGAAAGACTCGATGACAATAATGCATTAACACGAACTTTAAGTCTAGGAGAAAACTCCACTCCACATAATAGATGGCAAACTCGAAACGCTTGCTAACCCAAGAAGGTGTCTTATTAAAGCGCCACCTGTGATTTGACTGAAACCAGAAAGGAACGTTACTTCGCCCGAATGGCAAGTGTGAGTTTTGTTTATGGCAGGCGATGAATTTTATTAATTCTGAGAATTCCCGTTTAGGTATATGAATAGCTATGCATAATCAAGTAAAATATGTGAATGCAGTTCTATGCTAAGGCTTCTGGTGACAAATAGTTAGAGGCTGGTATCAAGACTCGAGACAAACTTGTCTTTAATTGAACAAGAGTTATAATAAATACAGACCGACGACCAACACGAAAAGAAAGTGAAGTACTGTCTAGATACAATATTATATAGGAAGAACCAGTTGTTTGCATACAGTCACACACTGTCAAAGTTACACAGAGCACTCGGTCGAAGTTTAAAGGTTAAACTGTGTATAAAATTAAACATGCTATACTCAACAGCACTTGAGTAACACAAGATGTAACGTAAAACCAGATAACCAACTGGCTTCGTTTTAAATTATAACACCATGTTGTACGTATTGTCCGAAGCTGTGAACTATCATTACATGTTTTACACTTATATGGGGGATTGTGCAATGTGTTCATTTCATATTTGAGCCAGGACATTTGAAAATTTGTTGCTGTTTTTTTTTCATTTGCAAACAACAGAGGCACAGATCAGACTGCACGGATCTGGTCTGTACTTCGGTGTTCGCTGCTAGCCTGGAATAATAGTACATTATGTTTAGTTTCTCTATATAAAGTGTCTATTATGTGTAGCTGAACAGGTCGGTCTGTAGCTTACCTGATCGAAAAACTCAAAGACAAGTTTTTTCGTTATGAGGGCTCGTGTTATTTATTAAACAAGTTTAATACAATTTTCATCTTGCAAACCTTGCCAACCAAAAAGGCTGAAATTAAGATATATATGAACCCCAACGCGAGGAACTTGACATCGGTCTTTGCAACCAGATAACACATGAACCGACATTAAAAGTAGAAGTAAAACAAAGATCAGGAATTGATACAATTAACTTACTCCATCCATAAAAGACACCAAAGGGAAAGAAATACAAACATTAAGCGACCAGACCATAATGGAAACCTAAACAAAGGAACGATCAATCGGATAATCGAATAATCGGTCAATAATTTCCACAAAAATGATTGTCATTACTGATTTGCTTGTAATCGATTATTTGATAAGTAGAATTTACTACCCAAATTTGCGCCTAAAATAGCTGGATGAGTGGCAAAAAGTGCAGACCCCGATGAGTTCTGTTTACTCAGGCCATTCTGTTCAAATACATTTGGTAAAGTACAATTTATGTTAAGAGTCGTGCTCATACAGAAAGCCAGACGGGTAAAGTTATCACAAAATCTTCAGTGATTACTTACTGATTATTGATCACAATGTCATGGCTGATAATCCATTATCTTTCAGCTCCGATTAGTCAGCCCAAACCGACATGCTCAGTTACACAAACCAGCATTTTGTAGTATTTACTTTTATGTTATGATATTAATAAACCCTCAAATGTCACGACAAATGGGTCATGCCATGAAAATCAACGATACGCTATTTGCGAACGCCCAGTCTGAGAATCAGTACCTTAATGTTCGGTGCTAGAAAAGTACAATAATTCTATTTTCGATATCTTGCTAGTCTGTATAGTTCAGTAGACTATGAAAAGTAGAAGTAAAACAAAGATCAGGAATCGATACAATTAACTTACTTTACCTATCAAATCCACCAAAGGGAAAGAAACACAACTATTAAGCGACCAGACCATAATGGAAACCTAAACAAAGGAAGGCAATAAGGATAGTTACTTTCCCACAAAATGGCCGTATGGCTATCCAAAATAAAAAGACACAAGTGATACACGCAATAAGTAACAAACAACAACATAAATAAATCGCCATAGAAGAACCGCCTTGGAACGGGCAGTGGAAAGACTTCCACTGGGGGGGGGGGGGCTTAAATCGATTTTACGTAGCCACAATCCTCGCCCTTACTTCCGTCGCGATTTAGACAAATAATTTGTTCAGTCCGCATGACACATGAACCGACATTAAGGCTGGTACGACACCAGCCCATCAGCGCAACATCTCCGTGAACACACATAATCAAAGAGCCACAGAGGTGAGACAACGGTGAGGACCCGACAGCAAGAAACCACTGAATTGCTGGAGCAAAAGAAATCCAAGAGTTAGACTCCGATGGGCCCGACCAGAGACAGAGCATCAGGCACCAACCAACATTACCTTGAATTAGATCTAATTTTCAATAAGCCTTTATGTTGGAACCGTCACAGAATTTAAGGCCTGACCCAACGGCGTGCAATTAAAGAGGGAAGCAAAGTTGCCAACCGTGATTGGGTTAACTACCATGCATACAGTCTGTCATATAACATATAAAGTACCTTTTTCGGGACGGCGCTCCTACGATAAAAAATGTCAATGATGCTCTATTTTGTTTATCAGGTTTCTTTCAGAGGAAGCTTGGCTATAAGTTACTGAAGTTGATTTCAATAAGTAGTCTCACTTATTAACAGATTCATTTACTGTGACCCAAACACATATTTTCTTGCACACCAGTCAAGGAAATCCGTGATTTTACCTTGGGATAGAAATATATGTTCTGACCCTGGTGTTTCGACCCAAAATCGAATATAATCGCGTGTTTGATACATGCACTGGTTGATTACGACCTCGTATGCGCCGTCGTTAAGGTTGACGTCACAGCAACGTCACTAAACATTCCTGCAGTGTCAACACAATATTGCGAACGTTGGAAACCGAAGAGACTGCAGCATTAAAAATCCACTTTAAGAAATGGAAGGTATGCAAGAAAAAGAATCCAATATGGTGTGAGGGGTGGGTAGAAAAATCCGTCCCTCGGGATCACTGTCCGGCATCACTCGGCAAGCCTCGTGATGCCGGACAGTATCCCTCGGTACGGATTTTTCCATCCACCCCTCACACCCATATAAGATTCTTATAATCTCTGCATGTTCCCTCAGTAATAGATAGTTGACTTATGGCTTTAACTTTTATTATTCGCACATCTGTTGGTATCCATTTTGTCAAATGTGTGCCAGTTTAATCTCTGTGATTTGACCAACAGCTGATACATCAAGTTACGCTACCATGTCAGAGACATAATGTATTTGAAACTTATTAATATAACCGTACACTAATAAAATAAATTTTCATGTATTAGTTCAGGATAGTACATTCTTTAGTAATCATATAGTAGACATTATTTCATTTTTGCCATATATTCATATATTTTGATTTATTGTTGTGCTAGCTGGCTTTATTATTTCTCGTCTGGAGAAAAGCATGGTTCAGTTGTTTAACTCATCTAGCTGTAGCCAAACTGTAACTTGTTTTAGTAAATGCAATACCTAATGCAGTAGCAATTGTATCGAAAATATGTGAATAGTTTTTGCATTTACAAAAGGTAAAATGCAAAACCCCACCAAAAACAACTAAATTTCAATACTGTTCTCCACATTCATACTCACTAATTCCTTTTTGTGTGTTTGCTTTTTCAGTCGTCACATCTATTGCACTTGCACAATAAGGCATGTGTTTTGAGCAGCGTAAAACCAAACTTTCAGCAGAGAAATTACATTAGCTAATGACTTAGTTTTGTGCTCTACATTATATTGCAAGCTCAACTGACCCGAGATTGGACGTTACATAATCAGACGCCACATTACAGTCTCAACGTTTAGAATGTGGCAGAATAGAAGAGAAGGCAATGATCAGGAATCGATACAATTAACCAACAGCTCCCATCAGAGAGACCAAAGGGAAAGAAGCACAAATATGAAACAACTAGACCCTAATCGAAACAGCAATAGCGGAAAGCCAAAAGTGCATTTACTTGCCTACAAAAATATTTGCTATCAAAACAAAATAATATAAACGATACACACACACAAAGACCAACCATAACAAAAATAAACTGCGTCAGAAAAACCGCATTTGAACGGTCAGTGAAACGAGTCTGATTAGTTTATTCATCTACGTGTTTGCTTCAATTGAAAACACGTGGCAAAGTCCTTCGATATAGAAGCATTATAAACAGTAAATATTAAAGGCCTCTGACATCGAGTTTCCGTCACGTATGGCTGATTGGAACTCATTGTTAAATATTTTTACGATTGCTCGAGATAACAAGAAACCCCGAAAATGGGTTATGGTTATCCTTGAGAACCGCCACATTATCGCGGTTCTAACAAATCCCCACAAATCATGTCTTGAAGCAACAAAAAAAACTTTAACATATACCCTTGTAAAATAGAAGTGAAGGCAATGATCAGGAATCGATGTAATTAACCCGCAGCTCCCACCAGAGACACCAAAGGGAAAGAAATGCAAACATGGATCAACTAGACCATAATGGAAACATCAAAAGCAGAAAGCCAAAAGGACTGTCACTTTCTCAGTTGGGTTCATGGGGATGTTCATTTCACACTTGTTGATCTGGTGCTATTTGATCAACGTCTAATTGGTTGCTTGTTGAAAATGGTATGTATCTACTAATTTCAAATGCTTTCTAAAATTCCGTCTTTCTCTGGTTGGGCCCATCGGAGTCTCACTGTTGGTTTTCGTTTGCTCCAGCATTTCAGTGGTTTCTTGCTGTCGAGTCCTGACCATTGTTTCATTTCTGTGGTTGATTGATTTTTGAGTTCACGTAGATGTTGCACTGATGAGTTAGGAGGCATTCATAGGGACTGAACAAATTATTTGTCTAAATCGCTATGGAAGTACAGGCGAGGATTGTGGCCACGTAAAATCAATTTAAGCCCCCCACCCCAGTGGAATTCGTTTCTCTGACCGTTCCAAGGCGGTTCTTCTGTCGCGGTTTGTTCTTTCCCTTGGTGGATCTGATGGGAGCTGTGGTTTAATTAAATTATCATTTCCGGACTGTTTCTAGAGCATTGTGCCTTAATGTGTTCATGTATTCGTTGATTGGCACGTCTGTACCGTATTTTGTTGTTCATAATTATTATTTGACATTAGACAAGCTTGTTTTTATCTAAAATGTTCTGGGAATATTAAACAAAACTATATATAATAATATAAAGCTCGGTTAAGTTGACATAATCTTGCCCCAAAATATTTTATATCACCTCACACCAATTATATCACCTCACAGACGAGAGTGACACTGTTGTTACTTACATAATAAAGATATAATTCAATAAGTAAAAGAAATGGTTTGTCAAAACATTGTTTCTTTTAAAGAATTGATTGCATATTTTAATCCATATTTTATCACAATAATAAAGCTTACAAACCAGTTAATTGAACACCCTGTAAATCCCACTTTACAGAGATAGAACTGGGGTTCACCATTCTGCTTGACAATATTTATTTTAGATTTTGTACTAAGATATCATTACGAAAACACGCCTATACAAATACATTGTAAACTTTATCCCCCCAAAAAGCGAGACTTTTAAGATGAACAATTGTGAATGTGGGTTCAAGACGGTCAAAATTATATAGGCGTGTTTTCGAGATGTTTAGACAACTTGTGGGGATTCCGATGGGTACGCATTGCGCGTCCCTTGTGGCTAATTTGTTCTTTTTTTTCTGGTGTGAAATAGACTTCATGGTGTCATTTTCTGTTGAAAAGCAATCTAAAGATATTGAAGCTTTCAGCTTGAAGTCTAGATAATTGGATGATCTATTAAATATTGAGAGTAAGTACGTCGATGGTTTCATCACACACGTTTCCGATTCAGAACTTCAATTGAATAAAGCAAATTCTTTTGATACCGAAGCCCTGTTTTTGGATTTACATTAACATATTTTAGATGGGTTTGTTTCATGCAAAATGTATGTCAAACGCGATGATTTATATTTTGATATTGTAAATTTTACTTTCTTGGATGGTGATGTCCCTCGATCGGCATCCTACGGTATTTATATATCGCAAATAATTCGGTTCGCCGGAGTGACTAGTCTTGTAACTGACTTCGTATAAATTATTAACTACTAAACTACTTAATCAGGGCTATCGGTATCATTAACTTCACAAAGCCTTTTACGTCATTTCGATTTGGTTTCAGGATTCAATGTTGGACTTAAATCTCTTCTGCAACAAGGTCTATTGCACCCTGAATTTAATGATGACTTAGTATACACATTTAGAAAAAAATATATGCTTGCAATGATTTCAGTACCAGATTTAGTAAAATCATGTTTCGCCTGAAAACAGATGGACCACAACACAATGTTATACTACAGACAGCATGCATGGAAGTTAACCCAATCATTGTTGATAACTTTGCTTCCTTCTTTCACACAAACAGGTCGGACCTCAGATTCTATGACGGCTCCTACCTTAAGACTTGCTTAAAAATTAAGTAATGTCGGTTGTTGCCTGATGCTCTGTCTCTGGTCGGGCCCACAGGAGTCCAATTATTGGTTTTCTTTCGCTCCAGCATTTAAGTTATTCCATGTTGTCGAGTTCTCATCGTTGTTTTTCATTTCTGTATTCGTTTGATTTTTATGTTCTTGGAGATGTTGCACCGATAAGTTAGAAATCCTCCATGTGGACTGAACAAGTATTTGTCTTAACTAGGACAGAACCAAGGGCGAGGATTGTGGTCATGTAAATAGAGGATCTTACACGAGTGCTCGTGTATTATTGAATTTATTAAACGAGTTGAGGAAAAGGGATAAAATGCGAGGCTTTGCCGAGCATTTTATCCTTTTTCCTCAACGAGTTTAATAAATTCAATAATGCAAGAGCACGAATGCAAGATTCTATTTATCATATGACATTTAAAACGTATTTTATTCACGATTGTTTACAAAAATGTCAATATCCCGCCATTAGTAAACGCGACGTCGTTAAGGACGTCGTATATTTAACGTTACGGGACGTCATATGATAAAAATTTATTCACACCTCAAAAGTTCCAATGCCGTTCTTCTGTTATGTTTTATTCATTACGACAACACGCCTATACAAATACATTGTAAACTTTATCGCCAAAAAATGACAAATTTAAGATGAATAATTGTGATATATTTCTTATTTCGGCTCATAATATAGATTGTGGGTAATCGTTAGAACCGCCTAATCGAGGCGGTTCTTACGAGTACCCACAACCCATATTTTGCAGCAGAAATAAGAAAAATAAGGTTAACCCCTGTAAACCCCAGTTTAACTATATAACAGTGGGGTTCGAGGGGGTCAAAATTAAATAGGCGTGTTTCTGTGATGATTGTCGTAGTACATCTGTGCTTGTATGTAAATTTCTAATATAGTTTAATTTTGGAACAGACCATTTTGTGGGAAAGCAACGGTTCTTTTGGCCTACCGATTGTGACGTTTTCATTATGGTGAAGATGTTTTTGTCTCTTTCCCGTTGGTGTCTTGAGTGGGAGGTGTGCAGTAATTGTATCGATTCCTGATCAGTGCATTCACTTCTATGTTTATATATAGCTCAATACATGCCTGCTATAAATAATGGATTGTGGATATTTATGAGATGGTTCTAACGAGCAACTTCACTCCAGAAATACAAAAGAAAAACACATCACAACGTTTTATAAGAGAAGCATCAGTTTTTTTAATTAAAAAATACGGCTGTGTTATTCTTACGGGTGTTTTAGGCTTTTGGATCGCTTAATCTTTATCTTGTTGTTTTGGATATTGTGGGAAAGTAACTGTCATTTTGGTTTTCCTCTATTGATGATTCCATTAGGGTCTGTTTATTTCATGTTTGTGTTTATTTGCCTTTGGTGCCTCTGATGGGAGGTGTGGGTTAATTGTATCGATTCTTGATCGTTGACTTCACTTCTATTCATAGCATATTACGCCCATGTGCATTCTTGTCTTCTTCTTTCTGCAAATACAAACTACAGATGTGCATGGTTCTCACGAGTATGGACAATCTATGTTTCAGCAATAATTATGCTAATAAAACTAATCATCATGTTAACAAATACGTATAATGAACACCCTCTAAACCACACTTTATATAGAGAAAATTGTGGTTTACAATGGTAGACATTGTTTTTTCCTTCTTCTGCTCCAAAACGTAGGTTTTGGGTACTCGTTAAAACCACCTCAACGAGGCAGCTGTAACGAGTACCCACAACCTATGTTTGCAGTATAAATAAGAAACATATCACGGAATGTCATCGGAAAAGTGGCAATTTTGGAGGTGTGGAAAAATGCAGTATGTCTCACGGGTGTGTTATCATAATGCGCCATAACTGGAGGCTAAATGCGAATAGTTTAGGGATAATTTTCCGATCATACAAAATACTTGTCTTATAAAATAACCGTATGTTGTGTGTATTCTATAGAATCGCTTCAATGATGCAATTCTAATGGTTACAAAAACAAATCGCATAAAATTTATTGAATATTTTTCCATCTGCAGCTACTGGAAGCATTTCCCAGTACTTAAGGGGACTGAATGCACCATCAGGGGAGGCAACTTCTACAAAAGTACGTTTTGTCTCCCTTTTCAAAAGAGGTCAACTCTTAAAGAAAATAATTTGCATCTAAGGAGCGAATTCTTTTCTAAAAGAGTAGACACCTATTTCCATGGGAAAGAGCTTCTAGAAAAGCGAACAGGAAGTTCCGAAAGTTGTCTTCCTTTGCAAGATGGCGGAAAAATCTGCCAGGTGCATCCATTACCTTTAAGAACGAGTTGAATCATCTGTGGTAAATTCAGTCGTTGAAAATTAATTTAACATATGACGTCGCGTCTGAGAGTGTAATAACGCCATGCAATATTTTCGATAACCCACTTGTGGATTAAATATGCAAATTAGCTAGATACGTCCCGTAACGTTACATGTACGACGTCCTTAACGACGTCGCGTTTACTAATGACGGAATATTGACATTTTTGTAAACAATCGTGGATAAAATGCGTTTTAAAGGTCATATGATAAATAGAATCTTGCATTCGTGCTCATGTATTATTGAATTTATTAAACTCGTTGAGAAAAAAGGATAAAATGCTCGGCAGAGCCTCGCATTTTATCCCTTTTCCTCAACTCGTTTAATAAATTCAATAATACATGAACACTCATGTAAGATCCTCTATGTAACCTTGTCAGAGCAGGCCAACACCAAACCTGCAAAAAGATCAGCCAAAACTTTAAAAGAAAAAAACTCTAGACTAAGACTAGCATGAGCCTTATAACAAATTTAATCACAGAGTATTCGCTTGTTTATTGTCAAACATCCAAGACGTAGAGGCTATTTGAAACTCTTGCCAACACTCAGGTCATCGCGCAGGCTTTTCTGTCCGCTCAGTTCATTTAGCACATAATGACATTATCGACGCATTTCCTTCTCATGTGCACTCATAAAAACATTTTTGTGAACTAGAATGTTTCATGTTTATCCTATCGAAGCTCGCACAACATTAGAAATATATCAAATAGAACGTGCATCTCAATTTCATAACGGTGTGTATGCGAGCTTTCGGTGCGGAATGGAATAAATAACATACATAACCGTGTGATATATTTCACCTTCCATATTTGTTAAATTAGTACTATTTCTAGTGAAGATCTATGCTATTTTTATTCTTCTTTATACTAATGTGTACTCCCAGAAACCACTTTAAGGAGTCGTTTATGAAATGTATCCACAATCTTTATTTGGATGTAAGTAAGAAGAATTTTATAAAAAAAATAATCATCGGAAAAATATCAGAAATATTTACCAGAATCAAACAGACCCATCATAGAGTGTATTATTTCATATGGTGTGTTTTCTTTTTCATTATAGATATAAGAAAGAATATGTCAGTAAGATTATCAAATTTGATGTGAATGGTATGTACCTGGCCAATGGCAGTAAAATTTTTGATTGTTAATTTTTTACATTTTCAATCATGTTTGTATATATTTGTTTCCATATAAAATTTATCACGTGCAACTTAATGTATATACATGTACTTATGTATTTACTAGGTCTGTTTATATTTGGTTGAGCCAATTAAAAATGTGTTTTCGGTAATATGCGGTAGTGAAGACTCAGATCAGCCTGCGCATGCGCGCAGTCTGATCAGAGTCTTCGCTGTGCACTATTTGGATGCAGGTTGACCAAATGCTTCTCCATTCAGACATGAATGCTATTCTGACTGACAGGGAAACAAATGCTCAAAGACCCCATTAAAGACCCCAGTTCACTTGATGCGGTGCATTCCAGCAGGCACTAAACGTTGCAAGGCACTCAACGTTGAACTAACGTTGAAACAACGTTGAACACGTTGTTTCAATTTTAGTTCAACGTTGAGTCAACGTTTTGTGCCTGCAGGGCCTGTTCATGTCTATGTTTAACTTCTCAGTCAACACGATTGTCATTTTGGAGACTTTGCTTCCGATTTTGTGGGACTTTTAACCGACATTGAGATGAAATGACATCTCATGCCCTACCGCCCATAGAAACGGCTACGGTTTGTAACCAGAGTCGGTCCGTCTCGCACTACTTTGCCTGGGCAGGCTTAGACTTCTGAGCAGTTTACCAGTACTCGTGTTCGGTCGGTTTCAACTCTGCGCGGACGCGTCATGCATCTCAAGCTAATTCTCCAAGCCCCAAAAGGCGGGAGCACAATGTGGTCCATGAATATCTGGGTTTGCAGCATTAAAAGTGGCGCCTGCATAAAATTAACAGCGCGGATTGTGCAAAAATACGAGAAATAGGTATCTTTGTACGCTTTCAAATTCATCTAATTCTTGAATATAATACTTACTCATGACTTTTTATGCACCATTGCGTTTTGAATATACACACTCCGTCACATTATAATAGCAAAACCATGTCATAATGTGATATATTAAACGACTGAATGAGTACAGAAAATTGCATTTGTAGAGGTATATCGGCAGTTTTGTGGCTGGAAATGTTGTTTTGCGACCACGAACACCACCGCCCGTAGCCAATTAATACATGTACTGACCGTTCTATGTACTGACCGTTCCAAGGCGATGCTTCTGTTGTGTTTCATTATTGTCATTGTCTGCCATTATATATGTGTCCTGGTCATATAGCCATTGGGGCAGTTTTGGAAAGATACTCTTATATGGGTGTGAGGGGTTGATGGAAAAATCCGTCCCGAGGGTCACTATCCGGCATCACGAGGCTTGCCTCGTGATGCCGGACAGGTATCCCGATTGACGGATTTTTCTATCCACCCCTCACACCAATATAGGATTCTTTTTCTTGCATACCTTCCATTTCTTAGTGCGGATATTTAATGCTGCAGTCACTTCGGTTGCCGAGGTCCACCATATTGTGATGACACTATAGTGATGTTTAGTGACGTCACATAACGTGCCGTGACGTCAACTTGAACGACGGCACATATGCGGTCGTATTCAACAAGTGCATTTATCAAACGCCCGAGAATGTTCGATTTTTTGGTAAGCTCACAAGGTTAGAACAGAATTTCTATCCCAAGCTAAAAGTATGGATTTCCTTATCTGGCGTGCAAGAATATAAGAACCTTATATTGGTGTGTGGGGTGGATGGAACAATCCGTCCCGAGGGTCACTGTCTGGCAGATGCCGGACAGTGATCGCGACGGACGGATTTTTCTTTCAACCCCTTTTACCCATATAGTATTCTTTTTCTTGAATGCCTTCCCTTTCTTAGAGCGGAGTCACTTCGGATACCGACGTCCGCCATATTGTGATGCGACTGCATGAAAGTTGTAGTGACGTCACGTAATGTTCTGTGACGTCAACTTTAACTACGGCGCATATGATGTCGTATTCAACCAAAGCAATTATCAAACACGCGAGAATATTCGATTTTGGGTAAGAACAGAATTTCTATACCAAGCTAAAACTATGGATTTCCTTATCTGGTGTGCAAGAAAATTTCTTCTTTCCTTGTTTTTTTTCGCCATCCAGTCGTCATTTCCTACTGACCACCTTTGGGACTGTTCAAGCGTGGTCTTTCAGAACACTTTTGAACCGTCCCAAAAGGTAGTTTAAAATAGAAAGTTTGATGCATATTGTACTTTTTCCGATGTTTTGCTTGATAAAAATGTTTTTTTTTTTTTTTTTTTTTTTTTTTTTTTGTGGCTTGTCCTGAGTAACATGCGTGTATTTCTTTCAATAATCTCAGGAACACCTGGAGCATATGTTTATGCATGGAAAGTTCTAAGAAAGTATGCGTAGCTAACAGCATTTGAAATATTATCTTATGTTTTTGTTTTTTTTTTCTGAAGAAATAAGGCTAGAAAATTGGCAGAAGATTACAATAATGAATCCGAGCCTGTTTACCTCTAAAAAACAACGTCAGAAATATCTGGCACTTTAAGGTTTAGCCAATATAAACATGGGCAACTGACAACAAATAAGAAAATCCGGCAACCCTGAATTTGAAGACTGGTCTTTCCTTGTGTGTTACATGTATATAGAGGACCTTACATGAGTGCTTATGTATTATTGACTTTATTAAAGAGTTGAGGAAAGGGGATAAAATGCGAGGCTTTCCGAGCATTTTATCCCTTTTCCTCAAAGAGTTTGATAAATTAAATAATACATGAGCACGAATGCAAGATTCTATTTATCATATGAGATTTAAAATGCATTTTATTCATGATTGATTTACAAAAATGTCAGTATTCCGCCATTAGTAAACGCGACGTCGTTAAGGACGTCGTACATGGAACGTTACGGGACGAATGTAGCTAATTTGCATATTTTATACACTAGTGGATTATCGAAAATATTACATGGCGTTATTACACTCTCAGACGCGACGTTATATGATAAATATAGATAAAAGACAGATATGTATAACGACAGAATATGAGCAGAGGTTGAGAATGATGTTGTAATATGGCTTAAACAAATTGTAGATATATCAGCGGAACGATGTGAACTACATCATAAGTTGCCGTTAGAATAAATGTTTTCATGTGTCATTTATGTAATGTAAATCACGGAAACACGCCTGTAGCCTTTTGGCCCCACTTAGACCCCACTTTTATATAGTAAACCTGTGGTTTTTAAGGGGTGTCATTATTTTTCCTATTTCAACTCAAAACTTCGTTACAACCGCCTCAGTCCAACGAGTACTCACAATCTTTGTTTTGAGCAGAGATATGTACAAATATCCGGATTTTTCATATTAACAAAAAAATCATTTTTGTTGGTAAAATTTTCAATATATTTGAATAGGCGTGTTTTCGTAATGTATAAACAAGTATCACTGTTTAATTCCATCAATTTTCCATGGAGTGTCTGCATTACGTGCCATTAAATTTGTTTGTTTTATGATAATAAAACATTTTCACTTTGTATGCTGTTTTTATCCACGACGCCAGAAAAGAAATGGGCCAGCGCATGAAAAAACATACAAGAAGGTTTGAGCGACCTGTGAAGACTCAGATCAGCCTGCGCATTCGCACAGTCTGATCAGAGTCTTCGCTGATCGCACGTACCTACTTTGGGCTAATAACTATACAAAGAGACATAAGCAAAAGGTATTGTCATAGTAGATTGGTGCGCAGGTTGATTTGAGTCTCTGTTGGTCGCATCGGTCTTATTGTAGGCGGCTCAAATGTGATTGTAAGAAATGCCCTAAAGCTATGTTTGAAGCAAGTATAATATCATATCTACTCATCCGCATCAAAGCAAAAAGCAAAATGAATGAAATAGAGCTCGTATAACTCGTATAATATTAACTCCTTTGCAATAAGAATTCTAAACACTTAGCGGAACGGCGTGGGGAGTGGCGTCATGAAAAGTTGCCGTCTCCCTGCCCTACATCATAGTGTAAATTATATTTTCTTGTCCTTTGGGATCATTGATTCCATTGTGGAATTTTGAAAATATCTGAGGGTCACTGATGAGGCTTAACTGGCCGAAACTAGCTAGTCTGGCCCAGAAAACATGTACACTCCTATTTTTCACTTCTGTGGTGTATTCCTTGCTTCCGTAGATTCTTTGACGTTTAATGTTGCTTCAGCATCAAAAACATTACAAAAAGACATAATAATGTGTGCTACAGTAAATTATGTTGGTAAAATTTCTTCTTAAATAGCGAAAGGTTGGGAGAATTTGGGGCAAACAAAAAATACTGTTGATTTTTAGCTCACCCCAGCCCAAGGCTCCAGGGGAGCTTATAGGATAGGCAGTTGTCCGTCGTCGTCTGCGTCTGCGTCGTCTTCGTCAACATTTTCAAACGACATCTCCTCTGAAGCCACTGGGCCAATTGGGCCCAAATTTTATCTGTAGCAGCCTTGGGCTAGGGGATTGAATATTTGTGTTTTTTTATTAAAATCGGCTCATTAGTTTGGTTGCTATGGCAACTTTTAGTTTCCATAGACTTATAATGGGGAAAATTGAAAAATGGCATTTACTGCCAAGCCTCTGCAGATATTTTGACAAAACTTTCATAGAAATGTTCCATAGGCAATCTACTATCTGTCATACGATTTTAGGCCTTCTACTCATTTTTATAGGTTGCCATGGAAACCAAAATGGAAAAAATAGACAAAAAATACTAAAAAAAATCATCTCCTCAGAAACCATGTGCTCTAGGAGGCTGAGACTTTATGAAAATATTCACCATATTTGCCTTTACAGGTTTTGTGTTGTTTTTTTATGAAATTCGGCCTTTTAGTTTTGTTGCTATGGCAACTTAAAGTTTCCATTGACTTATAATGGGGAAAACTGAAAAATGGCATTTTCTGCAAAGTCATTGCAGTTATTTTGACAAAACTTACATAAACATGTTCCTTGAGTAAACTTCTCTCAGCCATATGCTTTTTATGTCAACCTGGGGGTCCCCTAGGGTGTGCCGGGGCCATGCCCCGCCCCCTCCACTTCATAAAATGCCTAATATCTCAGAAACCTTACAGATCCCAACCACTAAACCATATATATTCTTATTCCTTATGATAAGATGCATTAAGTGACACCAACCTGGGGGTCCCCCGGGATGTGCCGGGGACATGCCCTGCCCCCTCTATTTCTTAAAATGCATTTTATCTCAGAAACCATTCAGCTCCCCACCCCTAAACTATATAATATTCCTGTTCCTTATGCTAAGATGCATTAAATGACACCAACCTGGGGGTCCCCCGGGATGTGCCGGGGACATGCCCCACCCCCTCCTCTTCATAAAATGTCATTTATCTCGGAAACTCCCGACCCCTAAACCATATATATTCTTGTTCCTTATGATAAGATGGACTCAGTGACACCAAACTGGGGGTCCCCCGGGATGTGCCGGGGCAAGGCCCTCCCCACTCTACTTCATAAAAGGCCCAATATCCCAGTAACCTTACAGATCCAAACCCCTAAACAATATATATTATCGTTCCTTATGACAAGTCGCATTCAGTGACACCAACTTGGGGTGCCCATGCCCAACCCCACCCCCACCCCACATCATAAAAGGCTAAATATTCCAGAAACCTTACAAATCCCCACCCCAAAACCATATATATTCTTGTGTCTTATGATAAGACACATTTAGTGACACCAACATAGGGGTCACCCAGGGTGCGCCCGGGCCATACTCCACCCCTTGACTTCACAAAAGACCGTATATCTGCGAAACTGTTCAGAGCCCACCCCTAAACCATATATATTCTTTTCCTTATGATAAGACGCATTCAGTGACACCTATCTGGGGGTCCCCTAGGATGTGGCGGGGCTTATGCCCCACCCCCTCCACTTCGTAAAAGGCCGAATATCTCAGAAACAGTTCGGATCCCCACCCCTAAACAATTTAAATTCTTGTTCCTAATGATAAGACGCATTCAGTGATACCAACCATAGGATCTCCCTGGCCGCACGGGGGCTATGCCCGACCCCTCCGCTTCATAAAAGGCCCAATTTCTCAGAAACAGTTCAGATCCCCACCCCTAAAGCATATAAATTCTTGTTCCTTATGATAAGATGCATTCAGTGATAACAACCTAAGGATCTCCAAGGCCGCACCAGGGCTATGCCCCAACCCTCAACTTCATAAAAGGTGATATATCTCGGAAACCCTTCAGATCCCAACCCCAAAACCATGTATATTCTTGTTTCTTATGATGAGACCCATTCAGTGACAACAATCTGGGGGTCCCCTAGGATGTGCTCAATATCTCAGAAACCATTTAGAACCCCCACAACATAACCATATATATTTTTGTTCCTTATGATGAGACACATTCAGTGATACCAACCTAGGGGTCTCTGGGGGTGTGCTAGGGCTATGCCCCACCCTCACACTTCATAAAATGCCATATATCTCAGGAACTGTTCAGATCCCCACCCCTAAAATATGTATATTTGTGTTCCCTATAATAAGACTCATTCACGCACATCAACGTGGGGTCTCTATGTGCTAGGGCAGCATGCTGATGCCATGGCCCAACCCTCCACTTCATAAAAGGCCATATATCTCAAACACCATTAAGATCCCCACCTCATAATCATATATATTCTTGTTTCTTATGATTAGACACATTCAGTCACACCAACTTGGTGTTCCACAGGGGCCATTCCTCCCCTCATCATTTCATAAGAGGGCATCATATCTTGGAAACTGTTCATATCCCCATCCCTAAACAATATATTGTTTTGGTCCTCATTATAAGACACATTCAGCGACAACAATCTTGGATTTCCTGGGGTCTGCCAGGGCCATGCTCCAACCGCTCCGCAGCTTAAAAGGCCTTATATCTCAGAAACAGTACACATCCCAACCCCTAAACCATATATATTCTTGTGCCTCATGATAAGTTGGATTCAGTGATACCAGCCTGGGCTCTGTTGGGTCCATGTCTATCCCTCCTCCCCATAAAAGGCCTAATATTTCAGATACAGAGTCCACATGGGTGCTCATTTGGAAACGGGGGTTTGTTTGGGAGACTTTATAATCAATAAATTAAAACCTGAAACCAAACATGGCTGCCAGTGGGTAGTGCCCGCCTGAGCTCTGGTGAGCATTGTGGCCAATGGGCCTCTTGTTTGTATGTTAGAATCAAAATAGTTCAGCTCTTGTGTTGTATTTATTGAGTAAAAAATTATTATTATTATTACTTTTATACCATTTTCGTATAGCACTCTTTTCATATAAAGAATATATCCAAGAGTGCTTTACATATCTAAAATACATTGTATTACAACAGCTGGATTAAAATCTGATTTAAAGGTTAAAGAGGTCAATTTGATCGTAGGAAAACATAAGAGTATTGCAGTATACACACATTGTACAACTAATGCATATATACTAAACACTTATGAACATATTATGTTTCAGTAAATTGGCAGAACATTCCAAATATGTTCTAGAAATGGTCATGTGCCAAAGCCTGTGCGCGACAGACAAAAACGTCTCCCAGCATACCTTACTCTCTTAGTTCTTGGTACAGCTAGCTGATTAGTGTTCTATGATCGTAGGTTTAGTACAGGCTGATAGACTTCTCACATGTCTTTAATATAACCTGAAGACTTATATATAATGCCTTATAAGTAATGACTAGAATTTTGAATTCCTCCACATGTATGTAGCTAACAGGTATCCAGTGTATTTTCTTTAACACTTGGGTAATATGTTCATACAGCGATGTCCGTGTTATTATACGCGCTGTGATATTTTGATGAGTTTGCAGCCTGCCCAACATGGTTTTAGGAATTCCAGTCAGGAATGCATTACAAAAATCAAGGAGGGGTGTAAACAGAAAAATGACCAATGCTTTGAGGCATCCGTCGTGAAATAGTTCCTGATGCAGTCTAATTCCAACTTGACAAAGTAGCCTATACTCAGATAATGCGTTTGCCATATTCATTTTGAAGTCCAGAAAAGCACCAATATTTCTGACACAATCGGTTAGTTTAATTTCTGCAACTCCAGTTTTAACCTTTATTGTTCCAATGTGCTTTTCATTATTTTGTAAGGTGAAAAAGATGCCTACAGTTTAATATGTGTTGACTTTTCACATAACTCAGAATTTGTCCGACAAATAACCCGCTCGTGATTTGATCTAGTTTACAATTGACCACCAAACAATGATTAATTACTCAACAAATCGTTGCTAGAGTTAGTCTATTTCTTTAATAAATTCTTCGGAAATATTAAGTTGTCACTGGCAGGATACATGCTTTAAACAGTGGGAGGCGATTCTTATGTGTGCATAAACCATATATTTATTTACAGTAGAATGTTAGGTCTGTTTGGAGACACTGTTTAGCTTTCAGTGCAGGGGCGTGTTACTGCTTTGACTTCTGCCGGGCAAGGAAATATTATGCTTTCAGTAGGTGCGGAATGGGGCTGTTTTGTTTTTTTCCTTTTTAGTGTTTTCTTCTATTCTATCCTATATTTCCTTTTTCTAATTACGAAAACACGCCTATACAAATTATATTGTAAATTTTACCACCAAAACATGAAAATTTTCAGATGAAAGATTTCGATACTTCAGAAATAAGAAAATTAATGTATACACCTGCAAACCTCAGTTTTACTATATAAAATTAGACTAGCTAGTCTGGCCCAGAAAACATATTTTCATATTTTCCAGTTCTGTGGTGTATTCTTTGCTTCCAAAGGATAACCCTTTCATAGAACATATTTAAGGGGATCAAATTTATATATGCGTGTTTTCGAGTTGTAATGCACCATCTCTTGGGAGATACTGCTTCAGATATACGGTTGCTTAAGTAAGGACTCAGTGGTTGATGGACCGGGTTTTGTCATTTATTATCGGGGGCGATCTCACTAAGTCCTGGTAAACCGCCAAGCGGGCCTAAGCCTGTTCAGAAAGAACGGAGGTAACTACCTGGCTCGACATGGCATTGGCTGTTGACAGGACCTTAAAACCCCAACAGAACATGTATTACACATGCTACAAATGGACAATATTAACGGAAGTGTTACCACTGAAAACCAACGGTCTCAAATGATAAAGCGCTATAACACAGGATGTGTTGCCCTTATGAAAAAGTAAGTAAAGGCAATGATCAAGAATCGATATTCTTCCCCGCCCATCGGAGCTTGAAGAAATACACTTAGTCAAAAAAGTAACTATTCCAACTTCCGGGTGAAACGCACTAGATAGCAGGCAGCTATTGAGATAAATTATGCTGTAGACATGTAATTCGGACGTTTAGCTAGAGAATGCTCAAACTTGCAATTGCCCATACCTTTCTGCTCCAGAGTTGTCTCGCAATATGTGCCCAGTAAGATTATGGTACAAAATTGACATTGCGCATGCGCCGAAATCTCTTTTATTCTAAGAAAGAAGACAATATCCTCTGAACATTGGATAACACTTTACTTTTACAATATCCCATAAGCTCACATTATAAGCGAGGTTTTAATTTGTAAAAATCTCAAATTATCTCCCTTGCAATTAAACATATTGTAATTTTCGACCTGCTGTAATTTTTATTCCTGTCCTTAATTGTTGCCATTTTTTTTCTAAAAACGCTTGGTTTCCACCATTGCTGTTCATCATGATGGTAAAAAATACAAACAAAATCATGCAACGTGTAGCACTATCGATTGCAATATTCTATGGAGTTCCCATTGAAAGCAGTATTTGCACACAACTTTTAAGAATTGGAGGTCAGTATGTGATGGCCTGTTTCTCGTAGCTGATGCATCTTAAGTTCCAGATCTTTTGTGAACAGACGCAAATGGTGTCTATAGAAATGTAACATGTATCAAATTTTAGAAATTGTGGGTACATGGAAATTGTGTGATGCCTCATGAAAGCACGTTTTAAAGATTTTCTCTGTGAAAATAACGCAGTGACTCCTTGGGTGTTTAAAGCAATAGTCGAAGATGATGTGTTTACAAAAACAAAAACGAAATGGGGGTTTTGCACGGAAAAATGAGTCTTCTTACAAAAACGTAACAAACTTGGTGTAGTTTTGATCTGTAGTAGCTTTTGTAACAGAAAAAAAAATTACGTATAGGAACTATTTTGACTGAGTATATATTGGACTGCATAATACTTCCACGCAGAGCTGAAACTGACCACACATGAGTACTGGTAAACCACTAAGAAGGACTTAACCTGCCCAGGCAAAGTGATGTGAGTCAGACCGTCCAATGCAAAAAGCCTTTTGGTTTAATTGGGCGTCAGGGCTTGAGATGTAATTTTATCTCAATGTCGAGTAAAGGTATCCAAAATTACCTTAATACGTATGTTGACGGGGACGTTAAACCTCATTGCAAACAAACAAGAATCGATACAATTCCTCACACACCAAAGGGGAAAGAAATGCAAACATAAAAACAACTAAACGCCACAAGCGGAAACCAACAGGACAGTTAGTTGCCCACAAATTGGACAAATGGCTCTCCAAAATAAAAAGATATAAGCTATACATACATCTAAAGACGAGCTATAACAATAATAAACCAAAACAGAAGAAACGCCTTGGACTGTGTGTTGTATGAGTTCATCTCACAAACAAGGAAACAAAGTGATTGAAATCCAGTTAGTAAATGCTCCCATGCAAGAGGCCATAAATTGATGGCATACAATGTCATTTGGAAGCAGTACAGACGTATGACACTCTTGACAATAATAGACTGGTCTGTACATAAATATGCATGATATATGGCCTTGAGCAGAAACGTAAAACATGCAAAGTAGAAGTAAAACAAAGATCAGGAATCGATACAATTAACTTACTCCACCCATCAAAGACACCAAAGGGAAAGAAACACAAACATGAAGCGACCAGACCACAATGGAAACCTAAATAAAGGAAGGCCATAAGAACAGTTACTTTCCCACAAAGTGGCCAAATGGCCATCCAAAATAAAAAGATACAAGTTTTGATACCGACTTTAAATTTATACTGGAAACAACCAACCCATTGCAATTTATGTATAAGGTGGCAAGTTTCATTTTCGATATACATTGACAGAAGTTAATTGTGCATCCGATATCACACGCGAGATTGTAGCATCACGAAAACACGCCTATATAATTTTGACCCCCTTGAACCCCACCTTTATATAGTAAAACTAGAGTTTCCGGGGGTATACCTTATTTTTCTTATTTCTGTTCTAAAATATAGATTGTGGGTACACGTTAGAACCGCCTCAATAAGGCGGTTCTAACGAGTGCCCACAATCCATATTTTGAGCAGAAATAAGAAAATCATCACAATTTTTCATCCTAAAATTTTCATGTTTTCGGCGATAAAGGTGGCAATGTATTTGTATAGGCGTGATTTCGTAATGACCCTCTTCTTTAACTCTCACCAAGCTGAACCTAGAAGTTCAAGTTATTGAGGATCTTACATGAGTGTTCATGTATCATTTAATTTATTAAACGAGTTGAGGAAAAAGGGATAAAATGCGAGGCTTTTGCCGAGCATTTTATCCCTTTTCGTCAACGAGTTTAATAAATTCAATAATATATGAATGAGCACGAATGCGATATTCTATTCATCATATGACATTTATAACTTATTTAATTCACGATTTTTGTAACAAAAATGTCAATATTCCGCCATTAGTAAACGCAACGTCGTTAAAGGCATTTATTCTTAAACAGCAGGACACACCGTGTGTTCATAATTGTTTTATTGTCCCCTGTGATATACTGTTTATAGCAGATCAAAGGCAGCCCTTAATAGGGTGATTAGTAGCTCTTGTTGAATCCCCTGACTGAGGCACTTAAGGGGAAAATCAATAATGTACACTCTAGTCAACAGTTAGTAAATTATTGATTTTTCCTTGGGAGGCCCCTTACCTGTTGAAGACAGAGGACTTCTCTTCAGTCAGCACTGAGGGCTACATAATATTATGTAATGAAATGATAGTCCTCAATAGTCAAGAATGAATGCCTTTAAGAACTTCGTACGTGTAACGTTACGGGATGTATCTAACTAATTTGCATATTTAATCCACTATTGGATTATCGAATTTATTACACGGCGTTATTACATTCTCATACGCGACGTCATATGATAAATATCTTTTATTAAAACAGTATAGAAAAGGATTAGCAGGGTTCTCGGAAGCCAGCTGATCATGATCTCTAAAACTTTCTAGTCTGTTTCTGCTTTATTGTTTAAAATTAAAATAATGCAATTCAAATGACCGAAAATCGGAGAGGAGTGTAGCAAAGTGAAATGTTCATTATGGTGACAGAGAATACCGTTTATTATTGAAAATATTAACATGATGTTGCTGTCCGTTTGCCTTGAGCATTTGTTCATACATTTTATTTCAAATGACCGCGTATTTTAAAATCTTCCATAATCATGGTCTTCAAGTAGGACAAATGTGACAGTTTACTTATATGTTATAAAAAGCATTATTGTTGGTGCTCATTAGACTCACCTTATCAAGTAACCACATCCGTGTAATGAGCACCCCTCTAAATAGAAGTGAAAGCAAAGGTCGGGGGCCAGTTGTTCAAAACTAACGACGTCGTTAGTTAACGTATCGTTAAAACTTTTAACATTAAATATGGCAAATATGCTGAAATTTTTGCCGGAATAATGTGAGCAGCAAAATGCAAAAGCTCCTCACATTTTTTCAGCAAAAATACCGAAATTTTCAATATTGTTCTTGCTAGAACAGTTAACAATTTGACCACTAACGAGCTCGTTAAGCTAACGATGCTTTGAACAACTGGCCCCAGGAATCGACCCAATCATCCCACACCACCTATCAGAGACAACAGAGGAAAAGAAACATCAAACATTAAATAACTAGACCCTAATGAAAACATCAATAGTAGAAATCGAAGAGGACAGATACTTTCCCACGAAATGGCCAATTGGCTGTCCAAAACAAAATGATATAAGCGAATCACACACTAATAGACAAACCATAAGAAAAATAAACAGCGACAGAAGAACCGCCATGGAACGGTCAGTGAAAAGAAAATGGGGTTTAAAGGGTTAGGTTTTATGTTTCTTAAATCTGCCTCAAGACATCATAGGTTGTGGGTACTAGTTAGAACCGCCTCAATGAGTCGTTCTAGCGAGCACCCAAAACCTATGTTTGGAGTGTCAACAAGACAAAATCACCCATTTTTCATCAGAAATAAGAAAAGACCGTTTTGAAGATAAATGCACTGTTTGTTATCGTAATATCATCAACCAAGAGAAATAATGTATCCAATTGTACAATGGAAAGTAAAATATTATCCACGAAGATTCAGAATCACTCAAGACATCGAATTAGGATAAAAGAGCTATTGACATGAATACACACGCTATAACACCACAACCCACCAGCCAAATAAACGTAATTATTAGACACTAAAAAGGAACCATCATCACATTGGGATGGTCAGCAGATAAACAATTGCCAGGTTGTGGATTGCAGTCACAAACAATGTTATCAAATGTTCAACCTTACCGATAAAGTTTAATGCATAGTCCTGTTGTATTAAAATAACAATAGCATATTGGCCTGCAAGCAACACTGAGTCATGACTGCAACATGTGCAGGGTGAAAAAACAACAATGTATAAATTACAGCAATCATTATGAATCAGGATGTAGGACTCAGCAATAATCTTTCACTGGAGAAGTAAAAACACCAGTTAGGCCACACAAAAACACAGTAAAACTCCTTTATTAGGACCCCTAATTGTGGTCTCTTACAAGAGTAGAGTGAGTGTAGGAAACACAAAGAAAAACTAAATGAAAACCTTATAAATATTTTTTAAAAACGTAACTGGTTTCATCTCTATAGCAGTTTGTTTTTTATTTTGTCGGAGATGTAGCACTGATGAGTTATTTAGCCTTCATTTGAACTGAACAGATTATTTGTCTAAACCACGACAGAATCAAGGGCGGGGATCATTAAGCAAACACGCCTATACAAATACATTGCCACCTTTATCGCAAAAAAAATGAAAATTTTATGATGAAAAATTGTAATATTTTTCTTATTTCTGCTCAAAATATAGATTTTGGACACTCGTTAGAACCGCCTCATCGAGGCGGTTCTAACGAGTACCCACAATCTATATTTTAGGGCTGAAATAAGACAAAATAAGGTATACCCCCGGAAACCCCAGTTTTACTATATAAAAGTGGGGTTCAAGGGGTATATTGGCGTGTTTTCATGATGTGTGACCATGAAAATCAATTTAAGCTCACCCCCACCCCCACCCCCCTACACACACAGTAAAATAATTTTTACTGACCGTTCCAAAATAGAAGTGAAGACAATGATCAGATATCGATACAATTAACCCACAGTGCCCAGCACTGACACCAAAGGGAAAGAAACACAAACATGAAATAACTAGACCACAATGGAAACATCAAAAGCGGAAAGCCATAAGGACAGTTACTTTCCCACATAATGGCCAACTGACTATCCAAAACAAAATAATATAAGCGAAACACACACTCAAAGACAAACCATAGCAAAAATAAAGCGCGACAGAAGAACCAAGAATTTCCAAGTCGATTCTTTTGTCGTGGTTTATTATTGTTATAGTTCATCTTGGCATGTATGTATTGCTTAAAAATATTGTTTTTATTTTGGATAGCCGCTGGGCCATTTTGTGGGAAAGTGATGTTTCCGCTTGTGATGCCATTTCGAAAACACTCCCATACAAATGCATTGTAATTTTTTCCGCTGAAAATCGAAAATTTTCAGATGAAAAAGAGTGATATTTTTCTAATGTCTGTTCAAAATATAGATTGTGGGTATACGTTAGAACCGCCTCATTGAGGCGGTTCTAACGAGTACCTACAATCTATATTGTAGAGCAGAAATAAGAAAAAAAATAAGGTTCACCCCTGTAAACCCCAGTTTTACTATATAAAACTGGGGTGCAAGGGGGTCAAAATTATATTGGCATGTATTCGTGATGTTTCGTTAGAGTTTAGTTATTTCATGTTCGTGTTTCTTTCCCTTGGGTGTTTCTGATGGGAGATGTGGGGTAATATATTGATTCCTGGCCGTTGTCTTCACTTCTATTTAGTATCCAGTTTTGCTGGTCTTAACAGCGGACTTTACTGTAATAGATATACACTTTTCTATGACATTCCCATAACACACCCGTGGGACAAACTGCATTTTTCACACCTCAAAAATGGCTACTTTTCTAATGAAAATCCGTGATATTTTTCTAATTTATTCTGCAAATATAAGTTGTGAGTGCTTGTTAGGTCCAACGAGTACCCACAACCTTTATCTTGGAACAGAAATAAGAAAAATAATGTATAAACCGGTAAATCCCAGTTTTCTCTATATAAAGAGGGGTTTAGGGGGTGTTCATTACACGGACTTGTTCACGTGATGATGTATTTCGGGGAGCTATTATTCTGCCATTCTCTTTGTCCCATCTGTAGTGAAATAAGAGAGAGAGAGAGAGAGAGAGAGAGAGAGAGAGAGAGAGAGAGAGAGAGAGATGCAGTGTATACGCTCAAATAGAGAATACCAGGTTTGTGTCTTTTGATACCAAGTTTATCAGGTAAGGCTTCGAGAACGCTTGTAGAATCGCGAGGCTTGCCGAGCGGTTCTACATGCGTTCTCGAAGCCGAGCCTGATAAACTTGATATCAAATGACACGAATCTGGTATTCTATTTATCAGTAAATCACCTTGTACACATCTCCAGTTTGGCTATTTTTTCCAGTAGTCCAGTTTATAAAAGTACAATATCACGTTGACCTGATAAAGCTCACTTGTCCTGAGATAACATATCTTTATCAGGTCAGTGTGTTACAATGCAATCAATGCAGGGGATAGCTGATAAAACGAATTTCACGTGCTTTACTCTTTTTGACATGTCGTATTATCAACGATGGAGTAACATGCAGTCTGAGCCATTCATTAAAGGGTTTTGTTTTCTGATTTAATACCTCGGTATAAATTTCACTTTATTCTATTTTGAAGAACTAAAATGATTTTCAAATTTATTGACATTAACACTAATAAAGCGATGCATTCTACTGACAGTTGAAAGCCATCATCAATAATGCAAAAAGTTTTAAGTGTGTTAAGTTATACACGGCTTGCCAATTATCAGATAATCCTTATCATGAAACAGCGTTGCTGTACAAAATCTGTCATTTCCTAGCTAGAAACGAGCTGAAACATAAGAAACAGTCTTTAACATTCTCCTTTTTTGTTTGTTTGATTTGAGGTTTAACGTCCCCGTCAACACTGAAAGGTCATTTTGGAGACGTTGCTTCCAATTTTGTGGGACTTTTACCTGACATTGAGATGAAATGACATCTAAAACCCTGCCGCCCAATGACACTAATAAGTTTATAAGCATGGACGGTCCGACTCGCACCGCTTTGGCAGGGCAGGCTTAGATCCGCTAAGCGGTTTACTCGTGTGCGAGTCGGTTTCAGCTCTGCGTGGAAGCATAATGCAGCCCATATATTTCTTCGAGCCCTGATGGGCGTGGGCCGTGTTCACATTCTCCTATTAATGTTTTTTTTTTCAAATGCAAATCACGTGAACACGCAAATCACGTGCTCAGATGTGAGTAGCAGTAATAGGAGAAAAATGGAGAAAAAGAGAACACGTCCGTGAAGTGAACACCCCGCTAAACCCAACTTTATATAGAGAAAACATGGGTTTATGGGGGTATACATTATTTTTCTTATTCCTGCTCCAAGTCATAGATTGTGGGAACTCGTTAGAACTGCCTCACAACCTATGTTTGCAGTATGAATAAGAAAATAAATCACGGATTTCCATCAGAAAAGTAGCCATTTTGTAGATGTGAAAATGCACTTTGTCGCATGGGTGTGTTAACGCAATGAATGTTCTTCAAATGTATGATAAGACTAGATGCAGGATCTCTTGCCATAAGCCACCGCAAGGTCGCCTCTACATGACTGTGACATGACAATAACAAATACGTGCGACATAGTGCATTTTTTCATATATCCAGAATGGTCATTTTGCTGATAAAAGTTTGTGATATTTTTCTTATTTATACTTAAAAAATGTTGTGGGTGCTCGTTAGAATCGCCTCATTGATGCGGTTCTAACGAGTACCCACAACCTATGTCTTTGAGCAGAAATAAGAAAAATGATGAATACCCCCGTAAACTCCACTTTTCTCTCTATAACGTGATATTTAGACTGGTGTTTATTTCACAGACAGCAGCAACCTGCATATGAACGTCTGCATCATCATGTTAACGAGACTCTTCAAACCCACTTTATAATGGGGTTTACGGGGGTAAACATTATTTTTCCTATTTCTGCCCAAAGATTTAGGTTGTGCGTAGTCGTTAGAACGCCACAACGAGGCGGTTATAACGTGCACTTACAACCTATGTTTCGGGTATAAATAAGTTTGTTTGCTTTGTTTGTATTTGAGTTTAACGGCCCTGTCAACACTAATTAGGCCATTTTTGGGCCGGTCAGTTTACCTATCCACACTTCTCCTAGGCATGCTTATACGTAAGCGGTTAACCAGAACAGTGCACATTCTTTCGCCAGAACTGACGACTGCCCTTCTTGAATCAGCGGAAGGGAGAGAATGACCGTAGGAAAGATTTCATGATCAATCTCCAGGAAAGAATGTTGCCGACCCCGGCAGGTATCGAACCCGCGTCACCGGCCTGATCACCACTCAGACGCGCATCCGACTGTGCTACCGAGACAGGCGGGTATAAATGAGGAGACATCACAAATTTTCTCATACCCTTTTTGGGATACGAATTAATGCACTATAACACACGGATGTGTTCTCGTAATGATGATTTGGACAGAAAGCAGAAAAGAAAGTAAAAAAACATGGGACTTCAACCTAGAGTATACATGTATGAATACAGCCCCCATGTCCTCAATTCCAGTTCCAATTCATATGTGTAAAAAGAGTTACAAAGGAATTCTAGCTTTCGTCAAAAGAATACCCGTTTTAGTGCCGATGAAAGAAAAATCCAACCTTTGGGCGACATTATCAAATATTTACACTATCGGTGCATTTACAGATAACCCCTATCAGTGCGCAGTGGTGCTCATACATCAATGAATACATTGACTCATATTCCATTGTTCACATCGTATAATTGCCCATCGTGGCTTGGAGATATAGATGGGCTGCATGATGCTTCCAAGCAGAGCTGAAACTGACCGCAAACGAGTACTGGTAAACTGCTTAGAGGATCTAAGCCTGTCCAGACAACTTGGTGCGAGTTGGACCGTCCGTGCTTATAAACCCTAATGATTTCATTGCGCGACAGGGCTTTAGATGTCATTTCATCTCAATGTCGGGTTAAAGTCCCACAACATAGGAAGCAACGTCTCCAAAATGACCTATACAGTCTTGACGGGGACGTTACAAACAAAACGTCTTATAATTGGGCGATTGTGACATTATTACCTCTAGGGCGCTCTTCCGCTGATAATAGGAATACGGAGTGCAATAGTTTTCTTCCTCAAACCAGATTTTTTGTGACACACAATGGATTGAAAATAATGCAAATACATGAAATTCAGTAAGTAATGTAATTTATTCTATACCCTGCAGTGAAATCAATGCATATCGGAAACAAGTAAAAATGATATTTTCACACTGTGATATTTTCACACTGTGAAAAATAGCATGACCTTGCTATTTTACTAGTAGCAGGCCGGACTACTTATTTCCATCAAAATTCATATGTTATTGGTAAAATAATTCTGTAAATACCTTAAAAAGCACTCTTTGAACTGTAAAAATGCGGTATTCAAAATGGCGATCTGTTTGTATTTTTGAAACTGACAGCTGTGACGTCATAGCCAGGTCAAAATTGTGACGTATGATACGATTGATCAATTTCCGTAAATATCCACAATAAAATATAAAATGTAAAGAAAATTTACTTTTTTTCGGCGGATACATTTATTGAAGTATGAACAACATCAGGTAACAAGCAAACATTTAAGGGAACCTTCGGGGTTCACATTCTTGCTCGTGACCTGATGATAATTGAAAAAAGGAAGTAATTAGGAACTGATACAATCAGATCCCATCCACCACAATATCACAAACATGGAGTTACGACTGTCACAGTGAACAGAATATACAGTTGCAGCCATTTCCCAATAAAGTGGTGACTCAAATATTCAACCTAACTATAATAATGGCGAAGGAGATCAGAATCACCAACATAACAAACATTAAACAGGAAGGAACCACAACAAATGCAACCTAGAATGGTCAGTAAAAATTACTGGTGGGTTTTAGTATACGATACGGGATACCAAACCTCACCCCCACTATCACAGTGGTTCAACATATCATATAATCCAACCTTAACTATAAAAGAAACAGCATACATAATGGGGGGAAGAATCAGAATCACCAACATAACAAACATTACACAGGAAGGAACCACAGCAAAAGCACCGACTTGGAACGGCAATTAAAATACTTGTGGGTTTAATTATACTTTACAGGATCCTAACCCTCACACTGACTTTCACTGTGGTTCAAACATGTCAGCTTATTCAAACATAACTAAAAGGAACAACATGCATAATGGGAGAAAGAAACAGAACCACCAACAAAACAAACAATATACAGGAAGGAACCACAGCAAAAGCACCGACGTGAAACGGTCATAAAAATACTGGTGGGTTTAAGTATACTCTACGGACCTCACTTTGACTGTGGTTCAAACAATGTAATTGTTGAAACATGTATTTGTTCATTAAATAACGTTAAATAAATTACATTTATTACTAAAAATCATAGGGCTCTCGCATTAAGATAACACATCTGTGTGCATTCTTTCATATCTCCAAAATGGTTTGATGAAAACTCCTGATATTCTTTTCTCATTAATGCTCCAGACAAAGGTTGTAGCTACTCGTTAGAACCGCCTCATTGAGGCGGTTCTAACGAGTACCCACAAGCTATGTCTCGGAGCAGAAATGAGAAAAAATATATACCACGTAAACCTCAGTCGGACTCGTCAACATGATGAGTAGTTTTATTGTTTTAACCTCGTCATGAGAAAAACTGTATTGGCCATTTACGAACAACACAGTTGTGCATCCGCGCCCCAGTGCCCGTTCCTGAGATGTTTCAATACCTCTATGCTCTATGGTTTATATTTACAGTTTCACGGTTTTTGCTAATCTGTGTACATGTATGTGAGCAGACCAGTTCCAGCATTTCAGTTATTTCATGTTGTCGAGTTTCATCTCTGTATTTTGCCACCCCCGCCCATCGGGGCTTGAAGAAATAGATGGGCTGCATGATGCTTCCACGCAGAGCTGAAACCGTCCGCATACTGGTACTGGTAAACCGCTTAGAGGATCTAAGCCTGTCCAGGAACCGCGGTGCGAGTCGGCCTGTCCTTGCTTATAAACCCTATTGGTTTCATTGGGCCACAGGGCTTGAGATGTCATTTCATCTCAATGTCGGGTAAAAGTCCCACACAATTGGAAGCAACGTCTCCAAAATGACCTTTACAGTGTAGATGGGGACGTTAAACCTCAAATCAAACAAACAAACAATTCATTTCTGTGTTCGTTTGATTTTTATGTTCTCTGAGAAGTCACACTGATGAGTTAAAAATCCTGCATGCGGACTGAACAAATTATTTGCTTAATCTACGCCAGACCAAAAGGGCGAGGACTGTGGCATCGTAAAATCGATTCAAGCTTCCAAGTAAAAAAATACCGACTACAGTCAAACCTGTATTAAGCAAGCACCTAAGGGATAACCAAAATATGCTTGCTTAAGACAGGTGCTTGCTTAATACAGGTGAAATTTAACACATTTGCCTTTTTGGGGGAACTGAATGCCTGCATACTTAAGACAGGTTGCTTGCTTAATAGAGGTGGCCGCAAAGACAGGTTTTATTGTACTTCTGTTGTGGTTTTTACTGTTATAGTTCGTCTCAGTATGTATGTAGTGTTGATATCTCTTTATGTTTGATAGCCGTTTGTAATTGTCCTTTTGGCTTTCCGATTGTTACGTTGGATTATGATGGTGTTTCTTTCCCTTTGTTGTCTTGGATGGGAGGCTTGCATGCCTCCACTTCAGTTTCGTGACTTACATGGACACAAAACCAGAAGACGATTATTCTAATCATTACGCAAACACGCCTATACAAATACATTGCCACCTTTATCGCCGAAAAAAATGAAAATTTTATGATGAAAAATTGCGATATTTTTCTTATTTCTGCTCCAAATATAGATTGTGGGCACTCGTTAGAACCGCCTCATCGAGGCGGTTCTAACGAGTACCTACAATTTATATCTTAGAGCAGAAATAAGAAAAATAAGGTATACCCCTGGAAGTCCCAGTTTTACTATATAAAAGTGGGATTCAAAGGGGTCAAAATTATATAGGCGTGTTTTTGTGATTTGACGGAGCTAATTTATTGGCCCATGGAATGTTATTCTGCTACCGGTTCTGAATGAATTCACTTTTTATGGCTGCTGTGTTTAACTGCACCTAAATTTCTGTGATTATGCATTACTCTTCGCCTTAGGGTATAAGTGTTTTTCTCTGTCTTTAGTCAACGCCAAAATTTCAAAATAAAATGTTCATATAGAAAGAATTTCACAATTTCGATAATAATATATGAAATTTATGGCGTTTTTGTATTAGGTTCATTTCGTATTATTTCATATGAAATGACCACGATTGTGGGAGTCTCGGTATATTACATTGCGGTATGGATATATTTTTCCATAGCAATACGGCTGAGGAATTCGTACTCTCAAAAAAAAAAAAGCCCGGACGTAAGGGTGATTATTACTTGCTACGTTTTAATAATGGTGCAGTTGTTTTATGTCGGTGTTTCTTTCCCTTTGGTGTTTTGGATAGGAGGTGGGAGGTATTTGTATCGACTTTATTCCTATTTTGGAGTTGTATACGTTAATAAAGGATTAAAAAACATCGTTTTTAGCCTCGGGTGTATATTTTCAGGAAACACAACAAACGCCTGTATACTTGCTTGATTTCCTTTCGTTAAAATTGGAAGCAACGTCTCCAAAATGACCTTTACAGTGTTGACGGGGACGTTAAACCTCAAATCAACCAAAACAAAAACTTTCGTCAGGATGACAATACACCAATGTAAGGTACGTTTCCGTACTTGTCACTAAATTAAACATCACGAAAACACGCCTATATTATTTTGACCCCCTTGAATCCCTCTTTTATTTAGTAAAACTGGGGTTTCCGGGGCTATACCTTATTTTTCTTATTTCTGCTCTAAACTATAGATTGTGGGTACTCGTTAGAACCGCATCGATGAGGCGGTTCTAACGAGTGCCCATAATCTATATTTTGAGCAGAAATAAGAAAAATATCACAATTTTTCATCATAAATTTTTCAATTTTTCGCCGATAAAGATGGCAATGTATTAGGCCTGTTTGCGTAATGAAATGACATTCTGATGGAATGTTTGAAATATGTTTCTTTTCGCTGCTACAAATATAGTGTAGATGATCGCTAGATTCGCCTCATTGAGACGCAATCTCCATGTTTTGAGCAAAGTTAAGGAAACTATTGTTTTAATCTTGTAATTCTGGTGTGGATTTGCGAGTTGTTTTTCTTCCACGGCCATATAATGTACTCACTTTGGAACATTAAAAATCAGTTAAGACAAAGGTCAGTTGTCCCGAAATGTAACGTTTGGTCAGTATTTTCACTGCTTGATTAAAGAACTATTCTACATTTTGTAGAATCTACCAAAAAAAAAAAAAAAAAAAAAACATCCTTAAAATAAGAGAGAAGAAAAACACACCAAAAACGTCTATTCATAATAAAGGGATAAAAACCAACACTTTCATATTTGTCAGTCAAGCTATTAACCAGCTGCCCCACTTTATAGTGGCAAACTATCATTTTTACGCATTTTATGTCTTTGATTTCCCTGGACAGCGCTTTAGCGCCGCTCTAACATGGGTAATAAAAGTGTGATATTTCGTTAGAAACACAATTGAACTTCAATAATCCGATTACTGGTTTTCTTGAGAGGCTATCAGAAAACACATTGCGAAAACAGACAGCACATCATAGATGGTCCAAGCAAGCTCGATAACAACAAACTAATATTGGCAAAGATATAAGCTTACAATTTAATCTTTTCCCGCAGTCAGATCAGAACCTCAGCCTTTCGTATTAACGGCATATTCTGAAAGAACGTAGAGCAAAAGCAAGAACAACACGAAAGTCTGCGTCCATAGCTTTTGCTTTCGTATGGCCTTTCGTGTTTTTAAAACGAACATGAAAAAATGCCCAAAGCATTTGCGAATGCTTGAATAACGTGCAAAATGGCGTCAGTATATTTTGTGATATCAAGTCCGTGAAATGAACACCCCCTTAACTCCACTTTATACAGATAAAAACTGTGGTTTACGGGGTATACATTATTTTTCTTATTTCTGCTCCATGACATAGGTTGTTGGTAGGAGCACAAACAACCTATGTTTGGAGTATTTATGCATGTAAGATTCATTAGTAAATAGGTTTTGGAGATGTGAAAAATGCACTTAGTTGCACGTCGCCCCCGTCCATAGGGGCTTGAAGAAGTATATGGGTTGCATGATGCTTCCACGCAGAGCTGAAACCGACCCACACACGAGTACTGGTTAACCGCTTAGAAGATCTAAGCCTGCCCAGGCAAAACGGTGCGCGTCGGCCCGTTCAGGATTATAAACTCTTCTTGTTTCATTGGGCGACAGGGCTTGAGATGTCATTTCATCTCAATGTCGGGTAAAAGTCCCACAAAATTGGAAGCAACGTATCCAAAATGACCTTTACAGTGTTGACGGGGACGTTAAACCTCAAGTCAAACAAACAAAAACTAAGTTGCACAATGGTCATCAAGTAATACCGCACTGCATTGGCTGGAAATTAATTTAACGCAACTGACAGCGTTTAACACGGTTTGCAAACACTTGAATTTCTGAACTGTTACAAAAAGAGGATAAATGCATTAGAGTGAGGATAACTGTATTGTAAATTGCAATTTGGCAATATATTCGTCGGTTTTGTAGACGCAAATGTATGATGACCGTAAAAGAGCCTATTTTTCACCACGAAATGACAATTTAGAAATCATTTTTATCATATGACGTCGCGTCTGAGAGTGTAATAACGCCATGATGTAATTTTTTCGATAATCCACTAGTGGATTAAATATGCAAATTAGCTAGATACGTCCCGTAACGTTACATGTACGACGTACTTTAAGACGTCGTGTTTACTAACGGCGGAATATTGACATTTTTATAAACAATCGTGAATAAAATACGTTTTAAATGTCATATGATAAATAGAATCTTGCATTCGTGCTCATGTATTATTGAATTTATTTAACTCGTCGAGGAAAAGGGATAAAATGCTCGGCAAAGCCTCGCATTTTATCATTTTCCTCAACTCGTTTAATAAATTCAATAATACATGAACACTCATGTAAGATCCTCTATATCTCCTGAAAAAAAACAACCAAAAAACATAAACATGGCAGGTTTGGCGCATAATGATCCCGTGTGACATGGTGCATTCATTCATATCTCCAAAATGGCTTTTTTTTTTTTTTGAAAACGTGTGATATTAATCTTATTCAATGTTATAACATAGGGTGTGGGTGCTCGTTAGAGTCGCCTCTGTGAGGCGGTTCTAACGAGTACCAACAACACTGTGTCTTGGAGCAGAAATAAGAAAAAAATAAGGCATGCCTCTGTAAACTTAAGTTTTCTGTACATAAAGTGGGGTAGATTTTACTGACTTGTTCACGTGATGCATGATATCAAACTAGGTTTTATATGAGTGAATGAGTAAGTGAGTGTTTGAGTTTTACGTCTCACCAACAGCTAAGGTCATATGGAGACGGGACCTCGGTTTAAAGACTCATCCGAAAGTCTGGCAAAGCCCGGGATCGATCCTGCGATCCCTGGTTTCCCAGGCGAATGAGTGAGTTTTGAGGTTTACGTCCCACCAACAGCTAAGGTCATATGGAGACGGGACCTCGGTTTAAAGACTCATCCTAAAGTCTGGAGAAGCCCGGGATCGATTCTGCGATCCCTGGTTTACAAGGCGAGTAGCGTAACCACTGCGTTGGGCTTCTGTGTTTTTTATGCCAAAAGAGAAAAAAATAATCCGTTTTATACGGGTAATCCAAACAGGGGAACTGGGAAATTGTGCGAGCCAAGATCAGAACCTTCGCATAAAGATTTTTAGCCATTTCTAGATATGTATCTTAACTCTCTTTGTACCAAGTTGAATCTTCCCTCCTTATATATGGCAGGAGTCCATTTCAAAATTTAGGTGCGTCAGATTCGGGTTTGTTCAAAATTTGTTTGGAAAAATGGCCGACCGTTTTGCAAACAGTGTATGCCCTGATCAGACGCCGCGTTCTGCGGCGTCTGATCTGGGCCTGCACTGTTTGCTAGGGTACCCGTTTTGGGTTTTCCGGTACGAAATGGGGCAAACTAACTAAATGTTAGACTCATAAATGGAAATTGATCACAAGGCGGAAATACTCAATTCAGTATCAAGTGGGCTATTTGTTTCTTCCCTATGTTTGAATATAGCTGGAACAATTTTAATCGAATCTTTGAAAACTCAGATTAATTTAATTAATCCAAACACTCCTCGTTTAGACCGGAAAGGTCAACATTACGACATCACACCAATGCAACATAGAGCATTTTTACACATTTCCAAAATAACTACTTTTCTGATGAAAATCCGTGGTAACAAGACGTTTCGCCCCCAAGACGTTTCCCCCCTGGTCGTTTCCCCCCTAGTCGTTTCGCCCCCTTTTTTGGCCCCTAGTCGTTTCGCCCCCTAACCTTAGACGTTTTGCCCCCAAACCCTAGTCGTGTCGCCCCCAAACTATTTTACTATATTATATATATAAAAGATTCATATATGAGAGAGAGAGAGAGAGAGAGAGAGAGAGAGAGAGAGAGAGAGAGAGAGAGAGAGAGAACCTGTTCTTTGAATGAAAATGTTAATTAGGAATTATGATAAGTATTACCTGTTTTGATCAATACCGTTAATCACATTGTTTATTTGATTTGACACATTAATCACGCAGTTAATGCTCTAAATGATAAGGTGTGAAAACTTGCGCTCTTTGCAAAGTTAAACGTCTTTAATTATCGCTTAAGCACCTTTACCAGTTTTGTTTTAAATTGGTCGGTTGGTTCGTTAACAGAGTCGGCCAGTAAATTATTGTTGAATATTGCCGCAACATCGCGTCAACGCCGATGCAACGTAATAAAGTTGCATCGGCGTTGATACGACGTTGCATACGCATTGTGTGCCCACTAGGTAATACATGGTTGAGTATTGCCGCAAATGTCGTCTACGCAACGACGCGTCAACGCCGATGCAACGTAATAAATAGAAGTGGAAGCAATGATCAAGTCGATTCCTTTCATCAATGTTCTGTCAGCAATTTGTGTATACTCTGATCAGATTTGCGGCGTCCGACCCAGTAATTCCTCAACTGTAAGCAAATAGTACAGACCCTGATCAGGCAACGCGGTTAGCTTGATACATTCAAGTACAGCTTCTTCCCTAGGACTATACCCGATTGGAATTCTTTACCAGCATATGTTTCTGAGGCCTCTGACTTGGTATCCTTCAAGCAGGGATCGTCTACTCTCTCGTTTTAACAGCTAGGTAGGGGCCGGTCTGTAAGTAAAGTCTGAGGGATTTTTGAACCTGTGCCGGTTGGGCGACGCTTCTGTAGCCGGAGAAGTCTGGTTTCCAATGATGATTTGAAAAAGCAGGCAGGAATCTTTCCTTTCTTTTCTTTCTTGTCTATCCACTATTTCTCTTTCTTTCCAATATTTCCCACTTTCTCTTTTTCACGCGCCATCAGAGACATACTATTCAAGTATGAATGAAGTCCCTTAACGAACAGATACAGATACTTAGGCTGACGTGACAGGGCCATGATGCTACTTAAATATTTGCCTCTTCTCACCTCTTATAAAAGTTCAACATTGAAAATTAACCTTAGAGTGAAAAGTGGTTGAAACAACTAGGGGGACGAAACGACTAGGGGGACGAACCGACTAGGGAGGCGAAAGGACTAGGTGGAAACGACCAGGGAGGAAACGTCTTGGGGGCGAAACGACTAGGGGAGGAAACGGTCTGGGGCGAAACGTCCCGGATTCAAAATCCGTGAATTTTTTCTTATATTAACTCCGAATATAGGTTGTGGGTGCTCATGAGGAGAACCCACAACCAATGTCTTGGAGCAGAAATAAGAAAGATAATGTTTACCCCCGTAAACCCTAGTTTTCTTTATATAAAGTGGGGTTTAGGGGCGTGTTCATTTCAAGGACTTATTCACCTGATGCATAATACATGTAGCCGAGTTGATACATAGGCCGATTGGAGACATCTCGCAGAATACATGTCTGAAGACATACATTAGGGTAAAACACGCATATAAAATTTGACCCCGTTGAACCCCAGTTTTATATTGCAAAATTGTGGTTTATAGGGGTATATATCTATTTTTCTTATTTCTGCTCTAAAATATAGATTATCGGTACTCGTTAGAACTGCCTCGATGACGTCACATTACTTGCAGAGGCTTCCTTCTTTACACTACACGTCTTCATAATATTCATAAAAAAGAAAAACTTAATGATTTAATTGAATGGACATTTCATAGAGAAGACTCCCTCTATCTTGCATGTAACGTAAGAAATGCTTTTTTCGCTTCTGAAGAGCATAAAAATATACTTTATGGTCATGTCAGAAAGTGTGTGGAGCTCTAACCTTTCTACTTAACAATATTTACATAAGATTTGATACTAAGTTATTTAGACAAGGTGTGGGTATTCCGATGGGTTCAAGTTGCGCACCCATTGTGGCTGGTTTGTTCTTGTTTTGTTGTTGGGGTGGTGAGGGGGCGGACTTCATGATGTCCCTTTCCGTTGGGGGCTAATCTGGGGTCATTGGAGCCTTATGCTCGACTTCTAGATATTTGTATGATTTATAAATGTTGACAGTGCCTGTTTCGGTGGTTTGATCAGTCAAATTTACCCCCAGTTAAATAAAACTAATTCTTCTGAAACCGCGGCCAGTTTTTGGATTTGCACCTGTCTGTTGTGGGTGGGTTTGTTTCTCGCGGAATTGAGGTAAACACGGTGGTTTTGATTTTGAGATTGTAAATTTTCATTTCTTGGATGGTGATGTTCCTCGTGCGGCATCGTGTGGCGTTTGTATTTCGCAACTGGTTCGATTTGCCAGAGTGTCTTATCATATATCTGACTTCAACGCTCGTGTTGGGTTGTTAACTGCTAAACTTCTTCACCAGGGTTATCATCCTTTGGCGTTTATATTTCGTAATTAATTCGATTTGCCAGAGTGTGTAGTCATGAAACTGACTTCAACACGCGTAATAAATTGTTAACTGCTAAACTTCTTAATCAGGATTATCAGTACCACACACTACGCATAGCCTTTTCAAAATTTTATAGACATCAATCTGATTTAATTATTTCAAAATTCAATATTGCATCTAAATCTCTTCTGCAACAAGGTCTATCGGAACCCGAATTTTATGGTGACTTAGTATATACATTCAGAAAAATATATAACCGCAATGACTTCAGCACCCAATTTCGTAAAATCATTCATTGGGTACAACATAAATGTTACACGACAGACTGCATGCATGGTAGTTAACCCAATCACGGTTTACAACTTTGATTTCCTCTTTTATTGCACGCCGGTGGGTCAGGCCTCAGATTTTATGACGGTTCCAGCGCGAAGTCTGACTGAGAATTAGAGAGATCTAATTCTATGTAATGTTGGTTAGTTCCTGATGCACTGTCTCTGGTCGGGCCCATCGGAGTCCAATTTTTGGTTTTCTTTTGCTCCAGCAGGCAGTTCAGTGTTTTCTTGCTGTCGAGTACTCACCGTTGTTTAGTCGATGTGATGGTTTGATTTTTTTGTGTTCATGGAGATGTTGCACTGATGAGTTAGGAGGCCAACATGCGGTTGGTCTAAATCGCGACGGAAGTAAGGGCGAGGATTGTGGCCGCTTAAAATCGATTTAAGCCTCCCAGTGAATTCGTTTCACTAACCGTTCCAAGGCGGTTCTTCTGTCGCGGTTTATTTTTGTTATGGTTTATCTTTGAGTGTTGGTATCGCTTACTTTATTTTGTTTTAGATAGCTAATTAGCCATTTTGTGGGAAGGTAACTGTCCTTTTGGCTTTCCGCTATGATGTTTCCATTAGGGTCTAGTTGTTTCATATTTGTGTTCCTTTCCATTTGGCTTCTCTGATGGGAGCTGTGGTTAATTGTATTGATTCCTGACCATTGCCGTCACTTCTATTTTATGGTATCATAAACTACGCAAAGTATTTTCAAGATTTTGTGAACGTCATTCCGATTTGATATCAAAATTCAATGTTGGACTTAAATCTCTTCTGCAACAAGGTCCGTCGGAGCCCGGGTTTGCGGTGGCTTGGTGTGTGAGGTCGGAGGAATGTGTGGTTGCAACGATTTTGGTACCCAATTATGAAATCATTCTTCGATATGAAAAGTTTGGGTAAAACATAAATGTTATACGACAGACTGCGTGCATGGTGGTTAACACAATCACGGTTGACAAATTTGCTTCGCTCTTTGATTGCACGACGGTGGGTCAGGCCTCAGATGCTATGACGATTCCAGCGTAAAGGCTTGCTTAGAATTAGACAGAATCTAATTTTATGTTATGTTGGTTGGTGCATGAAGCTCTGTCTCTGGTTGAGCCCGTCGGGGTCTAGCTGTTGGTTTTCGTTTGCTCCGGCATTTCGGTGGTTTCTTGCTGTCGGGTCTCCGCCGTTGTTTCGTCTCTGTGGTTGATTGATTCTGTGTTCACGGAGACGTTGCACTGATGCGTTAGGGGGCCTTCATGAGGACTGAACAAATTATTTGTCTAAATCGCGGCAGAAGTATGGGTCAGGATTGTGGCCGCGTAGAGTCGTTTCCCTGACCGTTCCAGGGCGGTTCTTCTGTCGTGGTTTATTTTTGTTATGGCTTGTCTTTGAGAGTGTGTATCGCTTATATTATTTTGTTTTGGATAGCCAATTGGCCGTTTTGTGGGAAAGTGACTGCCTTTTTGGCTTTCCGCTAGTGATGTTTCCATTAGGGTCTAGTTGTTTCGTGTTTGTGTTTCTTTCCTTTCCCTTGGTGTCTCTGATGAGAGCTGTTGGTTAGTTGTATCGATTCCTGTTCATTGCCTTCACTACTTTTTTAACCAAAACGACGCCGAATTCAAAACGTACAAATCAAACACTGTAGTATATTCAATATTTGTCAAGACCGTGGTTGGAAAAACCTGGATATGATAATAATTTCTACCACAGAGTACAATCCAGTGTTTCCGTATCTGGTGTAAAAGAAAGACATTCTTAATATCTACAAGTATAGATTGTTGGCGCTCTTTTGAACACCTGCATTCAGGCCCGCTAATTTGTGCTAGCAGGGTTTTCGCCTGCCGAGACCATGTATAATTGTCCCACTACATCATCCTCTCAGATATGAAACCGAAAACCCTGTGTACTGTCAAATCAGAGAAAAATAGCATGAGCAATGAGCCTCATTAACTGCCATAAAAACGATGTAAAACGAATAAAGAAACTACCTCCTTTGGGTAATTATGAAATGGAACTGGCAATTCATCGAAAGATTTATGTGAATTGAAAGACAATAAGGGATGTCATGTATTTAGTTGCACAGAAATGTTCTTTATACTGGTTACTTAGTTTAGTGTTTGCGTTTGGGGCCGTGGCTAGCACACCATGTTAACTGTTCTACTGTTTGTTTTCTTTTGCTCCAGTATTCCTGTACACCGGATGCTCAGCGCGTTTTACTGTCGAGTTCTCATCCTTGTGTCAACTTGGCTTTAATTGTGATTTCTTAGTTCACCGAGTTGTCGAATTGATGAGTTAGACAACCTTCACGCGGACCAAACAAATATTTGTTCCAAGTACAGTATAAGTGAGGGTGAGGGTGTGGATCCCGTAAAGTTTGAATAAAGTCTTCTGTCGTGGTTTATTTTTGTTATGGTTTGTCTTTGAGTGTTTGTATAGCTTATACGTTTTTATTTTGATAGCCAGTTGGCCATTTTGTGGGAAAGTAACTGTCCTTTTGGCTTTCCGCTGTTGATGTTTCCATTAGGGTCTGTTGTTTCATGTTTGTCTTTCTTTCCCTTTGGTGTCTCTGATGGGAGCTGTGGGTTGATTGTATCGATTCCTGATCATTACCTCCACTTCTATAACTCACCAGTAATTATACTGACCGCTCCATGTCGGTGCTTTTCCTGTGGTTCCTTCGTGTTTTGTTGTGATGATTCTGATTTTTCCCTAATTATATAAGTTACTTATACTTTATTTATGCAATAGGCCATTACGTAAACACGCCTATACAAATACATTGTCCACCTTTCCGCAGAAAAAACGAAACTTTTAAGAAGAAAAATTGTGATATTTTTCTTATTTCTCCTCAAAATATAGATTGTGGGCACTCGTTAGAACCGCCTCAGCGAGGCGGTTCTAACGAGTACCCACAATCTATGTTTTTGAGCAGAAATAAGAAAAATAAGGTTTACCCCTGGAAACCCTAGTTTTACTATATAAAAGTGGGGTTCAAGGGGGTAAAAATCATATAGGCGTGTTTTCGTGATGCATAAGGCCCTTGAGCACATAAACATACAAACAGTATACATCAGTTGTAGGATAGCAAGATACACACATGTCGTTTCGTTCAGTTAAAAAAAATATTAAAATAATAATAATAAAATTAATCGCAGCATAGCATTTGGGAGAGGTGCGGTGTATGGGTATACAGTCTGGTGGCGCATACTCGTAAAGAGGCCGCTCGAACAAACTGACAATTGAACCCGACCTTACTGTAACATGTTGCGTTCTTGCTCTCCGGTTGTTCCTGATATGATCAATAAATATACATGTTTTATACACATTTAGGGCGGCACGATAGCTAAGGGGAATCGTGAGGCGTAATCAGTCTTTTCTTTATGAGATCAACATTTTTTACATGGCTGAGACAGGTTGTGGTACGCTAATTTATAGAATCAGTATAGTGCACAAACCCCCAAGGGCGTGAAAGTCATGCTTATGAATGAAAGGTGTAAATATTGACCAGGTGCCTAGCTTTATTTGAGTGGTATGTTATTTGATAGGCTGTTTGTGACTGCAAAGGTGTCAGAGCTGGAATTAGATTTGCTCCAGGTAGCTAATACAACAAAAATATGTAAACTATGATTTTGTGAATGACCCAGAGAGTGATTACGACTCACGATGGTCCATGTCACGTAAAAACACTTTGTGTATTGGCAGGGATGGCTGTCCAGCAGAAACACCGGCGCCGGCTTAGGCGGTGAAACGACTTTTTGTCGCTGAGTTAACACCGAGTGAATACACATATATTACTACAAGCATTTGGTTATTAATGATGCTAAAGTAATATATTAGTAACATATGTAAAGATAACTTACAGATCAGTATCTGCAAGTATCAACCAGCTCCCTCTCCCGTACATGATTCAAGATTCGGATTCTTCCCCGTTTCGGTTGTTCAAGATTAGATACAATTGTTCTTCCAGTTTAATGTTTGTCTTGTGTGTGGTCCAGATTCTTTCCTCCATTCTGTATATTTCTCCTTTTTAGACAGGTTTGATAATTCTGAGTCATCACCTGTTTGGGAAAGAGCTGCAGACTTGGTTTACCTGTGGTCCGTTTTGTTTATTGTCATCACTCCATGTTTCGACATCTTTTGGGAAGAATTTGGGATCTGAGTGTATCAGTTCCTGATCGTTTCTCTTTTCAATTTTAGCAAGCCCTGTAAAATCGGACAGTAGAGTAAATGATTTAGTTTAGTGATAATTTCATCTTGGTAACAAGTCCGTGTAATAAGCACTTCCGTAAACCCAACTTTATATAGAGAAAACTGGGCTTTACCGGGGCCAAACTTTTTTTTTTCTTATTCCTACCCCAAGACATAGGTTGTGGGCACTCGTTAGAACCACATGTTACCTATGTTTGGAGCATAAATAAGAAAAGTATAACAAACTTTCAACGGAAAAATAACCCATCTGGAGATATAAAATTATGCACCATGTCACGGAGATGTGTTATCGTAATGTATTCCAAATTCTAACACAGTGTGCCTATATAGGCATTGGAAAGGAACTGTGTTTTATTATGCAACAAATCATGGCAAGGAAGATCGTGATGAGTGACGTCATAAAATCTGCCAATTTATTACGTCACTAGTCGATTTCCTGGACGTTAGACGGTGTAATGTCATATTCTCACATCGAAAACGTTAGAAAAGGATATAAATGCATGTGTTTCAGTCAATAATTTTAGCGGGATTTCTTCTAACAATGGCGAAAAGTTGTGAGATTTTGAAGTAACAACATAATTGCCGATTTTCAGCGTGTTAGAATTGAAATAGATCAGCTGTAGTCTGTGATTTGTTGAGTAGTAAATCACAGTTTGGAGGTCAGTTGTAAAGAAGATCAAATCACGAACGCGTAGCGCGCATAATTTGTCAATTTACAACTGACCGACAAACTGTGATTTATTACTTAACAAATCACAGCTAGAGCTGATCTATTTCTTAAATAAGCAATGTTCTTATAACGTTAGCTACGGCCGATCCGCTACCTGGTCACAACTGGTATATATGCTTATGTAACTGTCATATGAGCCTAGACAAGCCTTTTGTGTGTGTTGCAAATACTATTAGAACCTAGAGTGAAGGTTGTTCCCAGAGAATTTATTTAAACCCCCAAGTAGTTCTCGCGGGGTGGGGGTGGTCTGTTGTTATTTATTGTTAATGTAGCTTTGTCGGGTTTTCCGACGGGATCCATTACGAAAACACGCCTATACAAAAGCATTGTAGACTTTATCACCGAAAAAACGAAATTTTGTAGAATAAAAATTGTGATTTTTTTTTCTTATTTCAGCTCAAAATATAGATTATGGGTACTCGTTAGAACCGCCTCATCGATGAGGCGGTTCTAACGAGTACTCACAATCTATATTTTACAGCAGAAATAAGAAAAATAAGGATTACCCCTGTAAACCCCAGTTTTACTATATAAAAGTGGGGTTCAAGGGGGTCAAAATTATATAGGCGTGTTTTCGTGATGTTTTCATGTTGTATGTGCTTATGGCTGTGTATTATTGTTATTATGATTTGTTTAATTTTCATTACCTGTACCTGTTGCACCGTGAATACCTCTTGTAGGGGAAAAGGAGCTGGTTGCTACGCTGTTTGTGGTTCGTCCCCACCCCACTTTGTATAGAGAAAACTTTGGGGTTACGGGGGTAACATTTTGTTTTATTTTTATTCCAAGACATAGGTTGTGGGTACTCGTTAGAACCGCCTCAATGAGGCGGTTCTAACAAGCACCCCAACCTATGTTTGCAGTATAAATAAGAAAGATATCATGGATATTCATTCGAAAAGTAGCCATTTCGGAGATGTAAAAAATTCACTATGTCCTACGGGTGTGTTATCGTAATGTTTATTTCCTGTTTTGTGTTCTTCATTATTAGTTACTGGTGCCATTGGTAGGCTGTAATCTTTGATTATGACGTTTCCTATTATTTTATACGTTTTTGCATATATGCATTCAACGATAAGTCAGCATACTCGTTTCAATTAAAGGCTTCGATTCCAGAGATAGGTTACACCCTTTTTTTCACATGAATCCACTGAGATAGGTGATACAAATATTAACTGGACAATTTCAGAAAGAACAGAACGACGATCAATGGAGACTGCCCAGCATTAATAGACATGTGGGGGCAATTAATGATAACAAAACCATAACGATAGTCTAGTTAACGAGTTTCAGCACTGCCTCGCTTTCAACCATGTTTTGTCAAACAAAAAACTACCAATTAGTTGTGGTAGCATTGCATTAAATACTGGCGGTACTGGGTTTTATCACTTTTGGACCGAGCGTTTATTTGCAGTATATATACCAGGCATGCTTCCATTGATTTATATCCCATGTTTCATTTCAGCGTGAGAATATGATAGGCATCAGGGTATAGTTAATCGCAGCATTTTTGTCCGCGCCACACCAAGTTTTTTAATCGTTATCGACAACTCCTGGAGAAAGCGATAACTTCTGTTTTGGTTTCAAAGTGCTCCAAACATGCATGAAATCAAAACAGAATACCAAACAAACACTTCTCTGTTTGCATAGGCTGACAGCAGCATCGTTTCACTCACCCCAACCACTATGTTTTACATACAAAAAAAAAAGCATGACTCCACCTCACTTTGACAGATCCTGTGAATTTACTCCCAAAACACAAGTACTTGGCACCTGTTGAAATGGCATGTACACTCAATCATATGCAAAGAAATACACAGAAAAGTATACCACAACCAGTAAACGTTTTCAGGAATCCTCTTTGAAAAACATCCACTTTTTAGTGCCAAAGCTACCTTCTTGAATTCAGATATGCCGCTGCACCTTGAACTTGTACAGCATCCAGACAGCTGGCGTGTTAATTTCGTATGCCATTTCATAAAAGTACAGATACTCAGCAAATAAGCCTACATTGGTAAAAAATATCCACATATCACAATTTCTATGAACAACCATGCCATTATTGACCCTCCCTCAAATGCGAAACTGTCAACTGATGCCATAGTTATAAGGAAATGACACGATGTTTGTTTTTAATTTTATCTGCAGGCTTAAAGAAATCGTTGCAGGTTTTATATGATCTCCTCTCCATTTTAAAAGTCGGCTTGTATTCACAGCGAGGCTGTAGGTAAACAAATATGGCGGACCGTAACTTGAAAAGCAGCAGGGCAACATGCGGATTTTTTATCATTAACTTGTTCAGCTAAGATGACTTTATAAATAAGTAAGGTTTGAAATGTTTTGTTGGGAGAATGTAAAGGGTGACTATTCCGCCTATAAAAAATATTTATTGGTAAAGCTACGTGCACCTATCTTTTTGTGAAATTATTCAGATTTTCTGTTCTAATGATCCGTTGTCTCTTATAAAACCGGGATACATTTGTTTACGGCTGTTTACTATTTCTGTTGCATTGTACGATTAACATTATAACATATGCCGTTTCAGTTTGGTTGCGGTTCATTACACGGTTCAACGGCATTTGTTTGTTTGATTTGAGGTTTAACGTTCCCGTCAACACTGTAGATGTCATTTTGGAGACGTTGCTTCCAATTTTGTGGGACTTTTACCCGACATTGAGATGAAATGACATCTCAGGCCCTGTCGCCCAATGAAACCAATAGGGCTTATAAGCATGGACGGTCCGCCTCGCACCGCGGTTCCTGGACAGGCTTAGAACCTCTAAGCGGTTTACCAGTACTAGTGTGCGGGCCGGATTCAGCTCTGCGTGGAAGCACCATGCAGCCCATATATTTCTTCAAGCCCCTATGGGCGGGGGCAAAGGTTCAACGGCATGCCAAAAATGGTATTACCGAACACATAACCGGTTTAAAGAAAACCAATTCGCAGAAAACAACATGGACGCTTAAGGATTGTATTTGAGCTATTTGGGAAGCAAAAACCTGACCGCTGGGCCGCGTTTCGCAGAAGCATGTTTAATAGAAGGAAATTTGTACGGGGTGCTGTAGGGTGTTACGGAAGTGACCGTTTAAGGGAGAGCCACTCTATATAGAGGCGGCCGCATGGCCAGGTAAGACATGTAGCGAACAGTGATAAATCTGATCAGACTGTGGGAACGTGCAGTCTGATCTGAGTTTTCGCTACGCGCAAATATAAAGATACTTTTTATCCTCGCGCGGTCCATATAGAATTCGTTACTATTGCGTTGTCTATTTTTCAATATGTGGTGCAATGCTTTGTTTGCTTACACTAGGGGGCAATAAACAGGTTTACGTCAAACGCAGAGTCGCAACTTTTAAAAGTGAGACAGCACTGATTCAGACTGCACATTGAGTGACCAAATACAAAATACAAAATAGATTAAATACATTGAATATTGACATGAATATGCCACTGAATTAAGTTTGGTATGGTCACAACTGGAAGATATCTCAGATATAGACTCCCTAATGCATGTTTAATGAAGGGCAATATGTCATACAGACGCATGTATTGTGCAATGCAAATATTGTAAAAGAGCTTATTCAACGAAAATAAACTTTATTATCTTGCGATATTTGATAGTCATAATGAGTCGTATTGACGGACTTAATGGGCCTTCTCTGACAAATAAATAATTATTAGTCATTTTAATTATTCTCCTGATACTGATAACGTCATACATTTTCTCTATTATTCAAACATAAAAGTCGGGCATAACAAAGGATACATGCTTGCATTTGCTGGCAGCGATGACTCAATTCAGCATTCGCATAGGCGTAGGCTGAATTGAGTTTTCGCTGTTAGCGTGTTCCTTCTACGGATGTTGAAATACCCTGCCGCTTCAACTCTATTATTCAAACATAAAAGCCGGGCATAAAAAGGATGCTGGCAGCGAAGTACGCGTAGGCTGAAATGAGTCTTCGCTGTTAGCTCGTTCCTTCTACGTATGTTGAAATGCCCCTGCAACTTCATGGAAAAGTTCTCTTTAAAGGTTAGAAGTATACATGTTGTTTTCCGTCTTTTTTGCTCTTCACCAACTCTAAAAGAGGTTCGATACCAGTCTAGTCTCGGCGTATCAAATGTACGAGATGGATAGAATACGTATGCTAGCAGGCAAAGTACATGTAAGCGAAGTTGTATCAAGGTTGATGCGACGTTGGTTTAACATAAGTGTCGGTTTGGAATGTCTTTAAGAGTTGACTCAACTTTGTTCACCCCAAGTGTTAAACCTCGTTCGAGGCAGTTCTAATGAGTACCAAGAACCTATGTTTTCGAGCAGAAATACTAAAAATAATGTATACCCACTTTACTATATAAAACTGAGGTTCAAGGGGTCAAAATTTAATATATAGGCGTGTTTTAATGATGTAATTTTAACAACACCGCACATTGCCAGCGATAACACATTCGCGCGACGAAGTGTCTTCTACTTCATATCTCCAAAACTGTACATGTGTAACTTTACGTATGGAAGATTGTGATATTATTCGTATTTATACTCAAAACAAAGGTTGCCACCTGTCCTTGTGGCTTCCCGCTATTGATGTTTCCATTAGGGTCTGTTGTTTCATGTTTGTGGTTCTTTCCCTTTGGTGTCTCTTATTGGAGCTGTGGGTTAATTGTATCGATTTCTGATCATTGCCTTCACTTTTATTTTGCTGGTGCTCCTTAGAACCGCCTCATTGTGAAATTATTCGTATGTGTACTCAAAACATAGGTTTGTGTCGATTTCAAAAAGTACACCCAGAATGCATTTTTAAAGTTAAAATCAGAAAACAAAAAGCTCCACAAAATCATCACCAAAAATGTTATCTGGTTCTCTAGGGACTCAGTTCGGACAAGGAGAATGAATCACTCGTAAGCGACTCATTGGAGTTCCACTGTTCTTCGGTTTGTAAACGATACGATCTGAACGAATATAAAATATATTCTCACAGTGTCATAAAAAAGAAAAAAAACGACAAACAAACGTGCATTTGGCCAAGGTACATGCGAATTTTCCGGCCGTATATTGTAGCGGTCATAAATAAAATAAATTCCTATTTTAGGACCGTCTTTGGGACTGTTCAAAAGTGGTCTTTCAACGTGACGGTCCGACCGAATATAAAATATATTCTCGGCGAATAATGCGCACAGTCTCATAAAAAGAAGAAGAAGAAGAAGGAAAAAAAAAACGAAAAAAAAAACAAAAAAAAAACGTTCATCTGTTCAAGGTACATGTGAATTCTCTCGCCGTATATTGTAGCGGTACTAAATACAGTAAATTCCTGTATTGAGACCATCTATGGAATTGTTCAAAAGTGGTCTTCAAGACCACTTTTGAATAGTTCCAAAGGTGGTCTCTGACCAGAGGACAATGTATGAGGAAAACACAAAAAAGTATAAAAAGTAGAAGTAAAACAAAGATCAGGAATCGATACAATTAACTTACTCCACCCACCAAAGACAACAAAGGGAAAGAAATACAAACATTAAGCGACCAGACCATAATGGAAACCTAAACAAAGGAAGGCCATAAGGACAGTTACTTTCCCACAAAATGGCCATATGGCCATCCAAAATTAAAAGACACAAGTGATACACACAGTAAGTAACAAACAACAACATAAATAAATCGCCACAGAAGAACCGCCTTGGAACGGTCAGTGGAAAGATTTCCACTGGGGGGCTTAAATCGATTTTACGTGGCCACAATCCTCGCCCTTACTTCCGTCGCGATTTAGACAAATAATTTGTTCAGTCCGCATGAAAGCCTCCTAACTCATCAGTGCAACATCTCCGTGAACACAAAAAATCAAAGAACCACAGAGGTGAGACAACGGTGAGGACTCGACAGCAAAAAACACTGAAATGCTGGAGCAAAAGAAAACCAACAGTTAGAGTCCGATGGGCCCGACCAGAGACAGAGCATCAGGCACCAACCAACATTACCAAGAATTAGATCTCTCTAATTCTCAATAAGCCTTTACGTTGGAGCCGTCATAGAATCTGAGGCCTGACCCACCGGCGTGAAATTAAAGAGGAAAGCAAAGTTGCCAACCGTGATTGGGTTAACTACCATGCATGCAGTCTGTCGTATAACATCCATGTTGTACCCAATCTTTGTATATCGAAGAATGATTTTACGAAATTGGGTGCTGAAGTCATTGCGGTTATATATTTTTCTGAATTTATATACTAAGTCACCATAAAATTCGGGTTCCGAAAGACTTAAAGACTTAATTTGAGGTGGATTCACACTACTTTCAACCCTGTAGACAGATATAGAACATACCTATGCAAACAGCGCAGAATCGAGCCGTCTCATCAGGATCAACACTTCTTGCTTTCCAGTTGATGATTATTTACTTTATATATATATACCCTATTAAAGTTAGATTAGACTAGACCAAATTCATTGATGGAAGGATCTACATAAAAAAAACTTGGGTGTCGAAAATCTTAAAGTATTTAAGAAGTAACTTTTCAGCAGGCACATGACGTAATTGTGATGCACATCAAAGTCTGTACAGCGTCATGACTTTTATACAACGTTGCATCTACGTCGGACGTCGATGTGACGTTTCCCTAGCGACATGTGCCTGCTTGGCTATTTCTGAGCACCATTCCCATTTATATTTTTTCCCTTTTACGACCTGATATTTCATCAGTTTATTAATGTAATAGAATTTATTCGTAATGGACGTATTGACAATTTGGACAGAGCCAAGCTAAACTGTACCCCACAATCTATGCAAAAATAAGAAAAATAATGTATACCATTCTAAACCCATGTTTTACAATATAAAAGTGCGGTACAATGAGGTCAAAATACATCGGCTTCGTGAGGCTTAAACACCCAATGAGGTCTCGATTCGGCCTACGCATTTGCGCAGACTGATCAGAGTATTTGATGTGTGCTACATGGATGTCCTTTGATCTATAAGTTCTTCATTTACATATTCAAGACAAGCAGAATTGTTCCATTATTCTCTGAGGGCGCATCACGAAAACACGCCTATGTATTTTTGACCCCCTTGTGCGACACTTTTATATAGTAAAACATGGGTTTGGGGGTATACATTATTTTTCTTATTTCTGCTCAAAAACATAGATTGTTGGTACTCGTTAGAACCGCCTCGGCGAAGCGGTTCTGAGTACACACAATACATGTTTTGAGGCCGAAGCGGTTCTAACGAGTACACACAATACATGTTTTGAGCATGATTTGTAAAATATGAGAATTTTCATCTCAAAATGTTCCTGCATTTGGGTGGTAAAATTTTCAATATAGTTACTTTGATAGGCCTGTTTTGGTAATAGTATACTGTCAAAGACATTTTTCAGTGCCTTTTTTGATAATGGTATAGTGCCAAAAACATTTTTCCAGTGTCACGTCAGATTTGTTAATTAAAATGATAACAATATGCTATAACGCTATCATCTGCTTCTCCTTTTGATATTCCGAATACGTTGTTATAAATATCCTGTTACACCGTAGTCTAATTTCCAGCTAATAGATTGCAGCTTTCAGTCCTGTCCCATTGAGACTTTAATTAAATCTGACAGCTTTTGATCAAGCACATATTATTTTGTTCCGTCCAATCAAACACAGACTCAATTTACTGAATGAACTTAATATCAGATTGGACTGAGATTCAATGGACAATGTGTGTCCCCAAAATCTAAGTGGCAGTCATTCAGGGGCGTAGCTAGAAGAAAATCATTTGTAGGCAAACCAAAGAAAATACTAAAAATAATAAGTCCTTTTACCAAATGAGGACCACTCTTACAGAAAGAATTTGCTCCCTTTAGGGGAGCAAATTATTTCCTGTAAGTGCGGTCCCCGTGGCAAAGGAGGAAACAATGCTAGCCAATAAATAGTGTGTGTATATCCTAGACACATACAGTTGTTCTTTTTCTTCTTCTTCTCTCTGCTTATTTGTTTTCTTCTTTTTTTTCTTCTTCTTCTTCTTTTTCTTCTTCTTCTTCTTTCTTCTACGTCTCCTTTTTTTCTTCCAAGTCTATTTAACGTTGTAATGCACGCAGATGTGTATCTACATACAGGTAGCTTCGCCCCTGTCGTTATAACAATAGTATTTTACCCTAACATTCTTATAATACAGTAATAGCATATTGACAATAAAGGGCCATTCCCCTCCCCCAAAACATTGTAGAACAAATGTTCTTGGCGTTTGTTAGAGTTGCTTCGCCGAAGACAGTTTTTGTCCCATAACATTTTACCATTATGATTATAAAGATTATTTTGCTATGTATACGAGAATAGATTTTTCTACCGAATCTCATAAAGGACTATAGAAGGACCTTTTTCCTCCTTTACGCCAATAAGAAATATTATGTACATGTGAAAGAAACATCTCGACGAGGCAATACTAACAAATACCCATATCATTGTTTTTTGGCGTATCAAATACAATATCCTTGAACATCTCAACTAATTTATTTCATTTTAACTGCGCATCACGAAAACACGCCTATATAAATTTGACCCCCATAAGCCCCACTTATATATAGTAAAACTAGGGTTTAAAGGAGTATACATTATTTTTCTTATTTCTGCTCAAAAACATAGATTGTGGGTACTCGTAAGAACCGCCTCGTCGAGGCGGTTCTAACGAGTATCCACAATCTATGTTTTGAGCAGATATAAGAAAAAATATTGAATTTTTTCCTCTGAAAATTTTCATATTTTGGTGGTAAAATTTACAATGTATTTGTATAGGCGTGTTTTCGTAATGGGATTCGTTCAAATAAAGTAGTCGTAATAGCGAGTTTTGTCGTTAAATCGAATTTCGGTACAAAGAGGGTTAAGAGTGAGTGTTCGAGTTTTACGTCCCACCAACATCTAAGGTCATACGGAGACGAGACCTCGGTTTAAAGACTCACCCGAAAGTCTGGAGAAGCCCGGGATCGATCCTGCGACCCCTGGTTTACAAGGCGAGTAGCGTAACCACTACACCACGGAGTCTTCGTATTAACTTCTAGGGATGCACACACAAACAAAGTTGTTGTTGCTGTTGTTGTTTATCCATAAAGCTTTATATCGCTGTTTGTAAACACTAGGTACTTTAGTATACCTCGTTTGCATTACACATGGTACTAAACTCATGCTGCTGTATGTGTGCATGCGTAAATATGTTACAATTCAAAAGCTTTTTGTGCTTCTAATGAACTCAATCAGTGGTCATAATCTCCTTTCTGCCCTTGTTTACTTATAACTTTCAACATGCCTGTTCAAACTTTCAAGTAAATTGTCTGTTATCAAATCCCATAGCTTACCTACTCAGAATCTCTTCAACTGTAAGCTCTAAAATATATTTTTCTGCAGTAAATATCTTACAGTATAACAGATTCTTTCATGTTGCACACTTCGCATAAACTTGACAAATCTTTATTAATTTTGCCTGGTGATCATTTAATATTGAGAGAATGTCATTTTGCCCCTATCACCATGATGACAGTTCCTTTTTCCAACTTCCTCAAATAGTTCCTGCAATACATTATCTTTGCCTGAGCACTTCCGTCACCCTCTTTTCCCTGCCCTGTATTTTACACTATCGTACTGCTTATTTCTTGTCCAAGATTAGTTTCACCTCATTGGTTTTTCAGCATTTCTGATTCTGCTGCCTTAACTTGCTGGTCTGCCAACTCATTTTCCCTCAATATCTTTGTGCCCTGGCACCCAATGAACTTTGACAGTGTTCTCCCCGTTCCTTACCTTTGCTTAGCTCTCTTTGGTACTAAGGCTATTTCAATCTTGTTTGCTGGCACTTCACTTCTGAATGTAATTTTAATCGCTGGTTGACAGTCAGTCTCTGCCTTTGAAATCTGGTTCAGCCAAGAATTCTAACTCAATCTGTATGCCCATCTGATATCCCGTATAATTGTTCCCTATACGACTTACTCCCTTGCTCATAGAAGTGAAGGCAATGATCAGGAATCGATACAATTAACCCACATCTCCCATCAGAGACACCCAATCAGCCGGCCTCGGTAGCTAAGTCGGATGCGCGTCTGACTGGTGATCAGGAGGACGCGGGGTTTGCAACATTCTTTCGTGAACTCATTTCGACGGCCATTCTCTCGCTTCCGCTGAATCAGTCCGCATGAAGGCCCCCTTACTCACTCATCGGTACAACATCTTTATGACCACAAAAAATCAAACAACCACAGAGATGAAACAATGGTGAGGACTCGACAGCAAGAAACCACTGAAATGCCGGAGCAAAAGAAAACCAACAGTTAGACTCCGATTGGCTGTCAACACTGTTGTACAGGAGTGACCCTCTAAACAGACTGTGGCACCAGTTCCTGTTAGGCCTGGAACACCTAACACTGATCCATCCGTGAACAAAAGTACATCATTTGTACCACAATGACTTAGTAGCTCTAGTATATTTTCGTTCTGTTCTTCTTTAGAAAACTGGGATTTTTCTTTCTCTACTCTACCTTTCACTTTAATGAGCCCCATCAATTTCTTCGTATACCTGAATTCCTTCTCAACGTTTTCAAACTCTTCTATACCCTTCATCTTCCTAACTCTGTACATCAATAAAATGAAAAATGTTCTCCTAACAAAAGTCTTTTCCCCTTCTTTCCATGAGTCAAATTCTTCCCTGATGGATCATCTACATATTTGGCATAAATAGAGTTTATTACTCAGCCCATTTCAAATATGTGATTTATGAACCGAGGAGGGTTGAATATTCGGTAAAAGAAAGAGTGCGCTTGTGCACAAGTTACTTTATCAGATGTACAACCCTCCCCCACCCCAGTGGTATTCCTTCGTTATGCATGCAATATATATTCATCAGTTACCTCCTATATTAATTGCATTGTATCATCTTGACCTGATAAAGATATGCTATCTCAGGACAAGTGAGCTTTATCAGGTCAACGTGATGAACTGAACTACTGCAAAAATTGGCAAAACTGTAAGAGTGTACAAGTGGATTAACTGAAAAATAGAATATCAGATTCGTGTCATTTGATATCAAATTGATCAGGCTCGGCTTTGAGAACGCACGTAGAATCGCTCGACAAGCCTCGCGATTCGTACAAAGCCTCGCGATTCTACAAGCGTTCTCGAAGCCGAGCCTGATGAACTTGATATCAGGCTCGGCTTCGAGAACGCATGTAGAATCGCTCGGCAAACCTTGCGATTCTACATGCGTTCTCGGAGCCTTACCTGATAACTTGATATAAAATGACACGGACTTGGGTTTCTCTATATACAGCCCAACTTCAATGTCTCGAACATCTTTGTGTACTTAAAAATTGCTTGAGACAGGGCATTTTACGCAATGGACAGTCTCGTAACGCTGCCGGAACAACGCTGGCCTGCTGTTTTAAGCTGGCTCGGATATCAGGGGGATAGTATAGGGCTAACGTTTCGTACTCATTAGAATCGCCTCTTTAAAATCTGTTCGATGAGAAAATTCTAATAAGTATACATAGCCTTTAATGTAAGAAAGATCTCCCTAGACAATTCCTAAATATCTGATATCTGGTACCATAGGAACTAAAGAACGATTTAGAATCGGCCATGACAAATGAGCCATCATGTACGAGTTTGTTGAGGCTTCAATGCAGTAACATCTCGATTTGTAAAGGTTTAACAAATGGCATTACCTCCTATAACTTTCGTCATGTCATGTCACAAAAGTGTTACAAGGCGTCAAAATAAACAATATCATGGGACATGTGCAACGTAATTACGTCAATGATGTTCCACTGAAAATGCAAATAAAACTGAATTCAAATGTTTTCCTCATGCATGTTTAGCTCACATGCCAGAATAGTCTTAAGCGCTTTGATGCGACGAATTTAACTACAACATGATAAGACATTCCTTTTAATGACTGAAGAAATGACATTTTGCAGATGACGATTTGCCATAGTTTTCTTATATCTGCTCTAAACACAGATAACATTGCTCGTTTGAACCGCCTAAATGAGACGAGTATAACGAGCAACTATCCTAGATCACCACTAAGACACACATATTCAAATACCATTAAAAATTGAAAAATCCACAAATTAAAAAATGCTGATATTTTTTCATATTTCTGCTAAAAATTTAGATTGTTGGAACTCGTTAGAACCGCCTCGACGAGGCGGTTTTAAAGAGTCTGCACAATCTATGTTTTGAAAAGAAACAAGAAAAATAATGTTTACCCCTGTAAACGCCGGTTTTACTATATAAAAGTGGGGTAAAAAGGGGTAAAAATATATAGGCGTGTTTTCGTGATGTTATAATATCACACAAAACAGTATTACGCCTTCGCTACAATACATGGGCTTACGACAACTTTCTAATTTCACAGACTTGTGAACGTGATGATAGCGATGAATTTGATTTGTCTGGTGTCTTGGTGGTTATGACCTTACCAGTATTCGGGTTATGACAACAATATACTGAAATAAGTCTAACACAATCCCTAAGAGAGGTATTGTGAAATTAACGCGTGTTTGTCAAAAATATAGTCAGACTTGTCAATCAACATCTTTGCTCAAGCTACTGAAAGTTTGAATCATCACTCCTTTACTAGTATTTTGCATGATGTCCGTGCCGGTTCGGTCGTGCCACACAACAATAATACACGTGCCAAAAATTGACATGTCCGTTTGCTCTTGACTAGAATGCAATTTTCCGAATCGGATATGTAAAGTACTTGACTAACCAATTATGCGCATACAGGCTATAATTATAGTCTTTCAAAACGCAGTGAGACGCGACTGCACTTTTAATTTTGGACTAGCCCGTGTTTGAGGTAAGTCGCCTTCGGTAGGGATTATACATTGGGCGGTATAGTTTTACTGAGATTCGTACTACATCCTATTAACCACTTGGCCACGGCTTTCACATAATGGTATTATAAAAAAAAACGGTATTTATAATATCAAAATCCCATGAAAAAAAGAAACCCGAAACCTACTTCCCCTAGAACATGGAATAGTCTTGTCACGCTTGAACGTTGAACTCTCAAAGGTCGTTGATAAACTATACGAGTACTGGTAAACAAACTAGGTCTAGCAGTGGCGTCAAATCAATTATAAAACTGAAAATAGAAAGGATTTTCAGGTATAAATTTGCGCTTGGATTTATCGTATACACATGACACACCCACTGATTATATTGTAAGCACAACGGCCCAGGGGATGTCAACGCTACATGTCATGCTGACCGTCCGAGTTCGAGTTTCACAGATTGCTGTTTTTTATTTTATATTTGTTTTACCTTTTTATTGTAAAGTAAATCTTCATGGTTTCATATTTTTATATTTTACTGGTTTAAAATCTATAGTAAATTGTTTTGTTTATATATTTTTTTTTCTATTTCACTTTTTTCATCTTTATTTCTCATAAACAAGTTTTATGCAGTCAAGTGTTATATGCTTGAAAATGAGCAAGAAATATGTTCTGTACACGTCGTAAAATATCCACTTTTAACATGCCACACGGGTAAAGCAGCTTTCACATGTCATGTGTGTGTGTGTGTGTGTGTGTGTGTGTGTGTGTGTGTGTGTGTGTGTGTGTGTGTGTGTGTGTGTGTGTGTGTGTATTACGAGGCCAAAACAAATCATTCGACTTACGTGGGTTTCGAGCCTGCCTGCTCTTGGTCTGTAGCAAAACCCCTCTACTCTCTCGGCCACGAAATCCACAAGGCTTTGGCGGTATGTAAATAATCTTAGCCCCAGGTTTCAAGTAAAGGCCATATCATATGAATATTATGACGTAACTGCCAGGAATTCCTTGTCGGACTATACTTGAGTGATTGATCATGCACATGCAGTCTATTATTACATAAAACGAATATTAAATGTAATTATTTCTATACATATTGTCATTGTTGTTTACCCAGATGTTCATAATATGCACATGTTAAAACCCTACCATGTTATCGTTTCCAGACAGATCCCCATTTCAAGACATCACCGATATAAATCTGACCCCCTTGAACCCAACTTTTATCTAGTAAAACTGGGGTGTCCAGGGGTAAAACTGAATTTCCTTATATCTGCTGAAAGATATAGATTGTGGATACATGTTAGAACTACATCGATGAGGCGGTTCAAACGTGTACCCAAAATCTATATTTTGAGCAAAAATAAGAAAAATATCACATTGTTTTCAACTTAAAATTTCCGCGTTTTTGGCAGTAAAATTTACATTGTATTTGTATAGGCGTGTTTTCTGATGAGCTTCTAAGATGCTAACACAATGCGTTATTTGTTAGAAAGCAAGGTAATAGCGACCTTTTAGAATTGTACGAATCTGTATTTATTATTCGTAGCACAAACCGTTCTTTTGGCTTTATACTTGTAATACTTTAAATAGCGCTCCATTTATGTTTATGCTTCTTTCCCTTTGATGTCTTGGACTGAAGTTGTAAGATAACTGTAATCAATCTTTGCCTTCACTTCTATTTTCTTATGTATAATAAACGGTACAAATAATATTCGAATAAGTTCGATTGAAAGGTAATCATTTGGAAGCAAAGACGGCAATACAGGATGTAAAACTGTCAATTAACTTTTTGTCTGGGCAAGGCTAGCTATTTTTGGTCAATTAGGCCTCCTCAATGACCCTAAAATTTTCAAAACACCGCAGTGGAATCAATCTTTCCACACGACTAGGAAATTTACCCACACTATGTAAGATATTAATTATTAAACATATCTACATGTACATGTTAATCATTTGTTTGTTTGTTTGATTTGAGGTTTGACGTCCCCGTCAACACTGTAAAAGTCATTTTGGAGACGTGACTTCCAATTTTGTGGGACTTTTACCCGATATTGAGATGAAATGACATCTCAAGTCCTGGCGCTCAATGAAACCAATAGGGTTTATAAGCATAGACGGTCCGACTAGCACTGCATTGCCTGGGCAGGTTTAGATACTCCAAGCGGTTTACCAATACTCGTGTGCAGGTCGGTTTCAGCTCTGCGTGGAAGAATCATGCAACCCATCTATTTCTTCAAGCCCCGATGGGCGGGGCTTACATGTTAAGCATCAATAAATACGTACATACCGGCCAGCAGCATTCATTCATAAACGCATTGCAATAGAAAGGAAAACAATGTTTACGATTCGATACCGTGAATTATCTAACACCTATCCAAATTACCAAAGGGAAAGAACAACGCGCTTAAAGCAATAGCACAACAATTAAAACAGCCATTACGAAAACACGACTATTTAAATATGTAGACATGGCCAACAACAGAAACAGCAGAAAGCTTTCTTGACCTTTGTCAAGAAAACAGTTTGGACTAAATTCACAGACTACACTCATTTACGGAAACTTAACAATCTATTTTTAACCTTATTCTATCAAAAACAGCAAGCATATTTTAATCAGTGGTTCTAGACCAAAACATTCGCTATTTCTATCCTGTTTTCTGGGTTCGCAACTTTGATAAACAAAACAATCATGTATTCAAAAGGTACATCTGTTTATTTCACTATCAGTCTCTTTCCGTCGAAATAAAAAATACGAAAAGTTTAAAGACCCTGACAAATATGCTAATAACGTAACTGATTACCAAACCCAATGTTCCGCAAAGCATATCTCAAATAAAATGGTCAGTTAAAGACCATCCGATCCAAATTGGTTGACAACTAATATATAAGACTTATTCGAAAAAGAAAACGTCATTAAAAACAAATACAAGAAAACCCAAACAATGTCACTGACTTTGAAGCCTATAATCAAATTCGTAAGCAAGTAAATAATGAAATAAATTCTAAACAAAATATGAACGAAACAACTGGCAAAAACAAACTTAACAGTAGTTCACTAGGTCACAAAGATTGGTATAAAACCCTTAAACATGTAATAAAACGGACAAAAACAAGCAACATGTCTCCCCTAAACACTCAAGGAAATATATATACAATAATGACATAGCGGAAGTGTTACATAATGAATATGCCTCACAAAACAACCCGACGAATCGAATGCAAAGCTGCCTGAAAGCCATCCTAATAACAATCAAAACCCTCTATTCTATTCAGCTATCACAGCCAAAAGTAAAAACCTGTCTGGTCCTTCAGACTGGCAAAGCTGCTGGACCTGATGCGATTAAGAACAGACTCCTCAAAGAACTCTCTGATTCTATTTCTATTCTTTTCCGTGACCTCTTCAACTTTTAGCTATCATCAGGCCCATTCCCCAAGGCATCGAAACTGGCAGATATCACTCCAATCCATAAGACAAACGACCCCTCAGGCCCCTCTAACTACTGCCCTATCTCTCTTTTAATTGAAGTGGGAAAAGCTCTTGAGAAACGTGTTCATAAATATGTCTTTCGGGACAGCGGTGATATCACATCACTTCATTCTAGTTTTCTGCAATGTTTTGTCGAAGGCAAAGAAGTAAGAGCCTTGTGTGATGTAAGTAAAGCCTTCTACCGAGTATGGCATAAAGGACTTCTTTACAAGTTGGACAGTCATGACAACTTGTTCTCTTTTCTCGCGGCTTACCGATTACTTAAGGTGTAGATCACAAAGAGTCGTTTTTCCCGGGACCACCTTAAGTTGGAAATAAATTAAAGCGGATTCCCATAAGGCTCATCATTGCCCCTCCCCTTGTTTATATATACATTAATGCCATTGTGGAAGATATTCACTGCACAATAAGTCTTTTTGCAGACGACACAAGTCTTTACTGTTGAAAAACCCGATTGAAGCTGCTCAGTTTTTAAATTTTGATCAAGAAACGATACCATCATGAAAACACACCTATACAATTTTGACCCCATTGAACCCCACTTTTATACAGTAAAATAGGGGTTTCCGATTTTTCTTATTTCTGCTCTAAAATATATATTGTGGGTACTCGTTAGAACCGCCTCGATGAGGCGGTTCTAACGAGTGCCCACAATCTATATTTGGAGCAGAAATAAGAAAAATATTACATTTTTTCATCATAAAATTTTCATTTTTTTCGGCGATAAAGGTGGCAATGTATTTGTATAGGCGTGTTTTCGTAATGCAGCAAAGGGGCAAAAAGTGGTTAGTCATCCTCACTCCGACAAAATCCAAATCTTTCAAGCTCTCTCGCAAACCATTAAACCTTAACATCCACAAATTGCCTTGGACAACCAAGCAATATCCGAAGTCAACACTCATTTATATAAACACCTTTGTCTTGTGATTGTACGTGACATGAACACCGGGCCAAAATCAAATCAAAAACATGGAATCGAATTAATATTATGCGTTTTCTAAAATTTCTATTTGACAGAAGGTCCCTTCAGACTATTATTTTTTGTTCATTAGGCATCTGCTAGAATATGCCGACGTGTAGTGGAACAATTGCACTCAGTACGACGCATATGAACTTAAAAAATTCCAGTTTGAGGCAGCACGTATAGTTACTGGTGCAACCAGGTTGGCATCGATTAATCTTCTTTATTTTGAAACTGAATGTGACAGGTTGGCCTCCAGAAGAAACAAACATACAATTACAATGTTTTACTGAATGTAACATGGTCTTTCTCCAGCGTACTTATCATCACTCTAACAGCCTACAGTTTGAGAAAATGTTTCTTATAGCCATCGCGTAATCCCAATAACATTCGAACAATGGACAATTCACAGTCACAGCTGTACTTCAGCAGTTTTTTCAAAGTTTGGAAAGAACTTGGTACTCTCTGTCTGGGGAGATAAGGAAGAGCTCTAGTTTGGCATCACTTAAACGAATTAACCACCCCGCCTCGACACTTCAAACAAGAGAAACGTCTCGGACAAATTTCTGACCGCCGACTTATGTCCCAAATGTAGCTCTTTAAACGAATACCTCTTCTCAATGTTACAAAATAGAAGTGGAGGCAATGATCAGAAATCGATACAATTAACCCACAGCTCCAATCAGAGACACCAAAGGGAAAGAAACACAAACATGAAACAACAGACCCCAATGGAAACACCAACAGCGGAAAGCAAAAAGGACAGTTAATGTTACAATGTGACAAGCCCAGTGTAGCAGAAAGAAAAAGCAAACAGGCCTTTAAACAATAACAAAATTTAATTACAAACTATGTTTAACCTATTGTTATTACTGTTATGAAGTTATATATGTGTAACTTATCCCTTGGAATTATATTATCCGATCCCAAGGTGTGCTCAATAAGTCCTAAGTGAATAATAATCCACAAGTAATCAAACACAGAATTTAGGACGAAATTTTCGTAAAATACCCAAACTGCAAAAAAGTAAATTCTTATCCTTTTAATAGACTTTGGGGAGACTTTAGAACAATGTAGAAATAAATTTGTTCGTATGCTAAAAATAATGTGATCTAGAAATTTCAGGGTTATTTTTATTCCCTTTTCTTGTAAACTACACGTTTACCAGCTAAAATTAATATGAGAAGCATAATCTAGAAACTTCTTTTTTTTGCAATAAATTGGTAAAAAAATTAACTAAGTATAATTTGAGAATAAGGAAAAACAATCTTATACATAAAATCAAGAAACATTGTCTAAACGGCTTCGTTTATATATGGTCTCGTGGAAGACACTGAGCATTTTCTCATTCACTGTCCTCATTATGTGAACTTTAGAGAAGAAATGTTAAGACCTGTTTCTCAGTTTTGTCAATTAAGTCTTGATTCACCACTATATGGCGATCAAACTCTAAATTACAGTGAGAATAAGCAAATCGTGATCTATGTCCATAACTTTATTTTGAAAACTAAACGTCCAAAGCAACCGTTAATCCGCTACAGCACTACACCCAAGTGACATTTCACATTTCCCAAAGTCACACCCACACATTTCTTCCGCGGACAGGGTGAGAGGTTAGTAGATGTCTTATTTTTAATTTACGAGAAAATTTCTTTCTCCAATTAGTAGTCTTTTATTGGGCTTCATAAATGTTTCTGTGCAGTCTCTTGCAAATTTCAGCAAATACAATGGTCTGATACGAATTGTTTAATATATTTGCGAAGTATTTCGCCAAGATGATACTTAAATTAACTGAAATGCCTAAATCTAAATGTAAGTTATTTCTAACTATCACAGAACGACAAAATTTACAAGTTCCGCCTCGCGTGCATTTGATTTAATTGTACACGACAAAACACATTTGATTGGAATGTTTCAAGTTTTACCTGAGGACTTTATCACTGAGAAGGATTCGCCGTAGAGCCCCCTACCCCTCCTACTACACCTTATCTACATTTTGCCATGTTACAATATTGTATTAAAATTGTTTTTAAACATTATCGCTTATACTTTACTTTCTGTTTTGTACCGTCAACTACATACGCAAAATGATTAATCTGTTTAATAAGTGTATGACTGGCATACATGCCCTGATATTCGAATAGTTGCCCCTTAGTTTGGTGTTTTTGTGCCATTAGTGGGCAATGACCTATGAATTATTATTATTATTATTTTTCTGTGTATCCCATATTTTAAATGCATTTGGTTAACACATCCATGCGAAATTAGTGTACTCCCTTCTATCTCAGCAGTTGTTATTTTTCTGGTGCAAAATTGTGGCATATTTTCTTATTAGCGCCACAAACATAGAAAGTGGCTGCTCGATAGACCCGCCTCATTGAAGCGATTCAAACGAGTACCCACAAGCTATGTCTTTATTACGATAACACACCCGTGTGACATGGAGCATTCTTTCATATCTCCAAAATGGCTAGTTTTCCGATGAAAAGTTACGATATTTTTTCTTATTTATACTCCAAACATAGATTATGGGTGCTCGTTAGAACCGCCTCATTGAGGCGGTTCTAACGAGTACTAACAACCTATGTATTCGAGGAGAATTAAGAAAAATAATGTATACCCCCGTAAACCCCAGTTTTCTCTTTATAAAGTGGGGTTTAGGTGTGTTCCTTTTACGGACTTGTTCACGTGATGTTGGAGGAGAAATAAGACAAACAATGTTTACGTCTGTAAACACAAGTTTTCTCGATATAAAGTGGGGTTAACAGGGTTGTCCATTACACGGACGTGAATAGCATGATCCTTTTCGACGTTCTACATCTTGCTAACAAAAAGCTTATAACTTTGTCAGAGAAAGGATTTTAAACAAAGAAATACAATGTAATGCTTCTAAAAGAGGTCAAATCGAACAGACTACTGATAAGAGACAAACGATTTTGCAATCGCAGACTCAGGATTTATGTTGAAAAATTCTTCATATATAATCCCTACTGGCTAATTATCGAACAAATTATCGGTAGTCTCAACAAGTAACAGATGAAATCATACAATAAATCCCCAGGGCGCAAAGTTAACTGTTATTCAGACATTCCACTGGTGCATTTATTAATCAGAGACATATGTTTTATAAATTATTGCATAAAATTCATGATGAATATATAGTCAGGGTTACATTAATGGCAGATCGGATGCAAGTTATGATGGTGATGACATTATAACTGCGATTGTTGCCACAAATTCATATTCATTGAAATAAATGCATAAACCTTTGAGAAATGAAGTTTAAAAAAATGCAACGAGAACCGGACTCGAACCGGCGACCCCTGTTCACAGTACAAGTGCACTATCGACTAAGCTATCCGGGCACTGATAACATTTCTTCAACTTCGAAGTTTTATAAACTTTGTAAATAAACAGCACTATTTATGAGGTACGGGAACCCTTTTACAGGCTCCACAACTGGACTTAACAACGGCTGTTGCAAATAAATACATAAATCTTTGAGAAATGAAGTTAAACAAATGCGGCAAGAACCGGACTCGAACCGGCAACCCCTTGCTCACAATGCAAGTGCTCTACTGACTGAGCTATCCGGGGGCTGATAAAGTTTTAACGTCGAAGTTTTATAGAGTTTTTCGGAGTCTAACTGTTGGTTTTCTTTTGCTCCAGCATTTCAGTGGTTTCTTGCTGTCGAGTCCTCACCGTTGTCTCACCTCTGTGGTTCTTTGATTTTTTTTGTGTTCACGGAGATGTTGCACTGATGAGTTAGGAGGCCTTCATGCGGACTGAACAAATTATTTGTCTAAATCGCGGCGGAAGTAAGGGCGAGCATTGTGGCCACGTAAAATCGATTTAAGCCCCCCAGTGGAAATCTTTCCACTGACCGTTCCAAGGCGGTTCTTCTGTGGCGATTTATTTATGTTGTTGTTTGTTACTTACTGTGTGTATCACTTGTGTCTTTTAATTTTGGATGGCCATATGGCCATTTTGTGTGAAAGTAACTGTCCTTATGGCCTTCCTTTGTTTAGGTTTCCATTATGGTCTGGTCGCTTGGTGTTTGTGTTTCTTTCCCTTTGGTGTCTTTGATGGGTGGAGTAAGTTAATTGTATCGATTCCTGATCTTTGTTTTACTTCTACTTTATAAACTTAGTAAATAAACAGCACTATTGATGAAGTACGGGAAACCCTTCTATAGGCTACACATCTGCACTTAACTGCAACCTACTGTTGGAGGTGGCATAAAAATGTTTTTTGGTTTGTTTTTGCAAAAACAGAATACGCATTCATTACGATAACACGTAGAAAAAATGTGACATTTTGTTTTACTTATACTCCAAACATACGTTATGGATGCTCATTAGAACCGCCTCAACAGGGCGGGTCTAACGAGTATGCTCATTAGAACCGCCTCAACAGGGCGGGTCTAACGAGTACCCACAATCAATGTCTTGAAGCAGAAATAAGAAAAAATATGTACACCCCTGTAACCCTCAGTTTTTTTTTCGATATAAAATAGTGTTTACATGGATGTTCAGTACATGGACTTGTTAACATGATAGTACAATAATTGTTCTGTACAATACCTATTTTCCTAAATGCACCAAGTCCACTTTTCCTTGGGAGTTTGCAAGAAAAATAAGTCAATTTGACTCAGAAAAAAATCCCTTACTGGAATATATCACGAATACGATTTTTCAAATTCCTGAACAAAAATAATCATTGGACACTTAATCAACCACCTTATTTTCCAGATCTGACCCGGCAGTAAAGTGAGCAATTAACCCATGTATGCCTAGCGGCCCTTTTCTGAGGCATTGGCAAACAGTGCAGACCCAGATCAGACGCCGCCGAATGCGGCGTCAGATCTTGGTCTACACGGTTTGCTTAAAGAACATTCATTTTTGTAAAATTTGCCACAAACAAAAACAAACCTGACACCCCTATAATTGGAAATAGACCACTCCAAACTAACCGTAGTAGGTGGAAGATTCGCATGTCATATATGGGTTAAGGTGGGCGATGTTACATTATTCGGCGAATAGATGGAAGTGTTAATTTGTGCCCTGAAATCAAAAATGTTGGTTTCTGTCATGTTGATGTTCATCAGCATAGAAAATCACTGACGACTACACAAATGCCATGTGACAATAAAATTGATATGTTAGAACTAGTGGGATGTTGCGTCATCTAGACATGCAAAGCCATTTTATGTTGCGCTTATCTGACTATCATTTGTTTGCTTGTATTGGAGTTTAACGATCCAGTCAACACTATTTTGGTCATTCTAAGCCGGTCAGCATCACGAAAACACGCCTATACAAATTTTATCACATTGAACCCCATTTTTATGTACTAAAACTGGGTTACAGGGGTAAACCTTATTTTTTCTTTTTTCTAGTCCACAATATAGATTTTGGGTGAGACGGTTCTAACGAGAACCCACAATCTGTATCTGAGCAGAAATAAGAAAAATATCACAATTTTTTAATCTACAATGTTCCTTGTTTTCGACGGTAAAGTTAACAATTTATTTGTATAGGCGTGTTTTCGTAATGGTTTACTGTACCTATCCACACTTTTCCTGGGCAGGCATCACGAAAGCACGCCTATATAAATTTGACCCCCTTAAACCCCACTTTTATATAGTAAAACTGGAGTTTGCAGGGGTATACATTATTTTTTTTCTTATTTCTGCTCAAAAACATACATTGTGGGTACTCGTTAGAACCGCTAGAACCGCCTCATTGAGGCGGTTCTAACGAGTATCCACAATCTATGTTTTGGGCAGAATTAAGAAAAATATTGAAATTTTTCATCTGAAAATTTTTATTTTTTGGTGGTAAAATATACAATGTATTTGTATAGGTGTGTTTTCGAAATGCTTATACATAAGCGGTTAACCAGTACAGCCAGACTTCTTGAATCAGCAGAAGGAAGAGAATGACTGTTGTAAAGATTTCATGATCAATCTCCACGAAAGAATGTTGCTGACCCCGGCAGTAGATTACCATTTGGACGCGCATCCGACTGAGCTACCGAAGCTGGCTTGACTATGATTTGATTTCCTCCTGGAATATTCGGAAACACGGGAAATATCGCATTGCACAGTTCCTGAAAAACATCATTCACTGGCCTCCGAACCATTTACTGGTACACACATTTCATGTTCAGCTTTTTGCAGGTAAGTTTAGGAATCAGGCTTCGATTATAACACATTACGCAAACGCCTATACAAATACATTGCCACCTTTATCGCCGAAAAAATGAAAATTTTGTTGATGAAAAATGGTGATATTTCTTATTTCTGCTCCAAATATAGATTGACACTCGTTAGAATCGCCTCATCGAGGCGGTTCTAACGGGTACCCACAATCTATATTTTAGAGCAGAAATAAGAAAAATAAGGTATACCCCCGGAAACCCCAGTTTTACTATATAAAAGTGGGGTTAAAGGGAATCAAAACTATATAGGCGTGTTTTTGTGATGAGTTACATCGGAAACTCATGTGTATAATGTTTCAAAATTGACCTCTCCCAGCAGGCACTCAACGTTGAATCAACGTTGAAATAACATTAAAACGTTGTTTCAACGTTAGTTCAACGTTGAGTCAACGTTTTGTGCCTGCAGGGCTGTGGTTAGCTCGAAACATTAATTAATACTCTAAATCATCTGTTTTATGAAGGAATGTATCACGGAAACACATCCGTGTGACACAGTTCAGTCTTTCATATTTCCTTTGGGCGACAGGGCTTGAGATGTCATTTCATCTCAATGTCGGGTAAAAGTCCCACAAAATTGGAAGCAACGTCTCCAAAATGACCTTTACAGTGTTGACGGGGACGTTAAACCTCAAATCAAACAAAAACAAACTTTCATATTTCCAAAACGGTGATTTTTTTTCCTGATGACAATCTTTTATATAGGTTGTTGGTGTTTGTTAGGTCCGCCTAATTAAGGCGGTTCTAACAAATACTTACAACCTATGTCTTTGAGCAGAAATAAAGAAAAAAACATCACGCTAACAATTCCGTGAAATGATCAGCCCCTTACACCCCACTGTATATAGAGAAAACTGGGGTTTACGTGGGTATACATTATTTTCCTTATTTCTGCTCCTAGACATAAGTTGTGGGTACTCGTTAGAACCGCCTCAATGACGCGGTTCTAACGAGTACCACCAACCTATGTTTTGAGTTTAAATAAGAATAATATCACACATTTTCTTCAGAAAATTGACCGTTTTGGAGATGTAAAAATGCACTATGACGCACGGGTCTGTTATCGTAATGACTTCCCTTTTTACACTGACCTCTATCGTGATTTATTATTGTTATAGTTCGTTTTTTTCATGTATGTATTGCTAATATCTTAATGTGTTGGCCAGCCATTTTGGCCATTTTGTGGGAAAGAAACTGTCCTTTTGGCTTCCCGTCTATGACGTTTTCGATTAATGCTCGTGTTTCTTTCCCTTTGATGAGTGACATCACGAAAACACGCCTATATAATTTTGACCCCCTTGAACCCAACTTTTATATAGTAAAACTGAGGTTTACAGGGGGTAGACATTGTTTTTTCTTATTTCTCCTCTAAAACATAGATTATGGGTACTCGTTAGAACCGCCCCACCGAGGCGGTTCTAACGAGTACACATAACCTATGTTTTGAGCAGAAATATGAAAACTATGAGGATTTTTATCTGAAAAAATTCAATCTTGGTGGTAAAATTTTACCAATATATTTGAATAGGCGTGGTTTCATTGTGAGGATAATTGTATCGATTCCTGATCTTTGCCTTCGCTTCTATTTTGTTAACGTTATGGCATATAATGGCGAATAATCAGAACAATTTTAACCCTTATCTTGCTGAATATTCATTAAAGCCACATCCATTTTTGTCTATCAACCAATCAAATTACTTGATATAATTTATTCCTACAAATTCTTAAACTGAATGCCAAACAGTGTAGATCCTGATCAGATGGCTTCTTCAGAAGCCATCTGATCTGGATCTTCACTGTTTGCAAAGATAGGGGTTGTCGTTAACAGCGAGATAAGGGTTAAATTATTAAGAATCGAGAAATTGTGAATACGTCGTTTTGTGTTTGCGTAAGTGCGAAACGGGCTTTTATAGTGTTTCCCTTGGAAGTTTGAAATAATTGATTTCTGCTGTATGCAAGTTATCATGTATGGCACAGGCTTTCCCAAACACTGCAGCATGCGGTGTTTGCCAGTGAAAGCTTTTGTCAATGCATATGTTTTTAGCATATAGACTAGCAAAATAAGGAAGAAAAAGTTAATCATGAAAAGACATAATCAAAGCACACAGTAGACGCCAAACACCGGAAGGATAGAACTCCTTAATGACATGAACACAATAATTGTGTGCACAACACACTAATTTTGTGTACCAACAAGGTCCAATTAACCCATTTTGTACCAGAACCTCAAAACGGGTATTTGGCAAACAGTGCAGGCCTAGATCGGACGCCGCAGACCGCGGCGTCTGATCTGGGCCAGCACGGTTTGCAAAAATTTCAAACCATTTGCAAATTAATTTAGAAGAAAACCCAACCTGACACCCCTTAATTTTCAAATTGACTCCTGGATGATTCCATTTGGAACCAAAAGGGTTAAGGTATAAAGTATTTCATTGGAAACGAAGAACACCTACATACAACAATGAAAATCAACAATATAGTTTCCTGCGTCTCATCATTCGCTAAACAAATAAGGAACGGCAAAGGATAAACAGCTTTCAGACCCACCGGAGTCCAACTGTTTTTTATGCTGTCAATTCATTATCATTGTTTCTCTGTATTCGGTTGATTTTATGTTCTCAGAGATGTTACATTGATGAGTTCAAAAACCTTTTATCCGAGGACATTACCTTTCCAGCTGATGGAACAGTCTTTGCCTTCTTTGGCGGGGATAAGCCAGGGTGCTTCCATTGTTGTTTGACCTCTGGGGTAATTTGATGGACCCATGTTTCATCCATAGAGACAATTATCTGAAAAGAATTATCAGGCTCTTCCTCAAAAAGGGTTAAGATTAACACGCGATAATGTGCGCTTGGTGTGCTTCTGAACAACTGTTATAAGTCTTGGTACCTATCGGGCCGAAAGCTATCTCGGTCAGAATGGAATGTACCCTTGCCTGTGAAATGCCAACTCTACTGGCTATATATCTTTCTGTGACTTAGCTGTCAGTCATAACAATATCATGGGCTTTATTGACCATTTCTGGGGTTTCAACATTGACAGGCCTTCCAACACGGGGATATCCTCAAGGCTCTGTCTGCCGCGCTTAAACACCACCTCCCACCTTTTCACTGTAGCATATGAAGGGGCATCGGTCCCTAGTGTTGCTACCATATCATTATGGATATCCTTAGGCGTTAAACCTTTTTTGCAAATATTGCGTCACTGCTCTTTCACCGTTTTTTCCATTTTGCAAAAGCTGCCTTGTCTTGTTAACTACAGAGTGCTACCTCGTCGATTTAAACTGAACAAATGAGACTGGTCCTTTGGGTACACGGCCCTATATAGCCAGAGACTATTCGAACGATCTTTCTATTTGTTGTCTTGCATGGGTGGTCAAAGGTAAATTTATTTGCATCGATTCCTGGTCTTTGCCTTCTCTTCTAATCGGATGTGTGATATATGCCCTTGTAAAATAGAAGTGAAGGCAATGATCAGGGATAGATACAATTAACCCACAGCTCCCATCAGAGACATCAAAGGCAAAGAAACACAAACATGAAACAACAGTCCCTTGTGGAAACGTCAATAGCGGAAAGCAAAAAGGACAGTTACTTTCCCACAAAATGGCCAATTGGCTGTCAAAAACTGCATTTCTATATATACATTGAAAATAACAAAAACACATTCCATTGATCTGTAAACATGTTGGTGCCATCAAAGATCAGGGGCCAGTTGTTCAAAACTAACGACATCGTTAGTTAACGTATCGTTAAAACTTTGATCTATATTAAGGCAAATATGCTAATATTTTTGCTGAAAAAATGTGAGCAGCTTTTGCATTCGCAAAAGCTGCTCACATTTTTTCAGCAAAAATACCAAAATCTTAAATATTAAACTTGCTAGAACAGTTAACAATATGACTGCTAACGAGCTCGTTAAGCTTACGATGCTTTGAACAAATGGCCCCAGATGCATTTAGATCACAGAGAGAAAGTTGTATCTTGGGGACTTTGTAAATTATCCTCAAATTGCAGTATATTGAACCCTGTCAGATATACTGGAGTTTGTGATGAATGACGTGTATATAGGCGTACATTAGGATAGACTACATTTTTAAATGGTTCTAACTCAACATTTACAAAGGTGCAATCACATCATGTTATGTAACAAATTGAAGTTAAGAAATTGATAGCAGAAGTATAATACATAATATTTCATGTATTCAAAATTCAGTTGCATCAATGTTATTAAACTTATGAGTTTTTTTTTTTTTTACATTTTCGGTTCAGCTTTTAACATTCATTTTGAAAACGACCCTTTTCCTAGGATAAGCATCACACATTCATACTCTACATTACTGTATCACAAATGTTTTCTAACCCTGTTCAAAAGAAACGATTTAACATTTTTTTTTCGTTCTTTTTAATTGGTCACACTGGAAAAAAAGTTCATTTTAACTAAAATAGAATAAGATCTTAAATTTCTGTGATACCTGTATCAAGTCACGCAATAAATTTATCAAGTTGTAACTTCAAAGAACATTTGTGCCGAACACCAATTAAAAAATTGAATCACTTCGAAGAGCCACCCAGACAGAATTTCATATTTTCAAGAAAGCTAAAAATGCCTGCTGTCCATTAGAGCTATTTCAAATACATTGGCAGGTTTGATACACCAGTATCTTTCTCTCTTTCCATTTTACAAAGAAGTGTTCCGCTGATTTTAAGATGTCACATAGCATCTTAAAGTCATGTGGATAACAGACATCCGCCTTGTTCCATGAAGCATAACTGCTGCACTTACATGTAGATGGTCACCTAGACAACATTCTTGTGAAGTTTGAATGAAACGGCTCAAGAGTTTAGGAGAGGTTGTCATTTAGAGATTTTTCTACTTTTACGTTTGCCAGTCAAAGGCTCCATAATGCATATTCTGGGTGTAAAATTCCGCTATTAAGACCACCTTAAATCGAGACAAAAATCTGTTTTTAAAAGCTTTTTGAGACGAGTTCAGTTATTCCTTCTTTGTATTTACTACACCCAGTATCTCTTTATAAGAGACCACCTTTGGGACTGTTCAAAAGTGGTCTTCTTAAAGGAAATTTACTGTATATTTTTCTCAGACTTTGCATATTCATTTCTAAGATATACATCAACTGCCGCAAGGTAGAGTATTGGTCATGAGGCTAAAGTACGGCATCATTACTTCAGACATAGTTAAACCCAAAATTTATTGAATATGACCTGAGGGAGTATTATGCCCTTTCAGTCTCTGACGTATCAATTACTAATTTGTTCCATGACCAAAGGATGCCCAAAGTTTTTGTGTTTTTTTTTTTAAACATAAAAATAATTTAGAAAAAGTTAGTGCATAATAGTCTGGATTATAATTTCTTGCACACCAGACAAGGAAATCCGTGATTTTACCCTGGGATAGAAATTTATGTTCTGACCCTGTTGTTCCGACCCAAAATCGAATATAATCTTGTGTTTGATAAATGCACTGGTTGATTACGACCTCGTATGCGCTGTCGTTAAGGTTGACGTCACAGCACGTTGCAAGACGTCTATAAACATTCCTGCAGTGTCAACACAGTATGGCGGACGTTGGTAACCGAAGTGACTGCAACATAAAAAATCCGCGCTAAGAAATTGAAGGTATGCAAGAAAAAGAATCCAATATGGGTATGATGGGGGGGGGGAAGAAAAATCCGTCCCTCGGGATCACTGTCCGGCATCAATCAGCAAGCCTCGTGATGCCGGCGGACAGTGTCCCTCGGGACTGATTTTTCCATCCACCCCTCACACCCATATAAGGTTCTTATATTCTAGTATTTTGGGGTCATTGGTTTCACTGCGGAATTTAGACTTTAACTGACCGAAACTAGCTAGACTGGTACAGAAAAAAAATCCTGTGGACTCCATTGTTTTCATTTCTGTGTTGTAGCCCTTGCTTCCAAAGGATTACTCCTTTAAGAATATTTCAGAGAGTCAAAGGAGCTGTCTCCAGTAAAAAGGTACTCACTAGATCGTATTGGCCTTCTCAAAGATCTCAAAATAGGAAAGATGAAGTAAGTGATTGTTCAGGTAAAAAGGTCCCTGTAATGAGCATGCCTCTAAACCCAACTGCATATACAATAGAACTTCGATGGCTCGAACACCGACGGCTCGCTTACCATGGCTGAGTCGAACCCGTTTTTGAATCCCTAGGATATTCCTCTACATAAGAAGTAGTGTGAAATCATTAAGGAGATTTTGAATTTATCTTGCAAAAGTATGCTGTGTGTACTCATTAGAATTGCCTCGATGAGGCGATTCTAATGAGTACATATAGCATACACATGGATTATTCCTTTATCAGAACATGATAATTGTAGAAAATATTGACCGTATGGTATAGTCTCTCCTTACTAAAATTTGTAAAACGACAAAACCAGCCATAGGACTTTTGGGAACAGCGAAAACTCAGATATGTCTGCCTATCCTCATACATGCATATATCCCGGGTCTGATTTCACGGATTGGCAATCTGTAACTTTAGTGGAAAACCTGAAATAAATTAATTTCGCCACACCCATTTTTTTACAATCAATCAATAGATAGTGTGCTGTTATTTAATTCCTGTATATACACTTATTAATGGCAAATAGTGAATATCTACATCAGATGGCTTCTTTAGAAGCTTTTCCAGAAGCCATCGGATCTGGAGTTTCCTTCTTTGCAGGGCAAGGGTTAAGTTAAAATACAGGGTCCATTATACGAGAACACGCCTACATAATTTTGACCCTCTCATACCTCACGTTTATGTAGTAAAACTGGGGTTTAAGGGGGTATACATTATTTTTCTTATTTCTGCTCGAAAACATAGAATGTTAGTACTCGATAGAAACGCCTCGTTGAGGCGGTTCTATCGAATGCCCGCAATCTATGTTTTGAGCAGAAATAAGAAAAATATCACAATTTTTCATCGTAAAATTTCAAATTTTTGGCCAAAAAATTGGCAATGTGTTTGTATAGGCGTGTTTTCGTAATCCTTTATCATACAACCAGGATACAGTCAGGACAAAAAAGAAAAAAAACAGAATCTTACACTCGTAGTCGTTTCATATGAAATCCACAAAACTTGCCGGAGGCTCGTTTAATGTAATTCATCTGAAATGGTTATTAGTGTAAGAACTTCTGTTCATCACACCAGGGCCCAGAAGTTCAAAACTAACGAATTCGTTAATCGTTAAAACTTTGAATTGGCAAATATGCTTATATTTCTGCTGAAAAAAATGTAAACAGCTTTAGCGAATGCAAAAGCTGCTTACATTTTTTTTCAGCAAAAATAACAGTATATTAGATATTTTACTTGCTAGAACACATAATAAAGAAACCACCAACGAGCTCGTTTATCTAAAGATGCTTTGAACACCTAGTCCCAGATTGCTTTGCAGGCCTGTCAGAATCTTCATTTTGATCACATTTCTTTTTCTCTTATGCAATGCAACAGCTCAGTTATTATTATGAATACAAAACCTCAACGGAAACAGCTGATTTGTAATAAAAGAAATAGTTTATGGATTTAGTTATCCGATATAACAGCTTTTACAACACACTGAGTATCAAAAGAGACCAAGAGCAGCCTATTTTTTTTTTCTTCTTTGCAATTAGCCATTAACCTTTATCCTGCTGTAGGCGACAAGCCCTATCTTTGCAAACAGTGTAGATCCAGATCAGATGGCTTCTGAAGAAGCCATCTGATCAGGATCTACTCTGTTTGACATTCAGTTTATGAATATGTATAAATAAATTGTATGAGGTAATCTGATTGGTTCAAAGTCAGAAATGGGTGTGGCTTAATTGAATATTCAGCATGTTAAAGGTTAAAACGCTAAAAGTTGTCTTTTTGTGATGTTTGTTCACTTTGGCAGTGGAAACAAGTTAGTTGATAAGGTCCGTTAATAATGAATTAATACAGGGATGTATCGATCAGGCTTCATATATGGTAGTTCCATTCACTCCTGTGATATCGCAAATCACCCAATACCGGCATTGACTAGTAACAACGGTTGATACAGTGAGATTATTAAAGCCAATGTATTACATATTGAATATGATTGGTTTGTACTTATTAAATATTTATTAAATGGACGATGTGATAAATGAAAAGAAATGTTATTATGATATTTTTTCATTGTGGTCATGCGGAAATCAATATTACATGTTGCTTTTAATGGAAATAATTCCGAATCAAACGTGCTTACGTAATTGGAGTAGTTTGGGACGCTTGCCTAATATTTTCGAATATATAATGGTACGGAATAAGTAATATGCATCAGGAATAATATGGTTCGTGACGTCATGGCAAGGAATCTGTTCTTAACTGTTGCATGGTCTTGTATGATCCTACCAGAACTATGCATTACACCTGTTGTTACACAAGAACCGTTCGAGCTTAATATAGGTAAGTTACATCAAGCATGCATTTTACATTTGGTTGTTTGATTTGAAGTTTAACGTCCCCGTCAACACTTTAAAGGTCATTTTGGAGAGGTTGCTTCCAATTTTGTGGGACTTTTACCCGACATTGAGATGAAATGACATCTCAAGCCCTGCCGCCAAATGAATCCAATAAGGTTTTTAAGCATGGACGGCCCGACTCGCACCGCATTGCCTGGACAGGCTTAGATCATCTAAGCGGTTTACCAGTACTCGTTTGCGGTCGGTTTCAGATCTGCGTGAAAGCATCATGCAGCCCATCTATTTCTTCAAGCCCCGATGGGCGGGGGCTAATGTATTTTACATTGAATCTACATTGTGTTACGTATTTCATTCCAAGTACAGTGAAATGCCGCTATTAACACCAACTAAAATTAGGACTAATTCTACTTTATAAAGCTTATTTTGAAGGGTCCACTTAATTTTTCTTTGTATTTTCTGCCTTCAATGTCCTCTGGTCAGGGACCATCTTTGGGACTGTTCAAAAGTGGTCTTCAAGACCACTTTTGAACATTCCAAAAGGTGGTCTTAATACAGGAATTGTACTGTACACTGAAATCTCAATGAACATCACGTTGACAAGTCCGTAAAATGAACACCCCCTTAAACCCCACTTTATATATAGAAAACTGGGGTTTAGGGGGGCTATACATTGTTTTTCTTATTTCTGCTGCAAGACATAGGTTCTGGGTACTTGTTAGAACCGCCTCGATAAGGCGGTTCTAACGAGTACCCCAAACCGATGTTTGGAGTATAAATAAGAAAAATACCAGATATTTTTATCAGAAAAATGGCCGTTTTTGAGGTATGCAAGAGTACGCTTTCTTGCACACCAGACAGGCAAATCCGTGATTTTACCCTGGGATAGAAATTTATGTTCTGACCCTTGTGTTCTTACCCCAAATCGAATATTCTAGCGTGTTCGCTAAAATACACTGGTTGAATACGACCCAATATGCGCCGTCGTTAAGGTTGACGTCATGCACGTTACGTAACGTCACTAAACATTCCTGCAGTATCATCACAATATGGCGGACGCCGGTAACCGAAGTGACCTAAGCATTACAAATTCTCTCTAAGAAATGGAAGGTATGCAAGAAAAAGAATCCTATATGGGTGTGAGGGTCGGATAGAAAAATCCGTCCCTCTGGATCACTGTCCGGCATCACTCGGCAAGCCTCGTGATGCCGGACAGTGACCCTCGGGACGGATTTTTCCATCCACCCCTCACACCCATATAATATTCTTATATTATCAAACGGGTGTGTCATCGTAAGGTAGACACTTTACCTTAAATGTTCATAACGACAGTACACCCTAGTGATAAAATGGTGTTTCTTACTTACATGTCTGTCCATAACTGGCCTTTTTTTTTCAGATTAAAATATTTTATTTAATTTTTCCTTATTTCTAGTCCAAACTTAAATCACGTTAAGAAGTCCGTGTTATGAATACTCCTCTAAACCCTAAAATATATAGAGAAAAGTGGGGGTGACGGGGGTATACATTTTTTCTTTATTTCTGTTGTAAGAAAAAGGTGGCGGGTACCCGTTATAATCGCTTCAATGAGGCGGTTCTTGCGAGTAGCCTCAACCTATGTTTGGAGTAAAAATTAAAAAAAAATATCACAAATTTTCATCAGAAAAATGTCCGTGTTTGAGATAGGAAAAAAATACGCTAAGCCTCACGGGTGTGTTATCGTATGGATTGTGGAGGTGGTTCTTACGAGACCCATAATCTATATTCTTGAGCATGAATAAGGAAAATGACGTCACTATTTTTTTCGATATAAACCTGGGTCTGAGGTTAGAAACATTTTTTTCATGCTCAACTCGCTTGAGTATGAACTTTGTCCTCCTCAACAATTGTTGGCATTTTAAAATTTATGAGCAGGACAAATAACATGCTGTGCTAATTTGAGCAAGAAACGTGTCTCTATCTTTTGCATTTTAACCTGGTGCGAGTCGGACCACTCCATGAACTCTAGATATTTCCTTGTGCGGTAGGGCTTCGGATGCCATTCATCTCAATTTCGGTTAAAAGTCCCACAAAATCGGAAACGACTCCTCAAATGACCTAAATAGTGTTGACGGTGACGTTAAACATCACCATAACAAGGGTATACAGTCGAACTTCAATGGCTCGAACACCTTTGGGGCCTCGAAAATCTGTTCTAGACAGGGGTAGTTCGAGCCACTGAGGTTACTGTCAGGCGGCATAACGAGATACTTTTAGACATCTTTTCGGTGTTCTATAATGAAAATATATGCTGTGTGGACTCATTAGAATCGCCTCATCGAGGCGATTCTAATGAGTACACACAACATAGATTTGCAAGATAAAAGACCAAAGTCTCCTTAATTATCCCCCACTATTTCTTATGTAGAGGATTTCGCTTGGGGCTCAAGAATGGGTTCGACAGAGCCAACGGTGTTCGAGCCATCGAAGTTCTACTGTATATTAAATTTCCTTGTTCTGTTCGGCTCTTAGCTAGTGGTACCTGTTAGAATTGCCTCGTATTATTAAAGTTGTTTTATCAAGCACATGCAATCTATATTTGAAGTATAAATAAGAAACAGCTCACGGATGGTCAACGGATAATTGTCATACTTAAACATATGAGGGAATGGGTGTGCTTTCCTGCTGAAATACGGTCATGTATAGGTCAACTTTGTAAACATTAGGCTAAACAGCAAAGATCTAGAAAAGAAAAAAAGTCACCGAATGCTATAGCTCCGTTCCGATTAAAAAGTCCTGGTTCTAGCGATATTCGTTGGCTGTGCATGAGTCGTGGAATACTTATATCCTTCCTCTAGTGGATCGGCTAATGTTTACCCTCTAATGTCCATTTCCCCCATATAATTTGGTGTTCACAACAGTGTTCAATACACAAATTTTAGGCGCCCCCCGCCCATAGGGGCTGGAAGAAATATATGGGCTGCATGATGCTTCCACGCAGAGCTGAATCCGGCCCGCACACTAGTACTGGTAAACAGCTTAGATGATCTAAGCCTGTCCAGGAACCGCGGTGCGAGGCGGACTGTCCATGCTAATAAACCCTTTTGGTTTCATTGGGCGGCAGGGCTTGAGATGTCTTTTCATCTCAATGTCGGGTAAAAGTCCCACAAAATTGGAAGCAACGTCTCCAAAATGACCTTTACAGTGTTGACGGGGACGTTAAACCTCAAATCAAACAAACAAATAAACGTGATTCTTCAAAAAAATTGTCTTGTTTATCAATAAATTATTCATTGCCTACAATGTACAATGTACCTATAGATCTATATTAAAAGCTTAGAAGTGCTCCATAAAATCGAGGAACATGCACATGTAACACTTGCCACCAGCAAGCTAACCTATACTTGGGTGCCGTCGATCGTGTTGCATCTAATATCATCATCACCCTGTTTGTGCCTAATGGAATCTTCCTTCTTATATATAATAGGAGTCCATTCCAAAATTAAGGGGTGTAAGGTTGTCTTATCTTCAAAATTTACTTGGAAAATGGCCTAACTATTCTATACGAAACAGTGTAGGCCCTGATCAGACGCCGCGTTCTGCGGCGTCTGATCTGGGCCTGCACTGTTTTCCAATTACCCGTTTTGGGGTTTCAGGTAAAAAAAAGGTTAAGGGAATGGCGTCATGCGAAAAAAGATATGCACCTGTTTCGTTTGTTTGAATCGAAGTTTAACGTCCCGGCAACACTTTTAGGTCATTTTGGGGACGTTGCTTCCATTTTAATGAGGCTTTTACCAGACATTTAGATGAAATGATCTCTCAAGCCCTGCCGCCCAATGCGACCTAAAGGCTTATATGCACTGGACGGTCTGGCTAACATCACTTTGCCTGGGCAGGGTTAGACCTTCAAAGCGGTTTACCAGTACTCAAGTGTGGTCAGTTTCAACTCTGCGTGGAAGCACCATTCAGCCCAATCTATTTCGCCAAGCCCCGATGGGCGGGGCCATGCGGAAAAATGTATGCATCCATACGTACTCTGATATAATGCATATTTAGAGCGGACGGCTTAGAGGCTAAAACGCAAAAATATTTACATATGATAAAAGACTTGTATTGGTGTTGGGGTATCGAAGAACGCTCGCTTTTCAACTCGGGACAATATCCATTTCAGTCTTTTTAATGACAGATTCCTTCTGTCATTCTTCGTCGTGCTGCATGTTTACAATTTTAACGTCCGCACTTCCGGCTTCCACTACTTTTGAAATATGACTCCGCACAAATAGTCCGTTGTTTGTTGACTTTTCATGCTCGCTGTCTCAAAACTAATTTCTCGTGGCATTATTTCCGCATTTTGATTACATGTTTTGTTTCATTTGTAATCAAAATACAAAAATGATCTTTCTTAAATTGCAAACAAAACGGGAAAAGTTAATTGAATATGCATAAGGAAAGTTCCCATTTTATACAGACGACCGCATAAAGGGTCATTGGCGAATCTTGGAGGCGGCGTCTAACCACGGCCTTCACTGCGGGCTTCACTGTTGTCGAAAGTTAGCCCATTTTTTTCCTAAATTAATTCCTTTATTTCTAGCTGACGCTCCTTAATTTTGAACCGGGATTTCGAAATGAAATCTTCGTCAGATAAGTGATAATATTACATTCAGTACAAAATGGGTTATGATTAATTATATATCAATACGCCATTAAAGTACCTTTGCATATTTTTAGAAAAGAAAAAAAAACAATATGTATAGAGCTACAATCAGTGCACACCATTTAAGTATCTAGATATAAACATTGAAAAATAAAGAAAATAGACCGTATAATAAGCTGTATTTAACTTTTGATTATCGGCCAAGCCGTTTTGTCTGGTCCTGACCCGCACACAACAGTTACAGGCCAGGTTAAGATTTTACCCCTTCAACCCACGAGTTTCTCCAGTTGACTCTTCAGTCACTGAATTTGTACGCGTCCATTCTACACATGTAAATTGGGTGTCTAGTCAATAGTCGTCAACAGCATGTCAAACCATGTAGAACAGAATGCGATGTATCATTATGAGCCATCTCACCAGGTTCTACACTGTTTGCATCTGTAGGTATCTGTACTTGGCTATAAAGGGCTGAAAGGGTACAGACTCATAACACTTACATGACCTAATTAAATGCGAAGTACGTGACGCTAGAAACTTCACCGTACGGTAGCAACCTAGACTGGAAACAGTCCATTCATTTAATCATTTCACTTATAAGAATAATCTTATTAATTTTAACCCAGCTCAAAAGCAATGACTTCCATCCCATAGCACCAAATGAAAGTTTTGGAGATCAGAAAGTATTAGAGAGGAGAAATAAATGCATTGCTAATTCAATGGAGAAGATGTTGGTTAAACTTTTGGACTGATTCCAGTCTAGGTAGCAACCCAGCAATAATATACTCCTTACAGTTATCACTGTCCAATTCTGTTGTATAGGTCTAAATAACTGAATATGTAAGCACAATGTTGTGATAAATAATTAGTCACATGCCGCAAAACTTCAAACATCGCACAAAAAGTGTTTTCCTTTATTGTAGCGCACGACATAAGGCAGGTTCTTGACTGAGCCATGAAACACATCTCAGTCAACAAGTGTAAGCTTTTACAAGAAAGTTGCGGCTACGCTTGGTGTTGTCATAAAACTGGCAACTATCCCAGCAGGCACATGACGTAATTGTGACGTCAAATCAACATGGACGCAACGTCATGACGTTGCATCGACGTTGATTTGACGTTGCCCTAGCGACGTGTGCCTGCTGGGTAGTCATTTGCATGTTGTTTTATTTATAATGTCCAAGTAAAACGGTGATGAAAGTGTATAACAGCCGATTCACCTCAGTTTTGTGAATCAAACTAAAAATCAGCACTCCAGCGCCATTGTCCTTATCACTAAAGAAAGTAAATCTGAATTTTTCCCAGAATCTGTCATTTCAGCGCCTTTTGGCGCTTTGATTTCCTCTTAGTGGTTTAAATTTACTTACTTGTTTTCTGTTGTGCCTCACCGACTGAGTTTGAGCCGAAATTTATATATAGTTTAACAATATTTAAACCCATTATGAGGATTACGTGCAGATTCGCCTGAGCTTTTGTTGCTAGCAGACATGTAGATACGGGAGTGCAGTAGCTCAGTGGTAAGTGTACTTGCCTTTGATGCTAGAGGCCCGAGTTCGATTTCCGGCAGCGATAACAAATTCTGGTGTCTGAACATGCTCCACTGGCAGGGATGAATGTCATAAAATGCATCGTGCTTCGGATCGGGACGTTAACTGGAGCCCCCCCCCACCCCCCCGCCCCACCCCATACCGTAATTACATGATTACTGTGTAGGCTTTCATCTTGCAAACCTGGAGTGTATGTAATGTACACCTGCGGGTAATGGTCAAATGTGACCGATCGCAGACTGGTAAAAAGAAAGAAAGAAATCTTGTGGTACCGGTAGTTTCATGCAAGAAGTAATGTGACTAGCAATATTTGACGACGGTGCATGAGTTGAGGAATGCTAAGGACCTGGTTAATGTTTACCCTCTAATGTTCATTTCTCCTGTATAATTTAGTGTTTACAACAGACTTCAATACACAGATTTTAGACCACAGTCACACTGTCCCGTACTGAGGGCTAGGTTTTAGTGCATTTTGTTTTATAAAAATGTAACAGAAAGGCCATAAACATAAATATAAACGTAATAAAACGTAGTGAAAACGAATCACATACGGCTATATATGGCTACTTAGGCCTCATTCAAGTATTGGGGACCAGGTTTTACTGTGTATTTTTAAACGCAGCAGAATGGCAGTAATCGTGGTAAAACGTAGCACTTACGGCTAAACATGACTACATACGTGACCCAGCTACGTTTGCTTTTAGAATTTCAAAACATACGTGGCATTTAGATATACGTAGCGTATACCTTGCAGAAACACGTAGTTAAACGTCAAAAACGTATTAAACACTATACATGTACCTGGAGGTCCATATTACCTTATGCATTACCCATGGTTTATGTTTTGCTACGTTATATTCTACGTTTTATAACGTTTCAGTAGGTTTTGATAGGAACGCAATACGGCGCAAAAATAACGTAGCCCAATACGTGACCGTGTGACTGCGGCCTTAACATGATGAGTAAGAAGGCACAGCAAAACACGTGCGACAGAGGTTTTACACTTGCGGTAATTCCATATAAAATTCATGAAACTAGCCTTATTTAATTTAACATGACAACGAGGGTAAGATTCTGTTAATCGTTTGATTTCATCGCGATAACAAGTCCTAGTGATGAACGCCCCTTTAGACCCCACTTTGTATAGAGAAAACTCGGGTCTGCGGCAGTAAACAATATGTTTTCTTATTTCTGCCCAAGGACATAGGTTCTGAGCCACACCCTTTGTTTGGCATATACAAAGAAAATATATTACAAGTGTTCATCAGAAAAATAACCATTTTTGAGATAATACAGAATGTACTAAGTCACAGGTTGTGTTATCGTTTGTTTGATTTTAGGTTTAACGTCCCCGTCAACACTGTAAAGGTCATTTTGGAGACATTGCTTCCAATTTTGTGGGACTTTTACCCGACATTGAGATAAAATGACATCTCAAGCCCTGTCGCCAAATGAAAACAATAGGGTTTATAAGCATGGGCGGTCCGACACTCACACCGCTTTACATGGGCAGGCTTAGATCCTCTAAGCGGTTTACCAATACTCGCGTGTGGGTCAGATTCAGCTCTGCGTGGAAGCATCATGCAGCCCATCTATTTCTTCAAGCCCCGATGGGCGGGGGCCGCTTGTGTTATCATAATGTTAAATCAGATTTCACTGACCATTCCAAGGTGGTTCTTCTGTCGCGGTTTATATTTGTTGTGGCTTGTTTTTGAGTGTGTGTATCGCTTATATCATTTTGTTTGGTAGCTAATAGGCCATTTTGTGGGAAAGTGACTGTCCTTTTGGCTTTCCGCTATTGATGTTTCCGTTAGGGTCTAGTTATTTCATGTTTGTGTTTCTTTCCCTTTCGTGTCTCTGATGGGAGCTGTGGGTTAATTGTATCGAGTCCTGATCATTGCCTTCACTTCTGTTTTATTACTATTATTATTTATTAAAAAAGAAGTTTGGGAAACATTGGGTTGCCACGGATGGCGTAATGACGTTTCACGCAGGTGAATATGTGCTTTACATTGTGGTTATTATCTTTTTATGGCACTGCTTTATCCACCAAGCGTATGATAAACTGCTGCGACGAAAGTATCAAAATAGACCAGTGGAATTGTACACAATGTCTAAATGCGGAGGAGACCTTTGTAAATGTTTAATAAGATTCGCCGGAAATGTAAAATATTGTCTGACAGATAGCAAAGTTCCCTGTCCGAATTCACGGATATAAACATATATCTGGCTGATTGAAATGGCAAACTATAACAACGCCATAGCAATATCCACAAAATGGCACGCAATTCAAACACCGTTTTAATTTTAGAAACCTGCTTGCAATCTGATTAGTACGGAGCCCAGGAAGGGACATGCAATTTTTGTTTTAATACATGTATGTTGTGCGAACAAGATATTAAGTTGTGCGAACAAGATATTATCTTGTGCGCACAGCTTAATATCTTATGCGCACAATATATTTTCTTGTGCGCACAACATAGATCTTGTGCTAACAACACAATATCTTATGCGTCTGATTAAATTGTGCTAACAAGAAAATATATTGTGCGAACAAGATATTAAGCAGTGTGAACAAGATATCATCTTGTGCGAAAGTGTGCGCACAAGATATTATGTTGTTCGCACAAGATATTAAGTTGTGCGAACAAGATGATATCTTGTCCGCACAAGATAGTATGTTGTCTGCCCAAGATCTATGTTGTGCGAACAAGATAATATGTTCTGCGACCAAGATAATAACTTGTGCAAACAAGATAATATATTGTGTGCACAGTATATAATGTTGTGTGAACAAGATATTATCTTGTGCGCACAAGATAATAACTTGTGCGCACAAGATATTATGCCGTTCGCACAAGATAATATCTTGCGCGCATAAGATATTATCTTGTTATCACAACATATTAAAGTAAATTGCTTGTCCCTTCCAGGGTTCCGTAGATATGAGTAGTATATGATCCGCGGTGTCAATAATGGCACCGTTCAGCAACTACAACTGCAGCATCTGTTTTGCCTGCGCACAGACTGACGTACAGCAGCAAATGTTCTGATCGGCGATCAGTGACTACAAAAGATCTCAAGGACAGATGTGGAACAAACGGCAACTATTTGTCGAACTGTCAATGATGTATCTTCTCCAGTGGAACATGTCATATTGCTAGTTTTGATGTATGTCGTCTCAATTAAGATTTACTACACAATCCAGTGACATTGCGTTTCCCACAAATTTTCAAACTCTTGACTGGCATGCTTCCAAACTGTATGATTTCCAAGAAAGACATCTATACAGTAGAACTTCAACGGCTCGAACACCTTTGGGACCTCGAAAATCGGTTCGAGACTGGGGTAGTTCGAGCCACTGAGGATTACTGTCAGGAGGCATAACGGGGTACTTTTGGACATATTTTCGGTGTTCTGTAATGAAAATGTATGCTGTGTGTACTCATTAGAATCGCCTCATGGAGGCGATTCTAATGAGTACACACAGCATACATTTGCAAGATAAAAGACGAAAACCTAAATTACCTCGCACCATTTCTTATGTAGAAGACGTCCCTATAGGGCTCAAGAACGGGTTCGACTCAGCCATGGTAAACGAGCCATCGGTGTTCGAGCCATCGAAGTTCTACTATATTTCGAAGATATATTTTCCAAAAATGTTCGTAACCTGCACAGGGCTCAATTATATTTATTGAGTGTAATAACCAACAAGGAAGGAATATATGATACTTCGAAATTTTATTAACCCATATATCCCATTTTGGGACATTGGCAGACAGTGCAGACCGAGATCAGACGCCGCAAAACGCGGCGTCTGATCTGGCTCTACACTGTTTGCTGAAAGTACATACCGTTTTGCAATACTCACCGCTAACGCAACAAAACTGGCACCACTATAATTGGAAATGGACCACTCCAAACTTATTAGATGAATGAGTCCATTGTCATATAAGGGTTAACTCGAACACTGATGGCTCGTATACCATGGCTGAGTCAAACTCCTTCTCGAGACCCAAGATAGACTCATGAATTCTTGAAGGCTGCAAATGCTCTGATCAGCCCTTTGCTTACCGGCGATCATTGACTACAAATATTCGCTAGGAAAGATGTGGAGCAAACTGCAACTATCTGTTGAACTGTCAATGATGTTGTCGAGTCCTCACCTTTGTTTCGTCTTTGTCGTTGTTTGATTTTTGTGTTCTCTGCGATGTTGCACTACTTCATGCGGACTGAACAAATTATTTGTTTAAATCGCGACAGAAATAAGGGTGAAGATTATGGCAGCGTAAAATCGATCGAAGCCCGCAGCTATTCTGTCGCGTTTTCTTTTTATTAGGGTTTGTCTTTGAGTGTCTGTATCGCGTATACCTTTTTGTTTTGGATAGCCAATTGGCCTTTTTGTGGCAAGTATCTGTCCTTTTGGCTTTCGGCTATTTGGTGTTTCCATTAGGGTCTAGTTGTTCCGTGTTTGTGTTTCTTTCCCTTTGGTGTCTCTGATGGGAGCTTTGGGTTAATTGTATCGATTCCTGATCATTGCCATCGCTTCTATTTTCCAAAACGCCAGACACTTGCTTTTGGTTGATTATTAAAGAAGATGCTTCTCTCCTGTCAGATTCTTCTCACATCTTTTCTCGAAAATGTACGTTGCGTGTATACATTAGAATCGCCTCGATGAGGCGGTTCTAACGAGCCTTAATTAAATGGAAGTTTGATAGGGTACCCATGCATTTCCTCCTATTATGTCTCCTGACCTGACGCAAGGATTAACCATCCCGAAAACACGCCTATATAATTTTGACCCCCTTGAACCCCGCTTTTATATAGTAAAACTGGGGTTTCCGGGGGTATACCTTTATTTTTCTTATTTCTTCTCTAAAATATAGATTTTGGGTACTCGTAAGAACCGCCTCGATGAGGCGGTTCTAACGAGTGCCCACAATCTATCTTTTGAGCAGAAATAAGAAAAATATCACAATTTTTCATCATAAAATTTTCATTTTTTCGGCGATAAAGGTGGCAATGTATTTGTATAGGCGTGTTTGCGTAATGCCTCAGTGGCTCGAACTGCCCTATCTCGAACATATTTATATTGTGCCAAATCTGCTCGAGTGATTGAAGTTCCACTATATAAATTTGTCTAATAAACCATTTATTGTGTTAAATTTGTTATCCTTTTTGAGACGATTGTCAATAGACTCAAAATGCTGCTCGCCCACGCTGTTGTTGTGCATGTGATTTTCTCTGACTGACACAATTAAACCGTGTACAAATAAAAGGCTTTATGTATTAGAGTTGCTGCTTTTTTTTTTTTTTTTTTTGGTTGTTGTTTTTTGTGTGTTTTGTTGTTGTTGTTTTTTAAGTCGATTTTTCATCTTTTTTTTTTTGTCGCGAGTTTCGGCGATAACACTTTTTTTGGTCAGCACATCCAACGAGATATTTGTTTGCTTGTTTGTTTGATTTGAGGTTTAACGTCCCCGTCAACACTGTGAAGGTCATTTTGAAGACGTTGCTTCCAATTTTGTGGGACTTTTACCCGACATTGAGATGCAAGCCCTGTCGCCGCGGTTCCTGGACAGGCTTAGATCCTCTAAGCGGTTTACCAGTACTGGCGTGCGGGCCGCATTCAGCTCTGCGTGGAAGCATCATGCAGCCCATATATTTCTTCAAGCCCCTATGGGCGGGGGCGGAACGAGATATTTGTAGAGGAGAAGCTCTGCAAATTTCTCAAAACCCTAAGTTCTATGAGTCGCCCCTGTCTATTGGGACTTGTAAAAATAGACTTGGCTGCATGGTGCTTCAACACAGAGCTGAAACTGACCACACATGGGGACTGGAAAACTGATTAGAAGAACTAAGCTTGTCCAGGCAAAGTGGTGCGAGTCCGACCGTCCAATATATAAGCGTTTTGGTTCCATCAGGCGACAGGACTTGAGATGTCATTTGAGCCCCGCCAAGCGAATTTGTGTGTTCGAGCATTCCGTCATTACAAATTTTAACTGCGCATGCCCAGCCATTCAGAGGGGCCTGGGATATGGCTTTCTGTCTATAGGTTCCTCTTGATTCACTGCTTGTATGAGCGAGCAGCGAAGGTTCTGGTGAGACTGCGCGGATGCGCAGGCTCGCCTGAACCTTCGCTGCTCGCATAAGCGATAAGTACCAAAATCGCTTGACGGGGCCCATTTCATCTTAATGTCAGGTAAACGTCCCATAAAATTGGAAGCAACGTCTCCAAAATGACCCAAATAGTGCTAAACCTCAATTCAAACGAACGAACAACTAAGTTTTATGTTTATATCATAATAATGGAAATAATGCAAATATCGGTTCGTTTGCATTTGCAAGTATGTTCTTCGCTCTCAAGGGATACTTTCTTGTTTTATTGATATCCTAAGTCTTCTATCACAACACTTTCCGGATTTCAAAACACACTGGCGTTAAACTTGCATGTCAGTTACATGTACAACTATCATGCATGTCTTTAAAAATCATATTTTCTTAAATAATCTGCGATATTCACTGACTTCTGCAGACGTATGAGGCTGCACGGACGAGTACCCAAAGAACTAGGTTCATGCTCTTGTACCACCATTGTCTTTGAGTGTGTATATCGCTTATATCTGTTTTTGTTTTGGATAGCCAATTTGGCCATTTTGTGGGAAAGTAACTGTCCTTCTGGCTTTCCGCAGTTGCCGTTTCCATTAGGGTCTAGTTATTTCATTTTTGTGTTTCTTTCCCTTTTTTATCTCTGATGTGAGCTGTGGGTTAATAATATCGATCCCTGATCATTGCCTTCATTTCTATTCAGATAAGAAATAAGAAAAAATATAACTTAGCTGACCTCACTTACCCCTACCTCCTTCCCTAAAAAAATGTGAAATTGACAGCCATGGTGCCCATTTATAAAGGCATTTGTAAAAGTGATGGAATGTTGCAGAAAGCATTGTTAGCCTTGTAGAAATTTTATAGGTGGCTACTTATTCAGTTTGAATGAGTCTGTGGGTTAAAGGGAATGGATACACCTTTAGGGGAGGCAACTTGTTCAAAAGTATTTTTGTCTCCCATGACAATAGGGGTCAACTCTTAAAGAAAAGAATTTTCTCCTGAGGAGCAAATTCTTTCCTTTTATAGTAGACCCCTTTTTCAGTGGGACAGGGCTTATAGGAAAGCGAACAGGAAGTCCAGAAAGTTGCCTCCCTTTGAAAAATGGCGGCAGAATCTGACACGTGTTCCTATTCCCATTTAATGAGCGTAACAAAATTAAAGAGGGGTAATGAAGATAAACTTGGGATTATGATATTGTTTTCTTATTTCTCCATAAAACGTTCGTTTTTGTACTTGTAAGAATAGCCTCATTGAGGCGATTTTAACTAGCACCCATTACATATGTTACTAATATGGAAAAGGGAAAATTACCCCCCCCCCATTATTCATATATATCACTTTTACCCGACAATGACATCTCAAGCCCTTCCGCCAAAACGAACCACAAAAGTACGACTCTTATCACTCTACATGGGGCAAGCTTAGACCTTCTTAGTGGTTTACGACTACTCGTGTAGTCGGTTTCAGCTTTGCAGTGAAGCATCGTCTAGCCCTATCTATTTCTCTAAGCCCCGACGTGCAGGGGCTTCCAAGACCCTTGTACAGATACCATGAATGAGCCGACCCACTGAAATCCTACGCGCATGTACAGCCATCTAACGGGCTAGATGCATGACATCTTGAGCGAAGCTTCCTCAGCGTCATTTCACATTTTTCAACACATTACGAAAACAAGCTTATTCATATTCATGTACATTATGAAAACAGGCCTATAGAAAATACAGTGTAAACTTTACCTCCGAAAAATCGATATTTAGATGAGAAATTGTGATATTTTTCTTATTTCTGTTCAAAATGTAGATTGTGGGTACTCGTTAGATCTAACGAGTAGCTACAATCTATATTTTAGACAGAAATAAGAAAAATAAGGTTTATCCTTGTAAACCCCAATTCTGCTATATAATAGTGGATTCAAGGGGGTCAAAATCATATAGGCTTGTTTTCGTGATGATTCATATGCATGTATATTGAAATTCTGCCACCAAAAATTTAAACTTTTCAGATAAAATTTTCTGAAATTTTTCTTAGTTCTATATTTTTGAGCAGAAATAAGAAAAATAATGTATACCCCTGAAAACCAAAGTTTTACTCATAATCACTTATAAAAGAAACAGAGGGGTTCAAGGGGCTCAAAATTATATAGGCGTGTTATTTTTTTTTTTATTTTTTTTTTTGTGCAAAATTAAGAAAAATAAGGTTTACCCCAGTAAACCCCAATTTACAGGGGTAAACCTTAGTTTTCTTATTTTTGCTCAAAATATAGATTGTTGGTACTCGTTAGAACCACCTCGATGAGGCGGTTCTAACGTGTTCCAACAATCTATGTTTTGAGCAAAAATATGAACAATATCAGATTTTTTTTTTTATATTTTTATCCGGAAATTTTCCTTTTTCGGTGGCAAAATCTTCCATTACAGTTGTATAGGCGTATTTTCGTAATGAGGGCGATACATTCCGGAGTAGCCCCCAGTTTCAAATATAGCAATTGACTTATATGTAAATTATGAACTTATTCCACATGTTGCCTTGTGCTGTATACGTGCCTTCACGTCGCTAGTAGCTAATTTTTTTTTCAGGATAATTGGTTCTAAGTAGCAAATATAGTCTGTCTATTTCGCCTAATCTGTCAATTAAAAGAAGATATACTGCTACATGTTGCCATGCTTACGTAAGCAAAATTGCCACTGTTTTATCTCCCACATAATAGGGCATGGGTCTAAGGACTGCAAAATCTGATGGAAGACCTCTATTCAGACTGTGTTATTGCGTAGGTTCAAAGGAAATAAATCCACGTTGTAAGCGAAATCTACGCAAACCGGGAAGGGAAATGATTTTTTTTTTATTTTATAAGTTGTGCGCACAAGATAATATCTTGTCCGCACAAGATATTACCTTGTCCGCACAAGATAATATCTTGTCCGCACAAGATAATATCTTGTCCGCACAACTTCCAAAGGTCTATGTTGTGCAAACAAGATAATATGTTGTGCGACCAAGATAATATCTTGTGCGCGCAACATATTATGTTGAGTGAACAAGATCATATCTTGTCTGCACAAGATAATATCTTGTGCGCACAAGATAATATGTTGTCCAAACAAGATAATATCTTGTCCGCACAAGATATTATCTTGTGCGCACAACTTATAAAAAATAAAAAATCATGTCCCTACCCGGGTTCCGTACATTCTACAAAGGAATACCGCTCTCTCATTTCACTTAAAGAATTATCAAGTGACATTGCGGAATACGAATGTGCGCGTAGAAATACCAATAAGCATATGAGCTATGCATTATGATTACTTACCCGTGCGACATAGTGCATTTTTCACATCTCCAAAATGGCTACTTTCCTGATAAAAATCCATGATATTTTTCTTATAAATGCTCAAAACACAGGTTGTGGGTGCTCGTTAGAACCGCCTCAACGAGTACCCACAACCCATGTCTTGGAGCAGAAATAAGATAAATATTGTGTACCCCCGTAAACCCCAGTTTTCTCTATATGAAGTGGGTTTTAGAGGGGTTTTCACGGACTTGTTCACGTGATGGCCAAGCAAAACGTTCAGAGCATTACGAAAACACGCCTATTCAAATATATAGAAAATTTTACCACCAATTTTCATTACGCAAACACGCCTATACAAATACATTGCCACCTTTATCGCCGAAAAAAATGAAAATTTTATGATGAAAAATTGTGATATTTTTCTTATTTCTGCTCAAAATATAGATTGTGGGTACTCGTTAGAACCGCCTCATCGAGGCGGTTCTAACGAGTACCCACAATCTATATTTTAGAGCTTTACCCCCGGAAACCCCAGTTTTACTATACAAAAGTGGAGTTCAGGGGGGTCAAAATTATATAGGCGTATTTTCTTGATGGCAGATAAACTTTCTGATATTTTTAATATTTTTGCTCAAAACATAGATTGTGAATTCTCGTTAGAACCGCCTCGGTGCCGCTAGTAACGTTTTCGTTATGGTGAAGTTGTTTTATGTTGGTATGTCTATCCCTTTGGTGTTCAAGTCCTGGCCATTGCCTTTACTTGTATTCCAACGAAGACTCATATGAGACTACAGCAACCGGAATTTACCAAATGTCCATCATCGCCCGATTGCTAGAAGCTTTTCGGTAAGCTACTCGCCTCATAACTCAGAGTAATAGGTTTGATTCTTCCAGGCTCCTTGAAGTATTTAAACCAAAGTTACATCTCCATTTGACCTTAGGTGCTTACTGTAGTTTTTAGACGGTACGCAACACACACACACACACACACACACACGCACGTACGCACACACACACACACACACACACACACACACACACACACACACACACATGAGAACATGTCATTTTCTAGGTGTCGCTGTCCTTATTTTCAAGGAATGTGATGACGTAACAAATCTTTTGCATTTACAAAGATACCAGACAAAGTGCTCTTGATACTAATTACCTATCAGATATCGGCCGACAGAAAGTGTCGTTTTCATATTCAGAAAGCTGTCGTGTTTAACACCTTAATTTATGTTCTAGTCTGGAAAATATACTGTATGCCATTAATTTTGCAAAACACTGGTACTACTGTGCCGATAGTTAATACATTGTCCCAGATTCAAAAGAAAGATATTCCGGAAAAGTGGTGATCCCAATAAAAAGGAAGGCCACCCAGGCGGCGCCCGCTGATCGGGGCTTGAAAAAAAAAATGCATGCTTCCACGCAGAGCTGAAACCGACCGCACACGAGTACTGGTGAACCGCTTAGATTATCTAAGCCTGTCCAGGCAAAGTAGTACGAGTCGGACAGTTCATGCTAATAAACCCTATTGGTTTCATTGGGCGACAAGGCTTGAGATGTCATTTCATCTCAATGTCGGATAAAAGTCCCACAAAATTGGCAGCAACGTCTCCAAAATTACATACATGTATAAAATGTGGACGGGGACGTTAAACCTCAAACAAACGACCAAACGCTCACCCAGGACAGGTCACGGTCAAAGAACATCTAAAGTCACCTTTACATGAAGGCACACGCAAAACAATCCGAGACGAAACATTAACCAACGATACAAAGACAATAAACATACATTTCACGATTTTGTTCTGCAGAATGAGAAACGTGTAACTCAGGTATTTAAGGGAAATGGATACACATCCAGGGGATGCAACTCCTTATCTTCATCAATGACATTGTAGACGATATTAACTCTTGTATACGGCTCTTCGCCGACGATACCAGCCTTTATATTATTGTAGACAACCCTATACATGCGGCTGATGAATTGAATGCAGACCTTGCCAAAATACATTCGTGGGCGACTAAATGGCTTGTATCTTTCAACCCAGCGAAATCTGACTCCATGGTATTATCACGGAAACATAATAAACCCCTTCATCCACCGCTTAACATGAATCAACAATTAATTAATGATGTGGACTTCCACAAACACTTAGGTCTCACCTTCTCAAAGGACTGTTCCTGGCACGAACATATAGAACTTGTTAAAGCAAAAGCATGGTTTCGCATAAATATTATGCGTATACTGAAATTCCAGCTTGATAGAAAGTCTCTTCAAACTATATTTATATCTTTTATAAGACCACTTTTAGAATACGCCAGTGTTGTTTGGGATAACTGCACTCAGCAAGAGTCAAACGACTTGGAAAAAATCCAAAATGAAGCTGCTCGTATTGTCACGGGAGCAACTAAACTTGCATCAATCCAATCACTTCTATCGGACACAGGGTGGGAAAGTCTTGCATCGAGAAGAGAAAAACACAAACTCATCCTATACTATAAGATGGTTAACAATATTACCCCCGAATACCTCTCTTCACTTGTACCACCAACTGTAGGCAGTATATCTCGATATAATTTGCGTAATGAGACAAACCTTCAGACAATCCCTGCAAGATCCCAGCAGTACTATAATTCATTTCTTCCTTCATCCACGCGAATTTGGAATAATCTTTCGGAAGATATTAAGAACTCACCGTCTGCAGCAACTTTTAAAAATAAACTTAATAATAATATTAACAAGCCCCCACAATACTACCAATCTGGTTCACGACTAGGACAAATATATCATGCTCGAATACGACTGAACTGTAGCTCCTTAAGCCAACACCTTTTTCAGAAAAATATTATTGACAGTCCTTTATGCGAATGTGGCGCAGTTGAGGACACTTCACATTTTTTCTTTATATGCAACCGTTTTGGACAGATCAGGCAAGAGCTGCTAAATAGAGTCTCGATATATTGTCAACCAACAGTAAATATTTTCTTATATGGTAGCACTGACCTGTCAGACGACCAAAATAAAGATATCTTCTCAGCAGTGCAAGATTACATATTAAAATCTAAACGCTTTTGATTTAGTTCGATCGACTGTTTATACCCATGCATCAACTTTAAAAGTAATTACCTCTGACCACATGTGTTTATATGGTATAACTAAGATAAGGAAAGTTTAGATACGCTACTTCCAAATGCGGGAACTCTTACACATATGTTGAACAGCATGAAATCCAGCTTTTTACAGGTTTTTTGTTGAATGTTGTCCATAACATAATGCCTTCTTAATTATTACAAAAAATGCAAGCATGTTCCACTCCCCGTGGAGCCCCTTCTAACTATCTGTTACATTTATGTTTAAACAGTTACAAAAGTGTGAGGAATTTCATAATTATTGAATGACAATTACAATAAGATTGTACATATAATAGTATTGCAAACACTTGGGATACAGATTCGAATAAGTCATTTGACTTTTTTCTGAATCCCATTTGTATAGTCATTGTACTGTAATCGTATTATATTCTGTTTTGTATACTTTTCATGTATTATGCAAATAAAATAAAGTTTAAACCAAGGGAAATGGATACACATCCAGGGGATGCAACTCCTTAAATAGTATTTGTGTCTCCCATGCCAATAGTGTCAACTCTTAAAAGAAAGAATTTGCTCCTGAGAGGAGCAAATTCTTTCTTTTAAGATTATAGACTAGAAATGCGTCCATAGGACACGGATGCCCCCGCCTGAAAATATGTCTGTTCGTATTCATCAATAGAAAGTTATTGACCGTGTTTAAGTTTTGGACCCTTTTTTCACGTTTGACCTCTAAGTATGACCTTGACCTTGGAGGTAAGGACCTTGGTTTTGTGTGAGGCAGATTGTCTCATGATGGCCAACATTTCTGCCAAATAATTTCAGAATCCATCCAGAGATAAGAAAGTTATTGACCGACCATTTTTTTTACCTTGGACCTCTAAGTATGACCTTGACCTTGGAGGTATGGATCTGGGTTTGCACGTGACACATCGTCTTATGATGGTTAATATTTCTTCAAAGTAATTTTAAAATCCATCCAGAAATAAGTAAGTTATTGACTGTGTTTAAGTTTCGGACCCTTTTTTTACCTTTGACCTCTAAGTATTACCTTGACCATGTTGAACTTTTTCCTTCATTCGCCGGAAATTACCGAGCTGAATATCGATTTCCGTAGGAAATCGGCAGTTAAAGTTATCTGTATATTTTGAAGGTTTTTTATATTAAAATTATGAAGGAAAAAAATATTAACTCCTTGTATCTTATTTATCCTTAACACTAGAAAAAAGTCACTGTTATCCTCATGTAAGAAAATTATTCAGTTTTTATTTGGTGCATTTCAAAGTGATGAATAATTAATTCTTATTGCTTCCATCTGCAATTTAATGTCATGCTTATATGCTCCATAGACGGCAATGTATTTTTTAAAAAAACGTTCAGATTTCCATGTTTGGTTGCCAATATTAAATAGAAATGATTTGTTTGGAATTAAGTCACTGTTATATACTGTGAGACTGTTGTTCAAAGTTTACGATGATATAAAGTTTATTTCTACTGAAAAATGATAAATTGCTTCCCCGAGAGCTTAAAAATCGTTTATAAGCTTTTTTCAGTACTGCAGTTCATGATGCGAAAATCGCTAAGTCCACATTATATGTACCAGAAATCGTATCAAACCTGTAAAGCTTTTTTTGTAATAATTTTTTTGTGTATTAATTTGGTAATTACTAGTAATAAACAACATGCGGATAATATACTTGATACAGTGGTTATATTACTCGGATTTCTTTATTTTATTTTGTCCCAGTTTTGTTACATTTATGTTTTCATTCATTATGAATGGGCGGTAAATATGTCAAAAGGACAAAAATTGTCGAAATCATTAACTGTGAAATGGCGATTAAATGGCGATTAAAACCACCATGAAAAGTTAATTGGCAGTCTGAAGCCAGTGATTGATTTTGTTTTAACGGCCCAGTCAACACTATTTAGGTCAGTTTTGAGCCGGTCAGTTTACCTGTCCACACTTTTCCTGAGCAAGCTTACACGTAAGCGGTTAACCAGTACAGTGCACATTCGCCTCATCGAGGGGATTCAAACGAGCACCAACAATCTATGTTTTTGTGCAGAACAAAACACTGTTTGCTATTCTGTTAATGAGTTTCAACTCTGCCTGTCCGCACAGTTACTTTGCAAACAGTGTAGAGCATGGTGCGACTGCTCAGGATGAGCCGTCTTTTCCCCAGATCTACACTGTTTGCCATTCTGTTGATGACTTTGACTAAACCACCGTCAATAAAAATGGAATTGTCTAAATTCACATTACGAAATCACGCCTATACTGACAAATTTTACCACACACAAAAAATGAAAATGTTTAGATAGAAAATTCTGCTATTTTTCATACTTCTGTTCCAAAAATAGATTATAGGAACTCGTCAGAGCCGCCTCGGTGAGGCAGTTCTAACGAGTATCCACAATCTTTGTTTTGATCAAAAATAAGAAAAAATAATGTATCTGTAAACCCCAGTTTTACTGTATAAAACTTATTTATCTTCACTGTAGCTGGTGCTGTGCCGTGTGGCGGCCGTAAAAAGTCTCCCCGTACATCCATCATAGTGCAGATTATATTTTCTGGTCCTTTGGGATCATTTGGTTCATTTAGAATCATTTTGAAAATAGAGTTCTGCTTAAGCCGGTGCTAGAGGGCGTGGCCGGTGTCGCACATTTCAGTACTGGTCATGAACAGACTCAATAAAACCGAGTCTGCTATTTTCGTTTATTCGGTGTATTCTTTGCTTCCAAAGGATCTAACTTTTCAGAACTTATTTATCTTCACTGCAGCTGGTGCTGTGCCGTGTCGCGGCCGTAAAAAGTCTCCCCGTACATCCATCATAGTGCAGATTATATTTTCTGGTCCTTTGGGATCATTGGGTTCATTTAGAATCATTTTGAAAATAGAGTTCTGCTTAAGCCGGTGCTAGAGGGCGTGGCCGGTGTTGCGCATTTCAGTACTGGTCATGAACAGACTCATTAAAACCGAGTCTGCTATTTTCGTTTATTTGGTGTATTCTTTGCTTCCAAAGGATCTAACTATTCAGAACTTATTTAAGGAGCCACAATAATATAGGTGTGTTTTTGTGATGAGAGCTGGATCAATCAAATATTTTATTCTCTCAATCCATCATACATAATGGCAATATAAGGCGATACAAACAATTGTAATAATAATCCAGACTTTAGTAGAAACCGTCCTCTGTCCGAATTTTTCCACTATTTTCCGCATATCAAAGGCATTTCTTTTGCTTGTTTGATTTGAGGTTTTAGAGTAACAGTCAACTAAATAATCTATACCTCTATAAACCCCAGTTGTACTGGTATAAAAGTTGGGTACACGTGGGTCAGAATTGTATAGGTGTGTTATCGTGATGACGAAGTTAACAAACGTGCTTTAATTTAACAATGAGTTGGCGCGTGCCCGTCGTCCCCCACTATGTGTTAATCTTTAAAGTGTCAATCATGTGTAACCCTTAAAGTGCCAGTCATAATATTGGAGATAACAATTTGATTAATTAAATTAAATAAATAAATAAATAAATAAAGTAACAGTCTCATCATTGTTCACTTTTTGTGATTTATTTGATAGACAATTTTTTAGGTGTCTTGATTTATGTACAGTTTTATTAACTCTTAAAGTGTAAATCATAACTAGTGCAGATGACATTTTCCAGGTTTTGAGTTGATTAATTTCGAAAACACGTCTAGTAAAAAATATTGAAAATTTTGCCACCAAAAAATGAAAGTATTCAGATAAAAAATTGCTACTTTTCGTATTTCTTCTCGAAACATAAATTGATGGAATCGTTAGTTCCACCTCAGCGAGGCGGTTCTTACGACAAACAACAATACAACAATACATGTTTTAGCAGAAATAAGAAAAATAATGATCCGTATTTTACTACATAAAAGTGGGTAATATGGGGTGTTTTTGTGATGTGATCATAAAACTATTGCAGCCCATTCACATATTAATTGCATGCCTCATTTTAATAAATAAATAAATAAATAAATAAATAAATAAATACGCCGCATCTGTATAATCACCTTCTGTGACCGACTTTTAAGGCACTTTTTATATCTTTCTTGAATTCTTAAAGTGTCAACCATAGCTCGACAAACAACATTTTTCATATTTGTGTTAAAATTGTTTAGGACAAACATTACAGCCGATTCAATTATGAGTGAAATGTCCTTTACAATAAATAAATAAATAAATACATAAATAAAAAGGCTTATCTGTGTTCACACATTATGTAACTTTTATGGCGTCCTTTCAAGTATTCAGGGAATATCTTATACAATATACTGTATATCGGTGTAGTGTTACCTCTTCTTAAGGTGTCAATCATGACTTGGGAAGACAACATTTTTCAAAATGTGTTTACCTATAAGTTACTGTTTATGCCGTCCTTTTAATTATTCAGGATCTTATACAATATACTGTATATCGGTGTAATGTTAACTCTTAATGTGTCAATTATGACTGCGGCAGACCATCACGAAAATTTGACCCCCTATAACCCCACTTTCATATAGTAAAACTTGGGTTTGCAGGGGTATACATTATTTTTCTTATTTCATCTTAAAACATAGATTGTGGGTACTCGTTAGCACCGCCTCGCCGAGGCGGTTTTAACGAGTATCCACAATCTGTGTCTTGAGCAGAAATAAGAAAAAATTCTTTTTTTTTTCATCTGAAAATTTTCATTTTTTTGGTAGTAAAATTTACAATGTATATGTATAGGCGTGTTTTCGTCATGGAACAAAATTGGTTTTAATGTAAGAACTTTCTCATCTGAGTTCATCTCGGCTCCCGCCCATAGGGGCTTGAAGAAATATATGGGCTGCATGATGCTTCCACGCAGAGCTGAATCCGGCCCGCACAATAGTACTGGTTAACCGCTTAGAGGATCTAAGCCTGCATGTTCAGGAACCGCGGTGCGAGGCGGATGCTAATAAACCCTATTGGTTTCATTTGGCGACAGGGCTTGAGATGTCATTTCATCTCGATGTCGGGTAAAAGTCCCACAAAATTTTAAGCGACGTCTCCAAAATGACCTTTACCGTGTTGACGGGGACGTTAAACCTCAAATCAAACAAACATACAAAATCTGAGTTCATCTTGATCGAGTCTTATAGGCGTGTGTTCGTGACTGGCTAACACTATTTTTCATGGCGTTATTTATTTAAATAAACAGATAAAATAAATGCATAAAAAGATTGGAGTCAAGAGATTTCACGTATCATATTTGACCTTAATCCTTATTTAAAATCACTGGACAAGAGACTGACAAGAAAATAGACCCAATATCCTACACGTCAAAAAAAAAAAAAAAATACTAATAATAAAAAAAAAACAACAACAAAAAAAAACACTACTTCTACTACTACTAATAATAAAATATTGATAATTATTATTATTATTATTATTATTATTATTATTATTATTATTATTATTATTAAGCAATTCTACATAATGTAGCTCTTCAATATGTTAAATATGTTCGTTCATACTAGATGGCTCGAAATGAAAAGGCATTGTTGTTACTTCAAGAAGTTCTTTTTCACATTTAGGTAGCCTTAATTTGAGCACTACTTAAGCGCTCCTTTGAATACCTACAGGTGGATCAAAGTGTCATATCTGCAGATATATGATTAATGATTCCCTGAGGTCAGCGACTAGAGAAAAAATATTGGCTATTCTATACCTTGATCCCAGTGGTGTACAGGGAGATAACTCGAATATCTCGCCCAGATAGGGTTTTACGGAAATTCACGACTAATTCCGATCGCCGCCGATGAAGGAAAAAGTTCGGTATGCCTTGGAGGTACAGATCTGGGTTTGCACATGACACATCGTCTCATGATGGTCAACATTTCTACAAAGTAATTTCAAAATCCATCCAGAAATAAGAAAGTTATTGACTGCGTTTAAGTTTCGGACCCGTTTTTAGACCTTTAACCTCTAAGTATGACCTTGACCTTGGAGGTACGGACCTGGGTTTTGCATGTGACACGTCGTCTCATAATGGTTAACATTTCTGCCGAGTAATTTTAAAATCCATCAAGAAACAAGGAAGTTATTGACTGCGTTTAGGTTTCGGACGCACGGACGCACGGACACACGGACGCACGGACGGACGGACGGACAGGGGCAACACTATATGCCCTTTCCACCATTCTTCGAATGGCGGGGGCATAAAAAGCGAACAGGATGTTCCGAAAGTTGTCTACCTTTGAAAAAGCGCGGGAAAAGCTGACACGTGTTCCCGTTCTCCTAAAACGAGTTCATTTACCTTGGTTCTGAACCGCTCTGCGTTTATTATACTTATTGTTGCTCGATATAACTTTTCCTCGTGGACTTTTATAGATCATTTTGGATCGTCCTGGGCATTCTCTTCAAATGCCGCACTGGATAATTACCATACCACAGATTCAATTAGATTGCATGGGATTGGCTGCATTTAATTTAGTATTTACACTACTATAAACACTCGTAGTCACGCTGAGTCCATTTCCGCGACAAGGCGTTTGGATCGCTGTTTTTATGATGGCTTTTGCTTAGATTTTAAAACCTCTCTTTCTAAGCCATTTCAGAAAACAATTAAACTATGGAGCACCATAACAACATACTAGTACTATATGAAAGTGGGGTTTAAGGGTGTCAAAATTATATGGGTTTGTTTTCGTGATGCAGGGACATACTTCTTTTTTAAAAATTTCACCACGTGAACAAGTCCGTGAAATGAAGATCCCACTAAACCCCACTTCATATGGTGGAAACTGGGGTTTACGGGGGTATACACTATTTTTCTTATATCGGCTCCAAGACATAGGTTGTGGGTACTCGTTAGAACCGCCTCAATGAGGCGGTTCTAACGAGCACCCAGAACCTATGTTTTGAGCATTTATGACAAAAATATCACGGATTTTCATCAGTTGGAGATGTCCAAAATGCACTATGTCGCACGGGTGAGTTATCATAATGTGAACTCTGTTTCATGCGAAATAATTGTATTCGTCTCAAGTACCTCTTGTCTCAAATCTGTCAATTTCAATATATTTTGTCTGTATCTTTAAAAAAAATGAAAACTGTTCTTTATGTCCAATTTCTTCAAAGAAACATGACAGCGGTTAAAAACATCGATCCAAGAAACGTTTGGAGATAAGTTGTTCTGACATAAACTGACACTTTTGCTCAAAGAACATGATTAGAGGCTTAATGTATAATCTCTTCCAGAATGAAATCGCTTGAAAAAGACATTATTCCGTCTCTAATGCTAATTGTGTCTCACGAAAAAACTTTTGAAAATGTCATTATTGTCAAATGTTCGATATTAGTTTGAATTAAGAATGCAAAATAGATGCAGGGAATAAAGGAAAGATAGTATAAAGGACAGTGTGCGTTTTTTTTTTTTTTTTTTTTTTTTTTTTTCGTTTTTTTTTCTGTTCAGTATATACCATACACAACAGAGATAATACACGTATCGATGATCTTCGTTATGAAAACACACCTATACAAATACATTGTCACCTTTTTCGCCGAAAAAATGAAAATTTTAAGATGAAAAATTGTGATATTTTTCTTATTTCTGCTCAAAATATAGATTTAGGGTACTCGTTAGAATCGCCTCATCGAGGCGGTTCTAACGAGTACCCACAATCTATATTTTAGAGCAGAAATAAAAAAAATAAGGTTTACCCCAGTTTACCCCAGATTTACTATATAAAAGTGGGGCTCAAGGAGGTCAAAACTATATAGGCGTGTTTTCGTGATGGTTTGCTTGTGTTGAGGTATTACGTCCCTGTCAACTCCATTTAGGTCTCTTTATGGAGACGTTGCTTCCGATTTTGTGGACCTTTCACCCGACATTGAGATAAAATGACATCTTAAGTCCTACCACCCAAATAAACCGCTAGGGTTAAGGAGCGGTCCGACTCGCACCACTTTTTGGGACAGGCTTAGGCCTTCTAAGCGGTTTACCAGTACTGAAATTCGGTTGGTTTCAGCTCTGCGGGGAAGCACCATGAAGCCCAATCTACGATGGGCGGGTCGGGGTGGGATTATCAATGCTTGTAGCGCAACAAAATGCCAGTGAATGAAAAACGACGTCACATGATGACGTCCGGTCTCGCCGGTAAATCACAGAATATACTTTCGTAAATTCTTGACGTTATTCAATCATGTTTGATATATATCGGGAAAAACACTTGAAATCATCAGAAAAATGGTAAAACTAAGGACATACAAAATAGTAAAAGTTCAATTTGGACAAGAAAGATATCTGGAGGTTGAAAACACAGAAAGTCAATAGCAACATTTCGCATACGTACAGACGAATTACGGCCCCCGCCCATAGGGGCTTGAAGAAATATATGGGCCGCATGATGCTTCCACGCAGAGCTGAATCCGGCCCGCACACTAGTACTGGTAAACCGCTTAGAGAATCTAAGCCTGTCCAGGAACCGCGGTGCGAGGCGGACCGTCCATGCAAATAAACCCTATTGGTTTCAATCGGCGACAGGGCTTGAGATGTCATTTCATCTCAATGTCGGGTACGACAGGGCTTGACTTGTCATTTCATCTCAATGTCGGGTAAAATCCCACAAAATTGGAAGCAACGTCTCCAAAATGACCTTTACAGTTTTGACGGGGACGTTAATCCTAAAAAAAAAAACAAAGCAGACAAATAAAAACTAGAGCGTTGTAGATACTCAAACCAAACACTTGAGGATAGAGTATGCACAGATTGCAATTTAATTGAGGATGTAATTCATGCTCTGTGTCAATGTAACAAGAAACCATATGCATCAGACACTTATATATAAAAATATAGATGTCAATAAAGCTCATAAAGAAATTTGCATTGATTTATTAACTAGTCGTGACTGTGATGTTTTAAAAACTGTTGGTTTTCAATATCAGTTGTATATCTTTTTCTCATGTAATGGCTCTTATGGCTTATAGAGAGAGAGAGAGAGAGAGAGAGAGAGAGAGAGAGAGAGAGAGAGAGAGAGAGAGAGAGAGAGAGAGAGAGAGAGAGACACACACACACACAGAGAGGGAGAGAGAATATATTTATATATTTTGGTCAGTACATTCTGTATTAATATTATACAGGTTGTGAAGGAAATAATTTCTTTGAAGTCCATGTAATGAACACCCCTACTTTATAAAACGTGGGGTTTACGGGATATTCATTCTGTTCTTTATTCTGCTCGAAAACATTGATTGTGGGTACTCGTTAGAACCGCCTTAATGAGGCGGTTCTAACGAGCACCAACATTCTTTAATTTGACAAATAAGCAGAGAAATGTCGCAAACTTGCATCTTAAAATCCTTGTTCTAGATTTCAGGAAAACGCCATCTATATAAGCGCACGGGTGTGTTATCATTATGGGCGGAAATGATACATCTGAAGTCTTTGGTTTATTTTGACTCTTGTGAATTGTAGATGCACGTTCGTTAGAACTGTCTCACAGAAGCAGTTCTATTGATTTTGTTTGTTTGATTTGAGGTTTAACGTCCCCATCAACACTGTAAAGGTCATTTTGGAGACATTGCTTCCAATTTTTGTGACTTTTACCCGACATTTAGATGAAATGACATCGCAAACCCTGCCGCCCAATGAAACCAATAGGGTTTATAAGCATGGACGGGCCGACACGCACCGCTTTGCCTGGGCAGGCTTAGATCCTACGTCGAAACATCATGCAGCCCATATATTTCTTCAAGCCCCGATGGGCGGGGGCCGGAAGTTCTATTGAGCAAGAGGCGATATAATGAGAGCGAAAGTACAAAAAAGCATTGCCCGAAACCACCACTTTTACATTTCAACATGTTAACCCAGGAGGCACAGGATGTAATTGTGACGTCAAACCAACGTCTGTACAGGGTCATGACATTTATGCAACTTCACATCTACGCCTGTGCAACGTATTCTAATGAATACCCACAATCTATATTTTAGAGCAGAAATATGAAAAACAAGGTTTACCCCTGTAAACCCCATCTTTTACTATATAAAAGTGGTGTTCGAGTGGGTCAAAAATTATATAGGCATGTTTTCGTGATGACGGCAGTATCAGTTCTCCAAAACTCTTGCATTGAAAAGAATTTGCTCTGTAAATACTGAATGTTGGAAAAGCTTGCACTTTGTTGCACGGGTGTGCTGTCGTACTGTTTTGATGGCTTAAGCTGATTTTGTTCTCTATTTTTGCCATTTCGTAAAATATACAACCGAATTTACGCAACGACGCGCCAAGTATGCTTGGAAGATTACAAGACGAGGGAATAATCCAATAGACTATTTTTACGCAGACAAAATAATCTAGCATACTAACAGTGCCCCTAGACAAAGACCTTTGGTGACTTGATTGTTTTCCCTAATATACCAGAACTAGAGTCGTTTTCATATTCAGAATATAATCACCTTCCTAAGACCGTAATTTCCTACTGGATTCCAAGCTCTTATAATTTGCCAGAAGAAGTCTGGGTCGCTTAGAGGCTTATTGTAATCTTATTGTAACTAGGGTGCTGTGTTTTATCTGAGAATAATCTTGCACAATTATGCATGACACCCACGCAGACTTACCGGGAAGTTACACCTACACCTACAAGCACGTCAAACTGCAAAGACCCTTGTTATAACATTACGAAAACACGCCTATATAAATGCATTATAACCTTTATCGCCAAAAAAATTAAGATGAAAATTTGTGATATTTTTCTTATTTCTGCTCTAAAATAAAGATTGTGGATACTCATTAGAACCACCTCATTGATATTTTTCTTATCGCTGCTCAAAATGTAGATGATGGGTATTCATTAGAACCGCCTCGATGAGGCGGTTCTAATGAGTACCCGCAATCTATATTTTAGAGCAGAAATGAGAAAAATAAGGTTTACCCCTGTAAACCCCATTTTACAATATACAAGTGGGGTTCGAAGGGGTCAAAGTTTTCGTGATGACGGCAGTATTATTTCTCCAAAATTCTTGTATTGAAAAGAATTTGCTCTGTAAATATTGTCTGTTGGAAAAGCTTGCTTTTTTCTCCTTTACTGCCAAACATTTATGTTGAGTATATAATTGTTTGAATCGCCTCGATGATGCGATTCTGTTAAATGTCATCTTCAAAACGTTTCAACAAGATACATTCCTGGTCAGGAGTATTGAATATCTCTTATAATATCCGTTTCATCTTGAGGTAAAGCTTTGTTACATTCGAATTTGTTGTCGTTATATCGCAAGTACAGAACCACCTTTAAAGCGGCACTTTTGGGATGTCATTTCATCTCTATGTCGGGTAAAAGCCCCACAAAATTGGAGGCAACGTCTACAAAATGACCTATACAGTGTTGACGGTGACGTTAGACTTCAAATCAAACAAACACGAACATTTAATTTAGCTGACTCCGACAATGTGAAACATCACGTAGGTATAATTGATTTGCATCATCAAATTTTCATCTTCAGATCAAATCTTCTTCGCCTCCATGATATCTATTAATTACAGGAGAATTCTGCCAAATCATTTTCCTCACAAACATTATCTCCATATCTCTGCAGGCCGTTCAGTTAGATAAGCTGTCTGATGTAAAAAAAGGAAGGATACAAAACGCATTTTTATCATATGACGTCGCGTCTGAGAGTGTAATAAAGCCATGTAATAAATTCGATAATCGACTAGTGGATTAAATATGCAAATTAGCTAGATAACGTTACATGTACGGCGTCCTTAAAGACGTCGCGTTTACTAAAGGCGCAATATTGACATTTTTGTAAACAAATTGTGAATAAAAACCGTTTTAAATGTCATATGATAAATAGAATCTTGCATTCGTACTCGTGTATTATTGAATTTATTAAACGAGTTGAGGAAAAGGGATAAAATACTCGGCAAAGCCTCGCATTTTATCCCTTTTCCTCAACTCGTTTAATAAAATTCAATAATACATGAACACTCATGTAAGATCCTCTATGTAAACCCTGCCTTATATTTAGAATACTGGGGTTTGCAAGGTTATTCGTTGATTTTCTTCTCCAAACCATAGCTTGTGGGTGCTCGTTAGAACCGCCTCATTGAGGCGGTTCTAACGAGCACCCACAAGCCATGTTCGGGGCATTATTTCATCTTAGAAAATTCTGTATCTGAAAAATAACCGTTTTGGAGATACGAGAGAATGCACTATATTTATAGGACACTCGGTTTTCGGTGTATTAACGCTCACCGGGGTATGACTTTCAGCATATATTACGTTGACAAATCTGTATGAACCCCGCTGTGATCGGTTTCTTATGAAAAAAATGTTACATGGGATTTCTTTATTACGCGTATTTCTCCGCCAAATCATAGATAGTCGGTACCCGTCAGAACCTCCTAATGAGGCAAACAGGCATAAAGGATGCATTTAGCAACAACAACAACAACAACAACAACAACAAAAACTAAAAGAAAAAAAAAATTTAGTCTGTAAGACTGCGTACGCTCTCTAGTGACCATGAGCAGAGCTCTATTTTGAAAATGCTGAAAAGGATTCAATATTCACAAAGAAAATAGAAATATAACATGCACTTCTAATGACCAATAGAAATAAATCAAAGCACTGACGATTGTCTTTGAGTGTGGACTATAGTCCCAGCCTCAGATTTTGCACATTTCAGTACTGGTCATGAACAGACTCAATAAAACCGAGTCTATTATTTTCGTTTATTTGGTGTATTCCTTGCTTCCAAAGGATCTAACTTCAGAACTTATTTATTTTCACTGTAGCTGGTGTTGTGCCGTGTGGCGGCCGTAAAACGTCTCCTGGTACATCATCATAGTGCAGATTATATTTTCTGGTCCTTTGGGATCATTGAGTTCATTTGGTATCATTTTGCAAATAGAGTTCTGCTTAAGCCGGTGCTAGAAGGCGTGGCCGGTGTTGCACATTTCAGTACTGGTCATGAACAGACTCAATAAAACATAGTCTACTATTTTCTTTTATTTGGTGTATTACTTGCTCCGAAAGGATCTAACTTCAGAACTTAGTTATTCTGTTTTGGTTCAGCCCTAAATGTCTGTATTTTAAGGAAACAGTCTAGGCCGTGGTCAATACCACGTTCTGTGGTGTCTGATTTGGGTCTTCACTGTCTGTTAATGTCCTAGTACACGAGCCCAGTCCAGATTTTACTTTTTACACAGTCCTCTGATGTCACAGGGAGAGGACTAGCCACTACTTTGTTTTATCTTGTACGAACATGGTCAGCGATAGTCACACTGACAAGAACAGATATTAGTAATTTTGGATCGATTGACTATTTGGGTCGGTTGATAATCAAACGACCCAAAAATTAAACACTTTGAATTTTGAACAACTTTCCATAGATATGACTTCATTAAGGAACATGTGTAGGCAATACACATGTCTACCGGGATGTTTCCTACACAACAGCTGTGGAAATTTACACCTTTTACCATTTTTGCACGCTTTTATTCTCTTTCAGTCATTTATCACTGCGGAATAATACGTACTCAAATGTCTATGGTAACATGTGTATGGAAGTCTGATTTATAAGTTTTACAAGTACAGTAAAATTCCTATAATAAGACCACCTTTGGAACTGTTCAAAAGTGGTCTTTAAGACCACTTTTGAACAGTCCCAAAGATGATCCATGACCAGGGGACACTGTGTGCAGAAAACACAAAGAATGTATAAATGATCCTTTCTAAATAAGCTATTTAAAGCAGAATTAGTGTTAATTTTAGGTGGTCTTAATAGCGAAATTTCACTGTATAAATATACAATAATTATGATATGGTATATCAGCCGGAAACTCCCATGTCAGAAGGCCCTCGAGCTGATATGGGAGTCTCAGGCTGATATAGGGTGTGGTATAAACATGCGATAATATATTCTAGTCATCACATTTCTTCTGCGCCCTCGCCAATCGGGGCTTGGAGAAATAGACTGGGCTGCTTGTTGTTTCCGCGCAGAGCTGAGACCGACCGATTTTCTTTTTGATTTTTTTTTAGTTTTGGTACACCGCATAGAAGGTCTAAGCCTGCCCTGGAAAAGGGGTACGGGTCGGCCCTTAAACATGGCGGTTTCTTCGTACGGTAGGGCTTCAGATGTCATTTCGTCTCAATGTAGGTAAAAAATCACACAAAAATTGAATGTATCGTCCCCAATATGAACTAAATTGAGTTGATGCGGACGTAAAATCACAACGGCATATCTTTCGTTTCATTGAATGGTGCACAATGAATATATTATTTATCCAATGTTTGATATTCGTGTGTGCGGATATGGAGATGCGGGCTGAGATAGCCGTATTATGGAGGCATGATTGTCTACCCCATGAGCGTAAACATTATGCACGGAAGTACAGCCACTAGTTACCCACAATGCAGGTTGACCTTTATATTTATATGCAACAACAAGTATAAGCTTTCACAAGAAGTAAAAACGGCATACATCACGTATTAACTGTCATACAAAAAGAGGCCCACGGGCTGAGCTCTGGCACAGAATTATTACCACATTTGTACAAGCCAATGTTTGCCTTCATTCTTGTACAGGCTAATACAAAATATACATCTACAAACTCTCGACCACGACGGGCCACTGCCTATTCTCTGATGAGTTAAAAACCTGTCTCGCCGTTAGCAAACTTTTTTGGTTAATCCGAAGTTCAATAAGTCTTAATTGAAGTGTAGGATGAATATCTTCTTAACTTCTCCCGACATTTTTGAAGCATTCCATTTGATGAGATGTCCTTACATTGCAATGTGCCTTTTTAAAGATGTAAAAGTACTATTTGATAAAAATACAGCATTTGCAACTTTGACATTTCAGACATTATACTTCATTCGGCATGATCCTGTGTGCATACTAGCAATTAGAATATTGCCAATGAAGCTAATTGTATAAAACATATTTCTGGGATATAACTCTAGACACTCACAATTAATATGTGCTAAACGCAGACATAGCTTTTTTGTAAAAGTTATACTTGTATGACCTAGTGGTTGCCAGCAGTGGCAACTGCTGCTGGCAACTGTAATAAGGGGGTCTAGGAAACGCGATATGGCTTAAATGCGCATCTGCAAAATTTAGTAGTCAATGTTTGATACATGTACATTAGGAATACACGACTATACAAATACATTGCTAATTTTATCGCCGAAAAAAAACGATTGTGGTATACGTTGGAACCGCCTCATCGAGGCGGTTCTAACGAGTTCCCACAATCTATATTTAAGAGCAAAAATAAAAAAAAAATAAGCTTTACCTCTGTAAACCCCAGTTCTACTATATAAAAGTGGGGTTCACGGGGGTCAGAATAATATTGGTATGTTTTCATGATGAATGTATTTACTCGGAATAGGGTCCGAGATATTCCCCATGTTTAAACTTAGGCTGTCTACCAAGACTGGTAAGTGCCTTTGCTGCCCGCAAGACGCGTCGAAGTACCCCTGTAATTCCCAAGACTCAGTAAGCATACATTTGTTTCTCATCTCGAAAACACACCTATATAAATGCATTGTAAACTTTACCGCCGAAAAAAAAACGAAAATGATGAAAATTAGTGATATTTTTCGTATTTCTGCTCAAAATATAGATTTTGGGTACTCGTTAGGATCGCCTCATCGTGGCGGTTCTAACGAGTACTCGCGATCTATATTTTAGAGCAGAAATAAGAAAATAAAGTTTACCCCGGTAAACCCCAGTTATACTGTATAAAAGTGGGGTTGAAGGGGGTCAAAATTCCTATAGGCGTGTTTTCGTGATGTTTGTTTGATTTGTTTGATTTGAGGTTTATCGTCCCCGTCAACACTGTATAGGTCATTTTGGAGACGTTGCTTCCAGTTTTGTTGGACTTTTACCCGACATTGAGATGAAATGATATCTCAAGTCCAGACGCCAAATGAAACCAATAGGGTTTATAAGCATGAACGGTCCGACTCGAACCGCTTTGCCTGGGCAGCCTTAGCTTCTCTAAACGGTTTACCAGTACTCGTATGTGGTCGGTTTCAGCTCTGCCTGGAAGCATCATGCAGCCCATCTATTTCTTCAAGCTCCGATGTGCGGGGGCCGTTTATTCGTGATGTACAGATTCACATGTTAATCTGAGCCATAACTGGTCGTACTCATCTCAATACACGATCTCTCGTGGCCCGGCTCACGAATATCTGCGTCAAATAGAAGATGGACAAGACACGCAAAAGATGAATTATGACACGCTAAGCACCCGCTGCTAGTAAAACATGCCCTCGCCAAAGCTAGCACCGAGAAGATTAATCGTTTTCATGCTTATCTCATAAAATTGCAATGCTCAAGTATATTAAATTCCAAGAAACAGAACTGCACTTTTAAATGTTAAATTAAGCGGAGTATGATGCTTATAATCTGATTTCAATCTAAAATGCACTTCCTGAAGCGTTATATTGCATAGATATGTGGTACATAACTGCCTTTATTTCGAAAGTGTATCCTGAGAAGTTCATCTTCGCATTACATTTTGCATATACCGTTTTCATTCGGCCCCGCCAACCGGAGCTTGACGAAATAGATGGGCTGCATGATGCTTCCACGCAGAGCTGAAACCGACCCGCACACGAGCACTGGTAAACCGCTTAGAGGAACTAAGCCTGTCCAGGTAAAGCGGTGCAAGTCGCCCCTTCCATGCTTATAAACCCTATTGGTTTCATTGGGTGACAGGGCTTGAGATGTCATTTCATCTCAGTGTCCAGTAAAAGCCCCACACAATTGGAAGCAACGTCTCCAAAATGACCTTTACAGTTTTTCAGAAACATAAGTTAACTATTATTTCAAATGGTTTTCCTAATGCATATAATATATAAACCGCATATCGATGTTGTAAGCTAATGTTGATCATTTAATGTCATAGCAAATACATCAACATTTGTGACGCAGAAATGTGAGTATTTTTTGCCTACTCACATTTTATCAACACCATTTCCAGAGTATTAGATATAGGACTTGTTAGAACAGTTGACATTTTGACCAAGAACGAGCTCGTTGAGCTGTCGATGTTTTTCACAACTGGACCCTTGAATCATTAAATGTCAAATGATTTACAAGTGAGTTCGAAGAAATATATTTATTATGTAACGTCGCTGTTATTTATTGGATAACGTGATGTCATAAAATTCATACCACCACACGTGTAATAACACATGGTTACTGGCGGATAACGTCATGACGCCGTTAATGGAAACCCAAGTTTTCTATTGAAATTCTTCTTAATTTCTTCGTCAATAATCAATTTATATGATTAACAGAATCTTACACTCGTGGTCATCTCAAATAAAATTTATGAAACTCACCGGCGGCTTGTTTCATAAACTTTATATGAAAAAACCACGAGTGCTATATGTGTGCTATTATTAATTATGCCCGTGTATAATGCAAACGTGTATTATGCCCGTTATAGTGCAAACGTTTAAATCCAGCATATGTGAACTTTAATCAGAGGTGATCATGTCCCCGCCCACACCCCGAAGGGGAGGGGACATATTGTTTTGGTGCGAATTTCATTTGCATCGGTGTTTTCGCCGATGTTTGCGTCGGCTTAAACTTTAGCGTTGGCTGTTTGAAGAATAATTGTTTCCTGAACCAAGTGATGTGTTGTCGTTAAAAATCATTATCTGGCTTCTGAAAAACTGTGCTATGATTAGGTTTCAAACTCGAAATCCATTGCTAAACAGTCTTAAGATTTACCGACTGCGAGCCAGGCTCATAAACTGATTTACCCCCGGTGAAGTCAACTTTATGCTTTGAAATGTGGAACAGATGTCGCCTGTTCCCAGAGAGTGTCGCAATAACCTTGCTGTTGATTAAATTATTTTCATAAATTGATAACCGCCGAGAGAATATGTTTAAGAAGCGAGAAGGGCAGTGTGACCTGGACGAATGTGAATAGGCTGTTAAGAACGCATAGCCGTTTTTATATTGTCATAAGAGAGTCTAGCCAGTTGAAAATTACCAAGGCTAAATTTGGAAAACGGAGTCGAAAGCGGAAAGCGGAAAGACTTTTCTAAGAATAAAATATACATTTGGCGTTTTGAATATTTTTAATCAATGATATTTGTGTACTATTGTTAAAAGTATAAAATCATTGTGTTGAGTATGAATATGCGATGTCTAGATGTCCTTATTTCTTATGATTAAAGGGCATATATCCGGCTGTTTCACATGGCAGTAATACCATGTGTTATTACACGCGTGGTCATATTATAACTTTATGACATGAGGTTATCCACTAATTAAAACAACGTTATACGTCAATTAATTCGTTTATCATATGACGTCGCCAAAACCTCAGTGGGTGTGATAGGTGTTGTAAAAGTCCCACGAAATTGGAAACAACGACTCCAGAATGTCCTAAATAGTGTTGACGGTCGTTAAATCCTCACATCAAGCAAACCACTGTCTTCTATGAGTTTTCTTTAAACAGGCAGTATAAAACATCGTCTTTTGCATATGAAAATAGAAAGAATAACAGCTATCGCATTAGGATGGTCCGAAAAATAAAAAAGGTAACAACGTTCCCTGATTGCAGCACTGCACGAACATGTATGAAAGTAATAATAATAGTTCGTTTGTCATAACTGACAATGACTAATCTTATTATGTCTGAGAAATGTTACTGTTTGAGTCTAGCTAACTGTCTGTTGCAGATAGAGCAACAGAGGCTAGAGGAACACAGCTCTTTTGGTGATGCCTTAGCTCTGGCGTTGCGCTGTGGGCGTTTTTGCTCAGCTTCAGTGATTCTTTTTGCCTCATATTCACTGGCACCCCTTCTGATGAGACCGCCTTTTTGCTCTGTGTTGTACAATTTGTTCCCACGACTCTGTTGGAATGTTGAAGTCCCTGAGGGAGGCATTGAGCTTCTTCTGACTGCCTTGGGAGCGTTTACCCATTTCTAGTTCTCAATAGAGAACTTTCTTTGGCAAACGTTCCTCAGGCATTCTGGTAACATGGCCTTGCCAATTACGGAAGAGTACGCACCCGTTGCATCCCTGCCCTGTTCAGGACTTCCGTTCTGGAATCCTGTCTTGCAACTTAATCTTTAAGAGCTTTCTAAGACAGCTTGTATGGACGTGATTAAATCTTTTGGCGTGCCGTTGGTAAACTGTCCATGTTTCACATGCATACATTGGTGTTGGCAGCACCACTGCTCTGTAGACTTCCAGTTTTGTGTCAAGCCTGATTCCACTTCGATCCCAGACACTAACACGTAGTCGGCCAAATGCTGCATTAGCTTTGGCAACCCTGGCATTGACTTCATCATCAATGTGCAGGGCCCTTGACAATGTGCTCTCAAGATAGGTGAACTTGTCTACCACTTGCAATCTTTGACCTTTCACTGTGAAGGTGGGCTCTTAGTAAGGCTTGCCAGGTACTGAATGATAGACTACCTCAGTCTATTTGATGCTAATTGTGAGATCATAGCTATCACAGGAGCCAGATACTTGATCTATACCTTCTTGCATCTTCTCTTCTGTTGGAGCACCATTTGCCATGTCATCATCAGAGGGGAACTCATCTAGCACCTCTGTCTGCACCTTGGATTTGGCTTGCAACCTTATGCTATTGAACAGCTACCCATCAAAGCGATTCCTGATAGGTTAATCATTGTCACCATCCTGGAAAGCATCTGCGAGCATGGCAGAAAACACCATGCTGAACACTGTTGGGGCTAACACACGTCCTTTCTCGACTACGTTTGATACAGAGAATGGATATGAAAACTCACCATCATTGTGGACCCCTTTAGGCATACCATCGTGGAACTGTCTTACCATTGCTATGAAATCGGTTGGACATCCAAACTCAACCATGATCTTCCAAAGACCCTCACGACTGACTGTGTTAAGTAGGGCTCTTGCAAGGAATTTCCCCGCAACGGACAATAAAGATATGCCACGGTGATTGTCACACATCTGAGGGTTCTGTGTCCGTTTGAATAGGTGGATAACTGACGCATTCTTGATTTTTTTAGGGCTGGCTTCTTTTCTCCACATAATGTGAAATAACTCTGTCAACTTCTTTGCAACTGGAGTACCGCCTGCATTGTACGGGTCTGGTCCTGGGGTCTTGCCTGATGTCAGAAGTTTTATTGTTTCAGTAACGGTTGGAAATATGTCAAGTAGCAGATTACATTCAACCTGTGGTAGTCTGTTGATAACATCATCACTGATAGAGGTTGGCCGATTAAGAACACTATCAAAGTGTTCGACCCATCATTTCAACATAGCCTCTTTGCCAGTCAGAAGACTAGTTTCATCTTCACTGGGGAGATGAGTGGCTCCTGAGCTCTGGAGACCATAAACTGTCTTTAGTGTATCAAAGAACCTCTTCATGTCCTTTCTGTCTGCAAAGGACTCTATTTCATCATCCTTATTAATCAGCCAGGAGTCGTGCATGTCTCTGAGTCCTGTTTGGACTGCCTTGCATATATCTGAATAGGCCACCTTGTTAGATATGAGCTGGTACCACTGAGGTATGTCTGTGTTTTGGTGCTTCTCTTCAAGGAGTCCCTGGATTTCTTTATCATTCTCGTCAAACCAGTCTTGGTGTTTGCGAGATACTGGACCTAGGGAATCTATTGCTGAAGAGTGAACAGTGTTTATGAAGACTGGCCAGTTCTCTTCTGGATCATCTGAACTGAATTCCATTGAACTAGTCTGCTGCTGATGTCATGGGTGAAGACTTGCCTCATGGTGTCTTGCCTTGTGGTCGTCTTGCAGGCTGGATACGCAGGTTGAATTTGCTGACAACAAGCCTGTGATCTGTCCAGCAGTCCGAACCACATACAGTCTTTGTCACTCTGGCATCCTTTCTGGCTTTCCTTCTAACTATCACATAATCAATGAGATGCCAGTGTTTGGGACAAGGATGCATCGCGAGTTGGCAGATGGAAGACTGTGTTGGTGATCAGCAGTCCATGCTCTGCAAACTTCCTAAAAAAGGAGGCCATTGCTACTGCACTTTCCTACTCCTTCACTCCAAAATCATTCCTTCCCAGGTTTGGTGGTCTGTACCCACTTCCCACTCTTGCGTTGAAGTCTCCAAGGATTATGAGTTTGTCTCCCCGGGATGTAGCAGAAATCACAGTCCAAATCATCATAGAACTTGTCTTTGACCTCACCTGGGTTGGTCACACCTGGTCAGTGTATTGTTCTATACATGTACTGTCGTACGTATTAGCAATAAATATGTTTAAGAAATAGATCAGCTCTAACTGTGATTTGTTGAGTAATAAATCACAGTTTGGAGGTCAGTTGTAAAGTAGACAAATCACGAGCGCATAGCGCGCGTGATTTGTCTACTTACAGCTGACAGACTCGGCAATAATGCTCGGCAATATTGCTGTTGTTTCCTTCGAATTCTCACAACTTTTCGCCATTGTTATAAGAAATCCCACTAAAATTATCGACTGAAACACATGCATTTACATCCTTTTCTAACGTTTTCGATGCGAGAAACGCTCTCCATTGTCGTTATTTTCCATTGCCTATATAGGCGCGCTGTGTTAGAATATATAATTTGTTGATTAAGCCAGGGTAATATGTTAGTCTTGCCAATCAAGTGATTAATATAGACAACAGGCACTCAGTATTGTACAAATAAACATCGTGTATCTTCAATTTTGTTTTAAAGACAAAACAATTAATAATTGCTGAGGGAAACGATTTGTCAATATTAGACAAATAAAGAACGGTTCACTACATCCTGTTAAATGCATTCATTTTCCTTGATTAAAGATTTGTACTAGGCGATTCCTAAATGTACGACCCGTTGAAAGCCCCCGCCCATCGGGGCTTGAAGAAATAGATCGGTTGCATGATGCTTCCACGCTCAGCTGAAGCCGACCGGCACACGATTACTGGTAAACCGCTTAGAGGATCTAAACCTGCCCAGGCAATGCGGTGCGCGTCGGCCCGTCCATGCTTATGAACCATTTTGGTTTCACTAGGCCGTAGGTTTTGAATGTCATGTCATCTCCATGTCGGGTAAAAGTCCCACAGAATTGGAAGCAACGTCTCCAAAATGACCTTTACAGTGTTGATGGGGACGTTAAACTTCAAATCAAACAAAAACAAACAAACGGCCCGTTGAACAGTGCAGGGAAGGCTCTGATCAAATGTCACATGCACTATTGATGACCATAGCACAGTTCCATCATAAAAACACACTACTATAATATTGACCCCATTGAACCCCAGTTTTATATAGTAAAACTGCGGTTTACAGCGGTAAACCTTATTTTTCTTATTCCTGCTCTAAAATATAGATTGTGGGTACCCGTACCAATTAGAACCGCCTCGATGAACAACAACAACAACAAAATTCAGGGAAGAAAACGAACATTGTTACATGCATTTGATAGACAATCCAGCCTTCTCCAGGGTACTGTATGAATTTTAATTTCAAATTAGTTCAATAAATGGCTATTAAAACTTGACGTTTCCAATTTTATATTTTCATACAAATATGCAAACTCGTCGAAAAATCGAACACTATTTGATATAGCATTGGCCTAGCCAGAAAAGCGCTACCATCAAGAGAAAACGAAACGTATACTTTTGAAATAAAATAGAAAAAACATTTCACATGTCGCTAAGCCCGCGTAATAACAACCCTGTAAACACCACTTATATCGAAGAAGTATAGCTTTCACAGAAAGTTAGGTCTACGCTTAGCACATATTAATGCATATATTAATATACATGTGAATGTCTAGAGTTATATTCCAGAGTTGTGTTTTATACTATTGACTGTCTTTGGCAATATTCTAAGTGTCAGTCTGCATCCAGTATCCTGCCGACTGAAGAATAATTTCTGAAATGTCAAAATTGCAAATGCTGCATTTTTTTTTTTAAAAAGTACTTTTTCATCTTTAAAGTGGCACATTTGCAACTTAAATATGCTCAAATGGAATGCTTGGAAACTGTTTGAGAAGATAAGTAGACAACTTTCCTTCACTTTATAGAAGACTTATCGAAGATCAACCCAAACTTTTGCTAACGGCGAGGCAAGTTTTCCAGCTCACAAGAGCCGAAGGCTCCTGGGGAGCTTAGGATAGGCAATAGTCCGTCGTGATCGAGACCTTGTATATGAATATTTTGTATTAGCCTGTACAAAAAAATTACAGCAAATATGGCTTGTACAAATATGTGCCAGAACTCTGCCCGTGTGCCTATATTTTGTATGACAACTTGTACGTGTTACGGGCCGCTTTTGTGTTCTTGTGAAAGCTTATACTTGTTGTTAGATTAATTATAAAATCAACCTGCATTGTGGGTAACTCGTTTTAAACCCTACGTCTATAATGTCTATGCCCATGGGCGTAGACAATAAGGTTTGTTTGATACGAAAAACATTATCTACCTAATTTCGCTCAAAACATAGAATTTAAGTACTTGTTAGAATCGCCTCACGAACACCCACAGTCTATATTTGGAGTAGAAATAGGAGCGGCATCACACATTTTCATCAGTTATTTATTATTACAATTATTATTATTATTATTTAGCATTATTTTACTGATATCCGAATGATCTTAAGAGACTAAAACTGCTCGTATGTATATGCTTTAAAAGTGGTAAAGTCAGACAGAACTGTCAGCGCACGACAAAACCTACAATAAGATGTGCGTCCAGCGAAGAAACAGATCAGCCTGCGCACCCATATAGTACCAGAGAATTATCATACTGCATGGAGGAGCATTGGGTCCTTAGCTATCCTCACAGCGCAAACGAAGACTCTGATCAGACTGCGCGAATGCGCAGGCTGATCTGAGTCTTCGTTGTGCGCACATGTCTTATTGTAGGTTTTGTCCTGCGCTGGCTCATATGATTCAGTTTTACGGTACATTTGTATTGGGATATGGGAATAATGAATTAGAAAAAATGAACTAACTTAAGTTAACAGTTGTGATCTCGTACATCGCAGAGCCAATTCATTACGATAACACACCCGTGCGACATAGTGGATTTTTTTCACATCTCCAAAATGGCTACTTTTCGGATGAAAATCCATGCTATCTTTCTTATTTATGCTGCAAACATAGGTTGTCGGTGCTCGTTAGAAACGCCTCTTATGTCTTGGAGTAAAAATAAGAAAAATAATGTTTACCCCCGTAAACCCAAGTTTTCTCTATACAAAGTGGGGTGAAGGGGATGTTCATTTCACGGACTTGTTCGCGTGATGGGGCGGTACATTGTATTGGGTTAAGCGAATAAGGAATAAGGCAAAATGAACCAACTTTATAAACTAAGTCGTGATTTACATCGCAGAGCCAATTTCATTTGTTGTTAACGTCTCTTTTATTTGAACTTTTCAGTTTCTACTTTAAGTTTCAATCGTCTGTTGAGGTCTGCCACCAAACTTTATTATTTTTTTCTTGGGCGAATTTTACAAGTGCATTTATACTAACAGTATTTACCTCCTAGATATACGAGGACTGTTCAAATATGAATGCAAGTAGAACGTTTTCTCATGCACTAATGAGAAAATCACCTGGAAATAAATATGACAGCGTAGAAAAACATTTTACCTATACATTGATACCAAACCTGTTAAAATCCGTCCACTTTAGCCATGTATATCGTTCGATAAACACTGTCTACTCTTGTATACTAATACAAAACATGGTTGGAAGAAGGTCAGAGTACGCCATTGAAATATGGTCCTATATTAAGAATCGTTGTATTCTTGGTATACGGTGCAAAGACATTTTTGATGAAATATGTTCGGTTTATGGGCATAATGAAATGTCTTTTCCGACAGTTTTTCGTTGGTGTAAGAATTTCAGCTGCGGGTTAGGCTCAACAGAAGATGCACCACATGATCGTCGGCCGAAAAGAGCAACATCTGCCAAGATGGTTGCTAGAGTGAAAGAAATAGTTGCTACTGATGCACGATACACCACTAGGCAAATAACTAGTATGGTTGGCATCACATTAGGAGCAGCTCATACAATTCTGAAACGGGATTTGAAAATGAAAAAGATCTGTGCTAGATGGATTCCCCATCTGTTGACAAATGAGCAGAAAAAGACACGCGTTCAGTGCGCCTAGAAATTGCTTAAAAAGTTTCCAAATTACAATGCACGGTCTTTCGGTAATGTCGTCACAGGTGACGAGACATGGGTTCACTTTTTTGAGCCAAAACGAAAGATTCAGAACAAAATATGGGTAACAAAGTATTGCAAAAGACCATGCATTGCAAAGCGGACCATGAGCGTCAAGAAGGTAATGTATACCATATTCTTTTCAAATCAGGGCCCTGCTATTCAGGTTGCTGTGCCTAAAGGCAAATCTGTAAATGCGAAGTTTTACAAGAATAAAGTTCTTCGAAAATTGAAGAAATATTTCAAAGAACGGAGACCCGCAACTGGTTTGGCCAATGTCAGATTGCTACATGACAATGCGTCATCGCACAAGGCGTTTATTGTGCAAGTCTATCAGACGCAGGAAAAGGTTGTCGAACTCCCTCACCCCCCGTATTCCCCTGACCTTGCCCCGTGTGACTTTTTTTTGTTCCCGCGGCTGAAAAAAAAAATACTTTCCGGTCGAAAATTTGTACAGCGCAAACACCTCGGTTCTGCAATATTCCAGTGCCTTCATAGTATACCTCGAAAAGACTACCAAAATGCATTCAATGATTGGATCAGAAGACTGAAAGTTTGTATATCTGTTAGAGGGGAATACTTTGAGGGGACAAAATAAATTTTTCATCGAAATCTATCACGGAATCATTTTTATGTGCTTAGTTGAATTCATATTTGAACAGTCCTCGTATACTGTTAGTGCCCAATTGAAACTAGTTTTCTACGTAATTACCTTGTGGATCCGTGCGTTATTTAGTGGGCGTGGTTTACTTTCCTAGTGGTTTTATGAGTAAACGTTGGATTAAAACTATGTTACTTATAGTTGAATTCGAATATATTTATATTAAATGTATGTTACTGTATCATTAAGTTAACAGCAATCTGATAAAATATACTGCATAGCCAATAATAAGGTTGCAATATGAGTGTCTTCCCTTAGACATAATAGCTGACAAGTAAAAGCTTTAGTAAAGCTTTTCATTCACATTCTTATCGATAATGTTTAAGGTCGATTGTCAACCCAGTTGTTTTTATTGATTTTAGATTTAACGTCCCCGTCAGCACCATAAAGGTCATTGTTTCATTGTTTCCAATATTATGGGACATTTACCCGACATTAAGATGAAATTACATCTCTAGCCCTGCCGCCAAATGAAAACAATTTAGGGCTTATATGCATGGACTGCACGACTCGCACCACTTTTCCTGGGTAGGCTTAGAACCTCTATGCAGATTACCAGTAGGCCTACTCGTGTGCAGTCGGTTTTAGCTGTGCACGGAAGCATCATGCAGCCCAATCTATTTCTTCAAAACCCCATGGGCGGGGACAGTCGACCATGTTACCACGCACAAAATCTTTTTCAGACCTAAGGCCCAGATGGCTATCACTGATGTGAGGTCAGCGTGTTGCGTAATAGGGTTAGCTGTACAATGTGGGCTTAAATCATGCATGTGTGGGGTTTGGCAAACAGTGTAAGTCCAGATTAGACGCCACAGAACGCGGCGTCTGATGAGGGTCTATACTGTTTGCTTAGATCACAGTAATACAGAATATTTATATTTCCAGTGTAAAGTTTAAAGTAAACCTATAGAAAACAACGTAGTTCATTCTTCCATGAACGCATCGAGTTACGTGATTTTCAGTGACGTCATTCTAAACCGTGATTCCCCTACTGGCGTTGTTGACGTCAACGCTGTTCCGCTCTTTGTAGAAAACAAAACAAAACAAAAAAAAACAAAAAAAAAAACAGCGTGTAAATGTTTTTCAGCTTTAAGAGTTGGCCATATTGGCATTATTTTTCGCCCAGTGCTGATGCCCAAGAAATGTAAATATAGAAAATATACTTAATTTTTCTGCTTTTCATGAAAGTATGAACGACAGCGAATCCCTAGCAAAGTTTACAAGAACCCCTTCGCGGTTCAATTACTTTGCACGCAACCCACAGCGTTCATACTTTCATGAACAGCAAAAAAAAATCATTTCTTAAATGTACTTCAAACTGCACGTTACAAAACTATACATTAGATGCATTCAATAAGTACGACTTTACAGAGTGTTCTTAATTCTTTCATATTCCACATCATTCAAGATACCGCCCATTATAACATGGTCGAAAACATGTTATACTTTTCTTGTTTATTTCACGAATAAAGAAACACACATTATTCTAAAAAATTAGGGGCTACTCTAAAAACGTAAAAAACATATTGTTTTACTTTTTATCTTATAACATCAGTACAACTAAATTGTACAATATATAAAATAGCTTATATTATTCTTCGGTATCTTAACTAAAATTTGATGTATAGCATATTAGGATTGCACCTTGTAAAGTCCCAATTTGTAGTCTATCCTTAATAGCTGGAAACATAAATTGTGTTAGCTTCTTAGGACCGCCCTATTGACGATCGAACGAATAAGTGATATAGTGTGTTTCCGTGTAATTTCATCGTTCTCAGTATAAAACTGGGCTTTCGAGGGTGAGACTTACACCTACATCCAAACTTAAAACCGGCTCACATAATTACTCAAGCATAAACCACTAATATTTGTGCCGGTCTCGGAAGCGCAGTCGTACGCGCGTCTGACTGGCGATCAGGATACCTACTGGGGTCGGGTGGAGACTGATCGTGGATTCTTTTCAAGAGGAGATGTCTTCTGGCGAAAGAATGTACTAGTTGACCGCTTATGTATAAGCCTGTCCAGGAAAAGTGTAGCTAGGAAATCTGAACGGCTCAATATGGCCTAAACATATTGGCTTGGCTATTTTTAATTCCAAATAACAAGCTACATGCAAGAGTTGATAACATGCTTTGTCATTTAATTTTTGTATTAATGCAACCATGTTTTAAGAAATTCTCAACATTTCCTCTATTCCCTGGCGTTTAGTTCCGAATCTGTTTTTCATAAAACAGCATAAAGCTCTATCGAGTGTGAATATGTCGAATTTGTGATCTTCATCAATCATTGACTGGTGTTTGTTGATTTGATTTATTTTGCAGAACTTAAACTGTGAATGCTGCTTAATATTACATGGAGTGGGACTCTTACAGCCACAATTATTTGTATACAGTCTGACAAAATTTAAGCACCACTTTCATTAACCCTTATCCTGCTGTAAACGACAACCTCTCCCAGGGGCTTAGCTGCAATGTAAGCGTATACGCATGTTGTGCAAGTATGAGCTAGTTAAAGGGAAAAAGAGTAAAACGGCCCTTGTCCCCCATGATTAGGGGCTCCGCCCCCTTAACCTACGTTTGGGAAGACTCCAACCCCCAACAAAAAAATAACGCCCCTTGTTCGATGCGTACTGTTATTTTGCTCCCCAGCTCCGCCCCTGTCCACATTCGCAATGGCTTCTGATCAGGATCTACACAGTTTGTCAATTAGTTTGCAAATTTGAATAAAACATTATATCGAGTATTTTGATTGGTTGGTAGTCAGAAATGGGTGTGGCAAGATAATCTATTCAGCAGGATAAAGGTTAAGAGTCAATGTCTTCCTTTACCACTCTCTATTCTAATTCAGCAGACGATACATTTTTGCTATTTTCCTTACTTTTCCCAGAAAACAGGATTTGACAACTCATGCAAATTGTCTTGACAATTTCCATGAGATGTCAAATCCTGTTGTCTCGGAAAATTAGAAAAAATACTCAATATGCCGCCTGCTGCGAAACAATACCCAATATGCAGAACATTAAAGAGGGATGGAGTCCGATGGGTTACGATCTGAGTTCGGACCTCTGTGATTTACTTTTTTCTGGCATAACATTTGATAACTATAGAGAATTCGACCTTGATTTCTGATGTCTTAATTCATATATACTTACCAGCTTAAAATTTACTCTGACTCACTGTTCAGCCCAGATTCCACCATGTATTTGTCTGTTTGATTGATGTGAGGTTTAACGTCCCCGTTAACACTGTATAGGTCATTTTAGAGACGTTGCTTCCAATTTTTTGGGACTTTTACCCGACATTGAGATGAATGGCATCTCAAGCCCTGTCGTCCAATGAAACCAATATGGTTTATAAGCATGGACGGCCAGACTCACACCGATTTTAATGGGCAGACTTAGATCCTCTACGCGGTTTACCAGTCTCATGAGCGGTAGGTTTCAGCTCTGCGTTGAAGCATCATGCAGTCCATCTATTTCTTCAAGCCCCGATGGGCGGTGGCCGGATTCCACTATGTAGGTCAATTTGATATTGCTATTTTGTGGGGCTCTACATTGGAATTCAGAGCAAAGTTCTGTAATAGTCTGACTGATTTGAGGTTTAACGTCCCCGTCAACACTGCATACTCATTTTGGAGACAGTGCTTCCAATTTTGTGGGACTTTTACCCGACACTGAGATGAAATGACATTCCACACCCTGTCGCCCAATGAAACCAAAATAGTTTATAAGGATGGACGGTCCGACTCGCATCGCTTTGCCTGGGCAGGCTTAGATCCGCTATGCGGTTTATCAGGTCTCGTGTGCGGTCGGTTTCAGCTCTGCGTGGAAGCATCATGTAGCCCGTTTATTTCTTCAAGCCCCGATGGGCAGGGGCCGAAGTTCTGTAAAGAATAATGCTTTGAAAGCAAGCGCTACAACACAGAATTGAAAACCGTAGAGTGTAAATTTTTTCTTGGGCAGTTTAGCTAAATGTAGTTTCGGCTAATTACGCCTCATCAGTGACCATCGAATATGGTGTGTTATCGTATTGTCTTAATTCATATGCAGCATCTTAAGCTTTACTATGTTTGTTCTGCCATGACTCACTGATCTATATTTTATATTTTATATGGCTCTGCAATGGAATTGAGAGCAAACGTTATGTAAAAGGGTAATGCTTTTGAAGCAAGGGCTACAACACAGAATTGAAATCCGCAGAGTGTACACGTTGTTTTGTGTGTGTGTGTGTTGGGGGTGGGGTGGGTCAGTTGAGCTACATGCAGTTTCGGCCAAATACGCCTCATCGGTGACCCTGGAATATGGTGGACTATTCGTTTACGTTTGAATATTCGTTAAATACAGTGGTTTTAAGCTTTCTGTATGTGTCGTCATGTCCGTACGTCTTTCTCTAGGTGATGCGAGATAATTGTGTTCTGCGTCCGTCATTAGGGTCCAGTTGTTCAAAGCCTCGCTGGCTTACCAAGCTCGTTAGTGGTCCACTTGTTAATCAGGGTGGTCTCAAATGTTGACGGCTTGACAAACGGACGGACGAACAAACGGAAATTTCGAGTCCTATATCAAATCATGCTTTTTCAGGCGTGACAAATATTGTACTATTTGCGCAATACATGCAGCAAGCACGATGAGCTGCGATAAAACAAATGACAGCTAATGATAACATTGGGTTTTCGACAGTGTTTTCTGCAAATGTTGACGCCATCCAGTCAGATGGCGCGTTTCTCACGTTAGTGCATTGGAAACCGCAACGATGTGTATCTAACACGTAGATGTACCGACAATCATTGTATGCATCACGGGAACAAGTTCTTGAAATGAACACCCCCTCCAAACTCCATTTTATAAACATGTAGAGAAACTAACGGGGGTATACCATATTGTTCTTATTTCTGCTCCAAGACATAGGTTGCGGGTACTCGTTAGAACCATCTCAATGAGGCGGTTCTAACAAGCACCCAGAACCTACGTTTGCTGAATAAATAAGAAAATAATCACAGATTTTTCATCAGAAAAGTAACGATTTTGAGATGTGAAAAATGCACTATTTCGCATGGGTGAAAACAAAGATATCGCACATAATGTAAAGCCTTGTAAATCTACTCATGAAGTCGTTAGGCTTCGTTTCACAATTGTAACGTTTGCAATCGAAAATAAGATTGGAAATTCTGAATTAGGTCACTATAAAAGCAATTTGTCTATCGCGTTTCTACTTAACAGCTGTTAGGCTTAGCATTTCTAGTGTAATAATTTATTATAAAATACCCTTGTGTCTTCTTTGAAGTATATAACATAAATGATCTGTTAATCACTGCGATATATACAAACTTCAGTTGTTACTTTTATTTCTCTTAATATTGATGTATTTTGCCAATTGAGATATCTCACCTAGTATGTATTATCAATTATACATACTGTATAATTCCGCCTTTAAGACCAGCTAAAAGTATGACTAAACATAATTAACCATAATTATCCTACTAATTAATTTATCATAATTATGACGTCGCGTCTGACAATGTAACATCGCCATGTAATAAATAGTAGATTAAATATGCAAATTAGTTTGATGCGTTCGGTTTGGTTACATATACGACGTCCTTAAATGACGTCGCGTTTACCAATGGAGAAATATTAATATTGCTGTAAAACAATCGTGAATAAAATACGTTTTAAATGTCATTTGATAAATAGAATCTTGCATTCGTGCTCCCGTTTTATTGAATTGATTAAACTCGAGGAAACTGTATAATAAAATGCTCGGCGAAGCCTCACATTTTATCAATTTCCTCAATTCGTTTAATAAATTCAATAATACATGAACACCAATGTTATATCCTTCATTTAGTCACACTCACTGCTAACTATCAACCAAGCAAGTTAACAAGTTAATGGTTTCGTTCATTTCACAAACCGCATGAAAAACAAGGCAGAGCCTGTTCAGATCCTGTTATTTGCATTGTTTGAATTCAGGCTTTAATTCCCCGTCAACCCTATTAAGGCCATCGTTACTTACAATTTTGTGGGACTTTTACCCAATATGGACCTGGAATGACTTCTCAAGCCCTGTCGCCCAATGACACCAACGCTTTGCCTTGACAAGCTTAGATCCGCTAAGCGGTTTGCCAGTACTCGTATGCGGCCGGTTTCAGCTCTGCGTGGAAGCATCATGCAGCCTATCTATTTCTTCAAGCCCCGATTGGTGGGGGCGTCACTTTGTATATAAATATGTACTATCTCTCATGGCTACAGTAATAGTATATGATTTCAGAGTAAACTTCATTATATTTAGAATTTATTTTATTTATCCTCATTACATAGATGTTAATACAATAATAATAATAATACGCGTAATAATCGTCTTTATTTATATTTGGTAACGCATTTAGTACATTAGTACTAATCTTCCATGTGGCCCTCCTAGGTAGAAACCAGTATTAAGCAATGTGGATAAAGTCCCTTGCTCAAGGCAACAAGACTTGGCGCTTGCGCGGGTCGAACCGACAACCCATCGATCTCAAATCCGATGCTTTACCGCTGCGTCACAGCGCTCCGCCTGATTTAGACAGCTCAAAATAATTTTAGATTGCAGATATAATGAGAACTTAATATGTTTAGCAGAGTTTTTCAAATGGCTAGGAGCAGTTATGACAGCATTATATGTTAAAACCTCTGAAACCTTTAACCCTTCCAAACATCAATTTTAGGCTTAGGAAATCTTCCACTGACCGTTCCAAGGCGGCTCTTCTGTGGCGATTTATTTATGTTGTTGTTTGATACTTACTGTGTGTATCACTTGTGTCTTTTAATTTTGGATGGCCATATTGCCATTTTGTGGGAAAGTAACTGTCCATATGGCCTTCCTTTGTTTAGGTTTCCATTATGGTCTGGTCGCTTAATGTTTGTATTTCTTTCCCTTTGGTGTCTTTTATGGATGGAGTAAGTTAATTGTATCAATTCCTGATCTTTGTTTTACTTCTACTTAAAAACCTTAAACAAGTATTGTGTTCCGCTCACTGAGGCGGTTCTAACGAGTACATGTACCCACAACCTATGCCTTGGAGCAGAAATAAGAAAAATAATGAATATCCTGTGACCCCCAGCTTTTACCGTATAAAGTTGGGTTTATGGTTGTGTTCATTCCACGGACTTGTTATTTAACTTTGAGAACATGGATTTGGGTTGTTTTAACACGGCTTCCAGTCTATTCGACTTTGGCTCCAAACAGTTACATTTACATTCTCTCTATATTTATAAGAAAAATAAAAAAAAATATCCTGCACTTTACCATTTGGGCGTAATATCGTTCATACCAAAATGAAAGCATGCTTTAGACTGCGTCTCTGGATCATAAAAGTTAATCTAAATGTAAACAATTAAAAGTAATTTATTCAATTTTCACTGAAGTATGGACGAGCATGTCGCAAGAAAAGTTGAGGTGACCCCAACCATCGCCTTCCCTGCTATTTAATGATGGTTATAATTACCTTCTAATCTTAAATGCTCATTGGTATTCGTGTTTGAATAAGTGTGTACCATGTTCCGCATGCGTGTTTACATTGTGCTTACTCCAAACAGACAGTTTACGTATAATCTCCAAATTGTCTGAAATCAGAATTGCTACTTGTCTCAAACATTCGAACGCAATAAGAGTGTAGTTTACTGTCTAGTCAAGCTTCTTTTATTCGTTCAATATTGACAGATTCATTTTTCAGTGCTTATTAATCGTCCTGTCTATAACAGGATGGAAGGATATTGGGAGTTTATTTGTACAGAACAGAGGAAACACTCGGCCTCTATCAAATATTTTATTGACTTTATTAGCACGTTAGTTTGACTTAATGAAAGTGTTCTCTGAATGATTTTATTGTCATGATACACGGATTATTCATTATACGTTTCCACTGTTTAGGAGAGAAAATCTGACAGGGAAAACTTTCCTGGTCTTCTGAAAAACAAGAGCCGGCAGCAAAACCGCTATCTATCAAATGAAAAAGATACGTTAGTACCCGATATTTAACAAGAAAAGATAAAACACTACGCCCTGTCTCTGGTTGGGCCCATCGGAGTCTAACTGTTGATTTTCTTTTGTCGCAGTATTTCAGTGGTTTGTTGCTGTCGATTCCTCGCCATTGTTTTATCTCTGTTATTGTTTGATTTTGTATTCTTGGAGATGTTGCACTGATGAGTTAGGAAACCTTCAAGCGGACAGAACAAATTATTTGTCTAAAATGCGACGGAATCAAGAGCGAGGATTGCGGCCGAATAAAATCGAATTAAGCCCCCCCCCCCCCCCACCCCCCCCCCCCCACACACACACACACACACAAAAAGGGCCATTCTTTTCACTGACCATTCCAAGGCGGCTATTCTGTCGCAATTTATATTTGTTATGGTTTGTCTTTGAGTGTGTGTCGCTTGTTTATTTTTGTTTTGGATAGCCAATTGGCCATCTTGTGGGAAAGTGACTGTCCTTTGGCTTTCCGCTATTGATGTTTCCATAAGGGTTATTTAATGTTTGTGTTTCATCCTCTTTGGTGTCTCTGATGGGAGGCGTGGATTAATTACATCGATTCCTGATCGTTGTCTTCACTTTCTATTCTGAAAGGGAAACGGTGGATTCAATAAACCTGAGTTCAAGGAGGTTACATTTGCGGGATGATCGGACCCTTTCTTTGATAGTATTGTTGTGTCATCGGAGGGAGTGATCAAGTTACTTAAAGGTTTGAATCCATCTAAAACTTAAGGACCTGATGAGCTTCATCCTAGAATCCTGATGGAACGAATATAAGAATCTAATATGGGCGTGAGGGGTGGATTGAAAAATCCGTCCCAAGGGTCACTGTCCGGCATCACGAGGCTTGCCGAGTGATGCCGGACAGTGATCCCGAGGGACGGATTTTTCTATCCACTCCTCACACCAATATATGATTCTTTTTCTTGCAAACCTTCCATTTCTTCGCTCGGATTGTAATGCTGCAGTCACTTCGGTTACCGACGTCCGCCATATTGTGATGACACTACTGGAATGTTTAGTGATGTCACGTAACGTGCATGACGTCAACCTTAACTACGGCGCATATGAGGTCGTATTCAACCAGTGCATTTATCAAACACGCGATTATATTCGATTTTGGGTCGGAACACCAGGGTCAGAACATATATTTCTATCCCAGGGTAAAAATCACGGATTTCCTTGTCTGGTGTGCAAGAACAAAAAATCTGCACATATATTCTGCACATCTATTCCAAGAGTCCCTTGATACGGTTAAAATCCCAACAGAATGGCTTCAAGCGAACATTTGCCCACTCTTTGAAAAACTAAATAGGATTTTGTTCGTAATTGTCGCCCTGTGACCCTGCCTTGTGTTCCATGTAAATAAGTTCTATAAAAAGGTTATCCTTTAAAAGCAAGGAATACAGCACATAACTGAAATAAATGGAGTGTACATGTTTTCTGGGCCAGACTAGCTAGTTTCGGCCAATAAGGCCTCATCAGTGACCCTCAGATAGTTTCAAAATTCCACAATGGAATCAATGATCCCAAAGGACAAGAAAATATAATCTACACTATGATGTAGGGCAGGAAGACGTTTTACCGCCGCCACACATTCCCACACACCAGCTGTAGTGAAGCTAAATACGTTCTATAAAAGGGTTATCCTTTGGAAGCAAGGAATACAACACAGAACTGAAATATATGGAGTGTACATGTTTTCTGGGCCAGACTAGCTAGTTTCGACCAGTAAGGCCTCATCAGTGGCCCTCAGATATTTTCGAAATTCCACAATGGAATTAATGATCCCAAAGGACTAGAAAATATAATCTACACTATGATGTAGGGCAGGGAGACGTTTTACCGCCGCCACACATTCCCACACACCAGCTGTTTGCCCGAACATATTTTTGCGCAAAAATCATGGCCCACTTGGATGGACATAAACTTTTGTCAGACAGACAAAATAGAAGTGAAGGCAATGATCAGGAATCGATACAATTAACCCACAGCACCAAAGGGAAAGAAACACAAAACACGTAATAACCAAACCCCGACGGAAAACCAAAAGGACAGCTACTTTCCCACAAAATGGCCAATTGGCTATCCAAAACAAAATAATATAAGCGATACACACACTCAAAGACAAACCATAACAAAAATAAACCGCGACAGAAGAACCGCCTTGTAACGGTCATTGAAACGAGCTCCACTGGGGGGGGGGGTTAAATCGATTAAACGTGGCCACAATCCTCGCCCTTACTTCCGTCGCGATTAACTTGCATTTAGGAAAATGCATAGTTGTGAAACTCAGTTGAATACGGCTATTAATGATTTGATAAAAATCTTGGACATACGGGACAGGTGGACACATTTATTCAGGACTTCGAGAAGGCTTTCGTGAACTACAGAAATCCAAATTATTTTGTTACGACATTGGGGTCAGACTCTCAAATGGATATATTCGTTTCTTTGCTACAGTAAATGACGAGTTGTTGGTAACGTGAATCTTTGGAGTGGGCTCTAGTTTTGTCTAAATCGCGACTTAAGCCGCTTTCCCCACCCCCTCCACCCCCGCCCCGGGACTGTTGTTTTGCACTGTTCTTCCCCCTGTACATTAATGATATTTCCACTTACATTGACTCAGAGATAAAATAGAAGTGGAGGCAATGATCAGGATTCGATACAATCAACCTACAGCTTCCGTCAGAGACACCAAAGGGAAATAAAACACAAACATGAAACAACAGACCTAATGGAAACATCAATATCAGAAAGCCAAAAGGACAGTTACTTTCCCACAAAATGGCCAATAGGCTATCCAAAATAAAAAAAATATAAGCGACACAAACACCCAAAGATAAACCATAACAAAAATAAACTGCAACAGAAGAACGCCTTGGAACGGTCAGCGGAAACGAATTCCACTGGGGGCTTAAATCGATTTTACGTGGCCACAATCCTCGCCCTTACTTCCGTCGCGATTTAGACAAATGTATCAAAAGGATGTCAAATTAAGGAACGATGAAAAACAATTGTAAAAGCAATCCCGGTGGATTGGAAAAATAAGAGCATTAAAAGCATGTACGGGGAGACTGTTTGCAGACGACTGTGCTTGCTACCGGGAAATAAGAGATACAGGTGACTCACTGAAACGTCAGAATTATATAGATAGACTAGGATGCTATGCACGAAAATGGGGCATGAGATTTTAGTCTGTTACTCGTAAATACAATATTATGCAGATAACTAGGAAGAGAACCAATAAAATTGAGCTTTATATAAAGTTGGCTGGTGCCTGATGCTCTGTCTCTGGTCTGGCCCATTGGAGTCTAACTGTTGGTTTCCTTTTGCTCCAGCATTTAGTGGTTTCTTGTTGTCGTGTCCTCAAATGTCTTTCATCTCTGTGGTTGTTTGATTTTTTTTTGTGTTCTCAGAGATGTTGCAATGATGAATTATGTGACCTTCATGCGGACTGAACAAATTTATTTGTCTAAATCGCGACGGAAGTAAGGGCGAGGATTGCGGCCGCGTAAAATCGATTTACCCCCCCCCCTCCAGTGAAATTCGTTTCGCTGACAGTTCCAAGGGGGTACTTCTGTCAGTTATTGATGTTTCCGTTAAGGTCTAGTTATTTCAGGTTTGTGTTCCTTTCCCTTCTGTGTCTCTGATGGGAGCTTTGGGTTGATTGTATCGATTCCTGATCATTACCTTCACTTCTATTTTTCTTACACCTAAGAGGGAACGGTTCTCGAGAATATGGATTCCATTAAATACCTAGGCGTGAAAACCGCACATAATCTGGGATGGAATGCACACATAAACAACGTGTGTACTAAGGCAAACAGAAGGCTTGGTTTCCTTTGGGCGAAATCCTCAGCAGTGTCATCAGGATGTAAAAGACGCGGCTTATAAAGAACTTATTCGCCCAATTTTCGAATCGGGTAGTTTTAAGCTGTGACCCCAATGGAGTGGTCCTTAATGAAGCTGGTATTGGCGGCCGTAAAACGTCTCCCCGTACATCAACAATAGTGCAGTTTATATTTTACGTTTGGTCCTTTGAGATCAGCGTGAATTTTCTAAGAATATTCTAGACAGGTTTATTATTATTTGGACCCCATTTTGATTTATATCAGTCTTTGAATCGACTGCCTATTCGAAATTCGCAAAATTGCAGTATGTTTCCTCTGGCTTTCTTTGCCGGATCATTACAGGGTCACTGATGAGGCTCTATTAGCCGAAACTACGTAGTATGACCCATCTTCTTTCTTATGAATGTTTTCATTGCACTTAAAGGAACTCATTTTTTATTTTTAATTGAAAAAGTTCAGAAAAGAGCTGCTAGAATTGTAACAGACACTTACTTCTTTGAAACTGGGAATATGACCTGAATATTAGGGAAAATTTTTTTGGAATGCCTCGAGAAAAAAGAAGAAGACAGTAGGCTCATACTATTATACAAAAGGTCTAAAAAGGGTGCTGCCAGCATTCCAACAGTTGATATTGTTCAGCCAGCTAGGCGCTGTAGAAATCACCATTCATTGGCGTTTCAAGAACTGACATTTAAAAAAAAAATCTTTCTTCTCTCGGACCATTAGATATTGGAATGCCCTTCCCGATCCGATCATTTCCACGGGCTAAGTTTACCTCTTTGGTGAGAGCTAGGGACTAACTTCCCATATCACATGTCCTGGTGTATGTATGTCATTTGACGTATCACCAGCAACAATTCTGATTCTGATCCTGATTATTTAAAGTGTCTATTGAATAGGTTAGCATTATGTAAAGTTCAGACCCAAAAAGAAGAGATAATAATAAATTAGAAAAGGAAAGCAAAAGTATTCAAACCGACATATAAAAAAAAGAACAAACCCATGACCATTCCATTCACAGGACAACTGTCAAGTTTCAACATAATCATAAAAAGTTTAAACGAATATCAGTTTATAAATTATAAAACAAAAACAATTATTTGCTTATATTATAAAACGTTTGCAAAATATGGAACATGACTGCTGGAAAAGACTTGATTTCGCAAGGCACCTCTATAAAGCCTGACGGAATTATGGAATGACAGAATCACTGAAAATGTTAAATCGAATAGAGCAACACATTTGTTGACGTCATCGCACCGCTCAACATTTGCCGACTGTAACTGACTTCAACACTCGTAATAAATTATTAACGGCTAAACTTCTTAATCAGGGTTATCGGTACCATAAACTACGCAAAGCCTTTTCAAAATTTTATAGATGCCATTCTGATTTAATTTCAAAATTAAATATTGGACTTAAATCTCTTCTGCAACAAGGTCTATCGGAACCCGAATTTTATGGTGACTTAGTATATAAATTCAGAAAAATATATAACCGCAATGATTTCAGCACCCAATTTCGTAAAATCATTCTTCGATATAAAAAGATTGGGTACAACATGGATATTATACGACAGACTGCATGCATGGTAGTTAACCCAATCACGGTTGTCAACTTTGCTTCCCTATTTAATTGCACGCCGGTGGGTCAGGCCTCAGTTTCTATGACGGTTCCAACGTAAAGGCTTATTGAGAATTAGAGAGATCTAATTCAAGGTAATGTTGGTTGGTGCCTGATGCTCTGTCTCTGGTCGGGCCCATCGACTGCGCATGCCAAGCCATTCAGAGGGGCCAGGGATATGGCTTTCTGTCTGAAGGTTCTTCTTGATTCACTGCTTGTCTGAGCTAGCAGCGAAGGTTCAGGCGAGACTGCGCGGATGCGCAGGCTCGCCTGAACCTTCGCTGCTCGCATAGGCGATAAGTACCGAAATCGCTTGACGGGGCCCAATTATGACAAACACAGAGTATTAAAATTACCGTTTTTGCCATAAATATTGGTTTACACTGTAGATATTCGTTAACACATAAATATTCGTCTTGTAGTGATATAAATCATTCATTATAAAATTTGGCCGCAAAGTTTGGCTCAGTGGCAAGTCTTGAGCAGTCTGATCCGGTCTACACTGTTTTGATCAGACTAACTGTAATACCTTTTGCAGCATAAAACTACATCTTTATCCCTTTTCAATGGAGAATTTGTCTTGTCTGGGATAAAAGTTTTTCACATAGAAATAAAAAGTAGAAGTAAAACAAAGATCAGGAATCGATACAATTAACTTACTCCACCCATCAAAGACACCAAAGGGAAAGAAACACAAACATTAAACGACCAGACCATAATGGAAACCTAAACAAAGGAAGGCCATACGGACTGTTACTTTCCAACAAAATGGCCATATGGCCATCCAAAATAAAAAGACACAAGTGATACACACAGTTAGTAACAAACAACACCATAAATAAACCGCCACAGAAGAACCGCCTTGGAACGGTCAGTGGAATGATTTCTACTGGGGGGCTTAAATCGATTTTACGTGGCCACAATCCTCGCCCTTACTTCCGTCGCGATTTAGACAAATAATTTGTTCAGTCCGCATGAAGGCCTCCTAACTCATCAGTGCAACATCTCCGTGAACACTAAAAATCAAAGAACCACAGAGGTGAGACAACGGTGAGGACTCGACAGCAAGAAACCACCGAAATGCTGGAGCAAAAGAAAACCAACAGTTAGACTCCGATGGGCCCGACCAGAGACAGAGCATCAGGCACCAACCAACATTACCTTGAATTAGATCTCTCTAATTCTCAATAAGCCTTTCTTGGAGCCGTCATAGAATCTGAGGCCTGACCCACCGGCGTGCAATTAAAGAGGGAAGCAAAGTTGCCAACCGTGATTGGGTTAACTACCATGCATGCAGTCTGTCGTATAACATCCATATTGTACCCAATCTTTTTATATCGAATAATGATTTTACGAAAGCCTACGCAAACAGTGGCAGGGATTTTTGGCCAGACATGGATTTAGCGAAGAATCTGACTAGACTGCGCGTAAAGCGAAAATGTTTCGTCGGATATGTGCGCACAGCAAAGCGTTCGATCAGGCTGGTCTGGTCAGTGTCTGTGTTTGTTTGTTTGTTTGTTTTACAACCCCATTAACAATATTTAGGCTATTTTGGAGACGTTGCTTCCGATTTTGTGTGACTTTTACCCGGCATTGAGATGAAATGACATCTCAAGCCCTTCCACCTAAAGAAACTGCTAGATTTTAAGGAGCGGTCCGACTCGCACCACTTTTCCTGGGTTGGCTAAGACCTTATTCACGAATCCTATACCTACGAATTTTTGGCAGAAGTTTTGAAGTGATGAACAATTTCGCCACGAACTACCGTTTTCAAAAAAATGTAGGCAATTCGTAACAAAACCGTACTGCATTCTTACAACGAATCCTCACAAATCCTCATGGCTATTCGTGATATGGTGGTCTATGAGGTATGAGCCATCAGGTTGACAAATACGTATAATGAACACCCCCCTAAGACCCACTTAATATTGAGGAAAGTGGGGTTTACGGGGCTATTGATTATTTTCCTTATTGTGCTCAAAAATATAGATTGTGGGCACTCGTTAAAAAACCCTCAATGAAGCGGTTCTAACAAGCACCCAGAATCTATGTTTGGCATATAATAAGGAACATATTAAATATTACAAATAATTATCAGAAAAATGACCGTTTTCAGGTGCATTAAAAGAATGCATTATGCCTCACAGAAGCGTTCTTGTATTGCATTACCCAATCGCCCCCGCCCATCGGGGCTTGAAGAAATAGATGGGCTGCATGATGCTTCCATGCACGCAGAGCTGAATCTGGCCGAACACGAATACTGGTAAACCGCTTAGAGGATCTAAGCCTGCGCGGCAAAGTGGTGCGAGTCGGACCGTCCATGCTTATAAACCCTATTTGTTTCATAGGGCGACAGGGCTTGAGATGTCATTTCATCTTAATGTCGGGTAAAAGTCCCACAAAATTGGAAGCAACGTCTCCAAAATGACCTGTACAGTGTTGACGGGGACGTTAACCCTCAAATCAAACAAAACAAATAATGCATTACTCAGCCGCAAGGCAGAAGAAAAGACAATAATCGATACATCAACCTTACATCACGAAAACACGCCTATATAATTCTGACCCCCTTGAACCCCACTTTTGTATAGTAAAACTGGGGTTTTCGGGGGTAAACCTTATTTTTACTATTTCTGCTCTAAAATATAGATTGTTGGTACGCGTAAGAACCGCCCCGATGCGGCGGTTCTAACCGCCTCGATGAGACGGTTCTAACGTGTACCCACAGTCTATATTTGGAGCAGAATTAAGAAAAATATCACATGTTTTTTTTATTATTATTATTTTAAAATGTTCATTTTTCGCTGGTAAAATTTCCAATATATTTAAATAGGTGTGTTTGCGTAAAGTCGAGGACATAACTTTCCTGTGACATGGCAGATATTATGCATAATCTGAACATATTGTATCCCATGCGACTGCATTATTGACATTTCTGTCGTTTTCTTCTATTTTTCTCCACTTTCAAATACGCGGTTCTCTCTTGAGATCGTAGCTCTGACCTCAAACATGATCGTTTACAATCTTACTTGTTCCTGGGCAAAGATATGTGGACAAGATGGCGGGGAAATAACATCAGATGACAAGTTAGGAGAAAACACTAGGGATGCCGTGGAGACAGATAAGAAAGAAACTGGCAACGGTGTCGATTCTTTCCTATATAGAAAGAAGTCTCAGCTATATATTTGCTGATATATCCTCGTACAAGCACTATTATTGCACAAATGTCTGAGAAAGTAACCGTTAGGATTAAACACACATATGAGACAATCTTTTATCATATGGGCCCCGTCAAGCGATTTTGGTACTTATCGCCTATGCGAGCAGCGAAGGTTCAGGCGAGCCCGCGCATCCGCGCAGTCTCGCCAGAACCTTCGCTGCTCGTTCATACAAGCAGTGAATCAAGAGGAACCTTCAGACAGAAAGCCATATCCCTGGCCCCTCTGAATGGCTGGGCATGCGCAGTTAAAATTTGTCATGACGGAATGCTCGAAGACACAAATTCGCTTGGCGGGGCTCATATATGACGTCGTTGATAAGCTGTGGATAACGTCGTGTAATAAAAATCGTATGACCACACGTGTATAAAACACTTTTGCGGGATTAAGTAACGTCACGACGACGTCCATGTCAACAATGCATTTGTTTGTGTAAAAATGTCAAATTTACTGGGGATAAAATCCAATTTAAGTGGTCATATGATAAGCAGAATCTTACACTCGTGGTCATTTCATATGAAATTTATGAAACTCGCCTAAGGCTCGTTTCATAAATTACATATTAAATGACCACTCGTGTAAGATCCTCTATATATATACTCAAGTCGTCGAAAGGGAAAATTCGGGATAAAAAATGCTATATGTAATCTCACCTGAAATGAAAGCTGTGGAAAAGCCCTTGTGATCAGCCACGTCGTCCGTCCACCTGTCCGTCCAGTCCCAATTTTATCCAAATAACACATATTTCTAAACCATTCAACAACTTCTAATAAAACTTGGCAGATATGATCTATCGATCGTACTTTGTCAAAGTTGTTCAGTATGTTCCACTCCATGCAGATCTCTGGTTGCCATGACAAAGAAAAAAAGGGAAAATTAGCAAAAACCTTTGATATTCTTCTTGTCTAAACTTAGTAGGCTATGTCTTTGGTAGGATTTCCTGGGGCTAAAATGGCCCGAACTCGGGCCCACGTGTTTTACATAGACTTATACGGAAAGTCTGAAAATCTGCAACCAGAAAGCCAAGGCCTGTATTTGATATTTGGCACTCAGCTTCTGCCAGTGAATCTGTACAAAGATTGTTCATTACGAAAACATGCCTATACTGATACATTATAAATTTTACCATCGAAAAAAAAAATGAAACAATTTATGATGAAAAATCGTGTGATGTCACGTAACGTGCTGTAATGTCAACCTTAACGGCGGCACATATGAGGTCATATGCAATCAGTGCATTTATCAAACACGCGAGAATATTCGACTTTGGGTAGGAACACCAAGGTTAGAACACAATTTCTATCCCAAGCTAAATATTTGGTGTGCACGAAGTTAAAGGCATTTATTCTCGTTTATTGAGGGCCATCATTGCATTACATAATATTATGTAGCCCTTAGTGCTGACTGAAGAGAAGTCCTCTGTCTTCAACAGGTAAGGGGCCTCCTTGGGGAAAAATCAATAGTTTACTAACTGTTGGCTAGAGTGTACCTTATTGATTTTCCCCTCAAGTGTCTCAGTCAGGGATTCAACAAAAGCTACTAATCACCATATTAGGGTCTGCTTTTGATCTGCTGCAGAGAGTATATCACAGGGGGCAATAAAACAATTGTGAGCACACGGTGTGTCTTATCTTACAAGTATAAATGCCTTTAATATCTTTGTCAGCTGAATTTACCTTTGTGTCAAAATAGCCCCGCCACAGGGGTCGCTCTTTTAAGACCAATATAGAAGCCTCCGTGGTGCAGTGGTTACGCTACTCGCCTTGTAAACCAGGGATCGCAGGGTTGATCCCGGGCTTCTCCAGACTTTCGGATGAGTCTTTAAACCGAGGTCCCGTCTCCGTATGACCTAAGCTGTTGGTGGGACGTAAAACTCGAACACTCACTCACTCTTTTAAGACCAATATAGGAAAGCCTTAAAAATAAAAATAGTCTGGGCATTTGATGTTCCATCTACAATGTAGTCGACTTCTACCAATAGTGTTCAAATTATGGCACTAGTGTCAAAAGTAGTCCTTGCCCCATTTGTTGTTTAACATAGAAACATGTAGGAATTTTTAATCTTCATTTCTGAAACCAAAAGGCCCAGGCCATTGATATCTGTTATATAAATTCGTCCAATGGTCCTATACCAATATTATTGAAATCATGGTTCTGATGTCTGCGACAGAGAAGGGAGTGACAGTATGCCTCCATTTTATATAGCCTTAGGCAAATTGTTAAGATCTCCATCATTTAACCAACATTCTTGTGTGAAACATCAAAATTAAGCATGTTAATATCTTTGTCCAGGTTAGCGATATAGGACTATTGTAGTCACCTTATTCTCTTAAATGTGCTACAAAATTAGAATTTAGGTGCTCAATAGCATTGAAATATATTGCATGGTAAAAGCAACAACAACAACAACAACAACTAAAAAAAAATGAGCAATGTTAAAGTTTTTTGTAACGGACCGACGACAAATTTTTACAAGTATTTGACCTTGAGGAAGGTCAACGTAAAGGTCAAGGTCAGGTTTGTGTATATCAATCTTAAGTACTAGTGGCAAGGTGTGTGGTGTGTGAATATTAAAGAAATCGGTCAAAGAATAAGGAAGTTATGAGCAATGTTAAAGTTTTTTGTAACGGACTTTGTAACGGACCGACGACGACAAGCTGACTCCTATATACCCCCTTCAAACTTCGTTTGCGGGGGTATAAAAACATGCTCATAGATTTGAAAACATTAAACAAACTAAAAAAGAATTATTCAGCTAACAATGCACTGCTGTAAACGGTGTTTTCTGACAGCTGAATCAGATACATGTATAACCCTTGCGTGACAAGTCAAATGCGGTTTCCAAAGAAATTTGGTTTACAATGAAATTCGGTTTTACAGACAAACGAAAAGGCGATAACAGAAAAAATATAGACTCTAAGATACAAGACTGTTTATCATGTGAACGTCATATTGGTTTCATTGGACGACAGGGCTTTAGATGTCATTTCATCTCTATGTCGGGTGAAAGTCCCACAAAATTGGAAGCAAAGTGTCTCCAAAATGACCTATACAGTGTTGACGGGGACGTTAAACATCAAATCAAACAAACAAATTTTCATGTGAACGCACATGTACATACACTCACGTCACGAAAACATGCTTGTATAATTTTGACCCCCTTGAACCCCACTTTTATATAATAAAACTGGGGTTTGCAGGGATAAACCTCATTTTTCTTATTTCTGCTGTGAAATGTAGATTGTGAGTACTCTTTAGAACCGCCTCGATGAGGCGGTTCTAACGAGTACCCACAATCTATATTTTGAGCAGACTCTTAAATATAGATTGTGAGTACTCGTTAGGACCGCCTCGATGAGGTGGTTCTAACGAGCACCATCAATCTAAATTTTGAACAGAGGCGGTTCTGACGACTGCTCAAAATCTATATTTAAGAGCAGAAATAAGTCGAGGCGGTTCTAACGAGTACCCACAATGTATATTTTAGAGCAGAAATAAGAAAAATATCACAATTTTTCATGTTAAACTTTTCATGATTCCGCGAAAAAGGTTACAATGTATTTGTATAGGCGTGTTTTCGCAATGATACTAAAGAAATAGTTCAGATTTTGAGTATAAACAACCGCTTTGATCAACCCACACTTTTTGTGGCATTCCGGACCAGATTTTTTAAATACACACAAAGAATGTAGTATTCGATTAGTAAGTGTAAGATTAGGCATATCCTCAGACGTAAAAAAAATAGTTGTGTTTCTATCAATCAAGCAATCCTTTATTTTCTCAGTTCACATAAGTATGCAAACACATGAGGTGCAGAATACACATACAGACAAATTCATTATGGCGGTATAGAGAAGATAATAATAATAATAATAATACCGAGGGCGACCTCATACGATATAACTGTCTAGTTTTTTGGTCCGTTTATTTGTTATTATACAGATTTTGTTTGTTTGTTTTGGGGTTTAATGTCTCCGTCAACACTGTATAGGTCATTGTGGAGACGTTGCTTCCAATTTTGTGGGTGTTTTACCCGACATTGAGATGAAATGACAGCTCAAGCCCTGTCGCCCTGAGAAACCAATATGGTTTATATGCATGGACGGTCCGACTCACACCACTTTGCATGGGTTGCTGAGATGCCCTTAGCGGTTTACCTTTACCCGTGTGCGGTCGGTATCAGCTCTGTACGGAAGCAACATGCAGCCCATCTATTTGGTCAAGCCCCGAAGGGCGGGGACCGGAAGTGTAAGATTAGGCATATCCTCAATTCACCTGAACAAATTTTAATTCAACTCATATCGATGGGCCTCTAGAATCGATTGCACAGAAATCCTTTGCAGGCTCCCCACCGAGAAATATACTGCCTATCCTTATCAACAAGTACATGAATGAACAACCCTCTAAACCAAATTTTATATGGGGAAAATGGGTGTTTACGGTATTACAGTAAAATTCCTATATTAAGACCACCTTTGGGACTGTCCAAAAGTGGCCTTTAAGATCACTTTTGAACAGTCCCAAAGGGGGTCTTTGGCCAGAGGACACTGTATGCCCAAAATACAAAGACAGAATAAATGAAACCTACTAAATAAGGGCTTCAGAGCAGAATATGTCTTCATTTTAGGTGGTCTTAAGGAGAAAGGGAACACCTGGCACATTTTCCCGCCATTTTTCAAAGGGAGACAACTTTCGGGACTTCCTGTTCGCTTTTCTATAGGCTCAGTCTTCCTGAAAAGGGGGTCTACTCTTAAAGGAAAGAATTTGCTCCTGAGGAGCAAATTCTTTCCATTAAAAGTTGACCCCTATAGACATTTGAGACAAAAATACTTTTGAAGGAGTTGCCTCCCCTGAAGGTGTTCCCATCCCCCTTAATAGCGAAGGTTTACTGTATTCTTTATTTTTTCATTACGATAACACACTCGTGCAACAAAGTATATTGTTTCACATCTCCAAAATGGCTGCTTTTCTGATGACATTCCGTAGTATTTTTCTTATTTATACTGCAAACATATGTTGTGGGTGCTCGTTAGAACCGCCTCGTTGAGGCGGTTCTAACGAGTACCCACAACTATGTCTTGGAGCATAAATAATAAGAACATTGTATACCCCGTAAAACCCAGTTTTCTCTATATAGTGTTGGGTTTAGGGGATGTTCATTCCATGGACTTGTTCACCTGATACTTACTTTATAATAACATAGATTGTGGGTGTTAATTCAAACCGCCATAATGAGGCGGATGGTTCGAACCAGCACCCACGATCTATATTTGAACTAGAAATCAAACATTCCCATCTGAAATTGTGCAGTTCTAGAGATAAGAGGCACCATTTTAGCCACCGCCATGTAGTAACGAGTACAAATATAAATACAATACAATACAAATACTTCACATAGCTAATAGCTAATAAGTCTATGTGCCACAACTAATGCTGCTAAATACCCATTGTAGTGTAAAAGGCGTGTTTTGAGCGCTTTTCAAATCAGCTTAAATGCCATTCCACCATTGTGACGGTGATCTTATCTCTTATCTTATCGAACTTTCTCTAAATTTCTTGAAAGAAGGGTAAGGAATTTAACGAATGTTCCTTCAACGTTGTCTGCACATTTCGAAATAGCTTGTCTCACAGGAGATCAAAATTTATAAGGTAGCATCGGTATTTGCATCCAATTACTCTTACGCAATGTCATTCACAGACAAGTCAGCCAGACCATGAGAAAACGGAAAACATGGGGTGGGATCCTCTCGCTAACGATAATAAACATCAGGCTGTGCCACTGTACAAATATCATTTGCGTTTGCTGTAGAGAAATATTTTAGGTAACTTGAAACTTGATATTGAGAAGTCAAGTCGTATGCTTAGCAGGTCGCTCATTTCAAACACGTTTTTACCATCAGGAGGATCATATTCAAAATGACACTTCAAAGTATTTAAGGCTTCTCTACGATTGCAGATGTACTCCACAAAGATCCTAGAGAATCAATCGTACAGTGTCACTTTCAATTTGCTAAGTCTTTTCCCTCTATATTTGAAGATAGTAAAGCGTTACATGTAAGACAAAAGCGTGATGACTCGTGTTTTTCTGCGTTTATATTTTTTCAATAATTCTTTTGGGACAATTGAGCCAATTTCAGTATTTCGAAAACAGAGATCTGCTCAAGATGTCTCTTCCTTTCGGTTACCCAAGAAAGGCATGTATCAATACCTGACTGTAGTGGTAGATTGCTTAAAACCCCTCTACACAATAGTGGCGATCGTCAAGAGACTGGTGAGTGATCGGTGAATGAACAGTAAAGGACGAACAAATGGGTAGATCTCTGAACGATTGTCTATGAGCACCCACATTTTCTGTTTGCTACCACGCCATTACGAAAACACGCCTATACAAATACGTTGTAACCTTAATCGCTAAAAAACGAGCATTTTAAGATGAAAAATTGTGATATATTTTTTTTTTATTTCTGCTCAATATATAAATTGTGGATACTCGCGAGACCCGCCTCATCGAGGCGGTTCTAACGAGTACTCACAATCTTTAGTTTAGAGCAGAAACAAGAAACATAAGGTTTACCCATGTAAACCCCAGTTTTACCATATAAAAGTGGGATTCACGGGGTCAAAATATATAGGCGTGTTTTCGTGATGGCTGACCAGGGTCTCCAAAATATTTTTATTTTTCTTTTCTTTTTTTTTTTTTTTTTTTTTTTTTATTTGCTCTGTCGATGAGATTGTTATGTGCTCCTTTGGCGTTCTATGACAGTTCGTTTAGATTCACTTGATGGTCTTTATTAAAATTGGCGGCGAAAACTTAAACGAGCGCATAATTATCTCCTAAATATTACATGAGAGTTCGATGAGCTAACAGAAAAAATTCGGATCCAATGGTTACCGGCCGGTTACAATCTCCGTATGTGTAAAGGGGCTGTTAGGTACAGATCTGCCCAAGGAAGTGCGGTTCAGTATATTGATCGACTCGATTTGATCTTAATGATGTTTACCGGCCTTTTCGATTAAAATAGAGGCTGTAAGCAGTCTTAAAAACAACAATGCTTATAAATCGTGTCAGTTTAATCCTGACCCCTATTTGCCATCGGTAACGTGTTTTCTAAAGCTTCATTAACCTGATTCCCAATTTTCCTGTCTATCATTTGTTGACAATGGCATCAAAAATACATTTGTTTCATTATAAAACAATAGTATTGCCTATGAATTCACCATTTCAAAAGGGCCACAACATACTCCCCAAATTATCCCCAAATAATCAAAAATCCACATTTGTATACATGTGTTTTCCGCAGACATGAACGATTTTTAATAAGGTCTCAAAAAAAAAGTTCACCCCGTTTTGTCCCAGAAACCCCCAAAACGGGTACCCTGGCAAACAGTGCAGGCCCAGATCAGACACCGCAGATCAGGGCCTCCACTGTTTGCTAAAAGTCCAGTCATTTTCAAAATAAATTTTGAAGAAAACACAACCTGACACCACATAATTTTGAAATTGACTCCTGCTATACATAAGGAGCAATATTCCACTTGGTACAAAAAGTGTTGAAGCCATTGTGGCAAACTAGCGATCGGTGTTCAGGCCATCGAAAATTTTACTGTTGTTGGTACAAGTGTTCTTTGTTGGTTTTGTGTCTTTTCTTTTCGTGGTTTGTGATGATTGAGTCCTTTGTCTGTGGCTTCTCCACAGTAATTCGACCTACCTGTTTTCTTTTCTGTTTCGCCGGTCAAACAACGCACACAGCTACAGTAGACCAAATGAGACAGAACATGCACAAATGTTCCAATCTTCGCAGCCAGATTGAGGTTTTTGCTGTGCGCTGTATGTATGTCCGTTGAAGTGTCTTTTTGCAGACACTTAAGTCTGAGTTCTAGATTAGTAGGTGCACAGATTAATTTGAATCATCACTGAGCGCACGTTCTAAAAGGGTTTTCGCTTGTCACGCCTCAACTTAAAAATTTGATTATGCTTTCAGCCGTGCTGCCTACTTGGGTGCCAGTGCTAAACCAGATTGCTCCGATCACACAGCTTGGACAGGCGACGGTGAATCAGCTGACGCTGGACTTGGGAAAAACAAGATCTGACTATGATAAAATATACAAAGGTAAGTCTTTGAGAAAATATCTTTCAGGAACAAAGCTACCTACCTACAAAGTTCATTGTACCTACCTGCAATAATATAAGAATCTGATATTGAGTTCTCTTGTAGATGTGCGTGACCGTCCTGAGCGGAACCGGGGCTCTGCTGAAGTTCCGCTTAGCACGGTCAGCTCCAGGGTCGGAAACTCACATCTACAACACAACCCAGTATTAGATTCTTTTTCTTGCACAACACCATCAAAAATTTATTTTATTTATTTTTTTTTACTTTATTTAACGTTTCATTTTTCGCGCATTATATATATGTAGTTTTCCTGAGTAAGAACACCAGGGTTGGGACTGAATTAAACCACATTTATGATATGGCGTCGCGTCTGAGAGCGTAATAACGCCATGTAATATTTTCGATAATCCACTAGTGGATTAAATATGAAAATTAGCTAGATACGTCCGGTAACGTTACATGTACGACGTTATTAACGACGTCGCGTTTACTAATGGCGGAATATTGACATTTTGTACAAAAATCGTGAATTAAATGCGTTTTAAATGTCGTATGAGAAATAAAATCTTGCATTCGTGCTCATGAATTATTGAATTTATTAAACTCGTTGAGGAAAAGGGATAAAATGCTCGGCTAAGCCTCGCATTTTATCCCTTTTCCTCAACTCGTTTAATAAAGTCAACTCGTTGAGGAAAAGAAGTAAGATGCTCAGCGAAGCCTCGCATTTTATCCCTTTTCCTCAACTCGTTTAATAAATTCAATAATACATGAAGCCTCGCAGTTTATCCCTATTCCTCAACTCGTTTAATAAATTAAATAATACATGAACACTCATGTAAGATCCTCTGTTTATCCCTATCTGGTGTACAAGAAATTTCATGGAAACCAAATACTTGCAATAACTATCCAAAGTACTGCAATAACTATCATCGTATACTTCACTTTATACACAGAAAAGTGGGGCTTTCAGGGGTAGAAATTATTTCATTGTTTAATATTTCATCACGAAAACACGCCTATATAATTTTGACCCCCTTGAACCCCACTTTTATAAAGTAAAACTGGGGTTTCCGGGGTATACCATTATTTTTCTTATTTCTGCTCTAAAATATAGATTGTGGGTACTCGTTAGAACCGCCTCGATGTGGCGGTTCTAACGAGTGCCCACAATCTATATTTGGAGCAGAAATAAGACAAATATCACAATTTTTCAGCATAAAATGTTCATTTTTTCGGCGATAAAGGTGGCAATGTATAGGCGTGTTTGCATAATGTCCTTATCTGGTGTACAAGAAATATCATGGAAACCAAGTATTTTCAAAAACTATCCTAAGTACTGCAATAACTACCATCGCATTTTTCACTTTATACACTGGAAAGTGGGGTTTTCAGGGGTAAAAATTATTTCATTGATTAATACTTATTATAATTCGTACCAATAATAATGTCGGTTCTCGTTGGAACTGTCGCGCTGAACATCTATCATTTATTTCATGAAAAAAGTTCGCGTGCAAGAAGAAATAATCGCAAAAGAGTGTATTCTTCTAATACTGGAAAGAACAAACTTTCACTTAAGTTAATAACCCTGCGATTGTCTGTCTTTGAATTTGGACATTCCCGTTCTGTCAAATAGAGGGTTAATAAAAGAATGATAAACAGGATGGCAAGCAATGTAGATCTTAATTAGATCCTTTGTTCTAAATGTTCACTGTGTGCTTATTGTACAATATCTGTGCAAATATACGTTGCTGTGCTTATGTTGTGCTCCCGCTGTAACAAACACCTTGGCGATATTTATAAGTGCGTAGGAAGCCAGACAAACTTAAAGCACGCTTAGAATTTTGATTTTAGAAATTTATTTTATCATATGACCTCGCGCCTGAGAGTGTAATAACGCCATGTAATATTTTCGATAATCCACTAGTGGATTAAATATGCAAATTAGCTAGATACGTCCCGTAACGTTACATGTACGACGTCCTTAACGACGTCACGTTTACTAACGGCGGAATATTGACATTTTTGTAAACAATCGTGAATAAAATGCGCTTTAAATGTCATATGATAAATAGAATCTTGCTTTCGTGCTCATGTATTATTGAATTTATTAAACTCGTTGAGGAAAAGGGATCAAATGGTCGGCAAAGCCTCGCATTTTATCCCTTTTCCTCAACTCATTTAATAAATTCAATAATACTTGAACACTCATGTAAGATCCTCTGTGTAATTATATTGTATACCCATGTCAGTGTCATTTTTATGCCCCCGGAATCTAAGAGATTCGGGGGCATATAGTTTTGATCTGTTTTTCTGTTTGTCCGTTTGTCTGTTTGTCCGTTTGGCCGTTTGTCTGTCTACAAAAACCTTAACATTGGGCATAACTTTTGAATGGTAATAGATAGAGCTTTCATATTTCACATGTGTATACCTTATCACAAGACCTTTCCAGTGGTATCATAATTTTTTATCTCGTGACCTTGAACTTGACCTTTGACCTATTTTTTTTCAAAATTTTAAAAACATTAACATTGGCCATAACTTTCGATTGGTAACTGATAGGGCTTTCATATCTCATATGTGCATTCATTGTCACAAGACCTTTCTAGTGGTACCATAACTTTTGACCTTGTGACCTTGACCGTGATGTTTGACCTACTTTTTAAAACTTCAACATTGGCCATAACTTTCGATTGGTAAGTGGTAGGGCTTTCATATTTCACGTGTGTACTCCTTGTCACAAGGCCTTTCTAGTGGTACCATAATTTTTGACCTCGTGACCTTGACCTTGACGTTTGACCTACTTTAATAAACTTTAACATTGGCCATAACTTTCGATTGGTAAGTAGTAGGGCTTTCATATTTCACACGTGCAATCCTTGTCACAAGACCTTTCTAGTGGTACCATAATTTTTGTCCATCCAGACACCCCCCCCCCTCAAGGTCAAGGTCACTGTGGCTATTTTTAGAAAAACTTTGTAATCGCTCTAGCGCCAACATTTCTTTACTGATTACAATATAACTTCAAACAAATGTTCCTTATGACAATATCTCGAGCGAGTTCGACTTTCAAAGTCATGACCTCAAGGTCAAGGTCACTGTGGCTATTTTTAGAAAAACTTTTTCATCGCTCTAGCGCCTACATTTCTTCACCAATTTCAATATAACTTCACACTCTTCACCGATTTCAATATAACTTCACACAAATGTTCCTTATGACAATATCTCGAGCGATTTGGACTTTCAAGGTCAAGGTCACTGTGGCTATTTTTAGAAAAACTTTGCCATCGCTCTAACACCTACATTTATTGATGGATTTAATGTTTCTTATGATGACATCTCGAGTTGCTTTGACTTTCAAGGTCATGACCTCAAGGTCAAGGTCACTGTGGCTATTTTTAGAAAAACTTTGTCATCGCTCTCGAGCGATTTTGAATTTCAAGGTCAAGGTCACTGTGGCTATTTTTAGAAAAACTTTGCCATCGCTCTAGCACCTACATTTATTGATGGATTTTAATGTTTCTTATGATGACATCTCGAGTTACTTTGACTTTCAAGGTCATGACCTCAAGGTCAAGGTCACTGTGGCTATTTTTAGAAAAACTTTGTCATCGCTCTACCGCTTACATTTATTAACAGATTTTAGTATAACTTCACACAAAAGATGCTTATGATAATATCTTGAGCAAGATCTACTTTCGCGGTCAAGGTCACTATGGCTGTTTTTAGAGAAACATTGTCATCACTCTTGTTTTACCTTGTTATCTTGATGTTTGACCTTTTTTTATTAAATTTAACATTGGCCATAACTTTCAAATGGTAAGTGATAGGGCTTTCATATTTCACATGTGCATACTATGTCACAAGACCTTTTCAACAATCCCATAATTTTTACCTTGTGACCTTGACCTACTTTTTTTAAGACTTGAACATTGGCCATACCTTTTGATTGCTTAGTGATACTGCTTTCATATTTAACATGCGCTGTCCGGGGGCATCGGTTTTTCACAAACACATCTTGTTCTATCATGTGTATAATGCGTAGTTTATTGGTGTCAGCCTAAAAATGATACAATAGCAATTATCTACTGATAATTATACTGCTTGTGAACAAGTCCGTGAAATGAACATTCCCTAACCCCCACATTATATGGAGAAAACTAGGGTTTACCCGGGTATATTTTATTTTTCTTATTTCTGCTCCAAGACATAGGCTGTGGGTACTCTTTAGAACCGCCTCAAAGAGGCGGTTCTAACGAGCACCCACAACGTATGTTTGCAGTAGAAAAAAGAAAAATATCCAGGATTTTCATCCGAAAAGTAGCCATTGTGGGTGTGTGCAAAAGGTACTATGATGCACGGGTTAGTTATCCATCACGAAAACACGCCTATATAATTTTGACCCCCTCGAACCCCACTTTTATATAGTACAACTGGGGTTTATAGGGGTAAACCTTATGTTCCTTATTTCTGCTCTAAAATATAGATAGTAGGTACTCGTAATGAGGCGGTTCTAACGAGTACCCACAATCTATATTTTGAGCAGAAATAAGAAAATTATCACAATTTTTCATCTTACAATTTTCTTTTTTTGGAGGTAAAGTTTACGGTGTATTTGTATAGGCGTGTTTTCGTAATGCGTTATGATATATTTCTTCTTCAGCTTTTGACGCTTTTAAGAAGCATTCTACCCATGTTGTTATTGGACCATATGATGATGCAATCGCCATGGCAACCGAAGCGCGCAACATCCCCTACTTAGCAACGACGCAAGTGACATCCTTCAGATATGTCTGCAACCTAAACTGTACATTTGAGATAATACCAAGTTTTGATCAGTTTAGTCAAGCAATTTATGACCTTGTGAAAATGTATGAATGGGAAATGGTCAGTGTCTTTTTCGACGATGATAAAGGTTGGTAACTCTCAAAACAGTTTTTAAAATTACTTTGCATGTTGAGTGTACAGTGAAGTAAAGAGAAATCCAACATCACGTCAGCATTTCCCTAGAGAAATTTCGAATAATGCATCCTTAAATCAACAGTTATCATCCATCATTTTATTCTTTATTCTAAGCTATACTTTAAAGCATGCATTTAATTGTTGGAATGGTTAAATGAAGGTAAATGAATTTTCTGGAATGCGTCGCAAATGTGATTAACTCTTAGACCAACCCTATTGTCTAAACATGAACATTCGTTATCTTGTTTAATTTGTCAAGCTGAATCAACTCTCTGTAAGTCAGCCTCGATAGCGCAGTGGTTAACGCGTTCGACTTATGATCGAGAGGTTGTGCGTTCGAACCGGCCACCGGTATCGAGGTGAGTCCTTGGGCAAGACACGTAATGACACTGCTCCACTCCACCCAGGTGTAAATGGGTAGCAGTGGTCTAAAAGCCACTGCCTCTCTCGCGCGCGCGAGAAAACATCCGGAATGAGTGTTCGAGAGCGATTTAATATGCTTGAAGCTTTCATCGCAATCGAACTAAAATAAATTAGTATAAACTAAACTGTAAGTTCATGTTAGATTGGCGTAAAAAATTGTCACCCAAATATGAAGCTGTAAAGATATGTAAAATACGATGAAATATATTAATGTAAATTTTTCGTGTTTGTGTTGTTTTGAACTGTTTAAATTTCTTACTGTTTCAGGTATATCAATTGTCGAGACACTCTTGTCCAACCATGAGCTGATGATAAAATCTTGGCGACTTGACAGAGAAACCACAGAAAAACAAGTGCGTGATCATCTAGTCCACATGAGACGCATTTTCATGCAGAAGTCTATTGTATTTTGTAGCAAAAGGAACACAAGGATCCTTCTCGACACTGTAAGTTATGGGATACAATTTACAGTAACATTCCTAAATAATCATATTAAGACCCCTTTTGGGACTGCTCAAAAGTGGTCTTTAAGACCACTTTTGAAAAGTCCCAGAGATGGTCTCTGACCAGAGGACACGGTATGCAGAAAAGAGAAAGAAGGAATAACTGCGACCTACTAAATAAGCTTCTAAAAACGAATTTAGTCTTAATATTAGGTGATTTCAATAGCGAAATTTTACTGCAGTTATCATGCATTGCAAAAATATGTAGCAAATTAGCCATACAGCTGGGAAAAATTCATTTTACAGTTTGTCCTTAATTGCGTCATACTGTCCAAGAATATTGACTAATCAGAAGTTGTTTTGTGCAAGCGCGCCATCTATGATTACTTATTGTCCGTTTCTATAATTTGATTAATCGCCCGCTAAAATAAACCGCCATAGATAAAATGTCCAGATGCAAGTCAACAACTCTTACATGTCGCTCGGACTTCAGGGAATTAATCATTCGAAAAATGAACGATATGGGAGCTGATTGGGAAACTGGTACTATCATATGGGCCCCGTCAAGCGATTTTGGTACTTATCGAATATGCGAGCTGCGAAGGTTCAGGCGAGCCTGCGCATCTGAATCAAGAGGAACCTTCAGACAGAAAGTCATATCCCTTGCCCCTCTGAATGGCTGGGCATGCGCAGTTAAAATTTGTCATGACGGAATGCTCGAAAACACAAATTCGCTTGGCGGGGCTCATATATACAAACGTTTCTTACCATTGATACTAGTGTCCGTTCGCAGTGGTCGAGTATGCGAAACAGACTTTAATGACTGCTGTAAATTTCCGTCCAAACAAAATAACACACGGTCTATGTGATAAAATGTCAGAACAAGTGCAGTGCGTGGATCATCTGTTTGCTGAATTTTTCTAGAAAGCGTAGTATCATACATCCATGGTTAACGATCCGCTTCTCGAACGTTAACAAGTCAGTGTAATGAACACCTTTGAAAACACCACAAAAGCAAAGTACTGTTCACAATGGATTGTGGGTAATCTATACAACCGCCACACCAGTACTCAAATCTCTGTTTTAATCATTTATAAATTGTATAACTATTTTTATCAGAGCAATGTTGATTTGGGAGCCACAAAAGACGGCATCATCTTGTATGGCTTTGCTATCCTAATACAAAGTATTGTTTCGTAATCATTCAAATCAAATGTCTCATGCTCAATCGAAAACAAACAAGAGGTTACTAGAAATGCATCCGGTGTGCCACTCATGCTTAACTATTTATGTTGGCCATCTCAGTAACAGTAAAAGGCAATCAAACCCGCATACCATGTTTCATACATCAAATAAGAAAGATAATGATAAATAAACATTGCCATACAAAAACACGGATGACAAGCTGTTAGCAGCTTTTCCCCGAAAAAGGTGGCAACTCAGATATCAAAACTTAACATGAACAGTAAGAACATATAATAAACAGAAAACGGCCCCATAGAAAATCACACTCAACGTAAAAGGGGATCACAATGAAAGCGCGGCCTTTAAACGGTCAGTAATGAACAATTGGACGTGGGGTGTGCTTAAGTTATCTTTACGCAATCCCAACTGCACCATTATTTTTCACTGGAGTTCAAAATATGGCAGGCATTGCGTGAACAAGTCTGTGAAATACACTTCATACAGAGACAACTGGGTTTGGTGACGCTGTCGGGCCCATTGGAGTTTAACTGTTGGTTTTCTTTTGCTCCGGCATTTCACTGGTTTCTTGCTGCTGTCGAGTCATCACCGTTGTTTTATCTCTGTGGTTGTTTGATTTTTGTGTTCAGGGTGATGTTGCACTGATGAGTAAGGAGGCCTCCATGCGGCCTGAAAACATTATTTGTCTAAATTGCGACGGAAGTAAGGGCGAGGATTGTGGCAACGTAAAATTGATTTAAGACTCACAGTGGAATTCGTTTCACTGACCGTCCCAAGGCGGTTCTTCTATCGCGGTTTAGTTTTGTTATGTTTTTTTTTTGTTTTTGAGTGTTTGTATCGCTTATATTATTTTGTTTCGGATAGCCTATCAGCCATTTTGTGGGAAAGTAACTGTCCTTTTGGCTTTCCGCTATTGATGTTTCCATTAATGTATGTTGTTTCATGTTTGTATTTCTTTCCCTTTGGTGTCTCTGATGGGAGCTGTGGGTTAATTGTATCGATTCCTGATCATTGCCTTCATTTCTATTTAATGGGGTATACATTATTTATTTATAAGGCGGTTCTAACGAGCACCCTCAACCTACGTTTACAGTATCAATAAGAAAAATATCACGGGTTTTCAGCAGGAAAGTAGCCATTTTGGAGACGTGAAAAAAGCACTATGTCGCACGGGTGTGTTATCGTAATGTTGGTTGGCATGATGGCTTTCTAGTCAATCTTTAAGTCAGTATCCTGTGTTTATACAAGAACTTTACTTGTAATCTCATTGATTTGACTTTATAGCAGTAAATTTAACTCTAGCTTTTAAGACGGCATGCCCATGAATCATTCTATAGTGGGCTACACCAAGGTATTTTGCGGACATGTAGGCCAGATTGAGACTCGGATCAGTCAGATCAAAATCGCTCTGTGGACCACTGATTCCCTGTTAGCCCACACTTTATCCATACTGACAAAGCCGTGTGTACATGCTTATGCCCCCTTTCTCTTGTCACGGCCAAATTTCATGTTAACTCCTGTGATAATTATTTCATTTCAGGCTCGTGATTTAGCCATGCTGTCGGTTCCATACATTTGGTTATTTTATGATCCGGTAAGTCTTAACTCATACACCCTTTAGTTTCTTGAGATGGTTCTTCTTTCCTTCATTTTGTACACGCCAATCGTTGTAAGTGGAAGTTTCAGTCAGAATCATTTACAGGATCACAAACAGCGCAGATTCTGATGAGGCGGCTTATCTGGATTTACACTGTTAATGAAATTAGGTGCCTGTATCGGTGTAAAAGGCTGAAGGATTTAAGAAAAGATACAGGGAAATGACAATGGCTGGAACACCTATAACTCATTTACCATTACGCAAACACGCCTATACAAACACATTGCCACCTTTATAGCCGAAAAATGAAAATTTTAAGATGAAAAATTGTGATATTTTTCTTATTTCTGCTCAAAATATAGATTGTGGGCACTCGTTAGAACCGCCTCATTGAGGCGGTTCTAACGAGTACCCACAATCTATATTTTGAGCAGAAATAAGACAAATAAGGTATACCCCTGGAAACCCCAGTTTTACTATATAAAAGTGGGGTTCAAGGGGTCAAAATTATATAGATGTGTTTTCGTGATGCCACTGATGATCTTTTTCTTAGAGTATAGTTCATAAAGCTACCGATAATGAGGTGTAAAGTAAAGGCTTCAGGGATATTTCTTTTTTATTTTTCTCAGTAGGCGATTCAAATGAACATCACCTAACATTAAACCGTATTTTGAAGAAAGTGAAATGAGATTTCCATAAATGAACCCTTATTCTCTTTCTAGGGTTATGATTACACATCAGTGGCTATAACTACCCCGTTTTATGTTCCAAAGATGTTCAAGCCATTGAAAAGTGACACAATTGATTTTCCATGCTGATAAAGCACAGGTTTCTAGCGTAAACGTTTTTTTTTCTTTTGTTACAAATATCCAGCCACCAATGTATATGATTTTGTGGGAAAGTAACTGTCCATATGGCCTTCCTTTGTTTAGGTTTCCATTATGGTCTGGTCGCTTAATGTTTGTATTTCTTTCCCTTTGGTGTCTTTTATGGATGGAGTAAATAATTGTATCAATTCCTGATCTTTGTTTTACTTCTACTTAAAACATTGCCGGTGCTGTTCCATTACACTAGGTTAAATACGGGGCGATTTACAAAGGCAGAAAAAACACACAACAACAACAAAACAAAACACAACAACCATAATTGCATTATTTGTGTTTATTTATTTATTATTATATATAAGCACGCAGGCCCAGATGTATTTTCTTAAGATATTTCCATGTTTTGTAGAGAGATGTACTGCCAGACGTGTTAAGATCAATATTATATATAAGCACGCAGGCCCAGATGTATTTTCTTAGGATATTTCCATGTTTTGTAGGGAGATGAACTGCCAGACGTGTTTAGATTATTCCGAGATGTCCATGTGAACTTTACCGTGTTCAGTATGATACAGTTTAATACAAGCGAAAAGACGCACAGACATTACGATAATGGGTTTAATTTAACACTTGCTCAGGACTCTATGTCTGTGCTTGAAAAGGCAATTCAAGATGTGCATTTCAACACAACGGAAGACGATATAAGGAAAGATATACAATCAGCGATTAAAAAGGTGAATTTCTAAATACATTTCTGCTTTAACATTCACTCATATGTCTGACCTCTTAATGTCAACCTTGCCACGAAATGGATTGAGACGAACGATGCAGGTGTTTGTTTAATGATCCCAGTAGTGGCCAAAGAGTTACCATTTGTAGCAAGAATATTATCTTATAAACAAGTATCTTACTGACAAATAAGAGAGTAAACTTGCAAAAGAAATTCACAATTTTCTTTAGAAAGAATTCAAGGCAATATATGTCATATTACATTATAAAGACTTTTAATGATATGATCAGTAGCGACACCTGGTCCAGACGTTTCGTACGCCATATGGTGGGTATTGAAGAACGATGATGATACAGATCAGACGTCAAAGGACATGGTGGTTTATACGGTTCTACACCGTTCCCGTTTAATAACTCACCTTTGGGTGATGTGTTCATCCATGGGTTTATGTGCAACTGAAACGCACCCATATATAGTTGGTACTCATTTGTACCGCATCGCCGAGTCAGTCATAATGCGTATAGGCAAGCTATTTTCTGTTTAAGAAGAATATCTACCCATATAAACAGATGCAACCAACCCGTCACTTTTAAGTACAAGAAGTAACGATAATTGCCTTTACTTCTGTTTTGTCGACGACGGACTGAATCCGTATCATATTTGTATTGCTAGAATACGTTTTGTTATAATGCATTTATTGGTTGTATTGTCTTATTATGGCTATATGTTAAAAGAGTACAGAAATCGCAGATAGGATTGGTAAGGTGGAGCAGTTCAGGTGCTGACAATATACATGTACATCAAATTCGCTTAGTTCACCAGACGGCTGGGTAGAATGCCTTTCGCATGCTTTTTGCAACCGGACGAAATGGCCATAAACAGCATAGCTTTGTTTGTGTTACAGTTGAATTTACATAATGGGGGTAACTTGATTTACCTATTTGTTTATATATTCCTAAGACAGACGCAAACAATAGTTCCGCCCTACCAATCTTGTCTACCGCTACTATACTAATCAAATATTTGACCAGCTGGTTATTCGATGGGATACAAGCAGATACTAATAGGCTTGTATTCTTTACGCATTCACCCTCTCAGCTGTCTGAATTGGACTCTTTAGACACATCTATACTTGAACAAGGCGTTCAGTTAAAATTTAAGTAGGATAGCAAGCAGTATTGATCTTGATAAGCCTTCTTATATGGATATACACTGTTTACATTGGTATCTGTAATGGTACAAAAGGTTTGGAATACACTGAAGGTTCTGGCGATCGAGGTTTTGAGAAGGATACTCTCTTCTCGCATAAGCCTCTCCTTCACAGTAAAGGCGAAACTCAATGACACGAACACCTTTGAGACCATGAAAATGTGTTGTGCGTCCCAACATTCCGGCGTGCAATAATTCATCGATATATTAAGTAACCTCTGATCGTAATGTTTCTGTGATATTTATTTTTCAAGTAACTTTTCCAAATTTTCCAGTTATAATAATATTTTTGACATTTTTCCAGTAGTAAGGCTCGTTCATAAAAATGCAATATCACGTTTACCTGATAAAGCTCATTTGTCCTGAGATAGCATATCTTTATCAGGACAAGTCGTTATAATGCAGTTAGTCTCGGGGTAGGGGGTGGTACTGATAAAATGTCCTATAAATAGGTAATCCTTTGGAAGCAAAGACTTAAAACCTCAGTGGCTAAACTTACCCTCATTCGAACAAATATCCATGGTTTAAAAGGATGACAATTTGAATCAACCCTGGTTAACCAGCAATCAGCGTTCGAGCCTTTAAAGTACCCCTGTAGTTGCATTAATTGTGTTCATTTATATGTTTTTCAGATACAGTTGGAAGGGTTGTCAGGGCATTTGCAATTTGATGAAACAGGACAAAGAAACAACTTTTCTATTTTTCTTACAGAATGTTCTGGATATGACTCTTTTCAGGTAAATTTAAATAATAAAGGTTGCCATTGAAATCAAACACATAGAAAGAAAAGCTGTGTTTCAAATTTGTTTACGTTTTCATGTATATCTCTCATACTTCTTATATGATGTTAATCGGTTATATTTTACACTTAGCTGTGAAATCAATGCATAACTGAAACAAACAAAAGCGATATTTTCACAGCGTATTTCAGAGTAAAATAAAAAGAAAATTTACACTTTTATTTTCGATGACTATACGTGACTTTGGGAACGTATTGTAATTGAACAGCCATTCGTCACATGATCCGCACCCGATCAACACATTCGACTAAATAATGAGCTGTTTACTTATTTCTATTGCAAACAGAGATTGTCTCATTGAGGCTGTTCTTACGAGTCCCCGAGAACTGATGTAGTCTTTGTTCACAATTTTCATCAGTAGCGTATTCTCTCTCAGATTAGGCAACTCTATACAAGTCCTCGCCGCATAATTTTATTTCGAGCACATATTTGTATTTAATGGAAACTTAAGTTGTATGTACCGAGTAACAAAAACATCATTATTAAAACCAGCTTTTGCTCTTCTATACTGATTAATTTAGCCACGGCCATTTCTAAGTTTCAACTAATAAGGTTTCTGAGGTAACAAATTCCCTTACACATAATGTAAAGCAGTATAGATACTGATCAAAAACTGATCTGTTTCTACACTTTTTGCCAGAGGTGTTTGATTCAGTAGAGACAGTGTTAGCAGTAAAAAAAAAAAAACATCAGTCGTTTTTTTTCTGTTTATTTTTTTTTTTATTTTTTATTTTACATTCAGATCGGAAAGTGGTTATCCAACACAGAACCCTTCCAGAAACAGCTACAGTTACACGAGAGACTCCCGTACGTTAACAGAACCTCGCGGTTTCCGCTTGTTGGTAGAACAGCTAAGGTTGTATCGATATTGGTAAGAATAATTTCTATTTTTGACCTATATATGCCATCAAAAGATGAAATATCTTTTTCTGCATTTTACTCTTCCAACCACGTAGATCGGTACAGAAACAGTTGCAAACAGAGTAGAGCTCAATAAGGTGATTTGTTTAGAGCCGTCCCGTCAGATTTAATTTTGTTTGTCATTCAGTTAGTGATTTTTCTAAAATCTCTTTTATACACAATGATGTGGCCAAATTCAAAGAACGAAAGGTCTACGTCAGAAACTCAGGGTTGAAAGGGTAAGTGCTGTCTATATCGTCAATCATGCAGAATTAAATTTATATTTCGACATTGATTCCCTGCTTATTAAACTGTCTTTTTCCAGAGTTTGGTAAACACGCTATCATTAAAATAACAGCAATTCCAAATATTACCAAATGCGACCAAAGACACTTCAAGAATTTGTTGTAGTATTTTTAAATGAAACTCCGTCTCGTGTTGAATAAACACATAGTGCTCCTCTTACTAGTTTAACAATCCCGTGTAACACGAGGACCAACTTGATTATAGCAGCTTTAGCTTAACGAGTTTGTTAGTGCTCGAAATGTTAACTTATCTCGCAAATACAAAATCTGATACTCCGGAAGTTTTTCTGCAAATGTGAATTACAGAGGACCCTCGTTATATCGAGACCATTTGTACCATTACAGTATGTTTTTATAACGAATTTGTCGCTGTAAACAATCCAATAATAATTGGTGGAATAATAGGTAATAAGGGATATTTTTCTCCTTTAACCCATATATGACAATGTGATATTCCACCTAATGAGTTTAGAGTGTTCCATTTCTAATCATAGGTATGTCAGATTTGTTTTTGTTTGTGGCACATTTTTCAAAAATGAATGTCCTTTAAGGGCAAGAATTTGTAAATGACCTCGCCGCCAAATTTTACGCGCGTTGACCGGCAACGTCATTGGATACCAAACAAACGTCCTCATTGAAAACCTCATTATTCTCCATTGCTATATCGGTTAAATGATAAAAACTTCGGTCTGTTTAAAAATATGATGCAGTTATTTATTTCTTTATTTATGTATTTATTTATTTATTTATTTATTTACATGTATTAATTTATTTATGTATGTGCTATATGACAACGCAAAATTCACGACGGCAAGCCATTTCGGTCTACTGCAACCTTTAAAACCAATTAGCCCAGATATAAGGTTAACAGGCATGAGAAAATATAAAATAGTACGAACATTTAGCGACAACTGAGATCAGCTTGCATATTCCCGCTGTCTATTCATAGTCTTCCATGTACCCTATTACGCGTGTCGTTTTACATTTATTCGAATCCCCCTATAAATATAACAGTCAAGAAACGCTACCTATTACAAGGCGAAGTGAGGTATGCCGTGGTCTAACCATTATTTTCATTATTTTTGCTAAAACTATTATTGTTGGTATACGTAGAAAATATTTTACCAAGCCTCTCTCACAGGCACACAGAATCTATGTTTGTGGAACTGTAAACGTTAGAGTAGGTTTTTTTCTTCGAGTTTAAATACGAAAAATGCGTCAATTGGCGTTTAAAGGGACTGTTGACGTATTTGCTAAAGCATGATGATTTGGAAATTATGTTCTGGTTGCTCTATATTTTAGGCTACAGCTAATACAAAAAGATGACTGCGCACTTCTGAAACGTCGTTTACAAATGACAAAATGTGCCAAAATTATACATACCCTATGCTTCTGTACGCTGCTATAGATCATAAACTAACCTGGTAGTCAAGGACTTTTTCATCTCATTCTAATCAACAGTAAATACGACTTAAAATCTCATTTTTTAGAAAAATTCTATGGAACAGTTTATTTTCTATTGGCCAAAAAAGTTTGAAAATTAGGCATTTTTCGTCGGATTCCCATTGTTTTCTTTACAAATGATTTTGGCCTTTGTGCGGTCATGGCGCCTAAACGAACATGATAACTTATCATTTTTATTGCATGTACCACAGCAGAATGTTGAGACGTACTCGCATGCAAAATTTTAAAAAATTCTATCGAAGAGCCCATTCACGTATTCTTGACCTTAAGCAAACATTGTAGACCCAGAGCAGACGGCGTCTGATCTGGATCTGCAGTGTTTGCCAGCGTTCCAGAAAAAGGGCTGCTAGGCATATAAGCGTTAAATACTCTTTGAATCAAATGTGGCTATTAGTTAGAATCGCCTCCTAACAAATAACACAATTTTTTGTATTTTTGATGTACTTAATACTCCTGAAAACCTTTATCAGTCCGTCTCTGTTCGAGCAAAGAACTGATCAAAGCAGGGCCCCAAGCCTATCCCAAACAGACAAAGGGAAAGATGGACAAACACATCTTAACAAAAAACAAAATTACAGGCGACAAACCGAGTTATCATCTCTTTCCCAAATGGTAACTCAGTTAGTTACCTTTACTGAACACAGAGAAGTGTTAAAATGAAAACATTTTCACAATTAGTCAGGACCGAACACAAATCACATGGTTTCGCAACGACAGTACCTCCTTGGGACGGCAAGTTAAAATATCGGGGATTGAAACCGGTTTTACGGGGCCCCAACCTTTACCCACATCTTCCGTCGCGGTTTACAAAATTTTGTTGGCCGTTCGGCTCGCATGGAGGTCCCCTAGTTCAACAATGTTTCATTACGGAAAACAATTAAAATCAACAAAAAGGCTGAGTAGCTTTTAAATACTAAATTATTAAAGATTCAACGATACATTAAACAACGATATCGTTAGTTTTGAATAGATGAACGTAGAACGCTTTGTCTCTTTTTTCTGATTGTGTTTCTAATGAAAATTTATGGTATTTTCCATTTTTCATGTTCCAGATGTAGACTAATCAAAACCCTATATTAGATGCATTACGAAGAAATACCACGATTTCTCAATGGATAATAAATGATAATCAGCTCTGTCCTAAGAAGATTTATTCCCCGTCATACATTTCCAATGCAATCGTTATATTTAGACGCAGGGAAGTGTAATTCACGTCGATGCGTTGTTCTTGACGTCACGTCAGCAGCGTCATAGAAAATATAAACAACTTCCAGAATGTAAAACGTAAGACTCGGAGGCAGCGTTGATATAAAGATTACATCGACATAACCATTGGGTTACGCCAAGTTGGGATACTGTACTATCGCATTTTAAATTGTTTTATCACTATTTTTGTTCTTCTATTTTCATTCAGTACAACAGAAGGCGCTTTCTAGATGGAATATGTATAGTTTTTGCTTCAGTCAGTCACTGCGCCCCTACCCTTTGCATGGCTTGTATGTTAAGAGTGAACTGTAATAAGAATTAGATGCAAAGTGATCCATCAGCTCTATATTTTTTCTGAATCCCGTATTCTTTGTCAACATTATCTGTGTAAAAGATGTATGTATTATACAAAGAAATAAAGTTTAAACCAGCTATATTAGAATGCATGTACTATACAGTTTATTGATTGCGCAAGCGCACTCGTTTCTTTATCGGATATTTAACATCCCTCGGTTTTATAAATCCCATATTTAAAATGGGCTGGGTAAAAAACTCTCTTTATCAACGTGTTCCTAAAGAGTGTCCTTGATCTTTGTTGCTGCTCAGAAATACAAAAACATGAGAATACTTTTGCAAATCCCTTTCTCCATTTAAGGCTGGGATGGAACAGATGTTGATTACACGGACCTGTTATCATGATGAATATATTTTACTGGCTGCAACATCGGCCCCCGCCCATCGGGGCTTGAAGAAATAGATGGGCTGCATGATGCTTCCACGCAGAGCTGAAACCGACCGCACACGAGTACTGGCAAACCGTTTAGAGGATCTAAGCCTGCCTAGGCAAAGCGGTGCGAGTCGAACCGTCCATGCTTATAACCATATTGGTTTCGTTGGCGGACAGGGCTTGAGATGTCATTTCATCTCAATGTCGGATAAAAGTCCCACAAAATTGGAAGCAACGTATGTGTTCATGCTACAGTAGCCTGGCCTAGAAAATGTCTTTTAATTTTGATTATTGTGTGTGTTTCGCGACAAGCGAAAACACAACAGTTTCGAACATGTATGATCAGCGAAGACACAGATCAACCTCCGCGCAGTCTGACAAAATGAAAACCCATGTTAAACCAACTTTTCTCTATATAAAGTGGGGTTTAGAATGGAGGTATTGCACGCACATGACTTGATGAAAATATGCCGAAGAACAGCTACACATAAAAACAGTCGAAATTACTTTGGGACCATGATTTGTCCGTGTATTATTTAATTTCAATTTAATTTTAATTTATTTTAGTTCGATTGCGATGAAAGCTTCAAGCTTATTTGAATCGCTCTACAATTGCCTTGACTCATTGGAAATTATCTTGGTTTTGGTGTTGTTTGATTTGAGGTTCAGCGATCCCGTCAACACTGTAATGGTCATTTCGGAGACGCTGTAACCAATTTTGTGGGACTTTTACCCGACATTGAGATGAAATGACATCTCAAGCCCTGTCGCCCAATGAAACCAATATGGTTTATTAGCATGGACGGTCCACCTCGCACTGCAGTTCCTGGACAGGCTTAGATCCTCTAAGCGGTTTTCCAGTATTAGTGTGCGGGCCGGATTCAGCTCTGCGTGGAAGCATCATGCAGCCCAGATATTTCTTCAAGCCCCTATAGGCGGGGGCCGCTTGGTTTTGGTAATTGATTTTTAGTGCCTTTGCTGCAATCGTAAAACCTCACAAAAATGCAATCGCGAAAATCAATTTACTTTCAAAGTGCAATCCTGTCATGCCCCCCTCACGAAAACACGCCTATATAATTTTGACCCCCTTTAACCCCACTTTTATATAGTAAAACTGGGATTTCCGGGGGTATACCTAAGAAAAATATCACAATTTTTCATCATGAAATTTTCATTTTTTCGACGATAAAGGTGGCAATGTATTTGTATAGGGGTGTTTGCGTAATGCACTGATCCGGGGCATATACGAGACTATAAAAAGATTTTTGCGGCCAGCAAAGCTTCAGATCAGCCTTCGCATCAACACAGACTTACCAGGATCTCCGCCATTCGCTCTTGCGGTAAAGGGTCATACATTAGAATATCATATCCACGTAGTATAATGCTGTCATTCTTGCTAGTAAATTTAAATTGTCATTTTTGTGAAACAGTATCATGTATTGTTCTTATTTTTGCTTCAACAGTTACAGAAGAAAGATACCCAGAAAAGCCTAGGCTGTTCGACTGTTGGCGCTCGTTAGAACCACCTTATAAAGGCGGTACCAACGAGCACCAACAGCCTAGGTACTAACAAGTTTGAACAGTTGGTGCTCGTTAGAACCGCCTAGTAAAGGCAAGCCGTATAAAAGCGGTCCTGACGGGTACGAACAGTCGATGCTCGTTAGAACCGCATTGTAAAGGCGACCCATTTAAAAGCGGTTCTAACTGGTATCAACAATCTATGTGTTTGAACAAGAATACGTGAAATTATGCATTACCATTGAACACCCAACTTTTCTCTAAATACACTTGGGCTGTACAGTGGTACACGTTTCACTGATGTTTGACGTGGTGTGGTGCTCATGCGATCAGAATACGCTGATTTTAGTTTTTGCTTGTATCCAAGGTCATTCTATAGGTTTTTTCATGGTCCGATTCAATTAAGATCAAGTATTGCACACAATTAGGCCCATGCTTAGGTTTTTCATTTTCCCTCTTACTCCCTGTTTTCCCCCATCTAAACGAACGCATCTGTAATACTTGGTGTCAACAGAGACAAGCAAACGCATTTATAGTTGTTAATTGAGAATCAGTCGCCTGCCAATTAAAGAACTGCCAAAAGCAAAACACCTTTTCCCTAGAGACATGTCTCGCTTAATCTCGTCAGGGTTTTTAGCTTATTATCCCATTGCATGCGGGGAACTCCTAAAGGTGTACCTTGGCAAACAGTGCAGGCCTCGATCCGGCGTCTGATCAGGGCCTGCACTGTTTACTATCAGAATTGTCCGTCATAAATAGAATGAAAACGAAAAATTGGCCTGAAACTCCTCACATGACAAATGGACATGTCCAACATATAGCAATGGAGTCCACCAGTATACAATGGGTTAATGTGCCGCGGCATGACGCTGCCTGCATTGGCGATTATCGGTGAGACCTGTCAAACTATCATATTCATATTCATGAAAATATTTTGCTGAGACTTTGCAATTTTGTCTTTTTACATTGTATACTATTTGATCTTGGCTATTATTTACATGTAACAAATATATTATCTGAGTGAGTGTTTCCTTTAGAAGTCTGTTCAGTTATCCAGACTAGGAACTGACATGAGAGCAAATGTGTCAGTACACGACTTAACTTGCATATACGGAAGACTCAGATCAACTTACTCACCCACGCAGGCTGACCATATTCTTCGTTGCTAGCATAAGTCCTCTTAAGCCACTGGGCTATCCAAAGACCAAGAAGCGAAGATTCTGGTCAGACTTTATACACAAGCTGATCTGAGTATTAGCTTGTGGAAGAGCTTTTTTCTTGTAGGAATTGTCATGTTGTTTCCCTAAATAATGTCGTGATGCGGCCGCCAGAACGTCAGTTGCAATAATTATGTATTCTAACATCTGTACCCTGAGGAAAACGATTGACGAGAGTTGGCGCATGATCGAAATCAGGAAAGTAATTTCTAAGACGTCTTATGGCAACAATATTTAATCAAAGTTGAGATATGAACTTTTCCTGGAGAAAATGAGATTGAAATTGACATAACGACGGAATGATTAATTGCTTCCGAAAACTAATTCCGGTATCAAAACTGACCTCCGGTCAAATTCCCAGTTTTGGAATATCTGTTTCTCGTTTATGGTTTAACCCATGCATGCATGACGTCCCATTTTTGGGAACATTGGCAAGCCGTGTAGACCCAGATCAGACGCCGCAGAGAGCGGCATCTGATCTTCATCTACACTACTTGCTTAAAGTACATGCATTTTTAAAAATATCACAGATTAAACAAATCTGACACTACTTTTACTTGAACTGGACATCTTCAAGCTTATTAGATGGGCAAATTCATTGTCATGTGTGGGTTAATCTGGCTAGTAACATCTATTGTTCCTGGTATATTGTATCGCAGTATTTGCATTATATTCGAAACTGATTTCGCTTTCCAAAGCAGAAACCATAATGTGCTTCAGTCACGCGATTTGTGCATTTTAGTTGGTATTTTATGCGTTTGTAGCAGGTTTGAGTAGACCTCATCTATATATAGCCTTATCTATTTCACTCATTTTCGTCATCTATGACAGAGTGTCGACTTCATGCATAATATGCTAATCGGATGTTTCTATTACTTTAAAGCACGTTGTTGTTAAGGTAGTAAAACAAGATCGATATCTTTTTAACAGAAGGGTCACGATGACATGTCCCTGAAATGAAAACCATAATAAACCTTACTTTTTTTATCTTCACTGCAGCTGGTGTCGTGCCGTTTGGTGGCCATAAAAAGCCTCCCCGTACATCATCATAGTGCACAAGTCCGTGAAATGAAGACCCCCCTAAACCCCACTTTATATAGAGAAAAGTGGGGTTTGCGGGGGTAAACATTATCTGCCTTATTTTTGCTCAAAAATATAAATTGTGGGTACTCGTTAGAACCGCCTCATTGAGGCGGTTCTAACGAGCACCCACAATCTATGTTGCAACCAGTATTAATAAAGATGTTATAATTGTTGCCTAATATTTATCATTTTCTGACACCATGTTGGACGCCGTTATTTCTTACGGACATGTTTTCCTAATTTTCATATAGAGAACCTTTAGATCATTAACCGATTTACGCTTATGACCCACAAAGAGGGTTGACACGAAATCATCATCATCATCATCATCGTCATCATCATCATTTATAAACTGAATTGTGTTTAGAAGGCTTCCATATTTCTTTATTCTGTAGTTGCTAAAAATCATAGATAGAACCGCCTTATCGGGGCGCTACCGGCACCATTTGCTCTGTCGTAAACGATCGGTGATCAGGAGGACTCGGGCTCGATTTTTCCTTTTTATTTTCGTCCAGAGCCCTTCAAGATTATTTCACACATTTCTAGGCGATCCTTCGTCAAAGGTGGACGAGAACCAACATACCCGGAAAAACACCTAACATTCCGTTTCGGAACTTGGCGTCACACACATGACTAAAATGAGGCTTGAACACAATGCAGTGAAAGACCTTATGATAAAGAGTCCGCGCTCTTACCCATAAGGTCAAGGTGGCCGTGCGGATACGATACCAGCAGGGATCGGCAACATTATTTCTTTGAGATTGATCATGAAATTGTTTTCAATATTCATTCGCTCCTATTCGCTGATTACAGAAGGGCAGTTGTCAATTTCTAACGAAAAAAAAAACCACGAAATGTGCAGTGCACTCTACTAGCTATTATGATAACAAGTTCGTGTAATTAACACCCCTCTAAACCTCCTCTTATATATAGTGAACACTGGTGTTTCCCGGAGAATACATTATTTTTCTTATTTCTGTTTCAAGAAAGAGGTTGTGGGTACTCGTTAGAACCGCCTCAATGAGGCGGCTCTAACGGGCACACACAACCTATGTTTCGAGTTAAAATAAGAAAAATATCACATTTGTGATCAGAAAAGTAACCACTATGGAGATATGAATGAATGCAATATGTTTAACGGGTGTGTTATCGTAATATTATCCGTCTTCTAACTACCGCCTGTCACCGGCCCCGATAGCTCAGTTGGTAGAGTGCCCGCTCCGGGGAACGGGAGGTCACGGGTTCGATACTTCAGTGAGGCAGCAATATAAAAGTGAGCATTGAGCTCCCTGTCGCAACCAGACACCGTCGTGATATGACTGAAAAATTGTTGAAAGCGACGTTAAACCCAAATTCACACACAAAATACTACTGCCTGTCCACCTGACCAAGAAAAGTGTGGTAAGGTAAACTGACCGGGTAAGGTAAACTGACCGGCTCGATATGAGCCAAACCTATTCCATTACCGTTGCAGTAATAAGTTCTGTAGGCATGTTTACTTATTCAGTGTAGAGGGAACAATAGGAAGTGGTGTATAAGTGGCGGCAAATATATCCATCACGTGAACTAGACCGTGGAATGAAGACCCCCCCCCCATACCCCCACTTAATATAGAGAAAACGGAGGTTTATGGGGGTAAAGATTATTTTTCTTATTTTTACTCTAAGACATAGGTTGTGGGTACTCGTTAGAACCGCCTCAATGAGACGGTTCTAACGAGCACCCACGATCTATGTTTGCAGTATTTTATAAGAAAAATATCAGGGATTTTCATCAGAAAAGTAGCCATTTTGGAGAGGAGAAATATGCACTATGTCGCAGGGGTGTGTTATCGTGATGATTTCTCCTTTTCCGTTCCATATTTTTCAGGAGAAGCCGTTCTGTATGTATAAAAGGGATCATAAAGTGCGAGCAGGAAACGACAGATTTGAGGGTTTCGCGGTTGATCTTATTGCCGAGGTGGCAAAAATGTTAAATTTCGACTACGATATATATCTGGTGCATGACGGGAAATTCGGATCAAAGCTTGATGATGGAAACTGGAATGGCATGATAGGAGAATTACTAGCAGGGGTAAAACACTTTCTTCAGTTTGTTGTGGCTCTTCCTGAGCATCGTTTCCTATATTTTGTTTTCAAATATATGTGATGGACATCTTCGTAACACTAAATAAAAGTGACGTTACACGACACGCATGGTTTCTTTGACACATACGACACTTGGTTTTAGTGCGTCTCTTCATAGTAACAACTGATTTTGAAATTCTGTATACCCTTTACGCCGAACTAAGCGATTTTCTTCAGATAATGTTTTATTGCACGCGAGATAAGGAAATCCATAGTTTTAGCGTTGGATAGAAATTCTGCTCTAACCCTGGTGTTTTTTATCCAAAATCGAATATTCTCGCGTGTTTGATAAATGCACTGGTTGAATACTACCTCATATACGCCGTCGTTAATGTTGACGTCACATCAAGTTACGTGACGTCAGTAAACATTCCTGTAGTTTCATCATTATATGGCAGACGGGGGTAAACGAAGTGACTGCAGCATTAAAAATCCGCGCAAAGAAATGGAAGGTATGAAAGAAAAAGGATCCTATATTGATGTGAGGATTGGATAGAAAAATCCATCCCTCGGGATCACTGTCCGGCATCACTGTCCGGCATCACTCGTGACCCACAGTACGGATTTTTCCATTCACCCCTCACACCCATATAAGATTCTTATGTTATGGCAGGCGGTCAGTTTTACGTAGCTCAGTAACCATGTAGATAAATTGTTAGATGTATATAAGTCAATACCGTCACAGTAACAAGTCCATCCACAATATACCACAATATAACTATACAATCGATATATCTTTCAATAGTACAGTATTGTCGTGTTTCTTTCTTCAACACATAGACTGCGAGTACTCGTTCGAACCGCCTCAATGAAGCGGTTTTCCACGAAAACCCGCGCTCTATTTTCGAAGCAAACATGAGAAAAACATTACAATTTTTTCATGAAGGAAACGCAATTTTACCGCAACGACAAAAAAGGAATGGCATGCTATGAGAAATACTACCTGGTTCACATAATTCTGTGGCAAATATATGCAGTGAACTAATTATGCTGGGAATGTTAAGATAAGCAGTAATCAAATGTATAAATGAAACATATCGAAGTAAGACGTCGCAGTTTCAAAATGTCACGTTCTATTCTAAAATATGAAGCATCATTTTTGTTCGTTCGTTAACTAAATTAATATACTCAACAGGCGTTGTCGGCAGCTTCTGCAATAGTCAAAGTGATACTTGCATCGCCGCAGATTTAACGATGATCTTATAGCGTACCATTTTATTTAACTACTAGATAAGATTGCTGTACCCTGTAGGTTCAGCCTAACCATGTAGTAGGGGACCCAAATTCTGTACGTCGCAAAAACATCGGACATTACCTGGAAAGATATACATTTACTTTTTGGCGTAGCGTTAGGTCATCGGTGGGCATCAAAACCACTGTACAGCTGTTCGAAACTAATTGTGTGAGTCAAAATCTGCATTTTTTGTATGGGAAGGCCATTCGTTGTCGCCAAAAGCTTTTTTGTTAAACACGAGTAAAGCGTCCCATTTCTGACATTGACAGATATTTGGATTTTCCTTTGAACAGTCTCCCAGCAGGAGACACTTATGTATCAGAAGCCCTTCGTCTAACAACTTGCACAACCTTTTCTAATTGATGCGTCTATGTGTTCGTTTAACTGTACTACTAATGTGGAGGTAACGTCTAGTCCCTTGTCTTGACATCTGGTGCTGCTTGCTCTTATTCTAATTTGATAGTGAATAATAGAAGTAGTGGCAATGATCAGGAATCGATACAATTTCCTTACACCCTCCATGCAAGACAAAAAGGGGAAAGAATCGCACACATAATAGAAGGCAATGATCAGGAATAGATACAACTAACCCACAGCTCCCGCACAAAAGGGAAAGAAACACAAGCGTTAAATAACTAGACCCTAATGGACACATTAGTAACGGAAAGCCAAAAGGACAGTTCTTTTCCAACAAAATGGCCGAGTGGCTGTCCAAAACAAAAAGATATAAGCGATTCACACACTCAAAGAAAAACATATCAAAAACTTAACCGCAACAGAAGAATCGCCTTTGAACGGTACGATCAGTGAAAAGAATTTCACTGTGGGGGTGGGGGCGGTTGCTTAAATCGATTTTTCAGGGCCGCAATCCTCGCCCTTGATTCCGTGACGATTCAGACAAATACTTTGTTCGGCCCACATGAAGGCAGGAACACAAAAATCAAACAACCACTGAGCTGAAACAGCGGTGAGGACTCGCCAGCAAAAACACAATGAAATGCTGTAGCAAAAGAAAACCAGTTAGACTCCGATGGGGCCGACCAGAGACAGAGCATCAGATACCAACCAACACAACATTCTGTCGAGTCCTCATCGCTGTTTCATCCCTGAGTTCGTTTGATGCTCAAGTGATGCACTGGTGTATTAGAAACCCTTCATGTGGACGAAGATGATTGACTGGTGAGTTAGAAACGCTTGACGTGGACTGTTCAAATTAGACGTGAAAACCACGACAAAACTAAAGGCAAGGGTTATGATCACGTAAACACAATTAACGTCCCATCCCACCCCGATAAAAAACATAACTGACGCTTTTGTTGTGGTTGGTCATGGTCGGTTTGATAGCATTTTGGTCATTTTATAGGAAAGAAGAAAAAGGTCCTTTTGGATTTTTGCTTGTAACATTTCAATTATAATCTCGTTGCTTATTATACCGCAATCAGGCATCAACCTAAAAAAGGGGTCGAATAACTGCACGCTATAATCGGTAGTGACCTATAATACCTTCTGCTGACCTATAATACGTCAAGTGACCGTTTATAGACCGGACCTACGTTTTAGGTCCCTAATTTGCAAGTGTAAACAATAACATGCAACTTTTTATACCCGGGAAAACAGCGAAACTGCAAATTATAATCGCTGTAATATTTCAGTTCAACAGATTTTTAGAAATTCCATCTAATAGTCTAGCTTCTCGGGCTTTCCTGAATTAAATGGTCTGTTGGAATAATTGGGCACTGCTACTGCGCTTGCGTCGCAACCACGAAAATAATTTCTACAACAAAAATAAACTATTTATTTGCAGACTTTCATACAGAATGTAAAGCGCCGATAAGCTTTTATTCGAGCGTCCATGTTGTTTCCTACCTCTCCGTGGCGCGGTGATGTCATAAACTTTTCACTCCTTGACGTCATGTTATACTACGTGTGCGCGCCATGGCACTGAATGTCGTTTAACATGCCACACTGTATGCTGTCTGTTTGCTTATTTTCTTTTAATTATATTGCAAAACCTCTTGATTGTTTTGAATTGAGGTATAGACTAAATACAGTATAATCGGTTCGCCGCTATAATTTTATAGGGGCTCGCTAGAGCTCGTCACTATGAAATTGTCTAAGGCTAACCGATTGTATTTTATAATTAAAGGCACTAACCATGTATTTATTATATGTGCATTTTCTTTCCAGTTAGCGTCTTGTAAAGAAGATTTAATGTAACTTTATCAATTCCTGATCATTGCCTTCCCTTCCACGTTCCAATGATAAGTGAAATGGTCATTCAGTTAGGCATATATAAGTCTAAATGGTTAGCTGCTAGTCGCGTGAGAGAATTATATGCTCCTGGCAGGCATTATTTTCTATAAACAGCCGTTTCATTCTATTAAATGTTTAACAGCAAACATTTATGTCGACAACTCAATGGGTAATCGTCAGATGGTGATTGCAGTCATTTTGTTATAATATCGAACGAGTTAAAGTAAAACTTATTTTAAACACTGCATTTCAATTATAATGACATGGACAAATCTCTGCAAAAGATATCTCCACTATAGTTGTTTTATGTTTATTTTGTTTTAATTATTGAAATACCAATACAATGGTTATTATGTGGTCCTTTTAGATAGAAACCTAATGACGCGAGTAAAACTAATGTTACATGTTACGACATGTGCTCGGCAATGATTTTCAACTTGGTGCGATTTAAGTAAATATACTTTGAATCGTTACAACACACCTACCAAGCACTGATTATGCAGCCGTTCACAAGTTTAACCACATTTATTAAATAAACATACTGTCTTATTTTTAAAACCCGTTTTAAATGTGTTTTTGTAGCAACTATGACCTGCCAGAGCAACTAGAATAAGAAAATATTATTCCTGAATTCATTTTTCTACGGCGGCCCTTCAAGTACTTGATTTTTTTGTATTGCTTTTATTTGAGATTTTATGCCCACGTCAGCACCATATAGGTCATTTTGAAGACAGTGCTTTCAATTTTGTGGAACTCTTACCTGACACTGAGATAAAAGGACAACCCATGTCCTGTCGCCTAATGAAACCAATAGAAATTAAAAGCATTGTCGGTCAGACTCGCACCACTGTGCCTGGGCAGGCTTAGATCCTCTAAGCGGTTTACCAGTCATCGTACGGTTAGTTTCAGCACTGCATTGAAGCACCATACAGCTCAATCTATTTATCCGAGCTCCGATGGGCGGGGGCCCAAGTACTTGTTAATGTATGTGTTTATGTACGGCTTCATTTTGAAAGGTCCATTGTGACGCAATGCAAGCCGTTTGATTCTGCAAAACATGGCATAGAATGTGCTTTGTAACCATACTATAAATATCTGTCCAGGTAACATGGTCTGTTGTGTTGTTTTCAGCTGGGGTCCACTACAAACGGGTTTGTCCAAACAAATAATATTCAACCGCATTCGTATTTGAAAATGGTTGTGCAATATAGATTTCCATTTGGGAATAACGAATTCATAAACAACTATCGGAAACTGGTTTGTGTGAGTCTCTACATACGTAACAATTACATTTGTCATCCCCTGCCGTCGGTGGTCCGCATATTTTGTTTTTGGCCAGATTTAATACTGCGCAGTTCAGTAACCATGCAGATAATATATTAGATCTATTTTTGTAAATCCTACTTTATATTATATCTTAACTATTTTACATTATTTTCGTCTTTTCGGTCTTCCTCAAACACAACGACAGTGATCACTCGTTAGAACTATCTCAATGGCGCGTTTTCTCACACCTACAATCTATGTTTGAAGCAAACATAAGAACAACAACACCATATTCCAAGAAATTAATAAAATGCTTTTTTCACCGTCATGTAAAAATCTACACCGCATGGAAGGGCTACACTAGTCATGCATGCAGATTTACCCATTAGCTAGCATAAGTCAATACCCAGCCATTCAAAGCACCTTTTCCAAACATAAAGAATTCTGCGTGAGTGCTATACGTGCTGTGTATCGATTAGAGCCTATAGGTGATTAATCTGACTATAAAAGTGTCATTGTTTCCGTTCATTTATCATCGTTATATATGTCCCGACACTGTTGCAGCTAAGAAGAACAATCAATCTAACAATCAAAGTAAAAATGAACTTATTTCACGTTAAGGCGCACCAAGACCATTTCTTACAATGTTACAATAAAGTATTTTCATGAGATTGCAGTCTCTTTTGATATTAATCTAGGCAAGGCTTCAAACACAGGACCGAAGTCCTGATCCACTTAACATCCTGTACATGCGAGTCTAGAAGCATTAACAGTACTGAGCACAGGTCCATTGTCTTCTTAGCTGGCGCAGTATATTATCCTCTGTAATAGCAGATATTGGCTGTGTCAGTAAGATATAGTGGCGATGAAGCATGTTTCTATATCACTTTATTTGATTAACGTTAAAGGTCCTAATAGGTCTAAGAGGCAAACATAGAATGTCATGTGTTCTTACAGGCGGATTGACATTTGAGAAATTTCGAATGGGTGTCGCACTATGGCAAAGAGTTGTTACTCAGATATGTGTAAATCAACTGTAGCATGGGCGATAGTACGGGGGAGCAAGGCATCCTATTTAACTCGGAATTCAAGTGACCTATAGCATCCTTTGAACAAAATCGAAAACAGCCATTACTAAGCACTTTTCTAGACCCTCACCAGTTAGCCTAGGTAGCTAAGCACTCAGGTGTGTGTCTTTCTTATCCGGCCGCAAGCCAGGAAGTTAGGTTTTCATGTGATATGACGCTAAAGTGCAATGCGGCAATATTTACATGTTCAGCGAATTAACAGAAACTACTGGAAGGAAATGCTGTGTATACGTCAGTAACGCCGAAATTTACGAACAAATTTTCTCTTCAATATGATTGGATATTGGCAACGTCGCTGTACCGCTATCAATAGGAAAACTGAGTGCGATTATCTTTTTTTTTCTTTTTAGCCCTTAAATGACATTGTTTCTTCATAATAATATAAATATAAGAACTAAAAAGAATTTATTTAGCGTTCATCGAATTATGAACAACATCGGGTCACGAGCAAAGTTTAAGTGAACCCATATTTTGCTGGTAACCCGATGGTGTTCTTACTTTGATGCACGTAAATTAAATTACCTTCATTTGTGAACAACATGTTGACATAAAGTATTTCCACCACAGTTATAGATTATATTTCAGTCATTTTTATCATCTTTCCAATGTAGAATTATAAAATGATTGGGGTCACCTATGAGGCCTCAGAACTTTACCGAAACTAACTTGTCCTGTCCAGAAAACAAGCCTGTACACACTGCAATTTTAAGCTATGTAGTTTATTTCTTGCTTTTAAAGGATACTATTTTATCACATTTATTACTGCTCATTGTTCGAAGTATGAATGACATCCATAAATATATCGGCGAAAGTGACAAATGTTAGCCGCACCCAATCTGTGCGAAAAAAGTACTTTTTTATCGATTGTTAATCATCGACCCAAAGTTATTAACTACAGAAGCTTCCCGCCTGTTATTATACACGTGGCTATCGCTGACCATATACAAAATGACTATAGCTGTTATTTATAGTAGCGCCATTCTTCTACCTTTGACATCAGGGTTTTCTGTAACTGTAAAATATAGACCTGCTTGTAAACCGGGATAGTGGCCACAGTATAGTATAGCCGCGGCGTTTGATGAGGATCTGTACTGTTTGCTTGAAGTTGCATTTTTAGGGTTACACGAAACAATCTACGTCGCTTTTCATGTAAAGGTTCCCACCCAACACCGCTGTTAGTGCTTTGCTTATATATCAGATTCCTCGTTGATACCATAAGAAGTTGAATACAAGTCTTTTGCTGACGTGCAGGATATAAGAAAACGGCTTAACCCATGATGAATAGAATGTAAGGAAGACCCATTTGCGCTTTTCGTTGTTTCAGGGTTTTTTTTTTACGTTTTACAAAATACAACAAAAACATTATAAAATCATTACATTTAGCTAAGAGAGTAGACCTTTACTGTTTTACAATGTTCATTTCAAGATGCTAGGCATATATCGATTAGCATTTTCGTTTAACATAATTGTAACTACTTTTCGTTAATTTTAGACATGTATTATTTTTTATAATTTGCAGAATGCCACGATGTCTGTGTCGCCACTAAGTATCAATTCCCAGAGAGAAGGAGCAATAGATTTTACCAAACCATTCATGACTCGTTATATCAGTGTCCTTATGAAAGTTCCAAGATCAACAACCTCGTACTTTGAATTCTTAAATCCGTTACACCCAATTGTCTGGTTCTGTACGTTAGGCGCATTTGTGTTTGTCAGTATTGTGTTGTACATTTTAGAACGCATTGGTAATGTGAATAGAAAAGAATTTCCCTCTATTAGTTTTAGAGAAAGTTTCTGGTTCGTGTTTGGCTCACTTCTTCAAGGAAGCACAGACGCTTCTCCAACAACTCTACCAGGCAGAATACTTACTTCATCTTGGTGGTTCTTTGCACTTATATTGATCTCGTCCTATACAGCTAATTTGGCAGCTTTTCTAACTGTGAAGAAAATTAATACACCAATTAAATCAGTGACAGATCTTGCTTCCCAAACGAAAATAAAGTATGGCACAGTCCAAGCCAGCGGAATTATGTCATTTTTCAAAAACACTGATATTGAGCACTTCTCCAAAATGTGGGCGCAGATGTCTGAAGTTGATCCTGAATCATTGGTTGCTGATACAGAGGAAGGATTTAAAAAAGTGAAAGAAGGAAACTATGCGTTCTTTTGGGACACTACAGTGAACAAATATAAGACAATTCAAGACTGTGATTATATGGAAGTAGGTCCACCGTTTGACCCTAAAGGATTTGGTATAGGCGTGCCTCCTGGAGCAACATACAAGGAAAAATTGACGATGGCCATACTTACATTAAGCGATCGAGGGACTTTACACGAATTGGAAAACAAGTATGTGTTTGTTACGTTTGATTTTGAAGACTTGTTTTGGAATAAGATAACAATGCTTATGGTAAAAATAAATGACTGATACACGGTAAACCAACACTGGTAATTGAAACTCTGGTGCAAAACGACACAAGATTGTTTGGAAACAGCTTTAAGATATACTTACCAATGGTAAGCCATTAATAGGCTTTTTGTGGGAAGCTACCTGTCGTGTTGGCTTTCCGCTGGTGGCGTTTTCATTAAAGTTAAGTTGTCTTATTTTGGTACTGTTTCCTTTTGTGTCTAGGATGGGAAGTGTGGGGTAATTTTATCGATTCCTGATCATTGCCTTCACTTCTAGTACATCAGTTGTTTTCTTACTATTACGTCTGTTCCGAATGTTTTTTTTTTTTTTTTTTAATTTTAGTTAAATCTTGTTTTTATTGATTTGCAGATGGTGGGGTAGACGCGAATGTCCCGACTTTGCCAAGTCTTCTTCTGATGAGACATCAGAACTGCAGATAGAGAATGTTGCGGGAGTATTCTTTATTTTGGTGGGAGGTATAGCTGTCGCTGCTGTCACATGTCTTGCAGAATATGTCGCCAAACAGATATCCAAAAATATCAAAAAGGTAAGAAACTCAGTGTCGTGTGTAAAATGGATACGACATATCGCATGTCAATTCCACAACCTAGTCTAACTCTTATCTTGCTGTTCACGACAACCCCTATCTTTGCAAACAGTGTGGATCCCGATCAGATGTCTTTATCAGACCAGTTTGACATTAACTTGATGAATTTATAGATATAAATTACATAAGGTAAATTTTATTGGTTAAAAGTCAGAAATGGGTGTGGCTAAAATGAATATTCTGTAGGATAAGGGTTAAGAATTACACGGAGCAAGGAAACCACTGCTGTTGCCACTGCAGACCGTGTTTAGGAAACATTCTGGTCATTTAAAAACACACATCATATGACGTCTCATCTGAGAATGTAATAACGCCATGAAGATTAAATATGCAAATTAGTTAGATACGACCTGAAACATTACATGTACGACGCCCTTAATGACGTCGCGTTTACTGATGGCGGACTGTTGACATCTTTCGACAGAAATCGTGAATAAGATGCGGTTTAAATGTTATATGTAAAGTAGAACTTGCATTAATGCTCATGTATTATTGAGTTTATTAAATATTTATAAAATCGTGAATAAGATGCGGTTTAAATGTTGTATGTAAAGTAGAACTTGCATTAATGCTCATGTATTATTGAGTTTATTAAACTCATTGATGAAAAGGGATACTGACATTTTTGTAAAACAAACGTAAAAAATGCGTTTTAAATGTCATATGGTAAATAGAATGTTGCATTCGAGCTCATGTATTATTGAATTTATTAAACGTGTTGAGGAAAAGGAATTTAATGCTCTACGGGGCCTCGCATTGTATACCTTTCCTCAATTTGTTTAATAAATTCAAATAAAACATGAATCCTCATGTGAGACCCTCTATATATGAATCACAGCGAAGACTCGTTGAGGAAAAGGGATAACATGCTCGGCAAATTCTCGCAGTTTGTCCTTTTTCTCAACTCGTTTAATATAAATAATCTCATGTAAGATCCTCTATATATGCTAGAATGCGTCTTCCATATCCATAGAACTAACCTTTTGCAGATGAAAATGCCTGACGGTTTTTTTTTTTTAAGTTTTTGCCTCTAGAATATGGGTGCTCGTTAGAACAGTCACAATCTATATTTTGAAGCAAAAATAATAATTTATATCCTTGTAAACCCCTATTGTCGGTACACTAAATGGGGTTTCATGTAGCTTTAATGCATGCACAAGTACGTGATAAAAACAGCCATAAGTAGGCTGTCTTTAGCCGGCAACGGTAGCTCAGTTGGATGCGCGTCTGACTGGTGACCAGGAGGACGCGGGTTCGATACCTGCCGGTGTCTGCAACTTTCTTTTGGTGAAGATTGATAATGAAATCTTTAATACGGTCATTCTCTTCCTTCCCTGGTTTGAAAAGGGCAGTTGTCAGTTTCTGGCGAAAGAATGTGCACTGTACTGGTTAACCGCTTACGTATAAGCCTGACCAGGAAAAGTGTGGATTGGGACACTGACCGGCTGAAAAATAACCTAAAACAAAGTTGAATGGGTCGTTAAACTCCAATATAAACAAACAACGTACCCTGTCTTTATTTTTATCACTATCCTGATTTTAATTAATATACGTGTAACTGAGAAAATTAACGTGTATGATAAATGCTGTTTTACAGGAATAGCTGAAGATACTTTATATAGCATTTACCTTTGCAATCTAATTTCATTGTTTCGTTAAAGAAGTGTTATGTCTTCTAAGCTTGTTTATTTATGGTTCATGGTTGTATTATTATTGTAATGGCATATTTTAGTGGGTGTAATTCCAGATATATAAGATGTTCATATTATTTTCATTTCACTTTTAAACGTTTCTGTTGTAGTGTTTTTGTAACATCATTTATAGCTTTCACTGCGAATATTTTATCACACGTTTGGACCGTACAACAAACCTAAATCGCCCCCGCCCATAGGGGCTTGAAGAATATATGGGCTGCACGATGCTTCCACGCAGAGCTGAATCCGGCCCGCACACTAGTACTGGTAAACAGCTTAGAGGATCTAAGCCTGTCCAGGAACCGCGGTGCAATGCGGATCGTCCATGCTAATAAACCCTATTGGTTTCAATGGGCGACAGGGCTTGAGATGTCATTTCATCTCAATGTCGGGTAAAAGTCCCACAAAATTGGAAGCAACGTCTCCAAAATGACCTTTACAGTGTTGACGGGGACGTTAAACCTCAAATCAAAAAACAAAACAAACCTAAAACTCTTCAGTTATATTCAAACAATGTTTCTTGACTCATATAAAAATATGTTCTTACTTTTGTTTGGCATTGATCAACAGATAACAATTATGTAGGGTAACTAATATTATACTGTCCACCCTTATAAGCTACTCCTGTTGGTGTCTCTGATGGGAGTTGTGGGTTAATTGTATCGATTCCTGACCATGGCCTTCACTTCTATTTTCTTATATAATCCATTTTACCTGAAAGCGTCTGAGCTAGGCCTGCTTTTTTGGCTAAATTCTATTTGGGAGACACCCAGATTAAATAGGTTAACATTTTACAGCTTTCTACAAAGTTGTTTTTCTTTCACTTCCTATTTCTGTTTTTATATTAAATCTATTTTATTACTAAATATTCACCGGAAATATACACTTGTACACATGTGTAATGTACACAACACACCGTGGATATTTTTGTTTCTGGCTTCCGTCAAAGATAGGTATAAAGACATTGTTATTAAAACTATTATTTAAGAATGTGTATTTTGAAATTTCGATTTACTTACGACCGAATCGCACCTGTAAACATATCAAACGTAATTGCAGTAAAACGTTTCAATACTGCCTTTCAGAAAGCCTTAGTGCGTGGATCATTTGTTGCAATGGATATAGTTGAAGCCTTGGGAAGAAATCCCGGAGATGACGATAAAGAGACTAGGGAGAATACAGAGACTAATACCCGAAAATCGTCACAGATGTATAGTGCTTTTGCTTACCGTGATAGTGACACAACTTTCTAGTGCTTACGAAGTATAGCACAGTCGTTTTGTTTAATATACTTTTGTCTTCTACGTTATTTTGTCCGAAAGAATACCTGGTTTCTCATAGTTTCTCTAAGACGATGGAAGCCATTACTTTATTACTTTTTTTAACATTCACATTAGTTATTTGTGTTCATTAGGATAACGCACATTTGTGAGATATTCTGAAAATGGTATTTTGATATTTTAATAGCTATTTCGACAACGCAATCCAGTTGTTTAAAACATCGTTAGCTTATAGAGCTCGTAAGTGGTCAAAATGATGACTGTTCTGGTTCAGTACTGAGTCTTTTTCAGTGGTATTTTTGCTGCATTTGCAAAAGCCACTCATATTTTACAGTACAAATTTTATCGATACGTTAACTAGCGACATAGTTTTGAACAACTAGGTCCTGATCTAGAAACCTAAATTTTGAATGCTCGTTACTACAATGTGACCCTCAAATATTATCAAAATTCCACAATGGAAACAAAGATCCCAAATGATCTACATTAGAAACCTACATCTTGAATGCTCGTTAGTAAAGCTTTGTAGATGCGGGTTTAACGAGTACAACAATCAATACTTTGGAACAGAAAAAATGCCTTCCTCTTACAAGGGTGTTCATTGCATGGACCTGCTAATGTGATTGCTGAAATTTGTTCGTCTTATTCCAATGTTGTTTGTGACCCCTAACTTTAGTTGAACATGCATGTTAAAACAGCGTATGGTAGTTTTGTAGCACATCCTAGTGTTTAACGCCTAGCTCTTAGTTGTAGAAATAATTTATAAGCCTATTTAACATTCCTCTTAAACCGGGTTAATAGCTGACCATGACAAAAGCATCAGTTTAAAAGTTCTTGTCACAAATTTCGATAAAACACAATTTTGGCCTCTTTTTTCTGCGGGATGATACTTTTTATAGCCATATGCCTGGTGAGTTTTCGACACCTTCAAATATTATACTGAACGCCTGAGAAATTATTATTTAGGAAAAATAACAAAAAAGTTATATGCAAGCTCTGTGATATAAACAGTTATATTTGAAAATTCTGCTCAGTGTCATGCTATAGCTAAGCAATTCGTTATAAGCTCGGTTCTATCTCTGTTTCAGGCAATTCCATTTTGTTTTCCAGCACTTGTCTTCCTGTATATTTTATGCGAGCAAAAAGTCATTGTCAGACGCAAACCATAACCTCTAGCATCAAGCCTATCACATCTTACATATGCCCAATATGTTATTGAGAATGAAATTCGGCGTGATGGCAACAGTTTAGCTTTGATTTACATCCAAAAATGAACAATGAACACATGCGTATTCTGATAATTTAATAAAAAAAATGTCCTGCATATTCTACTTGTTGTTTCGTAAACAACTACTCTACGATAACATGAGCGTGATTTCTGTGCTAGGGAAACAGGCTTATACACTGCCACCCGTTTCTCTTTGATTGGTGGAGTAAGTTAATTGTATCGATTCCTGATCTTTGTCTTATCTCTACTTTATACATTGCCCCCACTTCTATTTTATAGCCACGCTATTTCGACACACTGCAAAACAAAATCTAATACTGTCATTGCGCAACCCACTGTTTACTGCAAGATAATTGTCTACAGCGCCGTTACGAACTGGTTCATTGCCTCCACTTCTATTTCCTAACCTGTTCTTGCTCGTCGTATAAAGTCCATTTACTTTTTCTCAATGACCATGGCATATGCGATACCTTCACGTACACATCTGACAATGACTTCTTGAAAGGATCACTACTAACTCTCTTGTATTTTTCTTGCAGACTTCGGCGATTTTAACTGCCATCCGTTTTTCTAGCTAACCCTTAGACTGTTCTATCAGTATTTGCACTATGACTAGTTTCCTGCTATTGTTGCACAAACTTTATGCTTACTTTCTTCTTTCATTTTAGGAGAACTCTGCAAGCATGAGCGAGAAAGAACGTGAAAGCTTCTTGTAGATGCATGACTGTTCTCTTCTTCAGACTTTCTCCTTCGTGCGTCTTCTTTACTGTTACCTGTGACATGTGTTTCTTCTGCGCCAAGTAGTGTTTAATTAACATAAAGTTATTAATATATGTGTTATCTAAACTAAAATGATAAATGCAGAGATGCCAACCATCAAAATGCCACTTGGAAACGTCGGGTTATAATCGGCATTTACAGTCCATTGCTGTATTAGCTTACATGTGGTGTCTGGGCAAGGATTGTATTGTATATGTATAAGTTGATACCCTCTGTTAGTGTGCGTCTTAAATGTGTGTACATTGGCGAATTCATTGTATGTGCGAGGAAAAAACTCAAATTATAAGGTAGACATTTAATCAGTGTCACTTGCAAAAGTATGGCTTACTTTTATACGAGTTGCAGTAACTGAAAAATTCCATAAAAACGCAAAAGGGCATTTCTGTTTTTGCCAAAAACTACATTTAGGTACCGAGAACATGATACTGATAAAATATATATTGTTTTTATTGCTGTATATTATAAATTTACAAACATATGTACTTCACATTTTATATGCACTACGTTTTAATTTAATAAAAACGACATTATTATGTAAAAGGTATCAAACATCAAACACAAAATCATGATAAGCAGGGGTAAATTTTAATGTGACAATACGCATATTGCCTAACAGATCACTGCCAACCCTCGTACATTCTCAGTTGTTCTGCACTTTCCGTAACCGTATATAGTAAGGTAAGATGCAGTAATGTACACTTGTATGTTAAATGTTTTCTTGTCGTCGTCGTTAAACCTTCTCTTCCTCTTGTCTTATGGGCCTGTTACTGTTCAGCAAGCTTCACGAACGAAATGTCTGTCTGGCATGTATGTTATATACTGATTGTATGTTTGCTCTGTAATTATATAGATAAATCTAAAGTGAGTTTGTAGTTATCTTAAATGTTTCCTACTGGTATTAAACTTTACACGAATCTATATAAGTTAGAATGTACATAGATTATATAACGATGAACATCAATTAATATATTCTCCGGATAGAAATAAAAATGTGGAACATATCGTCTGCTTAGTGCAATAACGGTGTAACTGCCATTATGCCATAATGGCAGTTACACCGTTATTGCACTAAGCAGACGATATATTCATATGTGTGCATATATAATAAATGGAGGATGAAAATTGTTCACGCATTTGCCAATCACACATAGACAAATTATTGTTTGTCTCTGAATATAGTGCAGGTATATGTTATCAGATGTCGAACAGGCGTATGAAACATGTACAATGACTTTCCAATTAAGAAGAAATTGTAGTAAAGTAGAAGTAAAACAAAGATCAGGAATCGATACAATTAACTTACTCCACCCATCAAAGACACCAAAGGGAAAGAAACACAAACATTAAGCGACCAGACCATAATGGAAATCTAAACAAAGGAAGGCCATAAGGACAGTTACTTTCCCACAAAATGGCCATATGGCCATCCAAAATAAAAAGACACAAGTGATACACACAGTAAGTAACAAACAACAACATAAATAAATCGCCACAGAAGAACCGCCTTGGAACGGTCAGTGGAAAGATTTCCACTGGGGGGGGGGGGGGCTTAAATCGATTTTACGTGGCCACAATCCTCGCCCTTACTTCCGTCGCGATTTAGACAAATAATTTGTTCAGTCCGCATGAAGGCCTCCTAACTCATCAGTGCAACATCTCCGTGAACACAAATAATCAAAGACCCACAGAGGTGAGACAACGGTAAGGACTCGACAGCAAGAAGCCACTGAAATGCTGGAGCAAAAGAAAACCAACAGTTAGACTCCGATGGGCCCGACCAGAGACAGAGCATCAGGCACCAACCAACATTACCTTGAATTAGATCTCTCTAATTCTCAATAAGCCTTTACGTCGGAACCGTCATAGAATCTGAGGCCTGACCCACCGGCGTGCAATTAAAGAGGGAAGCAAAGTTGCCAACCGTGATTGGGTTAACTACCATGCATGCAGTCTGTCGTATAATATCCATGTTGTACCCAATCTTTTTATATCGAAGAATGATTTTACGAAATTGGGTGCTTAAGTCATTGCGGTTATATATTTTTCTGAATTTATATACAAAGTCACCATAAAATTCGGGTTCCGATAGACCTTGTTGCAAAAGAGATTTAAGTCCAATATTGAATTTTCAAATTAAATCAGAATGGCGTCAATAAAATTTTGAAAAGGCTATGCGTAGTTTATGGTACCGATAACCCTTGTTAAGAAGTTTTGCCATTAATAATTTATTACGAGTGTTGAAGTCAGTTACATGGCTACACACTCTAGCAAATCGAATTAATTGCGAAATATAAACGCCATAGGACGGTGCACGAGGAACATCACCATCCAAAAAGGAAAATTTACAATCTCAAAATCAAAGTCATCGCGTTTATCATAAATTATGCACGAAACAAACCATCTACAATAGATAGATTTAAATCCAAAAACGGGGCCTCGGTATCAGAAGAATTTGCTTTATTTAACTGAAGTTCTTGGGGGTAAATCTGACTGATCAAACCATCGAAATAGTAATCGAAGTAAGTCTATATATAATAAAATGTTTGTGACGGATGCCAATTTAAGTAGCAAGAACTAAGAAAGACCCGCCATGTGATCATTTCCCAATCTAAGAGTTATGCTAAAATTGAAACGCTCAGGTTTACTGAAATCACACCTGCGCAGATTATACCTAATATTCTATTAAATATGGATAAGTATTTTGTCTTACCTACTTAGAGTGACGCTTGACCTCTTTTTTCGCATAGTCACCCAGCAGCAATAAGCTCTTCCTTCATCGGTGTTCCAAGGCTTGAAGTCCATCTTTGTAAAATTCAGGGTATTTTAACTCAATCCGCCCTCCAACCGCTGCTTTGACAGTAAATGACGTCCACGAAATTCTTTCTTCAAGTTGTGAAACAAAACGTAATCACTGGATGCCAGAACAGTAGAAATGGATGGATTGGGAAAGGGTTTGAAACCGTTCCGTTTCATTGCGCCCACAGAAACTTTGCCAATATGTACTCTAGCATTGTCATGTTACAACAGCACATCTATTGTATTTTTCCACGCCGTTCTGAGGCGGTTCTTCTGTGGCGATTTATTTATTATTTTTTTTTGGTTTGGGTTTTACGGCCCTTTCAAGATTATTTCACTCATACCGAGCCGATGGCGGTTTATTTATGTTGTTGTTTGTTACTTAATGTGTGTATCACTTGTATCTTTTTTTGGATGGTCATTTGACCATTTTGTTGGAAAGTAACTGTCCTTATGGCCTTCCTTTGTTTAGGTTTCCATTATGGTCTGGTCGCTTCATGTTTGTGTTTCGTTCCCTTTGGTGTCTTTGATTGGTGGAGTAAGTTAATTGTATCGATTCCTGATCTTTGTTTTACTTCTACTTTCTGTACTATAACAGCAAATAAGTGTTCAAAAAATAATAGCATAATAGTGCCCTTAATAGTCTGGTCATTAGGTAAATAGACCCTCAACAGAACCCCCTTGCTATCCCAAAACACAAGTGCCATGACCTTGCCAACTGAAGGCTGATTCTTGAAGTTCTTTGAACGCGGTAACCGTGACCAGTGCATTGTTTGCTATGCTGTTTAGTATCATAATGATGGATCCAGGTGTCGTCCCCGGTAACAATTCTTTCAAGAGACTTCCGGATCAGAATCATATCTTTTCAAAAGTGACTCAAACATGGATACTCGGGCAGCTCGTTTTTCTTTACTCAGGGATTTCGCCACCCAACGCGCTGAAAGTTTCCTTATTCATAGACGTTCATGTAATACCCAAAAAAATGTCCAATCCTGAATTTCATTCGCCTGACCTACTTTACTTGTTCCCTTAGATTTGCACTAGTGACGTCATCAGTAGCGTTCACGGGCCTTTCATTACGGTGCTTGTCTTTCAGCGTTCCCAGACCACTTTTAAAATCAGCTGCCCTAATATAAACAATGGAATAGGAAGGAGCAGTCTTTCAGTAAACTCGACATTAATCTTATTATATTTCCTGGTTCGTCTTCTTTTCGAAAACAGCTACCTTCTCACTGCCTTGTACTCAATTTGTGAATAAACTCGGCAACACTGTCCCTTGCCATGTTATTTTACCTCACATGGACAAAACATATTAAACTGACCGATAAAATTATGTGTGACCATGTATAAATTTATCAGGCATTGTTGTATAATATGTGAAAAGCGTGCACTTGTCACGGTTCAGTAACTGGGTTAGGTCAATTAAATATTGAACGACCCTCGAATGATCAGGATATAAACATATATTTTTTGGAAACAATTTACCAACCTGGACTTTGTTACAAAAATTAAAAACGGAAACGATCAGGAACTGATACAATCAGATCCCAAAACCCCAACCCCGCAGTATCAACAGGGAAAGAAATGGGACAGTAAACAACATAGCTGGTAAACGGAGTCAGAATTTGTTTCTCAAATGGGTGTTGACACGGATGATTAAAACATAACAACAAGACTTTAAATCGGCTGTCCACTTTATAAAGCTCATACGGTTTCTGATTTTGTCGCCAGGTCATTCAACGCTATGCATCCTGGGTATTTCTTCTTATTATTTTTTTCCAGAAAATAGGTGACAATCTGCATGAGATGTCAAGTCCTGTTTTCGCGGTGAAAAACGAAAAGTATCAGCAATATATTATACTGCAAAGTAATTTCCAGGCTTTTGATTGGACAGAGCAAAGGCAATTATTTTCCATATACCCTGTGAGCAAACATATATACCCCTCTCGCGCTTGCCTTCTCTGAACTGCGATATCCGCCATCTTTGGTTTAAACATATTTTATTTGTATAGCAAGCATACAAATACTAAATGTAAATAAATGACATAATACAAAAGGTAATTCAGAAGAAAGTCAAGGACTTATACAAATCTGTACCCCTAGACAGATAAATCAAGGCAATTGTCGATTGCAAAAGTATTGATTATGCTGTTCAAAAGTGATAGTGGCTCCCAAGTGGGTCGAGATTGGGCAATAAATGTTACGTCGCTGCATCAACGATATTACGACGTCACAGCGTCGGATCATCGCCGATGCAGCGCAGTTCCATCACGAACGCCAGATGGGAACCATCACACATTTGCAGCATTGTTGGTGATGTACGATTATCCATCTTTGATTTACTGCAGTTGATTAGAAATACGAGGGTAGGCTGAAAAGTTCTGAGCCTGACCAAGAAGCAGGCATCGAACAGCCATGTAATTTTGTAATCATTAAATACAAACCTTTATGACTTAATTTGACTTAATTGAGTTCACGTTTACCTGCAATAACGTAAAAATTCTAGACTTTGAAAATTAATACTAGCACGTTTTTGAGAAAATGGACAAAATCTGGCATCGTGGTGTCATCAAGTACCTCCATAAAAAGGGATGCTGCTCCTTTGTATGCAACCGTGAAAAGGTGGGCAGCAAATTTTAAGATGGGCAAGGACAGCCTTGAAGATGGTGACCGGTGTGGACCACCCACAACGGCAACAACTGAGGAAACCATCAGCCAAGTGCACAGGCCCATGATGGATGACAGGCGTTCAACTGTGAATCAGTTAGCTCACACTGTTGGCATCTCCCGTGAATGAGAAGAGAACATTCTACACAGTGAATTAGGAATGTCTAAGGTTTCCGCCAGATGGGTGCCACGGCTTTTGACACCTGACCAAAAGTTGACCAGACTGAACCTGTCACAAGCCAACTGGCTATTTTTGAAGCAGACCAAGATGGTTTGCTTGACCTTTTTGTCACTCAGGATGAGTGTTGGGTTCATCACTTTGAGCCAGAGAACAAAAGACAATCCATGCAATGGAAGCACCCTGGCTCACCCCCTCCAAAGAAGGCAAAGGTCGTCTCCTCTGCAGGGAAGGTTATGGCATCAGTGTTCTGGGATGCCAAGGGTATAATATTCATAGATAACTTTAAAAAGGGCAGAACAATTAATGGGGAGTATTATGTAGATCTGCTAAAAAATTTCGAAAAGCAGTTAAGGCTAAACGACCCGGAAAATTGACAAAAGGTGTCTTGTTCCATCAGGACAATGCGCCTGCTCATAAATCGGTTGTCGCAATGGCTGCTGTGCATGACTGTGGCTTCACACTCGTCGATCAACCTCCGTATTCACCTGATCTAGCTCCATCAGATTATTTCCTGTTTCCAAACATGAATAAGCAGTTGGCTGGGCAGCATTATTGGTCAGACGAGGAGGTGACAGCTGCTGTGGAGTTTTTTCAGGGACCAAGATAAGACCTTCTATACCACTGGGATCCAAGGACTCCAGCATCGCTGGAGGAAGTGTGTGGACAGGAAGGGAGACTATGTTGAAAAATAAAGCACTTTCAGCATGGAAAAACCACTGGATCTTGGTCAGGCTCAGAACTTGTCAGTGAGTGAGTGAGTTTTAGTTTTACGTCCCACCAACAACTAAGGTCATACGGAGACGGGACCTCGGTTTAAAGACTCATCCGAAAGTCTGGAGAAGCCCGGGATCGATCCTGCGATCCCTGGTTTACAAGGCGAGTAGCTTAACCACTGCGCCACAGGGGCTTCAAAGAACTTGTCAGCCTACCCTCGTATAAGCAAAATAATACAATGCACCACCTTAGTTTTCACATAATAAACAAAAAAGTAAAGATTGTTTTTCATTCGTTCGGTACTTTATTTCATTGTTTTCCGATATAAAACTCACATTTTAACATCACGTAAATATTTTCCCACTAAGCCCCGTGATCAATGTTGAGCATACATAAGGGTGCGTTTGATAACGTCACATATAAACATGTACTTCTGACGACGTCTGCTACTAAAGATTCATTTAGAAAACATTGCAACAATGTACAAAATGTCGTCAAAAGGCTTTCCAGTATAACAATATAGTTATTTCGATTCTGATGGGGAACATGGGATCACATCACCCCACCCTGTAAACGATATTTACCCTCGCCCATCGGCTCGAGCAAATATCGCTGTCAGGTGGGGAATGTGATAACATGTCCCCCGCCAAGAATCAAAATAACTTGTAGTGTCGCCTGATGAATTAGCTCATAGAGTTGTAAAGGTTAATAGTTGCAATTGCGTCTTTCTTCATGGAAACATGCCTATATAATTTTGACCCCCTTGAACCCCACTTTTATATAGTAAAACTGGCGTTTACAGGGGTAAACCATATTTTTCTTATTACTGCTCTCAAATTAAGATTGTGGGTACTCGTTAGAACCGCCTCTATTTCCGCTCTAAACATAGAATGTGGGTCCAACGGTGAGGCGATTCTTGCGGGTATTTACAATCTCTGTTTTAAGCATTAAGCAGAAATAAGGAGAATGATGTTTAACATTGTAAATCCCACTTTTCCCTACATAAGGTGGGATTTGCAATGCTATCGATAACAACGATTAGATAACGGCATTGCGAAAACACGGCTATACTGATACATTGTAAATTTTACCAACGAAAACACGAACATTTTCAGATGAAAAATTGTGATATTTTTCTTATTTCTGCTCAAAATATAGATTGTGGGTACACGTTAGAACCGCATGGTCGAGTACCGACAATCTATATTTTAGAGCAGAAATAAGAAAAATATGGTTTGCCCCTGTAAACCCAGTTTTACTTTATAAAAGTGGGGTTCAATGGTGGGTCAGAATTATATCGGCGTGTTTTCGATAATTTCATGTGACCCTTGTCTTCTAAGAAATTTATTTTTAGTTCAAAAAGGATATGTAGATTTCACGATTTTGATTGTAATCTACAATGTTTTTTTATTACAGTTTATCTACAACAATGTTTGTTTAAAGTTATTAGTAACAAATAAAAGAAACACAATACCCAAATTTTGGGCTAAAGCTGGAAATGGGCCTGCCCAAATGTCATATAGTATGTACTGGTAAAATATCTCAATTTACTTATATATGTCGCCCGATAATCCGTAAGGTATAAGAAAGAATGCCTGCGCAATTGAGAACAGGATTGCTATGGTTACTGTTAACTGGTGTTTTGCGCTTTAAATTATGTCCCCATCCCCACGCCAGTCGGAGTTTAAAGAAATAGATTGGACTGCCTCATGCCAAGCCAAGCTAAAACCGACCGCACATAAGTACTAGTAAACCGCTTAGAGATATAAACCTGCCCATGTAAAGTGGTGCGAGTTGGACCATCATAACCCCATTTGATTTCGTTGGGATGTAAGCTCATCTCAATGTCGGGTAAAAGTTTCACAAAATCGAAAGCAACGTCTCCAAAATGATCTGATTAGTGTTGATGGGGACGTAAAACAAACAGAACACAAACAATCCTGTAAGTTGTAAATGCAGTAATTATACGATCTGGTTTCATATTGGTACGTTCACCGCCCCCTTTCCCCTTCCCCACCGTTAGTCTAGGCCTAAAGAAATAGATTGAGCTGAATAATGCTTCCACGCAAAGCTGAAACCAACCACACATGCGTACGGGTAAACCGCTGAGGGGACTAAGCCCGCCCAGGCAACGTGTTGCGAGTTGAACCATCCATGCATATAACCAATATTGATTTTTATTGGGCGACAGGCTTGGGATGTCATCTCATCTCAATGTCGGGTAAAAGTCTCACAAAATCGGAAGAAACGTCTCCAAAAATGACATAAATAGTCTTGATAGTTACGTAAAACATAACACAAAGAAACAAACCTACCAGATATGGTTTCAATAAGAAAGCTTTATTCCCTACGGCGACACGATTTTCATTCTCATACTGCAGTACTATTGCCAGACTGCTCTAACGTGCAGGCTAGTATAGGCTCCTGCCAATCGTATATGTTTTGTTTATCTGCTTTTGTTGTTGTTAAATTTATTCGATAAGATAACAACATATGTCGTTACTTATTTCCCTTCATTTTTAAAACCACGCCTATGCATTGTAAACTTTACCGCCGAAAAACGAACATTTTAAGATGAAAAATTGTGCTAATTTTCTTATTTCTGCTCACAATTTAGATTGTGGGTACCCGTTTGAACCGCCTAATTGAGGCAGAAATAACGAAAATAAGGTTTACCCCTGTAGGTCCTATAAAAGGGTTATCCTTTGGTAGCAAGGAATACACCACAGAAGTGAAAAGTATGCAGTGTACATGTTTTCTGGGCCAGACTAGCTAGTTTCGGCCAATTAGGCCTCATCAGTGACCCTAAGCTATTTTCAAAATTTCAGAATGGAATCAATGATCCCAAAGGACAAGAAAATATAATCTACACTATGATGTAGGGCAGGGAGACGTATAGGCCTGTTTTCGTGACGTCCACAGTCGAATTATAATGGCTCAAACATCTTCGGAACTATTTTGAAGTGGACATTGGTAGCTCAAGGCACTGAGGGCCAATGTTTGACGCCAGGTTAGGTATACTATAAAATAAAGGTGCGTCGCGTTCCTCATTAAAATCTTAGAATCGCATCAACAATTCTAATGACTAGACATAGCAAAATAAATAGAGGATATATGATTTTGGAGGGGAATACCAGAAATATTTCATACGTAAGACTGTTCACAAGTGCGAATCACGAGTGAAAGGTCAGATGTTTTTACCGTTTTTGGTATTAATCGAAAAGAGGTAAAGTACCTTTTCTTTTTAAACGAGATAAGTTTGTACCGGAATGTAAACAAACACATTATCTACACAATGTTATTCTTCACAATGTGAAAGGATCATATCTTTTCATAATGTGTAAATTTAATTTTGATTTGCTTATTGTTTCGGATATGCACTGACTTCGTTGCTAAGTATAGAAATAAAAAGTAAATATTATAACATTACGTTAATAAGTCCGTGTTATGAACATCCCTTAACCCCACTTTATGCAGGAAAAGTGGGGTATACCGGAGTAATCATTAGTTTTCTTATTTTTGGTAAAAACACGGATTGTGGGAACTCGATTGAACCTCTTCAATGAGTCGGTTCTAACGAGCACCAACAATCTATATGCAGACTAGAAATAAGAAAAGTATCGAAAATTATCATCTAGAAAATGGCATTTCTAGATTTAAGAAAAATGCTATTAGAGCGCAGGGGTTTGTTATCGTGTAATGAAAAGTATTTTAGGATTTGGGTACAAGTTTGGACTAGCCATAGTAAATGAGTAACAGCTGTTTGAGTCATTGTAGTTTCACTTTGGTTGTATTAAAGTTGAATTATGAAAACACGCCTTTTCAAATATATTGAATTTTTTACCACCATAAAGTGTAAAATTGCAGAAAAAATGTCTGATGTGTTTCAAAGTTCAGCTTAACACATAGATTCTGGGAACCTTGGTGAGATGGTTCTTACAAGTACTCACAGTCTATGGTTTTGAGCAGAAATAAGAAACAAATGAATAACCCTGTAAACCCCAGTTTTACTGTGTTTTACTGTGGGTCAAAATTATATGTACATGTATATAAGCGTGTTTTCGTTATGGTAATGTCTTTCATATGAATCCTTGCTAATAAATTACTATTTAATCTTTGCGAATAAACATTATTGAATTATGGAGCATGTGTTTGTGTTAATTAATCTTTGTTGGGCTTGAAGAAATAGTTGGGCTGCATGATGCTGCCACGCAGAGCTGAAACCGACCCGCACACGAATACTGGTAAACCGCTTAGAGGATCTAAGCCTGCCCAGGCAATGCGGTGCCTATGATATGGATATTCGTTGCAACCGCCTTGATGGGGAAAAAGAGCTTATCTCACAATTATCACCAAATACCAAGTTGAACCTTATCTGTTTCTAGGAGGCACATATAAAAACTCGACACCTCGACTTGTAAGCATTTATCAATTAGATTGTTACGACAAGACTTATCACAGAGGAACAGCTTATTAAAAAAAAGAACAACATAAAAATTTAAGCATCTCACATATTACTATATAAAAAAGACACCTCAACTTGTAACACATTTATCAATTAGATTGTTACGACAAGACTTATCACAGAGGAACAACTTATTAAAAACAGAACAACATAAAAATGCAAGCATCTCACATATTACTATATAAAAAATAGACACCTCGACTTGTAAGCATTTATCAATTAGATTGTTACGGCAAGACTTATCACAGAGGAACAACTCATTAAAAACAGAAAACATAAAAAATTTAAGCATCTCCCATATTACTTAATTAAACAAATTCGCAATGGTGTAGTTCCATTACATTTTATCTGAATGTGTACGAAATACAAAGACAGGCGAGACCATATCTTAACTTAGACCTTCTCCTTTGATTATTTTACAATACCACTTAGGCATCAAGGGTCAAGGGTTAAACGCTTCTTTCTTTGGTTCGCTTGCATACTGTTTGTGAGATGAAATCAGATGACATATACTCGATTCACTTCCAGTTTCAGGAAGCTGCGGTGTGAAAAGGTTGCTATCTGGTATGTCTTTAAATAGCCAGAAACTGGGAAGTTTGACGAAACTGTCGCTCCATACGCATAATACGAAAATGCGGAATGACAAAATAGTTACAGTAAAAGCACTTTTATTACAGACCATAAGAGCTACTCCCATAAGAGCTACTCTTAAAGGAACGAAATGCTCTCACTCTTTCTTGTGTTTGTTTGATTTGAGGTTTCACGTCCCAGTCAACACTATTTAGGATATTTTTAAGACGTTGCCATTCGATTTTGTGGGACCTTTAGATGAAATGACATCTCAATCCCTGCCGCCCAATGAAACCAATTGGGATTATATGTACGGACGTTCCGACTTGCACCACTTTGCCTGGGCAGGCTTAGACCTTCTGAGCGGTTTACCAGTACTCATGCACGGTCGGTTTCAGCTCTGCGTGGAAGCATCATGCAGCCCAGTCTATTTCTCCAAACCCTAATGGCTGGCGCCATCTTTCTTTTGTAAGCACCGACTCCCGGAGAAAAACATTTTTAAAGTGTTTTTGTTTTTCTTGATATGCATATGATTTTTGTTCTATCAGCGCGGCTGCGTAGTGGTATAAATGCACGACCTTAAATTGATTATGACAATATTAATTGTAAGCCATCACGAAAACACCTATATAAATTTTACCCCCTCGAACCCCACTTTTATATAGTAAAACTGGGGTGTGCAGGGGTGAACCTTATTTTTCTTATTTCTGCTATAAAGTATAGATTGTGGATACTCGTTAGAACCGCCTCGATGAGGCGGTTCTAACGAGCACACACAAACTATATTTTGAGCAGACATAAGAAAAGTATCACAATTTTTCATCTTAAAATTTTCATTGTTTCTGCAATAAAGGTTACAATGTATTTGTATAGGCTTGTTTTCGTAATGCTACATTAAAATTTCACAGTATCACGCAATATAAAACGTATTAAATTTTCTAAAGTTAAGCAGCGAACAGCAATGGTTTCCTGTCTGCGAGTGTTGAACATTACTGTACTAAATCGTGTCACGTCAACCCTTATCGGAGACACCATCAATGTCTTCTTGTGTGAACTCCAAAAAGCAATCTAGCTGGCCTGGAAAAATAACAACCTTTGGCCTTTTCATGCCAAAGGCAGACAATATGAAACTAAACTATATAAACGAGTATATGCATCGAAAGGAGGACAGGGGCGGTCACAGCGAAGACTCGGATCAGACTGCGCTCACAGTCTTCGAGGCCGTTTGAGCAATCTGCGTACCTCCACTCATGAACGGAACAATACTCCAAGATGTTGACATGGGTGGCTGGTTAGTTGCGCAGGCCGTTTTCAATCTTTGACGGTCACAGACACTTAGGTGTATATTTTCGTTTGCCAGTGCCAGGACCTTGTTGCACTGTGTCAGAAGTATAGTAGTCGCAGATAAGATTGACTAGGCGGAGCTATCGTTTGCACTGCCTTCGGAATGTTCTATTAACAAAAAGGTAAACCAGATCACGCGACTGTGTGAATTCAACTGTAAAACAAACAAAGCTGTGGCTATTTGGTCAACTTGCAGAAAGCATGCGAAAGGCACTCTACCGAATCTTCTGGTGGACTGAGCGAATTTGGCATATATTCACAACCACTGAATAGCTCCGCCTAGTCAATTTTATCTGCGACTACTATACAAGTCTAATAATTAACAAAGACAAAAAAAAACAGTCTAATGCAACTGCATACGTAACGCGACGTCTGATTGAACAACGTCAAAAACTTACGACAGTATACTCTGCAATTTACCTTCGGAAACCCAACGTCGCTTTTCATTGGCCGGCAATTGGTTTTACTCAGTTCACAGCGCTTGACGTGTTATGCAAAATAGTACCGTTTTTAACAAACCGACCGAAAAAGTGCATTAGTATGGGGATAACTGTATTGCAAAATGGTCATTTAGGGAGGATAATCGTCGGTTTTACGGTCGCAAATTCAGTTTCACGGCGACGCGTCATTAAGGGAGGATAATCGTCGGTTTTACGGTCGCAAATTCCGTTTCACGGCTCCGCTGACGCGTCGCCGTAAAACGAATTTTCCGATCGTTAAACCGCCGATTTATCCCCCCAAATGACACTTTTGAATACAGTTATCGCCTAATTATGAGCCAACACAGGACAAACAGAAGTGAAGGCAATGACCAGGAACCAATATAATTACCTCACACCTCCCTTCTAAGAAACCAAAGGGAAAGAATCACCAACATAAAACAACTTCACCAAAATGAAAACGTCACAAGTGGAAAGCAAAAAGGGCAGTTACTTCCTCTTCAAAATGGGCAAATGGGCTATCGCAAATAAAAAGATATTAGCAATACATACATACAAAGACCAGTTATAACAAAAATGAACCACAACAGAAGAACCGCATTGGAACGGACTTTGCATTACGTGAACACACCCGTACGGCATTTTTCACATCTTCAAAATGGCTACTTTTCTGATGAAAATATGTCATGTTTTTCTTATAAATGCTCATAACATAGGTTGTGTGTGCTCGTTAGAACCGCCTCATTGAGGCGGTTCTAACGAGTACCAATAACCTATGTATTGGAACAGAAATAAGAAAAATAATGAAGACCCCCGTAAACCCCAGTTTTCTCTATATATAGTGGGGTTTAGGGGGGTCTTCATTTCACGGACTTGTCCACGTGATGTGGTGGTGGTGGGGGGGGGGGGGCGGGGGTTGCGGGGAAGAAGAATATACGTGCAGACATTTGAAAGCAAATGCCTTATCAAACATGTAAATGTTGTCAATTTGCAATTGATATGTTACAAATATGCACTTTGCAAAAATTCCGGTTGAAGCCCTCCCGCCTAACCGATATCAGCGTATGATTTTTGACTATCTGCTTTAATGCATACCCCCACCCACCCAACATACTAACACACCGCCACCAACACCACCACCTCCACCACCGTTCACTTGGGTCAAATGTAAGGCACTCAGTTCTGCAACGGATGATCAGGTGTTTTTCTCCGGGCACTCCTGTTTTCGCACACCTCTGATAAACGATCGACTGAAAATAAGTGAAAAAATCTTGAAAGAGTAGTATAACCAAAATCAAACAAAACCACCACAGATCCCAGCATGTAAATTTTGACAATTTGCTATCGATATATTACAAAAAAAACACATGATGCAAACTCCGAAGTTTAAGCATTTTGCTCACCGACGACCCCGGGAAGTGCTGTTACCTTTATTTAACCATAGTTCACATAAATCTTTCGCTTTGGAGGAAACAAATAACATAGCACGGTTAGATAGAAAATCTTTCTCGTGCGATTCTCATAGATCTGTTTATGTAATAATACAAATTTGTTAAATGAAACAAATTCTTCTGATACCGAGGCCCCGTTTATGGATTGTTGGGTCAAAGTCCCACAAGCCCCCTACCCCCCCCCCCCCCCCACACACACACACAGTGAAATTCTTTTCGCTGGTCGTTCCATGGCGGTTCTTCTGTCGCAGTTTATTTTTGTTATGGTTTGTCTTTGAGGTTGTGTATCGCTTATATCATTTTGTTTTGGATAGCCAAAATTGGCCGTTTTGTGGGAAAGTAACTCTCCTTTTGGCTTCCCGCTATTGATGTTTCCAGTCGGGTCTAGCTACGAGGACTGATTGATATGTTGTGAGTCTCATATTGAAGAAGTTGAATTTTTTCGGACGTATTGTATTATTTTTCAACACAATCCCTTTCAGTATCTATATACTTTTGCCAGCGGTGTTTAAGGACCCAGATTCCACTTTTATAAAACTCCTTTTCTTGGTTGTTCAGTAAGTCATCCACTACATATATGACGTTATCATCGGGCTGAAAGTGGGTGCCTGAAATAGCCGTTAACAGCTTGGGAAATAGATGAAAGTCTGATGCAGCGAGATCAGGTGAATAAGGCGGATGTTCAATCAATTTGAAGCCACAATCTTGAATGGCAGCCATAGCAATGACAGACTTGTGAACAGGAGCATTGTCCTAATGGAACAACATACCTTTAGTGACTTTTCCGCGGCGTTTAAATTTAGTATCTTCCCTTAACTGCGTCAGAAGTGAAGCATCTCTTGTGTCATTGATTGTTTTCCCTTTTGGAGATAATCTATCAACAGAATACCATCTGCATCCTAGCAAAACCGAGGCAATAGCCTTCCTAGCTGATGTAACAGTCTTTGCCTTCTTTTGCGGGGGTGAGCCAGGGTGCTTCCATTGTTTCGATTGTGGTTTGGCCTCTGGAGTTAAATGATGGACCCATGTTTCATCCATAGTGAAAAATCTCTAAAGAAAGTTCACAGGATCTTCCTCAAAAAGGTTAAGATTAGCACGCGATAATGTGCGCCTGGTGTGTCTTTGATCAACTGTACGCACCGGACCGAAAGCTTTCTCATTGCAAGATCCTCTGTTAGAATGGAATGTACTCTTTCCTGTGAAATGCCAACTCTACTGGCTATGTATCTTTCTGTTACTCGTCTGTCAGTCATAACAATATCATGGACTTTATTTTTAAACATAAAGATGGTTTACCATCTTATAAATGGCTTTTGACTCCTTCCGAAAACCAAACGGATCTTGATACCAGTTTCTACTGAACTGACGTAGTTTGGTGTTTTCAGAATCATTCGTAAGAAAGTACTGAAAATAGAAAAACGATCAAATGTCAAATTGATACATATTGCGCGAAATTAAACGTCTCTGACCCAAAAAATACAAATGGGACAGATTGTTATTCTAACAATGGATTATTGAACCCATACTTAGGCTTGGCAAACTATAAGCTGATCTTGTCTTTTAGACCTATACAATTCTGGCTAATACTGGCTTCATAAGCCAGTACATTAGAACAAAATACTTAACGCCAAGGCGAGTATCCATCCCTTACACCAATATATGATTCTTATAGAGATCCGTGCAAATGCTTGAAGACACGGTTTCGCTTGTTATGGCTAACCCATGCTATGCATAATTTTATCCTCCAAAGACTATGTAAATTGTGAGCCTAAATATAACGTAAAACATGTAAATTATGCGGACTCTGACGCCGACGCCGACGCAGCGACTCTATAAACGATAAATACATTGCGATCCATATAAATGGTCTTACACTTTAAGGAATTCTTCCATTTAATCATAGTGCAACCTTTCTCCGGATAATGGGGCAGAAAAAAAGACATTACACGTGTAAAGTTGCATCTCTTAAAATGTCAACGACAACCCTGCCATGTGGCACATAACATTAATTCAACGATGAAACAACGTTGTTTCATCGTTTGTGCCTATGATTGAACTTTAAACTGTTGAGGAACCTTACTCACTCACTTACTTAGGTAATACTCGCCCCCGCCCATCGGGGCTTGGAGAAATAGATTGGGCTGCATGGAGCTTCCACGCAGAGCTGAATCTGACCACACACGAGTACTGGTAAGCCGCTAGAAAGACTAAGCCTGCCCAAGCAATGCGGTTCGAGTCAGGTCCAATGCATATAAGCCTTCTGGTTTCATTTGGCGGCAGAGCTTGAGATGTGTCGGGTAAAAGTCCCACAAAATTGGAAGCAACGTCTCCAAACTGACCTAAATAGTGTTGACGGGGACGTTAAAACCACTATTCAAACAAAAACTTAGGGAATACAAAAAGTTTACGTGTAGGATAAGAATCCGCTACGTTCTTCAATACTCATCGACGTGCTAATGCAGTAATCATTGGCTCTCCATTGAGAATAGCAGCTCTGCAGATTTCCTCTACAGACATACCAATTCCCTTCCAATGGTTATCAAATAATGAGGCACGTAATGAGAAAATTAATGGTTCAGTGCATGACATCGCGAAAACATGCGTATATATTTTGACCCCCTTGAATCCCACTTTGATATTGTAAAACTGGGGTTTTCAAGGGTAAACCTTATTTGTTTTATTTCTGCTCTAAAATATAGATTTTGGGTACTCGTTAAAACCGCCTTACCTTCTAACGTGTACCCTCAATCTATATTTTGAGCAGAAATAAGACAAATATCACAATTTTTCATCTGAAAATGATCATGTTTCGGCGGTAAAATTGACAATGTATTTGAATAGGCGTGTTTTCGTGATGCAAAATGTTCCATAAAAGGCGTAGTCATTTGGAAGCAAAGACTACAACATAAAACCGGAAAACATGGAATTTACAAGTTTTTGTCGGGACCAGACTAGTTAGCTTCGGCCAATAAGGCCTCATCAGTGACCCTGGTATATTTTCCAATTTCTGCTGTAAAATAAATGATCCGAAAGGACTAGAAAATTACCCACTCGATGATGATGGGCAGGGAGACTTTTACGGCCGCCACACATTCCCTTAAATTCAACTGTGGTGAAGTTAAAATGATTTATTAAAGGGGTAGTCATTTGGAAACAAGAAATACAACACAGAACCGAAAAACGTAGAATATACAAGCTTTTTTTCTGGACCAGACCAGCTAGTTTCGGCAAATTAGGCCTCATCAGTGTCCCTCGTATAGTTTCAAACAAGTGGAATCAACGATCCCACAGGACTAAATGCCCACACAATGATGAAGGGCAATTAAACCTACAATATGACAAGTTGGACTAGCAAAGTCTCAGACCAGCCTGCTACACTCACCAAACACAGTAGAACTTCGATGTCTCGAACAGCGATAGCTCGTTTGCCATGGATGTGTCGAACCCATTCTTGAGCCCCTAGCGAAATCCTCTACATAAGAAATAGTGGGGGATGATTAAGGAGATTGTAGTCTTTTCTCTTGCAAATGTATGCTGTGTGTACTCATTAGAATCGCCTCGATGAGTCGATTCTAATGAGTACACACACAATACATTTTCATTATAGAACCCCGAAAAGATGCCTTAAAGTGTCTCGTTATGCCTCCTGACAGTAACCTCAGTGGCTCGAACTACCCCTGTCTCGAACAGATTTTCGGGGTCCCAACGGTGTTCGAGCCATTGAAGTTCGACTGTACAGTCAACCCTCTTTATACGGATATGCGATATACCAACAAAACTCATTATAACGACAAATGAATTGTAACGAATCCTTAGCTCAGAATGAGACGATTAAGATAGAGAAGATATTGTAATTATATACCAAAGGGAGTTTTTTGTTTTGTTTGGTTTGAGGTTTAACGTCCCCGTCAACACTGTAAAGGTCATTTTGGAGACGTTGCTTCCAATTTTGTGGGACTTTTACCCGACATTGAGATGAAATGACATCTCAAACCCTGTCGCCCAAATGAAACCAATAGGGTTTATTAGCATGGACGGTCCGCCTCGCACCGCGGTTCCTGGACAGGCTTAGATCCTCTAAGCGGTTTACCAGTACTAGTGTGCGGGCAATACCCAAAGGAGTAATAAAGGGGAAAATCCTTCCATTACGAAAACACGCCTATACAAATACATTGTAAATTTTACCACCTAAAAAATGAAAATTTTCAGATGAAAAATTGCGACATTTTTCTTATTTCTGCTCAAAACATAGACTGTGGATACTCGTTAGAACCGCCTCGGCGAGGCGGTTCTGACGAGTACCCACAATCTATGTTTTGAGCAGAATTAAGAAAAATAATGTATGCGCCTGCAAACCCCAGTTTTACTATATAAAAGTGGGTATTAGGGGGTCAAAATTATATTGGGGTGTTTTCGTGATGATTACCTTACTCCATGTTAAGATTGGGTAGTTGGGTGAAACAAAGGTGACATGTATCATGCGTGTTGGATCGCCCATGCATATAAACCCTATTAGTTTCATTGGGCGGCAGGTCTTGAGGTATCTTTTCATCTCAATGTCGGGTAAAGCCCCATAAATAGGAAGCAACGTCTCCAAAATGACCGTTATAGTGTTGAAGGGGACCTAAAATCGATCAATCAATCAATCAATCTATCTATCTATCTAAAGTGGGGTATATCAGAGTGTTACTGACAAGGACTAATTAACGTGATTGGTTTTGATTTTAGGTGATTCTGGGCATTTTATTTATTTATTTATTTATTTATTTATTTATTTATTTATTTGTTTGTTTGTATTACAATCCTGATTTCTGCAGCACACACGCAATTGTGATTGTTTGTTAGCGCCAACAATATATCCGTTTTGGAAAAAAAGAAAAATACTGTACATCTTTATACCCTTGTAAACCCACTTTTCCTCTATATACAGTGGGTAGCCAATACATCTACAGTGGGTATTCAATACAAAAACCTGTCTACTAGACAATACAGCGTTATTTTTCTGTTTCCTGGAACTGACAGAAAGCAGAAATATAACCGAAGATGCTAACGTATAACACATTATTCATTTAGTGATATGTCGATACCAATATAATGTTTTAGGGGAGACGTAGTAAAGAGCGCCCAGTCACGAGAAATCCTGTCTTTAACCCTTGTCCTGCTGAATATTCATATATGCCACACCCACTACCGATTATCAACCAATAAGATTACCTGTAGCAAATTATTACAACAAATTCACAATCTGAATGACAAACAATGTAGACCCTGATCAGATGGCTTCTTCAGAAGCCATCTGATCTGGATCTACATTGTTTCAAAGAAAGGGGATATCCGGGCTCAGCAGAACAAGGGTTAAGGTTTGCGACCAGAGCCCAGTCGTTCAAAGCATTGTTAGCTTAACAAGCTCTTTAGTGGTCAAATTGTTAACTGTTCTAGCAACTACAATATCTAACAAAGTGGTATTTTTCTGAAAAGATGTGAGCAGTTTTTGCATCTGCAAAAGTTGCTCACATTTTTCAGCAAAATTATTAGCATATTTGCTGTATCAGATGATCAAAGTTTTTACTATACGTTAATTAACGATGATATTAGGGGCACCGCCCATCGGGGCTTTGAGAAGTATATAGGGCTGCAATGTGCTTCTACGCAGAGATTATACCGAACGCACATGAGTACTGGTATCTACCCAAGGCGAGGCTAACAAATGTCTATAATATTTGTTTCTTGTAGTAATAATGGGGAAAAGGCATTTTATTACTTATCATACCCTGCCTAGGATTCTTTATAACGGCAAATTCTTTACAATGGCACGATAATAGGGAACAAATACTGTCGTTATGACGCAGAACTAACAAGAAATCCGCCGAAGGGTATGTCGCGCCTGAGGGGTCGCAGTCACTGAACCATGAAATCTAGGTCAAGGTCAATCATGGATGCCTGCCTAAAAGTTGTCACTCCTAGATGCAAGCTTGTACCAAGTATCATTAATGAAGTTCTTATAGTTTTCGAGAAATGAATCTTACATTATTTGAAAGTTAGGGTGGTCGTAATAATTCACAAATCAGTGAACCATGAAATGTAGGTCAATGTGAGATATGGAAACCGCCGTAAACCTAAAGTTGGGTTTATTGGGCTGTTCATTTCACAGACTTGTTAATCTGATGGAGAGCTATTGCTTCCGAATTTCTTGATTATGTACGTCTGATTCGTTTCCGGAAATGCTATTTGAGATCCCAGAATCAGCACATTCGCTTTATCTGCAATCGCTCAATGTCTCTGAATCAGGTCTTATTTCCAATTTTACATTTAAATGTAATTAATTTCAAATTGTTAATTTAAATCTGCCAGACAGTTATCAACTTATATCAAATTTGAATGTAAATGTCTTTCTCTGTTACAAAAGAGGAAATGGCAAATACGTCAATATCATGCCTAACATTTTTATTGCAGATTTTAATTTGAAACGGATAATTAACACATTCTTGTTCGAACGCATCAGAATCGGCATGGTTATCATTTTTAGCAGCAAGAACAACCAGAACACCTTAAACCCATTGTGTACTAGTGGACTCTTCCATTGCTATATGTTGGACAAGTACATTTGTGATACATGTATAAGGGATGCCAGGCCTATTTTTTTTATTTATTTTATTTTGATGGAAAGTTCTGTTAACAAATAGTATATGAGTGTCTGATCTGGACCTGCATTGTTTGTCAAGGTACCCCTTTAGGGGTTTCCCGCATGCAGTGGGCTAACACACTGCGCCAAGCGTGGCAAAATGTACAATAATACCTGTGTTTCAACTGTTCAAAGCGAACGAACCTTGTTGATCCAGTATGACAAGCAGGTTCATTTATGGACCTACCTGACTAGTGCCGAAAGTTGAAAATTCAGTCGGAAAAAAGCTCATTTTCCTGATAAGAGAGATTCATCAGTTTAATGCATTGCGTGTTAACTGCTGCTTGGCACTTTGATCGTCTGTTGTCAAATTCATGGTTTGGTTGTGTACCCCCTGTTGTGATGGAATTTGATACAAATATAACAACAGCTTGTGACTAATGACATTTAACGTGGTTGTGGATCTTTTACGTTGATTCATTGAGTTGATTTGTTGTGATGGAAACATTCAGTTGAAAACGGTTGTAAATAGAGGATCTTACATGAGTGTTCATGTATTATTGAATTTAGTGAACGAGTTGAGGAAAAGAGATAAAATGCGAGGCTGGCCGAGCATTTTATCACTTTTCCTCAACGAGTTTAATAAATTCAATAATACATGAGCACGAATGTAAGATTCAATTTATCATATACACTTAGACGCATTTTATTCACGATTGTTTTACAAAAATACCAATATTCCGCCATTAGTAAACACGACGTCGTTAAGGACGTCGTTCATGTAGCGTTAAGGGATATGATCTAGCTAATTTGAATATTTAATCCACTAGTGGATTATCGAATATATTATAGGGCGTTATTACACTCTCAGACGCGACGTCATATGATAAACAGTTGATTTGTCATGACAATTAAACAAACTGCAACAACATCATGATAACCGTCATGGCCAAATTAAAGCCAACATTGAATTAAATTGGTTTAAACAAAATTTGGTTAGTTATTTGTTTTTGATTCAAATTCTGAATGTTCGAAAATAAGAAGTTACGGTTTTATATTATGTTGCTTCCGCTTCGTTCGTTACATCTATAATAATAGTTTGCTTAACAAATCTACAGTCGATCTTCAATGGCTCGAACACCTTTGGGACCTCGAAAATCTGTCCGAGACAGGGGTAGTTCGAGCCACTGAGGTTACTGTCAAGAGGCATAACGAGATACTTTTAGTCATCTTTTTTGTGTTCTATAATGAAAATGTATGCTGTGTGTATTCATTAGAATGAGTACACACAGCATACATTTGCAAGATAAAAGACTAAAATCACCTTAATTATCCCCCACAAGTTATTATGTAGAGGATTTCGCGCGGGGCTCAAGAATGGGTTCGACTCATCCATGGTAAACGAGCCATCGGTGTTCGAGCCATCGAAGTTCGGTTGTATATTGCTTCCGCTTGGTTCGTTACATCTATAATAATAGTTTGTTTAACATATCTACTTGCAATTTTCCGCAACAAGCCAGTATACCAGATATGATATACTGAAGCTGATAAATCTGTGTTTAGACCATAAGAAACAACTGCCCGCCTCGGTAGCTCAGTCGGATGCGCGTCTAACTGGTGACCAGGAGGACGCGGGTTCGATACCTGCCGGGGTTGGCAACATCCTTTCATGGAGATTGATCATGAAAACTTTTCTACGGTCATCCTCTCCCTATCGCTGATTCAAGAAGGGCAATTGTCAGTTTCTGGCGAAAGAATGTGCACTGTGCTGGTTAACCGCTTACGTATAAGCCTGCCCAGAAAAAAATGGATAGGTCAACTGACCGGCTCAAGAATGACCTAAAATAGTGTTGTCTTGGCCGTTAAACTCCAATACAAAACAAACAACAAACACAGCCATAAGAAACACCACACTAACAAGTCTGTGTAAGGAACACCCCCGTAAACACCATTTACAGAAAAAATGGGGTTAACTGGGGCATTCATAAGTTTCTTTATCATATGACGTCGCGTCTGAGAGTGTAATAACGCCATATATTACATGCATTACAGAGAAATACCATGATTTCTACCAGACATAAACTTGGTATTTTCCTTTTTGCTAAGAAGAAATATTTCCTCTTAGCCGGGGAAATAAATCCCTTCAGCTGGAACTACTTTATGTACAAGATACGAGATACCGCTTTGCAGTGAAATTGTTCTATTTAAACGCGGGAAAGTTTCAATCACGGCGACGTTATTCATGACGTCATTGTAATGGCGTCTAAGAAATATCAACAGACGTTCAGAATGCGTGACGTTTGAGTCGGATGCAACGCTGAAACAAAAGAAAACATGGATATGACCATTGATCAGGATGTAAGTTTTGCTTTATTTAATCTAACGTTTTACTTGTTTTATCACTGAAACACTTTGTTTCTTCTATTTTTGTTCAAAACTGTAGAAAGCGCTTTCAAAATGGCGCCCATCCAGTTGTTCTTCCACCCAGATTCTGTAACACTTCGCTGATTGAACCGTTTACATGAGCTGTAAACAGTCAACTGAACGGGCATTCAGATCCAAAATTCAAGATCCAAACTCTCCTAAAAGTCTATGGAAGTGCATGTAATATACAGATTATACATTTCTCCTATTTGAAATATGGGATTTATAAACCTCGGGAGGTAAAACAATCCGTTAAAGAAACTCGTGCTTCGCACTCGTTTCTTTATCGGATTGTTTTACCTCCCTCGGTTTATAAATCCCATATTTCAACTAGGAGAATGAATAATCTATATGTAATATTTTCGATAATCCACTAGTGGATTAAATATGCAAATTAGCTAGATACGTCCCGTAACGTTACATGTACGACGTCCTTAACGACGTCGCGTTTACTAACGGCGGAATATTGACATTTTTGTAAACAATCGAGAATAAAATGCGTTTTGAATGTCATATGATAAATAGAATCCTGCATTCGTGCTCATGTATAATTGAATTTATTAAAATCATTGAGGAAAAGGGATAAAATGCTCGGCAAAGCCTCGCATTTTTACCTTTTTCTCAATTCATTTAATAAATTCAATAATACATGAGCACTCATTTAAGATCCTCTATTACTTCCGCTGTAAGACACTGTTTGCTTGTTAGAATCGCATCATCCGAGAACTGACCGTTTTCGAGAATTGATTTGTTTGTCTGTTTGATTTGAGGTTTAACGTCCCCGTCAACATTGTATAGGTCAGTTGGGAGATGTTGCTTTCAGTTCTGTGGGATTTTTACCCGACATTGCGATGTCATTTAAATGACATCTCAAGTGTGAGATGTCATGTAAATGACATCTCAAGTCCTGTCGTTCAATCAAACCAATAGGGTTCATAAGCATGGACGGTCCGACTCGCACTGCTTTGCCTGGGCAGGCCTAGATCCTCTAAGTGGTTTACCAGTTCTCGTGTGCGGTCGGTTTCAACTCTGCGTGGAAGCATCATGCTTTGGAGAATCATCACGAAAACGTGGCCCCTTTGAACCCTACTTTTTATAGTAAAACAGGGGTTTAAAGGGGTAAACTTTGTTTTCTGCTCTAAAATATAGCCTGTGGGTACTCGCTAAAACCGCCTCATTGAGGCGGCCCTTATGGGTGCCCACAATCTGTATTTTGAGCAGAAATGAGAACAAAATCACAATTTTTCATCTTTTGGCGATAAAATTTACAATATATTTGAATGGGCGTGTTATCAAAATGCGAAACAACACACTATGTCACACGGATGTGTTTTCGTAATGCATATTTAATGCTATGCCAATTGTGTTTAAGAATCATGTTTTTTACGGCCCTTTCAAGATTATTTCACTGATATCGAGCCGATCGTTAATCAGAGGTGTGCAAAAACGGAAGTACCTGGAGAAAAACCACCTGACCTTCCGTTGCAGAACTTGGCGTCTCACACGTGACCTGAGTCAGGCTCGAACCACAGCGGTGAGATACCCAATGATTTTGTAAAAGGGTCAGCGCTCTTATCCACTAGGCTTAGTTACCCCGCCAAGCGAATGTGTGTCTTCGATCATTCCGTCATGACAAATTTTAACTGCGCATGTCCAGCCATTCAGAGGGGCCAGGGATATGTCTTTCTGTCTGAAGGTTCCTCTTGATTCACTGCTTGTATGAGCGAGCAGCGAAGGTTCTGGCGAGACTGCGCGGATGCGCAGGCTCGCCTGAACCTTCGCTGCTCGCATAGGCGATAAGTACCAAAATCGCTTGACGGGGCCCATATAAACCTTGCCAACAAGCATAGCAGACAATACCACGGGAATTCAAATGACCCAATCCGTGCTTTCTGGCTAAACGTAAGTGAACATTGTTTTTGTTTTTTTTGTTATCATGCCTCGGATTCTTGGTTTTTAACATGCCTTCACTTACCCAACACAAGTCGAAGGTTTCTCGAACAATGTGACGCTATGTTGCTCAGTATCGCGTTTCGGTACGCAATCCAATGTGGCCATCAACATCGAAAAGCCACACTTCTTCATTTTGGTAACACATTCGTGTGGCATTGTGTACCCTTTGGATCTCCAAAACGGCTATTTTCTTACAAATACAGTAAACTTCCAATATTAAGACCACCTTTGGGACTGTTCAAAAGTGGTCTTTATGCAGAAAACACAAAGAAAGAATAACTGCAGCTTACTAATAAGCTTTTGAAAGCAGAATTAGTCTTAATTTTAGGTAGACTGAATAGCGAAATTTCAGTGTATTTCTATAATTTTCTTATGGACCCAAACATAGGTTGTGGGCGCTCGTATGAACCGCCACTTTGAGGCGGTTCTGACGTGTAACCACAATCTATGTCTTTAAGCAAAAATTGGGTGGGGGGAGCAAATCCCTGTGAACCCAGTTTTCTCTATATATATGTAAAGTTGGGTATACATGGAGGATGGTGACGCAAGTCAAAATTTACGGTAGAAATGTAAACTAAGTTACATTTGCTGATACGTATTCTAAATTGAAGTTGTAACTTATTCGAAAACTGCATGTAAATGTTAATATTATGCACGATAAACTACTTTAGCAAAACTTCGATTACCATATCCCCTTAATACGAGGACTGTTCAAATATGAATGCAACTAAGCACATAAAAATGATTCCGTGACAGATGTCGATGAAAAATTTATTTTGTCCCCTCAAAGTATTCCCCTTTAACAGATATACAAACTTTCAGTCTTCTGATCCAATCATTGAATGCATTTTGGTAGTCGTTTCGAGGTATCCTATGAAGACACTGGAATATTGCAGCACCGAGGTGTTTGCGCTGTACAAATTTTCGACCAGAAAGGTATTTTTTCAGCCGCGGGAACAAAAAAAAGTCACACAGGGCAAGGTCAGGGGAATAGGGGGGGGGGGTGGGGAGTGAGTTCAACAACCTTTTCCTGCTTCAGATAGTCTTGCACAATGAACGCCTTGTGCGATGACTGTCATGTAGCAATCTGACATTGGCCAAACCAGTTGCGGGTCTTCGTTCTTTGAAATATTTCTTCAATTGTCGAAGAACTTTATTCTTGTAAAACTTCGCATTTACAGATTTGCCTTTAGGCACAGCAACCTGAATAGCAAGGCCCTGATTTGAAAAGAATATGGCATACATTAGCTTCTTGACGCTCATGGTCCGCTTTGCAATGCATGGCCTTTTGCAATACTTTGTTGCCCATATTTTGTTCTGAATCTTTCGTTTTGGCTCAAAAAAGTGAACCCATGTCTCGTCACCTGTGACGACATTAGCGAAAGAACGTGCATTGTAATTTGGAAACTTTTGAAGCAACTTCTTGGCGCACTGAACCCGTGTCTTTTTCTGTTGATCTGTCAACAGATGGGGAATCAATCTAGCACAGATCTTTCTCATTTTCAAATCCCGTTTCAGAATTGTATGAGCTGCTCCTAATGAGATGCCAACCATACTAGCTATGTCCGTAGTGGTGTATCGTGCATCGGTAGCAACTATTTCTTTCACTCTAGTAACCATCTTGGCAGATGTTGCTCTTTTCGGCCGACGATCATGTGGTGCATCTTCTGTTGAGCCTAGCCCACAGCTGAATTTCTTACACCAACGAAAATCTGTCGGAAAAGACATTTCATTATGCCCATAAACCGAACATATTTCATCAAAAATGTCTTTGCACCGTATACCAAGAATACAACGATTCTTAATATAGGACCGTATTTCAACGGCGTACTCTGACCTTCTTCCAACCATGTTTTGTATTAGTTTACAAGAGTAGACAGTGTATATCGAACGATATACATGGCTAAAGTGCACGGATTTTAACAGGTTTGGTATCACTGTATAGGTAAAATGTTTTTCTACGCTGTAATATTTATTTCCAGGTGATTTTTGCATTAGTGCATGAGAAAACGTTCTACTTGCATTCATATTTGAACAGTCCTGGTATATTTTTTTCTATTTGTATTTTAGTTTTACGGCCTTCTCAATGTCATTCCAATTAAATCGAGCAACTGGGCGAAACCCCGAGTACACGAAAAAAAGCCACTTGACCACCCGCTGTAGCCTTTGGCGTCACACATTTCTGAAAAAAAAAAAAAAAACAATATTATAAACACGGTTATAAATTTTTAGCGCAGTCCTTTGTGCACTATTTCGAATAATTAAATTGGGAGCTAAGCTAATAAAACATACACGATTCACAAATTATCCCTGACTTTAAAAACAAAAAATTGAATTACGGTGAATGTCTAAAGATTTAATACGATCAAGAGCATCCCAAGAGTTTAATATTGATTGCCTGAATGCCGTTGTTTTTTAGAAAAAAAAACTAAGATTGCGAATTTCATTAAACAGCAATATAGATAACCAAGCCATAGCGAAAATGATCTTGACCGCTATGAGCGTTGCAATTTTTATTATCTAGTGTGTTCTGCCTTAGAATGACACATCTATCTATCATTTGTCTCTAGTTTTTGCCCAAGAATAGATTGCGGGTGCCCGTTTGAATCGCCTCGCTGAGGCGGTTCTAACGGGCTCTCACAATCTATATTTGGAGCAGTCTTAAGCAAAATATAATAATAATAGTTCGTCTGTCATTACTGACAATGACAAATCATAATCATATTTGAGAAATGTTACCATTTGTGTGTTCTAAGATGGCAGATGAGCTCTGAATTGCCCGTTGCAAATAGAGCAACAGAGGCTAGAGAAAGACAGCTCTGTTGGTGATGCCTTAGCTCTGGCTTTGCGCTGTGTACATTTCTGCTCAGCTTCACCTATTCTTTTGCCCCATATTCATTGGGACCCCTTTTGATGAGACCTCGCCACTTTGCTCTGTCCTGTGCAATTTGTTCCCACGATTCTGTTGCAATGTTGAAGTCCCTGGGGGAGGCTTGGAGGGTGTCCTTGTATCGCTTCTTATGACCGCCTTGGGAGCGTTTGCCCATTTTTAGTTCTCCATAGAGAATTTTCTTTGGCAAACGTTCCACGGGCATTCTGGTAACATAACTGTGTTAATTTCAGAAGAGTATGCACACTTTGCATCCTTGCCCTGTCCAGGACTTCCGTGTCTGGAATCCTGTCTTGCCACTTAATCTTTAAGAGTGTTCAGTCTTTTGTGTGCCGTTGGTAAACTGTCCATGCTTCACATGCATACAATAGTGTTGGCAGCACCACAGCTCTGTAGACTTTCAGTTTTGTGTCAAGTCTGATTCCACTTCGATCCAAGACACTACCACGTAGTCGGCCAAATGCTGCACTAGCTTTGGCAATCCTTGCAATGACTTCATCATCAATGTGCATGGCTCTTGACAATGTGCTCCCAAGGTAGGTGAATTTGACTACCACTTGCAATCTTTGACCTTTCACTGTGATGGTGGGCTCTTTGTAAGGCTTACCAGGTGCTGGCTGATAAACTACTTCAGTCTTTTTGATGCTGATTGTGAGATCATAGCTATCACAGGAGTCGGATACTTGATCTTTACCGTTATGCATCTTCTCTTCAGTAGGAGCACCTTTTGCCAGGTCATAAGCAAAGGTGAACTTATCTAGCACCTCTGTCTGTTCCTTGGATTGGGCTTTGAAAAGCTTCCCACCAAAGCGATACCAAATAGGTATACCGTTGTCACCATCCTGGAAAGCATCTATGAGCATCGCAGAAAACATCATGCTGAACAGTGTTTCGGCTAAAACACAGCTTTGCTTGACTCCGTTTGCGACAGGGAATGGATCTGAAAACTCACCATCATTTTGGACCCGTGCAAGCATACTATCTTGTAACTGTCTCACCATTGCTATGAACTTGGTTGGACATCCATTCTTCGCCATGATATTCCAAAGGCCCTCACGACTGAATGTATCAAATGCTTTGAGGAGGTCAACTATGGTCATCTAAAGGTCCATGTCCTGTTCCTGGCATTTCTCTTGCAGCTGCCTTGCTGTGAAGATCATGTCAGTTGTTCCACTGACCTTCCTAAACCAACACTGGCTTTCTGGTAGAAGCCTTGAATGTTCAAAGTGTTCATTTAGTCGGTTAAGTAGGACTATTGCAAGAACTTTACCAGCAATAGACAATAAAGTGATGTCATGGTGATTGTCACAGATCTGAGGGTCCCCTTTCCGTTTGAATAGGTAGATAGTTGACGCATCTTTGAATTCTTGAGGGATGTTTTTTTTTCTCCACATAATGTGAAATAACTCTGTCAACTTCTTTGCAACTGGAGTACCTACTGCTTTGTAAATCTCAGCTGGATACGCAGGTTGAGTTTGCTGACAACAAGCCTGTGATCTGTCCAGCAATCCTCACAACCCACAGTCACTCTGACATCCTGTCTGTCCTTACTATATATAGCAACATATAAATATCATTTGAAACATCCAAGTTCTTTGTTTGTTTGATTTGAGGTTTAACGTCCCCGTCAACACCGTATATGTCATTTTGGAGACGTTGTTTCTAATTTTGGGGGACTTTTACCCGACATTGGGATGAAATGACATCTCAAGCCCTGCCGCTCAATGTAACCAACAGGGTTTATATGCATGGACGGTCCGACTCGCACCGCTTAGCTTGGGCAGGCGTAGATCCACTAAGCGGTTTACCAGTACTCGTGTGCGGTCGGTTTCGGCTCTGCATGGAAGTATAATGCAGCCCACCATCTTTTTCTTCAAGTCCCGATGAGTGGGGGGCAGAGGATTTTGCAATTAAATGTACATATCAGATGTCACTGCAAATACACGAATTCTCGCCTTCAAAATGTCTCACATTCATCATTCTGTCTGAGAACGATTGAGGCCAGTTTAAAATGATTTGATATGGACAATAGTTGCTGGTCTGGACAATGTACTAAAATATTAGTCTGGGTCCTACCTAACGCCATTCACTGAAACTGACATATCGCCAAATGAATTATATGTTGCACTGTCCATCAATAACATTTTTATTCCAGCACAGTTTAAGGAGAATCGAAACACCTGGCAGATTTTTCCGCCATTTTTCAAAGGGAGATAGCTTTCGGGACTTAAATTCCTGTTCGCTTTTCTATAAGCCCTGTCCTACTCAAAAAGGGACCTGCTCTTAAAGGAAAGAATTTGCTCCTGAGGAGAAAATTCTTTTCTTTATTGACATGCGTGACGAAAATAATTTTGTAGGAGTTGCCTCCCCTGAAGATGTTCCAATTCCCCTTAAAGGAATGAGAAATAGTGTAGGTCTGTCTATATTTATATAAGAATTGCAGCTGACAATACCCAGTGTTTCAGCGGGAAGCCTACAGTATTACAAGTATAGCGTTTATTAAAAGTTAGATCTACGCATGGCACATATTAAATGTGAATGTCTGGAGTTATTGCCCAGAAATGGGTTGTATACAATTAACTGTCTTTGGCAATATTCTTATTGCGAGTCTGCGCCCAGGATCCTGCCGACTGAAGTATAATGTCTGAAATGTAAAAATTGCAAATGCTGTAATTTTGTCAAAAAATATTTTTTTATCCTTAAAAAGGCACATGTGCAACTTCAATATGCTTATAACATCTCAAATGGAATGCTTCAAAAATGTTGGCGAAGTTAAGTAGACAACTTTCCTATACTTTACAGCAGACAAATTGAAGATTAACCCAAACGTTTTGCAAACGGCGAGTCAAGACTTTTAGCTCACCAAAGCCGAAGGCTAGCGGGGAGCGTTTAGGATAGGCAGTGGTCCGTCGTGGTCGAAAGTTTGTAGAAGTATAGTTTGTATTAGCCCGTACAAATATGACAGCAAATATGGTCTTGTACAAATGTGATAGCAGTTCCGTACAAGAGTTCTGCCCGTGGGCCTCTTTTATGTGTGAATGCTTTTACGAGTACTTGTTATTGGCCGCTAAGCTTATACTTGTTGTTGTATAAAGGTCAACCTGCATCGTTGGGTACTAACGGTTGTACTTTCGTTTTAAACCCAACCTCTATAATGTCTACGCCAATGGTCGTAGACAATACTACCTACGCCTATTGAATAAAACTCTGACAGCTGTCTCTGTGTGTAGGCTGGACAAATGATCATCAACGGTGACTTAGACTGTTATCATTTCATTACGAAAACACGCCTTTATCAATACATTGTGAATTTTACCGTGCAAAACCGAAAATTGCGATATTTTTCTTATTTCTACTCGAACAATAGATTGTGGGTACTCGTTAGAACCGCCTCATCGAGGCGGTTCTAACGAGTACCCACAATCTATATTTTTGAGCAGAAATAAGAAAAATAATGTTTACCCCTGTAAACCCCAGTTTTACTATACAAAAGTGGGCTTCAATGGGGTTAAAGTTATATAGGCATGTTTTCGTGATGTCCTTTAACCCTTAAACGGCGTCCCATCTGGGTCTACACTGTTTGCCAAGCCTAACCCATTAAGTTAAGATTCTAGACTTCATAGCGATAAAATGAACGCGGCTATTTTCTGTAAATAACCGTAAACTGGACGTCCTACAAATCATTGATAGTCACGTGGACTATAGCAATGTACACCTACTTGCGCTTTATAACAAAATATTTACATTTGCAGTGTAAAGCCTAATGTAAACCTATAGAAAACAATGCGTTCATGCTTCCATGAACGCATAGAGTCACATGATTTTCAGTGACGTCAAGTGAAGTCAGTCTAAACCATTGTCCTCTACGATCTGATTAGGCGTTGGTGACATCAATGCTGTTCCGCCCTTTACAGAAAAGAGCGGGTAAATGTTTTTCAGCTTAAAAGTTTGCCCTATAAGCATTTGTTTCGCCCAGTGATGAATATAAAGATAAGAAATAAACGTATTTTTCTGCTGTTCATGAAAGCATGAACAACAGCGGATCGCTAGCAAAGTTTTCACGAACCCCTTGGGGGTCATTCACTTTGTAGGCGACCCACTGCGTTCATACTTTAATGCACAGCAGAAAATGAAATTCATTTCTTAAATAAAGACAACTGATAATGCAGAATTTCATCCAATTTAGAAAAAAATAAACACTGATCAGTTCCAATTTTGTCTTATTCATCGCGCAGCTTGTCGCCCACGTTTTGCATGCATGCTAATACCCAAAATGTAAAATTTAATCGCAAAACATTTATTTTTCTCCTACACATGAAACACCAGGTTTGCATTCTTCAGCGTATCAACTTTCATCTTTCTGGTTTGCCACAAGAATAATATCTCTTTTTATGCCCCCGGAATCAAAGATTCGGGCCCCCGAAAACAAAGATTAAGGGGCATATAGTTCTTTGGTATGTCTGTCTGTCCGTCTGTTTGTCGTTTTGTTTGTCCTCAAAAACTATAACATTGGGCATAACGTTTGAATAGTAACTGATAGGGCGTTGATATTTCACATGTCTATGCCTTGTCACACGACCTTTAGTGGTACCATAAGTTTTGACCTTGACCCTGGCGTTTGACCTGCTTTCAAAAAAAACTTTAACATTGACCATAACTTTCGATTGGCAAGTAATAGGACTTGCATATTTCACATGTGCTTTCCTTATCACAAGACCTTTCCTGTGATACAATAGTTTTAACCTTATGACCTTGACCATGACATATGACCTAATTTTTAAAAAACTTTAACATTAGCCATTACTTTCGATTGGTAAGTGATAGAGCTTTCATATGTAACATGTGCATTTCTCGTCAAGAGACCTTTCCAGTGTTATCAAATTTTTGATCTTATGTCCTTACTACATTGACTGCATTTTATTTTTTTTTATTTATTTTAACTTTAACATTGGCCATGATTTTCGATTAGTAAGTGATTGGGCTTTCATATTTCGCATGTGCATTCCTTATCACTAGACCTTTCCAGCGATACTATCACTATTGATCTTTTGACGTTGACCTTCACTTCTTTTTTAAAACTTTAACATTGGCCATACCTTTTGATTGGTGCGTGTTTCACATGCGCCTTTGTTGTGACAAGACCTTTCGACTGGTACCATTTGTTTACCCTGTGACCCCGACCTTGTTGCTGTCCGGTGGCATCAGCGGATGGCAAAAACGTCTTGTTTATGTCTTTCAATTTATTTACTGTTTTCTGATGAAACATTTTGTAAACAATATTAATTTATCGTTATCGTTTTTGCTTCGAGATTTAGCCTGTAGGTGCTGATTACCCACAATTTATTAATTGACTATTCTGTATTGGCCGGAGGTCAACCGTATTAACACTGAGGTCAAAAATCAAAAATCATGTTTTTAATTGTGACAATTAATAAAATTGTCATTAATCAAGTAATTTTGTATTGACCTAGTTACAGGTCCTCGGTCAGCTACATTATATTATCAATGCGATCTGAATAATTGTTTAAAAGAGAGTTCATTACACAAACTTGCTAATTTGATGCTGCCTCACATAACTGTTTCAATTCCTATATTAAATCACCTTTGGGACCGTTCTAAAGTGGACTTCCGCTGACCGTTTCAAGGCGGTTCTTCTGTCGCGGTTTATTTTTTGTTATGGCTTGTCTTTGGGTATTTGTGTTGCTTGTATTATTTTATTTTGGATAGCCTATTGACCATTTTTTGGGAAAGAAACTGTCCTTTTGGCTTTCCGCTATTGATGTTTCATGTTTGTGCTTCTTTCCCTTATGTGTCTCTGATGGGAGCTGTGGGTTGATTGTATCGGTTCCTGATCATTGCATTCACTTCTTTTTTTAATAATAATAATAATAATATTCGACCTTAATTATAGAGGGTAACACTTAGTAATATTTCGTACTTGTACTAATCTTCAATGAGGCCTTCTTTAAACCGAGGTCCCGTCTTCGTATGACCTTAGCTGTTGGTGGGACGTAAAATTCAAACACCCACTCACTCACTCCATGTGGCCCTCTTTTCCTTTGTAGGAACCAGTACCAAGCAGTGTGGATAAAATAGAAGATAAGGCAATGATCAGGAATCGATACAATTAACATACAGCTCCCATCAGAGACACCAAAGGGAACGAAACACATCATGTAACAACAGACCCTAATGGAAAAATCAATAGCGGAAAGCCAAAAGGACAGTTACTTTCCCACAAAATGGCAAATTGGCTATCCAAAACAAAATAATATAAGCGACACAAACACCCAAAGGCAAACCCTAACAAAAATAAACCGCGACAGAAGAACCGCCTTGGAATGGTGAGTGAATCGAATTCAACTGGGGGGCTTAAATCGATTTTACGTGGCCCCAATCCTCGGCCTTACTTCCGTCGCGATTTTGACAAATAATTTGTTTAGTCCGAATGAAGGCCTCCTAACTCAAGTCTCTTGCTCAAGGAAACAACACTTGGCGCTTTCGGGGATCGAACGGGCTGGGCTACCTCTCGATCTCAAATCCGGTGCTTTTCCACTGCACCACACGACCCCGCCCATAGGGGCTTGAAGAAATAGATGAGCTGCATGCTGCTTCCACGCAGAGCTGAAACCATACCGCACACGAGCGTTGGTAAACCGCTTAGAGGATCTAAGCCTGTCCAGGCAAAGCAATGTGAGTCGGACCGTCCATGCTTATAAACCCTATTGGTTTCATTTGACGACAGGGCTTGAGAAGTCATTTCATCTCAATGTCGGGTAAAAAGTCCCACAAAATTGAAAGCAACGTCTCCAAAAATAACTTATGCAGTGTTGACGGGGACGATAACGGGGACGATAAACCACAATTTAAACAAAAACCACTGCATTGCAGCGCTCCGATTAAAGACCACTTTTGAACAGCACTAAAAGTGGTCTCTTACTAGAGAACCATGGATGTAGAAAATCTCACAAGGAAACTTTTAAATATGTTTTAAATGCAGAATTAGTCTTACTTTTACTTTGTTTTATTTCTACTGTACAGTGAAAGACCACCTAAAATTAAGACTTTTTCTGCTCTAAAAATCTTATTTTAAAGGCTGCTGTTAATCTTTCTTTGTGTTTTCTGCCCGCATTGTCCTCTGGTCAGGGACTTTCAGACCACTTTTGACAGTTCCAAAAGTGGTCTTAATATAGGAATTTACTGTATTTGTAATATTGCAGCTGGTAGAGTTTTTAGTCTTCACTCATCATGCATATCTGAGCAAGCGGCAAATGAAAAAAAAAAAACATTGATAGGATCATCAACAGCGGCTTGATCTAAGTAATGTTGCGTTGGATCTTAGTCCACACATGCAATTTTAATGATACCGTCTCGAAACCTGATAATAATTAGAAAACTATATAGAATCTCTCACGTCTCGGGGGATGTGTGTAATAAGTGTGATATATAGAGGATCTTACACGAGAGGTCATTTCATATGAAATTTATGAAACGAGCCTTCGCCGTTTTTCATAATTTCCATATGTAATGACCACGAGTGTAAGATTCTGCTTATCATATGAAAACTTTAAATTGGATTTTATCGCCTTTAAATTTGACAATTTAATCACAAAAATGCATGGTTGACATGGACGTCGTCATGACGTTACTTAATCCCGCCAAAAATGTTATAACACGTGTGGTCATATGATTTTTATTACACGACCTTTTCCACTGCTTATCAATGATGTGATTAATATAAATACACATTATTACTACAGTAACTTGATCTGCCACATTGTATCACGTTGAGTGGATGTTTCCAGATCAATGTATCACACGAGACGAGGAGGGTCGAGTGTGATGTGTAAGATATTGAAACATCCAAGAGATGTGATACTGTGCGGCAGAGCAAGTTATTATAGTGATAATATGTTTATTACATACCTTTTTCTTCCAATAAAGTATTTTTGCAAACGTAAATAAGCAGGTAAATAAGTCGTTACGCTATACGTGTAAGTGACAATATCATTTCACGCGTCTGATCTCGCTTTACACAGTGGCTGCTTTACCACATCTCATCAAATGCCGGGGCTCAGAGCCAGCAGGGATAGTGATACGGAATCGGAAAACGCGGGATTTTGAATTTTTCTGTCGGAAAACTGTTTGTATACAGCAGTATTTTGTGCAGATATACATCCTTTGCTAACTATCAACCAATCACAATTTAAGATGTTTCTGTTTCTTCACAAATATCCTTTGAATATAAGGAGATAGGACAATTAAAGCCATTTACAAGAATAGTAGCCGTTTGAATGAGAATCTTGGGCCATTTCAGAACGCTGAGCATATAGTTAATTGTTTTAATGATCTCATTGGGACGACTACCATCCTGTACGACATAGTTATGAGTTTGAAAGAGTATCTTGGGACTGTTAACAACTTCATTGACATATATTGGAAGAAGAACTTTCGAACGCTTGGTAGAAATGACATTCTAACAGTATTACCTTTTTCTACTAAGCCCATATATGACAATAGAATCATGGTTGTAGTGATCAGTATGGAGGTTAAGTATAAAACTTTCGTAAGTAGTCGTCCTATGTATTCAGCCGCACTTTATAAAACTTGACAGGCCCTGTTCTGGAACAGTGGCAAAAAGTGCAGTCCCAGATCAAACGCCGCAGAACACAACCATCTGCATAAAGAACATTCATTTTTGTAAAAATCTGTCACAAACAAAAACAAACCTGACACCCCTATAATTGGAACTGGGCCACTCCAAACTTACTTGTGGACTACCTTTGCAAACAGTGTAGCTCCAGATCAGGTGGCTTCTTCAAAACCATTTGATAAAGTAACATTCCAGGCTATTTTCCAGATGCAAACATTCTACATACACCCAATAATATACCCTGTAAACCAGCTGGACGCGAAATCGCCATGGAGAAAGAATGCTCTGTGTTATCGGCTGACGCTTTTGAAATTGCAATAAGAAGTACAGTTTTAAAGCAGTTTAAAGCATGAAAGAAGCAGAAATTTTGTTTTTCGCCACTCGTGAAAATACTTCTTTTGATGTTCGTTCGTTGAAATAAAAATTGATCTTGCCCCCCCCCCCCCCCCCCCCCAAAAAAAAAATCAAATATCCTCAATATATATGTATTAAGGCGATTATGAATTTTCCAGGGGATGAGGAAGACCACCATTTAGGTCACGGATGTCGAAATTCAGACCAATTACTCTTAAAAGGTTTAGGATGGAGTCATCACGGTTTTTCACTGAACAAAAGTAGAGTATGTATACTCGTTAGCTCCGCGTCATTAAGGTGGCCCTTACAAGCACCCTCATTGATTATGTCATACATGTAGTTAGAAGGAAGGACAGACAGGATGTCAGAGTGACAAATATGTTCTAGAAAGGGTTATACTTTGGAAGCAAGGAATACACTACACAACTGGAAACATGGAGTGTGCAGGTTTTCTTGGCCAGACTAGCTAGTTTCGGCCATGTAGGCCTAATCAGTGACCCTCAAATATTTTTAAAATTTCACAATGGAATCAATGATCCCAAAGGATAAGAAAATATAAACTACACTATGATGTAGGGCAGGGAGACTTTTACGGCCACCACACATTCCCAGACACCAGCTGTAGTTACGTTAAATATGTCCTGGAAAGGGTACTGTGTATGGTGCGGACAACTGAACAGATCACAGGCTTGTTGTCAGCAAACTCAACATGCGTATCCAGCCTGCACGGCGACCACAAGGCAAGAACGTGTTTAAGAGAATGGGTGTCTCTAAGCTGAAACAAGTCACCAAGAGGCAAGCCTTCACCCATGACATCCGCAGCTGACTAGATGCAATGGAATTCAGTTCAGATGATCCTGAAGAGAACTGGAAAGTCTTCAGAGACACTGTTCACTCTTCAGCAATAGATTCCCTAGGTCCAGTATCTCGCAAACACCAAGACTGGTTTGAAGAGAATGATGAAGAAATACAGGGACTACTTGAAGAGAAGCACCAAAAAATAGGGCATGCCTCAGTGATACCTGCTCAGTATCTAACAAGGCGGCCTATTCAGATATATGGAAGACAGTCCAAACAAGACTCGAGAGACATGCAAGACTCCTGGCTGAGCAACAAGGCTGATGAAATCCAGTCCTTTGCAGACAGGAAGGATATGAAGAAGTTCTTTGATGCACTAAAGACAGTTTATGGTCCCCAGAGCTCAGGAACCACTCCTCTTCTCAGTGCAGATGGAACTAGTCTTCTGACTGGCAAAGATGCTGTCTTGAAAAGATGGGCTGAGCACTTTGATAGTGTTCTCAATCGGCCATCCTCTGGCAATGATGATGCTATAAACAGACTACCACAGGTTGAATGTAATCTGCTGCTTGACAAGTTCCCAACCGTTTCTGAAGCAGTGAAAGCAATAAAACTTCTGGCATCTGGCAAGGCTCCAGGACCAGATGCAATACCTGCTGAGATTTACAAAGCAGAAAGTACTCCAATTGCAAACAAGTTGACAGTTATTTCACATTATGTGGAGAAAAGAAACCATCCATCAATAATTCAAGGGTGCGTCAACTATCCAACTATTCAAACGAAAAGGGAACCCTCAGATCTGTGACAATCACCGTGGACTCTCTTTATTAGCAATTGCTGGGAAAGTCCTTGCAAGAGTCCTACTTAACCGACTAAATGAACATCTTGAACATTTAGGGCTGTGGTGTATTCGTTGCTTCCAAAGGATAACCCTTTTATAGAACATATTCTACCAGAAAGCCAGTTTAGGAAGGACAGAGGAACAATTGATATTATCTTCACCGCAAGGCAGCTGCAAACAGAACATGGGCCTATACATGACCTTTGTTGACCTCACCAAAGCATTTGACACAGTCAGTCGTGAGGGCCTCTGGAAGATCATGGTGAAGTATGGATGTCCAACCTAGTTCATAGCAATGGTGAAACAGTTCCACGATGGTATGCTTGCACGGGTCATAAATGATGGTGAGTTTTCAGATCCATTCCCTTTGGCAAACGGAGTCAAGCAAGGCTGTGTGTTAGCTCCAACACTGTTCAGCATGATGTTTTCTACCATGTCTCACAGATACTTTCCAGAATTGTGGCAATGGCATACCTATTAGGTATCGCTTTGATGGGAAGCTTTTCGATCTCAGAAGGTTGCAGGCCAAATCCAAGGTGCAGACAGAGGTCCTAGATAAGTTCCTCTTTACCGATGACATGGCCAAAAGTGCTCCTACAGAGGAGAAGATGCAAAAAGGTATAGATCAAGTATCCGACTCCTGTGATAGCTATGATCTCACAATCAGCATCAAAAAGACTGAGGTAGTCTATCAGCCAGCACCTGGTAAGCCTTACAAAGAGCCCACCTTCACAGTGAAAGGTCAAAGATTGCAAGTGGTAGACAAGTTCACCTACCTTGGGAGCACACTATCAAGAGCCGTGCACATTGATGATGAAATCAATTTCAGGATTGCCAAAGCTACTGCAGCATTTGACCGACTACGTGGTAGTGTCCGGGATCGAAGTGGAATCAGACTTGACACACAGATCTGGGGTGCTGCCAACACTATTGTACGCATGTGAAACATGGACAGTGTCAGCCTCGATAGCGCAGTGGTTAACATGTTCAACTCATGATCGAGAGGCTGGCGTTCGAATCTGGTACCCGGTATCGAGGTGTGTCCTTGGGCAAGACACATAATGACACTGCCTCACTCCACCCAGGTGTAAATGGGTAACAGTAGTGTTATAGTCACAGCCTGTCTCTCGCAAAATATCCGGAATGAGTGTTCGAGAGGCTGGCGCTTCCATCGCAATCGCACTAAAATAAATAAGTATAAAATAAACATGGACAGTTTACTACCGGCACGCCAAAAGCCTGAATCACTTCCATACTAGCTGTCTTAGAAAATTCTTAAATATTAAGTGGCAAGACAGGTTTCCAGACACAGATGTTCTGAACAGGGCAGGAATGCAAAGTGTACATACTCTTCTGAAATTAGCACAGTTAAGTGAACAGGTCATGTTACCAGAATGCCTGAGGAATGTTTGCCAAAGAAATTTTTTTGTGGAGAACTAGAAAGGGGCAAACGCTCCCAAGGCGGTCAGAAGAAGCGCTACAAGGACACCCTCAAAGCCTTCTTTAGGGACTTCAACATTCCAACAGAGTCGTGGGAACAAATTGCACAGGACCGAGCAAAGTGGCGAGGTCTCATCAAAAGGGGTGCCAATGAATATGCGGCAAAACGAATCAGCGAAGCTGAGCAGAAACGCAAACAACGCAAAGCCAGAGCTAAGGCATCATCAACAGAGCTGTCTTCCTCTAGCCCCTCTAGCCTCTGTTGCTCTATTTGCAAAAGACAGTTCAGAGCTAGAAAAGGTCTCATCAGCCATCTTAGAACACAAAAATAGTAACATTTCTCAAATATGATTAAGATTGGTTATTGTCAGTAATGACTGACGAACTAATATTATTTCAAGCACCAACAATCTATGTTAAGAAATTAGAAAAATATCGAAAACTTTCATTGGATAACTGCTAGTTCTCGAGATATGAATGATGCCATTTTAGCACATGGCACTTTTCAGTTCGTCACGAAAACACGCCTATTTAATTTTGAACACCTAGAACCCCACTTTTATATAGTAAAACTTTTATATAGTAATTTAAAAACTTTTATATAGTAAAACTGGAGTTTACAGGGATAAACCTTATTTTTCTTATTTCTGCTCTAAAATATATGTTTTGGGTACTCATTAAAACCGCGGTTGTAACGAGTACCCAGAATCTATATTTTGAGCAAAATATAAGAAACATATTACAAATTTTCTTCTTAAAGTTTTCGTTTTTTCGGCGGTAAAGTTTACAATGGATTTATATAGGCGTGCGTTCGTTATGCCTGTGTTGTTTTCCTTGCTTCCAAAGGAATACCTTACCATAGAACTTATTTAACTTCATCACAGCCGTTTTTAATGGAATGTGGTGGCCGTAAAAAGTCTCCCTACCATTCATCATAGTGTGGGTTATATTTTGTCTAGTCCTTTGGGAGCGTTGATTCCCCTACGGAAATTTGAAAATATCTGAGGGTCACTAATCGGGCCCAGAAAACTAGTCCACTCGACCCTTTTCAGGTCTGTGTTGTCGTCCTTGCTTCCAAAGGATTATCTTACCATAGAACTTATTTAACTTCACCGCATCTGTTGTTAAGGGAATGCATGGCGGTCGTAAAAAGTCTCCCTGCCCTTCATCATAGCGTGGGTTATATTCTTTGGTCCTTTGGGAACATTGATATAACTACAGAATTTTGAAAATATCCGAGAGTCACTGATGAGGCCTAGTTGGCCGAAACTAGCTAGTCTGACCCTGAACAACTTTTCCACTCTACACTTTTCAGTCCTTTGTTGTTGCCATTGCTTCCAAAGGATTCTTTACTTAACTTCACCACAGTTGTTATTAACCCTTTTTGTACCAGATGGAATCTTCCTATTTATATACAGCAGGAGTCCATTTTAAAATTTAGGAGTGTCAGGTTGTGTTTTCATCAAAATTTATTTAGAAATTGACTGAACTTTTAGCAAACAGTGGAGGCCCTGATCAGACGCCGCGTTCTGTGGCGACTGATCTGGGTCTGCACTGTTTGCCAGGTTACCCGTTTTGGGGTTTCTGGTACTAAATGGGTTAAGGGAATGTGTGGAGCCGTAAAAATAGAAGTGGATGCAATGATCAGAAAGTTTCCTGACCTTCATCACAGTGTTGGTTATACTTTTGGAAAGGTCTATTGCCAATAGCCAAAATACGTTAAAATGGCTTTTGCCAGTCGACAGGAAAGTCAGAATGAACCAATGTTAAAACATGGGCAATTGATACCTACAAACCACAAATCATATAAGTTTATGACTAGAAAAAGTGTGATTTACAAAGTTTACATTATTCTCCGAATGGCCAAGGTTGTTCCTACGAGCATCCAGAATTTATGTTAGGACTAGAATAAAAAAAATAATTTAATAAATTGTATCATTTTTTTTTCATCCGAAAATGGCTAACGCAACTTCTGGAGAATTCAAAGAAACAATTTTAGCATACACTAATTGAGCCCCGCCAAGCGAATTTGTGTCTTCTAGCATTCCGTCATGACAAAGTTTAACTGCGCATGCCCAGCCATTCAGGGGCCAGGGATATGGCTTTTTGTCTGAAGGTTCCTCTTGATTTACTGCTTGTATGAGCGAGCAGCGAAGGTTCTTGCGAGACTGCGCGGATGCGCAGGCTCGCCTGAACCTTCGCTGCTCGCATAGGCGATAAGTATCAAAATCGCTTGACGGGGCCCAATTAATACTACTACTACTACTACTAATAATAATAATAATAACGGGCATTTAGGGATGATAGACATATTGGGATCCCTTATTAAGATGCTTTTTTCTGAAAGAACGCTTTTTTAAAATAGGTTTAACATTATTTTATCTTGTTTATATAATCATAATTGATAATTAGCCATAAGATACAGTACATGTATATTTTCGCATTGAATAATCATGCGTAAAATAAAACAAACAATCATTATATATTGTATCTATACAACTGTTTGGATTTGTTGGGCTGTGTTTCAAAGCCCAAGATTTATTTTCGTGTTCTTATGCAGTTCACTAATTCAAATCAGATCACATTTCCGATTTTACATTAAATGCAATTGCTTCTTTAAAACAACCAGGTCTTAATTTGCTCTCCTGAATTTGCTTGATAACATTTGTAGTAATCAATGTCAAAGACGTAAATGGTAAATGCAACGCTTCTTAAATAAAGCAAACTAAACGCGTGCAGCTGAGATGGTTCGCACGAGACAGCACGTATCGCATAGGCCAGCATCAGAATTGTTGCGATCACAAAAAAGACGCCTATATAATTCTAGACCCCTTGAACCCCACTTTTATATAGAGAAAACTGAGGTTAACGGGGGTATACATTATTTTTCTTATTTTTGCTCCAAGACATAGGTTGTGGGTACTCGTGAGAACCCCCTCAATGAGGCGGTTCTAACGAGCATCCACAACCTATGTTTGCAGTATTTATAAGCAAAATATCACGGGTTTTCATCAGAAAAGTAACCATTCTGGAGGTGTGAAAAATTCACTATGTCGCACGGGTGTGTTATCGTAATGGATGGTTCGCACGAGACAGCACGTATCGCATAGGCCAGCATCCGAATTGTTGCGATCACAAACAAAGACGCTTATATAATTCTGGACTCCTTGAACCCCACGTTTATATAGTAAAACTGGGATTTACACACTTGTACAATATTTTCCTTATTTCGGCTCAAAAACATAGATTGTGGGTACTCTTTAGAACCGCCTCGTCGAGGCGGTTCTAACGTGTACCCTTCAATCCATGTTGTGAGCAGAAATAAGAAAAATATTACATTTTGTCGTCTGACAATTTCGGTGGTTTTTTTTTTTTTTTTTTTTTTTTTGTTTTCTTTTTTTTTTTGCGGTAAAGTTTACAATGGTTTTGAATAGGCGTGTTTTCGAAATGAATCGCAGTCGGGCCAATATCTATTCTGTTAAAATACTGTAATTTGAGCCACGCCATGAGTAAGCAGATGACACTTAACTTACGAAAATGGTTTTGAATTTTTGAATTGGCAGTGATCCGTCGTCCGTGTCGTCTGTGTCGTCAACATTTTCAAACATCTTCTCCTCCGAAACCACTGTGCCGATTGCAGTCAAAATTTATGTGAAGTATCCATGGGTGAACGAACGTTTGTTCGCAGGGTACAGGTCACATGACCAAGCTGGCCGCCATGCTGATATAGGGTAAAACGCTTCAAAAATCCATGAAACTTTGCATGTAGCATTGGGGACTCATAGTTTGTTCAAATGATGACCTTTGCATGACCTTCACTTATTTCTCGCTAGGGTCAAATTTGTTCACATAAACTTTTGCTTAGGAAAATGACAAAACTAAGAAGTTTTGGAAGCTATTGCAGCCTATGCTCTGAAAGTCGGTAGATGCAGCAAGCCAAATGATTGAATGAAACTACAAGAGTATTCAAGGTCAAGGTCATTCCTTGACCTTGGCCCAAGGTCATTGAGATATGAAAATTGTTTACCACAGAAACCACTGGGCAATTTATATCAAAATGTAATTTGAAACCTTTTAGGATCAAGGAAATGAAAATTGATTAATTTGAGTTTCGTCACATGACCGAGATGGTCGCCATGCCCACATACGTCAAAAATCTTCTTCTCCGAAACCATTGTCATGAAACTTGGTAAGTAGCATTGGGAACTAATGCTCATCATAGTCTGTTGGAATGATGAAACTCGGATGACCTTAACCTATTTTACGCCAAGGTCAAATTTAGTCACATAGGATTTATATGGGAAAAAGTCAATAACTAAGTATTTTTACAAAATAGTTGCAGCCTTTGATCAGAAAATGAGTACATGCAATTAGCGAAATGAGTAAAAGAAAATACATGAGTATTGAAGGTCAAGGCCATTGCTTAACCTTGGCCCAAGGTTATTCAGATATGAAAATTAAAGATTTTGTCAGACATCACAATATATAACCAAATTTCATAAGGAAGCTTTCAGAAACAAAGAAATGAAAATTGAATAATATCAATTGGTCACATGACCAATCTGGCGGCCATGCCCATATAAGGTAAAAACCCTTCAAATAATCTTCTCCTCCAGAACTTGTGGGCCGATTGTTGTTAAACTTGGCATGTGGCATTAGAAATTCGAGCCAGTTATAGTTCGTTCAAATGATGACCCCTGGATGACCTTGGCCTATTTTATGCCAATGTCAAATTTGGTCACAAAAAGGGTCAACACTAAGTATTTTTCAGAAATAATCGTAGCCTGTCATCTGAAAATAGGTAGGTGCAGTAAGCTAAATGAGTAGATGAAACCAAGATCAAGGTCATTTCTTAGACCTTTGCCAAAGGTAATTCAGAATATGAAAAATAAAACCTAATTTTCTCAGAAACCACTGGTCCGTATGTAACAAAATTTCATAAGGAAGCTTTTAGGAACAAAGAAATGAAAGTTCATTAACACCAGTTGGGTTACATGACAAATATTGCTGCTACGAGTAAGCCCATATAAGGTAAAAACCATTCAAAAATCATTTTTGGAAGCGGACTGAGTCCATTGTATTGTCATAAAACTTGTTATGCAGCATTGGAGACTCTAGGCAATCATTTGTTCAAATGATGAACCCTGGACGACCTTGACTTGTTTTACGCCAAGTTCAAAGTTGGTTACATAGACTTTTGTAATTGAAAAAGTCAAAGCTGCATATGGGCCACGTCAAGCGATTTTGGTACTTATCGCCTGTGCGAGCAGCGATGGTTCAGGCGAGCCTGCGCATCCGCGCAGTCTCGCCAGAACCTTCGCTGCTCGCTCATACAAGCAGTGAATCAAGAGGAACCTTCAGACAAAAAGCCATATCCCTGGCCCCTCTGAATGGCTGGGCATGCGCAGTTAAAATTTGTCATGACGGAATGCTCGAAGACACAAATTCGCTTGGCGGGGTTCATATGTTTTAGCTCATCAGTGTTCATCTGCGTCTATGCCGTCTACGTCATCAACATTTTAAAATGGCATCTCCTTGGAAACAGCTAGGCCAGTTGAAACCAAATTACACGTGGAGCCTTCATGGGTTTGGGGAAAGAAAGTTTGTTCGTGGAGTCTTGGTCCCATGACCATGATGGCCGTCACGTCCGTATATGGTAAAAGCTTTCAAAATCTTCTTCTCAGGAACCAAACGACCGATAACCTTCAGACTTGGTATACAGTATTGGGGACTTTGGTCCAACAATAATGACCTTTAATAGACCTTGACCTCTTTTACATCAAGGTTAAATTTGGTCACTTAACCATTTGTATTAAAAAAAGGGCAAAACAGTGGATATTTCTGATTCTTTTGTAGCCTGTGGAATCAGAAATGATATTTGCAATCAGCTGTATGGCAGTTAATCAATTCCAAAGGTCAAGGTCATTTACTGACCTTTGTCCTGATATGGCTGACCAACCCCAAAAGGATCCAGGCAAGGGACCAACCCCAGGAATGGACTGACATCAAACCACTAGCAGATATGCCACCAGTAAGTTCATTGCATTCTTAACATTTTTATTTCTTGGGTCTTCAGGAAAACATAGAATAGTCTATCGAAAAAATTTAATATGGCCACCAGGGCGCAGGCCCTTTAGTGCAACTGAACTCCGATGAATGTAGTGGCCCATGGGCCTCTTGTTTAGTATTTCTTTCTATCTATTTGTCAGATGACTCTTGGTGATATTATCTTTGTTATTTTTGTTCCAAACAATGTCAGAATTACCTTTACCCATTTTGTACCGGAATCCCCAAAACGGGTACCCTGGTAAACAGTGTAGACCCAGATCAGACGCCGCAGATCGCGGCGTCTGATCAGGGCCTACACTATTTGCAAACAGTTCAGATATTTCCGGAATACATTTTAAGGATAACACAAAAGTCACCCCTAAATTGCGAAATGACTCCTGCCATATATAAGGAGGAAGATTCCAATTAGTACAAAAAGGGTTATACACTCCATATTTTTCAGTTCTGTGGTGTATTCCTTGCTTCCAAAGGATAACCCTTTTATAGAACATAATTAAGTTAATGAAGCGCTCTCATCGATGATTTGATTTTAAAATAATGAGCAATCATGTAATATAGTGTCGGCATGGACAAGTTTTGATGATAAAGTACCTTCTTGATATTTCCAGGTCTTGGTCCGTAATTGTGTTCTGGACAATGGGCTAAACACATTAGTCTGTGTCCTTTGTAAATACAGTAACGTTCCGCAGTTGAGACTACCTAAATTAAGACTAAATCTGCTTTTGAAAGCTTTTTGATACGGTTTCAGTCATTCTTTCTAGAGTGTCTCCTAATAAGAAACCACCTTTAGGACTGTTCAAAAGTGGTCTTTAAGACCACTTTTGAACAGTCCCAAAGGTGGTCTTAATATAGGAAGTCTACTGTACTTATATTGACACTGACATATCCATGAATGAATAAAGAGTGGCAGTGTCGACTGACAGCTTCTATTATTGTACTGACTGTCTGATCGCTATAAAACAGGCGTTTTGTTAAATATCTAAAAATTCTAAAAATAAATATAAATAAAGCAACAGCTACACCTAAAACGGCAATTATGCTCATAACTATAATGCTCATAACTAGTCTATTATGCTTATAACTATTATGCACATAACTATTATGCTCATAACTATTAAGCTCATAACTATTATGCTCATAACTATTACATACTTGTACATGTAAGTTTGTAAAATCACACATTTTGAAACACATTTCCCATCATGAAAACATGGCTATATAATTTTAAGCCCCTAGAACCCCACTTTTATATAGTAAAATTGGGGTTTACAGGGGTAAACCTCATTTTTCTTATTTCTGCTCTAAAATATAGAGTGTGGGTACTCGTTAGAACCGCCTCGATGAGGCGGTTCTAACGAGTACCCATAATCTATATTTGAGCACACTTTTTCATTTGAGCACACTTTTTCATCTCGAAATTTTCATTTTTTCGGCGATAAAGGTTACACTGCATTCGTACAGGCGTGTTTTCGTAATGTGTTCAAAACTACCAAGGTAGGTAATTTTTGCCCGAACAGCACATGGGAGTTTTCTTTTATTTACGCATTACGATAACACGCCCGTGTGTTAAAACGGTGTCTTTCCTTTCTCTAGAACTTGCATTTTCATTACGATAATACACCCGTACAATTGGTGCATTTTTTACACATCTCCAAAATGGTCATTTTCTGATGAAAATCCGTGATATTGTTCTTATAAATACTGCAAACATAGGTGGTGGGTGCTCGTTAGTACTGGCTCATTGAGGCGGTTCTAACGAGTACCAACAACCTATGTCTTGGAGCAAGAATAAGAAAAATAATGTATACCCCTGTAAACCTCAGATTTCTCTATATAATGTGGGGTATAGCGGGGTCTTCATTTCACAGTCTTGTTCACGTGATGTTAAGGTAAAATGTTTGGATATAATATTTTTTTTATTTCTAGGCCAAATATAGATTGCTGGTGCTCGTTAGAACCCCCTCACGAGGGGGGTTTAACGAGTACCAACGCTCTATGTTCTGAGGCAAAAATAATGAATTCCAATGTAAACTCCATTTTTCTCCATGTGCAAATGTAGTTCGGTTCAGAGGGGTGTTTGTGTCCGTTACACGTACTTGTTTATCTGATGGTAAGTCATCCGCAGTATATATGGCTTCGAATAGTACTGCAAAAACTCTAACTATCAGGGTTAAAACTGGATAAAATGTCTGAAAAGAAATATTCCGTGTTTTACATATAGCGTACACGTTCTGATACATCGGCGGGAAAATAACAGGTTAATGAGTCCCATGTTTTAAGATATCACTGAAAGTTCAGCACATTGAGAAGTCCGTGTGATGGATCTCTTCTAAACCCCACTTTCCGCTCCCGCCCATCGGGGCCTGGAGAAATAGAATAGATTGGGCTGTAAGTTGCTTCCACGCAGCGCTGAAACTGATCACACATGAGTACTGGTAAACCGCTTAGAAGTACCCTGCCCAGGCAAAGTGGTGCGAGTCAGACCGTCCAATGCATATAAGCCTTTTTGTTACATTTGACGGCAAGGCTTGAGATGTCATTTCATCTCAATGTCGGGTAAAAGTCCCACAAAACTGAAAGCAGCGTCACTAAAATGACCTAAATAATGTTGACGGGGACGTTAAACCTCATTTCGAACAAACAAAGAAACAAACACCCACTTTACATAAAGAAAAGTGGGGTTCACGGGGTTATAAATATTTCTCTTGTTTTTCTGCTAAATGGTACTCATTAGATCCGACTCATTGAAGCGGTTCTAACGAGCATAGAGACTCGTAGTAGTCTTGAGAGCGGCCTCACTGAATTGTCAACGCATGCACTGTTCAGCACGACCAAAGATAGTACCTTCATTTCAGTTTACACTGAAGGCTATTATTTATAGGATCTTTTCCAGCTGTCAAAATTATTATATTTGCGACAAGAGACAATCCTGTGGAATTACTACTCGTTATTCTGTCATTTTCCTGTCAGTTTAGCAGCATCTTCAGCGGTTATTATTTCGCAGCCCGAATATTGATAATAATCTACAGTGAAATTCCGCTATTAAGACCACCTAAAAATAGGACTAATTTTGCTATAAAAAGCTTATTTTGAAGGGTACACTGATTTTTCCTTTGTGTTTTCTGCCTAGAGTGTCCTCTGGTCAGGGACCACCTTTGGGACTGTTCAAAAATGGACTGTTCAAAAGTGGTCTTTAAGACCACTTTTGAACAGTCCCAAATGTGGTCTTAAGTTAGGAGTTTTACTGTATTTTTTACCAAATGGAATCTTCCTATTTATATATAGCAGTAGTCCGTTTCAAAATTTAGGGGTGTCAGGTTGTGTTATCTTTAAGATCATCACGAAAACACGCCTATACTAATAAATTGTAAATTTTATTGCCGAAAACAAAATTAAATTTTAAGATGAAAAAGTGTGATATTTTTCTTATTTCTGCTCAAAATATAGATTGTGGGTACATGTTAGAACCGCCTCATAGAGGCGGTTCTAACGAGTACCCATAGTCTTTATTTTAGAGCAGAAATAAAAAAAAATAACGTTTACCCCTTTAAACCCCAGTTTTACTATATAAAAGTGGGGTTCAAGGGGGTCAGAATTACATAGGAGTGTGTCTTGATGTTTATTTGGAAAATGCAAACAGTGCAGGTTCTGATCAGATGTTTTGCGGCTACAGGTCTGGCACATTTTGCCAATATCCCTTTTTGGAGATTACTGTACAAATTGGGTTAACTATGACATAATATAGGCCAGTTGCCTTTATAATACAGACTTCAGCCGAATAACGTAATAATTTAGCGACAGATTAATACCTTTGACAAGACACACACTTTATTTTATACTTCTGTGCAAGATATATGGGGACATTTCATAAAGCTACTGCGGCCGTTTATCACCAAACAAGTCCGCCAGTGCCCATCGGGGCTTGGAGAAATAGATGGGATGCATGATGCTTTCACGCAGAGCTGAAACCGACACGCACACGAGTACTGATAAACCGCTTAGAGGATCTAAGTCTGCCTTGGCCAAGCGGTGCGAGTCGGTCCGTCCATGCTTATAAAGCCCCTTGGTTCAATTGGGCGACAGGGCTTGAGAAGTCACTTCATCTCAATGTTGGGTTAAAGTCCAACAAAATTGGAAGCAACGTCTCCAAAATGACCGACACTGTGTTGACGGGGACGTCAAACCTAAAATAAAAATAAAAACAATCAAACAGTTCGTTAAGCTACTGCGGTCGTTTATCACAAAACAAGAAAGTAAAAAGAAAAAAATATTAAAATACAAATGCCGCGGCGGCCACCGCCCATAGGGGCTTGAAGAAATATATGGGCTGCATGATGCTTCCACGCAGAGCTGAATCCGCCCCGCACACTAGTTCTGGTAAACCGCTTAGAGGATCTAAGCATGTCCAGGAACCGCGGTGAGAGGCGGACCGTCCATGCTAATAAACCCTATTGGTTTCATTGGGCGACAGGGCTTGAGATGTCATTTCGTCTCAATGTCGGGTAAAAGTCCCACAAAATTGGAAGCAACGTCTCCAAAATGACCTTTACAGTGTTGACGGGGACGTTAAACCTCAAATCAAACAAACAATACAAAACATATTCCGCGGAAATGCAGCTTTTGGGGTAGACTGTTTGTCAATCGGCTCAAAGCTACCTATTTGTTCGTTTGTTTTTATTGTAGTTTAACGACCCAGTCAACACTGTTTAGGTCATTTTTGAGGCGGCCAGTTTACTTAGACACAATTTTCCTGAGTAGGCTAAGACGTAAGCGGTTAACCAGTACAGTGCACATTCTTTCGCCAGAAACTGACAACTGCCCTTCTTGAATCAGCGGAAGGGAGAGAATGACCGTAGGAAAGATTTCATGATCAATCTCCACGAAAGAAATGTTGCCGACCCCGGCAGGTTTCGAACACGCGTCCTCAAGATCACCAGTCAGACGCGCATTCGACTGAGCTACCGAGGCCGGCTTGTACGATGGAATCATCCTGCTTATGTAAAGCAGGATCTCATTTCAAAATGTAGGGCTGACAGGTTATGTTATTTTTAAGATTTACATGTATTAAATAAATGTCTGGACTTCTTGCAAACAGTGCAGGTCCAGACCAGACGCCGCATATTGCGGCGTCTGGTCTGGACCTGCACGTTTAGCCAGTCTCCCTTGTTGGAGATTACTGTACAAATTGGGTTAACTCTGACATAATATAGGCCAGTTGCCTTTATAATATAGACTTCAGCCGAACAACGTAATAATTTAGCGACATATTAATATTCGTGATAAAAGACACACACTTTATTTTATTATCCTGTGCAAGAAGTGTTGGGACATTTCATTAAGCATCACCAAACAAGAAAAAAAAAACGGGAGAAAAAACGGGACGTCCAAAAAGAATGTTAAGACACAAATGCCGCGGAAATGTAGCTTTTGTGGTCGCCTGTTTGTCAATCGACCCAATGTTACTAAGTACAGAAGTTCTTCAGTGCTGATGTCAACTTGGTCATCACTGATTTGTCGGAAATCCAGGTAACAGTTATTTATAGAAAATAGCCGTCAAATTGTTGCGTAACAGGGTTATCTATAGAATCTTAGGTGGAATCATGTATTGGGTTTGGCAAACAATGCAGACCCAGATCAGACGACACTAAACCATTTTAAAGCCTACACTCAGATACAGTCGACCCACCAGTGCTGTCAGTGCTTTGGTTTTTGTATTGTGTTATTTCAAAAAGGGCGCTGGGATTTAGAACAAACGTAGTCTTTTGTGTTTGGTCCGGCTCCCTGTCGGTCTATTACTGGCTTTCTTCAGTTCTAGATGTCGGCCCCGCCCATCGGGGCTTGAAGAAGTAGATGGGCTGCATGATGCTTCTACGCAGCGCTGAAACCGACCGCACACAAGTACTGGTAAACCGCTTAGAGGATCTACTGCCCAGGCAAAGTGATGCGAGTCGGAACGTCCATGCTTATAAACCCTATTGGTTTCATTGGGCGACAGTCCTTGAAATGCCATTTGAGCTCAATGTCGGTAAAAGTCTTACAAAATTTGAAGAAACTTCTCCAAAATGACCTATACAGTGTTGACGGGGACGTTTAACCTCAAATCAAACAAACTAAAAGATGTCAGTGTTGGTGGCGCTTGCCATGAACCCTCACATTGCTTCATCATAGCGGTTTTATATGATTTTATTACGAAATCTCGTCTATACAAATACATTGTACATTTCTGTTTAAAATATAGATTGTGGGTACACGTTAGAACCGCCCATGGGGGCGTTTCTAACCAGTACCCACAATCAACATTTTAGAGCAAAAATAAGAAAAATAAGATTTACCCCCTTTAAATCCAAGTTTTACTATATAGCATTACATAAACACGCCTATACAAATACATTGTCACCTTTATCGCCGAATAAAATGAACATTTTATGAGGAAAAATTGAGATATTTTTCTTATTTCTACTCAAAATATAGATTGTGTGTACATGTTAGAACCGCCCCCATGGGGCGGTTCTAACCAGTACCCACAATCAATATTTTAGAGCAAAAAAAAAAAAAAATAAAAATAAGATTTACCCCCTTTATATCCAATTTTTACTATACAGGGGGTCAGAATTATATAGGCGTGTTTCCATGATGTACCTGTTTCTATGATGTCAAACTGTTTGATTTAGAAAACCTTTTTTATGTGAGCCGTAATTGAAGTTTCGAACAATATTTGAGTCCCAATGAATCTGGACACGGAGAAATCAACTTACTCCCCATGGACCTCACTACCTTCCCACAGGCGCTTATCACTGCTCATCACGAACACACCTGTATGATTTTGACCTCTTTAAACTCCACTTTTATGAATAAAACTTGGGTTTTGGCACCCGCCCATTGGGGCTGGAAGAAATTGATGGAATGCATGATGCTTCCACGCAGACCTGAAACCGACCGCATACGAGTACTGGTAAACCGCTTAGAGGATCTACGCCTGCCCTGGCAAAGCGGTGCGAGTCGGCCCACCCATGCTTATAAACCCTATTGGGTTCATTGGGCGATAGGGCTTGAGATGTCATTTCATCTCAATGTGGGGTAAAAGTCCCACAAAATTGGAAGCAACGTCTCCAAAATGACCTACAGTTTTGACGGGGACGCTTAACCTCAAATCAAACAAAAACAAACTTGGGTTTACAGGGATATACGTTATGTTTCTTCTTTCTGCTCAAAGACATAGATTGTTGGTACTCGTTATAACTGCCTCGATGAATACATATATAGTGCAATAATAAGAAAAAATGTCTCAAGTTTTCTTCTGAATGTATTCGTTTTTTCGACGGTTTTACCTTATATTTGAGAACACCTTTATGTGAGCCGAAAATATTAATTATATTATAAAGTTTCGAACAATATTTGGTCTGGAAGAAAATAGATGGGCTGCATGATCCTTCCAAGCAGAGCTGAAACCGACCCGCACACGAGTACTGGAAACCGCTTAGAGGATCTAAGCCTGTCCATGCAATGCGGTGCGAGTCGGCTCGTCCGTGCTAATAAACCCTTTTGGTTTCTTTGGGCGGCAGGGCTTGATATGTCATTTCATCTCAAGGTCGGGTAAAAGTTCCACAAAATGGAAGCAACGTCTCCAAAATGGCCTTTACAGTGTTGACGGGCACGTTAAACCTCAAATCAAACAAACAAAACAAACAAGATTTGGTTTAAACTCTATTCCATTGTATAATACATATATCAAATACAAACATGCATCATGCGAATGGGAGCCAGACAAAGGTCTAATGACTTATTTGAATGTGTGTTTGTTTGTTTTGGAGTTTAACGGCCCAGTCAACACTATTTTAGGTCATTTTTGAGCCCGGTTAACCAGTACAGTGCACATTCTTTCGCCAGAAACTGAAAACCGCCCATCTTGAATCAGCTGAAGAGAGAGAATGACAGTAGAAACTATTCCGACGCAGAGCTGAAACCGACCGCACACGAGTACTGGTAAACTGCTTAGTGGATCTAAGCCTGCCCAGACAAAGCAGTGCGAGTCGGCCCGTCGGCTTATAAACCCTTTTGGTTTTATTTGGCGACAGGGCTTGGGATGTCATTTCATCTCAATGTCGTGTAAAAGTCCCACAAAATTGGAAGCAACGTCTCCAAAATGACATATACAGTGTTTACGGGGACGTTAAACCTCAAATCAAACAAACAAAAAAATCCTGGTACCGGTTATCTATAGCAGCACCAGTCTTCTTGTGGCGTCAGAGCACTATCTTTACTAGGCTCGTGTACTGGGATACTGGCAAAAATGTAGACCCACATAAAACGCCGCAAAATGCGGCGTCTGATCAGGGTCTGCAGTGTCTACTCAAAGTTCATGAATTAAAAAGCTAAGTACCCCGATCAGGTCCATGTTTTCTAACCTATATTCAACGATAATCGACCCACTAGTGCTATCAGTGCTTTGATTATATTGTAGTAGGTCGGGGAGGAGAGAGCCCGTTGCGTGCGTTCGTTTACGTTATGATTTGTTATAGGGATCAAATATTGTTTTTCATGCATTAACATTTGCCGGATCCCGAGGAAGCTGTTTGAACATGAGGCCGCCAGGCCGAATGTTCAAATACCTTCCGAGGGATCCGGCAAATGTTAATGTAATGAAATAACCATGGATGGTCGTTGTTCTTGCATAACTTACGAATTCGACAGTAAATTTTGACGAAAACGCCCAAAAGCTCCATATAAAGTCCATATAAACTTTTCAAATGCGACAGGCAAACCAAAATAGCGGCCAGTTCGGAAAGTTGTTTACAATGACGTTGCCATGCACTGACGACATCATAGAACCCTAAAACGTTACGTTCAGGGCGATAACGTTACGTCGCTCAACGTAACGTAAACAAAACAAGGCCCGTCTTGTGATATAAAAAGCTCCAAATCCATGTTCAAACAGCACGCGAATTTCATGATTTGAACATGGTTTTTGCTGTTTGAGCACGGCTTTCGGCCCATTTGACAATGGCTTCAAACAGCTATGCGCATAGGTTTTTATGCAAGAATTCCTTTTCATCTTGGTGCCGATGGTAGCCTGTGTTCTGTCATCATACGCTATTAGGTCTTCACCATTTATTTTTTGCATGTAAAGTACTGCTTATCAACAGTCTGTTTCTGTTTTCTAGCTGTACTGCAATATGCTCTTTTCACTGCCGTATTATACTATAACCCCATGTATGACAATGAAATCTTCCACCTTACAAGTTTGGAGTGGTCCATATTCAATTGAGTGTCAGGTTTGTTTTGTTAAAATGTATGTTCTTTGAGCAAACAGTGTAGACCGAGATCAGACGCCGCGTCCTGCGGCGTCTGATCTGGGTCTACACTGTTTGCCAACTTCCCAAAAAAGGGACGCTAGGCGTATATGGGTTAAGCAAATGAAAGGGCATATGTTTTAGACAGACTTACGCCAAGTGAAAGGGGGGTGGTTCGTAAATGTGTGACGAGTGAAGACTCTCGTCAGCTTGCGCATCCGCACACTGATCAGAGTCTTCGCTATGCGCGAAATGGATGCATCTTTAACCATTTTTATTAATTGACTATCCTGTATTACACCAGTTCAACCAATATTAACAGGAGGTCAAAAGTCATAAATCATGTTAATAAAATTGTAATTCGGCCTCGGGCCAATACAACAGACATCCGACCTGTAACTGGGCCAATACGAAATTACTGTATTGTTTGGAGGTCATCCGTATTAACAGTGAGGTCAAAAATGAATAATTATGTTTTTAATTGTGTCAATTAATAAAAATGTCATTAATTAAGTAAATTCGTATTGTCCCTATTACAGGCCCTCGGTCAGCTGTATTGGACTCGGTCGATTAATAACATTATAGACTGTACGTCTCCACTTCATTTAACCAGTAATCTTGCCCGTTGATGACTTCATGACAATGGTTTTCCAACTTATATTGATATTATATTCTTTTATCACATGACGTCGCGTCTGAGAGTGTAATAACGCCATGTAATATTTTCGATAATCCACTAGTGGATTAAATATGCAAATTAGCTAGTTACGTCCCGTAACGTGACATGTACGACGTCATTAACGACGTCGCGATTACTAATGACAGAATATTGACATTTTTCTCAACAAAACGTGAATAAAAATGCGTTTTTAATGTCATATGATAAACAGAATCTTGCATTCCTGCTCATGTTTTATTGAATTTATTAAACTCGTTGAAAAAAGGGATAAAATGCTCGGCAGAGCCTCGCATTTTATCCCTTTTCCTCAACTCGTTTAATAAATTCAATAATACATGAGCACTCATGTAAGATCCTCTATATCTCATCTTTTGTTTTCCATGCCTTCTTGTTCCATTAACAGTTCCCTGCTGTCTTGTTGATCAAAGTCTGGGGTGGGGGTGTGGTCCTTGCAAGAGATGTTAAACTTCAAGTTTAGAACCTTCATCTGTCACAATAGAGAAGCCTGTTATAGCAGCAGGTTATAGCCACTGACTATTGGTCTCTATATTATCTCTTAAGGTCTTCTTTGGTGTGATGGGGTCCTTGCAATAGATGTTAAACTTCGAGTTTAGAATCTTCATCTGTCACCTTAGATCCCAGGGTACTGGAAGGCTGTTATATCAGCAGGCTGTTGATCCCAATATGAGCCCCGCCAAGCGAATTTGTGTCTTCGAGCATTTCGTCATGACAAATTTTAACTGCGCATGCCCAGCCATTCAGAGGGGCCAGGAATATGGCTTTCTGTCTGAAGGTTCCTCTTGATTCACTGCTTGTATGAGCGAGCAGCGATGGTTCTGGCGAGACTGCGCGGATGCGCAGGCTCGCCTGTTCCTTCGCTGCACGCATAGGCGATAAGTACCACTCTGAGGTCTTCTGTGCTTCTAACCAGCTGATCTGTGGATGCGAGAACGTCTCGAAGACACTTCTTTCTCTTGGTGCAGAACATTGAAACAAGAACAGTCTTGTGCTTGACTGTTTTCACACATTTTCAAAACAACTATCAGAGCATTTTCTAAATTTTACATTTATCTGTACTGTGTTCTGTGATCGGGACACTTCTTGATCATACCCATTTATATGAATAACTCAACTCAACTTTATATGTTCAACTCAGGGTTTTCTCTGGTTATATAGAGGATCTTACATGAGTGTTCATGTATTATTGAATTTATTAAACGAGTTGAGGAAAAGGGATAAAATGCGAGGCTTTGCCGAGCATTTTATCCCTTTTCCTCAACGAGTTTAATAAATTCAATAATACATGAACACGAAATTAATGCAAGATTCTATTTATCATATGACATTTAAAACGTATTTTATTCACCATTGTTCACAAAAATGTCAATATTCCGCCATTAGTAAACGCGAGGTCGTTAAGGACGTCGTACATGTAACGTTACGGGACGTATATAGCTAATTTGCATATTTAATCCACTAGTGGATTATCGAAAATATTACATGGCGTTATTACACTCTCAGACGCGACGTCATATGATAAAAAAGCTTTGTACACATTAACGTGTTCAACTTGACGCGCACAGTATATTCTGCGATACAGTGTCGGAAACTCGAGTTCATCATGCTACGTCGCTTCTCTTTGGCAGACATTTGGTTTTATGCAGCTCACAGTGCTTGTCGCTTGTGGGAAATAGTATCTTTTAATAAAATATTAGAATGGGAATACTACATTAAAAATTGTGATTTGGTGAGTTAAGTCGTCGGCTTTGTGGTCGCAAATTCCGTTTTACGGCTCCGCTGACGTGTCGCCGTAAAACGAAATTTCCTACCGTAAAACCGTCGATTTACCTCCCCAAATGACAATTTTGAATACAGTCATCCACTAGTCTTACGGGTCCACTGACAAAATTTTCGACGGTAAAGCCGCCATCACAAAATGACAATTTTCAAAACAATTATCCACTACTTTCTACAGTGATGAAAGAAAGCATCGCGTCACATGGGAGTTTTATCGTTATGTGACTCTGAAACTATAAGATGTTCATCTTATCTGTCAAGTGTATTCTAAGAAACTGTCATCCACTTACGCGCTTCATTCGAGAGGTACATTTGGCTGGTTATTAGCTTATGACACGAATATCGATATTAACTACGACATTAGACAGGCCAGTCGTCTAGCTGGTATATTGTTTTGCGGAATAATTTGATAATGCAGAGACATTTGCATCACTGACCTCACAAATTGTCTTCTTGACTCCGATGTCCTAACACACTATACTCAGATACATTTGCTTTAAGGGGAATGGGAACATCTGGCAGCATTTTCCGCCATTTTGCAAAGGTAGACAACTTTCGAGACTTCCTGTTCGCTTTTCTATAAGATTTGGCCCACTGAAAAAGGATCTACTCTTGAAGGAAAGATTTTTTTTACACTAAGAGAAAATTAGCCTGCCCAGACAAAGCGGTGCGAGTCGGACCGTCCATGCTTATAAGCCCTATTGGTGTCATTGGGCGACAGGGCTTTGAGATGTCATTTCATCTCATTGTCGGGTAAAAGTACCACAAATTTGAAAGCGACGTCTCCAAAAAGACCTGTACCGTGTTGACGGGGACGTTAAACCTCACTTCAAGCAAACAAACAAATCCTCAGGAGCATTTTTTTCCTTTAAGAATTGACATGGTACAAAATACTTTTGCAAGAGTTGAGTCCCCTGAAGGTGTTCCCATTCCCCTTAAACTGGTCTTGTGATGTTATCGTTTTACTAACCTAAATACAGAAAAGGGCATTTTCCAGAAATAGCTCTGACTGAAACTGAAGTCGTCACAAACCTTGTAAATTGTAGACGTATATGAAGGAAGCTGGTCAACCTTTGGACATATACAGTGGAACTCTGTTGATTCGAACATATTTGGGACCATGAAAATCAAATGAGTACAGATAGTTCAGGAACTCATTACGCGAACACGCCTATACAAATACATTGCCACCTTTATCGCCGAAAAAATGAAAATTTCATGAGGAAAAATTGTGATATTTTTCTTATTTCTGCTCAAAATATAGATGGTGGGTACTCGTTAGAACCGCCTCATCGAGGCGGTTCTAACGAGTACCCACAATATATATTTTAGAGCAGAAATAAGAAAAATAAGGTATACCCCCAGGAACCCCAGTTTTACTATATAAAAGTGGGGTTCACATTTATATGGGCGTGTTTTCGTGATGTGATGTAATCAGAACCCAAACTCTATTCCAATGTCGATGGGAAAGACGGACAAATACATATTGACAAACAGCAAAAACCACAAGCGACAAGCCGAGTTGGCAACTCTTGCCAAAGCATTTGACAACACAGCTATTTTTTCTGAACTAAATACCTTGGACACACAGAAATGAAAACGTGCTGAATTTGAACAGCACTGAACAAATCAACATCATAACAAAAACAGGCCTGTATAATTTTGACTACTTTAAAACCCCACTTTTATATAGAAAAACTGGGGTTTACATGGGGTATTAATTTTTCTATTTCTGCTCAAAAACATAAAATGTGGGTACTCGTTAGAACCACCTCGGTGAGGTGGTTCTAACAAGTTCCCACAATCTATGTTTTGAGCAGACATATGAAAAATATCAGAACCTTTTATTCAAACATTTTCATTATTCTGGCTATAAAATTTTCAATACACTTTAATAGGCGTGTTTTCATAATATGAAAGTCGACACCCTAGATTCCTAAAATGGCCGCTTGAAGCAAAATGTGTCTTCAAAAATGTGCGCAAAACAAAGACACCGATCAGCCTGAGTATCCGCTGTGCGCCATTCAGAAAGCTTTCTGTAATAATAGGTGTCATTTTGGGTTGTTAATTATGCGGCGTAACCTAAGGGTAGTATTTTTTATCATATGACGTCGCGTCTGGGAATGCAATAACGCCATATAATAAATTCGATAATCCACTAGTGGATTAAATATGCAAATTAGTTAGATGCGCCCCGTAACGTTATATGTACGACGTCCTTAACGACGTCGCGCTTACTAATGGCGGAATATTGACATTTTTATACAAAAATCGTGAATAAAATTCGTTTTAAATGTCATATGATAAATACAATCTTGCATTCATGCTCATGTATATTTGAATTTATTAAACTCGTTGAGGAAAAGTGATAAAATGCTCGGCAAAGCCTCGCATTTTATCCCTTTTCCTCAACGAGTTTAATAAATTCAGTAATACATGAACACTCATGTAAGATCCTCTATATAGGTAGTGAGGATTTGGTTGTATTGCATTGTGTTTGGTCCTAACTGCCTATAAAATGCTACCCATAGGTTAGTACTGGTAACTTACTACCCAAAGTTGACAGTATTTTATCTAAGCTTGACCAGGCTAGAAGTGTCTGGGGCTATCAATAGTTAGGAAACTTTGAGGATCTTCTGTAGCTGAAAGGTTTTTAGGCTAAACTTATGGTCAAAATACGTAAATACGTAAATGGGCTCTCCCATAGATATTTTTTTAATTCTGCATGCGAATACGTCTCAACATTCTGCACTGTTACGTGCAATAAAAATTATATGTTACCGTGTTCGTTTAGGCGCCATGACCGCACAAAGATCATTTGTATAGAAAGCTATGGGAATTCGACGAACATTGCCGAATTTTCAGTATTGCTGGCCAATAGAAAATAAACTGGCCCATAGAAGTTTTCTAAAAACTTATATTTTGTGTCGTATTTATTGTTGCTTAGAATGAGATTTAAAAAGTCCTTGACTACCAGTTTAGTTTATGAGCTATAGCAGCGTAATGAAGTATAGGGTATGTATATTTTGGGCGCATTTTGACGTAATTTGTAAACGACGTTTCAGAAGTACGCCGTCAAATTTTCTTTAAGCTGTAGCCTAATATAAATAGCAACCAGATCATAATTTCCAAAATCATCATGGATTAGCAAACATGTCAACAGCCCCTACGGGCGCAATTTGTGGCATTTTACCGTGTGTAAACTCGAAGAAAAAAAAATACTCTTTTTATTTCGGTTACAGTTCCACAAACATAGATTCTATGTGCCTGTGAGAGAGACCGTATGCCTACAATTAAAGTTTTAGCAAAATATTGAAAATAATCGTTAGACCACTGTATATCTCACTTTGCCTTGTTATAAGGTAGCGTTTCTTGACCTTTACATTTCATTCGGCGGATTTGATCAAGTTATGTAAAATACGAAAGCCGGATAGTGCCATTTCTTATTTCTAACTTCTAACTTCTTACTTCTAACTTCTAGCTTCTTACTTCTAACTTCTAACTTCTAACTTCTTACTTCTAACTTCTTACTTCTAACTTCTAACTTCTTACTTCTAACTTCTAACTTTTTAATTCTAACTTCCATGTTGTATATTGTTTTTTTTTTTTCAATATTTATTTTTCTCTTTTTTTTGGGGGGGGGGGTGATTTTACTGCCCTTTCAAGATTTTTTACACTCATATCGAGCCGATCGTTAATCAGAGGTAAGCGAAATCCGAAATACCCAGAGAAAAGCCATCTGGCCTTCCGTTGCAGAACTTGGCGTTCCACACTCGAAAACCGTATGGGCGTGTGGGGGATTTGGATGCGTGCATGCGTGCGTGCATATACCTGTGTGGGCATTTCTTATTTCTAACTTCTACTTTCTTACTTCTAACTTCTTACTTCTAACTTCTTACTTCAAACTTCTTACTTCTACTTTCTAACTTCTAACTTCTAACTTCTAACTTCTTACTACTAACTTCTAACTTCTTACTTCCAACTTCTAACCTCCATGTTGTATATATATATTTTTTTTAATATTTATTTTTCTTTCTTTTTTTTTTGGTGGGGGGTTAATTCTACGGCCCTTTCAAGATTTTTACACTCATATCGAGCCGATCGTTAATCAGAGGTAAGCCAGCTGGCCTTCCGTTGCAGAACTTAGCGTTTCACACTGGAAAACCTGTGTGGGCGTGTGGGGGATTGGGGTGCGTGCGTGCGTGCGTGTGTGTGTATGTATACCTGTGTGAACATTTCTTATTTCTAACTTCTTATTTCTAACTTCTAACTTCTAACTTCTTACTTCTAACTTCTAACTTCTAAATTCTAATTTCTAACTTCTAACTTCTAAGTTCTAATTTCTAACTTCTAACTTCTAACTTCCATCTTGTATATTGTTGTTTTTTTAATATTTTTTGGGGTGAGTGGGGGGGGGGGGGGTGATTTTACGGCCATTTCAAGATTTTTAGACTCATATCGAGCCGATCGTTAATCAGACGTAAGCGAAATCCGAAGTACCCGGAGAAAAGCTATCTGGCCATCCGTTGCAGAACTTGGCGGTTCACATTGACAAATCTTTTTGGCATGTGGGGGGTTGGGGGCGGGTGGGGTGCGCACCCCACCCCCCCCCCACACACACACACACGCCCATACATGTTTGCCAGTGTGAAACGCCAAGTTCTGCAAAGGAAGGCCAGATGGCTTTTCTCCGGGTACTTCGGATTTCGCTTACCTCTGATTAACGATCGGCTCAATATAAGTGTAAAAATCTTGAAAGGGCCGTAAAATCACCCCCACAAAAAATATAATATTTAAATATACCAATATACAACAGGGAAGTTAGAAGTTAGAAGTAAGAAGTTAGAAGTAAGAAGTTAGAAGTTAGAAGTAAGAAGTTAGAAGTTAGAAGTAAGAAGTTAGAAGTTAGAATTAAGAAATGTTCACACAGGTATATACACACACACACGCACGTACGCACGCACGAACGCACGCAGGCACCACCCCCACCCCCACACACACGCCAACACAGGTTTGCCAGTGTGAAACGCTAAGTTCTGCAACGGAAGGCCAGATGGCTTTTCTCCGGGTACTTCGGATTTCGCTTACCTCTGAATATGAGTGTAAAAACCTTGAAAGGGCCGTAAAATCATCCCACCCACCCCCCCCCCCCCCGCCAAAAAAAAAAAAAATATTAAAAACAACAATATACAACATGGAAGTTAGAAGTAAGCAGTTAGAAGTTAGAAGTAAGAAGTAAGAAGTTAGAAGTAAGAAGTTAGAAGTAAGAAGTTAGAAGTTGGAAGTAAGAAGTTAGAAGTAAGAAGTTAGAAGTAAGAAGTTAGAAATAAGAAATGTTCACACAGGTATACACACACACGCACGCACGCACGCACGAGCGCACGCACCAAACCCCCCCCCCCCCAACACACACACACGCCAACACATGTTTGCCAGTGTGAAACGCCAAGTTCTGCAACGGAAGGCCAGATGGCTTTTCTCCGGGTACTTCGGATTTCGCTTACCTCTGATTAACGATCGGCTCGATATGAGTGTAAAAATCTTGAAAGGGCCGTATAATCACCCCCCCCCCCACCCCCAAAGAAAAAAAAAATAAAAAAAATAGAAAAATACTTCGGATTTCGCTTACCTCTGATTAACGATCGGCTCGATATGAGTGTAAAAATCTTGAAAGGGCCGTAAAATCACCCCCACCCCCACCCCTCCCCCAAAAATATTAAAAACAACAATGTACAACATGGAAGTTAGAAGTTAGAAATTGGAAGTTAGAAGTTAGAAGTAAGAAGTTAGAAGTTAGAAATAAGAAGTTAGAAAAAAGAAATGTTCACACAGGTATACACACACACGCACCCACGCATGCACGAACGCACGCACCACCCCCCCCCCCCCCTCCCACACACACACACGCCAACACATGCTTGCCAGTGTGGAACGCCAAGTTCTGCAACGGAAGGCCAGATGGCTTTTCTCCGGGTACTTCGGATTTACCTTACCTCTGATTAATGATCGGCTCGATATGAGTGTAAAAATCTTGAAAGGGCCGTAAAATCACCCCCACCCCCACCCCCACCCCTCCCCCAAAAATATTAAAAACAACAATGTACAACATGGAAGTTAGTAGTTAGAAATTGGAAGTTAGAAGTTAGAAGTAAGAAGTTAGAAGTTAGAAATAAGAAGTAAGAAAAAAGAAATGTTCACACAGGTATACACACACACGCACCGACGCACACACGAACGCACGCACCACAAGCCCCCCCCCCCCCACACACACACACACACACGCCAACACATGCTTGCCAGTGTGGAACGCCAAGTTCTGCAACGGAAGGCCAGATGACTTTTCTCCGGGTACTTTGGATTTCGCTTACCTCTGAATATGAGTGTAAAAATCTTGAAAGGGCCGTAAAATCACCCCCCCCCCCAAAAAAAAAAATAAATAAAATATTAAAAACAACAATATACAACATGGAAGTTAGAAGTTAGAAGTTAGAAGTAAGAAGTTAGAAGTTAGAAGTAAGAAGTTAGAAGTTAGAAATAAGAAGTTAGAAATAAGAATTGTTCACACAGGTATACACACGCACGCACGCACGCACGTACGCACGAACGAACGCATGCACCCGCCCCCAACACACACACACACACGCCAACACATGTTTGCCAGTGTGAAACGTCAAGTTCTGCAACGGAAGACCAGATGCCTTGTCTTCGGGTACTTCGGATTTCGCTTACCTCTGATTAACGATTTCCAGACACTTCGGCCCCACTACCACCTCGGCCCCTAGACAGGTCGGCCCAAAACCAAGTCGGCCCTAGACACCTCGGCCCTAGTCATCTCGGCCCCACTGTCACCTCGGCCCCTAGACATCTCGGCCCCAAAGACACCTCGGCCCCACTTTTGATATCTGTTATGTAATGAGCATTTATATCATGTTAAAATCGGCCCCGCCCATCGGGACTTCAAGAAACCGACAGCCTGTAGCATTAGTACTGGTAAACCGCTTAGAGGTTCTAAGCCTGGCCAGGAAAAGCGGTGCGAGTCGGACCGTTCATACTTATAAACCCTATTGGTTTCATTGAGCTGCAGGGTTTTAGATGTCATTTCATCTCGATGCCGGGTAAATTTCCACAAAATTGGAGACAATGTCTCCAAAATGACCGATACAGTGTTGATTGGAGCGTTAAACGTCAAATCTAACAAACAAAACATCATGTTAACAAACCCGTGTAATGAAGACCTCGCTAAACCCCAGTTAATATGGGAAAAACTGGGGCTCATAGGGGCATACATTATTTACATCACGAAGACACGCCTTTATAATTTTGAGCCCCTTGAATACCACTTTTATATAGTAAAATTGGGTTTACAGGGGTAAACCTTATTTTTCTTATTTGAGCAGAAATAATAAAAACCAGTGCTTCAGCTGAAGTGCACGACCCGCCGGATGCTTTTAGCTTTATGAGTGTTACCATATATGGGTATGGCGGCCATTTTGGTCATGCGACCTGGACCTAAAACGGTTCCCCCAATAAATGCGCCTTATCGTAAGGAGCAAAAATATATCTTATACTTTAGAACTGTATTCTGAATCGTTTGCAGGATAAAATGCATTCTCACTTTTCCAATACAAAAGAATATGTGCCAAAGTTTGACCTAGGCACAAAGAAGGTCAAGGTCAACCCAGGGTCACCATTTTAGCAATTTATGATGGGCCTACGTCCCAGATGCTATTTATCAAGTTTCGTGGAAATCTGCTCAGTGGTTCTGAAGAAGACTATTTTTGAAGGGTTTTTACCATATATGGCTTGGCGGCCATTTTGGTCATGTGACCTGGACCCCATAAGCAAATTTTTGTTTCCCCCATCCCATAGAGGCTCCATATGAAATTTGACTTCAATCGGCCCAACGGTTTCCGAGGAGAAGCAGTTCGAAAATTTTCACATTTTTCGCCTCTGCGAGGCTATACTAAATGGAATGTAATATTTCGAAAGTTCATTGGTTAGATCTCATTGATATCTATCAGTACTGCCAAAAATTGTTTAAATATTCCAACAAACGCATATGTGTCAAAGTTTGACCTAGGCACAAAGAAGGTCAAGGTCAACACAGGGTCACCATTGTAGCAATTTATGATGGGCCTACGTCCCAGATGCTATTTATCAAGTTTCGTGGAAACCTGCCCAGTGGTTCTGGAGAAGACTATTTTTGAAGGGTTTTTACCATATATGGCTTGGCGGCCATTTTGGTCATGTGACCTGGACCCCATGAGCAAATTTTGGTTCCCCCAATCCCATAGAGGCTCCATATGAAATTTGACTTCAATCGGCCCAATGGTTTCCGAGAAGAAGCGGTTCGAAAATTTTCACATTTTTCGCCTCGGCGAGGCTATCCTAAATGGAATGTAATATTTCGCAAGTTCATTGGTTAGATCTCATTGATATCTATCAGTATGCCAAAAATTGTTTAAATATTCCAAGCGGTTAAGTCACTATCACCAATTTTCACAAACGGGTTATGGACGGACAGACAGACAGACCATATATGGCTTGGCGGCCATTTTAGTCATGTGACCTGGACCCCATTAGCAAATTTTGGTTTCCCCCATCCCATAGAGGCTCCATATGAAATTTGACTTCAATCGTCCCAACGGTTTCCGAGGAGAAGCAGTTCGAAAATTTTCACATTTTTCGCCTCGGCGAGGCTATACTAAATGGAATGTAATATTTCACAAGTTCATTGGTTAGATCTCATTGATATCTATCAGTATGCCAAAAATTGTTTAAATATTCCATGCGGTTAAGTCACTATCACCAATTTTCACAAACGGGTTACGGACGGACAGACAGACTGACAGAATGACAGAATGACACGGTGATTTTAGGGCACTCTTAGAAATCAACCGACTTCAGTCGGTCGCTTTTTCTGCGGGTCGTGCAATACCACAATGCTTCCTCTTATAATGTTCGTTTTTTTCGGCGCTAAAGTTTACAATGCATTTGTATTTGTTCGTAAGTCTTGTTTCTGCTCCAAGATACAGGTTTAGTGTTATATAATTTTGGTTTTACGGAATCTTCTATTAAGTTGTTAGGAAACAAGATCAAATTATTTTATTGCTATTTTTATTTCATATATAAATAACAAATAACCAATGAGACGTTTATAAAAAATATAACAACGCATACACGACATTTTCAGGTTAACTTGGACTACACTCTTAAGGACAACTAATCCCCCGCCACCTTCAATCGTGACGTTGACCTTGAGTCAGCATCACGAAAAGTGGGGTTTAGCGGGTTGATCTAATTGTGAATATTTGATACTGACAGTCAATGTGCCTTTTCTACAAGAATAAGAAAATATAGGGCCATGAAGACTTTGAACTCGGTGCACATCCAGATCCATCTGATCTGGATCTACACTGTCATTCAGTTTGCGAATTTTAAATGAATACAATATACATGTATCAAGTAATTTGAGGGTCTGATAGTCAGAAATGTGACGAATAAATAAATTAATTAATTAAAAATAAATAAATTATGCAGTATACGTGTGACTGTCCGTCTTTAAATATGAGCTGAAATGACAATCAAATAGGAAAATGTGTGAAAATTGATAACAATGGAAACATACTGAGCAATTCCTACAAAAAATACGAGCAGTGAAGACTTTGCACACAGCGCACACCCAGATCTACACTGTTTGCACACTAATATATACATATAGTACACATGTATCAAGTAATTTGAGTAGCTGATAGTCAGAAATGTGACTAATAAATAAATAAATAAATAAATAAAGTATACAATATACTCGTTATTGGCTTTAATAAGAGCTAGAAAGACAATCAAATGTGTGAAAATTGATAACAATGAGCTGTTTATCATCAAGGATCTCTATATTGGGGTAAAGGGATTAGTAACGCCTGGTTGTTTATTGAGCTCCACACTTTACTAATTTAAGTCAATAATTAATTGTTCTTGTAAAACTTTTTACTTAATAGTGTTCTAACCTAAAATTCATTAATCTTTACCCCGCTGAACACGATAATCCTTATCTTTGCGAACAGTGTAGACCCTGATCAGATTGCTTCTGCCCTCTGAACCGGATCTGCACCGTTTTTCATGCAGTTTTTGAATTGCATGCATACATTATATTAATTGATTACTTACGATGATAATTCTAGTTCAGCGAACCTGAACACTGATAATTACCTAATAAATAAATAAATAAATAAATTGTTTGTTTGTATTGGAATTTAACGGCCCAGTCAACACTATTTTAGTTCAATTTCGAGCCGGTCGGTTTACCTATCCACACTTAACCTGGGCAGGCTTATGCATAAGCGGTTAACCAATACAGTGCACATTATTTTCGCCAGAAAGTGACAACTGCCCTTCTTGAATCAGCAGAAGGGAGAGAATTACCGAAGAAAGATTTCATAATCAATCTCCAAGAAAGAAAGTTGCCGACCCCGGTAGGTATCGAACCCGCGTCCTCCTGATCACCAGTCATAGCTAGCTATAGACTTAGCTACCGAGGCCGGATAAATAAATAAATTAATAAATAATATATAAATATGTTAACAAATATAAGATCATCCCCCATCATCACCATGGTTGACGAAACCGAGGAATGATTTTTTTGTTGTTTTTTTTTTTTTTTTTTTTTTTTTTTTTGGTTTTACGCCCCCATCCACCGATCCGTCTAGATTTCCATCCAATTAGTAAGGATAACTTATTGAAATTAATTTAAAAAGTATTCTAGCGGTTTGGAATTATTTCGGATAATAAAAAGCCTGTAGATGATTAAAAGAGCAGAGAAGTAGAAAAAAAAGCCTGCTCTAAAGCATGCCGCAGTGCAATTAGAAATATTCATTGAAATAAAAGAGGGGAATTTTCAAATGTATCTTCCATTCTTCTTAAATTAACATATAGATTTTCTATTTAGTAACGTTATAAAATATAATAAATATATATATTACAGGTTCAAATATTCGTGGCTCCCTATCAAAATAATCTAATAAGCAAGTAAAAATAAAAAAAAACTCATCGGGAATCCAATCCGATCTCTTATTTAAGTGGAAGCCCCGTGAAAAGCAAAGTGGGGCCGAAGTGTCTAGGTATATGGGACCGACGTGTCTAGGGGCCGAGGTGACCAGGGGCCGACCCGTCTAGGGTTTAAATTTTATGTGGGGCCGAGGTGGTTTTGGGGCCGAGGTGTCTAGGGGCCGAAGTGTCTAGGGGCCGAGGTGGTTTTGGGGCCGAAGTGTCCTGTTACCTGATTAACGATCGGCTCGATATGAGTGTAAAAATCTTGAAAGGGCCGTAAAATTACCACCTCCCCCCCCCCCCCCCGAAAAAAAATACAACAAATATTAAAAACAACAATATACAACATGGAAGTTAGAAGTAAGAAGTTAGAAGTAAGAAGTTAGAAATTAGAAGTAAGAAGTTAGAAGTTAGAAGTTAGAAGTTAGAAATTAGAAGTTAGAAGTTAGAAGTAAGAAGTTAGAAGTTAGAAATAAGAAGTTAGAAATAAGAAATGTTCACACAGGTATACACACACACGCACGCACGCACGCACGCACCACAACCCCCAACCCCCCCCCCCCCCCCCCACACACACACACACGCCAACACGTTTGCCAGTGTGGAACGCCAAGTTCTGCAACGGAAGGCCAGATGGCTTTTCTCCGGGTACTTCGGATTTACCTTACCTCTGATGAACGATCGGCTCGATATGAGTGTAAAATCTTGAAAGGGCCGTAAAATCGCCCCCCCCCCCCCCCAAAAAAAAAATAAAAAAAAATTATATATATATATATATATATATATATATATATATATATATATATATATATATATATATATATATATATATATATATATATATATTTTTTTTTTTTTTTTTTATTTTTCGTAGTAAAACGACCCGCGTATTGCGAACACATTTACTTGGAGTGAAGACTATGAATAGACAGTGGGAGTATGCAAATATATTTATTAAAAACAACAATATACAACATGGAAGTTAGAAGTTAGAAGTAAGAAGTTAGAAGTAAGAAGTTAGAAGTTAGAAATAATAAATGGCCCCTACCCGGCTTTCGTAGTAAAACGACCCGCGTATTGCGAACACATTTACTTGGTACAGTGAAGACTATGAATAGACAGTGGGAGTATGCAAACTGATCATCGTTGTCGCTAAATGTTTGTACTATTTTACGTTTTCTCATGACTATTTACGTTTTATCTAGGCTCATGTATTTGAAAGGTTGCATCCAATGTCTTGCCGTTGTGAATTTTGCATTGTTGTACGGCAAAAAAATAAATAAATAACTGCATCATGTTTTTACAACAGAGACAGAATTTGTTTATCATTTAACCGGAATGGCAATGGAGAATAAGAAGGTTTTCAATGAGAACGTTTGTTTGGTATCCGAGGACTTTTCCGGTCAACGCGCGTAAAATTTGGCGGCGACGTCATTTACGTGTTCTTGACCTTCAAATATCTGTCTAATTTGTAGCTAATACTTTTTCAGACTAAAGTTAAAATAGCTTGGTTGTTTGAAAATGACGCTGAAAGTTTTCAGTTTTTAGGGGCTTTGAGCGTCTTTTAGTAATAAAGTTTGTAGCTGGAAGTTTTTAGTAATCTTTCAAGAGGTCCACAAGATGACATTATGTTTGTCTTGTATTATTGCCTTGGCTTCTATTTCTTATAGTGTCCTATTATTGTATTGTGTCATCTTTGTCTTGGCTTCATATAATTTGTCTCTTAACCTCCACATCCACAATTCCTTATTGAAATTGTGTGACCCTTTTTATCACATGACGTCGCGTCTGAGAGTGTATTGACGCCATGTAATAAATTCGATAATCCACTAGTGGATTAAATATGCAAATTAGCTAGATAAACCCCGTAACGTTACATGTATGACGTCCTTTACGACGTCGCGTTTACTAATGGCGCAATATTGACAATTTTGTTAAACAATCGTTAATAAAATGCGTTTTAAAGGTCATATGATAAATAGAATCTTGCATTCGTGCTCATGTATTATTTAATTTATTAAACTCGTTGAAGAAAAGGGATAAAATGCTCGGCCAAGTCTCGCATTTTACCACTTTTCCTCAACTCGTTTACTAAATTAAATAATACATGAGCATTCATGTAAGATCCTCTATCACCTCCACATTGAAATTGTGGTGGTGATGTGATGCAATAATTTAGTCGTTCTCTGAGCATATAACATGTATATAGTAAATACATAGTTAGTGCCTTCAATAATAAAATATAATCGGTGAGCCTTAGACACTTTTATAGGGACGAGCTTTCGCGAGCCACCAAAAAATGTCGCGGCGAACCGATTATAGTTTATTATTAAAGACACTAATCATGTATTTAGTTTAAACCGCAATTCAAAAATCAAGGGTTGTGCAATAATTAAGCAAATTTAAGCAAAAGGACAACAGAAAGTGTGGCATGTTAACCGACATTCAGTGCCATGGCGCGAACACGTAGTGTAACTTGACGTCAACGAGTGCAAAGTTTCTGACGTCACTAAGCCACAAAGATGTAGGAAACAACATGGACGCTCGAATAAAAGTTTCTCAGCGCTTTACATTCTGTATGAAAATCTGCAAATAAGTAGTTTATTTCAGCTTTAGAAATTATTTTCGAGGTCGAGACTCAACTGCAGTAGCAGTGCGCAGTTATTCCAACGGGCCATTCAAACCAGGAAAGGCCGAGAAGGTAAGACTTTAGCTTAAATTTCTGAAAATCTGTTCAAATAAATATTGTTAAGATTTTAACTTCCAGTTTCCCATGTATAACAGGTTGCATGTTATTGTTTACACTAGTAAATTAGTGACCTGAAAAGTAGGTCCGGTCTATAAACGATCACTAGACGTATTATAGGTCAGTAGAATGTATTATAGGTCACTACCGATTATAGCGTGCAGTTATTCGACCTCCTTTAATAGGTTAATAGAATGCCTGATTGCGGTATAAAACATGTATGACATATAATGTTGAAGGGCGTAAGAAACTAGTCTTGTATGATCTATGGTGTTGGTGGGTCATAACGGCATATCATATTAACAATTATTTTACTTTATAAACTGTTAAAGCTTTATTAAGAATCTTTCTATCTATAAAATATTGGTTTTGTTAACATGCTATAAAATGATACATTGTACTTTCTAAACTCGATTTACATGTCTTGTTTATATTGGAACGGTTCAAGTAAATTGGACCAAATTCAAATCGTTATTTGACTTTTAAAATATGTGATTACGCAGTATCCTGGTGTTTATCAGTTTCTAGAGAAATGCAGTTGCAGTTAACATAGCTTGCATAATTCTAAAATGTATACGGACATGTCACTCAAAAAGGGGTATTTGTATATGCATATGTCTAGACACGAGTACACATTATGGTTTATGTCAGTTATAAGGGTGCATGTTTTAATGTTATGTCAATTAAACAAGTGCAGTAAGCTTTTAAAGGAATTAATTAAAAAAAAATAACCTTTAAATAATTGCGTGGTAACATCCCGAAACTATACAGTATGATTGACGTTTGCACAAATAATAAGGGTGTAAACGTGAAGAAATGCTCTGAGAACATATATAAGGTCCAGTTTTGAACACATTGGTTAGATCTGAATTTGGGTTTAAGGTGTAGAGAGATCCGAGCTGGTTATAATAAGATCTCATTTTTGAAAGTATCAGATAGAAATTATTCTGATACACATTTTGGGTTGTCGCGGAAATGAATTGAAATTGAAATTAAAACTTAGAAACTTTTGAAAGACTTTATTTACTGTGTTAAAAGCGAAGTACTAAAAGAACACTATACGACATAGGTCTACGGTACCCCACTACGTTACAATGGTCATATCCATGTGTCCATTTGTTTCTCCGTTGCATTCGACTCAAACGTCACGCGTTCTGAACGTCTGTTGATATCTTCCCAGACGCCATTGCAATGGCGTCATGAATAACGTCGAAGTGACTGAAACTTTCCCGCATTTGCATATAACGATTTCACTGCAAAAGCGGTATCTTCTATCTTGTACATAAAATAGTTCCAGCTAATGAGGGATATTTCCCGGCTAACAAGAAAATATTTCTTCATAGCAAAAAGGAAAATACCAAGTTTATGTCTGGTAGAAATCATAGTATTTCTTTGTTTAGCATGTAATATATGGCGTTATTAGCTTATTACACTCTAAGACGCGACGTCATATGATTAATCCAGTTTCTTCTCAAAGAGGAATTGGGCGTCTTGGTGGCATTATTCATGGATTCATCTAAATCGTAATCTTTCTCGTTCCTCGTGGTTTTTTCTTTCTCGTAGACCCTTATCCCACTTAACACGACATCCCCACCTTTTCAAACAGTATAGATCCAGATCAGATGGCTCCTGGGGTAGCTATCTGATCAGGATATACACTGTTTGTCATTCGGCTTGTGAACTGAAGGCATATATTATATCGCGTAATTTGATTTGTTGATACTCAGCAATGGGAGTGGCAAAAAAAATATATTCAACAGGTTAATGGTTAATGGGAACTAATGCACATGAGAACGATCACGTTTGTCTTACGTCCATATGTATCCTTAAGAAATAGATCAGCTCCAGCAGTGACTTGTTGAGCAATAAATAGAGTGATCATTCCAGGAAATTTATGTAACGCGCCTTCGGCAAGTTTCATATAAGTTCATATGAAATGACCACGAGTGTAAGACATATGGAATTTATGTCACGAGCCTTCGGCGAGTTTCATAAATTTGATATGAAACGATCACGAGTGTAAGACTTCCTAGCGACTTCCTAGTGACGTCGTTACACGGTGGCTTTTTGCGAGAGTGATTTGTCTCACAGCCTCTTTACACTGCCCGCTGCGTTACAATTTCTAGAAATGCATTACTCTAAACTTTGATGTAGGCAAGATTTTCTTCGTTCATTCTGTTCCACTAAATCAGAACCTATTTCCGATTTAACATTAAATGCAATTGTTTTGCAAATTTATTTCCTTGTAACAGACAAATCGCAATTTGCTTTTCTAAATCTGAATGCAAATTATTTTATTGCTTGAAAAGGATTGGCATTGCCGTCTTCTTTAAGATCGGTGGATACACCTAAGATACATATGAGCCAGCTCATCAACAGGAATATCCATGTGAAATAATGCCGTCCAACATGGTGTCAGAAAAACACTATTAGATAAAATTTTCAACATCTTTCTTATTTCTGTTTCAACATAGATTGTGGGTGCTCGTTAGAACCGCCTCAAAGGTCATTTCACGGACTTGTTCATGTGATTTTAAACTTAAAGTGCTGTTCATCAAAGAGTTACCTTGCCTGGAAGTATTTTGATGCCTCGTACATCACTTTGAATTACGTAAAAAAGGCTTCCAAATCATTTGAAGAGGATATCATTCGGAATTATAGCGAATGGCAATTTGCGTTCCAGTATGTTTCTTCTAAATCCTGTTTATCCGTTTTATTTATTGGTTACACACAGGTTACATAAAAATGAAAGTATATTTTAAGGTTAATGATGATACATGAGAAACAGACCCTTATCGTTCTACGATTTAAGAGGCAACTCCTGCAAAAGTATTTTTGTCTCCCATGTCAACAGGGGTCAACTCTTAAAGGAAAGAATTTGCTCTTTCCTTTAAGAGTAGACACCCATTTTCAGTGGGACAGAAGCGAACAAGAAGTCCCGGCAGTTGACTCCCTTTGAAAAATGGCGGAAAAAAATCTGCCAGGTGTTCCAATTCCCCTTAAGAAATAGATCAGCTCTAGCAGTAGTCTTTCGAACACAGGTTTATTTTTGTCCAAAATGACCAAAAAGTTGAGATAGGTACCTATTGACAAGGGTTCCAGGTAAGGCCTAAAGTATAGCTGTGTTTCCACTAACATGCCGAAAAAATAGGGTCGATAGGAGGATTGAACTTTTTATTTATTTATTGTTTTGTTTTGTTTTTTGTCAAATTTTATTTGATGGAAAGAGAGCAGAACTCTTTAAAAAGACTAAAATTCCAGCCATATTATCAGAAAACTTTCAAATAAATGTTTGTTTGTTTTGTTTGAGGTTTAACGTCCCCGTCAACACTGTAAAGGTCATTTTGGAGACGTTGCTTCCAATGTTGTGGGACTTTTACCCGACATTGAGATGAAATGACATCGCAAGCCCTGCCGCCTAATGAAACCAATAGGGTTGATACGCATGAACGGGCCGACTCGCACCGCTTTGCCTGGGCAGGCTAAGATCCTCTAAGCGGTTTACCAGTACTCGTGTGTGGGTCGATTTCAGCTCTGCATGGAAGCATCATGCAGCCCATTTATTTCTTCAAGCCCCGATGGGCGGGGGCCTCATTCAAATAATGAGGTTAAGAGTATCAAGGGAGTAAAAGGACAGGATATAAAGTATTGTTTTGCTTTTTTGACAGTTTTATATTTTATCAATAGTGCTAGAAAATATTAAGGTCGGTAGGTAAGAATTTTTTTTTCATTTTTTTTTCTGGAAAGTCATAAAATTGCAGGGTCGGCACAAAAATTCAGGGTTGGTCTCGGGAAATCGGAAACACAGCTATTTTTTAGGCCTAAGCATCTGGGAGTTTTGCACCTCTTCTGTTTAAACAAGCACAAAAGCATGCACAGCTTAGATTATTTCTATTTCATGCCCATCAATTTATTGGTCTATGAATCCTTTATTTACGAAAACCAACAATAACTATATTCTTTCATCACTTTCTTCAAAGTGACACAATGTTTACATCAACACCGGCTATTTTTGCTCACTCGAACGAGATCGCGCAACATCCATTTTCATCCGTAAAGCAGGACTTACAGGAGCGACCATAACTGTGTTGATTCCATCAAATTCTTCTTCCTCCGCCACCCGCCCATCGGGGCTTGAAGAAATACATGGCTGCATGAGCTGAAACCGACCGCACATGAGTACTGGTTAACCGCTTACAGGATCTAAACGTGCCCAGGCAAAGAGGTGCGAGTCGGACTGTACATGCTTATAAACCCGATCGGTTCCATTGGGCGACAGTGCTTGAGATGTCATTTCATCTCAATGTCGGGTAAAAGTCCCACAAAATTGGAAGCAACGTCTCCAAAATGACCTAGTCAGTGTTGACGGGGACGTTAAACCTCATATCAAACAAACAAATCCATCTAATTCTTCAAACCCTTGGCCATTGTAAGAAGAAATCCTACCAAAGTTACTAACTGTATCACATGCATTTAAGTCTTTTTGTAGCGTATTGGTGCGAGAAAATGACGTTACACCGTCTTACGCCAAAGACTCATCAAGTGACGTCACAAAACACTGATTTTCGGTGTCGCGTTCTTCTTCAAAGTTATTTATTGCAAAAAAAAAAAAAAAAATCGCTCTTCCGTTCCATTGCTTATATGGAAGGCTGTGTTCGATTTAAGAAATAGATCAGCTCTAACTGTAATTTGTTGAGTAATAAATCACAGTTTGGAGGTCAGTTGTAAAGTAGATCAAATCACGAGCGCGTAGCGAGCGTGATTTGTCTACTTACAACTAACCGACATACTGTGGTTTATTACTCAACAAATCGCGGACTAGGGCTGATCTATTTCGATTCTAACACGCTGAAAATCGGCAATAATGTTGTTGTTCCCTTCAAAATGTCGCAACCTTTCGCCAGTATTAGAGGAAATCCCGCTAAAATTATCGACTGAAACACACGCATTTATATCCTTTCCTAACGTTTTCGATGCCAGAAAATGACGTTACACCGTCTAACGGCGAGGAAATCGACTAGTGACGTCATAAATTCGCAGCTTTTAATGACGTCACTCGTCACGCTCTTCCTTGCCGTGATTTGTTGTAGAATAAAACACAGTTGTTTTCCATTGCCTATATAGGCACGCTGTGTTAGAATTATAGTTTTATTTCCTTTAATTAATTCAGCCTAATTAAGTGTCTTTGAACATGAAGTTTTGCTCAAAAATACGCCAGAGGGCGTTAACACGTTTGCAAACTCCGATACTGATTATGAGGAATCTCAATAAAGCAGAGACTCGCAGGTTTTATTTAGTCCTCTCTTTACTCAAAAACATGAACAAAGCAATAAATGCTTGACCAGACGGCAGTTTATTCAGCGTGATAAGAAGCACAGCAGTTTCAATGAGTTTTTGCGCGACACAATTATTTCATTCTAAACATGTACAGAATAACAGTTCTAGAACAAACAATTATTTCGTTATAAACATGTAGAGAATAACAGTTCTAGAACGAAAACCGGCTGCATTCTAAATGACGAAATGTGCGGTTCAACTCGCCCAGGAAAAACCATAGATAAAAATATGGAAAAAAAACTCTGGAAACCTGTGCCCGTTTGTCTACTGAAGAACCGCAAGAATGTCGGGCCTCATTCAATTTAAACTGTATCAAATATATTCTTAGAATGGATTTGCTTTCTTAATATGAACATTTGTAGAATAATATTAAATTTTACAATGCTTCAAAATTTAAACAAGCTTTCAATTGAATTATGTAAATTATGCATACAATGCTTAAGAAATGAAGAACGATGTGAACAGGCTGAAGGCGTCCGGTAGAATGACAAAACCTTCTTACTTATGTACAAGCTACATGTACCCACTGGTATACTATACCCGTTAATAATCAATACCACTGTATTGAAGGTGAAACGCGAAGACAAATATTTCACGCTATACTAAACGTAACGCGTGAAATAAATATTAATATTTGTTAATAAAAATTCCGCCATTGAGCCAACGATCCCAAAGGACTAGAAACATAACACACACTAAGCCTGCCCAGGCAAAGTGATGCGACTCAGACCGTCTCCGACCCTCGCTGTTTCTTTGGGCGGCAGGAATTGAGATGTCATTTGGTTATTTTATCTTAATGTCGGGTAAAAGACGCCCAAATCGGGAATATCGTCTATAAAATAACCTAAATAGTGTTAACGGGGCGCAAAAACCAAAACTCAAACAAAATCAACAGGACAAGGGCTACTCTAATATTTCTGTTGTTCAGGACAACGCCTATCCTTGCAAACAGTGTATATCCAGATCAGATTGCTTCTGAAGAAGCCATCTGATCAGGATCTACATTGTTTATCATGTAATTTGTGAACTGAGTGAATACACTACATAAAGTAATTTGATTGGTTGATAGTCAGCAAGCAATAGGTGCCGCTAATTTAATTTATTCAGCAGGACAAGGATTAAAGTACAATTGCACTGAACCTCAGTTATATCCATACGTCTGAATGGCAAACATATTGCGTGAAATTAGATGTCACTGGCATGGAAAGGATAAATAGTAACGAATGTTGTTGTTACAATGGTTTATTTGAAATCTGGTGTTTGCTGTGTAAGATTCAGACATTTCAATTTGTCTAAAGAAGTGAATGAACCCAAACAAAACAACCAGATCTAGCAGTGTTTACAAATATAACAAAGCAGAGAACATGTTCAAGGCATTTCGCAATGCAGTTTGGATTCTGAAATGTTCTTACTGACTTTTGACGCTCATGCTGACTCTGCAATACGATACAGCCCCTGCCCATCAGGGTTTGAAGAAACAGATGGGCTGCATGAAGCTTCCACGCAGAGCTGAAACCGACCCGAAGACGAGTGCTGGTAAACCGGTTAGAGGATCTAAGCCTGCCTAGGCAAAGCGGTGCGAGTCAGACCGTCCATGCTTATAAACCCTATTGGTTTGATTGGGCGACAGGGCTTGAGATGTCATTTCATGTCAATGTCGGCTAAAAGTCCCACAAAAATGGAAGCAACGTCTCCAAAATGACATATACAATTTTGACGGGGGCGTTAAACCACAAATCAAACAAACAAAGGCATTTCGCAACACAGTTTGGATACAGAAATGTTCTTATTAACTTTTGACACCCGTGCTGACTCTGCATTACGATAGCATGCGACATAGTGCATTTTTTCACACATCCAAAATGCTACTTTTCTGATGAAAATACATGACACTTTTCTTATTTATACTCCAAATATAGGTTGTAATTGCTCGTTAGAACCGTATCAATGAGGCAGTTCTAACGAGCTGCCACAACCTATGTCTTAGAGTAGAAATAAACAAGATAATATATACCCCTTTAACCCCAGTTTTCTCTGTATAGAGTGGGGTTTAGAGCGGTGTTCATTTCACACGTGTTTTTGACGTCAATTTGATACGAACATGGCCTGCAAGAGACTATATTTTGTTTTCATGCACAATTCACTTGAACATTAATTCTGATGTCCATAAATAGAGGATATTTACTTTTTTGAGATGAATACCAAAAATATTTCATCGAGTGTGTTGAAAATTCTGATGTTTTCAACACCCGAGATGAAATATTTTTAATAGTTGTCGAAAAAATTAAGTTTTCTTTTTATTTGATAGTATTTTCGGACATTTACTGTAATTGATCAATCGGATCTTACGTCACAATTTTTGACTTGGCTATGACGTCACAACTGATAGTTGCAAACTAACAACAGAGCGCCATTTTTAAAAGAGCATTTTTACAGTTCAAAGAATGCTTTTTCAAGGTATTTTACAGAATATGGTCTTAGTTGCTAGCATATGTACCAAGGCCCCTAGGCGGTAGGATTTTGTTATTGTCGACGTTAATTTTGTCGTTTTGTCTTCTTTTTTTTTCAACTGCAACATACGTCATTCTGAGGTGTGGTTTGCATCCCTGGTAAGATTATTGCATTTATTTCGAGTCAATCTCCAATCAGTGGTGGGCGGAAACCGAAGAAAGTGGAGAAAATACTGATCTTATGTAGTAGAATGTGACCCGAGCGCGGCTAGAACCCACAGTAAATAGAGACCTAATGATTAACCCATTTAGTACCAGAAACCCCAAAACGGGTAGCCTGACAAACAGTGCAGACCCAGATCAGACGCCGCAGAACGCGGCGTCTGATCAGGGCCTCCACTGTTTGCTTAAATTTCAGCCCTTTTCCTAATCAATTTTGAAGAAAACACAACCTGACACTCCTAAATTTTGAAATGAACTCCAGCTACACATAAGGAGGAAGATTCCATTTGGTACAAAAAGGGTTGAAATACAGCGCAACAACCCAATAGGGCTCGGAAGCCCGTTCACTAGGGGTATTTCGAACTACTGAGAGCTAACCATAGCGCCAGGTCAAGGAGCATATTGGGTTTCACTTTAGAATAGATTTACGATCTTCTATAAAGTAAAGGAATTTTGTATGTACTTATTAGAATCGGCGATTCTAATGTGTACACACAACATTTCTTACCAAGTTGACATTAGAAAAACACCATAAACTGCCCAAAGCATAATTGGTGAAGAAATCTCTGGGAACTTAAGACTGATTTCGAATTAGCCATAGTAAACGTGCCATCCGTGTTCGATATTTTGAAGTGTCACTGTACTTAGAGTTTTTAAAGTGTCAGTGTAATTAAAGTTTTTTAAGTGCCACTGTAGAGTTTTTGAAGTGTCACTGTACTTTGTTTGTTTGGTTTGAGTATTTCAGAGCTTTTTTGAAGTGTCACTGTACTTAGAGATTTTGAAGTGCCACTGTTTCAAGAGATTTTAAAGAATCACTGTACTCAGATTTCTTAACATCACAAAATCTTTTAGACAGTCATCTCAATTTATTATAGTTTGGCAAACATTAATAGATGTAAACCTTCCTATAGCTACATCTGAAAGAGGCAGACGTTTTAATTCGGGATATTTTGGCTGATTAGAATGGGTCTGGCGAATGAAGCCAGACCTCAGTCTATCTATCTATCTTCATATACTGAGTTGGTCATATTTGGCCATTACCTCAAGTGCGTTCTTGATCTCTGGTCTTCAGGGCCAAATCATTTAGAAATGTTATTCTAATACGGCGCGCGTACATAGGCAGTGGAAAGAAACTGTGATTTATTCTGCAACAAATCACTGGGCAAAAGGGAGTGATGAGAGACGTCATTAAAAACCAGCATTTTATGACGACGGTCCATAGTTTCTTTGACGTTAGACGGTGTAACGTCACTTCCACGCATCAAAAACGTTACAAAAAGAATGAAATGCATATGTTACAGTCAACAGAGTTGGTGGGATTCCTTCATACAGCGGCGAAAGGTTTGGAGAATTTGAAGGAAACAACACTTTTCTGACGCTTGGCGCGCGTTAGGATCGAAATAGATCAGCGCTTGTGTGTGGTTTGTTTTAATTTATCACAGTTTGTGGGTCAGTTGTGAAAAAGGATATCTCGCGCGCTACGCGCTCGTGATGTGATCAACTTTGCAACTGGCCTCTAAACTGTGATTTCTTACTCAATAACTCACTGCTAGAGATAAAGAAAAGAATTTGCTATTGAGGAGCAAATCCTATCCTTTAAGAGTAGACTTTTTCCGTGGGAAAAGCGAACAGAAAGTCCCGAAAGTTGTCTCCCTTTGAAATATGGCGGAAAAGTCTGCCAGGTGTCACGATGATCCATTCCCCTTAAAAACATTTACCACCCAATCAACACTTCACATGTACATATAGAAAGTGTTTGTAAGGTTTTGGCATGCACATTCAAACTTCAACACCTGCGGGACCACTGAATTTTGTATAGATAGGGATAGTTCGACTTAATGAGGTTTTATCATTGCAACGGTCCATGAGACAGAAGGGGAAGATTCAAGGATATATTTTCGATTTTCTTTTTGAAAAGGCAATATTGATTAGAATCGCCTTCCAATTAGAACCTATAGCATACAAGTACCTTTTCGGACCCCCGTCCATCGGGGCTTGGGGGAAGAGATTGGGTTGGGTGTTGCTTCCATGCAGAGCCTAAACCGACCGCACATGAGTATTGGTAAACCGCGAAGAGGGTCTTAGCCTGCACAGACAAAGTGGTGTTGCTAGGACCGTCCATGCATAAACTTCATTGGGCGGCAGGGATTGGGGTGTCATTTCATCTCAAAGTCGCGATCGGATAAGTCTTACAAAACTTGTAGCATTGTCTCCAAATAATAGTTTCCAGTACTTTTAAGATAAATTCATAAAACTGTTAAAATAGCTAAACTTAAACTTGAAACCATGTTCTTTTGCCTCCTTGATACGTTTAACCTCATTACTTGAATGTTTTCCGGTAATATACATGTACTTGAACTTTAGCAGTTTTGTTGTTTTTTGCTTTTTTCCATCGAATAAAATTTGACAAAAAGATAAAAGGTATTGCTACCTACCGACCCATTACCGTGGAAACAATGTTAGTTGTTTTAGGCCTTACCACAATATGTAGCATTACAACCCATCAGGCACATGACGTAATTGTGACGTCCATCAAAGTCGGCGCGACGTCATGACATTTATGCAACGTCACACCGACGTTGATTTGACGTACCCCAAGCGGCATGTGCCTGCTGGGAAGGCCCCTTTGTACGTAACTGGTACAAAAGCAAAGACGCTTAGCCATGGCCTGGACTCTTACCAGACTACAGTAGCGGTGTTGACCCTAGAGAAACGACATCACATTACATAGTTCGTCGCCTTGTTTGCCGACTATATTGATAAGATGGGATAATTCGATTCCCACTCGTTTCTGGAAACCATAAGGAGTTCATTTAAGCTGTCAAAACCATTTACCCATGTATACCTGAATAGACCTTCCAGCTCATAACTTCGAAGAGTACATTTACAAATGTATAATGGGCGGATGGCTTGGTTATTTTAGATTTCTTAAATTACATTTAAGCAAACAGTGGGGATCCTGATCAGACGCCGCAGAATGCGGCGTCTGATCAGGATCCACACTGTTTGCGTATGCCCATGTTGTGAGACCCTTGTCATGAATGAAATATGATGTCAAAACCATTAAATGTCCGCCATGGGACTATTGTAAGGAATTATTTTTCTCATTTTTCTGTCATTTTCCTATCATTTTAGCAGCATCTTCGGCAGTAATTGGTTTTTCCACTTGAATATTGATATTAACTGCGCCACATTATATAGGTCATTTGCCCCGCTAATATATGGTCGAGGTAAATTTAATAAGAAAGCCACTTGTTGATGGTGTAAGACGTCGCGCGAAGACTTAACTAGCAAATAATCTTGGAAATAATTTTAAAGCAATAATGTCCACTGTGTCTGTTACGACGGAAAAAACGCAGAGGCAACATCCTCTAGTCATCTAGCTTCGCGGTTCTAACGAGTACACGCAACTTATGTTTTCAGCTAAACCGGGTAAAACCGCTACTGTAGTCTGGTAAGAGTCCAGGCCATGACGCGTGATAGCTCAGTGGTTTGTGCACTTGCCTTTGATGCTAGAAGTCCCGGGTTCGATCCCCGGCAGCGGCGATTATATTTCGACGTCCGAACACGCTCCATTGGCGTCATTTGCAGGGATGAATGTCATAATGTGCACCGTCCTTCGGATCGGGACGTTAACTGGAGCCCCCCCCCCCCCCCTCTTGCAGGGAGAACCATCCCCTGTGCAGGTTAAAGAACCCTTCCGTAATTACATGATTACTGTGTAGGCTTTCATCCTGCAAAACCTGGAATGTATGTAATGTACACCCGCAAGAAAGAAGAAAGAAAGAAAGAAAGAAATAAGTTGTATCCTGCTAAGTCCCACTGTCGTCTACTTAAACTGGGGGTCATTGTGGGGGCGCCGCTTCCAATTTTCTGGGACTTTACCTGACATTGAGATGAAAAGACATCCCAAACCCTGCCACCAAATGAAATCAATACGGTTTGTGTGCATTGCACAACTGGCCTGGACAGGCTTAGAACTTCTATGTGGTATGCAAGCGCATGAGTACTGGTAAACCGCTCATCAGGTCTAAGCTTGCCCAGGCAAAGTGGTGCAAGTCAAATCGTCCATGCATATAAACTGTATTGGTTTCATTGGGCCACAGGGCTTGGGATGGCATCTCAATGTCGGGTAAATGTCCCGCAAATTTGGAAGCAACGTCTTCAAAATGACTTGAACAGTGTTGACGGGAACGTTAAATCTCAAACAAACAAACAAACAAACAAACAAGGGTATTAATTGCACGGATTTGTGAACGATAAAGCAATATATTTAGTGGATAACTGTATTCAAACTTATGATTCGGGGAGGTAAATCGAAGGTTTTATGGTCGGAAAATTCGTTTTACGGCGACGCGTGAGCGGAGCCGTAACGCGTAATTTGCGACCGTAAAACCTACGATTTACCTCCCCAAATCACAATTTTGAAATACAGTTATCACCATTCTAATGCACTTATACGGTTGTTTTCTTTAAAAAAAAATGTTACAGTACTATTTTGTACAAAACGGCTTGCGCTTTGAGCTGCGTAAAACCAAACGCCAGCCAGTGAAAAGCGCCGTTACGCGATGACGTCGGGTTTCCGACAGTATATCGCAGAATATACCGTCGCAAATTTTTGACGTTATCCAATCAGACGTCGCGTTACATATTCAAGTGCATTAGAATCTCTATTTATAGTTGTTGTTACTTTTTTAGGATTTCTGAGATAAATATCTCTTCAAAGGCCTGTAGCTATCTGGGATTTCGACTTGTGGCTGTTCATTTCAGAAACCAATGACCCGGGAAGCGTATATTGTTCGTATTATGAGCTACATTGTCAATATGATGCTAGACCGTCTTTCTGGGGTCTTTCATGACATGAGAAGATACTGGAAAGCTTATAAAGATGATAAAGAATGATGAAACATGTCAATTTCTATTGCCAATTCGATGGTTTAGATGTTTCTGACAATAATACAACGTTTTTATTCCAAAACGTTTCATCTTTCGCCTGCGAATAAGCCATATTTGCTCAGCGGTGCATTGGCGCACAGCTTGTTTAAATTAGTCGGTTGCATTTTGTTGTTCAGTTATGTTTCCTCTACACGCACAGTATTCTGTGTAAAATGTGCAAACGTCAGTGACTCAAATACAATGTAACTTCAATGACTCGAACACCGATATCTCGTTTAGCTAAAATGATTCAAACTTGTCCTAATGCGCTAGCACGTCCCTGCGACATAGTGCATCCTTTCGTATCGCCAAAACAATCAATTTTCTGGTAAAACAAATGTGATATTTTTTTTTTTTTTTTTGTTTTTGTTTTGAGGTTTAACATCCCCGTCAACACTGTACAGGTCCATATAGTCTAACCAGAGACATCTCTTGCTGCATGTTGGAGCATTGGGCCCTTAGCTATCTTTGGAACGCACAACGAAGACTCTGATCAGAGTTTTCGTTGTGCGCTCTAAGGATAGCTAAGGGCCCAATACTCCTAAATGCAGCAATAGACGTCTCTGGTTAGACTATATGGATGCGCAGGCTGATCTGAGTCTTATTGTAGGTTTTGTCGTGCGCTGGCTCATTTCATCTTTAGCCAGAAACTGACAATTGCCCTTCTTCAATCAGCGGAAGAAAGAGAATGATACTCTCAACGAAAGAATGTAACCGACCCGGCAGGTGTCGGACCCGCGACCTCTTGATCTCCAGTCAGTTTCGCATCTGAGGTCGGCACCTGTACCATAGGCGCCACTCTACTCTCAAAGAAAGGAATGTTTCCCAGAATTCTTTCCTTCGACAGCTTCCCTTATTTTGAAACTGATATGGATCATTTTACAGAATCGTCCTTTTTGTATAAGTACATACAATATATAGAGGATCTTAAATGAGTGCTCATGTATTATTGAATTTATGAAACGAGCTAAGGAAAAGGTATAAAATGCGAGGTTTCGCTGAGCATTTTACACCTTTTCCTCAACGAGTTTAATAAATCGAATAATACATGAGCACGAGTGCAAGATTCCATTGATCATATGGCATTTAATACGCATTTACTTCGTGTTTTTGTTGTTTTTTTTTTTTATAAAGTTGGTCAATATTATGCCATAAGTAAACGCGACTTCATTAAGGACGTTGCCTGGTGATAACCATGTATTGTATGACGTTATTACATTCTCAGACGTGACGTCATATGATAAACATTCTTCTGGACTTTAGAGAATGTGTTAGAAAGTGTTTTGCGTGCGAGGCATTTCCCAGTCAACTTGTTATACTTACTGTCTCTCTATCGAAGAGCGTTTTCCTATCTGCACTTTTATATTTCTTATCCCAAGAGTGTTCTCTTGGTTAACACTATTTTGTTCCTTTAGACCAAATAGCTCGTAAATTGTATTTTTGTTGCTAAATAGCACAACCGAGTCATTCACGACTGTAGTTAACGCGTAATTACTACTATTCAAAAGTCCCTATTGAATAGAAATCGTCTTGATTTAAATTTGGTGAATTCTAACCATGGTCGCAATCAAATTATGGCTAAATTGTGCAACTTAATCCTAGCTTGACGCAAACTGCATTACGATTATATGTGCGCCGTCATAAGAAAGCCTGATCCCAGCAGGCACATGACGTAATTATGACGTCATATCAACGTCGGTATAACGTCATGATGTTTATGCAACGTCACGTGATGACGTTGCACCGACGATGATCTGACGTTGCCCTAGCGACGTGTGCCTGCTTGGATGTGTAATGTGCAGTCCAGCCTGTGCTTCCGCGTGAATAACACCACTGAAAACGGAATATGGAAACGACCAGGAACTGATTCTCCTTTTTTGCATTATCTGCTGGTTCCTAGTCTGAAGGTTATCAGTGTTGGAAAAACAGGAAACAAGACCCCCCCCCCCGACCTTGAAAGGTCAGGGGGGTCTGGTTACCCGTTTTTCCAATATTGACAATGTGCAAGCTGGGAGCCAGCAAATAATGCAAATATGGTGAATACAATCAGATCCACAATCCTCCCCACAGTATCACTAAAGAACGAAGTCGAAACATGCAGTGACGATATTAAAGGTGCATTATTAAGCTATCTGGAAAAAAATGCTTCCAAAAATAAAATACATATAGCCGGTATTTTTCTTTAAAACAATACAAATGAATGCATTTTATGCAAAAATGCGAACAATTATGATGACAGGTAAACGAGTTTGAGAGGGATTCCCTAACTAGAATTCGAACACTAGTTAGATCTATTTTTAGTTCATGACTAAAATAGAATCCCCATATATGACGTTATGCGACGTTCATTTTTGGCCTTGTTTGCTTAGGTCATGCCTGAATCGGAAAAACATATGACGCTGAATACCATGCCATAAGTAACGACACTCAGAGACGATACTGTCGCCATGTATGTGTAAAGTGACAGATTTATTTTTAGAATAGAAATTCCGAACACATGTTCAGAGCGAAGGGTAAACACGAATGAAAACGACCATTTTCACAAATTTCTGAAGCTGTATTTGGCTCCAAAAGTGTACACATGACAAAGGAGTATGCATTGAAGATAAAAACCAGAAAAAAAAAATGAGACCCGGTAGCTCAATAATGCACCTTTAACCAAAACAGACCACTGGTTAACCGAGTCAGCAGTTCTTTCCCAAACAGGTGGTGACCCATATAATCCAAATATTACTACAAAGGAACGACGTACATAGTGGGGATTGGGTGGGGAGGAGTTAGAATCGCCAACTAAATAGGAAGGACAAACGTATCTAAAATGCTCGCCTAGAAAGGGGAAGAATCAGAATCACCAACATACATCATAATTAGGGAAAGAATCAGAACCAACAATATAAAACAGGAAGGAACTACAGCAAAAACATCGACTTGGAACGGTCAGTAAAAATCACCGATAGGCTTAAGCACATCCCACGGGATCCCAAGCCTCACGCTCACTTTCACTATGGTTTAAGCATGTATGTTTTGTTGTTGTTGTTGTTGTTTTTTGTTATTGTTATTTGTCCGCGCGAAGGTTTTCTAACTCATCAGTGAATCAACTCGGCTAACAAAGACCTCACAATCAAAGCCAAGTTTTTAAAACCAAGCCAAGTTGACCTAAGGATGAGGACTCGACACTAAAATGCGTTGAGACATCCGGTGCTGCACCCCAACGCCACATAAACACTGGAGCAAAAGAAAACCAACAGTTGAACCCCATTGGACCAAGCAACAGAGATAAAACTTCCGGCTCCGACCAACTAATAAATAGCTTTAAGCCAGAGCCATCATGGAGTGCGAACCCCGATACACCGGTGTGCAATTAAGGATGAAAGCATAATGTTTGACGCAGACTGTTTAATAGCATTTGTCATATGACGTCGCGTCTGAGAGTGTAATAACGCCATATAATATTTTCGATAATCCACCAGTAGATTAAATATGCAAATTAGCTAGATACGTCCCGTACCGTTACATGTACGGCGTCCTTAACGACGTCGCGTTTACAAACGGCGGAATATTGACATTTTTGTAAACAATCGTGAATAAAATGCGTTTTTAATGTCATATGATAAATAGAATCTTGCATTCGTGCTCATGTATTATTGAATTTATTAAATTCGTTGAGGAAAAGCCTTTTCCTCGGCAAAGCCTCGCATTTTATCCCTTTACCTCAACTCGTTTAATAAATTCAATAATACATGAACACTCATGTAAGATCCTCTCTTTATATTAGCACCACTGAAGCCTGTTGCAGTATTGTGCAAATTAATCCTAACATAGCGCAAAACTGCGGCATGGACGGTGACCATCGGTACGGAATTTTATATGCAACCCTCACACCCATGAAAGATTCTAATATTAGGAATGAAAAAGTTCAAACATACTGTAACTGATAACCGACAAATGTTTTTCACTGTTTCTTTAAATTCCCTAGTCCCCAGGCTATGGGAACATTTGAAGTCTACTGATAGCATATATTAAATAAGAACACAACCGATAATTATAAACAAATAAACATATATTTCAGAGAGACTGATAACATCTAGGTTTAAACAGTTCGTTTTTACAAAACCATCTATCATGAAGCACATATGCCATCTCCTGATATTCTTACATATCGGTATATGCAATGCATTTTTACTAACAAATACATCAAACATTGACGGGTTAACATCAAAAGAGTTTCAGCACTTATTTGACCTCATTCTTGATGGACAAAGTCGCATTAGAAACCTTGAGTTTGAACTGAACATAACTAAAACAAAACATGAGCAAGAACTTAAACTTGCTAAAATGGATTTAGCTGTGCAGTTAAATGCTACGAAAGCAAAGTTCGATGAGCAGGTCAGGAACTCCAAATATATCAAACTGGAGCTGGACAAAGAAAAGGCAAACAGGCACCAACTTCAGTTAGAAAATATAAGAATGCAACGATTAAAAGCTGGATTTTTTTTTTCTCAAAAAATCCAGATAGTTTTTCTATTTGGCCCCGAGACATTGACTGTGGGTACTCGCTAGAGCCGCCTCAGTGAGGCGGTTCTAGCGGGTGGCCACCGTCGGTGTCTTTTGACGGGAATGAGACAAATAGTCCATACCCCTGTGAAACTCAGTTTGACAAATACTAAGGTGGAGTTCAAGAAGGGTACAAACCCAATAGGCGTGTTTTCGCAAGGGAAGTGTGCAGAAATTTTCTTCTTCTTTTTTATTATTTTTTAATTCTGGAAGAAGCGTCTTTTGGTCAGTGACTACCTCTGGGAGTGTTCCAAGGTGGCCTAAAGACCACTTTTGAGCGGTCTCAATGATGGTCTTAATAAAGGAATTTTACTGAGTACTAGTGAGTCAAGTGCCTCTGAGTGTGGGCTGGAAAACAGTACCGAACTGAGACAAAATTGTTTCGTTTAGTTTTAATGCGAGTTAATGTTGGTCTACCCTGTTCACATAGCTTAACCAATGAGCCCCGTCTGGGTGTTGGTGACCTTTCTGTGTCAATTTTGATCTCACAAATGACTGCACGCTTTATCTTCCTTATCAGTGGGATCCTGGCCCGTTGTTTTGCCCGATGAGCGTGTTGTGTGTGTCCTGGATCGGAGCAGGAGTAGGACAAGCATCCCGGACTTTTTTTTTTTTTTTTTTTTTTCATTTCTCAAACAGGCATACAGTCTCCATGCGGTAGTGAGAGTTATATCTCTCTCTGTCTCGTTTTGACTGGTTTGCACATTCAACTGGCTTATCGGGCAAATCGGCGGGTCGGTGCCGGTGACTTTAACTTACCCAACTGTCAAGTCTAGAATTTTTAATCCATATATAGCATAGTGATAGTCACATATTAGCAACACTTAAAATTACCATTCATAAGAATACTGAGTCGCGTACAAATAAGAGCGACCTTGTACGCAGCACGTGCAATTTCACAGTTCAGTGAATTAATGGGCCGACTAACCAAGGGAGACAACTTATTCAGTGTATATCAATCCAGTGTATATTAAGTTACTTACCTTCCACTAACCCGTTTTTTTATATTTTGTGTGCGTCTGCAGTAAACGGAGCCTGCACTTGGACCTATGCGACCAGCGAAGACTCGGACCGGCCTGGGCATCCGCAAGGTCTGATCGGAGTTTCTGCTGTTCGCATGGGTCTTCTGGGGACTTCGGATTGTCACGGGAGCAATGGGAACTGGTGGTACTGATTGTATGCACCGGTTGATCTCGGTCTCGGTCTTCACTGGTTACATAAATCCGGTCGTAGATTTTGTAATGCGCGGGCTCATATGTTGTCCAAACCCGTTTAAATATGTCTTTTTTTTTCTTTTGTTCATTCTATAATGTTAGCAACAATGTTTAGTGCGAACAAATTGACCTAATACTTACCTTAATGCAAAGAATAAATTATTCAATGCTGTGACCGAATACGTCGGGTTGCGAAGGCTTCTCCTGAGTCTTCGGCGGCTCGTGGGTCGCGATCCATTTGCTGTCCTCATGGTATTAAATGACCAAGTGCATGCCAAGGCCTACAAGGGGGCTTTGGCGATCAGCGAACACTCAGATCAGCCTGCGCATTCGCGCAGTCTGATCAGGGTTTTCGCTGATCGCATGAGCATACTATAGGTTACAGTATATGAGGAGAGACATTGGCGGGGGGTCGGGTGCCGAGCTTTATTTGAGTCTGGTCTAGTAGCACCGGTCTAACTGCAGGATTTGTCATGCGCTGACTGATATGATAAAGATAATTTCGACCTCTTCGGAAAACTGCGAAGATGAATATGTGTGTTCGGTCGGGTGTTAAATTATGCTGATAGAGGTCACGAGTGTCAGGTCAATTTGCGCGCACTATAAATCATTATAAGATGTCACGTATTGCGACATCTGGTCCTGGCGTGCACTGTTTGCCTATACCTTTATGTTTTCTTTCTCGTTACTATTATTATTATTTTATTATTATTATTATTATTATTATTATTATTATTTCCTCTAGATATTTTAAATGGACTTTTGTACCATATTTTATTCGTTAAGTCTTTGTGCATTGTTCAGCAGATGACCGCTAGACAATGAGGATCCTGATCAGAAAATAACAGATATGTCCATTGTTTGCATCCTTGATGTCTAAGCCCAAGTTATGGGTGTTGGGCCTGCTTGGGTCATCATTTCAACACTACATTCAACTCTATAGCTGATCTCAAACTCCTGCTTAAAAACCTCATTTCTTGCTGCCATTTTAAGGTTATAAGTTTGATCAAATTTAAACATATATAGATTTCTGATGCTCATGATGTACCAACTTACTAACCAACGATATGGACTTTTACTTGTCATTGTACATGTATTTGTTGTTTTGTTATTCTCTTTATTTTTCTTTCTTTTATGTATTCATGGTAACGGTACTCAAACCTAGTATTTACATATTAATGTTTAATCATCAAATACCCTTGTGTTCAGCCAAGCTGCCCTACTTACTAAAATCTTTGTACACTATCTCTCCGAATGGGGATTGACATTGAAACTTACAGGGCAGCTATTGGGATATTCTATACTTCTTCCCACAAATCATTGAATTTACCTAAGAAGGCGAATAATTTTAACCTTCGTTTTCATTTTTACTGTACTCTGGGTATATTTGCCATATTGTTATTAGGCTGTTATCTAAAAAACGACAAGTTTACATTTTATAAAATAATTTTGCTGATGATTTGTATGGATGTACACCCAAACCCAGGCCCGAACAGTACCAGTACAATATGCACATTAGACATCATGCATCTTAATACTCGGAGCATACGTAACAAAATAAATTATATCTCTAATTTGTCTGACTCATACCAAATTTTATGTTTCTCTGAAACACATTTGGACGATTCTGTTGACACTAGCTCACTGCAGTTAGATGGTTTTGATGTGCCTGTTAGGAGAGACAGAACGCATAATGGTGGTGGTGTCATGATTTATTTATCAAGTATGTTGAGTTACAAACGACGCCCCGACTTAGAAAACCAACGTTTAGAAATCATTTGGACTGAAGTGAAATTAAAATCCCAAATTTTACTTATTTGCTGTTTTTATCGCAGCGATTTCAGTGTCTCGCAGTCTGTTTTCATAAACGAAATACAACCTTCCATTGAACAAGCGTTAGATTATACTCCAAACGTCATTCTATTGGGCGACTTAAATATAGATTTTATAAACCTTACAAACCATGAACTGCATGACTGCTTAACAATCTACAATCTTAGTAACATAATCAAGGAACCGACTCGAATTGTAGGTAATTCCAGAACTTTAATTGATCCTATCATCGTAAGTGACGGATGTCAGATACTCGATTCTGGCACATTTGATGTCGATCACAATATCAGTGATCATAAGGCTACGTATGTTAGTATTAAAACCGAACTATCCTTTGGCCGCCCCTATTACAGAAATATATGGAACTATAAGAATGCTGATTTTGAACAATTAAACCATAAAATTATTCAGTTTAATTGGGATAATATAATTAACCATGAAACTACTGTTGACGAAGCATGTTTTAATTTTACCGAAACATACATCAATTTATGTAAATCATGTATACCACGTAAAAAAGTTTTAATCCGACCGACAGATAAACCATGGTTCACGTCAGAACTCAGATACAATATACGAGTAAGAGACAGATTGCGCCAAAAAGCATTAAAGTCAAACAATACAAGAGACAAGGATTGCTACAAGAAACAAAGAAACAAGGTTAATAATATGAAGAAGTATGCTAAGGAAAATTATATGAACAATTACGAAGATATGATATTAAACAAAAATTGTGGTAGTAAAACATTTTGGCAGCTTATGGGCAGATTAGTAGATAAACAACCAAAAACTAGTACTCTTCCTCCATTACACAACTCGAATGATATTTTTGCATTTACTGATGATGAAAAGGCTACTTTACTCAACGATTATTTTTGCACAATATCTTCGCTTGACGACTCAAATATCGAACTCCCAGATTTTAATAAAAGAACAGACTCAAGTCTAACTAGCATAACTATTAACACGTCCGAAATTATAGATGTTTTAAGTAGTCTTAAGCTAAACAAAGCATCGGGCCCTGACGGCATCAGTCACCGTATGCTAAAATATACATCTAAAACAATTGCAGTACCTTTATGCAAACTATTTAATATATCACTTCGTTCAAAATCGTTTCCAGCTTTATGGAAACTTGCACATGTCATGCCCATTTTTAAAAAAGGAGATCGGTCGGTTGTGAGCAATTATAGACCAATATCACTTGTAAGCTGCGTTGGTAAAGCATTCGAAAGAGTTGTATTTAAATATGTATATAATCACCTTATCACTAATTCACTTATATACCAATACCAGTCAGGATTTCTACCCGGCCACTCTACTGTACATCACCTGATTGAACTGACTCACCAAACATGTTTAGCGCTAGAAAAATATGAAACCAATTGCCAAATTTTTTGCGATATTTCTAAAGCGTTCGATCGGGTCTGGCACCGAGGTTTATTACTGAAATTGGAAAGTTATGGAATTGATGGGCACATGTTACACTGGTTTGAAGATTATCTAAACAACAGACGACAAAAAGTTTTAGTTAATGAAATATGTTCATCTGAGAAACTTTTATCGGCAGGTGTCCCGCAAGGATCCGTTCTCGGTCCACTGTTATTTTTAATTTATATTAATGACATTTCAGATGATTTAAATGGCTTAGCCAGACTGTTTGCAGATGATACTTCCTTGAGTTACTCGTCCGCAAACCTACAGCAGATCGAAATTGTATTGAATGAAGATTTACGCAAACTTAGTGAGTGGGCAAAGAAATGGCAGATACTCTTCAACCCGCTTAAAACAGAAGTCATGTTAATTTCGAACATTTTCCACGATGATAACTTTGAATTGACCATGGATGGCACAATCTTGAAAATTGTTGAAATTCACAAACACTTAGGAGTAAACCTATCATCAACAAATAAATGGTCCAAACACATCGACATAATAATAGAATCAGCATCTAAGCAAGTATCATTTTTAAGGAAAATTAAATATCGTTTTTCTAAAGACACTCTTAATACCCTATATTGCTCGTACATACGGCCGCTTTTAGAGTATGCCAGTGAAGTTTGGGATGGCTGTACCAAAACGGATGCACATAGACTGGAACAGGTCCAATTAAATGCAGCCAGAATAGTTACCGGCCTACCAATTTTTGCTTCTCTTAACTCACTTTACGCAGAAACTGGATGGGAAACCTTATCAGTGAGAAGAGTAAATAAGAAACTTTCATTAATGTACAAAATAGTAAATCATGAGGCTCCAAGTTATCTCATTAATCTCATGCCTAATCGAGTAAATGAACAAACACCATACCAGTTAAGAAATAATCAAAACTTCGATGTCCCCTTTTCTCGATTATGTTCATTTGAAAATTCCTTCTTTCCATCCACTTTACGACTATGGAATGGTCTAGACCTAGAAACAAGAAATTCATCTTCGCTGATGGAGTTTAAACGGAAAATAAAAACCATACAAGAAAAACCCACAAGCTACGTTTTTGTCGGACAAAGAACCCACGAAATATCCCTAGTACGAATCAAACACAACTGCAGCAGCTTAAATGCCGATCTAAACCGAGTTAATATTGTCCCGAGTCCATTTTGTACCTGTGGACCAAACATTGAAAATGCTTATCATTACTTTCTTAACTGTCCATTGTACCTGATTCCCAGAAACCGATTAATAACGTCGCTACCCCAGGTGGATATCAACATTGAATTGCTTATTAATGGTAATGAATTCTTAAATCCAGAAACAAATCGTCAAATACGTAAGTCTGTGCTACAATTTGTAAAGGAAACGGGAAGATTTAAATGAATCACATCCATATGTTTACATAGGTTTTTGTGCCGTTACCACTTGTCTTACTGTTGGTTTTGTATCTCATTTTTATTATTTTCAAAACATTCCTGTCACACCGTTGTACCATATGTGCTGTTATCTGTTAATGTTTAGGGAGAGGATTTACTAATGTTGTATAACTTGTATCCAATCCCATTGTGTTTCATGCAATAAAATATGTTTAATATAAATATAATAAGAATGCAACTGGAATTTCAAAACTTGTCACTTGCTTATAGGGCAGATGTGGTGAATTTGGATAAAAGGCTAGCCGATATTGAGGCTGACGTGAATGCAACCCAATCAGATGTGTTTTCACACAATAACGATATTGCAACTTTAAAGACTGATGTAATGAGACAACAAACGTATAACTCACAGTCCAGTGCTTCAATCGCTTATAATCTCGCCAACATATCAGCATTTGGCGCCACCCTATCAACGCTTGTATCTAACGTATCTATTCATCAGGCATCTCTGGAACAGCTTCACCAGAAAGCAGGTAAAAATAGGGCAGCATAAATACATGTATGTTTCCATTCACTTTCTTTTTCAATAATAGCTAGACTCTTATTTCACATACAATGCAAAAAATGAAATGTAAAACTGGTTTTTGACCTATTGCTCCTTTACTATTTGGAATACGCTGACTGAATTTTACAGATGTAAAGAGCACGAAAGAAGGTATATTGTGGTCAATGAACCCTACTCTGACCATTTTAGCGCTTGTGTTACCTGTCCTCGCATATGTGAAAAGTAGTTTTTGGCCCTCTCAATATGGAATAGGCGGATGGAACTTTATGGATATTTTAAGAACTAAAGCTACTATATAGTAAACAAGAACTGCCACTCTGGCTTTTGCACTTCGGAGTTATCTTTTCTTATAATGTGTCTTAAAATAGCTTATCGGCCTATATTTCTGTACTATATGGAACGAAACTTTATCAATGTACAGGGTACTAAAAAGAAGTGAAGTCAATGATCAGGAATCGATACAATTAACCCACAGCTCCCATCAGGGACACCAAAGGGAAAGAAACACAACATGAAATAACTAGACCCTAATGGAAACATCAATAGCGGAAAGACAAAAAGAAAGTTACTTTCCCACAAAATGGTCAATTGGCTATCCAAAACAAAATAATATAAGATCACACACACTCAAAGACAAACCATAATAAAAGTAAACCGCGACAGAAGAACCGCCTTGGAACGGTCAGTGAAGCGAATTCCACTGGGGGTGGGGGGGGAGGGGCTTAAATCTATTTTACGCAGCTGCAATCCTCGTCCATACTTCCGTCGCGATTTAGACAAATAATTTGTTCAGTCCGCATGAAAGCCTCCTAGCTCATCAGTGCAACACATCCCCGAGAACATAAAAATCAAACAACCACAGAGATGAAACAACGGTGAGAACTTGACAGCACGAAACCACTGAAATGCTGGAGCAAATAGAAAAAAGCAGTTGCCTGATGTGGCGAACGAAATTATTTTTTTTTAGTTATCTGGCTTTGATATTTTAATCTGGAAAAAAAGTTTGTTTTTGTCTATAGTTTCTGTTCTAAATGGAATATCAAGAGATTTAGACAGTAGTTGTTATAGAATGTATTAAGGCTTTTGGATACTGACTGTCCCATGTTTTACGTTGTCTGCTCCAGAAGAAACACCTGAAAAATGCATGTTACTGGCATGCGGTTGTGGGGTAAAATGCAGTGTTTGTGGTATGAAAGAAGCGCAATGATGTCTGCTGTCCACAAGGATGTTTGTGACTCTGCGTTTATGTGCTGGATAGTCTGAAGTTTTGCTTGTCGAATATACTATATGTGCATTTTTCTTATGTACTGGCGTCTATTCACCTTATTTGCATTATCTGCTGATTCCTAGTCTAAAAGTTATCAGTGTTGGAAAAACAGGTAACCGGACCCCCCTTCAAAGGTCAGGGGGGTCTGGTTACCTGTTTTTCCAATATTGACAATGTGCAAGCTGGGTGCCAGCAAATAATGCAAATATGGTGAATAATGTTGAGTAATAAGCTGATGACGAAAACCAGAATAATTGAAAAATCCTATAAATGTGTCTATCTGTGTTCGGGCCGTTTGAAAAGCGCTTCTATATGTTAAAAAATAGACCAAAAATTGCCAAAATAGTGGCTATGTTGAATTAATCTCAACCATCTGCAAATTTCTAAGCCCAAATAATACGGTCAATGACTGTAAAAGATTAATTGTCACACGCAACAAAATCAGATGCAGTAAATATATAGAGGATCTTACACGAGTGGTCATTTCATATGATATTTATGAAACGAGCCTCCGGCGAGTTTAATAAATATCATATGAAATGACCACGAGTGTAAGATTTTCTTTATCATATGACTACTTTAAATTGGATTTTTATCGCCTTTTAATTTGACTATTTTTCTACGAAAAACGCATTGTTGACATGGTCGTCGTCATGACGTTACTTAATCCCGCCATAGTGTTAATACACGTGTGGTCATACGATTTTTATTACACGACGTTATCCACTGCTTATCAACGACGCCATATGATAAAAACGAATATCTAGAATGCGTGTCCTATGGCATCAATTCTACAGACACTAATGGGTCATATGACATATTTCTGCTAAACGGGGAAATCGCGCAATCAAACAATGCAAGCAATATAAATATAAATTTTATCATATGAAGTCGCGTCTGGGAGTGCAGTAACGCCATGTAATAAATTCGATAATCCACTAGTGGATTAAACATGCAAATTAGCTAAATACCTCCCTCGAATTTTATCCCTTTTCCTCAACTCGTTTAATAAATTCAATGATACATTAACACTCATGTACGATCCTCTTTATAAATCACCGACAGAATATTATACAGTTTTATACCGCAATCAGGCATTCTAGTAACCTAATAAAGGGGGTCGAATAACTGCACGCTATAATAGGTAGTGACCTATAATACCTTCTACTGACCTATAATACGTCTCGTGACCGTTTATAGACCGGACCTACTTTTCAGGTCCCTATTTTACAAGTTTAAACAATAACATGCAAAATTTCATACATGGGAAAATAACGAAACTGCAAGTTAAAATCCTTGCAATATTTATTTAAACAGAATTTTAGAAATTTCAGCTAAATTCTTACCTTCTCAGCTTTTCCTGGTTTGAATAGCCCGTTGGAATTACTGCGCACTGCTACTGCAGTTGCGTCTCAACCTCGAAAATATTTTTCAAATCTAAATTAAACAATTTATTTGCAGATTTTCATACAGAAAGTAAAGCGCTGAAAACTTTTATTCGAGCGTCCATGTTGTTTCCTGCGTCTTTGTGGCGCGGTGACGTCATAGACTTTGCACTAGTTGACGTCACGTTATCCTACGTGTGCGAGCCATGGCACTGAATGTCGTTCAACATGCCACACTGTCTGCTGTCTTTTTGCTTAAATTTGCTAAATTATTGCAAAACTCATTGATTGTTTTGAATTGCGGTATAAACTAAATACATGGTTAGTGTCTTTAATAATAAAATTAGCGGTGAGCCTTAGACAATTTTATAGGGGCGCCCCTATAAAATTGTCTAAGGCTCACCGATTATATTTTATTATTAAAGACACTATCCATGTATTTACTATATTTCATGGCAGTTTGGAGTATAGTCAACACTATTGCCCCGAGGTGTTGTGGTTGACCTCATGCACTATAGCCAGAGACCGAGGGCACTAGTACATTAGGTCAACCACAGTGTGTGTGTGTGTGTGTATGTGTATGTGTATGTGTGTGTGTGTGTGTGTGTGTGTGTGTGTGTGTGTGTGAATTCGGGTTTAACGTCGCTTTCAACAATTTTTCAGTCATATCACGACGGTGTCTGGTTGCAACAGGGAGCCCATTGCTCACTTTTATAGTGCTGCCTCACTGAAGTATCATGTCCCAGACACATTACATGATAACACATCCAGTCACATTATCCTGACACTGGTTCGACCAGTCCTAGCTCTACCCCGTAAATCTGAGTGACAAGCGAGGAGCAGCTAGTACCATTCTTAATGACTTTGGTATGTCGCGGCCCGGGATCGAACCCGTGACCTCCCGTTCCCCGGAGCGGACACTCTACCAACTGAGCTATCGGGGCGGGTACAGGTCAACCACAGTACCGAGGTGCAATAGTGTTGACTATACTCCAAAATGTCATCGAATAACTGAGTTATTACCCAATCTATGAAAAACACTCTTTATGTGATCAATTAAAATTTTAATTAGATACGTTACTGTCATATCTACGAATAAACAACAATAAAAAACACCACCGAGGCGATACTAATGAGTGCACACGACATAAATTTGCAAGATTAAATAAGCAAATTATCTCAAATATAGTAATATCTGCAGTTATGGGAATATTCCCTATGGATTTCATTACGTAAACACGCCTATACAAATACATTGTCAATTTTACCGCCGAAAAAACGAAAATTTTCAGATGAAAAATTGGGATATTTTTCTTATTATCCCCCGCCGAAGGCGGAGGGATATAGTTTTGGCGTTGTCCGTCCGTCCGTCCGTCCGTCCGTCCGTCCTTCCGTCCGTCCGTCACACTTTTTTGTCCGGAACCGTTTCTCAGCAACTATTGCATGGAATTAAATGAAACTTGAAATAAATATGTATTATTATGCTGTGGTGATGCACGCGCAATTTTTTTTGGGATTGACTTTTTACATCCAGAGTTATGGCCCCTTGAATGATTGAAATTCTGGATTTTTCGTCGTCTCACTTTGTCCGGAACCGTTTCTCAGCAACTATTGTATGGAATTAAATGAAAATTGAAATAAATATGTATTATTATGCTGCAGTGATGCACGCGCAATTTTTTTTCGGATTGACTTTTTACATCCAGAGTTATGGCCCCTTAAATGATTGAAATTCTGGATTTTTTCGTCATCTCACTTTGTCCGGAACTGTTTCTCAGCAACTATTGCATGGAATTAAATGAAACGTGAAATAAATATGTATTATTATGCTGCGGTGATGCACGCGCAATTTTTTTCTGGATTGACTTTTTACATCCAGAGTTATGGCCCCTTAAATGATCGAAATTCTGGATTTTTCGTCGTCTCACTTTGTCCGGAACCGTTTCTCAGCAACTATTGCATGGTATTAAATGAAACTTGAAATAAATATGTATTATTATGCTGTGGTGATGCACGCGCATTTTATTTTCCGGATTTACTTTTTACATCCAGAGTTATGGCCCCTTAAATGATTGTAATCGTGGATTTTTCGTCGTCTCACTTTTTTGTCGGGAACTGTGTCTCAGCAACTATTGCATGGAATTATATGAAACTTGAAATAAATATGTATTATTATGCTGTGGTGATGCACGCACAAATTTTTTTCGGATTGACTATTTACACCCAGAGTTATGGCCCCTTAAATGATTAAAATTCTGGATTTTTCGTCGTCTCACTTTGTCTGGAACCGCTTCTCAGCAACTATTGCATGGAATAAAATGAAACTTGAAATAAATATGTATTATTATGCTGCCGTGATGCACGCGCAATTTTTTTTTCGGATTTACCTGGATTGACTTTTTTATCCAGAGTTATTTCCCCTTAAATGATTGAAATTGAGGAATTTTGTCTATTCGGTGATTATATCGGGTTTTTTAATATTCGCGAATTTTATTTTGGTATCCTTGAAACCACATAAAAGGTAAATAAACCTCAACTTTGACAGACAAGTTAATCTCTACTGATAATTAGGTCAGTAGGTCAGGGTACAGCCTCTCATCCAGGGAGTAAATGTTCAGCGGGGCCCTTCCTCATTGTCTCTAGTTTGCTTCTTAGAACCATCCTCAATTTTGGCCAGATATATTTTCTTGCCATTCTACACGAAAAACCCATTCGGCGGGGGATATCAATTCAACGAATTTGCTTATTTCTACTCAAAATATAGATTGTGGGTAGTCGAACCACAAACTATATTTTAGAGCAGAAATAAGAAAAAATAAGGTTTACCCCTGTAAACCCCAGTTTTACTATATAACAGTGGGGTTCAAGGGGGTCAAAATAATATAGGCGTGTTTTCATGATGTAAAGTCAAGTTCGAAACAGCCATGGTAAACGAGCCGTCTGCGACCGAGACATTGAAGTATCACTGTATAATTCCAATCCTCCATCGCAATGTACATTTCGAGCGATTTGATTGGTTGAAATAGAATTTTACACTTCGATAAATTCCATGAGCACGAATCCCAGATCTGTTGCTCACTGCGAGAGGTAGAAATTAAGCGTGACGTCAAAAAGCACGTTTAGAACCCGCGCGTTACATCATTGTATATGAATGGACGCCAACAGTGTTCAATTAGAAGATGAGAAACTACTGAAAAGGTAAATGAACGGAATATAAAAAAGCACGAAGGGCTTTATGAAAAGTTTGAGAGTGATTCGCCGTAGTTTACACATCGATAAAATCCACAATCAAAGCACTGAAAGTACTGGTCGGTCAACTGTCTCTGAGTGTAGGCTGAGAAAATAGTCCTGAACACCTTAAATTCCAGTATTTTAAGTCTAGGCCTGTTCAGACGCCGCGTTATGTGGCGTTGTGTGACATCTGTTTAATCAAGGTTCGCCAATGCACCAGTCAGGAGTCCAGTCCAAGGTCTTGTTGTTGCACTGGTAGAATTTTTTATTTAACTTTTGTTTTCTATGCATTTATTTATAAACTTTCTTGACCTAGCCCATTTTTTTTCAGCTTCAAACTGTCCCATCAATACATGAATACAAACATGCGCGCTGAAATGTTCAAAATTTATCTGATAAATATGATTCGAGCGAAACTGTGCAGAAAAAAACACCTGAAAACAAGCCGGACTACGTTTTTTCGCGGACACTTATTTCAGAGGAATTGAGCCAAAGCCGGAACAAGGATAGAAAAATCGTGTGACATCTAAGAATGACATGTAGAATCGCATTATTAGATTTCGTAAAGCGCTATTGATAAATCCACTGACGTTTCATCGATGAAAATAGTACAGGACTATTAATAACCGTAATCTTGGTTTCCCAAAAGTGGTCACGTGAACAACAGCACAAATGCAGTTCTATCATTTATAACTTTGGGTCGACTGGCCAACCTTTACCAGTCGACCCAAAAATGATAATTCTTCCTTATAATTCCAATCTTGTCATCGAAATGGTAAAACTGCTAAGTGTTAGGAATTCTTTCAAAAGCACAAGAACGAACGCACCAACGGCCATGGTGGAATAACTAATCAGCTAGAAGCAGCCATCTTTTAAAGAAACGTAAGCCAAGAAAACGCCATGTCTTTAAATTCCGTCTGATCAGAATCTACACTGTTCGGCATTCATTTTGTGAAGTGCTGGAATAAATTACATCAAGCAATCTAATTAGTTTAAAGTAAGACATGGGCGTGTTTAAATAAACCATTCAGCGGAACCGACCGCAAACCGATAAATTAGTTGTACGGCAATGAGTTCAAAAACACTCTAGATAGCACGAGCGTTTCATTGAAGCCGAACAAAACTCACGACGCTGTTGAGCTCACACTTGGTTCTAATGGTGACTGCGATAGGCCCTGCGGCAATAACACCTACAATAGGTACATTATATGCTCTGGCGTCAGATTGTTGTTGAGGTCTTCAGAAGCCATCTGATCACGGCGATTCTTAAAAGCTCACAGAACATACCATTATAGAACACGGAAAAGATATACTTTAATCATTCCCATTTTTCGCCTAACGTGGCACTACGAGAAGAAAATCAGTTCACTACACACACTAGCCGTCTCAAGTCACCAATAGAAAGTGACACAGAGGCACACACAAAAACAGATGTAACATGAACTAACGACACAAAGCCAAATAACAGTTAAGACACTGCGAAACAACGACCGCCTTGGGACGGCCAGCAGTAAAACTCCCGGTGGGGTGTGTGTGTATGTGTGTGTGTGGGGGGGGGGGCCTCAACACCGGAGTTTATGAAATTTCAACCCTCGCCCTCAGTTCCAGTACAGAATCAAGCAAAACTGAAAACTATCGAGTGGGCGAGCTTTTCTGTGCCAGAATAGCGAATTTGGCTTCATCAGTGACCCTAAAATATTTTTAAAATTCCATAGTGGAACCAATGATCCAAATGGACTAAAATTATTAATTACAGTAAGCCTTGGTGGTTCGAATGACCTGGTATAGAAGATTTTTTCATTGTCCTAAACGTGTTTAAGCCATTGAAATTCGATTTTATTAATTGATTATCCTATATTACACAAGGTCAACCAATATTCAAAAATCATAAATCATGTTTTTAATTGCGTCAATTAATAAAATTGTAATTAATCAAGTAATTTCGTATTGGCCCAGTTACAGGTCCTCGGTCAGCTATATTGGCCTCGGCCTTCGGCCTCGTGCCAATACAGCAGACCTAGGACCTGTAACTGGGCCAATACGAAATTATTTGATTAATAACATTATAGTATAAATGTTTCTTAATTTCAGGGTACCGGTCAGCCTTTACTGTGTCAGGACATCCCGCAGCAGGAAGTACCACTGACACTATTAGATTCGGCGATGTTAAATCTACATTCGGGGGACATTACAATGTGGCGACGGGTAAATTCATATGCGTTTACAGCGGAATATATTTCTTCACATTGAACATTGAAAAACAAGGTTCTGCCAGCCTGGCGCACTGCTACATCAGAAAGAATGGTTCACGACTCGTAATCGCTGAGTCAATGCCAGGCGGTTCTAATACTTTTGGTCGACCTGAAGGAAGCGCCAGTGTTGTAACACATCTGAACGCAGGAGACAACGTTGACCTTGGTGGCTGCTCTGCCCCTAATACAATAGATTCATACAGTACTTTTACTGGGTTCTTACTGCAATCAGACTAAAACATATTGTAAGCCCCCGCCTATAGGGGCTTGAAGAAATATATGGGCTGCATGATGCTTCCACGCAGAGCTGAATCTGGCCTGCACACTAGTACTGGTAAACCGCTTAGAGGATCTAAGCCTGTCCAGGAACCGCGGTGCGAGGCGGACCGTCCATGCTAATAATCCCTATTGGTTTCATTGGGGAAAGGGCTTGAGATGTCATTTCATCTCAATGTCGGGTAAAAGTCCAACAAAATTGGAAGCAACGTCTCCAAAATGACCTTTACAGTGTTGACGGGGACGTTAAACCTCAAATCAAACAAACAAAACATATTGTAATCAAAACTAGAAAAAAAGAGAGAATTTATCACCACTGGCGTGAAATGATATCTGTATATTCTACGAATTTTGATACAAGTATCGGACTTCGGGGTACTTACAACATCCGAGGACAAGCTGGCATTTTTAAGGCGAATTGGAATGCCTTTAGAGGAGGCAACTCCTGCAGAAGTATTTTGTCTCCCATGTCAATAGGTGTCAACTATTAAGTGAGAGACTTTGCTCCTGAGGAGCAAATTCATTTCTTTGAGAGTAGACCCCTTTTTCCGTTGGCCAGAGTTTATAGAAAAGCGAACAGGAAGTCACGAAAGTTGGCTCCCTTTGCAAAATGGCGGAAAAAATATGCCAGGTGTTCTCATTACCCTTAAAAAGAATCTCTGTACCTTGTAACAACTGGAAAGACCGGTTGATATGTTCATTGAGCATTGCAATGTTGTGACGGGCACTTATATGGATTGTAACAGATTTTATATGAAATTGTAAACTGAATTATTGCGATTGACCAATACTTCTTAACTTAGCGATACAGCTTTATAACCGAATGTTCAATGCTTTACATAAAGTTATAGAGAATTTCAGTGGTCAGTGAGCTACCTGTTTCGTATTGCAGGACGATAACGACTGTCGGATCTGTGTCCTGTGACACTTAAAAGATTTTGATAGCTCTAAATTATGACGTTAATGCTTAAAGCGCGTTTATCACTTGTTTAACTACTCTGACCTGTATGCACTCTCCATATTTCGTTCTGTGAGCAGTACAACATTTTATAAGCACACGTAAGCCGTGTTTGTTCAAGCATTCTTCTCTTCCAAACAGAATTTTTTGGCTCGGCATCATTGTGTGTTACGGAACTAGTAAACTGATAAACATTTACGAAGTCGCCGATATCTGAATTTCGGCGATTATTTTTATCCATTATTTTGCTTTCGCACATTATTGTACTAGCTCTATATATAAATCCGGTTAGATCTTGATATCAGTGAATCCTTATGAAATGCAAATATAGTGAGTGCTTTTAAATTATTACAACCGAAATGCAATTAACTTTATTGGTATTTGAACACCTTGCGGTATGCCACCGTGGCCTAGCAGCCTGACAAAATTGGCTTAGTTTTGTTTGTTTGATTTGAGGTTTAACGTCCCCGTCAACACTGTAAAGGTCATTTTGGATACGTTGCTTCCAAATTGTAGGACTTTCACCCGACATTGAGATGAAATGACATCTCAAGCCCTGCCGCTCAATGAACCAATAGGGTTTATAAGCATGGACGGACCGACCCGTGCCGCATTGCCTGGGCAGGCTTAGATCCTCTAAGAGGTTTACCAGTACTCGTGTGCGGGTCGGTTTCAGCTCTGCATGGAAGCATCATGCAGCCCATTTATTTCTTCAAGTCCCGATTGGATCCAAATATAAATTGAAAATAATATTAGTGATAGGATACGCCGCCCCGAGAAAACTATGCAGAATCCCTATTCGAACTAAATGGTAGCGTAATGTATTATATTTTCATTTCTTTGGTATCACTAAGTACAGTGCAGTGTTGTTAACTGTGAAACTCTTATGGCGCTCAAAGACGCAATACAGGCGTAAACAGTCTTATTTAAACGGAAGTAAGGGTGAAGATTGCGACCGCATAAATTCGATGTTTCTTTCCCTTTAATGCCTCTGATGGGAGCTGTGGGTTAATTGTATAGATTCCTGATCATTACTTTCACTTCTATTTCAAACTATAGCAGCTTATGAAAACATTATTTAAGAAATAAATCAGCTCTAACTGTGATTTGTTGAGTAATAAATCACAGTTTGGAGGTCAGTTGTAAAGTAGACAAATCACAAGCGCGTAGCGCGCGTGATTTGTCTACTTACAACTGACCGACAAACTGTGATTTATTACACAACAAATCACTGGCTAGAGCTGATCTATTTCGATTCTAACACGCTGAAAATCGGCAATAATGTTGTTGTTTCCTTCAAAATCTCACAACTTTTCGCCATTGATAGAAGAAATCCTGCTAAAATTATCGACTGAAACACATGCATTTATATCCTTTTCTAACGTTTTCGATGCGAAAAAATGACGTTACACCGTCTAACGTCAAGTAAATCGACTAGGGACGTCATAAATTTGCAGTTTTAATGACGTCACACGTCACGCTCTTCCGAGCTGTGATTTGTTGCAGAATAAAACACAGTTATTTTGCATTGCCTATATCGGCGCGCTGTGTTAGAATATAACACATCCGTGTAATATAGTACACTCTTTCATTTATCATATGACGTCGTCGATAAGCAGTGGATAACGTCGTGTAATAAATATCGTATGACCACACGTGTAATAACACTTTTGCGAGATTAAGTAACGTCATGACGACGTCCATGTCCACCAAGCAATTTTTGTGGAAAATATTGTCAAATTCAAAGGTGATAAAATCCAATTACACTCGTGGTCATATGATAAACAGAATCTTACATTCGTGATCATTTCATATGAAATTTATGAAACTCGCCGAAGGCTCGTTTCATAAATTTCACATGAAATGACCACTCGTGTAAGATCCTCTATTTCTCAAAAACGTTTATTTATTAGTGATATTTTTTCTTATTGTATACTTCAAACAGGTTATTGGTGCTCGTTATAACCGCTTCATTGAGGCAGTTCTAACGAGTACAACAGCCTATGTCTTGGAGCAAAAATAAGGAAAAAGATGTATGCTCCTGTAAAACCCAGTTTTCATTATACAAAGTGGGGTTTACAGGGGTGTTTTATAACACGGACTTGTTAGTCTGATGCTGAGATAGAACATCCCAGTAGCTGCTCAGACGTACAGTAAAATTCCTATATTAAGACCACCTTTGGAACGATTCAAAAGTGGTCTTTAAGACCAATTCAAAAGTGGTCTTTAAGACCACTTTTGAACAGTCCCAAAGGTGGTCCATGACCAGAGGACACTGTATGCAGAAAACACAACGAACGAATAGCTGCAACCTACTAAATAAGCCTTTTGAAGCAGAATTAGTCTTAATTTTAGGTGGTGTTAATAGTGGAATTTTACTGTATTTGATTACGATACATTCTATCCACAGTCAAGAGTTAACAGACCACCTAAATGATGTCCACCTTAGATGTGTCTGAAAAGCTTACTTGGCTATTATTGTCTACGCCCATGGGCGTAGACATTATAGAGATTGAGTTTAACACGGAAGTACAGCCATTAGTTACCCACAATGCAGGTTGACCTTTCCATTCTTATGTTCAACACAACAAGTATAAGCTTTCACAAGAAGAAAAAAGCAGCCCATAACACGTGTAAGCTTTCACACAAAAAGAGGCCGGCGGGCAGAACTCTGGCACAGAATTGCTATTACACTTGTACAAGCCTATATTTGCTGTCATATTGTACAGGCTAATACAAAAAATATACATCTACAAACTCTCGATCACGACGGACCACTGCTTATCCTATAAGCAACTCAGCAGCCTTCGTTTTTGGTGAGCTGAAAAAAACTTACCTCGCCGTTAGCAAACTTTTAGGTTTAATCTTCAATTAGTCGTCTATAAAGTCTAACTTCCCCAACAGTTTTCAAGCATTCAGTTGGAAAGATGTCACAAGCATACATGTGCCTTTTTAAAGATGAAAAGTCCTTTTTCACAATAGTACAGCATTTTTAGACATTATACATCAGTCGGCAGGATGGCAATTAGAATATTGATTGCCAAAGACAGTTAATTATATAAAACACATTTCTGGGATTCACATTTAATATGTGCTAAGCGTAGACCTAGCTTTTTGTAAAAGCTATACTTGTATACCCAGTTGTCGCTTCCGTTTTCGGCCATCCCAGATTAAATGTTTGCTGGCAACTCGCCCCCGCCCATCGGGGCCGTTGGAGAAATAGACTGGGCTGCATGATGCTACCACGCAGAGTTACATCTGACCATACATGATTGATGGTAAACCGCTTAGAAGGACTAAGCCTGCCCAGGCAAAGCGGTGTGATTCAGATCGCCCAAAGCTTATAAGCCTTATTATGGTTTCATTGGGCAGCATGGCTTGAGATGCCATTGTATCTCAGTGTCGGGTAAAAGTCCCACAAAATTGGAAGCAGCGTCTCCAAAATGACCTAAACAGTGTTGACGGGGACGTTAAACCCAAATTCAAACACACAAATCAAGAATTAAAACTAAGCAATAATTTGTGATGTAAAACGAACACGACAGCCTCCGCGACATGAAAAAACTTACGTCAAGGCTAGTCTTTCAAGAACATGGGCAATGCAGATAACTGGGGAAAGCGGGAATTTCTCCAAAGGGAAATAAGGTTTTTGGAAATGACAAGAATAAGCCACCATCCGATAGTGGTGTGGTTGTGAGATACCGTCCTGTTTCTGTTCGCCCGTACATCTCATCACAAAAGCACACCTATATAATTACTGATGACCCCCTTGAACCCCAGTTTCATATAGTAAAACTGGGGTTTACAGGGATAAACCTTATTTTTCTTATTTCTGCTCTAAAACATAAATTGTGGATACCCGTTAGAACCGAGTACCAACAATCTATGTTTCGAGCAGAATATTTTATCTCATCACAAAAGCACACCTATAAAATATCGCAATTTTTCAATCTTAAAATTTGCGTTTTTTTTTTTTTTTTTCAAAGGTAAAATTTACACTATATTTGTATAGGCGTGTTTTCGTAATGTGTTCGTTTTGTGCTCTCTGTACGTATTAGCAGATTTGCTTTCGGTGGTCTGATTCCCAGCTTAAATACATTTATTCTTGTACCAGTAGGACACACCGTGTGTTCATAATTGTTTAATTGCCCCCTGAGATATACTGTCTATAGCAGATCAAAGATTGCCCTTAATAGGGTAATTAGTAGCTCCTGTTGAATCCCTGACTGAGGCACTTAAGGGGAAAATCAATAATGTACACACTAGTCAACAGTTAGTAAACTATTGATTTATCCAAATATGGCCCCTTACCTGTTGAGGACAGAGGAGATCTCTTCAGTCAGCACTGAGAGCTACATCATATTATGTAATGAAACGATAGTCCTCAAAAATCAAGGATAAATGCCTTTAACATGAAGTGTGGCTTGGTCTTGGTAGGCTGGGGCCAAAAACTGATAAGGATTATAGGATATAAGTGACTATAATAAACAGCCGCTGTCTATATCTTTATCAAACAAATACCTTCCAAAATTTGAGATAAATTATGTTTCAAAACAATGTTGTTTTTCTGTGTGTGTGTGTGTGTGGTTTTTTTTTATTTATTTTATTTTGTTAGCATTTAAAACGAAAAAATTTTTTGCGTGTTAGAAAACAAAATGGCATATTTGACTGAAAACAGATAAGCAAGTTCTTGAAATGTTTTTATCCGAGTGTGAATTGAGGCTAGGAAGAAATATAATGTCTGTTTCCATATTTTCAGCTGAACACAATAACCTCTCTGTGACATGATTCGTTATAAAAGAGTTGGGGATAACATAGTTCTAACGCACATCCCAAACATTTATAGATAATTGAAATTACCAAAAATGTTTATTTTTAATATAATATATACATTTTTGTTTCGATGGTTGTTTATCTTACATATGCCTTGGACTCCTATAACCGTATTACAGAGATTTTGTCGTGTCCACAAAATTATTATTATTTATATTATTATTATTATTATTATTATTATTATTATTATTATTATATTTATATTCAGAACAAACTGATACAATTATCCTGGAGTGAAATGATCCATAACATATGAATATTTCGAATTAAAACCACAAGTGTCCCATTTACTGCACATTGTGAGTGTTAGGGTATCATTCTCATTCTTTCTGAAAAACGCAGTTTGTTAGTAGGTCTCTCTGTGTTCCCCTGTTGTACCACATAAAGTGGTTTTGTTGTCTGTCTCGAGCTATAGCGGAAGATTTTGTTTCCTCATACAACGGATCAGATGATAAGGAAATGATTTTTTTTTTTTTTAAAAGGATTTTACGTCTTGTGTTGTGTGTTCTCTTAGGCTGAAGACAGTCTGACGGCCATCATGTTTGTCTGTATTTCTTTGCTATTTTTAGCACACTTGAGCAAAGCTCAGGGTGAGCTATGGTTATCACCCTGTGCCCGTCATCCGTCGTCAATAATTAGTTTGTTAACATTCTAGAGGTCACAGTTTTGACCCAATCTTAATGAAACTTGCTCAGAAGAAATCTAGGCCAAATACGATAATGGGTAAGTTGGGGTCAAAACCTACGGCACCAGGTCAAATCAAAGGAAAACATTTTTAACAATCTAGAGACCACATTTTCGCCCCAACCATCATCAAATTTGCTCAGAATGATCATCTTAACAATATCTAAATCAAATTGGAATATGGGTCATTTGGGGTCAAAAAGTAGATCACTAGGTCATATAGAAACACCTTGTTAACACTCTAGAGGCCGCAATTTTAGTCCAATCATCATTAAGTATGCTCATAATGATCATATAGACAATATCTAGGTCAAGTTTGAATATGGGTCATGTTGGGTCTAAAAGTAGGTCAGAAGGTCAAATCATAGAAAAAAAACATGTTAACATTCTAGAGGCCACAGTTTTGGTCCAATCATCGTCAAACTTGCTCAGAATGATCATCATGACAATATCTTGGTGAGGTTCAAATGTGGGTCATGTCGGATCAAAAAGTATGTCGGTAGATCAAATCATAGAAAAAACTTGTTAACACCCTAGAGGCCACAATTTTTGGTTCAGTCATTATTAAACTTGCTCAGAATGATCAACATGACAATATCACGGTCCAGTTCGTATATGGGTCATGTTGTATCAAAAAGTAGATCAGTAGGTCAACTCGTAGAAACCCTGTATGCTCATCATATAAATATCTAGGTCAAGTTCAAATATGGGTCATGTCAGATCAAAATGTAGATCAGTAGGTCATCTCATAGAGAACCCTTGTCAAAACTCTAGAGGCCACAGTTTTGGTCCAATCATCATCAAACTTGTTCAGAATAATCATCTCGAAATTATCTATGTCAAGTTCGAATCGGGGTCATGTTTTGTCAAAATGTAGGTCAGTAGGCCAAACCATAGAAAAACCTTGTTAACACTCTATAGGCCATAGTTTTAGTCCAATCATCACCCAACTTGCTCAGACTTGCCCTCTTGGCAATATCTTATTCAGGTGGGGGTATTTTATGAATAGAGTGGTACCTTTTTACAAAGTGATCTAACCACCACCACCCCCCGACTTGTCACCATGAGTCATTGTTAGTTAGACTGAGTCCGTTCATCTCCGTCTGGTGCTCTAGGACCTGACCCTCTATGTCTACAAGATGTCCAGATAGTGACATACAAGTCAACTCTGTATTATCAACGGAATGGATCCCACCCCCTTGTCACCGTGAGTCATTGTTAGTTATTTAACTGAGCCCGTACATCTCCGTCTGGTGCACTAGGATCTGACCCTCAAATGTTCACAAGCTGCCCAGATAGTTACATACATGTCAGCTCTGTATTATCAAAGGAAACTTTTGAAAGACTTCTTCCTAAAAAAAAAAAGAAACAAAAAAATGAAGAAATGTTTGATGAGTGACCCTCTGACAATTTTCCACTGCATATGATAGCCACATCAAAAATAAATATATAACCCTTAAAATTACTAAGGTACCCAAATAGCTATATTGATTTTAAAATAATTTCACAGAAATGTTCCTTGAGTCACTGTCAGCCAAAATTGGTCAAACCCTCCACGCCACCTTATATTACCTACCATGATGATCAGGTGAGCAATTCAGGACCATCATGGCCCTCTTTTTTATGTTTCACCTAAAACACAAGGTGAGGATAAGCAATGTCTACATGAACTATCATCCATACCTGGAGAAATCAGGGTTTCATAATGTCCCGTTTCAGCCTCTTACTCTGGTGTTTTTCGAACACACTGCAAATCTACATATTCTGGGTTAAAGTCCCAATCGCAATGAAGAAAGTAAGCCCATTTGGCGAGCTTGGGGTATTCCCTATATGCTTTTAGCGGCCGGTTATCTTACAGGCTGTATGCCATTCAAAGTAAGCCTTCATAGCACGAATTTGCTCATTTGTCAACCACATTAGTCCTAATTGACTGTCAAAGCCATGGTTGAAGAACACGCTTTGCTAACACTGAACAACAAGATTGTTGCATTTAGAAAGGAACAAAAGGTATTTTGTTGTTTAGAAACAAGTTTATTGTTATCAAAGCACAGACAGGTAAGTTTCAGTGCCGTGCCAATTAGATTTAAGTAACAAAAGGCTGACCCTTTTTCTATGAAAGGGGATAAAATAAGGTCATGTCAATATTGTTTGTTTGTAGTAATGTTCACTATGAATTAACTAATTTTCAAACACTTTCTGTGACCAAAAACAAACAGGTGATTATGTCGTGCATGATAAAAGCATTATAAAGTATTAAATTAAACAAGAGGGCCATGATGGCTCTGGATCGCTCACCTGATCCATAGTGTAACAAGTGGGCCCCAGAGAGGGCCATTATGGCCCCAGGGCTTTAATGTGCATAATGTTGAGGGAGGTCTTAAAGGTGAAGCTTCATACCAAACATCAACAAAGGCTATAATTTGAACAATCTTGGCAAAGGTCCACTAGATGAAGCTACACATCAAATATCAAAGACCTGGGCCTTGCGGTTTCAGAGAAGAAGATTTTTTTTAAAGATATTCCCTACATAAGCCTATGCAAAACCAAATGGCCCCGGTGCTATATAAATCTATGTAAAACCAAAGGGCCCCGGGGAGGGGGCATTTGTGGCCCCAGGGCTATAATTTGAACAATCTTGGTAGAGGTCCACTAGATAAAGCTCCTTACTAAATATCAAAGGCCTTGACCTTGCAGTTTCAGAGAAGATTTTTAAAGATTTCCCTATATAAGTCTATGTAAAACCAAAGGGCCCCGGAGCGGGGACATTTTTGGTATCAGAGCTATAATTTGAATAATCTTGACAGAGGTCCACTAGATGCAGCTTCATACCAAATATCAAAGACCCAGGCCTTGTGGTTTCTGAGAAGAAGATTTTTAAAGATTTTCCCTATATTAGTCTATGTAAAACCATAGGGCCCCAGAGCGGGGGCATTTTTGGCCCCAGGGCTATAATTTGAACAATCTTGGTAGAGGTCCATTAGTTGAAGCTTCATACCAAATATCAAAGTCCTGGGCCTTGTGGTTTCAGAGAAGAAGATTTTTAAAGATTATCCCTATATAAGCCTATGTAAAACCCCGGAGCGGGGGGCATTTTTGGCCCAAGGGCTATAATTTGAACAATCTTGGTAGGGGTGCACTAGATGAAGCTTTATACCAAACAGCAAATTTTGGGCCTTGCGTTTCAGAGAAGAAGATTTTTAAAGATTTTCCCTATGTAAAACCAAAGGGCCCGGGGGCGGGGGCATTTTTTGCCCCAGCACTATAATTTGAACAATCTTGGTAGGGGGTCCACTTGATGAAGCTTCATACCAAATATCAAAGTCCTGGGCCTTGCGGTTTCAGAGAAGAAGATTTTTAAAGATTTTCCCTATATTAGCCTATGTAAAATCAAAGGGCCCAGGGGCGGGGCATTCTTGGCCCAAGCACTATAATTTGAATAATCTTATTAGGGGTCCTTTAGGTGAAGCTTCATACCAAATATAAAAGACCTAGGCCTTGTGGTTTCAGAGAAGAAGATTTTTAAAGATTTTCCCTATTAAGTTTATGTAAAACCAAAGGGCCCCTGGGTGGGGGCATTTTTGGCCCAAGGGCTATAATTTGACATTCTTGGTAGAGGTCCATTAGATGAAGCTTCATTCTAAATATCATAGTCCTGGGCCTTGCAGTTTCAGAGAAGAAGATTTTTAAAGATTTTCCCTATATAAGCCCATGTAAAACCAAAGGGCCCCGGAGCGGGGGCATATTTGACTCCAGCACTATAATTTGAACAATCTTGGTAGGGGTCCCCTAGATGAAGCTCCATACCAAATATCAAAGACCTGGGCCTATCGGTTTCAGAGAAGAAGATTTTAAAGCTCTTCCCTATATAGGCCCATGTAAAACCAAAGGGCCCTGGAGCGGGGGCATTTTTGGCCCCAGCACTATAATTTGAACAATCTTGGTCGTGGTCCACTAGATGAAGCTTCATACCAAATATCAAAGACCTGGGCCTTGTGGTTTCAGAGAAGACGATTTTTAAAGATTTTCCCTATATAAGCCTATGTAAAACCAAAGGGCCCCGGAGCGGGGGCATTTTTGGCCCCAGCACTATAATTTGAACAATCTTGGTAGAAGTCCACTAGATGAAGCTTCAAACCAAATAGCAAAGACCTGGGCCTTGCAGTTTTAGAGAAGAAGATTTTTAAAGATTTTCCCTAAATAAGCCCATTTAAAACCAAAGGGCCCCGGAGTGGGGGGGATGGGAGGAAGAAGGACCATGGCCTTGTGGGATGAAGCTTCATACCAAATATCAAAGACATGGGCCTTACGGTTTCAGGGAAGAAAATTTTTAAAGATTTTCCCTATATAAGCCCATGTAAAACCAAAGGGCCCCGGAGCGGGGGCATATTTGACCCCAGCACTATAATTTGAACAATCTTGGTAGGGGTCCCCTAGATGAAGCTCCATACCAAATATCAAAGACCTGGGCCTTACGGTTTCAGAGAAGAAGATTTTTAAAGCTCTTCCCTATATAAGCCCATGTAAAACCAAAGGGCCCTGGAGCGGGGGCATTTTTGGCCCCAGCACTATAATTCGAACAATCTTGGTAGGGGTCCACTAGATGAAGCTTCATACCAAATATCAAAGACCTGGGCCTTGCGGTTTCAGAGAAGAAGATTTTTAAAGATTTACCCTATATAAGCCCATGTAAAACCAAAGGGCCCCGGAGCGGGGGCATTTTTGGCCCCAGCACTATAATTTGAAAAATCTTGGTAGGGGTCCACTAGATGAAGCTTCATACCAAATATCAAAGACCTGGGCCTTACGGTTTCAGAGAAGAAGATTTTTAAAGATTTTCCCTATATAAGCCCATGTAAAACCAAAGGGCCCCGGAGCGGGGGCATTTTTGGCCCCAGCACTATAATTTGAACAATCTTGGTAGGGGTCCACCAGATGAAGCTTCATACCAAATATCAAAGACCTGGGCCTTGTGGTTTCAGAGAAGAAGATTTTTTAAGTTTTTGGTGAAAAAAATCTCTTTTTGGCTCCTATGACCTAGATGTGCAATGGACCGGAACCATATGATCAACTTTGAAAGGGGACCACCTATGGAGCATTCCTGTGAAGTTTGGTCAAAATCCGATCAGTGGTTTAGGAGGAGATATCGTTTAAAGAATTGTTTACGGACGGACGGACGGACGGACGGACGCACGACGAACGACGGACGAAAAGTGATCCCAAAAGCTCACCTCGTCACAACGTGACGGTGAGCTAAAAAAAGAACAAAAACATTGAAACTATTTTGTATTAGTTATGTACAATTTGGGTTGAACTGTTGAAAGTATTTTTTGTGTTACTGACCATAAGTTGGATACACATCCTCCTGGTACTCCTTCTTCAGCGCAAAAATGTGGTTTCAAACTAGAATTGATTGGGAAAACAGTTTTGTAAGACGCGCCGCAGTTGGCGACAGGTTCAACGTTTAAAAATAAAGGTTCCTTTTAAAAGGAAAGGCTTGCCTGGTTTTAAGGGCACTGTTCCTGGTGTAAATGTAGCCATATTGCCGCCACATTGATGTACGAGTTGATGTAGATGAAAGTACTGGTGAGGAAGCAAGTTGCACTGTTCTTGTTAATGGGACATAGACTTTTGATGCAGTGTACTCAAAGGCAATATATGGTTTATCTACACATTGGAATGGACAAACCCAGGAGGTGTCAATTTTCTATGTGACACTACCCTGACATTTATTGGAAGAAATATTTCAATGTTAAGGTAACTGAGGCATTGACATGTGACCCAATGATCACATTCTCACTTTTGACCAACTATGATAGTAAGGGATCATTGTGATGACCCTGTTTTATTGAAATTTGCTCAGCAGTATCTGAATAGTAGTTGGAAGAAGACATTGTTAACAGACAGACAAGAGGAATAATGGACTTATGGAGCACGGACGATATGCGATTTGGCAAGTAGAAATGGACAAACAAAACAAAATAAATGACCCTAACAGATTTATGAGAGACAATAATGTGGTAGAACACACATACATACTGTTTGTTTTGCTAGGTTTTACGCCCGTTCAACAATCTTTCGGTCATATACAGGCGGGTAGTTTCCCAACCATCGTTCCTGGAAAGTACCAGTACTAGACTCCGATCCTCCGACACAAACTACCAAATGTTCTCAAATAAACGATCATGGCCGGTAGCTGGGCTCGAACCCATGATCCTCCAGTGATTACAAGTCAGCGACCTTAATCACTGGACCACGGCGGCGGTCTTCCATACATACTGAGTATACATTCATGCCATGTGGCCAGAAAACATGTCATTCTAAGGTGACGACACAAATATACATACAAGAGAGTATAAGACGAAGGAGGAAGACATTAAATGTTAACATCTTTTATTAGCAAAGTATAAAAATATTATAAACAAGAGACAACCAAAGTAAACAATGTTACAAATGTTAATAGTTTTTATCTGAAAGTCTAAAAAGAAATAAACAGTATAAAGCTATTTAAGGTGAATCTTAATCTTGATAAAAATGGACCAATTGACTGTCAGTACACCGTAAACTTTGTTCATTTATTGGTGGCTGTACCTTCAATATAACTAGAGCTGTCAGCGAAACTGACTAGCGCCCTGGCAGCGCTATCAGAGGAGTAGGAAAATGTTGTTAAAAACTATAAAGAACAAGGAAATGAAAGAACATAGCTCAAAGAATCATTTTGAACATGATAACTCGGTTTTAGAAACCAACCTGGGTTTTGCGCACAACACATCCTCTCATGATGATTAACGTTACTGTCATGTTATTCTAAAATCAATCCAGGAATAAGAAAGATATTGATCGGACACGATAAAAAAGACGTTTTTTTTACCTTTCACCTCTAAGTATGACCTTGACCTTTGAGGTACGGACCTGGGTCTTGCACGTGACACACTGTCACATTATGGTTAATATTTCTGCTAAGTGATATTTAAATCCATCCAGGTATAAGAAAGTTATAGATTGGACACGATAAAAAAACGCTTTTATCTCTATGTATGACCTTGACGTTTAAGGTACGGCCGTGGGTCTTGCGCGAGACACTCCGTCACATTATGGTTAACATTTCTGCCAAGCAATATTTAAATCCATCCAGGAATAACAAAGTTATTGATTGGACACGACAAAGACCCTTTTTTTGACCTGTAACTTCTAAGTATGACCTTGACCTTTGAGGTACGGACCTGAGTCTTGCGCGCAACACTCCATCACATTATGGTTAACATTTCTGCCAAGTATATATTTAAATCCATCCAGGAATAAGAAAGTTATGGAGGATAAAAAAATTGTGGACGGACAGATAGACGAACGGACAGAGTGATTACTATAGAGCACCCACACTTTCAACAAAAACCATCGAGTTTTGACCTTCGAGTGAATTGTAGACTGCTACACAGATGACTTATGAATGTGGTCAGGTAAACTGTATTGACGGTAGTGCTGAGTAGACCGTGGCCAAGTGGATAAATTCCCTTCGGTGTTTAGTTAAACTTTCGCACAGAAACGATAGCTCTGTCACTAGACCATCTCTCATTAAACTGGTACCCTGCATTCTATCAAAATATGCGAACTGGTAGCAAACCACTATTCCAAGCTGTCGGCGAGACTCGGACACGCAGCGGACGAAGTTTTTTGAGCCGTAACAAATAGTACACTTTGCAACCCTTCTCTTTTGTGTTATCACTGCATTGTGACTTGCCACAGAATAATTTGAAGCTGGTTTCTATAGCTTGTACACTGTACAGCCAATGTAGTGGCTATGTAAACAAATCCTACCCCACCCACTTCTGCTGCTTTTTTTTACCATTTTCTGCTGTTTTCAAGGAAGCCCTGGCAGCACACTGCATTTGCAAGGACAATTGTCAGCATTCAGCTCTATTGTACACCTACCAAAAATGAAAGGGGGCTAGAAATTGACCCCTGCCAGCCGTTTACTTTTTTAGCAATATCCAAATGAAGTCTGACAGCTATTTTAAACAGAAAGTGTAGCGATAAATTCGTATAGCAGTAGTTTCGTATTTTCAGTTACATCCCTTGATATCCAGGTCATGTGACCATGAATTAATTCATATTTCTCCACAATGACACAAAAACAATACACTGAATTCAAGATATTGCTTTCATAATTGCCAAACAGTATTTAGACACTGAATTTGATCCCTACTCTTACTTATGAAGAAATTTCCCCATGTGCACAGGCTGGAAACTGTGTACTGCTACCTTTAAGACAAATATGACTTTTCTCAAAAGTGTCAAATTGGTAGTAATTCCACCTTATTATGATACGTTTAATTGTGGAATCAAAGAAAAACAGTAATAATTGTCATTATTAGCTCACAACACAGCTGCTAGCAGTCAATCTCAGCTGAGAGAAGCTGTGGATACCCCAGCATACAAGACACAATTACGGGCCTCTGTGGCCTATTGAATAGAGAGCCGACTCTTAATCATTAGTTCTGTCAAGGTTGTGGTGGGGAGCCTGCCTCGGGTCACACGATGTGATACACCAAGTTCTGCAACTGGAGGTCAGGGTGTTTTTCTCCGGATACTCCAGTTTTGCCACCTATGATGCAAAATCAGCTCGATATCAGTGAAATAATCTCGAAAGGGCAGTAAATCCCCCCCCCCCCCCCCGTGCAAGAAAACCAAACAAAAACAAAAAACAAGACACAATTATTTTACGCGTTGGCTTGTTTATAGTAATTTATTATAAAAAATGACTCTTTCTTGCAAACAGTGAGGGCCCTCATCATACGCACCAATTTAGGCCGACGACTGATGTGGGCGTGCACTATTTGCCAGTGCCTTAGTTTGGGATTTCCTGTTTAAACTAGGTTAACAACAGTTGGTTACCTGTAACTATTTGTTACGGCTCAAAAAACCTTGTCCGCTGCGCATCAAAGTCTCGCTGACAGCATGGAATACGGTGCTTTGCGACTAATCAACACTATTTCAGTATTACGGCTTTCCAAGCTGAAAATGAGAGAAAATTAATCATTTAAAATCTATCGTTTGTACACGAAATGCCCAAAATATTGGTCAAAATGGGTTTAATCACCTTTAATTTAAGATTGAATAAGCTTTGACAGCATCAAAATGATTAACAAACATCTAGACTAAAATTCTGATTTTGGAGTTGTCTCCCTTGCCTCAGACCCTACCTGTAGGCTTACATACAAATTTCAGTTTTATGACCCAATTTCATCAGAAACAATGGTGTTTTTGTCTAAATATTGATTCTGGTAAAGGAGTAGATAAAAAAGATTGTCCTAAATGGCACTTTGAAATTTGACATATTGGTTAATGGTAGCAAACCACTATTCCAAGCTGTCGGCGAGACTCGGACACGCAGCGGACGAAGTTTTTTGAGCCGTAACAAATAGTACACTTTGCAACCCTTCTCTTTTGTGTTATCACTGCATTGTGACTTGCCACAGAATAATTTGAAGCTGGTTTCTATAGCTTGTACACTGTACAGCCAATGTAGTGGCTATGTAAACAAATCCTACCCCACCCACTTCTGCTGCTTTTTTTTACCATTTTCTGCTGTTTTCAAGGAAGCCCTGGCAGCACACTGCATTTGCAAGGACAATTGTCAGCATTCAGCTCTATTGTACACCTACCAAAAATGAAAGGGGGCTAGAAATTGACCCCTGCCAGCCGTTTACTTTTTTAGCAATATCCAAATGAAGTCTGACAGCTATTTTAAACAGAAAGTGTAGCGATAAATTCGTATAGCAGTAGTTTCGTATTTTCAGTTACATCCCTTGATATCCAGGTCATGTGACCATGAATTAATTCATATTTCTCCACAATGACACAAAAACAATACACTGAATTCAAGATATTGCTTTCATAATTGCCAAACAGTATTTAGACACTGAATTTGATCCCTACTCTTACTAATGAAGAAATTTCCCCATGTGCACAGGCTGGAAACTGTGTACTGCTACCAAAGCTATTGAGCTATAGGGTGAGGGAACCAGAACACCGGAAAAAGCTGACTGTATCTCTGATTTTTGTTTTTAAAAAACACCTGAGGATCCAAAATAACATAGAAAGAGAAGTCTAAAACCGGAACCACTTTTCCAATCTAAATGGCTTGCAGCCGTCGCTGCAAGCCAATAATCACAGATGTGCAACTTACCAATACAAAGGTTTTGAATAAAGCGCTCGATTTTTGGCTCAGCAGCAACATAGAGTGTGACAATAATGCCATAATTCCACAGCATACACAGCTGTCATCGCCCTGCCAGAAATACGCAAAAGACGAGACTACTCAGAATGCATATGCATTTGTATCGGGAATGGGTGGTTTGGTATTGAAAATGGGCACAATCCGTCAACATCTGACAACACTACGAAGCTTTCATTCAATTCACGACTTCTCATCGTCATTATGATCATATATTGTTATTTTGTTATTGTTGTTGTTTGTAGTTTTAATGTGACGGCCCTATCAAGATTATTATAATTATTTCGAGCCGATCGTCAATCAGAGGTGGGCGACAACAGGCGGAGTACTCGGAGAAAAACCACATGACATTCTGTTGCAGAATATGGCGTCTCACTTGTGACCATGATAAAATCTTACTGTATATGTATCACTGTTTTAGTCAACTATCGTACACAAAGGGGGGCTACGCATGTAGAATGCACAGGTTTATCTGATCTCGTCCACAAAATGGCCAATTGGCTATCCAAAACAAAACATATAAGAATTTACACACACTCAAAGACAAACCATCATAAAATTTAACCGCGACGTAAGAACCGCCGTGGAAGGTCAGTGAAAAGAATCTCACCGGAGGGTTTCAATTGATTTTTACGCGGCCGCAATCCTCGCCAATACTCGCGATTGTGACAAATACTTTGTTCAGTCCACATGAAGGCCTCCTCACCCATCAGTGTAACATCTCCGAGAACAAGAGAAATTTAACAGCCACAGAGATGAAACAACGTTGAGGACTCGACCACTGAAATTCTGGAGGAAAGGAAAACCAACAGTTAGTCTCTGATGGGCCCGCCCGGAGACAGAGCAACAATTTCGGTTGGTGCCTGATGCGCTGTCTCGGGCCAATCGGAGTCCAACTGTTAACCACTGGTTCCCGTTTCATCTTGAAAAAAAAATCTGCATCACGCAAGTACAGTTCATTTGAATACCACAATCGAAAATTGTCGAGAATTTGAGGATGTATATTTTCTATAAGCCTGTAGAACTATTACAGCAAATAGGGGTTTGTACAAATGTGATAGCAATTCTCTACAAGAGCTCTGCCCTAGGGTGTGAAACCTTATACTTGTTATGGCCCCTTTGGCTTGTACAAATGTGACAACATTTCTGTGCAAGAGCTCTGCCAGTGGGTCTTTTTCTTTGTGTGTGTGTGTGTGTGTGTGTGTGTGTGTGAAAGCGTATACTTGGTATGTACCTCTTTTTTTCTTTTTGTGAAAGCGTAAACTTGTTGCATTATAACTATAAAGTTCAACCGTCTTTAACCCTACGTCTGGGGCGTAGACAACCACCTTTGATTGCCATTTTATAGTCTTTCCAAGTTGCCATTTTATAGTATTTCCAAATCATAAATAATCAGTAAGATAAGGTGATATATCTCTCACCTAAACAAATTGGATGTATTCTTCAACACTAACTCCTCTTCATTCTACCGCTTAACTATTCTATCATGTCGATAGGCATGGTGGGCGAAGCTTGCTTACCAAGTAAAGCTTACTATCCTAGGACGCATGATTACACTCTTATGGAGTCCATGTCTGTTGGTCTGAACATTTATATTTGTCATTTGTCTATGGATTAATGATATGGATTAACGCTTTGGTACTACGACCTAAACTACTTAACACTGACACCGATTCAGGATGTATGTCTACAAATAACAATGGTATTATCATATGGCATATTATACATCATTCTATTCGATTGTTTTTGGTTCTGTTGTTGGTGTTGTTGTTGTTGTTGCTGCTGCTGCTCATGATGATGATGATGATGATGATGATGATGATGAAGTCGATGATAAGGTGGAGATGATGAGTATGTAGACGATGGCAGTGACGAGGAGGAGGAGGATTTTTATAATTTTCCACTTTCTTACGTTATTGACTGTGAAGTGTGAAGCTGCTGTCTAATTCACATAGTATCTTGTAGTTGTAGGATATAAGGGAGAGAAATCATTAAATACTACGTGATTCAGTGCAAAGAAAATCACTCCCCATTATTCCATAACCCAATGGGGCGACCTTCCCTTGCAGAACTTGGACCCGGGCCAGGCTCGAACCACAGCGGTGAGAGACCTGAAGACTAACAGAGGCCCGTATGATGACAGTCTATATCTATTCAGAGAAAAACAATGGTTAGCATTGCATGTGAATTGTCTGCCAGGCACTGGATATGCATGACTTTATGAAAGTGATTGTTATGAAAATTTGCAAATGCTTGCCTATTTATGGTCTAAATAGAGGATCTTACATGAGTGTTCATGTATTATTGAATTTATTAAACGAATTGAGGAAAAGGTATAAAATGCGAGGCTTTGCCGAGCATTTTATCCTTTTTTCCTCAACGAGTTTAATAAATTCAATAATACATGGACACGAATGCAAGATTCTATTTATCATATGACATTTAAAACGCATTTTATGCACGATTGTTTCAGAAAAATGTCAATATTCTGTCATGAGTAAACGCGACGCCGTTAAGGACGTCGTACATGTAACGTTACGGGACGTATGTAGCTAATTTGCATATTTAATCCACTAGTGGATTATCGAAAATAATACATGGCGTTATTACACTCTCAGACGCGAAGTCATATGATAACGACAGATTGTGAGTGTTCGTTAGCAATGCCTGATTAGAAAGAGAGAATATGCGCTTCCTAAATGACGTTGAACTCTTTGGTGAAGTATTTACATAGAGGATCTTACATGAGTGTTCATGTATTATTGAATTTATTAAACGAGTTGAGGAAAAGGATAAAATGCGAGGCTTTGCCGAGCATTTTATCCCTTTTCCTCAACGAGTTTTATAAATTGTTGACATAGAGGATCTTACATGAGTGTTCATGTATTATTGAATTTATTAAATGAGTTGAGGAAAATGGATACAACGCGAGGCTTTGCCGAGCATTTTATCCCTTTTCCTCGACGAGTTTAATAAATTCAGTAATACATGAGCACAAATGCAAGATTCTATTTATCATATGCCATTTAAAACGCATTAATTCACGATTTTTGTGCAAAAATGTCAATTTTCCGCCATTACTAAACGCGACGTCATTAAGGACGTCGTACATGTAACGTTACGGGGCGTATCTAACTAATTTGCATATTTAATCCACTAGTGGATTATCGAATTTATTACATAACGTTATTATACTCTCAGACACGACGTCATATGATAAAGAACGTTTCAAAATCTTTAGGTTGGTATATTAGATATTCAGCCTCGCGTTTAGGCTAACTCAGGGAAGAAATTTCTTTACATCCACGTTTCTGATATCTATTCTTCTGGACTGGCAACAACAAATTAGATGTTTCCTGTACTACAAGCAACATGCATTTCTTCTTTCTTCTTTCTTTTTTTTTTTAATTTGTTAATTGTCCCCGTCAATACTAATCATGTCATTTTGGTGACGTTGCTTCCAATTTTGTGGGACATTGAGATGAGCCCTGCCGTCCAATGAGACCAATAGGGTTTATATTCATGGACGGTCCGATGCACAACTTTGACTTGAGCACAACTTTGCCTCGTCAGGCTTAGACCTTCTCAGCAATTTATCAGTACTCATTTGAGGTCGGTTTCAGATCTGCGTGGAAGCACAATGCAATCCAATCTATTTCTTCAAACCCCGATGGGTGGGGACCCCAAGTCACTTGTTACCAAGCAAATTCCTGAGGATACAGGTAATTGAGCTCCATTACAAAAATATCATGTCTTCAGTAAGACACGCATCATCCTGCTCCGCAACACAGACTAGCAAAAGCCTTTTAGTTAGAAACAGAAACTAGAGGTATGGTATCATCCATGCAGCGAACATTACGGTGGTCTCATTTTCGAATGGAAAACACACTTTCGACCACAAGAACGATTTCGTTTAACTAATTATCTTATGCCCATGGTGTGCAATTTGATCTTCCGTGTCTCGCAATGACTTAGGCAAAAAAATCCTTTTATCACGAAGAAGAATATTGTTAGTATCATCTTTGATACTGCGTAACGAAGTAATTTCTTTCATGTCAAGATTTTCACAATTCAATGTTTTCGTTTCTTACAATGATCCTAATGTAACATATGAAATTACCTTTTGCGAAGTACAGTTCATATTAGTTTCACTTTTGAATTCATCGGCGCCCATAGCTTTCTTGATTGTTTCATCCACAATACAGTATACATACTCTTGAACAAGTTTTCTTCCAGTAGTCTTACTGTCAGTTATTAGATGTTTGACATGTAATCAGCTGGATTTTCTGTTCCTGGTCTGTACATTATGATAAGCTTATACGGTTGAAGCCTCATACCCCAGCTCCGCTTAGATATACGTCAAAAGTTTTACAAGCCCATACGATAGCTAGGGCTTCACGATCGGTGTGACTGTATTTTGACTCAATGTCACTCAGTGATCTACTGACGTATGTCACTACTTTACCTTGGACTGATACACCTGCCAGACCTATTGGACTCGCATCAACAACAACTGCTGTGTCTTTCTTAGCATCAAAGTATGCGATGACGGTTTCACTCGACAGCTTTGCTTTCGTAGTTTCAAAGGCTATTTCTTGTTCTTGTGACCGATTCCATTCGTCATTCTGTCGGGTAAGTCTCCTTAATGGCTCGCATATAGATGCATAGTCTGATATGAACCTATTACAGTAACTGGTCATGCCTTAAGAACTTCTACGTTCTGATACACTTTTTGGCTTACTTTCCTCTTTGGTTGGGATTAGGTGATACTCATTGATCGCTGAAAACAACAACAAAGTACTATATTTTGTTCTTATTCAACTCCAATTTCTGTTTGTTCAGAGTGAGTCATTTCTCTTTCAGACGCTTAAATGTTCTGTCAATGTGTTTGATTTGAGGTTTAACGTCCCCGTCAACACTGTAAATGTCATTTCGGAGACGTTGCTTCCAATTTTGTGGGACTTTTACCCGACATTGAGATGAAAAGACATCTCAAGCCCTGTCGCCCAATGAAACCAAAATGGTTTATAAGCATTGACGGGCCGTCTCGCACCGCTTTGCCTGGGCAGGCTTAGATCCTCTAAGCGGTTTACCAGTACTCATTGCGGGTCGGTTTCAGCTCTGCGTGGAAGCATCATGCAGCCCATATATTTCTTCAAGCCCCGATGTGGGGGGGGGGGGGGCGCAAATGTTCTGTCAAGAGAAATATCATGTTCTTCTTCAGTTTTACCGAATACAAGAATATCATCTGAAATGATTTTAACATTATTAATGTCTTGCATCAAATGTCTAATTACCTTTCGAAAAATTTCACTCGCAGAAGATACACAAAAATTTAAACGCTTATACCTAAAGATTCCCAGGTGTGTACTGAAGCATGTGATGTATCTCGAGCCCTCTTGAAGCTCTAAATGGTGATATCCATTTCTAAGGTCCAGTTTACTGAATACCTTAGCTCCAATTAAATAATGTTGGCATAATGTGTCTTTCTCTAATAATGGCTTTGATTGGTTCACGCATATCTACAAACACACTTATTTGTTCTTGGGAATAGCAACAATAGGTGACATCCATGGTGTTGGCTCACCCTCAACTTTTCCTATATTGTCCTCATTTAGAAGCTTGTTAATCTCATTTCCTAACTTGTCTTTCAGATATGCCTTCGGGATACTTGTTAAATAGTATTGTCAAAGTGTATTTCCACTTTAGTGTATTTGATTTTTTCAATTCCTTTGAACAATTCAGTGTATTTTCCTTGTAGCTTTGTAATTTTGTTTACAACTTTGACAAATTCTAGTTCTGAGGCTGTAGGATATCCCAGTAATGCTCCATGGTTACCGATCACCACATAAAAGCTATGAGTGTCATTTTGTTGTGTGTCTCTATTGTTAACGCACAAAAACCTTAAATGTTACGTGATTGTCTTCACCCTGTGGATACTGTGGAGGTATATTCTTCGTTTGGAGCTTTAGAGATCCTATTTTATGATAATTGTTTTGTTTGTTCATCAAGAAGGTTCACAGAAGCATCTGTATCTAGAAGCATATGGCACTTGACACTGTTTATTATGATAATTGCTTGTAGTGTTTTCTTACTTATGACAACTATATTCACCATCAAAACTAGACACATTCGCTGTTGAACCTGTCTCTTCGCGTTGGTCGTACTGTATTTCTTTCATAGATTTGAGTTTATTACAACATACTTTCTTGAATTCATTAGGTTTCTTGCAAAAGATTCAACGCTTGCCTTTCGCAGGACACTGGAAATTCAACACCACAGTTTCTGCAACTTGATTTGCCTCATTGTGCTTTTTGATAGTTTTCTTATCATTAATGTGCAAGTTACCTGTTCGCGGCTGAAATTTATTTGACTTGATGGGTTTTCTAGACGCAGCATTTACAGGTTCAGTTTTTATTTCCATCGCAGAAGTATGTGTGTCAGCAATTTCTAATTTTCTACCAAGGACCAAAATATCTGCCAGCTTTGTGTCAGGTTCTCTTAATGTCCTTCTCCTTATCCTGTTAGATGTATTAAGAAAAAATTTCTTTTTCATTAACTGGAATTTGTAGTATTTAGCTAGCTTTAGGGGCTCAGTGACAAATTCGTCCCGAGTCTGATGTTCTCTTTGCTTGTACTGTCTGAACTTATAGATCTCCATCTGTTCATTTATTTTGGGCAAGAAATAATCGTCAAGCACCTTTTTGGTTGCATCAACTGTTTCCTCTGTATCCCCCTTTCGGTATCATAAATGCCATATATTCTTTACAACATAATGTAATAAGCGTGCTCGTTTCCTACCATCATTGGTGATATTTAATCAGTTAACAAGTATTAGCTTTTACAAAAACTTGAGTCTACGCTAAGTACACACTAATTTGAGTAGTACTTGGACTGGAAAGTAAAATGAAATAAACGTGTCAGTTAATACGTAAGTGTATAACAGATTACAAATAGGGATTTCCAAATGTTCTCTCCAATGTGACATAAAAACAAAGTTACCGATGTTTCACTATCAATTACAACTAATTGTACTAGTCCCGCACTACATGACCTAATCAAAGACTGTAGGTCATGAAACCACTAAACACGACATTCGTAAAGAATACAGCGATTATCCCAAATGAAAGTATATTCCGATATCGACGTCCCTGTTTTATTTTTAGAAACAATGAATGCGTCTGCTGTTTTTAACTTGAGTCATAAGTAAAATTAAAGTTTATCAGTTCGCACTTTCATGTTATATATGTATCAGTGCCGTTTACTTTCTTAAAATTGGGTAGTAAAAACATAAGTGATAAACACAGAAAAAGATGCAAATATCCAGTTATTAAATACGTATCTGATCAAAGTTTTCACTGTTTGCTTTCCTCCAAGCACGAGTAGCTAGGGCAGCGTCAAATCAACGCCGGTGCATGACGTTACACCTATGTAGATATGACCTTGCATAAACGTCGTGATGTTGTACCGACGTTGATGTCACGTTGCAGCAATGTCATGATATATAAAAAACAAAACAAAACAAAACAAAAAACACAATCATGAAACTCTTGTCAAACATAAATTTATTGTCTAACACCAACAGTTAACCAATTATGCACTTTTCTTTGAATACGGTAAGACAAGCAACTACATGTATGGCCATAAATAAAGATAAGGACCATCTCTCATTTCTCGAGCCTTAAATCTTAGGAAATCACTCCAATCGTTGTCTGCTTTGTTGTCTGTTAGTTACTTGAAAACGCTGTGGGGTAAGATCAGACTGTGCTCAAGGAACAGATGGGAGTCTCATCAGGGGCCACAGTGTCTACCTGTATGCTTAAACTGCACGAAGAAGTAGCAGACGACATATATAGACGACAGTTTTTTCTGGAAGTCTTACGGGTTAAGAATAGAGGTAATGATCCAGTACTTTCTATCAGGGCCGCACTCCAATGAGCAGTAACAGTTAAGCCGTCATTGTTCGCATATTGTTTTCATAGAGACTTTATTGACGCTTGGTTAACAAAACAGCTCATATTATAAATATTTAGACCCAGAAAACATCAGTTGTTCTTAAATATTAGCGTCTGGCATAAGACGGGTTTTCAGCAGCACAGCTACGCCGCTTGGCTACAGAGGATTTCGTTTTTAATGACAGATTCAATCAGTCATCTCTAGCTTTCCTGCGTGTTGTAAAGTAGTTCCGGCTTTCTTACGACTTTCTTCCGGCTTTGATCGCCAAAGAAATATGAGTCCGCACAAAAATGTAGTCCGGTTAGGCGCAGTTATCAAAATTGTACATCCTATAATCGCAATACAAACTTTTGATGCAGACGACTTGACGATTTTATCTTACCTTTCAGAGATTAGATTCAGCATTTCATACGAATCAGCTGCATCTTGCGAGACTGTATACCTAGATCAATGCGGCACCTGCTCAGACGTCTGCTCAGGTTTTACACTGTTTTCTAACAGTGCTGTCAATAGTTAATCCTTAAAGACCAGCCGGTCAGCTGCAGACCAGAATATTAATGGGTTTTCCGACATTCGAGGTCAAGTCTAGGTCAGTTACAACTAGGTGAATATCAGACTTTGCGAGAAAGGCTGTCCCTTTCAACCCTGGAATATGGTACAGATACCTATGCAAACAGTGTAGGTCCTGTGATATAATTCTAGGTGCCATATTTAGCAGAATGGACGAGCCCAACTTCAGTGATGGAAGAGAACACTCAAGCAAGGCAGTGAATAAATCAAAGCACTGACAACGCTCATGCCGATTTCTCTAAATGCAGGCTGGTCATGAACGAGACCTTGGACTGATCCGTTTAAACTTAACGTATGTTATTAACTGATGCAAAAAATGTAGAACAAGATCAGCACCGTGTTCTGTGGCGTTTGATCTTAGTCTACATTGTTTGCCATTTCGAACATTTTATTCAAGTGCAGATTTTACAGATAACACTTACATGTAGACTGACAAACGACCCGGCTATGTTTGGGTTGATTGTTTGGCATTCGACCCAAAGTTACTAATAAAAAGGCGATTCAGAGCTAACGTCTACGCGACTATCACTGACTTCTCAGAATAACCTTTTTCTTGCAGAAAATAGCCGCAGTGAGATCAGGGTATTCCATAAGACTGAAGAGGGTCATCCTGGAATCATAGGGTGAGCTTGGCAAACAGTGTAAACCAAGTTCGGACGCTGCAGAACGCGCTTCTTATCAAAATCTTCACTATTTGTTTGGAATTTCAGAGTTAAATTAAACAGTTTAATCTCAGCCCAGGACTTTTACCCCAGCCTACATCCCACCAACACTTTCGGTGCTTTGATTTTGAAACCAAACGATTGCTTGATTACAACACGCTTAGGCACCATGCCCTTAAGCTAAAAAGGTTAAATCAATCAACCGTGACGTATGGTTACCAGTCCGGCCACGATCCTGTGTTTTGTTTTGTTTGATTTGAGGTTTAACGTCCCCGTCAACACTGTATAGGTCATTTTGGAGATGTTGCTTCCAATTTTGTGGGACTTTTACCCGACACTGAGATCTCAAGCCCTGCCACCCAATGAAACCAATAGGGTTTATATGCATGGACGGTCCGACTCGCACCTCTTTGCCTGGGCAGGCTTAGATCCTCTAAGCAGATTACCAGTACTCGTGTGCGGGTCGGTTTCAGCTCTGCGTGGAAGCATCATGCAGCCCATCTATTTCTTTAAGCCCCGATGGGCGGGGGCCAACGATCCTGTGTACCACCTTCACACCAGCACTGATAGAAACCACATGTTCAGGGTCAAACTTTTGATGTGTGATGTAAGGTCGTGCCTAGAAAAGAAGAAATTGCATTTTGTTCTCAAAAAGCATCAAGTGAGAACGTATTGCAACATTTTTCATTAAACCCTGGACAGTTAGAGTGCGTGAGTGTGTGTTTGAGAAAGGTTGTGCGTTCGAATCCGGCCACCGGTATCGAGGTGTGTCCTTGGGCAAGACACGTAATGACACTGCCCCACTCCACCCAGGTGTAAATGGGTAGCAGTGGTGTAAAAGCCACTGCCTCTCTCGCGCGTGCGCGTGAAAACACCCGGAATGAGTGTTCGAGAGCGATTCAATAAGCTTGAAGCTTTCATCGCAATCGAACTAAAATAAATTAGTATAAACTAAACATATCATACAATGGAATTTGCAGAACTACTTTTCTGAATTTTATGATCTTTTTAGAAAGGTTGTCTGTAAGTTTTCACAGTGTTTAGATTTTCTCATAGAATCTTTCATTTCAGTGTGTGTGATCTATTTGTCTGTTGGAGCGACATTTACTATCAACAGAAGACGCTAGTGGACGTCAGTACGTCAAGATCGATTCATCCGACAGACGCATATGCGAAGCAGATTTCCGCCGGCATCTGCTACACTGTACCTGTAGATAAACAAAGGGTTTCAACTACCGACTAGTAAGCACTGACACTGTTCGTCGCCCTTATGCGATGCACTTTTGAGAGCTAGACGTCCATGTCGTGACCAAAATTAAGACGTCGACACAGTACGGAACACTTACGCTGGTGCATGAAATACGTACATGTATATTGGCGTCTAAGCGACTCGCGTGATATGCGTTTCAGTGACGCATCGCACTTCAGCGTGAATCACGCCGATTGTCGTTTCGGGATGTTTTGACATATAGGTGTAAGGTATGCCGAGGCGACGCGTGCGTAATAGAGCAAAACATATCGGGTGGAATAAGCGAAATGGTATGTCGAGCCATTGCATGTAGCTAGCGACATTAAGAACATTCAAGATCATGGCTGAGACGTTAACTGAACAGCGAGACGTTACATCAATCTAGTGCATCGGCCTCACTTGGTTCCAGTTATTTGTTTACGCTCAGAATCCGGGATATCTAACCCAGCAGGATTACGCGCGGGTTTATTGCGCTGTTCTTACTCAAAAATGTCTTCAAGCCAATTGAATTCATGTACTGGACTTACCAGCCTTTCTCCTCCGATCTCTTTATGAAAAATAGAGTATCTTATCTTTTTAGAAAGGTTGTCTGTAAGTTTTCACAGTGTTTAGATTTTCTCATAGAATCTGTCATTTCAGTGCCTTTGGCGCTTTGATTAAATAAGATGCGCAACGTATATGCACAAAAAACATCCCGCCAATCGGCTTGGATAAATTTACTAGGAGCCTAACCTGCTCGCCCAGAGCGAGCGAGGGGAGGTTACTACCAGACTACTAATTGTACTACAAGCCTACATTTACGGTATCATTCATTTCGCATTCTAGGCAATCCTTTTCATTTCACATTCTAGGTAAACCTTTTATTTCGCATTCTAGGTTAACCTTACCGTCTAACAAAAACAAGAAAAAAAATGTGTATTATGAGGGCAAAGTGAACAGCATGTTAACCACGAATATATGTTTATTTTTAGCCTTTGAGCACACATATATGCACATGTGATAAACTTAAGGCAACGTTCCGGTACTTACCGGGTTTTAATAATTATGACAAATAACCAGTCAACAGGAAATAATTCATCCAGCCGTGACCTTTTCATAAATGCTTCCGGAGCAAAAGTCTTCATTAGATAGTCTACGCCCGCGGTAGTAGACAATAAATTACATAATGTATAACACCCCTTTTCCAAGCGATGACCTCATCATCATCATCATCAACGGATTGTTTGATTAACGTGCAGGTACAGGGGCAATGTCCACATAAGTGGGCCCCCTTCCATGTAGCTGGCTTGCTGCACGCATGGCAGATCTTACACCAGATCTCCAGGCCTGTCTATCATGAGGATCGATAGCAGAGAGCTTCCATTCTCTGCTGTCAGCTGCGTCCAGGTCATCTTGGGCCTTCCAGGCCCCCGCTTTCCATCTACATGTATGCCACAGGCAGTCTTGACTGCACCGTTGGAGCGTTCCACATGTCCATACCAGCGGAGCCTTCTTTCTTTCAGGATGAGGTCCAGGTACTCAATGCCAAGACGCTCAAGTAACTCACTGGACCTGATGGTGACAGTGTCCTGTTGCTTGACATTGCAAATCTATCTGATCATTGCCCTGTCATTCCGCTGAAGACGTTGGCGGTTTGGTTTTGTCAATGGCCATGTCTCACTGGCATGGAGCATTGCGCTCCGCACACAAGATCTTGAACGAGAGAAGGCGGGAAGAGAGAACTGGTAGCAACTCCTTGAATTTCTTCCAGGCTGTTTTCACACGTGATGTGGTTGAAAGGGCGCAACCATCCGCTGCTGAGAGCATAGGTAGCAAAAGGAAGCTACAACCTCCAGCTTGTCGGATCCAACTTGGACTTCCCTCTGTGGTCTGCCATCTAAGGGTCGTGCAGTTCCTTGGCACCGTGTACACCTGTAATCAGGGTCCTCTATCAAGCGCTTGAGCCCGCTGCATTTCTTGTGCACCCAGAACTTGCAGCCATTACAAAAGACACTGTTGCTGCCCACTCCAGTGCGACATACAGCGCATGGGAACTGGCCTGTACTCTGCAGGGGGTCCAGACCTGAGCCACAGATCATGATCTTTGTCTTTCCAGCATTCACTCTCAGCCCTTTCGCCTCCATTGTGTCTTTCCAAGTTAAGAGCCTCCTGACACATTCCTCAAGGGATTCAGCTATGATGACAAGGTAATCAGCATACAGGTCCTCCCAGGGGACTCCAGAGAGGAACTCACATGACAAGGCTTCAGGCACAAAGATGAAAAGCAGTGGGCTGAGAACAGAGCCTTGATGAACACCCACCTTCAATTCGAATTCTTCACTGTAACCATCACCAACACGGACACGGCTCCGAGCATTAGCATACATCCCTTGTACCAGTCGTACAATCCACTCGTCCACTCCAAGTTTTCTTAGTGCCCACCAGATGACTTTCCGAGGCACTCGATCAAATGCCTTCTCCAGGTCTACAAAAGCCATGTAGAGTCTCCTGTTGGCCGCCAGATACCGTACAACAAAAATTGCGTCTGTTGTGCCTCTTTCTGGGACGAACCCAAACTGGGAATCGTCGATGGACACCAACTGCCTAATGAGGCCATCCACAATCCTCTCCAGGACTTTCATGACCTGTTCTGTCAGCTTGAGACCAGTCGTTAGTTGCCCCGTTCCAATGCATCACCCTTGCCCTTGTAGAGACAGACAATGAAACTCTGTTCCCAGTCAGAGGGTACCTTTCCATCACGGATGATTGCAGCTGCAAGGTCGCGGATCATTGAGGCACCCGCATCACCTGCAGCTCTGATCGTCTCCACCACTATGCCAGAACGGCCTGGTGCTTTGCCAGTCTTCATCTGAGAGAAATAAAAATCAAAAATGAGTTCCTTTAAGAGCAATGAAAACATTCATAAGAAAGAAGATGGGCCATACTACGTAGTTTCGGCTAATAAAGCCTCATCAGTGACCCTGTAATGATCCGGCAAAGAAAGCCAGTGGAAACATACTGCAATTTTGCAAATTTCGAATAGGCAGTCGATACAAAGACTGATATAAATCAAATTGGGGTCCAAAAAATTAAAAACCTGTCTAGAATATGAGTCTAAACCAATAATTTATTTCTGATTTCTCAGAATGTTCACGCTGATCGCAAAGGACCAAAAGTAAAATATAAACTACACTATGGTTGATGTACGGGGAGACGTTTTACGGCCGCCACACGGCACAACACCAGCTGCAGTGAAGGCAAATAAAAATCAAAAATGAGTTCCTTTAAGAGCAATGAAAACATTCATAAGAAAGAAGACGGGCCATACTACGTAGTTTCGGCTAATAAAGCCTCATCAGTGACCCTGTAATGATCCGGCAAAGAAAGCCAGTGGAAACATACTGCAATTTTGCAAATTTCGAATAGGCAGTCGATACAAAGACTGATATAAATCAAATTGGAGTCCAAAAAAGCCTTCTTAACCATAGCAATAGTGATTGGGATGGGCGACCTGCTGTCGGTTTTGTCGGCGTCTGAATAAAACACTCAGATAAAAACTCGATAAGTATTTTTATGTTGCGCCGCATTTTGATAATAAGTTCTCTTCCGTTATGACCTGAAAACAATTAACAACAAGTTGCCTGCTTTAAAAAAAACAATGGAAGGTCTGCTGCTTTCATCGGTGTCAGTGTTTATGAAACACTTTGCCCACAATTTCTTGAACCCAATACTGCTTGAGCCTAATAGTTTTTGAGATACCTTGTTTACACGGTTGAAATGCTGACAATTTCAAGGCATAAGCATGAATAGTTGTTGAGCTATCTTGCATACAAGGTTAAAATGTCCAAGTTAACCAGGTCATCTACTTATCATGTCCAATCTATCCGTTAAGTTTCAAGACTCTGCCTTTAATACTTTTGGGATATTTTGCTGACAAGGTAAAACGCCCAAATTTGCAAAGGGCCATAACTCATAAAGCATTTTGCTGAAATTATTCAAAATTAAATCAGGGCATCTACTCACCACTTGCAATCTAATTACCAAATAGATAGGCTCTAGCATCAATAGTTCTGCTGTGTTTTTCTGACAAGGTAGACACGCCCACATTTACAAAGGGTCATAACTCACAGGCGATCTACTCCCCGTTAGCAATCTAGTGAGTAAATATCAATTCTTAACCCCAATGGATTTTGAGCTATTTTTTTCTGACAAGGTAAAACTGTCCAAATTTATAGCCACATGGTTGGAACTATACGTTGTCTCTATTTCAGTAATACCAGTTAGACATTCACAGACATTCATACAGTACCCCTCCCATTTCATAATCACAGTAGTTTTCGAAAATACATTTTAACCATATTCCAATACAAAAGCCTGAGAGGCCAAATTTGACCTTGTCCAAAGATAGGTCAAGGTCAACCTAGGTCATCAATGTTATACGCAGTCACCTAAAGCTACATACAAATTTTCAAGGCAACTGGCCAAGAAGGTTCTTAGGGATTTTACCATATTTCGGCATGCCCGCCATCACTGTCGTGTGACCTGAACCATTCAAATAAACTTTCATTCCATCGTTGTCAGTAAGCTGTATATAAAACTGAAATTAGCTCTGCATTTATAATGAAAATGTGATTTAGAATTTCATTGCACCTGCAATCCTAGTGACCTGGAGCAAAATTTATCGAATGACCTTGGCCTTTGAAAATCATAACCGTTCATATTGCACGTACTTTCATGTCATATACGACAATATTTTTCAAAAAAAAAATATGCAGAGTTTTACATTTTTCCCATTTTCCAGCCTAGGGGACCAAATTTAACCGTTTTGTATATTAGATCAAGGTCAAACGAGGGTCAATTATTTTTCAAAGCTGGCAATAATAAGTCGCCAAATGCTAAATATCAAGTTTCAAAACAATTGGCCCAGTTGTTCTGGAGATGAAGATTTTTTTTTTAAGATTTTTAGCGTATTTGGACATGGCGGCCATTTTGGTCAAGCCACCTCGACCATTCGAACAAATTTGCATTCCTTAACTGTCCTAAGGTTGCATATAAAATTTAAATGAAATTGACTTAGTGGCTTCAGAGAAAATGTATTTTGAAATGTCACTGGACTAGCAATCCAAGTGACCTTGGACCAAGGTCACCAAATGACCTTGCCCTTTGGCGTTCGTAGATATTCATTTTGTATCAATTGATTTTAATGTCATAGACCACAATATTTTTCGAAAAGTGCATTGTTTTACCTTTTCCAATTGAAAAGCCTAAGGAACCAAATGTGACCTTGGCGTAAAATGCAGACAAGCTACCGATAATAACCCATTTTTTTTCGTTTCGCGGAGAAATCGCCTAACGCGAAATCGGCTATTTCTCCGCAAAACAGCGAGAAAAGATAAAATGAGCGAGAAATTTCTTGCTGAAATTTCTCCCGGTTTCGCGGAGAAAATTCTCGGTGATTCTCGGCGAAAATTTGACCGATTGCTTGCATTGAAAATGAAATTACCCGCGATTCGCGGAGAAAAAAATACAACTTGGCTTACGTGAAATTTTCGGCCCATTATTATTTCTTCGTTTGTTTGGCGTTGTTTTTGTAAACGAAGGCAAGGTAGTCATTGTTAAATCATAATCAAATATTCTTTCATGTTACACAATTTCATTTTAGTAATTTATTTCTCATTTGTATAATCCCTTTTTAAGAGTCTCATGACAATTTTTATTCAAATCACGAAAATACGCCTATTTATTTGTTACCCGCTTTTACCCCACTTTTAACTGGGGTATACAGGGGTATACATCATTTATCTAATTTCTGCTCACATAGATTGTTGGTACTCGTTAGAAACGCCTCGCCGAGTCGTTTTAAAGTGTTCCCAAAATCTTGAGCCGAAGTATGAAAAAATGCTAGAATTTTTATCCGAAAATTTTCCGGTTTTTTTTTTTTTGTGTGTGTGATAAAATTTTACAATATATTTGAATAGGAGAGTTCTCATAATGAGTCGTACATGTAGGTTATTAACACCATAATGGTGTGTGACATTTACCAAAAGCTCAGCTTGATGAAATAGATGGGCTGTATGATGCGTCCACGAAGAGCTGAAACCGACCCGCATGCGAGTACTGGTAAACCGCTTACAGGATCTAAGCCTGTCCAGGCAAAGTGGTGCGAGTCGGACCGTCAATGCTTATAAACCCTGTTGGTTTCATGGGGTGGCAGGGCTTGAGATGTCATTTCATCTCGATGTCGGGTAAAAGTCCCACAAAATTGGAAGCGACGTCTCCAAAATGACCTTTACAGTGTTGACGGGAACGTAAAACCTCAAACGAACAAAACCAAAAGTTCAGATTCGCCTCAGTTATTTATGATTACAAACTGTCAAATTGGTACAGCAAGCGGTGCTTTGAATGCAAAATTAGTGACCAGTTAAAGAGGAACATATGAATTCCACCGCAGGCTAGGTCTATGTCGCGGACGAACGGACGAAAAACCAGACACCTATATCGCGCCATGCTTCATGTAGGCGCGTGAAAAAGGACATGCTACTTTGCATTCGCACGCATTATTTGCGCTACCAAGTCTCCTTCCCCGACCCCTCATCCACAACTAACTAATAAATACGCTTTACGGATGCCCGTTATCCTCGGGGTGTTTAGTGGATTTACGGCACTTTAAAGATTATTTCACTTATTTCGAACGGACCGCTAATCAGAGTTGAGCTAAAACCGGAGTAAGACCACTTTCTGTTGCAGATCTTGGCGTCTCACATGTGGTCCGAGCGAGGCGCAAACCACAGCGGAGAGACCTCATGACCCGATGATTAACTCTTTTTGTACCAAATGGAATCTTCCACCTTATATATACAGGAGTCCATTTTGAAACTTAGGGGTGTCAGGTTGTTTTTTTTCTTTTTTCTTAAAAATTTAGTTCGGGAAATGGCTTAACGTTTTGCAAACAGTGAAGGCCCTGATCAGACGCCGCTGTCTGATCTGGGCCTGCACTGTTTGCCAATGTACCCCTTTATGGGTTTTTGGTACTGAACGGGTTAAGAGTCAGCGCTCTTACCCATTAGGACACGGGGGCCTGTTACCTTCGGGGTGTACAGTAGGCTTAACAAGATACCCAGGTTGCATGTCTGTACAAACTTCGCTGATTATCTTGGAGAATTTTGTCGTTCTGCTCCAAGTTAGAGATCAGACTTATATGCAGCCTTGAAATAATCCCCCTTTCAATTTCCCCATATTAACCCTTTTTGTACCAAATGGAATCGTCCTCCTTATATATAGCATGAGTCCATTTCAAAATTTAGGGGTTTCAGGTTGTGTTATCTTCAAAATTTATTAGGAAAATGACCGAACTTTTTGCAAACAGTGTAGGCCCTGATCAGACGCCGCGTTCTGTGGCGTCTGATCTGGGCCTGCACTGTTTGCCACGGTGCACGTTTAGGGGTTTCCAGTCTGAAATGGGTTAATGTATGAGCAAAATTGAATTGTAAAGGCAAGAAACATAAGCGGGCCTCCGTGGCCTACTCTTAAACATTAGATCTCTCACTCGGGCTACATCTGAGCTTAAGTGTAAGCATCAGTGATGTTTAATTACTCGCAGTGTAAGAAAAAGATCAACCAAATGTAGTGTAAATATGCGCCCACATATACATGTACAAGCAGGATCCCCGTTATTATATACACTGAGTTTGATTTTTCTAAAGTAGTTACTTGAGAAAAAAATAAAGTACTCCCAATATGGTGAACCGATAGAAAATCAACAGTTTTCAATTTATGAAGCGTTTACACAACAGTAAAAAGGAACACAGAAAACATTCATTACGATCGCTAGAGTTGTCGATCTTTGAACAAAGAACATGCATTTCGTCATATGCTTCAAACCAAATTTTAATACATGAAAACATACATGCACATGAACAAATATACATGTAGGTATAGGCAGATTTCGCGGAGAAACACCGTGAACGTCTTCACCTGTACTAATTGGCTTTCACCGAGAAAAAGCGATGTTCGCGGAGAAATTCCGCGGCGTTTCGCGGATAAATTAAGCGCTTAGAAACGCGAAAATTTTTTCTCCTCGGAGAAATTTATCGCTTGTTCTCCGAGAAAAAAAAAAGCCTATTACCGCGGAAAAAAAAATATGGGTTATTACCGGTAGCTGGTCTGTAGGTCAAAATCAACCCTGCGTCATCATTTTTTGCAAACCTAGAAGCACTCAGTCACCCGATGCCACGTACCATTAACAATACTTTCGGTGGCTCTGGAGAAGAAGAGCTTTAGGGTTTGTACCATATTTGGGCATGGCGGCCATCTTGATAATGTGATTTGGGCCATTCGAACAGATTTTCGTTTCCATACACTTATAAGGCTGCATATAAAATCTAAATGAATTTGGCCCAGTGGTTTTAGAGAAAATGTATTTTGAAATGCCAATGGACCTGCAATGCAAATGACCGCGGGTCAATGTCTCTGAATAACCTTCACCTTTAGTGTTAAAAGACATTCATTTTGTACCGATTCTCAGGGCATATACGGAAATATTTTTCGAATAATGCATTGTTTACCTTTTTCCCATTGGAAAGGCTAAGAAACCAAGTTTGACCTCGGCGTTAAATAGGTCGAGATCAACCTTTGGTCATCATTTTTACAAACTTGGTACGTACTCAATCGCCCGATGTTACATTCCAAGTTTCAAGACAATCGGTCGCATGGTTCTGGAGGAAAAGATTTTCCAAGGCTTTTACCATATTTGAGCATGGCGGCCAGCTTGGGCATGTGACCTGGACTATTCATGTAAAATGTTCTTTCTCCCATTGTCAGAAGGCTGCATATGAACTTTAAATGAAATTGGCCTAATGGTTTCAGAGAAGAAGACGTTTGAAAATGTACGACGGACGGACGATGGATGGCTACTATCCTTCAAGCTCCCCATGAGCCTTTGGTGCAGAGGAGCTAAACTGTCATAGATCTTGTCAATATATATCTGCATACCAAAAATTATCAAACAATTCCTAGCAGATCCATAATCAGTTGGTGGGAATTTTGCCTCATCGAGGCCATTTATATGAAAAAATAGGCATTAGCCAAAATTGTCATGTCAAGTCAATATACAGCTGCATTTCAAAATTATTGAAATTAAACTTGCGTTTTAATATATCTGCAATCAGTTTGTGAATGTTTCCCCGGTGAGGCTATTGGCATAAAGAAATCTGGCATTAAACAAAATCATGGATTTGAGCTTGTCAATATACACCTGTATGCCAAAATAATTTAAATATACCTTGCGGTTTAATAATTACCTCTGCAATCATTTTGTGAATATTTTTCCTCGGCGAAGCTATTTATATAAAGAAATCTGGCATCAAATACTATCATTGATTTGATCTTGTCAATATACATCTGCATGCCAAAAGTAACCAAAATATTACTATAGCGGTTTGAATGTAATAACGCCTGTGTCAGTTAGTGAAAACGATTGCCCCTTGCGAGGCTAATTATAAAGTAATTTGGTATTAGATAATCTCGAGACTCTTGCCAATATCTATCTGCGTGTCAAAATTTATCAGAATATTTCAGTTGTTTGAAGGTAATCTGTCCACAATCAGTTAGTGAAAATGTTGGCTACTTGGGAAGAAATAAGGCTTTAGACAATCTCATGTATTTTGTTTTGTCAATATATATCTGAATGCCAAATATTATCAAAATATTCCTTGGAGTACAAAAGTTATATGTCTGTAATCAATTTGTGACTATTTTTGCCTTCGCGTGGCTAATTGTATTAAGAAATCAGGCATTAAACAATATCATTGATTAGATCTTTTCACTGTCAAAAATTTAAGATTATTACTAGCAGTTTTAAAGTTATACGTCCTTGTCAATTTAGTTAAAATTTTGCATTGAGGGGATATTTGTAAATAAAATCAAGCTTTAGATAATCTCTTTGGTTAGATCTCGTCAATATATATCTGTATGTCAAATGGTTATAAAAAAATATCCGAAGCGGTTTAAAAGCTACATTCTATATTTAGTTTCTGAAAATGTTGCCTCGGCGAGGCTATTTATCAAGAAATCTGGCATTGGGCTATCTCATACCGCATAGAACACAGTGTAGTATCCTATCCTAATCGAAGATTGTAGATTAAACAAACAGAGCGAGCGAAGGGAGGTAACTACCAGACTATGTAGTATCCCTGTGAATTTTCGACTGGTTCACATTGTTTCCTCATGTCGACTTTGATTGCAATTAATAAATTGTAGAGAGAAGTCTGCACTAAAAATATTTGAAAAAGTATTTAAGTTAGAGTCTTGGTGTTTGGTATACTGATTTGGACTAAGCAGGAGAGTATGTAGAGGATCTTACATGAGTGTTCATAAATTATTGAATTTATTAAACGAGTTGAGGAAACGGGATAAAATGAGAGGCTTTGCCGAGCATTTTATCCCTTTTCCTCAATGAGTTTAATAAATTCAATAATACATGAGCACGAATGCAGGATTCTATTTATCATATGACATTTAAAAAGCATTTTATTCACGATTGTTTACAAAAATGTCAATATTCCGCCATTAGTAAACGCGACGCCGTTAAGGACGTCGTACATGTAACGTTACGGAAAGTATCTAGCTAATTTGCATATTTAATCCACTAGTGGATTATCGAAAATAATGCATGACGTTATTACACTCTCAGACGCGACGTCATATGATAAACCTGGTTAAATTTTCAACCAATGTAATGAAATATGTTGGAGTTATGACCCTTTGCAATTTTCTGCCATTTAATTTTGTTCGTGCATAGAATAACTCTAGAACCATTTATGCTAGTGTTTTCAAATTTCAGATATGGATTTCTCCTATTTCGTTCTTATACGAATTATCCCCCTTTTTTAGTTATTTTCCTTTGAATTAAATAACATAAAAATCTCGTTAGCAAGATGTATGAAAAAGTATTTGGGCTAGACCTTGGTATTTGGTGTAGTGATTGGAACTGAAGAGGAGATCACCTGATAAAATTTTTTAACTAACTCAATGGAATTCATTTTAATTAAGGCCATTTCATTGTGTTGCTTTAATTTGCATAGCATACATTTAGAACCATGTATGGTTGTGATTTGAAATTTTGTGTATGAATTCCATATGAAAATTAAAAAGAGAAACGATCAGGAACTGATACAATCAGTTCCCAAATTCTTCCCACAATATCACAAGGTAAAGAAGTCGAAACATGGAGTGACGACAGTAAATAAAATGAACAGCAGGTAAAACGAGTCAGCAGCTCTTTTCCAAACAAGTGGAGACTCAGAATATCCGAACCTAACTAAAAATGCGCAATATACATAATGGGGTCTCTAAATCTGATCAAACCTGAAATATAAATATCATCCTGCTGTCTGTGAAATGTGGACAGTGATGACAACATGTTGCCTGTTCACAAGAAATCCTACTGGATACATGATGTTAAGGCGAGGTCGCGCCGGCTTCAATTCAACACCCTGACGTTGTATCAACGTTATTGCGGCGTTGTGTACGCGTTATTTGTGAAAAATTTGTGTAAATATATATTAATGTCCAGTGAAAACACATTTTTGCTATTGTTCAGGTACAATTTTGTCATGTAATACAAGGTGTTTGAGCCAGCGCATGACAAAACCTACAATGAGACATGTGCGTCCAACGAAGACTCACCATCCGCGAAGTCTGATCAGAATCTTCGGTGTGCGCTCTAAGGATAGCTAAGGGCCCAATGCTCTTTCATGCAGCAAGGGAAGTCTCTGGTTAGACTATATGGATGCGCAGGCTGATCTGAGTCTTCCGTGGGCGCACATGTCTTATTGTATGTTTGTCGGGCGCTGGCTCATGTATGGTTTTATTTTTTATTTTTATTTTTTATGCCCCCGCCTGCCTTGGCAGGAGTGGGGCATATAGTGTTTCGCCGTGATGTTACGTGCGTACGTATGTATGTCCCGTTCGTAACCGCCTCGGGCTGAAATGTCGAGCTCGCATTGGAGCTCATAATTTTTTTACCTGCTGTGCTACAAAGTTGAAATTTGGTATGACATTTACTCAGACCAAGGCCTATCAGTTCATGTTCAAGTTGACCCAGGGTCGTGCCCCTGGATGGGCACAGGGGTCAGATTGCGTAACAGGTCAAAATTGTCATATAGGAATTTGTATGCAAAACTGTCAAATTGTCTTATTATCTTGAAAATTAATCAGATTCGAACACCTAAACCATATATTATTGTTCCTTATGATATGACACATTCCAGGACACAGACTTTGGGTCCCTACGGTCAACCCTTGGCCATGCCCCGCCCCCTTTGTTTAATTGAGGTCTTTATATCTCAGAAACTATCCATATCCCCACCCCTTAACCATATATATTATTGTCCCTTATGATAAGATGCAGTGACTGATACAGACATTGGGTCCATCCCGACAACCACCCCCCCCCCCACCCCTTCAAGGTCAAGGTCACTGTGGCTATTTTAGAAAAACTTTGTCATCGCTCTAGCGCCAACATTTCTTTACTGATTTCAATATAACTTCCCACAAATGTTCCTTATGACAATATCTCGAGCGAGTTCGACTTTCAAGGTCATGACCTCAAGGTCAAGGTCACTGCGGCTATTTTTAGAAAAACTTTGTCATCGCTCTAGCGCCTACATTTCTTCATCAATTTCAATATAACTTCACACACAAATGTGCCTTACAAAAATATCTCTAGCGAGTTCGACTTTCAAGGTCATGGCCTCAAGGTCAAGGTCACTGTGGCTATTTTTAGAAAAACTTTGTCATCCCTCTAGCGCCTACATTTCTCCACTGATTACAATATTACTTCACACAAATGTTCCTTATGACAATATTTCTTATTGTTCCTTATGATAAGATGCAGTGACTTATACAGACATTGGGTCCATCCCGACACACCCCACCCCCTCCCCCCCCCACCCCTTCAAGATCAAGGTCACTGTGGCTATTTTTATAACAACTTTGTCATCGCTCTAGCGCCAACATTTCTTTACTGATTTCAATATAGCTTCACACAAATGTTCCTTATAAAAATATCTTGAGCCAGTTCGACTTACAAGGTCATGGCCTCAAGGTCAATGTCACTGTGGCTATTTATAGAAAAAATTTGTCATCGCTCTAGCGCTTACATTTCTTCACCTATTTCAATATAACTTCACACAAATGTTCCTTATGACAATATCAACGTGTTCCACTTTCAAGCTCAAGGTCACTATGGCTATTTTTAGAAAAACTTTATCATCGCTCTAGCGCTTACATTTCTTCATCGATTTCAATATAACTTCACACAACTGTTTCTTTATGACAATATCTCGAACGATTTGGGCTTTCAAGGTCAAGGTCACTGTGGCTATTTCTAGAGAAACTTTGTCATCGCTCTAGCGACTACATTTCTTCACTGATTTCAATATAAATTCAAACAAATGTTCCTTGTGACAATACCTCGTACGAGTTTGACTTTCAAGGTCAAGGTCACTGTGGCTATTTTTAGAAAAACTTTGTCATTGCTCTAGCGCTTACATTTTTTCACCAATTTCAATATAACTTCACACAAATGTTCCTTATGACAATATCTCAAGCGAGTCCCACTTTCAAGGTCAAGGTCACTATGGCTATTTTTAGAAAAACTTTGTCATCGCTCTAGCGCTTACATTTCTTCACCAATTTCAATATAACTTCACACAAATGTTCCTTATGACAATATCTCTAGCGAGTCCCACTTTCAAGGTCAATGTCACTATGGCTATTTTTAGAAAAACTTTGTCATCGCTCTAGCGCTTACATTTCTTCACCGATTTCAATATAACTTCACACAAATGTTCCTTATGACAATATCTCAAGCGATTTCGACTTTCAAGGTCACTGTGGCTATTTTTAGAAAAACTTTGTCATCGCTCTAGCGACTACATTTCTTCACCGATTTCAATAGAATGTTCCTTATGACAATATCTCTAGCGAGTTCCACTTTCAAGGTCAAGGTCACTGTGGCTATTTTTAGAAAAACTTTGTCATCGCTCTAGCGCTTACATTTCTCCCCAGATTTCAACATAACTTCACACAAAATGTTCCTTATGACAATATCTCAAAGGAATTCGACTTTCAAGGTCAGGTCACTGTGGATAGTTTTAGAAAAACTTTGTCATCGCTCTAGCGACTACATTTCTTCAATGATTTCAATATAACTTCACACAAATGTTCCTTATGACAATACCTCGAGCGAGTTCGACTTTCAAGGTCAAGGTCACTGTGGCTATTTTTAGAAAAACTTTGTCATTGCTCTAGCGCTTACATTTTTTCACCAATTTCAATATAATTTCACATAAATGTTCCTTATGACAATATCTCGAGCGATTTTGACTTTCAAGGTCAAGGTCACTGTGGCTATTTTTAGAAAAACTTTGTCATCGCTCTAGCACCTACATTTATTGATGGATTTTAATAGAACTTCACACAAATGTTTCTTATGATGATATCTCGAGTTGCTTTGACTTTCAAGGTCATGACCTTAAGGTCAAGGTCACTGTGGCTATTTTTAGAAAAACTTTGTCATCGCTATACCGCCTACATTTATTAACAGATTGTAATATAACTTCACACAAAAGATGCTTATGATAATATCTTGAGCAATATCTACTTTTGCGGTCAAGGTCACTATGGCTAATTTTAGAGAAACATTGTCATCACTCTAGAACCTACATTTATTGATGGATTTTAAACAAACTTTACACAATGTTGCATATGATAATATCTCAGGCAAGTTGGACTTTTGCCAGTTCAGTGTTTTCCACACACGAAGTTGCCTTGTGCGAGGGGATTTGTATCGCATGCGATGCCTTGTTGTAACTTATGAGATGACACATTCCAAGAAACAGACTTTGGGTCCCTCCGGACACCCCCGGGCCATTCTAGGGGATGAGTACAAGCCATATCGACAAAGATATTTGGCGGGGGCATCTGTGTACTTTGGACACATGTCTAGTTTTATTTATGGATTTATGTTTTTCATTATTATTATTATGTCATACTCTTCTCCCTTGTACTTTAGGAGAAAAATATACAAAATGTTTACTACGACAGGTAACCAACACTATCAACTGCATGAGATGCAGTCGGCCTTGGTAGCTCAGTCGGATGTGCGTCTGACTGGTGATCAGGGGGATGCGGGTTCGATACCTGCCGGAGTCGGCAACATTCTTTCGTGGAGATTGATCATGAAATATTTTCTACGGTCATTCTCTCCCTTCCGCTGATTCAAGAAGGGCAGTTGTCAGTTTCTGACAAAAGAATGTGCACTGTACTGGTTAACCGCTTACGTATTAGCCTGTCCAGGAAAAGTGTGAATAGTTAAACTGACCGGCTCAAAAATGACCTGAAATAGTGTTGACTGGGCCGTTAAACTCCAATAAAAACAAAGCATGGGATGCACTTGATGTGTGTAACGCACTGAAAAATCGTGTACCGTTATAATTTAATAGGTGCATCATATACCGTAACTCTACCACATTCCTCTTTGAAACAAACGCATCTCTCTCTCTCTCTCTCTCTCTCTCTCTCTCTCTCTCTCTATAAATAAAAAAAAACACTGCATGGAATAGTCGTCAAGGTGTAAAATATACAAAATGTTTACTTCGACAGGTAACCAACACTATCAATTGCATGGGATGCACGTGATTTGCACTGAGAAATTGTGTACCGTTATAAAAGGTGTCTCTCTCTTACCGCAACCCTACGGCGTTCCTCTTTGAAACAAACGCATGCTCTCTCTCTCTCTCTCTCTCTCTCTCTCTCTCTCTCTCTGTTCATTTGAGCCTGTGATATTTAGACGAAGGCACCTGATAACGCCGAAGCGACGTCATGATGCGCATGGCGTTACACGCGCTCCTTAACGCTATATCGGTACTGCTGTATCTATCTATCTATCTATCTATCTATCTATCTATCTATCTATCTATCTATCTATCTATCTATCTATCTATCTATCTATCTACTGATACTGCGTCGGTCACATTTGACCATTACCGCAGGTGTACATTACATTCACTCCAGGTTTGCGTTGAAGTATGTCAAATTGTTACCGGTGTGTTTCTGGACTTAGACCACCCCCACCCTGTTCCATGACAAATAATTTATACATTATTATTTTTTATATGTCATGTCTATGTCCACGTATTTTGTATCTATGTATGTTCCTCATGTGTCTTTGTAAGACCTGAGTGTAAATAAAGCGTGTTTTATGTTAGGTTGTTACCATGTATGCTATAGTGTTTGGAAATTTCAAATATGGATACCTCATGAAAAAAAAATAATAATTGACACATAAGTTTTCTAATCCGAATTATCTCCCCTTTTCGAGTTACTTCCCTTGTACTTCACAGAAATCTCATTAGCAAGATATCTGAAAAAGTATTTGAGCTAGAGCCTGATATTTGGTATACTGATTGGGACTGTTCAAAGCATAACTTTAGAACCATGCATAATAGTGAAATATAGGTGACCTGTATTTTTTTTTCCTTTTCCGTTTCATCTCCCATTTTGAGTTATTTATTTATATAACATTGAAATCTCGTTAGCAAGATATGTGGGAAAGAAGTTAATTCGTTTCCGCTGACGGTTCCAATGCGGTTCTTCTGTCGCGGTTTATTTTTGTTATGGTTTGTCTTTGAGTGTTTGTGTCACTTATATTATTTTATTTTGGATAGCCTATTGGCCATTTGGTGAGAAAGTAACTGTCCTTTTGGCTTTCCGCTATTGATGTTGCCATTAGGGGCTGTTGTTTCATGTTTGTGTTTCTTTCCCTTTGGTGTCTCTGATGGGAGCTGTGGGTTAATTGTATCGATTCCTGATGATTGCCTCCACTTCTATTATGATATTTGGTATTCTGATTAGGAGATCACATAAAAAGTTTTCAACCAGTTTAATGAAATTTTGTTGAAGTTATGGCCATTTTGCAATTTCAGGCCGGCATGGAGGCATAGCGTTTTACAAACACAATTTCTAGTTTCTTTGCTGTTTTTGCAGCAGCTTTGTACTTGTCCTTAACGGTATGATGCAGTGCTCCAGCTAGCCCTATGCAGAGGGGCGGGCCGCCCCTGTGGCCCTCTCCCGCCGCCCCTCTGCCCTTCTGCACCTACCTGGTGCCTTATTTTCATTCCTTACTTAAAAACCTACATTTTGGTGAAAATTTCATGAAAATTGGACAAAACATCAAGAAGTTATTCATGTTTACCTGTTTATTATATGTGCCTTCAAGTTTCAGACAATTAATGTGATATGCCTTATCATTTGTAACATCTCTACCCTAAAAAGTGCCCTACCCAGCACCCCTCTGCCCTTAAATTCTAGCTCGAGCACTGGTATCGTTATAATATATAAAACGATTCCTTTACTTTTTCTCCTATTTGCTACTCGCTCACATCTGAGCATTACGGGCAGGATTTCCTGGGTGGTAACCAGTACTTTTTTAAGCAATGTGGATGAAGTGTCTTGCTCAAGGGCACAACACTTTGGTCAGTGTGAGGCTCGAGCCCGCAACATCTCGATCACAAATCCGATGCGTTACCACTGCACCAAAGCGCTCCACTTCACCAAAGCGCCCCAGCACTTGTTTAGTCCAGCACGCTATCAGAGCGAGCGAGGGGAGGTTACTGCTAAACCATCTTGTTGGTGACTCGTTCCACCGCATTATCGCAAAAACTTTGTAAACAACCGACCGAATGATTTCCGTTGCACAGCAAGCGTTTTCATTGGTTTGCCCAGTTAATTGGCACGTGCCGAATGCATGTCAACTGCACGCACACATTTCATGTTGTTTTTCTTGTTCTTACAACGCAAATTCTATTTCGATGTTTGATGATGATGCTGTTTGTTTTGTAAGTATCTTTAGAGCAAGCGCATTTTGCAGTCTGTATAAAAAGTCCCTATGGCCTGACCTGGGGCTGGGCCTTCACTGTTTGCAAAATGGACCCGAAATGACCTAAAAAGTGTTGATGGGGACGTTAAACCCCACTCTGAAAATGTAAAAACACTGATAAAAGCTAGTATACTGAACAATTATCTACTGATGGTTTATAGTCCCATGTTAAAATAAAACCAGGTCATTTACCCATCTGTTCAGAAGCCTCCGTGGTGCAGTGGTTACGCTACTCGCCTTGTAAACCAGGGATCGCAGGATCGATCCCGGGCTTCTCCAGACTTTCGGATGAGTCTTTAAACCGAGGTCCCGTCTCCATATGACCTTAGTTGTTGGTGGGACGTAAAACTAAAACTCACCCATCTGTTCAGGAAACGGGTCAACTCGGCCTGTAACCAACTCGGCCCCTGAGTCAAGTCGTCCTCGAGTCTACAGGTCTAATCGGCCTGGTCAACTCGGCCTGCATTTGTTAAGCATTATATATGACAAGAACCTTTAGTGAATAGAGAATTCTTTTCGTCTTTTGACCAAGTTATATTTTCTGAAAATTATCAGTTCAGAATCGTGCTTAACTGCACATTTCGAGCTGCATTGATAAAATAGGTATTTATTTCACATCAAATGTATAGACACATCCAAACTTTAATACTATTTGCCGGGACTTACGTGGTGGGCAAAAACGTCTTTGGCCGTTTATCGCCATTGTAAATGCGATGTTATTTTCTCAAAATTTGTGTTTTGTTTGGAATCGAAACGACAAAATTGACCTTTAACCCTTTATAATAGACATGTCTTAGCTAGTAATTATTGGTTTCTAGAAGATTTGAGGATGTTTTGATGATTAAATTACCTGTTAAACTTATGCAGGTATCGAGGCGGGACGGTCTTAATTATTTGTAATAAAAATGCGCTAAACTCACGACTAAACGCGGAAAATGCATAAAGAACTCTAAAATATATTTATCTACTCAATTAAAGTGTAATTCGATCAATTTTCTGTGACAGTCAACTAAAATTTGCCCATAATGTTAAACCTATTTACAATGTGTTTATATGGAACCAGGGGCTTTTTGCCAACCACAAAAGATCGTTATCAAAAGGAAAAGTAATTTTGCGCATGCGCAATGACATGTAAACAAGGTCACGTGTCAAAACATTGGATCCGTCTATACATTTACATCAAAGGTTAACATTCATTACGGGTCCATTTGTTTCTAAATTTAAGTAGTTTTCCAGTCTATTAAAAATACCACACCACATCTTAAGTATTTGTTATGATTTATTCTAAATGATATTAATCAGCTGTCCACTAATTGATTAGAAATGTTATGTGACAATCCAACCTTGCTGTCGAGGTCTACTGTAAAAGATGTATTCAGTATGCTAAAACAGACAGAAAAACGGAAGGACACAGATATAAAATAGTATGTAGCAGGGATTATTTTGGGCAGGGCCATGGGGCCATAGTCCCATCAGTTTTGAAAATGGCCCCTTGTTTTGGAAAGCAGGGGCCATTTTTACATGGGGGGAGATAGGGAGTAGCCATTCGGAAGCTAGTTCTTTCTGCTTTTTAGTAAAAATGGCCCCATCGGCATTTTCACCAGAATTATCCCTGTGTAGTAGCATATCATTTCATTAAGGACACGTCCGTCAAGCTAAATTCATACCAGGGTCCGACTTGACCAGGCCGACTTGACTCAGGGCCGAGTTGACCCGGATTCTCTGTTCATGTCACTGTGTAACCTGATTATCAAACATAATCAAGACCATAAGCCAAGTGTACTGTTGTCGGAGGATAAGTAGACAGTGATGTAAAATATAATACCTCCACATGTAGGTTTGTCAGGTTGTATCATTATCACCCCCATCATTGTTTGGCAAGACAGATGTTAAAATCATCATTAATGAAGCATCGTCACCTTTTGACAACAGTGGCCAATGTCCAACAACAAAAGAGCCCCTGCCAATCGGGGCTTGAAGAAATAGATGTGTTGCATGATGTGTGCAGTACAGTCGGGTAAAAGTCCCACAACGCAGTGTAACGGTAACGCAAACGAGGATGACAGAGGTGACAACAATAGCTCTCCATGTACTTTTTACAGGCGAGCTAAGACGGTAAAAAACCGGGTCCGGGTAACTCTCGCCCAGTCAGTCTGACTTCTGTAGTCTGCAAATGCTTAAAAAAAATTATACGCTTATCATTAATGAAGCACCTGGTCAGAAATAGTATGTTATCTGATGAGCAGTTTGGTTTGGTTTCCGATCAATTGCTGGACGTCATGGAGGATTGGAAAGTTTTTATCAAAAATGGGTAAAGTTGGAATACAGTGAATTTTGATTTTGCAAAAGCCTTTGACAGTGTGCCTCATCTATGTTTATTAAATAAGGTTTCAGCATACGGAATCTGAGGACCTGTTTTGTTGTGGCTTAAAGGTGGAGTACCACAGGGTAGCGTCCTTGGTCCGATAATTTTCATAAATGATCTCCCAGAAGTAGTTAACAGCATGGTGAAAATAGTTGCAGACGATACAACTCAGACAAAGATAGTGACATCATACAACAAGATCTCGGCGGATTTTATTCAGGGGCTGAACTGTGGCAGCTAAGACTCAAATATAACAAATGTAAAACCATTCATTATGGCAAAAATAATCAGTCTTGAGTATCAGTACACAATGAATTTTGAGGACATTCCCGAAGCTGATGAAGAGAAGGATCTAGGTGTCATTTTCCAGCAAGATTTGAAATTAAGTAACCATATAGCAAGTAAAGTGAACAAAGCCAACAGTATACTATCATTGATTAACCGTTCATTTCACTTCATTGAAAAGGACTCGTTCATACTATTGTATAAATCCATGGTAAGGCCTCCCGTGGAATATGGAAATACAGTGAAATTCCGTTATTAAGACCACCTAAAATTAAGACTAATTCTGCTTTAAAAAGTTTATTTCATACATGTAGGTTGCAGTTATTCTTTCTTTGTGTTTTCTGCGTACAATGTCCTTTGGTCAGAGACCAATGTTGGAACTGTTCAAAAGTGGTCTTAAAGACCACATTTGAACAGTCCCAAAGGTGGTCTTAATATAGGAATTTTACTATACTGTCTAGTATCCATATCTGAAGAAAGACTCTGATACAGTGGAAAAGGTTCAAATGAGGGCTACTAAACTGGTACCAGAACTAAAAGAATTGACTTACATGGAAAGATTGAAAAAAAACTCAAATTGCCAAGTCCAGTACATTGCAGGAGACGGGGAGACATGATTCAGACTTTTAAGATAATTAGAGGACTGGAGGATGTCCCTGCAGACAGATTTTTCAAGATATCAGGTTTGATATCAACAAGAGGACACAGCTTAAAATTTGAAAAGGCCCATTGCAGTACATCTGAAAGACTGCAACACTTTCCTCAACAAGTCATAAATGATTGGAATGATCTAGTCTACCAGAAAATGTTGTACAAGCCAAGGATGTGAATGACTTTAAAACCAAACTAGACCAATACTGGAGCCAAAACAACGTCATGTGTGTGTACGGATAAGTTGATGGTTTCTCATAGAATTCATCCTGTTACTAGATCATAACTATAATTTCGAGGAAATTGAAGGATGATCTGCAGAATTAGGGGTTAAGTAAATGAAGTTAGTGTGAATGTGATGTAACTTTGATGAAAGAATGAGGGGTTAATGAAAGAATGTGGGCTAAAAAGGAGTTACTCCTTACTTTCGAGCTCAACAATGATAGTCAGGTAAATCAACACCCCACTAAACCCCCATTTTATTATTGAACAACTGGAATTTACGGGGGTAAACATCCATTTTTCTTATTTCTAATCCTATACATAGGTTGTGGTACTCGATAATACAGCCTCAATAAGGCGGTTCTAATGAGCACCCACAACCTATGTTTGCAGTATGAATAAGAAAAATGTAAGAGATTTTCATCAAAAATTTAAAAAAAAAAGTGTGTGTGTGTGAATTCGGGTTTAACGTCGCTTTCAACAATTTTTCAGTCATATCACGACGGTGTCTGGTTGCGACAGGGAGCTCAATGCTCACATTTATAGTGCTGCCTCACTGAAGTATCATGTCCCAGACACATTACATGATACCACACCCAGTCACATTATCCTGACACTGGATCGACCAGTCCTAGCTCTACCCCGTAAATCTGAGTGCCAAACGAGGAGCAGCTAGTACCATTTTTAACGACTTTGGTATGTCGCGGCCCGGGGTCGAACCCCAGACCTCCCGTTCCCCGGAGCGGACACTCTACCAACTGAGCTATCGGGGCCGGTTAAAAAAAAAGTAGCCGTCTTGGAAATGTAAAATAAAAATGCACTATGACACATGAATGTGTTATTGTAATGACGCCTGGTGGCAGTGACTTGCCAAGTTCGGATTCGGAAATCCTAGATAATGTGTCAAGTGTTCAAAAAGTGCATGTGCTCCAATAAATTTTACGAGCAAATGATACAGGTTTACCTGTGGTTGACACCAATGTTACTCCTACTGTTGTCGGAGGATAAATTGAAAGTGACGTCAGCGAATGTTCTTGTTGTTGGATTTTTAGCTCACCAGAGCCGAAGGCTCCGGGGGAGCTTATAGCATAGGCAGTTGTCCGTCGTCGTCTGCGTCAACACTTTAAAATGACATCTTCTCTGAAGCCACTGGGCCGATTGGGCCAAAATTTTATCTGTAGCATTCTCGGGCTGGGGTGTTGAAAGTTTGTGTGTTTTATGAAAATCGGCTCATTAGTTTGGTTGCTATGGCAACTTAGAGTTTCCATAGACTTATAATGGGGAAAATTGTAAAATGGCATTTACTGCCAAGCCTCTGCAGATATTTTGACAAAACTTTCATAGAAATGTTCATTAGGCAATCTACTATCTGCCATATGATTTTAGGCCTACTGCTCATTTTCATTGGTTGCCATGGAAACCAAAATGCAAAAAAATAGAAAAAAAAATACTTAAAAAATCATCTCCTCAGAAACCGTTTGCTATATGAGACTGAGAGTTTTTAGCTCACCGTCACGTAGTGACGAGGTGAGCTTTTGGGATCACTTTTCGTCCGTCGTCCGTCGTGCGTCCGTCCGTCCGTGCGTGCGTCCGTCCGTAAACAATTCTTTAAACGACGTCTCCTCCTAAACCACTGATCGGATTTTGACCAAACTTCACAGGAATGATCCTTAGGTGGTCCCCTTTCAAAGTTGTTCAAATGGTTCCGGTCCGTTGCACATCTAGGTCATAGGAGCCAAAAACAGATTTTTTTCACCAAAAACTTAAAAAGTCTTCTTCTCTGAAACCACAAGGCCCAGGTCTTTGATATTTGGTATGAAGCTTCATCTGGTGGACCCCTACCAAGATTGTTCAAATTATAGTGCTGGGGACAAAAATGCCTCCGCTCCGGGGCCCTTTGGTTTTACATGGGCTTATATAGGGAAAATCTTAAAAAAATCTTCTTCTCTGAAACTGTAAGGCCCAGGTCTTTGATATTTGGTATGAAGCTTCATCTAGTGGACCCCTACCAAGATTGTTCAAATTATAGTGCTGGAGCAAAAAATGCCCCCGCTCCGGGGCCCTTTGGTTTTAAATGATCTTATATAGGGAAAATCTTTAAAAATCTTCTTCTCTGAAACCGCAAGGCCTAGGTCTTTGATATTTGGTATGAAGCTTCATCTAGTGGACCCCTACTAAGATTGTTCAAATTATAGTGCTGGGGCCAAAAATGCCCCCACTCCAGGGCCCTTTGGTTTTACATGGGCTTATATAGGGGAGAGCTTTAAAAATCTTCTTCTCTGAAACTGCAAGGCCCAGGTCTTTGATATTTGGTATGAAGCTTCATCTAGAGGACCCCTACCAAGATTGTTCAAATTATAGTGCTGGGGTCAAATATGCCCCCGCTCCGGGGCCCTTTGGTTTTACATGGGCTTATATAGGGAAAACCTTTAAAAATTTTCTTCTCTGAAACCGTAAGGCCCATGTCTTTGATATTTGGTATGAAGCTTCATCCCACACGGCCATGGTTCTTTTCCTCCTCCCCCCCCCCCCCCCCCCCCACACACACACACACACACTCCGGGGCCCTTTGGTTTTAAATGGGCTTATATAGGGAAAATCTTTAAAAATCTTCTCTGAAACCACAAGGCCCAGGTCTTTGCTATTTGGTATGAAGCTACATCTAGTGGACTCCTACCAAGATTGTTCAAATTATAGTGCTTGGGCTAAAAATGCCACCGCCCCCGGGCCCTATGGTTTTACATGGGCTTATATGGGGAAAATCTTTAAAAATGTTCTTCTCGGAAACCCCAAGGGCCAGGTCTTTGCTATTTGGTATGAAGCTTCATCTAGTGGACCCCTACCAAGATTGTTCAAATTATAGTGCTAGGGCCAAAACTGCCCCCGACCTGGGGCCCTTTGGTTTTACATAGACTTATATACAGGTAGAGATATTCCTTAAAAATCTTCTTCTGAAACAGCAAGGCCATGGTCTTTGATATTTGGTGTGAAGCTTCCTCTAGTGGACCTCTATCAAGATGGTTTAAATTATAGCCCTGAGGCCAAAAATGCCCCGCCCCAGAGCCATTTGGTTTTTCATAGGCTTATGTAGGGAAAATCTTTAAATAAAAATCTTCTTCTCTGAAGCCGCAAGGCCCAGGTCTTTGATATTTGGTATGTAGCATATCTAGTGGACCTTTGCTAAGATTGTTCAAATTATAGCCTTTGTTGATATTTGGTATGAAGCTTCACCTTTTTAGACGTCTCAGAACATTATGCACATTATAGCCCTGGGGTTAATAATGGCCCTCCCCGGGTCCCACTTGTTACTCTATGGATCAGGTGAGCGATCCAGGGCCATCATGGCCCTCTTGTTAGCTCACCGTCACGTAGTGACGAGGTGAGCTTTTGGGATCACTTTTTGTCCGTCGTCCGTCGTGCGTGCGTGCGTCCGTGCGTGCGTGCGTAATCAATTTCTTTAAACGACATCTCCTCCTAAACCACTGATCGGATTTTGACCAAACTTCACAGGAATGATCCTTAGGTGGTCCCCTTTCAAAGTTGTTCAAATGGTTCCGGTCCGTTGCACATCTAGGTCACAGGAGCCAAAAATAGATTTTTTTCACCAAAAACTTAAGAAATCTTCTTCTCTGAAACCACAAGGCCCAGGTCTTTGATATTTGGTATGAAGCTTCATCTAGTGGACCCCTACCAAGATTGTTCAAATTATAGTGCTGGGGCGAAAAATGCCCCCGCCCCGGGGGCCTTTGGTCTTACATAGGCTTATATAGGGAAAATCTTTAAAAATCTTCTTCTCTGAAACCACAAGGCCCAGGACTTTGATATTTGGTATGAAGCTTCATCTAGTGGACCCCTACCAAGATTGTTCAAATTATAGTGCTGGGACAAAAAATGCCCCCGCCACGGGGCCCTTTGGTTTTACATTGGCTTATATAGGGAAAATCTTTAAAAATCTTCTTCTCTGAAACCACAAGGCCCAGGTCTTTGATATTTGGTATGAAGCTTCATCTAGTGGACCCCTACCAAGATTGTTCAAATTATAGTGCTGGGGCCAAAAATGCCCCCGCCCCAGGGCCCTTTGGTTTTACATAGGCTTATATAGGCAAAATCTTTAAAAATCTTCTTCTCTGAAACCAGAAGGCCCAGGACTTTGATATTTGGTATGAAGCTTCATCTAGTGGACCCCTACCAAGATTGTTCAAATTATAGTGCTGAGACAAAAAATGCCCCCGCCACGGGGCCCTTTGGTTTTACATTGGCTTATATAGGGAAAATCTTTAAAAATCTTCTTCACTGAAACCACAAGGCCCAGGTCTTTGATACTTGGTATGAAGCTTCATCTAGTGGACCCCTACCAAGATTGTTCAAATTATAGTGCTGGGGCAAAAAATGCCCCCGCCCCAGGGCCCTTTGGTTTTACCTAGGCTTATATAGGGAAAATCTTCAAAAATCTTCTTCTCTGAAACCACAAGGCCCAGGACTTTGATATTTGGTATGAAGCTTCATCTTGTAGACCCCTACCAAGATTGTTCAAATTATAGTGCTGAGGCCAAAAATGTCCCCGTCCCGGGGCCCTTTGGTTTTACATAGTCTTATATAGGCAAAATCTTTAAAAATCTTCTTCTCTGAAACCACAAGGCCCAGGACTTTGATATTTAGAATGAAGCTTCATCTAATGGACCTCTACCAAGGTAGTTCAAATTATAGCCCTTGGACCAAAAATGCCCCCACCCCGGGGCCCTTTGGTTTTACATAGACTTATATAGGGAAAATCTTTAAAAATCTTCTTCGCTGAAACCACAAGGCCTAGGTCTTTTATATTTGGTATGAGGCTTCATCTAAAGGACCCCTAACAAGATTATTCAAATTATAGTGCTGAGGCCAAAAATGTCCCCGCCCCGGGGCCCTTTGGTTTTGCATAGGCTTATATAGGGAAAATCTTTAAAAATCTTCTTTGAAACCACAAGGCCCAGGACTTTGATATTTGGTATGAATCTTCATCTAGTGGACCCCTACCAAGATTGTTCAAATTATCAAATTATAGCCCTTGGGCCAAAAATGCCCCTGCTCTGGGGCCTTTTGGTTTTACATTGACTTACATAGGGAAAACTTTAAAAATCTTCTTCTCTGAAACCACAAGTCCTAGGTCTTTTATATTTGGTATGAAGCTTCTTCTAAAGGACCCCTACCAAGATGATTCAAATTATAGTGCTGGGGCCAAAAGTGGCCCCGCCCCAGGGCCCTTTGGTTTAACATAGGCTTATATAGGGATGATCTTTAAAAATCTTCTTCTCTGAAACCACAGGGCCCAGGACTTTGAAATTTGGTATGAAGCTTCATCAAATGGACCTCTACCAAGATTGTTCAAATTATAGCCTTGGGGCCACAAATGCCCCCACCCCGGGGCCCTTTGGTTTTACATAGATTTATATAGCCCTGGGGCCATTTGGTTTTGCATAGGCTTATGTAGGGAATCTCTTTAAAAAAAATCTTCTTCTCTGAAACCGCAAGGCCCAGGTCTTTGATATTTGATGTGTAGCTTCATCTAGTGGACCTTTGCCAAGATTGTTCAAATTATAGCCTTTGTTGATGTTTGGTATGAAGCTTCACCTTTAAGACCTCCCTCAACATTATGCACATTAAAGCCCTGGGGCCAATAATGGCCCTCTCTAGGGCCCACTTGTTACACTATGGATCAGGTGAGCGATCCAGGGCCATCATGGCCCTCTTGTGTTTTATATTAGGATCACTTTTTGTCTGTCCTCCGTGCGTAAACAATTTCTTCAAACGACATCTCCTCCTAAACCACTGATCGGATTTTGACCAAACTTCACAGGAATGATCCTTAGGTGGACCCCTTTCAAAGTTGTTCAAATGTTTACGGTCCGTTGCACATCTAGGTCACAGGAGCCAAAAATAGATTTTTTTCACAGAAAACTTAAAAAATCTTCTTCTCTGAAACCACAAGGCCCAGGTCTTTGATATTTGGTATGAAGCTTCATCTAGTGGACCCCTACCAAGATTGTTCAAATTATAGTGCTGGGGCCAAACATGCACCCGCCCCGGGGCCCTTTGGTTTTACATGGGCTTATATAGGGAAAATCTTTAAAAATCTTCTTCTCTGAAACCGCAAAGCCCAGGACTTTGATATTTGGTATGAAGCTTCATCTAGTGGACTCCTTCCAAGATTGTTCAAATTATAGTGCTGGGGCAAAAAATGCCCCCGCTCCGGGGCCCTTTGGTTTTACATAGACTTATAGAGCGAAAATCTTTAAAAATCTTCTTCTCTGAAACCGCAAGGCCCAGGACTTTGATATTTGGTATGAAGCTTCATCTAATGAACCTCTTCCAAGATTGTTCAAATTATAGCCCTGGGGCCAAAAATGACCCCGCTCTGGGGCCCCTTGGTTTTACATAGACTAATATAGGGAAAATCTTTAAAAATCTTCTCTGAAACCACAAGGCCTAGGTCTTTGATATTTGGTATGAAGCTTCATCTAGTGGACCTCTATCCAGATTGTTCAAATTATAGCCCTGAAACCAAAAATGCCCCCGGTCCGGTCCCTTTGGTTTTACATAGACTTATATGGGGAAAATCTTAAAAAATCTTCTTCTGTGAAACCACAAGGCCTAGGTCTTTGATATTTGGTGTGAACTTTCATCTAGTGGACTTCTATCAAGATTGTGCAAATTATAGCCCTGGGGACCAAAACATGTCGCCGCCCCAAGACCCTTTGGTTTTCCATAGACTTATAAAGGGAAATCTTTAAAAATCTTCTTCTCTGAAACTGCAAGACCCAGGTCTTTGATATTTGGTATGGAGCTTCATCTAGTGGACCTCTACCAAGATTATTCCAATTATAGCCCGGGGGCACAAATGCCCCCACCCCAGGGCCCTTTGGTTTTACATAGACTTATATAGCTCCGGGGCCATTTGGTTTTGCATAGGCTTATGTAGGGAATATCTTTAAAAAAATCTTCTTCTCTGAAACCGCAAGGCCCAGGTCTTTGATAATTGGTGTGTAGCTTCATCTAGTGGACCTTTGTCAAGATTGGTTCAAATTATAGCCTTTGTTGATGTTTGGTATGAAGCTTCACCTTTAAGACCTCCCTCAACATTATGCACATTAAAGCCCTGGGGCCAATAATGGCCCTCTGTGGGGCTCACTTGTTACACTATGGATCAGGTGAGCGATCCAGGGCCATCATGGCCCTCTTGTTGGAAATATTCACCATATTTGCCTTTACAGGTTTTGTGTTTTTTATTAAATTCGGCTGTTTAGTTTGGTTGCTATGGCAACTTCCATAGACTTATAATGGGGAAAATTGAAAAATGGCATGAACTGCCAAGCCTTTGCAGATATTTTGACAAAACTTCCATAGAAATGTTCCTTGAGTAAACTTCTCTCAGTCATATGCTTTTATTTTGTGGAGCGTTGTGGTGCAGTGGTAAAGCATCGGATTTGAGATCGAGAGGTAGCCGGTTCGATCCTTGCAAGCGCCAAATGTTGTTTCCTTGAGCAAGAAACTTTATCCACATTGCTTAGTACAGGTTCCTACCCAGGAAAAGAGGGCCACATGGAAGATTAGTACTAGTACTAAATGTGTTACCCTCTATAAATAAGGTCGATTATTATTATTATTGTCAACCTGGGGGTCCCGAAGGTTGTGCCAGGACCATGCCCCGCCCCCTCCACTTCATAAAATGCCTTATATATCAGAAACCTTACAGATCCCCACCCCTAAACCATATATAGTCTTGTTCCTTATGATAAGATGCATTAAGTGACACCAACCTGGGGGTCCCCCCAGATGTGCCAGGGACATGCCCCACCCCCTCCATTTCATAAAATGCCATTTATCTCAGAAACCATTCAGATCCCCACCCCTAAACCATATATATTCATGTTCCTTATGATAAGACACACTCAGTGATACCCACCTGGGGGTCCCTTGGGATATGCTGGGGCCATGACCCACCCCCTCCATTTCATAAAAGACCCAATATCCCAGAAACTGTACAGATCCCCACCCCTAAACCATATTATATTCTAGTTCCTTATGTTAAGTCCCATTCAGTGACCCCGCCATTTCATAAAAGACCCAATATCCCAGAAACCTTACAGATACCCACCCCATAACCATATATATTCTTGTTCTTTATATGATAAGTCGGATTCAGTGACCCCAACATGGGGGCCTCTTGGGATGTGCCGGCGCCATGCCCAAGCCCCTCCACTTCATAAAAGGCTAAAGATTCCAGAAACCTTACAGAGCCCTACCCCTAAACCATATTATATTCATAAAATGTTAAGTCCCATTCAGTGACCCTGCCATTTCATAAAAGACCCAATATCCCAGAAACCTTACAGATCCCCACCCCATAACCATATATATTCTTGTTCTTTATATGATAAGTCAGATTCAGTGACCCGAACCTGGGGGCCTCTTGGGATGTGCCGGCGCCATGCCCAAGCCCCTCCACTTCATAAAAGGCTGAAGATTCCAGAAACCTTACAGAGCCCTACCCCTAAACCATATATATTCTTGTTCCTGTTGATAAGATGCATTAAGTGGCACCAACCTGGTATCCCCCCCCCCCCTCTTTGGCTCTTTGGTTTGTTTGCTATGGCAAGTTAAGAGTTTCCATTTACTTATAAATGGAGAAAATTGAAAAATGACATTTATGGCTTTCAAGATATCTTGTCCAACTTTCATAGAAGTGTTCCTTTGATAATTTTCGTTTAGGCCTATTGGTTGCCACAGATTGGTATTTGTCAGTTGTCATCTTTTGTCCTGCAACAACACATTCAAGCGACATCAGACCTCTGAAGCCACTAGGCTGATTGGGTCCAAACTTTATCTGTAGCATCTTTGGGCGCAGGGCTTCCATGGTTAATTACAATACATTTCTGCCAGTTGTGAGTGCCCCGAGAGCTCTGGTGAGCATAGTGGCCCATGGGCCTCTTGTTTTGTTTGATTTGAAGTTTAAAGTCCCCGTCAACACGGTAAAGGTCATTTTGGAGATGTTGCTTCCAATTTTGTGGGACTTTTACCCGACATTGAGATGAAATGACTTCTCAAGCCCTACCACTCAATGAAACTAATAGAATTTATAAGCATGGGCGGCCGACTCGCACTGCTTTGCCTGGGCAGGCTTAGATTCTCTAAGCGGTTTACCTGTACTCATGTGCGGTCGGTTTCAGCTCTGCGTGGAAGCATCATGCAGCCCATCTATTTCTTCATGCCCCGATGAGCGGGGGCCGACACACTGTGTTGAAGTTTTTCAAATGCAATATCTCAACAGTCACTCGTCACAGAGCACTCTAGGTGAGTGTGACCTATATCATGGTTCAGTAGTTTTACCTTATGTCTTGAAGACGCAAAACAGATGAACTACGCTGTCATGCGACAGCTCTTGTTTGAATAATGATGTGACACATGCATCCTTCCACACTTTAGGAATTATGCCAGCTTTTATGAACTCTTGGAATATACAGCCAGAGGTATTGAGAACACCTTTGACAAACATTTTCCCATGCGTGCAGCAAGCCAGCTACCTTGACCTGGTGGTACCTTGACCTATATTTTACGCTCCAGTGACTTTGACAGATTTTACGTCAAAGTTCCAGATCTCTTCAAAAGGCCTACAAACATCAGATCATGCATAATGCTTCTCCTAGATGTACTGACTCTGCAGGTACCTTGGTCTGGTGACCTTGACCTATATTTTAGGCTTGTGACTCAGGGGTGTAAAATTCCACTCGCCCGCTCGCATTTGCGAGTAAGTTTTAAGGCAGGGCGAGTAAGATTTTCAAAACTGACCTTACTTTTTCTTCATTTTAGCACCTAAATGAAAAGTTTAGACGATAAGGGCGAGTAAGTTTGAGGGAAATTTTACACCTCTGTGACTTTGACACAATTTACGTCAATGTTCCAGATCTTCTCAAATAAAAGACCTGCAACCACCAAATCTTGCATAGTGCTTCATCTACATGTACTGACTGTGCAGGTACCTTTACTTCGTGACGACCTATTTTTCGCACTCGATTGACTTTTACAGATTTTAGTTTGGTGTTCCATTTCTTATAAGACCTACAACCTTCAAACCTTGCATAGTGCTTCTCCTAGATTTACTGACTCTGCGGGTACCTTGACCTATATTATGCACTCTAGTGACTTTAACACATTTTATGTCAATGTTCGATATGTCCTAAAATAAATGTGCTTCTCCTTGATGTACTGATTTGGCACATACCTTGACCTGGTGACCATGGACAATATTTTTTGCTCCAGTGACTTTGACACATTTTACATCAGCTATCAACTGCTAAGAATGAAATTTAATTATTTAATAACTACACTCAGTGGGCATAAATTAGTTCCCAAAACTGTTTGACGTCATGATGTCTGTAAATCTGTAACTACATTTCCAGATCAAATTACTTAAAAATAAAAGATCCAATGCATGTTATGTTTACTACATGGTATTGTTTAGTCATTACCAATAACAGATATAGCAATTTGTCTTAGAAATCTTGCAATGCATATATAGCTCTGATATATTCTTCATTTAGAGTACCGTGGTTTTAAAGGTGCATTATTGAGCTATCTGGAAAAAATGCTTCCAAAAATAAACTACATATAGCCGGTATTTTTCTTTAAAACAATACAAATGAAAGCATTTTATGCAAAAAATGTCGAACACTAGTTACATCTATTTTTAGTTCGTGACAAAAATAGAATCCCCATATATGATGTTATCCGACGTTCATTTTTGGCCTTGTTTGCTTAGGCCATGCCTGAATCAGAAAAAAATATGAAGCTGAATACCATGCCATAAGTAACGACACTCAGAGACGATACTGTCGCCATGTGTGTAGAGTGACAGATTTATTTTTAGAATGGAAATTCCGAACACATGTTCAGAGCGAAGGGTAAACACGAATGAAAACGACCATTTTCACAAAGTTCTGAAGCTGTATTTGGCTCCAAAAGTGTACACATGACAAAGGAGTATGTATTGAAGATAAAAACCAGAAAAAAAATTTTGAGACCCGGTAGCTCAATAATGCACCTTTAAAAATGGCCTCAAAACTCTGCGCTAGCTCACATATTTCTCCTTATTCTGAATGATTAAGATTTTCTCCTATAATTTATATAATTTTAGTTACTCTGATGTCTTTTTAGTATGATGGACAGCTGAGAAACCAAAATTGTTTAAATTTTCTCAATTGAATTAATACAATATTAGAAGTGGGTGGGGTAATTCTACCTCTGGCAGAAAAAATAGTTGCAATAGAAACATTAAGTAAGTAGGCAGCATTATTTCTATCTAAATTAGTGGCACACTCTCCAATGTTTTAGTCACAGTCATTGAAAAGTAGAATCTTTCTTTCAAAATTATAGCAATTGTAGCTATCAACAGTGAATTAAAGTCTAGATGGGTTTAGTCTTTATGGGGGTACCCACAGAGTTTGACAAATTTATTGGACACTGTTATATAAAAAATGAAGTCTTTTGTAAAAATATAGTCTAAAATGGTGCTTTTAATTAACAATATTTTTTACGAAATGTTACTACATTTTTATCTTGTTTTATGGCGCGCAAAGAGTGCACGGCTGTTCAAATAAGCCCATTGTTTCCTGGATGTCCTTGCTGCTTCAATCCCCTAATATATATTCAGACCAACAGTTTTTGCTAGAAACTTTGCTAAAACAAAGTCCATTTTCTGTCTGTTTTCTTAGTGTCTATCACCAACAATATTTGCTTTTTGGCGATTTTGACGAATTTATGTTCCATCCGAAAGCATGTTAGATTTCCCATAATATATTGTCTCTGGGTAACATTATACACAATCAGATTGTTTTCCAGTATTTTGCCAACATTGCTACCAATTTATATCTAAAAAGATAAGACATTGATAATTTTATAATTCTTTTAGTACACCTTTCCTGAGTTTTCAAAAGAAAGATGCTAATCTGTATACTGCCTGATGTTGCCATGGCAACTGATGACATCATTATTGTACTAGGTGCTGATATAAACATGTACCCTAAATAATTATATGGTGGACCAGTTAGTATTTGAGTATAATTTATAACTAGGTAGAAAATTGTTTCAGACCATATTTTCTCCCAATTTCTTGTCAGCCATTTTCATTTATGGCCACTGAGTGCACATTCTGATTGTGGCTCTTGTGACTTTTGCCCCCAGCAGGTGCGACGCCGCCTTCGGTGGAATTCTTGTTATTCATATCATTGGATAGTTCATTGTACTTGTTCAAATTTTAGAACAAGGATATGTCAAGGAGTTCAGGTGTCTGAATACTTAGGGTAAATCATAGGGGCTTGAATCTTAAAAATGAAAAAAAAAAAAATTATTATTTTTTTCATGATTCAAGCCCCTATATGTAAATACAGTAAACTTGCAATTTATGTTATGGATTACAAGCAATCATACCGGGTAATTACGGATTACAATAACCCTTGCAGCAAGTGCTAATCAGACTGCATTGATACACAGGCTAATGGACACCTTGGTTTCTTGCAAATACAGATACATGAATTCCCTTGATGTGGCTCATTAGGACCCTGCATATTTTTGCGGGTGCCCTATACATGTAGTAATCACCATGTCTGTCCATCCGTCCTTCCACATTTTTGGACGGGTTTTTAAAAAAAATCCGTCCTTTAAAATAGCGATGTCCGGGCGGGTGGGCGGGCGGGCGGGCGTCGTCCCAGGTTTACCTTTTGGTTAACCTTTTTTCAAAGTGATATTTTTCATCTATTCTGTAGCAGATTGTTTTAATATCAGGACTGATGCATAAGTGGAGGTACCGCTTTCATGTATTATCCATAAATGGCGCAAAAGACTAAAATTTTGGCGGAAATTGTCATTTTTCAAACTTGTGTTTTTCAGGTTTACCTTTTGGTTAACCTTTTTTCAAATGCCAGTGTAGTGGATAGAGTGCTGGACTACGAATCCTATTGTTGACTATGAATCTGAGGGGCGTGAGTTCAAACCCCCGTGGAGACTTTTTTTTTTTTTTTTTCGTTCTTTTTTTTTCTTTCTTTTTTCATTCTTTTTTTTTCTTTATTTTTCTTTTCTTCTCCATAAACACATATGAACAATTATTATCTTCCTCCCCTGATAGTTGCTAGTAATAATACATACATGCATGCACAGGCATGGAATTTTCTTTTTTTTTTTTCTTTTTTTTTTTTTTTCGTTCTTTTTTTAGCTCACCTGAGCACGAAGTGCTCAAGGTGAGTTAGGTGAGTTGATGTCCGTCGTCGGTCAACAATTTCTTTAAACGACATCTCCTCCTGGGATAATGGCCCTATTTCAAAATTATTTTACAGAAATGTTCATTAGGTGCCCCTTTTTCAAAATTGCTAAAATCAGTGGCCACTAGAGCTAAAAATAGAGCTAAAAATAGAAAAAAACTTTAATTTTTTTTCTTCGTAAAACACATACCCCCCAACCCCCCCCTTCCCACCCGACTCCTAACCCATCCCACCCCACCCCACCCTACCCCACACCAGCACACCCCACCCTACCCCACCCATGCCACCACCATCCTAACCGTACTGAAAAAAAACCAAGTCCATAATGCCATTAGGCATTTTTCTTGTTCATGTATTTCTTAATAACTTACAAACTGTCTAACGCATCAACTTCAAACTTTAAATATAAGGTCACAATATCATTACACAGTTTCATGGCAAACTATTTAACTCTAGCTACAACACTCAAAGTTATAATAGCCCTTTGAAAAACTTAAAAACGTTCACTTTTTTAAGTTTTTATGCCCCCGCATTGGATGATGCCGGGGGCATAGAGTTTTTCAGTTTTCCGTACATGTGTACTTTCGTCCAAATGTATGTCCTTCTGTACGAAAGTGTGTACGTACGTATGCAATCTGTTAGACTCAGGTTAAGGTTTTTGTACAAGGTAGAACTTCAGGGGTTTCGATAACTCTTTTGGCATCCAGGTGTCAAGAAAAAGTAAGCGGGTGATGTTTTGTATGTTTCCTTTATTAGCATATACAATTTTATTAAAAGAAGCAGGGGGATAATGCCCAAGTAGAAGGAGAAAATCCCCACCTCCCGCCTCTTAATGAAACCCCTGGAACTTGAGCTCATATTTTCCAAACCATACAACAGATTTGGTTTATATTTAGTATGATGATAGATATAGGTCCAAAGTTTTATTCAGCAATGCCTCCAACCATACCCGTGACCTTGAAGGTCACGAACTTAGAAATTTCTAACGTTTAAGACCCAGGTTAAGGTATTTAATTGTACCACGTAGAACTTTAGCTCATATTTTCAGACCATACAATGGATTTGGTTTATATTTAGTAATTAGTATGATGATAGATATAGGTCCAAAGTTTTATTCAGCAATACCCCCACCCATACCCATGACCTCAAGGTCAAGGTCGTGCTTCATATTTGGTATGACAATAGTTGCAGGTCCAAAGTTTCATTGAGCCATGCCCCCCACCCCTTACCTCAAGGTCAAGGTCACAGACATAGAAATTTTTTTATAGGCTGCGTCTCCTGACAACCGGTTGTCAGGAGCATTTTTGCTATGTAAAATGCTCCTGACAACCGGTTGTCAGGAGCATTTTGCTATCCTAAATGCTCCTGACAACCGGCAATATTTTTCCAATAAAAACCTGCTATATTAGCATTATTTTGGTTACTTAACACAGTATTTTTATACCCCACCACACGATAGTGGCGGGGTATTATGTTATACCCTCCAGTGTCCGTCCGTCCGTCCATCCGTACGTCCGTTCTTACAAAATGGGTTAATGTGGCTTCTTTTAGGTACAGAAGGGTTTTGTGTGGCAAAATGGGTTTGTGTGGCTAGCCTCACAAACCCATTTTTCTGTTAGTACAGAGGGGTTCAGGGGAACTAGAAAAATCAAATAAAAAAAAGACACATAAATTTATGTCCATCACCTTGGACATCCTTGGACATGGATGTCCAGGATTATGAGGCTAAACTTTGAGATTATGGGGCTGAGCCACATAAATTTAACTGGCTGTCCTGGGGCTGAATGCTGCAGTAGGAAAAAGTCCCTCTATGTGAGGAGCTAGACCCATAAGATGTATCAGTGCACTATAAAGAAAGTTCTGTTCTACCTTTAGAGGGCTAGATATCTCAACCTCTGGTAGCCACATAAGTTTAGACAAAGACGGTTTCATACAGACAGCCTTTATGTGGCTGATGTCCAAAGTTTGTGTGGCTAGCCACATTAGATGTACAGATTTGTGTGTCTTATAGCCACATAAACCGTTAGCCACATAAAAATTTTAGCCCCATAAAATATGGACAGGTGCAGCCACACAAACCCAAAATGTGGGTCCGTCCGTCCGTCCGTCGCACCATTTCCGATCGATAACTTGAGTAATTTTTAACGAATTTTTTTCAAATTTTGCATACATGTATATATCGGGAATGAGTGGTATGGGATTGTTAATGGGCAAAATCCGTTAACATTTGACAGAGTTATGGCCCTTTTTAGTTCAAAATAAGGGGTTTTGGGGCGTTTCCGATCAATAACTTGAATATTTTTTCACGGATTTTCTTCAAATTTTGTATACACATTGGCATTGGGTATGAGTGGTTTGGGATTGTAAATGGGCAAAATACATTAACATTTAACGGAATTATGGTCGTTAAAAATTCCGATTAAATGGTTTTTGGGGACTTTTTCCTTTACTATATGGAATATTTGGATGAAACTGCACTGATGTATAAACGACCATAATAAGCAGGTTTTGTGTTGTGAATACACAAAATGCGTTAACATTTAACGAAAAATTGGTCGTTAACAATTCCCATTAAATAGTTTCTGCGCATGTATTCCTTTAATTTATGAAATATATTGATTATCACTGCCAATGTAGTGGTTAGAGTGCTGGACTACCAATCCTATTGTTGACTATGAATCTGAGGGGCGTGAGTTCAAATCTCCGTCGAGGAATGGAATTTTTTTTTTTTTTTTCGTTTTTTTTCTTTTTTTTTGTGTGTTCTTTTTTCTTTTTCTTTCTTTTTCATTTTGGCAATGAATTTATTTATTTTTTTTTTTTTTTTTAATTTTCCTCATTTTTGGTTTTTCATTCCTTTTTTTTCCCTTTTTTTTTTCACCCTTTTCTTCTTTTTGTTATACCCCATCACACGATAGTGCTGGGATATTACAATATACCCTCCGGTGTCTGTCCGTCCGTCCCCACCATTTCCGACCAATAACTGGATTAATTTGTGCTATGAATCTGAGGGGCGTGAGTTCAAACCCCCGTGGAGGAATGGAATTTTCTTTTTTTTTTCCTTTTTTTCTCGTTTTTTCTTTTCTTTTTGTTCCGTTTATTTTTCTTTTCTTTCTTTTTGCAATGAATTTTTTTTTTTTTTTTTCGTTTTTTTTTTTCTCATTTTTTGTTTTTCATTCCTTTTCTTTTCCTTTTTTTTTTTTCCTTTTCTTCTTTTTGTTATACCCCATTACACGATAGTGCTGGGATATTATAATATACCCTCCGGTGTCTGTCCGTCCGTCCGTCCGTCTGTCGGTCCGTCCATCCCCACCATTTCCGACCGATAACTTGATTAATTTTTCACATTTTTTTTCAAATTGTGCCTACATGTTTATATCAGGAATGACTTTTTTTCTTTTCTTTTTGTTATACCCCATCACACGATAGTGCTGGGGTATTATAATATACCCTCCGGTGTCTGTCCGTTCGTCCGTCCATCCACACCATTTCCGACCGATAACTTTATTAATTTCTCACAATTTTTTTTTGGAGTTTGCGATCAATAACTTAAGAATCTTTTCATGGATTTTCTTCAAATTTTAAAACACTAAAGGACACATATTATTGCCAAGGACAGTCACTCTGCTTTTCTGGTTATTGTATTATCTGCCCTTTTGATATACATGTATGTAGTTCCTTTACTATATTGAATGCCTTAGTGAAGTTTTACAGATAACTATAACACTTAAAAGTACCACTATTATGGGCAAGGCTATAACCATATTATCTTGCAGTGGTGGGGTATCATGCAGTGTTAGCGTGCTTTTATTTGTTTTTTGATACATGTTTAATATTGTTTGTGTTCTCTGGTATTTTAAAATAACTACTGGATTGAAAATTAAAGAGAAAAAACTTGCAGCATTTAATGTTTTATTTAATACTGAAAATAAATACCAACTAAATATAGGATCAATTTCACTTGAGTGCTATGGAAAAAACATGTCATAAATTCCCTTTTACAGAATATATATGGTTAAGGGGTGGGGATCTGAACGGTTTCTGAGATATATTGCTTTTAATGAAGTTAAGGGGTGGGGCATGGCCCCTGGCACCCCCAGGGCCGCATGCTGATGTCACAGATTGGGTCTTATAATTAAGAACAAGAATATATATGGTTTAGGGTCGGGGCTCTACACAGTTTCTCAGGTATATGGTCTTTGGTGAAAGTGAGGGGTGCAGCATGGCCCGGGCACGCCCTGGGTGACCCCTAGGTTGGTGTTACTGAATGTGTCTTATCATAAAGAACAAGAATAAAAATGGTTTAGGGGTGGGACTCTGTAAGGTTTCTAGTTTGTTTGATTTGAGGTTTAACATCCCCGTCAACACTGTAAAGGTCATTTTGGAGACGTTGCTTCCAATTTTGTGGGACTTTTACCCGACACTGAGATGAAATGACATCTCAAGCCCTGTCACCCAATGAAACCAAAAGGGTTTATCTGCCTGGACGGTCTGCCTCGCACCGCTGTTCCTGGACAGGCTTAGATCCTCTAAGGGGTTTACCAGTACTAGTGTGCGCGCCGGAATCAGCAGTGCGCAGAAGCATCATATAGCCCATACATTTGGGCGGGGGCCGGTAAGGTTTCTGGAATATTGGGCCTTTTATGAAGTGGAGTGGGTGGGCATGGCCCCGGCATATCCTGGGGGACCCCGAGGTTGGTGTTACTGAATGCCACTTATCATAAGGGACAAGAATATATATGGTTTAGGGGTGGGGATCTGTAAGGTTTCTGGGATATTAAGTGGATGGGGATGTGGCATGGCCCTGGCACATCCCGGAGGACCCCCAGGTTGGTGTCACTGAGTGCTTCTTATTATCAATATATATGGTTAAGGGGTTAGGATCTGATTGGTTTCTGAGATAAATGGCATTTTATGAAGTGGAGGGGGTAAGACATGGCCCTGGCACAACCTCGGGGATGCCCAAGTTGACATAAAAGCATATGGCTGAGAGAAGTTTACTCAAGGAAAATTTCTATGAAAGATTGGCAAAATATCAGCAAAGGTTTGACAGTAAATGTCATTTTTCAATATTCCTCATAATAAGTCTATGGAAAATCTAAGTTGCCATAGCAACCATCTTAATGGCTGAATTTCATAAAAAAAAAAAAACCTGTAAAGGCAAATATGGTGAATATTTTCATAAAGTCTTTGCCTCCTAGAGCTTAAGTTTTTTGAGGAGATGATTTTTTAAGTATTTTTTTTTTTCTATTTTTTTTCATCAACCAATAAAAATGAGCAGTAGGCCTAAAATCATTGTCATACCCAGTTTATAGGGTAGTAGATAGATCAGATAGTAGATTGCCCAAGGAACATTTTTATGAAAGTATTGTCAAAATGTCTGCAGAGGCTTGGCAGAAATGCCATTTTCAATTTTCCCCATTATAAGTCTATGGAATCTATGTTGCCATAGCAACCAAACTAATGAGCCGATTTTTATAAATAAGAGAGCCATGATGGCCCTGGATCGCTCACCTTATCCATAGAGTAACAAGTGGGTCCCGGGGAGGGCCATTTTTGTCCCCATGGCTATAATGTGCATAATGTTGAGGGAAGTCTAAAAAGGTGAAGCTTCATATCAAATATCAACAAAGGCTATAATTTGAACAATCTTGGTACTTGGTAAAGGTCCACTAGATGAAGCGCTTCATACCAAATATCAACAAAGGCTATCATTTGAACAATCTTGGTAAAGGTCTACTAGATGAAGCTACACACCAAATATCAAAGACCTGGGGGTTGCAGTTTCAGAGAAGATTTTTTTTTTAAAGATATTCCCCACATAAGCCTATGTAAAACCAAATGGCCCTGAGGAGGGGGCATTTTTGGCCTCAGGGTTTTAATTTAAACAATCTTGATAGAGGTCCACTAGATGAAGCTTCACACCAAATAACAAAGACCTGGGCCTTGTGGTTTCAGAGAAGAAGATTTTCAAAGATTATCTCTATATAAGTCTATGTAAAACCAAATGGTCCCGGGGCGGGGGCATTTGTGCCCCCCCCCCCCCACCCCGAGGGCTATAATTTGAACAATCTTGGTAGAGGTCCACTAGATGAAGCTCCATGCATCAAAGACATGGGCCTTGCAATTTCAGGGAAGAAGGTTTTTAAAGATGTCCCTATATAACTCAATATAAAACCAAAGAGTCTTGGGGCGGGGGGCATTTTTGGCCTCAGGGCTATAATTTGAACAATCTTGATTTAGGTCCTCTTGATGAAATTTCACACCAAATATCTAAGACCTAGGCCTTGTGGTTTCAGAGAAGATTTTCCCTATATGTATACAAGTCTGTGTAAAACCAAAGGGCCCCGAGGCCGGGGCATTTTTGGCCCCAGGTCTGTAATTTGAACAACCTTGGTAGAGGTCCACAAGATGAAGTTTCATACCAAATATCATAGACCTGGGCCTTGCGGTTCCAGAGAAGAAGATTTTTTAAGATTTTCCCTATATAAGCCCATGCAAAACCAAAGGGCCCCAGGGCAGGGGCATGTTTGACCCCAGCACTATAATTTGAACATTCTTGGGTCCACTAGTTGAAGCTTCATACCAAATATCAAAGACCTGGGCCTTGTGGTTTCAGAGAAGAATATTTTTTTTTTAAGTTTTCTGTGAAAAAAATCTATTTTTGGTTCCTGTGACCTAGATGTGCAACGGACCGGAACCATTTGAACAACTTTGAAAGGGCACCACCTAAGGCTCATTACTGTGAAGTTTGGTCAAAATCCGATCAGGGGTTTAGGAGGAGGTGTGTTTACACACGGATGGATGCACAGACAACGGACAAAAGGTGATCCCAAAAGCTCACTTGTCTCTATGTGGCGGTGAGCTTAAAACATAAACTTTCAATCCCCCAGCCAAAGAGAATGTAGGACGATTTGGCCAGCGGACTATTTGGCCCGGACGATTTGGACTAGGACAATTCGGCCTAGGACAATTTGGCCAGCCAAAAATATTGAGTAGGACAATTTGGCCAGATTAATATAATGACTAGTTTAAACTGAAAATTTAATGTTTTAGGTTTGATTTTAATATACAGTAATGTTTGAATATGTGGAAGGAACATTTTAAAGAAGATTTTAAACAATTAGATTTTTGTTGTTGTTTTTTTTTTTAAACTTTTATAACTTTTGGCCTGAGATATACTTTATGTGCAAATTAATATAAATGGTTAACTATAATCTTCCCCAAACACAAAAAATACAATGAAATAAAATAAATAAATAAAATAAATAAATTTAAAGGTTTTGTTTAAATTGGCTGGAAAACAAGATTAATTACATTTTCTTGTATTTGTGGTTAATTGGCTAACTGATTTGCTGTGCTGACTGGTCTTGGTTCCTTGCTTTCTTAATTAGCTATTCCACACTTATTTTGTTGGTTTTGTTTGTTTGTTTGTGTATGCATTGGAATACAAGATCAATTAGCATATTTTCTTGCTTGCATGGTTAATTGGCTGAGATTTTTTGACTGGTCTAATGAGTACCCACAACCTATGTCTTGGAGCAGAAATAAGAAAAATAATGTATACCCTCATAAATCCTAATTTTCTCTATATAAAGTTCATTTTACGGACTTGTTCACGTGATGCCTGCCTGGTGACAGATTGGCACCGCACTGGTTAACCACTTACACTTAGGAAAACTGATCTGCTCAATATTACCTAAATAGTGTTGACTGGGCTCAGATACTATAAATTAGCAGAAAATATGTAATGATTTGAGATAAAAATATGTTGTCAAAGGAAGAAACTGCTCAAACTATGCAATTTCCTCTTATGTCAACATTTGATTTTCACTCATCAAAGCCAAGAAATAACAGATACAATCACTGAAAAAACATGAAATATTTGATGAAAATATGTAGCCAAATGAAGAAAAAATGCTATTGAAATGACTGATAGAATAAGAACTGGTAAAACCGCTAGGAGAAATCAGTTTGGCCAAATTGTCCTGCACGGTATTTTTGGCTGGCCAAATTGTCCTAGTCCGAATTGTCCTAGGCCAAATCGTCCAGGCCAAATCGTCCGCTGGCCAAATCGTCCGCCCACCAGCCAGAGGATGCTACAGATAAAATTTGGGTCAAATCGGCTTAGTGGCTTCAGAGGAGATGTCATTTGAAAGTGTTGACGCCAGTTGGCGACATATTTCAGACGACGACTGACAACTGCCTATCCTATAAGCTCCCATGGAGCCTAATTTGGCTCTGGTGACCTAAAAAATCTGAATAAAAATTACATGAATTAACTTCAATTAAGCTCACTTTAATACTAAAAAAATGACAAAAAGCATTAAACATGTATCAAGACCCATGAAAAACTAAAAAGGTAACTAAAATAATACTAATATTATAGGTTTATATTGGAAAAATATTGCTGGTTGTCAGGAGCATTTTTGATAGCAAAAATGCTCCTGACAACCGGTTGTCAGGAGCATTTTATATAGCAAAAATGCTCCTGACAACCGGTTGTCAGGAGACACTTCCTTTTTTATATTATAGTTTTTGAGAGTTCATATTTCCTGAACCATGTGATGGATTTGCTTCATATTTGGAATGATGATTGATGCAGGTCAAAAGTTTCATTCAGCCATTACCCAGCCCCTACCCCATGACCTTAAGGTCAAGGTTTAACCCACATTGGCATATAGTTTTTCGGTTGTCTATACATGTATGTGCGTACATGTGTACGTCTGCTGTCCGTGTGTGTCTACTTACATATGTACGTGATCCTGTTACCTCAGATTAAGGTTTTTGTAACAGGTAGAACTGGTTCATCTTTGGTATGATGATAAATATAGGTCGAAAGTTTTATTAAGCAAATACCCCCACCCATGCCTGTGACCTCAAGGTCAAGGTCACAGACTTAGAAATTTTCAATGTTAAAGACTCAGGTTAAGGTTTTTGTAACAGGTAGACCTGAAAGTTTTATTCAGCAATACCCCCACCCATGCCTATGACCTTAAGGTCAAGATCACAGACTTAGACAATTTTAATGTTTAAGATTTTAAAGAGCTCAAATTTTCCACACCATATTATAGATTTTGCTTATATATGCTATGATGATAGATACAGGTCCAAATGTTTATTTGGCAATACCCCCACTCATGCCTTTGGCTTCAAGATCAAGGTCACAGACTTAGAAATTTTTAATTAGATATTTTAAGATTTTATATTTTCAAAATCGTATGATGAATTAAGTTTATATTTGGTATGATGATTGATACTGGTCCAATACCACCACCCATGCACGTGCCCTAAAGGTCAAGGTCACAGACAAAGAAATTTTTTATTTAAAGTTTATTAAGAGCTCATACTCACCAAACCATATAGATTTGCTTCATATTTGGTATGATGATAGTTACAGGTCAAAAGTTGTATATACCCCCATCCCTGACCTCAAGGTCACAGACTTAGTCTTATTATGCTTTTAAAGTTTTAGGGCTCATATTTGGAATGATGATAGATACAGGTCCCAAGTCTCATTCACCCATACCACCGACCCTGCCCATGACCTCAAGGTCAAGGTCACACACTTAGAAAATTTTGTTGCAACATGGATTTTCGGGGTGAGGCAGGGCCCTTGGCGGGGGCGGGCATCTGTGTCGTCTGGACATATTTCTAGTTCAAGGTTTAATCAGCCATACACCAATTTATGCCAATGACCTAAGGACAGGTGTTTTTGTAGTAATATGTCATCTTTTTTGCGGGGGAGGGGGAGGTAGGCCCCTGGGCGGGGGCATTTGTGTTGTTTTGACACATTTCTAGTTTCTTAATAGCTTAAAAAGTATCAAAAGCATCAACTTAAAACTTTAAATTATGGTCACAATATCATTACACTATTTCGTGACAAGATACATAATTCTAGCTGCAATACTCTCAGAGTTATGACTCTTTGAAAAAAATGAAAAGTCAGCTTTTTTAGTCTTTTTTTTTCATATTTGTTTAGGTTTGTGTAAGATATACAACTTCATCAAGCTTCTGGAAATGTGACAGACATTGACTTCACGTAGTTGTGTTGGGAGCCTGAATTTCTGTAGGAGGACATCCTGCACAAACCAAAGCTGATCTTAGCTTACAGCGTTGACTTTGGACCAGTCCATCAGCAGAATCACCTGGGTAAGTTTTCATTTGCACTTTGCCTGAAGAAGATGGGTTTTATTTATTGGTAGCCAGTAAAGTGAGCACAGTTGTTTGTTAAAATTTGGACTAAAAGTTTTACTAGTACATGGCAAATATGCTAATATTTTTGCTAAAAAAATGTACATGTAAGTAGCTTTTACATTTGCAAAAGCTACATTTTCGAGCAAAATTACCACTGTATTAGATGCTGTAATGTACATGTACTTATATGTGCTACAGTACTTAACATTGTATCGGATGTCCACTCGTACAAAGTTTACAGACGTCGGGAATGTCTGAACAAAACTAATTTTTGAAGTAAAATTAAGTAAATGATTCATAGCCCCAGATAAGAGAGGGCGTCCAAATGTTCCGGGATACAGACCTAACAGGCGCCCAGTTGCCCAAGGAGCCCATGTTTTGACCTGTGTGCCTAAGTTTCAAATAAAAATGCCTATTAACTTACTGTAAAATTTGGATTTATGGTAGTCTGGGCACCTAAAGCAAAATCTGAATCCCTGATGTTATTTCTCTTATTTCTGCAGGAAATCATATGCTGTGGGTACTCATAAATAATAAGAAGTATTTCTAATGAATACCCACATCATGTTGTCATGCAGAAATAAGAATTCTTGCACACCAGACAAGGAAATCCGTGAATTTACCCTGGGATAGAAATTTATGTTCTGACCCTGGTGTTCCGACCCAAAATAGAATATAATCGCATGTTTGATAAATGCACTGGTTGAATACGACCTCATATGCGCCGTCGTTAAGGTTGACCTCCTAGCACATTAGGTGACGTCACTAAACATTCCTGCAGTGTCATCACAATATGGCAGACGTCGGTAACCGAAGTGACTGCAGCATTAAAAATCCGCACTAAGAAATGGGTGGTATGCAAGAAAAAGAATCCTATATGGGTGTGAGGGCTGGATAGAAAAATCTGTCCCTCGGGATCACTGTCCTGCATCACTCGGCAAGCCTCGTGATGCCGGACAGGGAACCTCGGGACGGATTTTTCCATCCACCCCTCACACCCATATAAGATTCTTATAATATATCAGTACTTTTCTGATGGAAAAAGCACCTTACATGTATCTGGAGATAGGAGTAATGATGATTTTAAACTGCATAAAATTTCTGGATATTTTTCACAGGGCAAGACAATTTTTACCTGACTCGTTCAGTTCGTCTTATTGACTCCTACGACTTTTGCTAATAATGCTAACAAACAAGTTCAGCTACATGTACATATGTATCAAGGCTTTGAACAACTGGACCCTGAACTAGATAAGATGTCACTAGACCAATACCATTCACAGTATGGCAATTAGTAGATCTACATCACGAAAACATTCCTGTTCAATTTTGACCCCCTTGAACCCCACTTTTTATGCCCCCGCATCATATGATGCCGGGGGCATATAGTTTTTGGGTTTTGCGTACGTGCGTACATGTGTACGTCCGTCTGTACGTGTGTGTGTACGTACGTACGTACGTACGTACGTGATCCTGTAACCTCAGGTTAAAGTTTTTGTAACAGGTAGAGCCAGAACTTTTAGAACTCATATTTTCCTAACCATTTGATGGAACTGGTTCATCTTTGGTATGATGATAGATATAGGTCCAAAGTTTTATTAAGCAATACCCCCACCCATGCCTGTGACCTCAAGGTCAAGGTCACAGACTTAGAAATTTTCAATGTTAAAGACTCGGGTTAAGGTTTTTGTAACAGGTAGACTTGAACATTTTAGAACTCATATTTTCCAAACCATTTAATGGAATAGGTTCATATTTGGTATGATTATAGATATAGGTCCACAGTTTTATTCAGCGATACCCCCACCCATGCCCATGGCCTCAAGGTCAAGGTCATGGACTTAGAAATTTTCCATGTTAAAGACTCCAGTTAAGGTATATGTATCTGGTAGAACCTGAACTTTTATGATGGCTTTGGTTCATATGATGATAGATATAGGTACAATGTTTTATTCAGCAATACCCCCACCCATGCCTATGACCTCAAGGTCAAGGTCACAGACTTAGACAATTTTAATGTGAAAGATTTTAAAGAGCTCAAATTTTCCAAACTATATTATGGATTTGGCTTATGTATGCTATGATGATAGATACAGGTCCAAATGTTTATTTGGCAATACCCCCACTCATGCCTATGGCTTCAAGGTCAAGGTCACAGACTTAGAAATTTTTAATTAGATATTTTAAGAGTTGATATTTTCCAAATTGTGTGATGGATTGAGTTGATATTTGGTATGATGTTAGATACCAGTCCATTTTATTCAGCGATACCCCTACCCATGCCCATGAGCTCAAGGTCAAGGTCACAGACTTAAAAATTTTTAATTATCCCCTCGCACAACATAGCTCTGACGTCTATATTTCTTCACTGATTTCAATATAACTTCACACAATTGTTCCTTATGACAATATCTAGAGCGAGTTCGTCTTTCAAGGTCATGACCTCAAGATCAATGTCACTATGGCTATTTTTAGAAAAACTTTGTCATCGCTCTAGCCCCCACATTTCTACACCAATTTCAATATAACTTCACACAAATTTTCCTTATAAAATAGCTAGAGCAATGTCATCTTTCCAGGTCATGGCCTCAAGGTCAAGGTCGCTGTGGCTATTTTTAGAAAACCTTTGTCATCGCTCTAGCGCTTACATTTCTTCACTGATTTCAATATAACTTCACACAAATGTTCCTTATGACAATGTCTCGAGCCATTTTGACTTTCAAGGTCAAGGTCACTGGCTATTTTTAGAAAAACTTTGTCATCGCTCTAGCGCCTGCATTTCTTCACTGGTTTCAAAATAACTTCACACAAATGTTCCTTATGACAATACCTCGAACGAGTTTGACTTTCAAGGTCAAGGTCACTGTGGCTATTTTTAGGAAAACTTTGTCATTGATCTAGCGCTTACATTTTTTCACCAATTTCAATATTACTTCACACAAATGTTCCTTATGACAATATCTCTAGCAAGTTCCACTTTCAAGGTCAAGGTCACTGTGGCTATTTTTAGAAAAAGTTTGTCATCGCTCTAGCACTTACATTTCTTCACTGATTTCAATATAACTTCACACAAATGTTCCTTATGACAATACCTCGGGCGAGTTTGACTTTCAAGGTCAAGGTCACTTTGGCTATTTTTAGAAAAACTTTGTCATTGCTCTAGCGCTTACATTTTTTCACCAATTTCAATGTAACTTCTCACAAATGTTCCTGATGACAAGGTCACACACTTAGAAAATTTTGTTGCAACATGGATTTTCGGGGTGAGGCGGGGCCCTTGGCGGGGGCATCTGTGTCGTCTGGACACATTTCTAGTTATGTAGTAAAACTGGGGTTTACAGGGTAAACCTTGTTTTTCTTTAATATTTCTGCTCTAAAATATAGATTGTGAGTCCTCATTAAAACCGCCTCGACAAAGCGGTTCTAACAAGTACCAACAATCTATTTTTTAAGTATTTTTTGAGCAGAAATAAGAAAAATATCACAATTTTTCACCTGAAAATTTTTATTTTTCGGTGGTAAAATTTACAATTGCATTTGTATCTATAAAGGCATGTTTTTGTAATGAGATGAGATGGCTCATTATGTGCTGTCTCATCTTTAGCTACCCTGTTTTCATAAGTACATGGTAACATATATTTGTACCAGTTTCTCTGCAGGGTCGAAGTGGCTATACGCAGTTTAAGTTACTTGTATATTCCTTCACTTTACAGATTTTATTCCATGATGGAGTCCGGGTCTTTGCTGCAAGCTATAGCAGAAAATTCTGTGTCCGACCTAGCTGCTATTCTTGAGACAGGTGTCGATATGAACAGACCGGCATTCTGCGACAGCCGAGGTGAGACGGTGCTGCCCATCAGTTACGCCTGTGCCAAAGGCAGTGTGGACATAGTGAAGCATCTGCTCCATATAGGTGTTGATATCAACATACCAGGTAATAAATGCCCAAGAAAATTTACGTCACATGCTAAATCATGAACAAGATCGACCAGTTATTTTTGTCTGTCATATAGGAATGTCCCATTTTTCATCTTTCTCTTTGTCATTAGATAAAGTATTTAATAGGAAAGTAATTAAAAAATATGAGATATGGTCGGTCTATTGATCATGTTGATTGTAGTGTCATCAATTTTGAAAAATTGCTTCATTTGTCCATCCTGTCTGTCCATCATACACAAAAAGATGTACCACATTTGATCTTCTGGTACATGTATTGCATAAGGCGCCTTACTTAGCTGCTGAATTTCTTCTGAGATGTTTAGCTCATCTGATGTGTGGTTGGTTTCAGCTCTGCATGGAAGCATCATGCAGCCCAATCTATTTCTACAAGCCCTGATGTGTGTGTGTGTGGGGGGGGGGGGGGGGGGGTGGGGTGGGGGGGGGGGGCACTGGTGTGTCCATGGTCCCTTGAATGTGGGCTGGGAAAATGGCCCTGAATGATGAGGACTAATGATGTATCATTTAGACCTTGATCAGATGCTGCAGAGATGTAAAGTTTCCCTCAAACTTTATCACCCTTATCATCTAAACTTTTCATTTAGGTGCAAAAAAGGTAGAAAAAAGTAAGGTCAGTTTGAAAACCTTACTCGCCCTGCCTAAAAACTGCCTTAAAACTTACTCACAAATGCAAGCAGGCGAGTGGAATTTTATACCCCTGTGCTGTATTCTGCAGCATCTGATCTGAGTCTACTATATTTGCCAAACCAAACACACGATTCCAGTCCTGATTCGATAGATAAAAATAGAAGAGAAGGCTATAGATACCTATTATGCAGCACACTGACCTGATAGTGATAAGATTCTATAGATAACCTTTACCTTGATTACTACTCACATGGACTTAAGGACTGAAGAGCTTTTGTGCTTAGTTACTTTGGGTTGATTGACAAGGGTTGATTGACAATCAACCCAAAAAAATCTGTCAACCATATCTATTTTTTACTGACATACTGTAATGGACATAAAGCCTAAGCAAATAGTGTTTTTTTTGTTGTTTTTTTTTTTGTAAGGGAAGTTTATTTCTTCTACCCCGTTACAATTTACCCTGAAGCCCCGGGGAGACTATCAGGGTTAACATAACCAATAATTATTTAAAATGAACCACTCAAACCACACATTGTTGACCCGGGTCAGACTGGAGCAGTCTGATCAGGATCTACATTGTTTTCATTCTGTCTGCACTTTTTGGATTCCTTGCTGTATCGTGAAACAAATTTGTTAAAATTTGAGAAGAATTATATGAAGTCCTCAAGGTATCCAAATTTTTTGGGGTTTTTACGGTAAATATTTTTATTTGACCATGCTGTTCCTTAGCTAGAGCTATGGTGTGCTTAAGTTGAAGATACTTTGTTTCAGGCACAGATGGCAAACTGCCCATACACTTCACCTGTGATCCTGAGGAGAGAGACGACAGACGTAGTCACGAATGTGTGCAGGCCCTATCATTGTTGATCCTTCGAGGAGCTGATGTCAATGTGGTTGACAATATGGGAAGAACGCCACTGTTTCTGGCATGTGAGTCTGATGACGTCGAGGCGGTGAAAGTGTTAATTGATGCGCATTGTGACGTGAATCTTCAGACTGTTTGTGGCGACTCGCCCATGAAACTTTCATGCAGAAATGCCAAGTATTGGTCCTACTGGCACGGCAGGCGTGTCAACACGTCAAATTTCCCACCGGTACAGATCACAAAGCTGCTTTTACAAGCTAATGCCGATCTGTCTGAGGCCACCTTACTGCCCACCGCTGTTCACATGGGTGATACTTTGTTAGTGAAAGAACTCATAGACTTGGGAATGGACATAAATATGTTAGACGATAATATGTGCACACCGCTAGGTACTGCCTGCTCAAATATGCATGTGCAGCCATCCCTGGTGAAATTGCTTCTCGACCATGGTGCTGATGTTAATAAGGGTGGTGGATGGAAGAAGCAGAAACCACTTATATTTGCGTATGTCCATAACTCTGTGGAAAAAATCAAATTGTTACTGTCCTATGGTGCACAGCTAACTCCGGTGGAGATGACAGATCTGGTTTCCTTGACAATATCAAAAACCATCCTGGAGAATCCTGAAGTTATAGGACCGAATGGCAAGGAACTATTGTCATGGAAACTTCTTATGGCCCATGGATTTTGTCCGATGGTCAAGGACACGGAACTGAACTATAAACTTCAGCAACTAAGCATGTGCAGTAGCTATGACAAGATATCACCATGGATACAGTCCCTGCTGTTTCCTCTGAGGTCACTAAAGGCTTCATGTAGAATTGCTATACGTCGCGCCCTGCCGATTAGCATCGATGGGCATATTTGCTTCCTACCATTGCCAAGTTCGTTACAAACATTTTTACGGTTGGAAGAATTTTCTTTAAATGACCAAAGTTAAATGTGATACCATAGCATATGTGCCATTTTTATTGTCTAGTCATTTTAGTAGTTTGCACAAAGTGCTTAAATTTTAGTTCTGCACAAAGTGCATAGCTTTAGGAGAAACATCACAAAAACATGCCTATATAATTCTGGCCCCCTTGAACCCCACTGTAAACTGGGGTTTACAACTTTACAGGGGCAAACCTTATTTGTCTTATTTCTGCTCTAAAATACATATTGTCGGTGCTCGTTCGAACTGCCTCAATGAGGCATAGAGTGTACCCACAATCTATATTTTAAGCAGAAATAAGATAATTTTCGTTCTTTCGGCAGTAAAATTTACAATGTATTTGAATAGACCGGCTTTTGTAATGAATGAGGATAGTTCATACTTAAAAAATACACCGCAATCACTTTATAAAACTATTTTCGGGGCCCACAGAAAAGACTGTTAGCTGAATGACCATTTTATTTAATACACAGTTATTTTCTGTCTGTTTGGACAACAGTCAAAACTGTTACCCCGAGGTGTTGTGGACGAACTGAACGCACTATTGTCCGAGGCTGAAGGCAATAATGCACCAGGTTGTCCACAACACCGAGGGGTAACAGTTTTGATTATTGTCTAAATAGTAATCAAATAACCGTTTTATTACCCAATCCAGTACGGTTTATACCGACATTGGCTATAACTGCAAAACTCGTTATAACAGCAATTTGAAAGGAATGTTTACTTAGCTAAACGTTTAGCCTCGGTTCCGAGGGGCGTGGGCATCCCTCGGGTTGGAAATGCACAAATCGGTCCATAGTCATGAAAAGGTCTTGTAATCTAATACTCCAAGAAACAAATGTTATAGATATTTGTTAGCCTCGCCTCATCTATAACATTTTTTCAGTGAGGCGATTCTAACAAATGTCTATAACATTTGTTTCTTGGAGTAATAATGGGGAAAAGGCCTTTTATTACCTATCATACTCCTAACTGGGATTCTTTATAATGGCAAATTCTTTATAGTGGCACAATAATAGGGAACAAATACTGTTGTTATAATGAGGGTCCTCTGTATACAGACTTTTTATTTCAATGGACGCTTTCCTGTGTGTTCTGAATCACTCAGATGGTGTTGTTAACATTTCTATGAAGTGGCCACATGCCATTGCTTAGCTATTGTTCCTTGCTTCTCTTGTGTTGGGCACCACAAACATGATAGCTGGAAAACCAACCCAACCGTACTAGCAAAAGAATATTGGACTGTGATACAGTTTATTAGGTTGAAACTGCTTAAAACTCATCCCATAGCCAAAAGTTATACAAGAGATTGGGTTATAAAACAAATTCTAATGCATTTGCATATGTATTGCTACCTCTGATTGGATAACAACAAAAATTTGCGACCGTATATTTTGCAATATACCGGTACTGTCGGAAATGACATCATTGATTTGATTGTTTGTTTGATTTGAGGTTTATCGTCCCCGTCAACACTGTAAAGGTCATTTTGGAGACGTTCCTTCCAATTTTGTGGGACTTTTACCGGACATTGAGATGAAATGACATCTCAAGCCCTGTCGCCCAATGATAGCTGGAAAACCAACCCAACCGTCCAATAGCAAAAGAATATTGGACGGTGATACAGTGCACTAGGTTGAAACTGGTTAAATTTCAGTACATCTTAACACTTTATACAAGAGATTGGGTAATAAAACAAATTCTAATTCACTTGCATATGTAACGCTACCTCTGATTGGATAACGGCAAAAATTTGCGTCAGAATATTTTACAATATACTGTCGGAAATCCGACATGGCATAACATCTTTCTTCATTGGCTGGGATTTGGTTTTACACAGCTCACTGCACTTGATGTTTTTGATAAAAAGAATATATTTTAAACACAACAAGTGAAGTAGGGCATTAGAATGGGGATAACTGTTACAGTATTGAAAATCGTCATTTGGGGAGGTAAATCATTGGTTTTATGGTTGCAAATTCCATTTTACGGCTCCGCTGACAAATCGCCGCCACAAAACGAAAATTCCAAGCGTAAAACTGCCGATTTACCTCCCCAAATGACCACTTTGAATACAGATATCCCCTAAATGTGTGGTAACTTTTAATGCAGAGTCCATTTTTCAAGAACTACATATATACATGTATACAAACAACCTTGCATCTTAGGATGGCAACTTTTATGCACCTGTCATGCTGTAAATGGCTTAATTCTTTCAATCTCCCCATGCTTTAAGCCATGGCGCGATATAGGAGACTGGTTTTCTGTCCATTTGTTCATCAAGAGGTGGCAAAATTTTCAACAACCCTAAAGTTCTCAAGAACTATACAAACTTGCATCTAGGGATGGCAACTTCAGTGCAAGCATCCATATTTGACAGACCTACATTTCATGGTTCACTGAGTTTGTGAACTATTGCGTCCGCCCTAGTCTTCACCCTGATCAGGGGGTTTCAAAAAAAAAAATTTTTGCATCGGGTGTCAAGGCAAAGTAGGCGGATGATTTTCTATATTACCTGTTTCAAATAGGGCCTACACAGATTTATCAAAAAGTAGCAGGGGAATTACGCCTAAGTAGAAGCGGAAAATCAACATCCCCTGTCTCTTAATAAAACTTCCCCTACCTAATGTTCAAGTCCATTTCTGAAGAACTACAGGAGTTGCATTAATGATACTTGGAATAAAGTTCCATCTAGGAATGACAATTTTTATGCAAGCATCCATGTTTGACCTTGACTTACATTTCATGGTTCAGGAACTGCACCCAGGCGCGATATAGCCTTCAACGGATTTTTATGCCCCCGCCATTCGAAGAATGGTGGAAAGGGCATATAGCATTGCCCCTGTCCGTCCGTGCGTCCGAAACTTAAACGCAGTCAATAACTTCCTTATTTATTGATTGATTTTAAAATTACTTGGCAGAAATGTTAACCATCATGAGACGACGTGTCATGTGCAAAACCCAGGTCCGTACCTCCAAGGTCAAGGTCATACTTAGAGGTCAAAGGTCCAAAAAAGGGCCCAAAACTTAAACGCAGTCAATAACTTTATTATTTCTGGATGGATTTTATAATTACTTTGTAGAAAAGTTAACCATCATGAGACGATGTGTCACGTGCAAAACCCAGGTCCGTACCTCCAAGGTCAAGGTCATACTTAGAGGTGAAAGGTAAAAAAAGGGTCCGAAACTTAAACGCAGTCATTTACTTACTTATTTCTGTATGGATTTAGAAATTACTTTGAAGAAATGTTAACCATCATGAGACAATGTGTCACGTGCAAACCCAGATCCGTACCTCCAAGGTAAAGGTCCTACTTAGAGGTCAAAGGTAAAAAAAATGGTCCGAAACTTAAACACAGTCAGTAACTTTCTTATCTCTGGATGAATTTTGAAATTACTTTGCAGAAAAGTTGGCCATCAATAGACAATCTGCCTCACACAAAACCAAGGTCCTTACCTCCAAGGTCAAGGTCATACTTTGAGGTCAAATGTGATAAAAGGGTCCAAAACTGAAACACGGTCAATAACTTTCTATGGATGAATACGAACATAGACATATTTTCAGGCGTGAGCATCCGTGTCCTATGGACGCATTTCTAGTGTGTCTATACTTGTCGGTCTGTGTCAAAATTATCTTAAGTTGTCAGCCTGTGTCAAATTACCGGTATGCGGCAGAGCTTTCAACCCTTATCATGTTGTTCACAACAACCTCTACCTTAGCAAACAGTGTTGATCCCGATCAGATGGCTTCTGAAGAAGCCATCTAATCAGGATCTACACTGATTGTCATATGCAGTTTGTGAATTGACTAAAAAGGTGTGGCAAAATTAATTTCTGTCTGGGGACAAGGGACAACATGCTGTTCTCTCCAGACCCATTACAAAACTCGGCCAGACAGCGCAGATAAGCTGCACATCCATGCAGTCTGATCAGAACCTTAGTTTATACTGCTTGGTTATTACAATACTGCATGTCTCTATTAACCTATATATGCCTAGCATCCCTTTTTTGGACGCTGGCAAACATTATAGACCCAGATCAGAATGTGGCATCTGATCTGGGTCTACACTGTTATCTCAAAGAATATCCATTTTTGTACAACTTGCATCAAACAAAACCAACCTGAATTGAAAACAAGAATTGAAAATTGGACCACTCCAAACTTAGAAGGTGGAAAAATTTATTGTTACATATGGGTTCATAAGATTTCCAGGCTTTTCCTAGGTTATGTAGTTGGGCAGGAGAGGGTCGTGTCTTAACGCATTGCATGCCTAAAGGGGTACCTTGACAAACAGTGCAGGCCCTGATCAGACGCAGCGGAACGTAGCGTCTGATCAGGGTCTGCAGTATTTGCTAAAAATTTTCCATCAAAAACAGAATATAAACGAAAAAATAGGCCTGACACCCCTTATATGACAAACGGACTTGTCCAATGTATAGCAATGTTAGAGTGCAGTAGTATAAAATGGGTTATCCAAATCTGGATCCAGTTGTTCAAAGCATCTCGTTAGCTTAGCAAGCTCATTAGTGATCATAATGTGAACAACGTATAATGTAGTAAGTACAAACTCTAATACTCTGATATTTTTGCTGAAAAAAATGTGAGTAGCTCACATTTCAGCCAAATTATTGGCATCTTTGCCATATTTAATAATCAAAATTTTAACAATACATTATCTAATGGCAATGTTAGCTTTGAACTGGCCCCTTGAAGGTAACTGTGTTCATGATGAGCTTTATATTGTTATGCTGTGTTTGTTATTATGCTGTATTTCATCATTAATTGTGTTGTATACAGAGGACCCTCGCTGAAAAGTCATTATTTAACAATTTGCCGCTACTGTAAAGAATCCCAACGGCCCCTGTCCGTTGGGGCTTGACGAAATAGATGGGCTGCATGATGCTTCCACACAGAGCTGAAGCTGACCGCACGAGTACTGGTAAACCACCTAGAGGATCTAAGCCTGCCCAAGCAAAGTGGTGTGAGTCGGACTGTCCATACTTATAAACCCTATTGGTTTCATAGGGTGACAGGGCTTGAGATGTCATTTCATCTCGATGTCAGGTAAAAGTCCCCAAAAATAGGAAGCAACGTCTCCCAAATGACCTATACAGTGTTGACGGGGACATTAAACTGCAAATCAAGCAAAAATAAATAATCCCAAATAAAGAGTTGCATAATAGGATAAAGGTATAATTGGATAAAGGGCTATCTCCTTTACTTACTCCAAGAAACAAATGTTGTGGACAAAAACAAACTTGTGAACGTTTGTTAGAATGGCCTCCCCGAGGTGATTCTAACAAATATCCAGAACAATTTTTTCTTGGAGTATTTAATAATTATAATATTCTTGAATACCTCCATCTTGAGCTAAGGATTTCATTACGAAAACACGCCTATACAAATACATCATCAATTTTATCACTGAAAATACAAGCATTTAAAGATGAAAAGTTGTGATATTTTTCTTATTTCTGCTCAAAATATAGATTTTGGGTACTTGTTAGAACCGCCTCATTGAGTACCCACAATCCTTATTTTAGAGCAGAAATAAGAAAAATAAGGTTTACCCATGTAAACCCCAGTTTTACTATATAAAAGTGTGTTTCAAGGGGGTCAAAATTATATAGGCGTGTTTTCGTGATGTGATCCATTGAAAGTGTTAGTATATCGATTGTCGGTATAAAGAGGGTAGACTGACCTGACTGCATGGTTCACACTGATCTTGGACCAATTGTTCAACATATTTTAGCTTAATTAATGTACACCACAACCTCTTTATAACAATGTTAATGGGGTCTAAAGCAGAAACCGTGTTAGTTAAACAACCATGTTAAATCCAAACAAAAAATGTATAGATTATATAGAAAAATGACCATTTATGGTCATTTTTCTATATAATCTATACATTTTTGGGATCCATCCTCAAACCTTGTTATATCCATAACAGGGCATAACCGTGTTATAACGAACTGCGTTATAACGAGGTTGTGGTGTATTTGTTAGTCGTCGAAATGCTAACTGTTCTAGAAAGTACACTATCGAATACAGCGGTATTTTTGCTGAAAAATTTAAGCAGCTGCTCACCTTTTTTCTGCAAAAATATTATGCTATTTCCATATTAACTTATCCAAATTTTAACAATCCGTTAACTAACAATATGTTCGAAGTATTGTGAACTTAACCATTTTGTGCCGGGTACTCTGGCAAACAGTGCAGGCACAGATCAGACGCCACAGAATGTGGCGTCTGATCAGGGCCTACACTATTTGCATAAAGTTCAGCAATTTTTCAAATAAATTTTGAAGATAACCTGTCACCCCTAAATTTCAAAATGGACTCCTGCCATATATAAGGAGGAAGTTTCCATGTGTTACAAAAAGGGTTAAAACCACATTTTCTGTTGGCTCAGCTTGCATGTATTTATGAAAGCTTTAAACTATATTTGTTGCTATAAATGTTAATATATATTTTCCTGTATAACAGAAAAATACTAATTATTATTAAGAGTATATACATATACAAAGTAATACATTGTCCTCACTTCTGTGCCAAAAATGTCCCCAAATATGTTTTGACTTCTGTCAGTGCTAGCCATGGTAGCACAGTCGGATGCGCGTCTGACGTGATCAGGAGGAGGCGGGTTCGATACCTGCCAGGGTCGGCAGCATTCTTTCATGGAGACTGATCATGAAATCTTTTCTACAGTCATTCTCTCTCTTCTGCTAATTCAAGAAGGGCAGTTGTCAGTTTCTGGCAAAAGTATGTGCACTGTACTGGTTAACCACTTATGTATAAGCCTGCCCAGGGAAAGTGTGGATAAGTAAACTGACCGCCTCAAAAATAACCTAAATAGTGTTGACTAGGCCGTTAAAGTCGAATACAAACAAACAAAATTCCTATCAGCAAACTGACTGGTGACCACGAGGTCATGATTCAAGAAGGGCAGTTGTCAGTTTCGAGCGAAAGAATGTGCACTGTTCTGGTTAACCGCTTACGTATGAGCCTGCTCAGGAAAGGTGTGGATAGGTAAACTGACCGGCCAAAAAATGACCTAAATATTGTTGACTGAGCCGTTAAACTCCAATGCAAACAAACAAACAAAACCACGAGGTCAGGAGGTCAGTATTCTTTCATAGAAATTGATCATCTCTTTCATGAAGATCATTTCTATGGTTATTCTCTTCACTAAGTAAGTAAGAACGTAAAGTCTTTATTTGAAGATGGTAACAACATTTTGCATAGACATTTACATGCATCAGCTAATCTTTCATGAGGCCCTCAATAGTTATGTACAGGTGTACAAATCAATGACCTGATCAGCACAGCACCCATTAAATTGCAAGCTTTGCTATGGTCAGTAGATATTCATTTGATCTATACATAGAGAAACACAATAAAATACAAGTTAAATACAGTAAATACAAGAGTAAAAGACATATTTTAAGCAATGTAACATAATACTGGGAGTTGAAAAACTTACCAAACTTTCTCTTTCAATATACAGATTCTATGTAAAACCTATACATAGATTATACATTGAATCACTGATTCAAGATGGACAATTGTCAGTTTCTCTCAAAAGAATGTGCAATATGACCTAACAATTTGTTTGAGTTGACGTTTATCGACCCCATCAACACTGATTAGGTCATTTTGGAGACGTTCCTTGCAATTTTGTGGTACTTTTACCTGACATTGAGATGAAATGACATCTCGAGCCCCGTCGCCAAATAAAACCAATAGGGTTTATAAACATGGATGGGCTGACTCGCACTGCTTTACCTGGGCAGGCCTGCCTCCACCTCTATTTTAAATCGTCTATGCGGTTTACCAGTACTCATGTGTGGTCGGTTTCAGCTCTGCATGGAAGCATCAATCAGCCCATCTGTTTCTTCAAGCCCCAATAGGCGGGGGCAGAATATGACCTTAAAGCGTTGACTGGAACATTGATCTCTGAACGATTCAACCAAATCACTTCTATCCTGACAAGATGTACATGTATAACTGTGCAATTATGATGCTTCTTTTGGATGAAGTTTAATTCCTATATTAAGACCACCTTTGGAACTGATCAAAAGTAAGACCACTTTTGAACAGTCCCAAAGATGTTTTCTTACTAGAGGATGCCGGATATAGAATACACAAAGAAAGAATAACTGAAACTTTTTGAATATATATAAACTCAGCAAAAATTTGAAAAATCCACTTTTCTTTAATTTGTGTACATGTATAGTTCGAACAATTTGACATGAGACGGTTGACCTCTTTTACCATAATTTCACACCCGACTGAATGCATATATTTATCTTCTCCCTTAATTTGCCGAAGAGGTCGATATTGTTATTCAATACATAGAGGTCTATAAATAGATCGCGATTCTCAAAAGCCAAAAATTCACGAGAAGTTTAAAACCCACCTATTAGGCGATAACACTGACTAGTTTATTCATCGCAGTGTCAAATTGCACCAGCTATATTTCCATAAAACGCATGCCAGAATGTTTGGAGCACTAAATTTTAACTCACCCGGGCCAAACGCTCCTTGGTGAGCTTATAGTTGACAAGGGTCAGTAGACTCTTGTCTGTCGTCTGTTAAAGGTGCATTATTGAGCTATCGGGCTTCAAAAATGAAAAGCGTGTTTTTCGGTTTTATTTCTTCTATTCATGTAGCTTTGTCATTTGTAATCTTCTGAAACCAAATACCACTTCAGAACTTGGTGAAAATCGTCGTTTTCATTTTTGTTTATTTGTTGTTTTTGGGAATTTCAATCTAAAAAAAAATATTCCTGTCACGTGACAAAAAGCCGGGCAACATCACTGCGGCGAACAATAAGATGGCGACCTCCGGTTCATCTGAGGAAAGTAGAATTTTTAGTCCAAATTATAAGTATTTGACTTTCAACGGCACTGACACAATACTATCATGCATGTTAATCTGTTATCAAATGCTAACGCATCAATTTACAGGCAAGAAGATAATTTTGCCGTCAATATCTTAGGTTGAATTTCTGAATCGATGAGAATTGACATGGGGTCGTTTCAAAGATACACAAAAACCGCATACATGTGAGAGTACATGTATGATGTGGGTATTTGTTAGAATTAGACGATACTAGCAATAACCTTTTGATTTGTTTGATTTGAGGCATGACGTCCCAATTAACACTGTTTAACGTCCCCATCAACACTGTATAAGTAATTTTGGAGACCTAGCTTACAATTTTGTGGGACTTTTATATACCCGACATTGAGATGAAATGAGATCTCATTCCCTGTCGCTTACGGGCCTCCGTGGCGTAGTGGTTAAGAGCGCTGACTCTTGATCATTAGGTCTCTCACCGCTGTGGTTCGAGCCTCGCTCGGGTCATATGTGAGACGCCAACTTCTGCAACGGAAGGTCAGATGGTTTTTCTCCGGGTACTCCGGTTTTCGTCCACCTCTGATTAACGATCGGCTCGATATGAGTGAAATAATCTTGAAAGGGCCGTAAAACCAAAACCAAAAAAAAAAAAAAAAAAATCCCTGTCGCCCAATGAAACCAATAGGGTTTATATGAATGGGCGGCCCGACTCGCACCGCTTTGCCTGGGCAGGCTTGGATCCTTTAGGCAGTTTACCAATACTCCTAAGCGGTCGGTTTAAGCTCTGCCTGGCACAATCATGCAGCCCACCTATTTCTTCAAGCCCATGGGAGCCGAGCAAGAGGTTTTTAATACCGAAACAAAAGAGAAACACTATCCATATTCGCACCGCCCATCGGGGCTTGAAGAAATATATGGGCTGCATAATGCTTCCACGCAGAGCTGTAACTGACCCGCAAACGAGTACTGGTAAACAGCTTAGAAGATCTAAGCCTGGGCAAGCAAAGCGATGCGAGTCCGTCCATTTGTTTCACTGGGCGACAGGGCTTGAGAAGTCATTTCATCTCAATGTCTGGTAAAAGTCCCACAAAATTGTTATCAACGTCTCCAAAATGACCTTTACAGTGTTGAAGGGGACGTTAAACCTCAAACCAAACAAACAAACGTGTACCAGGACCTTTCGACTCACTGATACTGGGATCGGCCACATTTTACCATTACTTGCAGATTTACAGCACACATCAATCTTGCAATTACGGTAGAGGTCTTAACCTGCACAGCGCTGGCCTCGGTAGCTCAGTCGGATGCGCGTCTGACTGCTGATCATGGGGAAGCAGGTTCGATACCTGCCGGGGTCGGCAATATTCTTTCGCGGGGATTGATCATGAAATCTTTCCTACGGTCATTCTCTCCATTCCGCTGGCTCAAGAAGGGCAGTTGTCAGTTTCTTGCGAAAGAATGTGCACTCTCCTGGTTACCTCTTACGTATAAGCCTGCCCAGGAAAAGTAAACTGACAGGCTCAAAAACGGCCTTAATAATGTTGACTTGGCCGTAAACCCCAAAACAAACAAACAGTTAACCTGCATAGGGGATGACTCTCCCTGAACAGGGCGCCTCCAGTTTGTTTGTTTGATTTGAGGTTTAACGTCCCCGTCAGCACATTTTGGAGACGTTGCTTCCAATTTTGTGGGACTTTTACCCGACATTGAGATGAAATGACATCTCAAGCACTGTCGCCCAATGAAACCCATAGGGTTTATTAGCATGGGCGGTCCGCCTCGCACCGCGGTTCCTGGACAGGCTTAGATCCTCTAAGTGGTTTACCAGTACTAGTGTGCGGGCCGGATTCAGCTCTGCGTGGATGCATCATGCAGCCCATATATTTCTTCAAGCCCCTATGGGCGGGGGCCGGTGCCTCCAGTTAAACGTTCCGATCGAAAGGGCGGTGCGCATTTTGACATTCATCGCTGTAAATGATGTTCAGACACCGAAATAATCATCGCCGGGTCGAACCGAGGGCCTCTGGCATCTGAGTCAAGTGCACTAACCACTCTGGGCTTAACCACTGAGCTGTCACGCTCAGTTTATTACATAAACTCCAGGTTTGCAGGATGAGACTCTGCACAGTAATCGGCTCTTTCGCTGTACATTGGGTCGTTCTCCCTGCTCGGGGGGGGGGGGGGGGTCATGTGAGTACCAGCTGATAGCAAGCCGGCGGAATGAACAACTGACAGCGCATAAATGTCATCCTACTAGATTTCAGTAAGGCCTTTCACGAGGTTCCGCACAATTTCATTGCTGATGGATACCAGAAAGTCGTAATTGATGATTTCTTCGTCTGCGCCCGTTACTTCTGGTGTTCCACAGAGTACAGTGCTCGGCACTCTCCTCTTCCTCATATACATCAACGACTTGCCACCACGCGTCTCCCCTGTTCGCTGATCACTGCCTGTTGTACCGAGTTGCTGTCGCTCAAGAGGACTTTAATCATTTACAAGCATGGGAGAGAGACTGATAGATGCGTTTTCACCCAGACAAGACTTAGTCTGAGTACATCAGAATCGGCAACAAAAGCAAGATAATGGAGTCATCATACAACATCCATTGCCAGAAGTAAAGCAAAAAACCTGGCTATAGACAGTACACTGGTGTGAAATTGTCACACTGACATGCTTAGACTAGCTTCTAGTCGGATATCATATTTTAAAGTTAATAAGTAATATTCTTCTACCCCTTATTTGATCTTGGGAAGATATACTCTGACTAAAATGCCAGTTTGCCTTATCAGTTGGTGTTCGGTAAGGGGTACAGAAAGGCAATAAACATTTCATGACTGTAGCTGTAATCAATCATTTACCAAGGATCTTGCGAGGTAAAATTCGCATTGTACTAGGCCTTGGTGTCTGAGACAAGATTAAAGTCTAACAAGGTTTCATATTTGATAAAAACACACATGAAGGTTGGTAATTGGTAAATATGACATCAAGGTCTAGTAGCTAGACTATGACATGCTATCTACGACAGACAGCCAGACAGTTGCTTTCCTATCCTACGCAGGAATCTCTCTGCATGCCCAAAGGACATCAAGGCAACAGCATACAAGTCACTAGTTAGACCTAAACTAGAATATGCTGCCACCCCCTGGGACCCCTACAAACAAACTAGTCCAGTTCAATCGCAATCTTCCGCTCACATCTTCTATCTTACTGATCATATGCATATTGGAAATGAAAAAAGGGAGGTTGGTAAAACCTAGTATTCCTTGAATTTCTCGAATCAAGGTCTGCTTTAATTAAGGAAATTTCGTAATCCCGGATCGTTTTGTTATTGACGAAGAGCTCTGTGTGATGATCCATGTCCCTGTCTTGAGATAGATATAAGAGCTTTATTTGTTTAACCGTCATTCATGAAGGCTTACAAAAGTATTTAGGCTGATGAAATAATTATATATATTTATTCGCTATCTATCTATCTATCTATCTATCTATCTATCTATCTATCTATCTATCTATCTATCTATCTATCTATCTATCTATCTATCTATCTATCTATGTATCAAAATGTTAAACAATCTGTCTACATGTGCAATTTATTAAAGTAAAGACTCATGTGGACAACTTTCAGATGGTTAGAAAAGTAGTTGTGTATAAGTATGAAACGTCCGCTTTATAATGCAGTTTTCTTTCAAAAAACAAAATACAGAGGAGTACAGCAACTTGGATTTTTCAAGTACGGCAACTTGGATTTTTTTTTAAGTACGGCAACTTGGAAAAAAATGCTGAATTAACTGTACGGTTACTTGCGTCACAAAATTGCAAATTTGGAAACTACTGACACCATTTTGACATCGTTTGGAAGGAAAGGCCGTGGTTATTATCATGTTTGGTTTCATCACATAGGGATCGATTATAATGCTAGTGCTGATCGTAAATCAATCTATTTTTGCATGAAACAGATGGAGATGTGAAATCTACACCAGGGCCATATTCCTTTTGAGAATTCTTTGTCGTTGCTTTCGCTTTGTTTCATTACTGAAAATACTTTGGAAGAAAGGCTGTCCCCTATTGGTCTATTCAACGGAAGGAACTTTCCTTTCGTGATGGAAAGTTTTTCTTTCTTTTTTCTTTTTGTTGTTTTTGTTTACGAAATAAAGTTTGTTTTTCAGTGAGCTGAAATAGTTTCTACTTCGTTCTTGTGAAACTTACAACTAGAATAGACGTTAGTTTATGCTTTGAGAAGTGTTTATTCCTTTGACGAGAGTTTATTCAAACGAAGGTCCTGTAATATGCATACTATACTCCAGTTATTTAAGATTATGAGTGAGGCCATTATTATTATTATTTTTTTTTTTTTTTTTTTTTTTTTTTTGCATTACGAAAACATGCCTATTCAAATAAATTGAACATATTTCCACCAAAAAAAATGAAAATGTTCAGATAAAAGATTCTGCTATTTTTCATAATTCAGCTCAAAACATAGTTTTTGGGTACTCGTTGGAACCGTCTCGACCAGGCGGTTTCTGACGAGTACCAAAAATCTATGTTTTGGGCAGAAATGCGAAAAATAATGTATACCCCTACAAACCCCATTCTACTGGATTAAAGTGGAGTTTAAGAGGGTCAAAATTGCATAGGCATGTTTTCATGATGGTCTTCTGTTTTTTGTTTTTTTTTCGAAATCGGCCACGTGCACACATGTTGCAATTTTTATCTTGTATATTCTAACCATTTCACATTTGTACGGTTTAGTAACACCACAGACAACAAAAAGCTACTTTAAAGAAGGTGATTTAAGGTTCCTAAATACAGTTATTTCACTACATTTGAGGTACTGAAAAAATCATATTTGCAAATAGTTACCCAAACAGATTTTTCATCAGATGGTAGTCCATGTAAATGTAAGAATATGAAAGCAAAATATTTTTATTGGAAAGTCACCATGTTAGTAATTTATTGCATTTTTCCATGGTTTTGCAAAAATGATATCTTAATCCACAGAACAAAAATGTGTAAAATACTATCATAGAATTGTGGCTAAAGGTTGCCTTTAGGCACTGCAAGAGTGGAATTTCAAGTAAAATACCTAAATAGTACTGAAAATTAATGATTCCTCCCCCACCCCCAAAAAATGTAATTATTTCACCTGGTACTATTTTTAAATTCAGTGTATGGTAGCCAAAAATGACCAGTTCTACCAAGTTGGCAGTAAGATCACTGATTGGGTTGAGGTGTTGCAATCTCTTGCATTTAGCTTGTAAAATGATTGACCTTCTTTGGTGCTTTTAGTATTTCATTTTATATATTTCATTCATGCAATTTATAACAATTTATGAATCACTGCACCAAAGTTTCACTGTATTATTGATTGTGTTTACTGGGTGGGTGATTTGATACTGGAATAAAATCCAAAACCAAAAAAAAAAAAAAAAAAAAAAAAGATAAAAACAGTTTATCCCCATATTTGAACTGAAAGAATGAAAGCAGCCTGTTCAGCACCAGGATTTTTGTGCGAAAGGCTTCTGATCACTTCCAATAACTGCTATATTATAGCAGTGATTTTTACCCATTGATTTGTTACATCAGAATCAGAATCAGAATTGTTACTGGTGACACGTCAAATGACATTCATACACCAGGACCTGTGATACGGGAAGTTAGTCCCTAGCTCTAACCAAAGATGTAAACTTAGCTACACAATCATCAGCACCTTCCGCCGTCGAAATAATAGAATCCGGAAGGGCATTCCAATCTCTAATGGTTCGGGGGAAGAACGATTCTTTATAAATATCCGTTCTTGCAGTAAGGGTCTGAAACGTCATTGAATGGTGCTGTCTACAGTGCCTAGCCGGGGCAACAAGGTCATCTGTTGAAATGCTGGCAGCACACTTTAGACCTTTGTATAAGAGTATGAGCCTACTGTCTCTTCTCCTTTTCTTGAGAGACTCCCATCTTAATTTTCCTAGAATTCCAGTCATGCTCCCAGTTTCAAAGCAGTAATTTCCAGTTACAAATCTAACCGCTCTATTCTGAACTTTTTCAATTTCTTCATTTAGGACCACTCCGCTTGGGTCCCAGATGCAACTACCATATTCCAAGATTGGGCGAACAAGTCCCCTGTATGCTGTCTCTTTCACATCCTGGGGACACTGATGAAGATTTCGCCTCAGGAATCCAAGAGTTCTATTCGCCTTTGTACACATATTGCTAATGTGTGTATTCCATCTCAAATCGTGAGTGATTGTCACACCAATGTATTTAATGGAATTCACATTTTCGAGGACCGTTCCCTCTAAAGTGTAAGAAGCCTCAACTTTATTAGATCTCTTCCTTGTTATCTGCATAATATTGCATTTAACTGGCTGAAATCTCATGCCCCATTTTCGGGCCCAACATCCTAATCCATCTATGTCAGCCTGAAGTTTCAGTGAGTCATCTGTATCTCTAATTTCCCGGTAACAAACACAGTCATCTGCGAAAAGTCTTATTTCTGAGTCAATGTCAGAGGAAATATCATTGATGTACAGGGAGAACAATAGAGGACCAAGAACAGTCCCTTGTGGGACTCCAGACAAAACTGGCGCCCATACTGAAGATTCACCATTAACAACAACACGCTGTTTTCTGTTCACATGAGTCACCATAAACAAATAATTGATGTTTGGACATATTTATCTAATCCAATTAATGATCTGTTGTGTCACCTACTTACCAATGCGCGGGTTGGTAAAATTTCATAGAAGCCCAATGCTTTTAATATGTTTTGCTGAAAGAAGTTAAAAAAGAAATCTACCCTTTTCAACTTGTTTACTTGGGAACAGGGGTGAACAACACAAACAGGACAATGTTACACGTAGAAACTAGTTCAGAAATGAAGGCATACTATTCATGAATTAACGAACAAATTATGTTAGAAAGTACGTGAAAGTAGGCGCAAGACAGTTTCAAATATGAATATTATGTTTTAAATTTAAAGCAATGGTGTACTATTGTTTTTTTGGGGAAATTAGTTCCAAGGCGTATGAATACGTTTTTGCATTTGGCAAGATGGAAATCTCTTCAATTTGACAGCTACACTAATTTATCAGTGATGACAGGCTTCCAAGATAGGCGATTTCATTATGGTATACGCAGGAAGAAGGCTACATAGCTGACTTTTCAAGGTATTTTCATTGATGATGGAGAAAATAAAATGTGGAAGGCATAATTGATGAAATCTCAGCATTTCAGATTTACCGCAAGAAAAGGAGATGATGGCGCCCATCGAGAATAAACATGTCAAAAAAATCTGGTTTTCAATTCAGGTAGCCTTTTTGATAGAAAGCTTTGTCCGAGTCGTTAGTATTTGATGTGAACTATTGATCTGCAGCTGTTTTAGTAACTTTTAAAAAGTCTATAAAGCGGTTTCCTTTTTTTCCTGGTAAAAGTGAAAAATACAGAATTTCATCTATTTTCAAAGGCACAGGGATGTTGCTAATGCAAGAAAGTACTTGCTGTAATAACCGTTTATACCTCCAAACCTTTTTCTTGTGGGACATGGATTTTTAAACGGAAATCAAGATTATATTTTGGGGAAAATCAACTTGCAAATCTTTCATCTATATTTTTCTTGTGCAAATGTATTGAGGAAACTTAAGATGTCCTGAGATAAAAGTACTTTCATAAATTTCTTTTCCGTTCACAAAAGGTTACTTTCGCTGTAATATAAAGGGCAGCTAAAATAATTTTCATCCTAGTTGTAATCTAAAACTGTTAGTTTAACACTTAAATACCAGCATTTTAAACAAGAAGTGCAGATCTGGTAAAACGCAGCATTATGCCGCCTTTCTATGTTTGGATTCCATGTCCCAGTGAGATTCTATGATGGGGCGGTCTAAGTCCCTCTGGAGGGTGACCGAATAATCAGGGAGAATTATGGTCAGGTACACCCCAGTGTCACCAGCAAATAGGCGAACCCGGGACCACACATTGTCGGGTAGGTCGTTAAGGTATAATAACAATAATATTGTGCCTAGAACTGATCCTTGTGGTACACCTGAAGTAACTGGAACCTCATCTGAGTACTCACATTCAAGTGCAACTGTCTGACTTCTCTCAATCAGAAAAGACTTAATTCACTGGATAGTTAATCCATGTACCAGTAGCTTGCGAAGAAGCTTCGTGTGATTCACCTAGCCAAAGGTCATGCTAAACCCAAGATAAGATCTATTTGTTGACCATTTAATCATGATCTGGTAAGGTCATAAACAAGCAGAATCACATGAGTGTCACAAGATCTGCGCTCCCAGGCTGTTGAGTATTTTGTGATCATAAGGTATGTCCAAACCAAATCTTATGCGGCGAAATTTAGTTTCAACCTACAAAAATCCATTTTTTGAAGGATTTTCTGCTTGTCGGAATTTTGTAAACCTGTCCCCGTAGAAAACCTAAAGCAAATTCTTATATGCCCATTATGACATAAAGACCACATTGGTAATGGGAAATTGTTTTTAAGAAATAGGTGCGATATGGGCATAAGAGCAATTTACGATCTTACTAGTGAGGAAGTGGTATTTTATAGTTTTGAACAGTTAAAGGCGAAATATGATATAAGGGCCACATTTTTAGACTACCACCATGTAGTAAATAGTATTTCTCAAGTATGAAAAGATCAAATTCACATGAATCGTGTATTTGCTGTTAAATTTAAACAAAATGTAGTTTGTAACATATACTTTCAAGACTTGATTAGTCCAAAGAAAGGGAGAAGACTATTTATGATATTTTGGTTAGAGTAAACGAATACATTACACAAACAAAATGGCAAACGGAGATAGGAGATAAAGTGGAAAAAGAGCATTAAAGACATTTCACGAGACAAAACTACGCGACTTTCAATACAAAATCAATAATAAAAATTTAGTAACACATTCATTTCTATTTAAAATTAATAAAATCAGGGTCTGGTCGGGCTCATCGGAGTCTAACTGTTGGTTTTCTTTTGCTCCAGCATTTCAGTGGTTTCTTGCTGTCGAGTCCTCACCGTTGTCTCACCTCTGTGGTTCTTTGAATTTTGTGTTCACGGAGATGTTGCACTGATGAGTTAGGAGGCCTTCATGCGGACTGAACAAATTATTTGTCTAAATCGCGACGGAAGTAAGGGCGAGGATTGTGGCCACGTAAAATCGATTAAGCCCCCCAGTGGAAATCTTCCACTGACCGTTCCAAGGCGGCTCTTCTGTGGCGATTTATTTATGTTGTTGTTTGTTACTTACTGTGTGTATCACTTGTGTCTTTTAATTTTGGATGGCCATATTGCCATTTTGTGGGAAAGTAACTGTCCTTATGGCCTTCCTTTGTTTAGGTTTCCATTATGGTCTGGTCGCTTAATGTTTGTATTTCTTTCCCTTTGGTGTCTTTTATGGGTGGAGTAAGTTAATTGTATCAATTCCTGATCTTTGTTTTACTTCTACTTTGTAGTTACTGTAATGAACAACCAGAAAAAAATCCATTATTTATTTCTTAGATGCCCAAAAGTAAGAACGTTTTAGACTGAACTTTAATCATGGTTGACCACAAATGTAAATCCAGAAATATCGCTAGAGGATCGTAAAATACTATTTTCACACGGTGGTAAAGCAGAAGTGGTCAATTACATCTCTCTCTCTCTCTCTCTCTCTCTCTCTCTCTCTCTCTCTCTCTCTCTCTCTCTCTCTCTCTCTCTGTTTTAGCAAAATATTGTATATACGAAAACAAATTTGTTTCTATGAATAAAGTGCTTAGCGAGAGATACATTTCACTCATAAACAACAGGTTAGATAAATTCTATAAGATTAAAGCCCCTCTCTCGCCCAGCCCAGTGGAATTCGTTTCACTGACCGCTCCAAGGCGGTTCTTCTGTCGCTGTTTATTTTTGTTATGGTTTGTCTTTGAGTGTTTGTATCACTTATTTTATTTTGTTTTGGATATCGAATTGGCCATTTTGTGGAAAAGTAACTGTCCTTTTGGCTTTCCGCTATTGATGTTTCCATTAGGGTCTGTTGTTTCATGTTTGTGTTTCTTTCCCCTTTGGTAACTCTGGTGGGAGCTGTGGGTAAATTGTGTCGATTCCTGATCATTGCCTACACTTCTATGTTCTACATATAACTACTTTTACCCAAACACTGATGATTCATGAGGCCTATTCCGACTTTATGTTTATGTTTGGTGTCAGGGTTCTGTTTTCCGTCGACTATCTGCCACACATATAGTGCAGTAGACTGGTACCATTAGCTATAAAAGGCACATCTTGTAGAAAATACATGTACATTGTTACTACAGTTTGTTTTCTGCTCTCCCATGAAAGAATTTTATTATTATTATTTTTTTTTTTTTTTTTTTTTTTTTTCAAATTGATTATCATCGTCTATTAGCCATTACGATGTTACACCCGTATGACTTTGTGCATTCTTTCATATCTTAACAATATTTACTTTTCTGGTGAAAAATTGTGATAGTTTTCTCATTTATGCTTCAAACATGGCTGTTGGTGCTCGTTGGAACTGCCGCAGTGAAGTGGTTCTATCGAGTACCCACGGCGTATGTCTTGGAGCAGGAATGAGAAAAATATTGTATACCCAGTCAGACGCGCATCCGACTGAGGTACTGAGGCCGACGATTATCATACGAGATATTTTGGCCAGCAATAATCGAGTGTATGTAAACGTAAAGTGCAGATAACTCCATGTCAACAGACATACAACGTCTAAACAACGTCGTGTCAACGTCAATGCAACATCACTGCGATGCATTGACGCTGACGCAGCAAATTGTATACCCAGTTACAAAATATTGTAACCCCCAGTTCTCTCTCTATAAAGTTGGGTTTAAAGGGGCGTTCATTGCACGGACCTGTTATCGTAATGAATCGTCTTATTATTAACATTGCTAGAGATACTCGCCTACCAGTCGAGGAAGACAGAAGACCAACTTCTATCGTACATGTTGTCTAAACTGAAAAGCACTCACACAACCTTTCAATAATTCCCTGTCCCCTTTTTGTACTTTCTCTCATCTACTTACTTCTAAATATGTTCTAGAAAGGGTTGTCCTTTGGAAACAAGGAATACACCACAAAACTGTAAACTAGATCGCGCAGTCGATGGCGCGCCATCGCAAATCCCCACGTTTTGACCGCTTTCAGGGACCCCTGGGGGCTGGTCCAAAAATTAATGTGCTCTTGCAGAAGCCATTCATGTATGTAACTCACACACCAAATTTGGTTGAATTCAAATGAACGGTGTAGGAGGAGAAAGCCGGACAGACGGACGAACGGACAGACGGAGGCGATAACAATATCCCCACTTTTCTTCGAAAAACGTGGGGATAAATATGGAGTGTACATGTTTTCTGGACCAGACTAGCTAGTTTTGCCCGATTAGGCCTCATCAGTGACCCTCAAAAATTTCAAAATTCACCACTAGAAGGGCAAGAAAATATAAACTACACTATGATGTTGGGCAGGGAGACTTTTTACGACCTCCACATATTCCCAGACACCAGCTATAGTGACGTTAAATATGTTCTAGAAATGGTTATACTTTGGAGTGAGTGAGTGAGTGTTTGAGTTTTACGTCCCACCAACAGCTAAGGCCATACGGAGACGGGACCTAGGTTTAAAGACTCATCCGAAAGTGTATATCCTTTGGAAGCAAGGAATGCACCACAAAACTGGAACATATGGAGTGTACATGTTTTCTGGGCCAGAATAGCTAGTTTCGGCCAATAAGGCCTCATCAGTGACCCTCAAAGCTTTCCAAAATGTCTGCACAAGAATTTCAGAGAAAATAAGTTCAGTTAATATGGCATTAGGATAACACATCCGTGGGATATAGTAAATTTCTCAAACCTTAAAAAAGGCATCTTTTTCTGCTGAAGATTTGTGATATTTTTCCTATTTATACTCCAAACATAGGTTTTGGATGCTCGTTATAACCGCCTCATTGAGGCGGTTCTAACGAGTACCCACAGCCGATGTCTTGGAGCAGACCTAAGGAAATTAATGTTATTCCCCGTAAACCCGCGTTTTCTTTATATAAAATGGGGTTTAGTGGGGTCTTAATTTCACGGACTTGTTCACGTGATGGGAAGTGGTTTTAGGTTCTAGCTTTACGTAATAACGCCAAATTAGGTCATTACCTGCCGTCCGCATTTTTTTATTTTATTTTTTTTTTTGGGGGGGGGGGGTTGGTTTTACGGCCCTTTCAAGATTATTTCACCCGTATCGAGCGATCGTTAATCAGAGATGGGCGAAAACCAGAGTACCCGGAGAAAAACCACCTTACCTTCCGTTGCAGAACTTGGCGTCTCACATATGACCCGAGCGAGACTCGAACCACAGCGGTGAGAGACCTAATGATCAAGAGTCAGCACTCTTAACCGTCGGTATGATCATTTTCCACATTCTGGTACTTTTGAGTAACAAGTTCCGGAGCCGATGCTACACGCTATGTCAATTTCGTTGTTGCATCGACTTTGCTGCGTCAGCGTCAATGCATCGTTGTTTAGACGTTGTATGTCTGTTGACTTGGACGTTGTTTAGACGTTGTATGTCTGTTGACATGGAGTTATCTGCACTTTACATTTATATACACTTGATTATTGCTGGCCAAAATATCTCGTATGATAATCATCGGCCTCAGTACCTCGGTCGGATGAACGTCTGACTGGTGATCAGAAAGGCGCGTGTTCGGTACCTGCCGGGTTGGCAACATTCTTTCGTGGAGATAGATCATGAAATATTTTCCACGGCCATTCTCTACCACTGGGCATCCGCTGATTCAAGAAGGGCAGTTGTCAGTGGCGAAAGAGTGTGCACTGTTTTGGTTAACTGCTGATGCCTCGGTCACAAATTCGGCGTACCCCGGCCGAGCTATACTATACGTTGTGGTCGGCCGAGCAGTCCAAGCCGAGAAATGGGTGTCTGGCTCGGTTTTGGCAAAAAGTATGCCGTGTGGGGCCTAGAGAGACATCCGCCGGGAATCGGGCGGTGTCAGCCTAAGTTTTGCGGGGAAGCATCGGCGTATACGCCGGGCGGAAATAGGCCGGTGCACTGCAGGTTACCGACCGTATACCCGGCGATTGTTACTAGTCCCCGAGCATCGGTCGATGTTCCGCAGATGTCCGCCCAGTTCCCGGCCGCCGGACAAGGGACGGGTTTACCCCAGCCGGGAATTGTCCAGTTGTTCAGGGGTATATAAACTGCATCCTCTCCTGCCTATACAACAAATGGGTCAGCTCTGTTGGTGGGTGAACATCCTTTTTCTTGACGTCGAGGAAAACTTTCGAAGAAAAGCGGAACAAGATGCCTCTTATCCCACCACTGCACCTACCGTCACCCCAGGAAAGGATCCGGAGGTTACAGGAGTGGCTGCTTAGGGCTCGGCACCGTGCCAATGTGGTCTTTGCAACCTTGTGTGCGGGAGAAGAACTGCTACCGCTGATGGTAGATGAAGCAATGGATCGTGTACCGTCCTTTGCATGGGCAGTTATCAAACGTTTATGTACAATGCTCCCTACTGGTCTGCTAGAAACTGGCACCCATCGGAGATCGGCCCCTTATATAGTCGAGCGTCAATCAGCGATCGAGCGGCGCCAGTCGAAACCGGGATTCGTCCAGCGGATTCCGCTTGATCATCGGTCGGGCCTCGGCCGATTACTGCCCGATTATCTGATTGGTCGGGGTCCGCTTTACGACTACCGGATGCCAGCCGATGCTATCGACATCGACGTCGGTACGAGCTCTGCTCGACTTTTATCGATGTGCCACCGACCCAGAAGTCGGTGAGTTTTCGGGGAGAATTTTAACTACGAGTTAAAATTTAACCGGGCCCCTCCCGACCACCACCGACGCCCCAACATCCGGCGGGACGCCGACCGGACTCCCGCCCAATCTCACCCCATCGCAGTCCCCGAGTAGTCGGGCGGGGATCGAATAGTGATTTGTGACCGTGGCTTTACGTATAAGCCTGCCCAGGAAAAGTGTGGACAGGTAAACTGACCGGCTCAAAAATGACGTAAAATAGTGTTGACTGGGCCGTTAGTCCAATACAAAACTAAACTGAGGTAGGGGTCTTTAACTTTAATGGAAGACACCCAGTCAGCGTAGAATGTCGGTCAAGCGTCGGCCCGACGATATATACATAGAATATTTATTTTCTGTCTTATACCGTTAACAAATAACATTAGCCCTGTATGGCTTTTACTTCTACAAAAACAGTGTAGAAGAAAAACAATCTTTTTGGTGCTGTTTGGGCAGGATCAAGATTTTCACCTTACATCCTCATTCGAAGGATGGAGCAGGTCAAGGCATTCATCTCTGCAACTAAGTTTCACAACGCTGCCAGAGAGAGAGAGAGAGAGAGAGAGAGAGAGAGAGAGAGAGAGAGAGAGAGACTAATGAGCAGCATGTAGGTAATGGTGTGTGTGTGTGTGTGTGTGTGTGTGTGTGTGTGTGTGTGTGTGTGTGTGTGTGTGTGTGTGTGTGTGTGTGAATCATCTGAACTACGCCTACTTCGGGCCGACAGCGATACGACATGGCGACGTCGTATCGCTGTCGGCCCGATGTTGGCCCAATGTGGTGCGCTAGCCCATAATGAGAGAGAGAGAGAGAGAGAGAGAAAACACTGAGCAACATGTTGGACATGGCACTTTCAGAGCCCATAGGGGCTTGAAGAAATATATGGGCTGCAAAATGCTTCCACGCAGAGCTGAATCCGGCCCACACACTAGTACTGGTAAACCGCTTAGACGATCTAAGCCTGTCCAGGAACCGCGGTGCGAGGCGGACCGTACACGCTTATAAACCCTATTGGTTTCATTGGGCGACAGGGCTTGAGATGTCATTTCATCCAAATGTCGGGTAAAAGTCCCACAAAATTGAAAACAACGTCTCCAAAATGATCTTATGATCTTTACAGTGTTGACGGGGACGTTAAACCTCAAATCAAACAAAAACACTTTCAGAGAGAGAGAGAGAGAGAGAGAGAGAGGAGAGAGGGTAGAGAATGACGTAAATCACGGAGTTCTATATTTTTGTCGCGAAATTAAAAAAAGACCTAACTGGGATCCTCTGGCACCGTCAAAACCTAGATACCATGCACTTAGCTACATGCGCGTCACACTCAGAGAGAGAGAGAGAGAGAGAGAGAGAGAGAGAGAGAGAGAGAGAGAGAGAGAGAGAGAGAGAGAGAGAATGGACAATATGTAGGCCACGATAAGAAAGCAATGAGCAACATGTAGGCCACGGAGAGAGAGAGAGAGACTATATAATGAGCAACATGAAGGCCACAGAGAGAGAGACGAATGAGCAACATGAAGGCCACAGAGAGAGAGAGAGAGAGAGAGAGAGAGAGAGAGAGAGAGAGAGAGAGTAAATCGCCTGAACGGTGCGTCTGACCGAGAGCGATACGTCGTATCGCTGTCTGCCCGATGTTGACCCACTGTTTCAACATGTAGCCCATAATGAGTGAGAGAAAAAAACTTAGCAACATGTTGGCCATACCACTTTCTCAGAGAGAGAGAGAGAGAGAGAGAGAGAGAGAGAGAGAGCACTGGGGAACGTGTACGCCATGGCATGCTGAGAGAGAGAGAGAGAGAGAGAGAGAGAGAGAGAATGACGGAATTTCACTCCATTTTACACATTGGAATTCGCATAAAAAGTTTAAAAGAATTTCACTATACTACGATCTACGATTTCAGTCACAACAATTGTGTGTAACGATGTTGAGATGACCCCTGCATACCTTTCTAGGTATTTACCGCATGACGTCATTATTCACGCGCGTTGTAGTTTTGTCGCGAAATTAAAAATAGACTAACTGTGTTCGTAGCATAGTTAGGAAAACCGTCTCATAAAACTTAACCTGTGATCATAATTGTTCGCAATATTACATAAAACTCATTCATTTGTATTATTTAAACAAAAAATACCCGATATATGTAAAAAAAAAAATTAAGCACTTTTTTTCCGACAGCTCAATAATGCACCTTTAACATTTTCAAACATCTCCTCTGAATCCACTGTGCTAATTTAAGTCAAATTTAGCGTGGGGCATCCATCGGATTTGGAAACGAAATTTCAATCACAAGGTCTTGGAGACAAAACCAAAATGGGGACCATGTCCATATAAGGTAAAAGAACTACCAGGCGTACTGTAATGAAACTTTGTTCAAATGATGACCCGTTTTTATGCCAAGGTCAAATTTAATCACATAGGCTTTTGTATGGGAAAAAGTTTAAACCATCTATTTTTATGCCCCCATATTACTAATACTTCTGGGTTGATCGTCCGTTTGTCTGCTTGACGTGCTTTTTGATGCATAGCATAACTTCAGAAACATGCAAGCTAGGGTTTTGAAACTTAAAATATGGATTTCCCATGACAAAGTAGGTAAACAATAATTCTGTTCTCATCAGGTTAAGTCGGCCCCCCGCCCATCGGGGCTTAAAGAAATATATGGGCTGCATGATGCTTTCGTAAAATCATTCTTCGATATAAAAAGATTGGGTGCAACACAAATGTTATACGAGAGACTGCATGCATGGTAGTTAACCCAATCACAGTTGACAGCTTTGCTTCCTTCTTTAATTGCACGCCGGTGGGTCAGGCCTCAGATTCTATGACGGTTCCAGTGTAAAGGCTTATCAAGAATTAGATATAATTCAAGGTAATTTGGCTGGTGCCTGATGCTCTATCTCTGGTCGGACCCATCGGAGTCTAACTGTTGGTTTTCTTTTGCTCCAGCATGACAGTGGTTTCTTGCTGTTGAGTCCTCACCGTTGTTTCATCTCTGTGGTTGTTTGATTATTTGTGTTCACGGAGATGTTGCACTGATGAGTTAGGAGGCCTTCATGCGGACTAAACAAATTATTTGTCTTAATCGCGACAGAAGTAAGGGCGAGGATTGTTGCCACGTCAAATCGATTTAAGCCCCCAGGTTGAATTCGTTTCCACTGACTGTTCCAATGCAGTTCTTCTGTCGCGGATAATTTTTGTCATGGTTTGTCTTTTGGTGTTTGTGATGCTTATATTAGTTTATCTTGGATAGCCTATTGGCCATTTTGTGGGCAAGTAACTGTCCTTTTGGCTTTCCGCAATTGATGTTTCCATTAGGTCTGTTGCTTCATATTTGTGCTTCTTTCCCTTTGGTGTCTCTGATGGGACCTGTGGGTTGATTATTTCGATTCCTGATCATTGCTTTCATTTCTGTTTTCCACGCAGAGCTGAATCCGACCCGCCTACAAGTACTGGTAAACTGCTTAGACGATCTAAGCCTGCCCTGGCAAAGCGTTGCGCACGAGTCGGACCGTCCATGCTTATAAACCCTATTGGTTTCATTGGGCAACAGGGCTTGAGATGTCATTTCATCTCAGTGTCGGGGGGAAAAAGTCCCACAAAATTGGAAGCAACGTCTCCAAAATGACCTTTACAGTGTCGACGAGGACGTTAAACATCAAAACAAACAAACAAATCATCAGGTTAAGGCCCCTTTCCTAAGTTTTGGCATTTTTTTTTTGCGGATGCCCTATAGTAATAACCCGTCCGTCCGCCTGTCAGTCCATAGTAAATGTTTCTTGCCCGGGTAATAGCGACTATTTTTTATCCTATCCTCATTAAATTTATAGATGTTGAGGAAGCCATAAAATCTCGAAGTTTGGGTAGATCGGATTGTTCATGTGAGAGTTACTTGTCTTCCATACACTTTCTATGGGGAAAATGTTGCCTGGGCAATAGTGACTATATTTCTGATTGGAATTCTTTAAACTTTAATATAATGAGAACAGCCAGAAAATCTTGGACAAGTTTGAATTTGGGGCAGATCGGATTGCTCGTGAGAGTTACTTGCTCTTTTGTGTCCCATAGAGATATAATGATGAAAATGTCCGGGATCCTCATCAAACTTTTTCAGTTCTGTGGTGTAGTCCTTGCTTTCAAGGGATAACCCTTCTAGAACATATTTAACGTCACAACAGCTGGTGTCTGGGAATGTGTGGCGGCCGTAAAAAGTCTCCCTGCCCTACATCATAGTGTAGTTATGTCTTCCCCCCCCCCCCCCCCCCAAATTCTTTTTTCGGAGAGACATATTGTTTTTCCCCCACGCGTCTGTTTGTCTGTCTGTCCGTCTGTCATAAAATCGTGTCCGCTCTATAACTTGAAAACCGTTCAAGCTATCTTCACGAAACTTCATATAAATATTAATCAATATTAGACGACGTGCAATGCGCAAGAACTATAACTCTCACATTCATACTTTTTGAATTATCTCCCTTGGAAGTTTGTCGGTATGTATGTATGGGCAAATCGTGTCCGGTCAATAACTTTCTTTTTGATGGAGTTTGAAATTACTAAGCAGAAATGTTAACCACCATGAGACTATGTGTTGCGTGCATGACCCAGGTTGGTACCTCAATGGTCAAGGTCATACTTAGAGGTCAAAAAGGGGCCTTTTTCGTGTTTTGTCAATAACTTTCTTATTTTTAGATAGAATTTGTAATAACTTGGCAGAAAAATAAACTATTGTGGGACGATATGTTGCACGCATGATTCGTGTTGGTACCTCAATGGTCAAGGTCATACATAGAGGTCAAAGGTAAAAAAAAAACAGGCCTTTTTTCGTGTTTGGTCAATAACTTTCTTATTTTTAGATGGATTTTGAAATTATTTGGCGGAAATGTTAACGACCATGAGTCGATGTGTTGCCTGCATGACCCAGGTTGGTACCTCAAAGGTCAAGGTCATGCTTAGAGGTCAAAGGTAAAAAAGGGGCCTTTTTCATGTTTTGTCAATAACTTTCTTACTTTTAGATAGAATTTGAAATTACATGGCAGAAATGTTAACTACATGTATCATGGGACGATGTGTTGCACGCATGATTCAGGTTGGTACCTCAAAGGTCAAGGTCAACCATTGAGGTCAAAGGTCAAAAAGGGGCCTTTTTTCGTGTTTGGTCAATAACTTTCTTTTTTTCGATGGATTTTGAAATTACTTGGGAGAAATGTTAACCCCCATGAGACGATGTGTTGCCTGCATGACCCATGTTGGTACCTCAAAGGTCAAGGTCATACATAGAGGTCAAAGGTAAAAAGGGGCCTTTTTTAGTGTTCCGTCAATAACTTTCTTATTCCTGGATAGATTGTGAAATTACTTGGTAGAAATGTTAACCATCATGAGACGATGTGTTGCGCGCTAGACTCAGGTCGGTACCTCCAAGGTCAAGTTCACACTAGGAGGTCAAAGTTAAAAAAAAAGTCTTTTTTTGTGTCCAGTCAATAACTTTTTTTTATTTCTGGATGGACTTTTTAAAGTAACCATGCAGAAATGTTTACCTTCAATAGATGATGAGTTGTATGCTAGACGAAGGTCCATCCCTCCAATATCAAGGTCATACCTAGAGGTCAAAGGTCAAAAAGGGGCCTTTTTGTGTACAGACAATAACTTTTTTATTCTTTTATGGATTATGAAATTACTTGGCAGAAATGTGAACCATCATGAGGCGATGTGTTGTACCTCAAAGGTCGAGGCCATACTTAGAGGTCAAAGGTAAAAAAGGGCTTTTTGTGTACGGTCAATAACTTTCTTATGTCTCTATGAACTTTTTAAAGCTACCTTGCAGAAATGTTCATCTTCATTAGATGATGTGTTGCACACAAGACCTAGGTCCATACCTCCAATGTCAAGGTCATACTTAGAGGTCAGAAAGGGGGAGACATCTGTGTTTTTGTAGAAAAACAAATTCTAGTTCATCATTGTTTTTGTTTTTCATTGTAAATAAGGCTTGTTTAGGTTTCCATTATGGTCTGGTCGCCTCATGTTTGTGTTTCTTTCCCTTTGGTGTCTTTGATGGTTGGAGTAAGTTAATTGTATCGATTCCTGATCTTTGTTTTACTTCTATTTCGCCTTATTTACTTTTAAAGATAATAAAAATATTTGAAAATGTTCTTCATTGTGCTTTTTTGTTTTAAGGGTTACAAGCATAGCTTTTGCAATTATAGGTCCTGGGATTAAGATTTTGTGGCCGGAGCCAGTGGTAGTATGCTACAAAGACAACCTGTAGTTCTAGTTTATATCTTGTCATTTGGGATCATTGATCCCATTGTTGAATTTTGAAAATATTTGAGGGTCACTGATAAGGCCTAATTGGCCGAACCTAACTAGCCTGGCCCAGAAAACATGTACACTCCATATTTTTCAGTTCTGTGGTGTATTCCTTGCTTCCAAAGGATAACCCTTTCTAGAACATATTTAACGTCAAAAGGTGGTGTCTGGGAATGTGTGGCGGCCGTAAAAAGTCTCCCTGCCCTACACCAGAGTGTAGTTTATATTTTCTTGTCATTTGGGATAATTGATTCCATTGTTGAATTTTGAAAATATTTGAGGGTCACTGATAAGGCCTAATTGGGCGAAACTAGATAGTCTGGCCCAGAAAACATGCACACTCCATATTTTTCAGTTCTGTGGTGTTTTCCTTGCTCTCAAAGGATAACCCTCTAGGAAACTTGTAGGTAATGAGGACAGCCATTAAATCTCGAACAAGTTCGAATTTGGGTGATTGTAAATGTGAGAGTTACAAACCCTTTAGTCTAGCTCACATAGCCATATAATGGGGAAAACTTGCCCGGGCAATAGCGACTTTGTTTTGATCGGGTCCTCTTTTAACTTGTGTAGGTAAAAGGAACAGCCATAAAATTTCGGACAAGTTCGAATTTGGGGGCAGATGAAGTGAAAGTTACTTGCCCTTCAGCTCCAATAGACTTACAATGGGGAAAATGTCGCCCAGGCGATAGCGACTTTATTTTTGATTGGATCCTCATAAAACTTGTAGGTTATGAAAACAACCATAAAATCTTAGATCAGATTGAATTTTGGGCAGATGGGATTGTTCATGTATTAAGATTTACATGTTCATTAGTCTCCAATAGACTTATAATGGGGAAAATGTAGTTCAGGCTATAACAACTTTAATTTCAACCTTTGCACAAATCACAGACTTTAAAATAGCCCAATCACAAGTCACGGAAATAAGTCTTGCCCCACCCTCCATACTAACAAGGCATAATCCAGGATAAGTCTAACCATGGTCTCTACCATCATGCTTTAACATCTTCGTACCAGCTGGTTATGTTCCTTCCAAAGAAACGCTAGGGTGATGTGTGCCCTTTTACAGTTGCATCAAAATGGGATTCTCATGACATATTAACTGAAATACAGGACTTTCAAGACATAGAATAGACATATCGCTTATATTATTTTGCTTTGGATAGCCAATTGGCCATTTTGTGGGAAAGTAACTGTCCTTTTGGCTTTCCGCTGTTGATATTTCCATTAGGGTCTGGTTATTACATGTTTGTGTTTCTTTCCCTTTGGTGTCACTGTTCGGAGCTGTGGGTTGATTGTATCGATTCCTGATCATTGCCTTCACTTGTATTTTTATAGAATATTTATTTTCAGTCGAATATGTTTAACATAAAACATAAGCCCAGTAGGGCTTTTATTTTGACAAACAGTTGTAAATCAACAATACAATATATATCACAGTTCTATATATACTGCAACACCCCCTCATCGGAATTGCGTGCGGGTGTATAATTCATACACTCCAGGTTTGCAGAATAAAAGGTTTAAACATGTCACAATTAAGATAGACATAGACTAATTAAACTATTTAAGAAAAAAAGTGTTATAAAATGATTTAATCGCATATTGAGTTTGAGCTTAATTGGAAATTAAAAGAGAAATTTTAAATTATTATGTAAAAGAAAAGAAAAAAGGGGAAAAGTTTAAGTAAAAAATTATTCTAAAAAGTCTTTTCGATTGACAATTCATGGCAAGGTACCTGCTAAGTGACTCCAAATTTGCTTGGGTTGAAATTTTTTGCCAGTCTGTATTCAATTGCTGAAGTCTCTCAAGATCCCACTGATGTACTGCAGTACCAGTCATGTTTGAGATCTTATTATATTAAAGGCTGCCATTAGCAAACAGGCGAGATCCAGAGCTGAACTTCTGTGGTAGGTCATTCTGTGTAAGGCTGAACAACAAAGGTACGAGCACGGAACCTTGATGGACACCGTTATCGTCACGCAAACAAGTCCTTAGTTAACCGGGGTAATATGATTCCCCGAAATCACCTCCGATATCAGCACTGAAACCGCCGAAATCATCACTAAAATAACAGAAATCACCATTAAAAATGCAAAAATCTAATGAAATCGTTTGCATTTTTGCAAGGTTATATGTTTTATTCTATGACAAAGGTAATTTTCTTTCAGCTGAAAGCGGAATAGAGAAAGAAAAAAAAATCGGACAATCACCGTTGATTTTGGTACATGCATATGAATAGGAAATCTACCCTGCTGTCACCATTGTTAAGACCTAAACCATAACCAGCAGTTAATAGAAACGTAATAATACCTTTTAAATAAAGCTTCAAAAGCGCTGATCAGACTGCTCTGGTGCGCAGTCTGATCTTCGCCTGTATCAATAGCATATGCATGTTTTTGTTGTTGTTTTACCGTGATTCATAGATTCATAACCAACAATTAAAAGAAAAGTTATTATACCTAAACAATGTAAAAAAAGCGCTGTTCAGATTGCGCGCGTGTGCAGGCTGATCTTCGCCTGTATTATTAGCGTAAATGTTTGTTTTCTGTGTTTTTTAATGTTTCATAACCAGCAGTTAATAGAAATCTTATAATACCCTAGCAAGCTTCAAAGGCGCTGATCATACTGCTCGCGTATTATATCTGCCCCAAAACATAGATTGTGTGTACTCGTTGAAACGCCTCGATCGCCGTGGCAAAATATGTAAAATCATTTTTTTTTCATCACGTGATCAAGTCCGTGAAATGAACACCCCTAAACCCAACTTTATACAGTGAAACTTGGGTTTACATGGGAAGTACTTTATATAGGGAAAATGGGGTGTACATAGTTATAAATTATTGTTCTTATTTCAGCTTCAAGACATAGGTTGTGGGTTTGCTCCAGCATTTCAGTGGCTTCTTGCTGTCGAGTCCTCACCGTTGTCTCACCTCTGTGGTTCTTTAATTATTTGTGTTCACGGGGATGTTGTACTGATGAGTTAGGAGGCCTTCATGCGGACTGAACGACTCATTTGTCTAAATCGCGACGGAAGTAAGGGCGAGGTTTGTGGCCACGTAAAATCGATTTAAGCCCCCCCCCCCCCCCACCCCCACCCCCACCCCACAGTGGAAATCTTTCCACTGACCGTTCCAAGGCGGTTCTTCTGTGGCAGTTTATTTATGTTGTTGTTTGTTCTTTACTGTGTGTATCACTTGGGTCTTTTTATTTTGAATGCCCATATGGCCATTTTGTGTGAAAGTAACTGTCCTTATGGCATTCCTTTGGTTCAGGTTTCCATTATGGTTTGGTCGCTTTATGTTTGTGTTTCTTTCCCTTTGGTGTATTTGATGGGTGGTGTAAGTTAATTGTATCGATTCCTGATCTTTGTTTTACTTCTACTTTTCGTTAGAATTGCCTATCTGAAGCGGTTTTAACGAGCACCCACAACCTTTGTTTGCAGTATAAATAAGAAAACTACCATGGATTTTCACCAAAAAGTAGCAGTTACGATGTGAAAAATGCACTTTGTTGCACGGGTGTGTTTTCATTGTAAATTATTTGAATTTGTAGCGGTGGGAAAAGAAGAGGGAGAGAAAAATATAAATAAATAAAATCCGTTGGTGAATTCATTGTTCTGTATAATTCAGCCTTTCTGGCAGTATTAGAAACGTGTTAGTTTCATTCAGTTAATTGATCGCAAAATCGAATTAATTAATCGCCTGATAACTGGCGGTAATTCGATAATCCTCAATTAACCCATTCCCACTTGGGGACTTTGTGAATTTTGCTGATTTTCAGGACACCAACTACAAATAACCATTATTTCATAATAAATTATCTGTTTTAAATCAAACACGGCTGGAATGTTCACTGGGCAGTAGCCTTTCAAACGCAACCTTTAAAGGCTAAATCGTTGTTGCCATGGTAACGAGGGGGCATCTCAAAGTTGTCATAAAGTGTGATTTCACATGTATTTTTGACCCAATCTTAATCTTAACACTGCTGTCAAGGCAACAATTAATTTCTCGGGTCACATGTGAGACGCCAAGTTCTGCAACGGAAGGTCAGGTGGTTTTTCTCCGGGTACTCCGGTTTTCGCCCACCTCTGATTAACGATCGGCTCGATATGAGTGAAATAATCTTGAAAGGGCCGTAAAACCAAAAAAAAAAAGGCAACAATTAAGGGGTTTGGCTCTGGCCATTTTCACTGTCTGCAGCATGTTTTGCCTGTGTCAATTTCGAGACATTTTTGACCCGGACACCCTCAGATTTTATTTCAGCGGCCGGCTGGGCCATGCTCCCATTTTTTGGGGTCGGTGAGTGGGGGGGGGGGGCTACCGCCCCCGTAGGGAGCTGCACGAAAAACCAGGCCATTTTTAGGACAACTGATCCTAGATTTTAGGTGTTTCTGGGGCTCAAAAAAGGGGGTGGGGATTCAGACACGTAAAAAGACGTATCCGAGTGGGAAAGTGAGAGTGGGAATCTTGGAGAAAAAAATGCCCTAAACTGCATTAATTACGTATAAAATATCATATTTTACAATCAAATGATGGAAAAAACAAACATGATTTTGATCAGTTCCGATCTTTTTCATTAACCCGTTCCCACTTGGAGACTTTCACGTTGAATTTTGCTGATTTTCACAGTGTTGCCTAGGACACCAACTTCAAATAAGGTTCCATTATTTTATAATGAATGGCCTGTTTTACATCAAACACGGCTGGAATGTTCACTTGACAGTAGCCTTTCAAACGCAACCTTTTAAGGCTAAATCATTATTGCCATCGTAACGAGGGGCATCTCAAAGTTGTCATAAAGTGTGATTTCACATGTATTTTTGACCCAATCTTAATCTTAACATTGCTGTCAAGGCAACAATTAAGGGGTTTGGCACAGGCCATTTTCACTGTCTGTAATACACAATGCACACCCACGGTCTCTAGTACTAACGTGCTAATCTAAATGCTTCTTTGCTGAAAAGGGTTAATTCTGACGGCCGTATTTAACTCATATCCATATATGCCCACACCTAAAAACATCTATAGTGATTTCTGATTCCTTTGATTTCAACTAGATGCACAATGAAATCCACGATTTCAGATTTTCTGGTACTTGTATGCTCAGAAAAACGTAAATAAGCCACCAAAAGCAATTAACAAAATTAATACCAACTTATACTCAATAGATATGCCCATAAATTATCTCAATGATATTTATGGTGATTTCAGTGGTGATTTCGGTGATTTCTGTGGTGATTTCGGTGATTTCTAAGAATCGTGTTACCGAGTTATCCGCCTGTATAGAGTACATCTGGTTTTCAGGCGGATGCATATTACATTTCTTATATCTACTACTAAGCAAAACGAGAGTAGTCCATTCATTTCATTATATATATATTTTTATTATTATTTTCCGTATTTCCCTTGTGTTCCCCAACTGAGGTCTTTGGAGCTTGTCTGTCAGATCTAAAGAACGGATTTCGAAAGAGGCCGTCGTGCGAAAACCAGCTTATTCTGACCAACTTCCAAGATCTTGATAAAGACCAACAGACAGCTACCGTCGCACTATACTTTAGCAAGGTGTTTAGGTGTTTGACAAAGTTCCACATGAATGTCTTGAACACCGTCAAGTCCAGACATGACAAAATATAAAGCAACCTCTTACAGTGAACTCGGAGCTTCTACAAGATCCAAGAAACTGTATTTTGTGTCGGTTATATACAACAAGTAACATTAGCTACAGGGGCCAACCAGACCAGGTCAAAGGCCAGCATTTCAATATTGCCCCACAGATTAAGGTGTAATTTGATGTTCTATACTACTATTAACTACCTAAGGGGTGTAAATGAGTTGGTTTGACTATCTATATATATCTTATATCTTCTTATTCTGAGTCGGTCACATTTTGCCATTACCTCAGCTTGATGGGTTGCTAAAGGAGCAGTCTCTATAAGGCTATTTTCATGGCCACAACCGATTTCCTTTAAATTTTGTAGCTTCATATTGGTACATATTGGCTGTCTAATGGTGAATTTTTAGACTCTTTGGTCCACTGGTTTTTGCTGTATACACTTTTAAAGTGGGTGGGGTAGTGTCACTCTATCAAGGGTATACCAACAAAAAATGCTATTATTTTTGTTCAAAGTGCATGACTGGAGGCGATGTTTGCCGTATGTTTACTACCCTTTTAGGCATAACAGCCGGTGATAACATTCTTATAAATATCAAACAAGAAAAGAGTTTATACGCACTTGTAAGTTGTACCCAAATATTAGTAATTTTTATTCCCCAACTTTACGAAAAACCACAACACCTTTACAGTTTTCAACTTATTTCAAAGATCTTTCATAAATATAATGTTGATGTAATAGTCATTCTAGGTATATGTCAGAATTATTGTTAGATCATAAAACTTAAAGAGTTACCTGCCCCTGAAATTGGATTTTACCCATTTTTTTTTTAAATCAGAGTGCATTTACCCGTTTGTACTACTCACAACTTCATTTGGAAGTGAATAAACCGATTCCTTGCAAATATAATTAAATAGATGTGGATAAAGAAGTCATTTGATTTAATAGAGCATGCTAGCAAGCACATGAGCACAACATCCCACGGTACGAGCACCACTTCTTCACCAACAGTACCATCCAGTGATTCGGTTCAGTCCTTGTGGTCTAAACACATTGCAAAACGAGCAAACAATTCTTACATAGTCCCCAACATATGGTATTTTACTATTGGATATTTTGTTGCTAAGGCCTTCCACTTTGTAATTCTCCCATTAGCTGATTCGACAACTTATCTCACTTTGTACCTAGCCTTGCATCATTCCCCTCTTCAGTCGTATATTGCTTCTGAGATTTGGTTAGGAAGTGAAGCATATGAGAATTAATTTCATAACCCCTTAGTATTTGTCTAACATCCCTGAATCATGCATCAACTTTTGCAAATGTCCTATTTGGGGTTTCAAATTGCACGACCCGCAGAAAAAGCGACCGACTGAAGTCGGTTGATTTTCTAAGAGTGCCCTAAAATCACCGTGTCATTCTGTCAGTCTGTCTGTCCGTCCGTAACCCGTTTGTGAAAATTGGTGATAGTGACTTAACCACTTGAAATATTTAAACACTTTTTGGCATACTTATAGATATTAATGGGATCTAACCAATGAACATGCGAAATATTACATTCCATTTAGTATAGCCTCGCCGAGGCGAAAAATGTGAAAATTTTCGAACTGCTTCTCCTCGGAAACCGTTGGGCCGATTGAAGTCAAATTTCATATGGAGCCTCTATGGGATGGGGGAAACCAAAATTTGCTCATGGGGTCCAGGTCACATGACCAAAATGGCCGCCAAGCCATTTATGGTCTGTCTTGTCTGTCTGTCCGTCCGTAACCCGTTTGTGAAAATTGGTGATAGTGACTTAACCGCTTGGAATATTTAAATAATTTATGGCATACTGATAGATATCAACAAGATCTAACCAATGAACTTGCGAAATATACCATTCCATTTAGTATAGCCTCGCCGAGGCGAAAAATGTGAAAATTTTCGAACTGCTTCTCCTCGGAAACCATTGGGCCGATTGAAGTCAAATTTCATATGGAGCCTCTATGGGATGGGGGAAACCAAAATTTGCTCATGGGGTCCAGGTCACATGACCAAAATGGCCGCCAAGCCATATATGGTAAAAACCCTTCAAAAATAGTCTTCTCCAGAACCACTGGGCAGATTTCCACGAAACTTGATAAATAGGATCTGGGACGTAGGCCATCATAAATTGCTAAAATGGTGATCCTGGGTTGACCTTGACCTTCTTTGTGCCTAGGTCAAACTTTGACACATATGCTTTTGTATTGGAAAAGTGAGAATGCATTTCATCCTGCAATCGATTCAGAATACAGTACTAAAGTATAAGATATATTTTTGCTCCTTACGATAAGGCGCATTTATTGGGGAACCGTTTTAGGTCCAGGTCACATGACCAAAATGGCCGCCATACCCATATATGGTAACACTTATAAAGCTAAAAGCATCCGGCGGGTCGTGCACTTCAGCTGAAGCACTGGTTCTGATGTTGCAAACGCAGTGGCTGATGGAACATACATATATATTGAGAAGAGTGGAAACTACTCATTTCAGAGAAGATCTTATTACGTACATAAAGGACAGCCTTTGCTGAAACCTATGATGCTTGTGGCCACTGAAGGTTACATTTTGACTGTGATGGGACCATATCTTGCAGATGGGAAAAACACAGATGCTAAGATTACCGAACACATGTTAAGGACTAATGCAGAAAAATATTACTGACTGGTTTGAAGAAGATGATGTTCTCGTTGTAGACCGCGGCTTCAGGGATGCTATAGATATACTAAAGGATTTTGGAATCAATTCTCATATGCCTCACTTCCTAAACAAATCTCAGAAGCAACATACGACTGAAGAGGCGAATGAGTCAAGGCTAGTTACAAAGGTGAGATGGGTTGTCGAATCAGCTAATGGGAGAATTAAAAAGTGGAAAGCCCTTAGCAACACGATGCCCAATAGTCAAATACCATATGTTGGCGACTATGTAAGGATTGTTTTCTCATTGTGCAATGCTTTTAGACCACCTTTGGTAACAAGCAAAGATTCAGGCACAGTAATTGCTAGAAGAATGATGGCGCTAGCAAAAACTCCAAATAAGCTGCAGGATAAGGTTATAACAAGAATTCCGCCGAAGGCTATGTCGCGCCTGTGGGGGCGGAAAGTCATCGAACCATGATATGTAGGTCAAGGTCAAACATAGATGCTTGCTCAAAAGATCCCATTCTAAAATGCAAGCTTGTACTAAGTATCATTTATGAAGCTCTAATAATTCTTGAGAAATGAACTTATCCATTACGGTGAACGCTAGGGTGGTCACAATATTTTACAAAGTCATTGGACCATGAAATTTAGGTCAAGGTCAAATATGGATGCTTGCATTTAAGTTGCCATCCCAAGATTCAAGTTAGCACCAAATATCATTAATGAAGCTCTTATAAATCTTGAGAAATAAACTTGACGATTAGGGTGAACGCTAGGGTGGTCGCAATATTTTACAAAGTCAGTGAACCATGAAATATAGGTCAAGGTTAAATATGGATGCTTGCATTTAAGTTATCATCCCCAAATACAAGTTTGTACCAAGTATCATTAATAAAGCTCTTATAGTTCTTCAGCAATAAACTTGACCATTAGGGTGAACGCTAGGGTGGTCACAATATTTTACAAAGTCAGTGAACCATGAAATGTAGGTCAAGGTCAAATATGGATGCTTGCATTCAAGTTGCCATCCATAGATACAAGTTTGTACCAAATATCATTAATGAAGCTCTTATAGTTCTTGATAAATAAACTTGACCATTAGGGTGAACCACCCTAGCGGTGGTCGCAATGTTTTACAAAGTCAGTGAACCATGAAATGTAGGTCAAGGTCAAATATGGATTCTTGCATGTAAGTTGTCATCCCCAGATACAAGTTTGTACCAAGTATCATTAATGAAGCTCTTAAAGTTCTTGAGAAATAAACTCGACCATTAGGGTGAACGCTAGGGTGGTCGCAAATGTTGACGCCTTGACGAACGAACGGACGAACGAACGGGCGGAAAACCGGGCGCCTATATAGCGCCATGCTAATAGCAGGCGCGATAAAAAATGGCTGGGATAAAAAACGGGTTATTTGGAAAAAGATCGAAGATGAGAAACTTGTGAATTTCCCAGAGATGACTGAGGACCAACTCAGGGATTTGAAACTGGGTATTTACCAGCTGAAACAAGCCAAATCCTACACAGATGAACATTTTGACGTCATTGGATCATATGAGATAATGGCACACAAAGAAGAAGATGGTGTTCTCAAAGCACAGATACGTTCTCGCCACACGTCTAATAAAACATAAAACATGTGGGTTGAATATAAACAAGGACTGAACACAATCACTGGATGGTACTGTGGGTGCAGAAGTGGAGCTCGTACCTTGGGATTTTGCGAACATGTGGCTTCTGCTCTCTGGTATTTGGGATATTACCGGAACAAAACAGAAAGTAGTGAAGCAAAACCAAGCCGGGAACATATTGATTTTGTTTATGATGCTGCTGTTTATACATGGAGTACATCTAGCGATTCAAAGGAAGATCAGTAAATTAACAAATTCTTAAACATGTCGTGAGACCATACAGGCTTATATTTAAGCACAGTATCAGTCTAAAATGAGGTTCCACAACATGAGCAAAGCCTGCTTTGATGGTCAAAAATGTTTGACAGTTGACAAATGTTCCATTTGCACCTGGAAATTAAGAGTTCATAAATAATAAAAAAAGGAAATACTAGCATCGACTATTAAATCAAATGACTTCCTTGTCCACATCTATTTAATAATATTTGCATGGAATCGGTTTATTCACTTCCAAATGAAGTTGTGAGTACTACAAACGGATAAATGCACTCCGATTTAAAAAATGGGTAAAATCCAATTTCAGGGGCAGGTAACTCTTTAAGTATTATGAACTAACAATAATTCTGACATATACCTAGAATGACTATTGCATCAACATTATATTTATGAAAGATCTTTGAAATAAGTTGAAAACTGTAAAGGTGTTGTGGTTTTTCGTAAAGTTGGGGAATAAAAATTACTGATATTTGGGTACAACTTACAAGCGCGTATAAACTCTTCTCTTGTTTGATATTTATAAGACTGTTATCACCGGCTGTTATGCCTAAACGGGTAGTAAGCATACGGCAAACATCGCCTCCAGTCATGCACTTTGAACAAAAATAATAGCATTTTTGTTGGTATACCCTTGATGGGATGGCATTACCCCACCCACTTTAATAGTGTATATAGCAAAAACCAGTGGACCAAAGAGTCTAAAAATTCACCATTAGACAGCCAATATGTACCAATTTGAAGCTACAAAGTTTAAAGGAAATCGGTTGTGGCCATGAAAACAGCCTTATAGAGACTGCTCCTTTAGAATTTTGCTTTAAAAAGTCACCGAATGAGTCCTTAAAGGCATTTATTCTTGTAAAGTAGGACACACCGTGTGCTCATAATTGTTTTATTGCCCCTGTGATATACTCTCTGTAGCACATCAAAGGCAGCCCCTAATATGGTGATTAGTAGCTCTTGTTCAATCCCTGACTGGGGCACTAAAGGGGAAAATCATTAAGTTACGCTCTAGTCAACAGTTAGTAAACTATTGATTTTTCCCCAAGAGGCCCTTTACCTGTTGAAGACAGAGCACTTCTCTTCAGTCAGCACTGAGGGCTATATAATATTATGTAATTATATAATGCAATGATGGTCCTCAATAAACGATAATAAATGCCTTTAAAAACTATTTACAATCTGAATAACAGAGGTACCTAAAACGCATCCTCCGAGTCCCAATCCCACACTGCACGGGCCGGAACGCCCCCGCGGTCCCGGCACTCGCCGCAGAAGAGGGAAGACCACCCCACCGAGGAACGGCTCTTGGATAGAAAGAGTATTTAAGGGCATTCGCTACAGGACTGGTACCTACGATATTGTGAGTTGTTTACTTTTGATACCCTTATTTGGGTTGACGCTGTTACAGGGGTCAAGTATCTATCTTTGCCAACAGATACTGAATCAGAGTGTATCTTATAGAAAAAATGTTAAAGAGGACCGCTCATGACGGGCCCCCAGGGGCGGGCACACCAGCTCGCCAAGCATGCCATTGACGCCACTTCCATCTCGCCATAGCCGTCAGGCCCACCGAGCAGCTGCCCTCCGCACCTTCTCCACTCGGTCTCCCTATTTGGTGGCAAGAAGTGACAAGAGGTGACAAGAAATGACAGGAAGGGAGAAGTAATTTATGATGACAAGAAGTATTAAAACGCATTTGTGCCATTTTGTAAAAGTAAAATATGATATATATTAAACATCTTTGCAAGTGTTTGAATTCCTTTTTAACTCCTATGGTACCCCGCAGCCAAGCAGGAGAAAGCCAGAGAAACGCAAATGCTCGCATACATCACCCACATTCATAACGTGACCACCAAAGCAAATCGGACCCTGGGCTTCATACGTAGGAATATACGCACCAAACATCAAAGCATACGTGAAACAGCTTATAAACCCCTTGTTAGGCCCCAGCTTGAGTATGCCTCCCCTGTGTGGAGCCCATATACCCAGTCAAATATAAACAAGGTTGAGCAAGTCCAAAGAGGCAGCTAGATGGGTCAAACATGACTACTCTTCATATAGTAGTTTGACCCAGATGCTTAATACCCTGGAATGGAGATCATTGGAACAGAGGCGGGCAGATGCTCGCCTCCTATTGTTCTACAAGATAGTATATGGCCTTGTCGAGATTCCGCTCCCTACATACATCCGACATCCAATCAGAACTACTAAAAACATGCATACTATGCACTATATTCAAATCACTACTACTGCCAGTTACTATAAATACAGTTTCTTCCCCTTAGCTGTGGTACAATGGAATCACCTTCCTCCTCATGCTGTTGTGTGCTCCGATCTGGATTCTTTCAGATCGACCATATGCACCCTCCATCACCAAATGCCATGAACCGTGAAACATTGTTTTTATCTGCTTTTAATCTCTACTTTACTAACACTGTTTTTACTTTCAATTCTCCTAAAATCTAATACTTTTTCTTCTATCGCACTTTTCTTTTTCTGGCGCGCGCAGCTGCACATAATCCTCGCGAGAGGGTGCTGCAGGATAGATAGATAGATAGATAGATAGATAGATAGATAGATAGATAGATAGATAGATAGATAGATAGATAGATAGATAGATAGATAGATAGATAGATAGATAGATAGATAGATAGATAGATAGATAGATAGATAGATAGATAGATAGATAGATAGATAGATAGATAGATAGATAGATAGATAGATAGATAGATAGATAGATAGATAGATAGATAGATAGATAGATAGATAGATAGATAGATAGATAGATAGATAGATAGATAGATAGATAGATAGATAGATAGATAGATAGATAGATAGATAGATAGATAGATAGATAGATAGATAGATAGATAGATAGATAGATAGATAGATAGATAGATAGATAGATAGATAGATAGATAGATAGATAGATAGATAGATAGATAGATATTAAAGCCTGTATATGACAACATCTCTGTCAGAAACCAAATTATTTCTTTTAATGACTAGGTAAATGATGCGTTCATACCTAAAATGAATTTCATACAAGTCACTAGAGTCCCATTAGACCCACCATGCAGAAAGTGTCTCTACAGATTTTCTTGTCGGGAACAAATTCCAGCGGCTGACAAGAGAATGTACATGTGTGTGTTGATCTACTAAATCTCTCAGTCTCATCAAAGTCCTATAAAATATAGCCTCTGGCTGAGATTCAGATACCAGACTGCGCATATGCGCATCTGATTCGAGTCTTCTCCCTGGGTCTGGGCAAATATGCTCGAAGAAGCTTAAGGGCCTCTTCAGTTTTTCTTGTCGGGAATTTTAAGTCAAGCGGGGGCAAGAGAATGTACATTATGTGTCGATCTTCCATATTTCTGTGTCTCGTAAAATTTCTATAAAATGTATACAGATCTCAGCAGACATTCAGATATCAAACTGCGCAGGCTGAACCATATCTTCACTGGGCACACATACTCAAAGACGCTTCAGTGTCTTTTCAAATTTTCGTGTCGGTCAAGCGGGTGACAAGAGAATGTACATGTATGTGTTGATCTACCATATTTTTTTTTTTTTTTTTTTTTTTATTTGATTTCAGGTTTAACGTATTTATATGTTACATAAAATGTCTATACAATATATAATTTCCCCAGGAGATATTTAGCTATTAGACAGCGCAGATGCGCATGCTGATCTTGGCGATCAAGCTCGAAGACGCAGTTTTCTGATCAGCAAATTTCAATTTAGATTTTGTACAGACCGGTCGCGCTTTTCAAAGTGTTGGTTGAGAGAGAGAGAGAGAGAGAGAGAGAGAGAGGGAGAGAGAGAGAGAGAGAGAGTCTCAGACTATAATCCTCAGAATAAGATTTTTAAGATAAATTAAAGAGATAATGTTGGTTGGTGCCTGATGCTCTGTCTCTGGTCGGGCTCATCGGAGTCTAACTGTTGGTTTTCTTTTGCTCCAGCATTTCAGTGGTTTCTTGCTGTCGAGTCCTCACCGTTGTCTCACCTCTGTGGTTCTTTGATTTCTGTGTTCACGGAGATGTTGCACTGATGAGTTAGGAGGCCTTCATGCGGACTGAACAAATTATTTGTCTAAATCGCGACGGAAGTAAGGGCGAGGATTGTGGCCACGTAAAATCGATTTAAGCCCCCCAGTGGAAATCTTCCACTGACCGTTCCAAGGCGGCTCTTCCGTGGCGATTTATTTATGTTGTTGTTTGTTACTTACTGTGTGTATCACTTGTGTCTTTTAATTTTGGATGGCCATATGGCCATTTTGTGGGAAAGTAACTGTCCATATGGCCTTCCTTTGTTTAGGTTTCCATTATGGTCTGGTCGCTTAATGTTTGTATTTCTTTCCCTTTGGTGTCTTTTATGGATGGAGTAAGTTAATTGTATCAATTCCTGATCTTTGTTTTACTTCTACTTTTAACCAATTTCAATGTTACTTGTTTATTTATTTATTCACAGCTATGTATTTTTGATTAGCAAACGGAATCACTGTAATGCTAATAACGGGGGAAAGAATGAAGGAAGGAAGATTTCTATCCAAACTGCTTGGAATTATGTTTCTTTGAGATGATCCTGCATGGTCTGGAAAATAGAATTTCTCTAATGTTTTTTTTTCTATATCCTTATTTATTCCCCTTGTAAACCAAAGTTTTCTCTATATAAAGTGGGCTTTAACGTGTAGGAAAATCACATGAACCATGGTTAACCCCACTTTTTCTCATAAAATGAGATTCCAGAGTTTATTTGAGAAATCTCCTGTCTGTAAATGCGGTTAACCTCTTTTTCGGTTATAACGAGTACCCACCGTCAATGTTTTTGAGATAATGATAAAAAAAAGCATGTAGGCACATGTACCCATGTAAACCCAACCTTTCTGCTTATAAAACGAGGTGACATTGTATTTAAGCCTGAATTGAGAAATTTCTTGTCGGTATATATGCGGTTAAACTTCTGAATTTTCCTCTAAACGTCATTGAAATTTGCCAAAATTAATTTCTAATTAAACTTATCATTTTCACAGTTGACTATCGTACAGTATCTCAAATCGGAAGCTGCTGATACGTACGCTCAAAAATCGTTAGCTGCTTTACACGATATGTATAAAAACGCTAAAAAATCAATAAAATTCGGTATTAACACCCGGAAAGGACACCCGCTTGGGAAGGTAAGAGTCATCCCTTTTCAATTTAGCTTCGATTTGGAATCATAAGGTACCCTGTTCCGCATAGTATAATGTATAATGATTCTTGTGCTGCATCAGTGATTTTTTTCATTCTCGCTTGCAGCGACCATTATTTTTTCACATTTTTCTGTCTTATGGCCAGGTTACACTTATTCCAAATAAGCGTAGACATAAAACAATCATTTACCAGCACATCTCAGTACCCATTGGCTAGTTCTGCTTGCCTCCCTTCAAACAAAGTACTGCTTTATTCAGGACCTATCATGCCAGCGACTGTACGATTAGCTGCAGCTGTACGCAATCATTAGCTGCAAAAGTCGAATAAAAACTGTACGCTTAGCTGCAGCATTAAAAGTGAACGTGTGAAGGGTACTGACTTAATGCTATATAAACATTGTGGTCCATCGCTATGCATGAGAAATTTGGACTATCGCCGTTCTGACCAAAACAAAGAAAATGTGTATAGACAGAGGTTCTGATAGACTCAACGTTTCTGCGATGATTAAAATAGTTCTAAAATAACCTGTCTATTGTATCAGCTGTCTAGGCAACATGAAAACTCGCCTATGTAATTCTGACCCCTTGACCCCTTTGGACCCCACTTTTATTTAGTAAAACCGGGGGTTACAGGGGTAAACCTTATTTTTATTATTTCTGCACTAAAATATACGGTCCTATTAAACACTGCTGGGACTGACAAGGACTGCACAAGGACTGACAATGACGGACATGGACCCCTAAAAGGTTAGAATATATCTCAAGGGCGAGATATAAGCAACATACGCCAATACCGCAAGTGCGGCACAATGACTACATACAACGAGCTGGTTGTGATGTTTTGAGCAGTAGTTTAATGTTAACATTTTAAACACCATTTATTTTCTTGATCTGCATTTGGGTACGCATGGATGTTATCACATGGGCTTGTTGGCCCCCGCCCTTCGGAGCTTGAATAAATAGATAAATGGCTGCATTACTCTTCCACGCAGACCTGAGACTACTGGTAAACTGCTAAGAGGTTGTAAGCCTCCCCAGAGAAGTGGTGCGAGTCGGATTACAATGCATATATAGCCTCATTGGGCGGCAGGGTTCGAGATGTCATTTCATCTCAATGTCGGGTAAAAGTCCCACAAAATTGGGAGCAACTTCTCCAAAATGGCCTTTACAGTGTTGATGGGGACGTTAATCCTCAAATAAAACAAACAAAACAAAATAGAAGTGGAGACAAAGTAGAAGTAAAACAAAGATCAGGAATTGATACAATTAACTTACTCCATCCATAAAAGACACCAAAGGGAAAGAAATACAAACATTAAGCGACCAGACCATAATGGAAACCTAAACAAAGGAAGGCCATATGGACAGTTACTTTCCCACAAAATGGCCATATGGCCATCCAAAATTAAAAGACACAAGTGATACACACAGTAAGTAACAAACAACAACATAAATAAATCGCCACGGAAGAGCCGCCTTGGAACGGTCAGTGGAAGATTTCCACTGGGGGGCTTAAATCGATTTTACGTGGCCACAATCCTCGCCCTTACTTCCGTCGCGATTTAGACAAATAATTTGTTCAGTCCGCATGAAGGCCTCCTAACTCATCAGTGCAACATCTCCGTGAACACAGAAATCAAAGAACCACAGAGGTGAGACAACGGTGAGGACTCGACAGCAAGAAACCACTGAAATGCTGGAGCAAAAGAAAAAAAAAAAAACCAACAGTTAGACTCCGATGAGCCCGACCAGAGACAGAGCATCAGGCACCAACCAACATTATCTCTTTAATTTTCAATAAGCCTTTACGTTGGAGCCGTCATAGAATCTGAGGCCTGACCCACCGGCGTGCAATTAAAGAGGGAAGCAAAGTTGCCAACCGTGATTGGGTTAACTACCATGCATGCAGTCTGTCGTATAATATCCATGTTGTACCCAATCTTTTATATCGAAGAATGATTTTACGAAATTGGGTGCTGAAGTCATTGCGGTTATATATTTTTCTGAATTTATATACTAAGTCACCATAAAATTCGGGTTCCGATAGACCTTGTTGCAGAAGAGATTTACTATGAAAGTTAGACTAGGATGATCTCCAGAAAAAGATAACAGTCAGTTTGCATGTCCATACATTCATTTGCTTGTGCGTTTGCGTGTGCGTTTGAGAGAGAGAGAGAGAGAGAGAGAGAGAGAGAGAGTCAAATACATTTTTATCCCCCGGCCGAATAGGTTCGGGGGATATAGCGATCAGCCTGGCGTCCGTCCGTCCGTCCGTCCGTAGACGCAACCTTGTGATGGCCATAACTCCTATACCCTTTGAGATTCATTGATGGTTATTGGCACAATTGTTCACAAGGCCGAGACGGCGTGTCATGCGCAAGAACCAGAACTCTGGATAGCATACTTTTTTAGTTATCTCCCCTTTTAATAAAATAGAATGACTACTTTGTGATGGCCATAACTCCAATACCCTTTGAGCTATATTGATGGTACCTGGCACAGTTGTTCACAAGGCTGGGACGGCGTGACATGCACAAGAACCACCACTCTGTTTGCCATGGTTTTGGAGTTATCTCCCCTTCCAATAGAGTGACAACCTTGTAATGGCCATAACTCCTATACCCTTTGAGATTCATTGATGGTTCTTGGCACAATTGTTCACAAGGCTGAGACGGTATGTCATGCGCAAGAACCAGAACTCTGGATGCCATACTTTTTTAGTTATCTCCCCTTTTAATAAAATAGAATGACTACTTTGTGATGGCCATAACTCCAATACCCTTTGAGATATATTGATGGTACCTGGCACAGTTGTTCACAAGGCTGAGACGGTGTGTCATGCACAAGAACCACAACTCTGGTTGCCATGGTTTTGGTGTTATCTCCCCTTCCAATAAAATAGAGTTGCAAACATGTGATGGCCATAACTCCTATACCCTTTGAGATTCATTGATGATTCTTGGCACAATTGTTCACAAGGCTGAGACAGCTTGTCATGCGCAAGAACCAGAACTCTGGATGCCATACTTTTTAGTTATCTCCCCTTTTAATAAAATAGAATGACTATTTTGTGATGGTCATGACTCCAATACCCTTTGAGATATATTGATGGTACCTGGCACAGTTGTTCACAAGGCTGAGATGTCCTCGTCATGCACAAGAACCACAACTCTGGTTGCCATGGTTTTGGAGTTATCTCCCTTTCCAATAAAATAGAGTGACAACCTTGTGATGGCCATAATTCCAATACCCTTTAAGATATATTGATGATACCTGGCAAAGTTGTTCACAAGGCCAAGACGGTGTGTCATGCACAAGAACCACAACTCCGGGCGCCATGTTTTTTAGTTATCTCCCCTTCCAATAATATAGAATCACTATCTTGTGATGGCCACATCTCCAACACTCTTTGAGATATATGGATGATACTTAGTACAGCTGTACATGAGGTTGAGCAGGTTTGTCACATGCAAGAACCACAACTCTTGGTGCCCTGGTTTTTTTTAATTGTCTCCCCTGACAATATAACCTTGTGATGGCCATAACTCCAATACCCTTTAAGATATATTGATGATACCTGGCACAGTTGTTCACAAGGCAAGACGGTGTGTCATGCACAAGAACCACAACTCTGGGTACCATGGTTTTTTAGTTATCGCCCCTTCCAATAATATAGAATCACTATCTTGTGATGGCCACATCTCCAACACTCTTTGAGATATATGGCTGATACTTAGTACAGTTGTACATGAGGTTGAGCAGGTTTGTCACATGCAAGAACCACAACTCTTGGTGCCCTGGTTTTTTTAATTGTCTCCCCTGACAATATAACCTTGTGATGGCCATAACTCCAATACCCTTTGAGATATATTGATGGTACTTGGCACAATTGTATATAACGTTGAGACTACGCTTCATGCCTAAGAACCACAACTCTGGGTGCCATGATATTTGAGTTATCTCCCCTTCAAATTTAACAGTATGACAACCTTGTGATCATCGTACCTACAATACCCTTTGAGACATATTTGTGGTACTTGATGCAGATGTACATGAGGTTAAGCAGGTGTGTCATGCTCAAGAATTACAACTCTTGGTGCTCTGGTTTTTTAGTTATCTCCCCTGGCAATACAACCCTGTCTTGGCCATAACTCCAACACCCTTTGAGATATATTGAAGGAACTTGGCACAATTGTATACAAAGTACAGAAGGGATGTCATGTGCAAGAACCACAAGTGTTGGTGGTGTGGTATTTGAGTTATCTACCCTTCCAATATAACAGTATGACCAGCTTGTGATCACCATATCTCCAATACCTTTTGAGACATATTGATGGTACTTTGTACAGACATACATGACCTTAAGCAGGCATATCATGCGCAAGAACCACATTTCTGAGTGCCCTGGTTTTTTAGTTATCTCCCCTGACAGGATAATCTTGTGATGGCCATAACTGCAATACTTTGTGATATATTGCTGGTTTAATTCTGGTGCACTTTCTATTGGTGAACAATCTTCTGAAGGCCATATTGGCTTTTGGTCGGGGGGATTTGCCATCTCTTCCGATGGCTATTTTTTACATCCCATCGACAGCTAAGGTTATACGGAGACGGTTTAAAGACTCATCTGAAATATTTGAGAAGCCCAGAGAGAGAGAGAGAGAGAGAGAGAGAGAGAGAGAGAGAGAGAGAGAGAGAGAGAGAGAGAGAGAGAGAGAGAGAGAGAGTACATTTTTACATCCCATCGACAGCTAAGGTTATACGGAGACGGTTTAAGGACTCATCTGAATTTTTTTAGAAGCCCAGAGAGAGAGAGAGAGAGAGAGAGAGAGAGAGAGAGAGAGAGAGAGAGAGAGAGAGAGAGAGAGAGAGAGAGAGAGAGAGAGAGAGAGAGAGAGAGAGAGAGAGAGAGAGAGAGAGAGAGGTAGGGAGAGAGATATTCAAACAAAAGGCCAGGTTAAAAAAATGGATGCGCGACATTGCAGTGTAAAAATCAGAGAAAAAGAGTGGGAGAGATTAAACAGCTGTACAAAAACCAGTTTTATCATTTGAAGTTTACAGATACGCAAACTGAGTGTCACCCGTAATCTCTCTCTCTCTCTCTCTCTCTCTTCTCTCTTCTCTCTCTCTCTCTCTCTCTCTCTCTCTCTCTCTCTCTCTCTCTCTTATACACACACGGGTACATACGCCACACAAAACGACGAAACGAGACTGAGGGTTATTAGTTAGAAAGAAAACCAGTAGTATGAGGCCTTTGAATCAATTCAGATGACGTAATGATCAAGTCAAACGACGTCATTATGATGTTTGTTTGATTTGTGGTTTAACGTCCCCGTCAACAATATTAAGGTAATTTTGGAGACGTTGCTTCCAATTCTGTGGGACTTTTACCCGACATTGAGATGAAATGACATCTCAAGCCCTGTCGCCCAATGAAACCAATTGGGTTGGTCCATGCTTATAAACCCAATTGGTTTCATTGGGCGACAGGGCTTGAGACCGCGGTTCCTGGACAGGCTTAGATCCACTAAGCGGTTTACCAGTACTAGTGTGCGGGCCGGATTCAGCTCTGCGTGCAGCCCATATATTTCTTCAAGCCCCTATGGGCGGGGACGGTGTCATTATGATGACTTTACATGTGTGTGTATAGGTACAGTGCACACGGCCCCCGTCCATCGGTGCTTGAAGAAATAAATGGGCTGCATGATACTTCCATGCAGAGCTAAAACTATGGGGCGCCGGTTTACTATATTTAATCCGTATTTATAGATATCCATAATTATTTATGGATATCCATCAATCGAATTATGAATATCATTAATTTAGATCGAAATATGGATTTCCATAAATCGAATTATGGATATCCTTTATTCGAATTATGGATATCCATTATTCGCTGAACTATTGATATCCATTATTCGCTGAATCATGGATATCCATAAATCGAATTATGGATATCCATAATTCTCCTCTGCAAATGCACCTAATGAATAATGACTGCTCCCTTTACAAAAACACTCGACTATTCCCGTCAAGTTCCGATTTAGGTTTGTTATAAAAGCCAGGATGGAGGTGGCGGTAATGTAGGGTAGGGCTTAGTTGTGGCCTATGTTGTGAAGAGATATATTTTGTTTGACGTCCTCTTTCATACTATTTAGGTCATTTTAGAGACGTTGCTTCCAATTATAAGGGGCATTAAGGCTTCAATGAGATGAAATGACATCTCATTCCCTGTGGTCCATTGACTCGCACCCCTTTGTTTGGACAGGCTTAGACCTTCTTAACGGTTTACCAGTACGCATAGCTAATGCAGCAACGCCCCCGCCTATCGGGGCTTGAAGAAATATATGGGCTACATGATGCTTCCACGCAGAGCTAAAAAAGACTCGCGCACGAGTACTGGTAACACCGCTGAGAGGGTCTGAGCCTGCCCAGGCAAAAGCGGTGTGAGTCTGCACGTCCATGCTTATAAACCCTATTGGTTTCATATGGCGGCAGGGCTTGAGATGTCATTTCATCTCTATGTCGGGTAAAAGTCCCACAAAAAATTGAAGCAACATCTCCGAAATGACCTTTACAGTGTTGACAGGGACGGTAAACCTAAAATCAAACAAACAAAGCTCATGCAGCCAAATCTATTTCTCCAAGCCCCAATGGGCGGGGGCCAGGAGATAAATCTGAGTCTGCTGCTCAAGTAGAGCATTATATGGATATATGTTGTGCATTTTCTGAAAGCATGCATGGATTGCCTGTTTAGATCATCATAATCTTACGTCCGAATTATGGATATCCATAAATCAGAGGAATAATGGATATCCATAAATCAGAGGAATAATGGATATCTATAAATCAAATTATGGATATCCATATATCGAATTATAGATATTCATAAATCGAATTATGGATATCCATAAACCGATCTGAATTAATTATATCCATTAATCGAATAATGGATATCCATAATTCGATTTATGGATATCCATAATTCGAATTATGGATATCCATTATTCGGCAGATTTAGGGATATCCATAAATCGAATTATTCGGCAGATTTATGGATATCCATAAATCGAATTATGGATATCCATAATTAGATTTATGGATATCCATAAATACGGATTAAATAGTAAAAACGGCGCCCCATAGAATTCGACCCGCACCTGAGTACTGGTAAACCGCTAAGAGGAACTTAGCCTGTCCAGGCAAAGTGGTGCGAGTCGGACCGTCCATGCTTATAAACCCTATTTGTTTCATTGAGCGGCAGGGCTTGAGATGTCATTTTATTTTAATATCGGGTGAAAGCCCCACAAAATTGGAAGCAACGTCTCCAAAATGACCTTTTTAGTGTTGACGGGGAGGTTAAACATCAAATCAAACAAAGAAAATCATTCAGTGCACATGAACTTGGCACGTTGTTTCGCAAAAAAAAAAAAGTGTGAAATATGTCAAATGACCAAAATCAACAACAACAACAACAACAACAAACATCAGCATTTTTAGATTTTTTATTTGTTTTTGTGTTTCGTCTCATATTTTCGCGGCATCAAAACTAACATATATGCGTCCAAAGGGACATAACACCTAATTACCTCACATAACTGACAGACTTGCGGGATTTGTTGATTGTTTTGGGTTTAACGACACATCAACCCTCGTGGGTCATTTTGTGTCTTCTCCCAGAGAAAGGAAGAACAGAGATAGAAGAAATAGTAGAGGAGTAGAAAGCGAGGGAGAGAGGAGACAGAGGAAAATGAATTGAAGTGTAGAAACTAACAGAAGTGACAATCTTACCCTGCTGCAAGGACAACAGGCCTCGCACATCAGTTGGAGGTACACATCACATTTGCCTCGCAAAACCAACCAGAGGAAATGTAAACAAATGTATAGCCTGAAACTGCAAGTACAGTCGGCCTTCAATGGCTCGAACTCCTTTGGGACCACGAAAATCTGCCAGTTCGAGACGGGTTGTTCCAGCCACCGAGGGCTACTTCCAGGAGACATAACGGGGATAATTTTGGATTTGTTTGATTTGAGGTTTAACGTACCCATCAACAATGTAAAGGTCATTTTGGAGACGTATGGATAATTTGGGGACTTCTTTCAATGTTCTGTGACATAAATTATGTTGTGTGTACTCATTAGAATCGCCTAATTGAGGCGATTCTAATGAGTACACACAACATACATAAATATCCTAAATTTTCCTCACTATACAGAAATTCCCTAAGGACTCAAGAACAGGTTCGACTCAGCCATAAAAACGAGCCATCGGCGTTCGAGCCATCAAAGTTCAGCTGTACTGGCTTAGATATCGCGCGACTGAATTAATGAATAATGACGTCAACTTCGAAACACGATTTCTTAAAACGACGTCATCCACCCAACTCGTCCCTTTTCGCGTGACGAGTCACAATTAAAGATAAACAACTACAGCAAAATTAGTTAGTATACAAATAATGTGCATGAAGACTGTTATCCATAGCTGTGGCTATTTTATAAAGACGCAGAAACCAGCCACTGTCTTTTGGCAAACGGACCCATGTGAGATGCTGCAGACTGCCGTCTGATCAGGGTCCACACTATTTGCTAAAATTCTTGGTAAACGAAACAGCGTAAGTATCAGTGTAAGTCTCACGTCGTGTCTAGTGAGCAGCAGGACGCGGGTTCGAAATCTGTTGCGGTCGGAGCATTCTTTCATGAGACTTATCTTGAAATCTTCCGGGGCCCCCGCCCATCGGGCCCTGACGAATTAGACTAGGCTGCATATCAAATTCTTCCACGCAGAGCTGAAACCGACTGCACATGAGTACATGTGTACTTGTTAACTGCTAAGATGTTATAAGGCTGCTCAGGAAAAGTGGTGCGAGTCGGACCGCCCATGCATATAAACCCTATTGGTTTCATTGAGCGGCAGGGCTTGAGAAGTCATTTCATCTCAATATCGGGTAAAAGTCTCACAAAATTGGAAGCAACTTCTCAAGAGTTACCTATACAGTGTTGACGGGGACGTAAAACCTCATTCAAATAAACAAAATTTCATGGTCATTCTCTCCCTTCTGCTGTTTCAAGAAGGGCAGTTGGCAGATTCAGGTGAAAGTATGTACACTGTACTGGTTAATCGCTTCCCGTAAAGTGTGGAAAATGACCTAAATTGCGTTTGCATCGGTCGTTGAAAACAAACAAGCTTTTTACCTACTGTTGACAAGTATAGGTGCTTTCAATTTGACCCTCTTTAAGATGCCAAGAAAAAAACTTCACCTGAAAAAAAGGTCGTCTTCTTCCCATTCTTGACAACTTACGTAATCCGGATCAAACTGCTCATTGAATCTGTCTTATCCGGGTCCACATTGTTTGCAACAATTACTTTAACAGTACCCAACAGAAAACAAAGCAGACGACAATTGTTGCTGATATCTTTGGTATCGATTACGGGATACAGACGAAATAATCCGTAGCCCGTTGGCGGGCCTTAAACGCGTAAGCTATATATAGACTCAAACACAAAAAGACAAAAATTGTACTGAATATGTTGTACTCATAATGCGTTTTAACGAGTACCCATAATCTACGCAATGGAGCAGAGCTACCAACCGCTTGCTATCAGTTTATCAGATAACCAGTACAATGCACATTCTTTCACCAGAAAGATCAGAGACAGTATGCTAATACTGTATAACAAAGGTCTAAAGGGTGCTTCAAGCATTCAAACCCTCAGCTAGAAGGTGTAGAAATCACCATTCAATGGCGTTCAAGAAATGCCATTCACAAAAACCATTCTTCCCTCAGGCCATTAGAGATTGGAATGCTCTTCCCGATCCGAAAATTTCCACGGCTCAAGGTGTTGAGTATAATGTTGAGACTAGCTTCCTGTATCACGGGTCCTATATATAGTGTATGAAGATCATTGGTCGTAGTATCACCATTCTGACTCTGATAGCAATATTTACCGTTTCTTTGTACAGAATCAGAATCAGAATTGTTACTGGTGACACGTCAAATGACATTCATACACCATTCATGTACAGGCGTGATTCAGTCGTTATCAAAATGGGAAACATAAAGGCTAAAACTACGTCTTCAGTCAAATCAGCAGGAAACATGCTGGCAGTGATAATCGCAGCTGATCGTACAAAGAAAAAAACGAAGCTAGCAGCTAATCGTACAGTCGCAAACAGGATAGGCCCTGAACAAAGAGGTTATTATTTTGATGGCAGGAATATATAACAAGCAAACGGGTATTGAGTTATGCTGATTTATAACCGTATTTGGCTTTCGCTAATTTAATACATGTGTAAACTGACCACATGACAGACAAAATGTAAAATAGTAACGATCGCCGCAATCGAGGATGAGATAAATCACTGATGCAGCATCATAATCGTTTTGTTGTGAAGAACAGGACGCATTATGATTGCAAATCGAAGCAAATTTGAAAGGAAACGCCTCTTACCTTCCAAAACATGTGTTCAACAAAAGTGTCATTAATGAATTTTATTGATTTTTTGTATTATTTATAAGAGATCGGCATTCGATTATACGATCAGGACGTTTTAAACATAAAACGGGTTGGCAGCAAAAACCAAAAGAGAAAAGTTCATGGAGTAGAAACCGTGGTACCAAGAATTCTTATTGTTACATTTACTGAGCAAGTAAAGATAAAGATCATGAAGAATGCATATAAACTAAATGAATCAGAAAATGATGATTTTAAGAAGGTTGGATTAAAGCATGACATGACAAAGGAAGAAAGAGCAAAGGACTTAGAACTTAAGAAAGAGGCAAAACGACTACAAGAAAACCAATCAGAAGGCGAGGATTTTCTCTACTTGGTCAGGGGCCTTCCATGGGAAAGGCACATAATAAAAAGAAAGAAAAGGGGCACTTCAGAGGAAGAACCCCAAGGGGATCCCCAATAGTACAAAAAGACAATGATCAGAGAGAGGAAACTATAAATAGTGTTCATAATTTTAATGTTTTGTTTTCTAATGTAGATACGTTAACTTTTGAAAAGATACAGGAGCTACGGGTTCGAATTGATTCTATGGACAGTAAGCCTAGTATAATAGCTTTGTGTGAAACTAAACCTAAAAACTTTAAATATGAGAGAGAATTAGCGGAGTACAATATAGAGGGGTATGACATAATTCCAATGAATATCAGAAAAGAGGACCCTGGAAGGGGTATGTTAATATACATTCAAACGGGAGTCAGATATACACCCGTAACTATGGAAACAGACTTTTGTGAATCACTGTCACTTGAAATTCAGATTAATAATGATGATAAACTTTTAGTGACCGTAATATACAGGAGTCCCAGTTTATCCTCTGAGGGAAGTTTAAGTTTAAATAACCTGTTCAGAGAAATCAGTAATAAACATAAGTATACACATATCCTAATTATGGGAGATTTCAACTATCCTGGCATAGATTGGTTAAATTGGACTACCGATACAGGTGCAGGTGATGCACAATATGAATTTATAGAAACTGTTCGTGACTGCTACATGTATCAACACATTCAGGAGCCAACTAGGGGCAGGGGAAGTAACACACCTTCAAGTATAGACTTGTTATTCACCAATGAAGATGGTATGATAAGTGACATAAGTCTAGACTCGCCTCTCGGCAAAAGTGATCATTCTGTTATTAAATTTCAGTTTAATTCCTATATAACTGGTAATGATAATCCCAAAACTCGCTATAAATATGACAAAGGTGACTACAAAAGTATGAATGAATTCTTAAATATGGACTGGGGTGAGTACTTAGGAACTGAGGATATTGACTCACAGTGGCTATTGTTTCGTGCGAAACTGGAAGAAGCTAGTGATTTATATATACCAAAAGTGACTATTGATAAAAATAGTAAATCCCCAAAAAGGCATAATCTACCAATCAGTAGAAAAACTAAATCAAAGATTAAAAGGAAACAAAGACTGTGGAATAAATACTTAGAAACTGGAGACGAAAATCATAAACTTGAGTATAATAGAATAAGAAACCAAGTAAGAAGAATTACCCGTCAGACTATTAAGAATCATGAAAAGAATATTGCCAGTTGTGTGAAAGATAACCCAAAGAAGTTTTGGAGTTATGCACAGTCAAAATCTAAAACTAAGAGCTCAATCCCCAACTTATACAAGGATGATAACAAACAGGAAGTTACAGAAACAGAAAAGGAAAAGGCTGATGTATTGGCAAACTTTTTTTCGTCGGTATTCACCAAGGATTCAGGTGATAACATACCAGAAATAGTACCAAAGGAAGTTCCTGAGCTTAACGAGATAACCATAAACCCTGACATAGTTAAAAAGAAACTGGATAATCTGAAAATTAATAAATCACCGGGTCCAGACTTATTACACCCAGATGTACTTTCATATCCATTATCAATCATATTCAACAAGTCTGTTGAATTGGGGAAAGTGCCAGATGAATGGAAGTGTGCCAATATCACCGCTCTTTTCAAAAAGGGAGATAAGAATTATGCTGGAAATTATCGTCCTGTCAGCTTGACTAGTATTGTGTGTAAAGTTTTAGAAACGATTATCAGAGAAAACATAGTGAACCATATGAGATCCCATAAACTTTTCAGTGACAAGCAGTTTGGCTTTATATCTGGTCGGTCTACTGTTCTACAGCTTATACGTGTAATAGACAATTGGACTGAGATATTAGACGAAGGAGGGTGTGTAGATGTTGCATACTGTGACTTTATGAAGGCCTTTGACAAGGTCTGTCATAAACGACTAGTGCGTAAACTTAAGTTATATAACATAGGGCCATTATATTCAGGATGGATAGAGTCATTCTTGAACAGTCGCAAACAGAAGGTTATAGTTAATGGGGTTGAATCGAAACCGTCAGACGTCAGCTCAGGAATTCCCCAGGGCTCAGTACTTGGCCCGATTCTCTTCGTTCTATTTATAAATGATCTGCCCGATGTTATTACACATGGAAGTATACCTTACCTTTTCGCCGATGATACGAAAATATACCACAGTATCAAATATTCCCAGGACTGCATTGATTTACAAGAAGACATTAAGGCTATGCAAGCGTGGTCGGAAAAATGGTTGCTTTGCTTTCACCCGGATAAATGCAAGTGTATGAGGATAGGTAATTCTGGTGTTGACTTGTATGCATACAAACTTTCTGAGAATGGTAGCGATATGGAAGTTACAACAGCTGAAAAAGATATCGGTGTAATCATAGACAGCAAATTAATTTTTGAAAAACACATAAATGAGAAAGTAAATAAAGCGAACTCGATAATGGGAATAATTAGACGAACCTTTGAATTCCTTGATATTAAGACATTTAAAATATTATATACCACGTTGGTCCGTCCAGTAATAGAGTACGCGAACCAGGTCTGGAATCCATATCTGAAAAAGCATATTGACATTCTTGAAAATGTACAACGACGCGCAACAAAGTCAATCCCTGGATTATCTGACCTCTCATATGAGTTACGATTACGTAAAATTGGTCTACCAACACTGTCATATAGAAGGATGCGCGGTGACATGATAGAAACATATAAAATCCTCACTGGAAAATATGACCCACAAGTAAGCAATTTCATACAATTACGTGAAGATTGTCATACCAGAGGGCATCAATATAAAATTTTTAAGCGTAGACCTAGATTAAATGTCAGGAAGTATTCATTCTGTATGCGTGTTGTGGACATATGGAACGGGTTACCAACAAATGTTGTGGAAGCCAAAACAGTCAACACATTCGAAAGGAGATTGGATCAACTATGGAAAGACCAACCAATGTACTACACATATAGAGAGACAATACAACCCACCGAATATGACCTCAAAACATATAATACAGTAGAAGAAGAGCTGGTCCAACAGACCCAAGAGGGCCTTCTACCAGAAGAGGATCTGTAAGTATCTGTAAGTATAAATATCATGTAAAGCAGCTAACGATTTTTGGGCGTACAGTAGCCGCAGCTTCCGATTTCAGATACTGTACGATGGTCAACTGTGATTTAAAGCAATAATATTGTTTAATATATTTTTTGAAAGTTTCTTGTCACCATGCAATAGCTCATGTCACCTCTTGTCACTTCGTGTCACCAAATAGGAAGACCCTCTCCACCTGCTGAATCCGAGCCTCAACACAGGGACGCCAAACGGGGGATCCTTCATGCAAGACTCAAGTTTGCTCAAAAGGCAATGCCTTTAAAGTGTTTAATAAAGATTCAGATTCAGTAAACACAAATTTCGATATCACGCTCTCTGACAGTGTTTCTGATTCTGAGCGAGGGGAGGTAACTGCTAGACTAAGTTCGGTGTTTAGTATTACCACCATTCAAGAGCACCGGATGAAACGTACGATTAGATTTTAACTGTAGCAGGTTGTTGGAGAAAACACTTTTTTGCCTCGAAATGGCATTGATCTTTTAGGTTTGCATGACTATAACACGTTATATTTCATAAGTGTTTTCGTAAATGAACAAAACTTATTGATAGCTGTGCAAAACAAGGTTTCAAATTTGTTCTGCAAAATGCGGTGTGATGCACCGTTAGTTCCAGCCATTTTACCTTGGTCTGTACAAGTAAATACTTTTCAAAAAACATGCCATCTTCACATGTTTGTTTGATTTGAGGTTTAACGTCCCCTTCCACACTGTAAAGGTCATTTTGAAGACGTTGCTTCCAATTTTGTGGGACTTTTACCTGACATTGAGATGAAATGACATCTCAAGCCCTGTCGCCCAATGAAACCAATAGGGTTTATGAGCATAGACGGTCCGCCTCGCACCGCGGTTCCTGGACAGGCTTAGATCCTCTAAGCTGTTTACCAGTACTAGTGTGCGGGTCGGAGTCAGCTCTGAGTGGAAGCATCATGCAGCCCATATATTTCTTCAAGCCCCTAAGGGCATTCTTCACATGTATGTGTCATAGGGTATAGGTTTATAGCACACTTGTACTGCCTTGCGGTACAAGCCGGCTTTTATAGCGACGCGGTAGAGTGTTGGCCTGTCACTCCGGCGGCTCTAAACAGTTTAAGTTGGGCCAATTACAGTCAAGAAATGTTAAAATGAACAAGATGACCACCAGAGCTAAAAATAGAAAAATTTTAATCTGCCATTTGATTCTTGGCCTGCTGCTCATTATCCCCTGACCGAATAGGTTCAGGGGTAAATCAATCAGCCTGGTGTCTGTGCATCTGTCTGTCTGTCAGTAGACACAGCCTTGTGATGGCCATAGCTCCAATACTCTTAGTTTGAGATTCATTGATGGTACTTGGCACAATTGTGGAGACAGAGTGTCATTTTAAGAACCTCAACTCAGGGTGCCATAGGTTTTGAGTTATCTCCCCTTACAATAAAATAGAATGATTACATGTACCTTGTGATGGCCATATTAAACTCTTAATACCCTTTGAGACATATTGATGGTACCTGGCGCAATTGTTTACAAGGCTGAGACGGTGTGTCATGCACAAGAACCACAACTCTGGTTGCCATGTTTTTTTTTTAGTTATCTCCCCTTCCAATATATTGGAGTGACTACCTTGATGGCCATAACTCCTAGATAGCCTTTGAGATATATTGATGGTACCTGGCACAGTTGTTCACAAGGATGAGATGGCGTGTCATGCACAAGAATCACAACTCTGGGTTTCAGGTCTGTGTGGAAGCAACATGCAGCCCATCTACTTCTTCAAGCCCCGATGGGCAGGGGCTATATATTGATGGTACTTGGTACAATTGTATACAAGGTTGAGATGGCATGTCATGCCTAAGAACAACAACTCTGGGTGCTATGGTATTTGAATTTTCTTCCAATATAACAGTATGACCACCTTGTGCTTACCATATCACCAATATCCTTTGAGATATATTGATTGTACTTGGTGCAAATATACATGAGGTTAAGCAGGTGTGTCGTGCAAAAAAATTACAACTGGATGCCCTGTTTTTTTTTGTAAGCTTCCCTGACAACATCCTTTGATCTAAATAGAATGACTACCTTGTGATGGCCATAACTCTAATACCCTTTGAGACATATTGATGGTTCCTGGCAAAATTGTTCACAAGGCTGAGACGGTGTGTCAACCACAAGAACCACAACTCTGGTTGCCATGTATTTTTAGTTATCTCCCCTTGCAATAAAATAGAGTGACTACCTTGATGGCCATAACTCCTTTAGCCTTTGAGATATTTTGATGGTACCTGGCGTAGTTGTTCACAAGGCTGAGATGGCGTGTCATGCACAAGAATCACAACTCTGGGTTCCATGGTATTTTAGTTATCTCCCCTTCCAGTAAAATAGAATCACTACATTGTGATGGTCATATCTCCAATACTCTGAGATATATATTGATGGTACTTGGTACAGTTGTACATGAGGTTAAGCAGGCTTGCCATGTGCAAGAACCACGACTATGGGTGCCCTGGTTTTTAAATTATCTTCCCTGACAATATAACCTTGTGATGGCCATATCTCCAATACCCTTTGAGATATATTGATGATTTTGTTTGATTTGTGGTTAAACGTCCCTGTTAACACTGTATATGTCATTTTGGAGACACTGCTTCCAGTTTTGTGGGACTTTTATCCGACATTGAGATGAAAAATGATATCTCAAGCAGTCAAGCCCTGTCGCCCAATGAAACAAATAGGGTTTATAGGCATGGACAGTCTGACTTGCACCGCTTTGCCTGGGCAGGCTTAGATCCTCCAAGCAGTTACCAGTACTCGTGTCGGGTCGGTTTCAGGTCTGTGTGGAAGAGTCATGCAGCCCATCTATTTCTTCAAGCCCAGATGGGCGGGGGCCATATATTGACAGTACTTGGCACAATTGTAAACAAGGTTGAGATGCTGTTTCATGCCTAAGAACACCAACTCTGCGTGTTATGGTATTTGAGTTATCTGCCCTTCCAATATAACAGTATGACCACCTTGTGATCACCATATCTCCAATACCATTTGAGACATATTGATGGTACTTGGTGCAGATATACATGAGATTAACCTGGTGTGTCATGCACAAGACTTACAACTCACAATGCCCTAGTTTTTAGTTAGCTCCCCTGACAATATGATCTTGTGATGACCATAACTCCAGTACCCTTTGAGATTGGCACAATTGTATACAAGGTAAAGAAGGCATGTCAGGCGCAAGAACCACAACTCATGGTGCTGTGGTAGTTGAGTTAACCCGCCTTCTAATATAACAGTATATTTACATTTCCAATGTAAAGCTTAATATACACCTATAGAAAACAACGTAGTTCGTACTTCCATGAACACGTCGAGTCACATGATTTTCAGTGACGTCAGTCTAAACTCTATGGGCGCTGGTGACATCAGTGCTGTTCGGCTGTTTGTAGAGAAACAGGGTGTAAATGTGTTTCAGCTTTAAAAGTCTATGAGCATTTTTATGCCCCCGCCATTCGAAGAATGGTGGAAAGGGCATATAGCGTTGCCCCTGTCCGTCTGTCCGTCCGTCCGTGCGTCCGAAACTTAAACGCAGTCAATAACTTCCTTATTTCTTGATGGATTTTAAAATTACTCGGCAGAAATGTTAACCATCATGAGACGACGTGTCACGTGCAAAATCAAGGTCCGTACCTCCAAGGTCAAGGTCATACTTAGAGGTCAAAGGTAAAAAAAAGGGTCCGAAGCTTAAACACAGTCAATAACTTTCTTATTTCTGGATGGATTTTGAAATTACCTTGTAGAAATGTTAACCATCATGAGACGATGTGTCATGTGCAAAATCTAGGTTGGTAACTCCAAGGTCAAGGTCATACTTAGAGGTCAAAGGCCAAAAAAAAGGGTCCGGAACTTAAACGCATTCAATAACTTAGTTATTTCTGGATGGATTTTGAAATTTCTTTGAAGAAGTGTTGACCATCATGAGACGATGTGTCACGTGCAAACCCAGATCCATACCTCCAAGGTCAAGGTCATACTTAGAGGTCAAAGGTCAAAAAAGGGTCCGAAACTTAAACGCAGTCAATAACTTACTTATTTCTGGATGGATTTTAAAATTACTTTGAAGAAATATTAACCATCATGAGACGATGTGTCTCGTGCAAACCTAGATCCGTACCTCCAATGTCAAGGTCATACTTAGAGGTCCAAGGTAAAAAAAATGGTCGGTCAATAACTTTCTTATCTCTGGATGGATTTTGAAATTATTTGGCAGAAATGTTGGCCATCATGAGACAATCTGCCTCACACAAAACCAAGGTCCTTACCTACAAGGTCAAGGTAATACTTAGAGGTCAAACGTGAAAAAAGGGTCCAAAACTTAATCACGGTCAATAACTTTCTATTGATGAATACGAACAGACATATTTTCAGGCGGGGGCATCCGTGTCCTATGGACGCATTTCTAGTTTTCACCCTGTGATAAGGGTCAAAGAATCTAAATATAAAATATAAACCTAATTTTTCTGCTTTTCATGAAAGTGTGAATGACAGAAGGTCACAAACAAGTTTACATGAACCCTTTTGGGATTCATTTACTTAGCACACGACCCACTGCTTTCATACTTTCATGAACAGCAGAAAAATAAAATTCATTTCTTAAATGACCAGCTTGTGATCACCATATGAGACATACTGATGATACTTGGTACAGATGTACATGAGGTTAAGCTGCATGTCATGCGCAAGAACCACAAATCTGAGGTGTCCTGGTTTTTATGCCCCCGCCATTTGAAGAATAGTGGAAAGGGCATATAGCGTTGCCCCTGTCCGTGCGTCCAAAACTTAAACACAGTCAATAACTTCCTTATTTCTTGATGGATTTTAAAATTACTCTGCAGAAATGTTAACCATCATGAGACGATGTGTCACGTGCAAAACCCAGGTCCGTACCTCCAAGGTCAAGGTCATACTTAGAGGTCAAAGGTCAAAAAAAGGGTCCGAAACTTAAACGCAGTCAATTAATTTTTTATTTCTGGATGGAATTTGAAATTACTTTGTAGAAATGTTAACCATCATGAGACGATGTATCATGTGCAAAGCCCAGGTCCGTACCTTCAAGGTCAAGGTCATACTTAGAGGTCAAAGGTCAAAAAAAGGGTCCGGAACTTAAACGCAGTCAATAACTTACTTATTTCTGGATGGATTTTAAAATTACTTTGAAGAAATATTAACCATCATGAGACGATGTGTCACATGCAAACCCAGATCCGTACCTCCAAGGTCAAGGTCATACTTAGAGGTCAAAAGTAAAAAAATGGTCCAAAACTTAAACGCAGTCAATAACTTTCTTATCTCTGGATGGATTTTGAAATTATTTGGCAGAAATGTTGGCCATCATGAGACAATCTGCCTCACACAAAACCAAGGTCCTTACCTGCAAGGTCAAGGTCATACTTAGAGGTGAAACGTGAAAAAAGGGTCCAAAACTTAAACATGGTTAATAACTTTCTATGGATGAATACGAACATAGACATATTTTCAGGCGGGTGCATCTGTGTCCTATGGACGCATTTCTAGTTTAATTATATCCCCTGACATTATCATCTTGTGATGGCCATAACTCCAGTACCTTTGAGGTTTATTGCTGGTACTTGCCACAAGATTGAAAAAGCATTTCATGTGCAAGAAACATACATGTAACTCAGTATACCCCTACTTTGTGCATCTTCATCATTAGTGGTGGAGCGCTGTGGTGCAGTGGTAAAGCATCGGCCTCGGGATCGAGAGGTACCGGGTTCGAACCCCACGAGCGGCAAGTGTTGTTTCCTTGAGCAAGAGACTTTATCCACATTGCTTAGTACTGGTTCTACCCAGGAAAAGAGGGCCACATGGAAGATTAGTTCTAGTTTACTAAATGTGTTACCCTCTATAAATAAGGTCGATTATTATTATTATTATTATTATTGAGAAGTGATCCTTAGTATCATTAGGTGTATCAGTATACCTGTACTTTGAGCATTGGAAATCTTGGATCTTCATCATGTTGTGAAGCGAGCCTTAGTAGTGTCTCAATAAATATTACATACTGGTATACAAAATATACTGTGGGCTTACTAGTGTATTTTCATTCTGCACTTTCTATCTGAAGGCCATATTGGCCTTTGGTTGGGATATTCGCCATCTCTTCTGATGGCTATTTTTTTAGTGGATAAAATGACTGGAAAAGTGTGTACAGGTCAAGGGAGAACACTTTGAAGGTCTCCAATAGTTAGCTTTGATGAGTTTAGCTTTATATTTACAAGTCGCACCCACTGTTTTGTTTGATTGATTACAGGTTTAACGTCCCCATCAACACTGTAAAGGATATTTTGGAGATGTTGCTTCCAATTTTGTGGGACTTTTACTCGACATGGAGACGAAATGACATCTCATGCCCTGTTGCCCAATGAAACCAATAGGGTTTATAAGCATGGACGGTCCAACTCACACCGCTTTGCCTGGGCAGGACTAATAATACTTTCCAAACGCCCCTCATATTATGGATGATGAAAAGTCCAGGTGCATTCAAGACAAAATCTTGCATGGAGTTTTCTGTGTCTTAGATGTGTGAATATGTCTGAAGACATACTGTACATAATATGATGTGGCTCTAAAGGGGAATGGGAACACCTGGCAGATTTTACTGCCATTTTTCAAAGGGAGACAACTTTCAGGACTTACTGTTCGCTTTACTATAAGCCCAGTCCAACGGAAAAAGGGGTCTACTCTTGAAGGAAAGAATTTGCTTCTCCAGAGCAAAGTCTTTCCTTGAAGAGATGACCCCTATTGAAATGGGAGACAAAAATACTTTTGCAGGAGTTGCCTCCTCTGAAGCTTAATTATTATCTACCATAAAAATTCTAAAAAATCAGACACCTTGAGGACTTGTTGTATTTCTGCTACGGCCCCCCCGCACAGGAGTTCTGGTAAACCGCTTAGAGGATCTAAGCCTGCCCAGGCAAAGTGTTGCGAGTGTCGGCCCGTCCATGCTCATAACCCTTTACCACTCAGATACGTGTTTTTACGTGTCTGCACCCCCCCCGCCCCCCAGTTTAAGCCCCAGAAGCACCTAAAATCTGCATTTCTACCCCAAAATAGTTATGTTTGCTTTAGGATTTGTTGGGCAAAAAGTGACCTGTTTTTTCGCGCGCCTCCCCACTAAAAATATTCTGGGGGGGGGGGGGATTGAAGGGTGGCAACGAAATTCACAAAATCCCTGAGCGGTAAAGGGTTAAACCCTATTGGTTTCATTGGGCAGCAGGGCTTGAGATGTCATTTCATGAAGCAACGTCTCCAAAATGACCTTTACAGTGTTGTGTCTGTTGACGGGGATGTTAAACCTCAAATCAAACAAACAAAAGTATTTCTGCTAACCTAAAATTTGAACAAGTTTGTTACTTGTTCTTCTTCAGGAGCAGTCTGTTCTGCGCCTGCACTGATTGCATAGGTCTGTTTTACCATCACGTTAACTGAGATCTGTGAAATAAGCACCCCTCTAAACCCCACATTATATAGAGAAAACTCAGGTTCAAAACGGTGTACATTATTTTTCTTCTTTCTGCTTCAAGACATAGGTTGTGGGTGATTGTTAGATTTTGTTTGTTTGTTTGATTTCAGGTTTAATGTCCCCGTCAACACTGTAAAGGTCATTTTGGAGATATCACTTCCAATTTTGTTGGACTTTTACCCAACATTGAGATGAAATGACATCTCAAGCCCTGTCGCTTAATGAAACCAATAGGGTTTATAAGCATGGATCGACCGACTCGCACCGCTTTGCTTGGGCAGGCTTAGATCCACTTAGCGTTTTTTTCCAGTACTCATGTGCATGATGTGCTGGTCGGTTTCAGCTCTGCATGAAAGCATCATGCAGCCCATCTATTTCTTCAAGCCCCGATGGGCGGGGGCCAAGGTGCTCGTTAGAACCGGCTCATTGTAGGTTGTGGGTATTCGTTAGAACCGCCTCAATGAGGCGGTTCTAAAGAGCACCCACAACCCATGTTTGCAATATGACTAAGAAAATTATCACAGATTTTCATCGGAAAAACAGCCATTTTAGAGATGTTACATATGCACTATTTCGCACGGGTGTGTGATCGTAATGGGTAGGTTTTTGTTGCGATATAACTTGCTTGTGTTTAGCCAGGTTTTACTATGGATTCCACTCCCAGTAATTTAAATGGCTTCGGAGCTCAACAGCCCAGTCAACACTATTTTGGTCATTTTGAGCCAGCCAGTAGAAATACCAGACATTTTTCGGACGTTTCCAGGATCACTGATAACTTCATATAAAAGAAAAGTATAAAGGCTGAAAAACTGTGGACACTTTAGTTTCAAAGCAGTTCTGAAAGAAAAAAACACACAATTTTTCTCCTTTAATTATTGATCAAATCTCCTGGGCAAAAAAAACAACAAAACACTTTAACCCTTAAGATGCCAAGAAAAACTACCTCTGAAAATGTCGTCTGCTTATGTCGTCTGCTCAATCTTCTTGCAAACTTTTTAAAAATATTGATATGACCTGGATGGCTGATGCACGAACTTGTGTCACTCTTGAATTATGATAAGTGCCTTTATTATTTTTTTTTTTTTTTCTTTTTTTTTTCTCCTATTACTGCTACTCGCTCACATCTGAGCATTACGAGCAGGATTTCCTGGGTGGTAACCAGTACTTTCTGTTTTCTTTCTTTTTTTTTTTTAAGCAATGTGGATGAAGTGCCTTGCTCAAGGGCACAACACTTTGATCAGCGTGAGGCTCGAACCCGCAACCTCTTGATCACTAATCCGATGCGCTACCACTGCACCAAAGCGCACCATTGTTAAATTTTACAACTGTGAGATTTCTGGTTTCTGACAACCGCCCCTCGAGGCAAACTATTACTTACGCATTTGTTTTACATGACTTTCAGTTGATTATAAATGCTCATGAGTCTATTTTCATCAAGTCTTCGAAACCAGCATGACAGCTGATGTGATAGTCCGCCATGTTTGTTTACAATACTTGATGACGTACTGTTGCATTATGGGTCGGTTGTCAAGACAGTTGTAAACAACGTTCGTCTGTCAAAACACAAATTCTGAGTTTCAACGCAGATTTCACCGTCGTGTTGGCTTATGATTTTGAAGAAATGTAACAGTCATTATATTTAATCATTATCCTACACGCTGATGTCCATGTTTAGTGCAATTCGATTCATCTTGGTCATCTTTTTAGTGATTTTTTGCCGAGCACCCTCCTTGCTGGATGACCGGCTAGCGGCTGTTGGTAGGGGAACACGTTCCACACACAGAATTTGTGTGTGAAGCGCGAGCTCCTTGCATTGTTTTGTTGTGTGTCATCAAGCAAGAGAATCTGTGTGATGACGTATTCTGGATGGGTATATAAGGAGAGAGCAAATGATGCTCGAGACTTCTGTCACTTTCGGCCATAGAGAGCAGTCAAGGAATTTACGCTCTGTTGTAGAAACAATAACAACAGCACGTCTTAACCTAATTTCTTGCTTGTTTATACTTCTGAATAACTGAGAAACGATACACTAGGTATAATATGTGTTCCTTTTCCATATTTTAAAAGGAATTTTATTAATTTTGGCTTAAAACTACTATCTATTGTCAACTTCACGACGCATCAACGGCTGCTCTTGTTTATATCTATAAAAACCATCCAGGCTACCGCAGTCATGTTTTTTTTAGCTCTCAACTGAACACTAGAGAATTTTAATAAGACCTTAGCTTTCTAAAACTAGATCTAGGTTCGTTTAAATGTGTGTATGTGTGTGCCCATCCTAGCACCGTGGAGGGGATAAATAAAACAAACAACTTATTCAGTTAACCTTTCATCAAAGTGTTTAGTTTCTTTCCCGTTCCCTACACACAAATACAACTAAAGACAAGTAGCCCTGGTATTTTAAAGTCTAACTTCACAGAAGTCAGCAAGACGACAACATCTAGGTTGATACGTCTTTCTAAGTTGGGAAGTCCCAAGCAGTCAGCAGCAGCCTAGTGTCTTTGACTGCTGGAGCCGAACCAACGATATCATACTGTCTTGTCTTGGGAGGCAAAACTAGCTACCATCAGAAAAGCCATTCTGGTCAAAAGGAGTCTCCTCGGGCCTCAGAACTGTGGCTCGTAACATAAAGTGGTGGCGCAGCGGTGCGATTTATATCCCTTTTAAATCGTGCGATACGGACCTTCAAGATCCAGAATGACTAGTGAAAGTACCACCGGCACACCCCAAGCCAGGACAGGAACTGAATTTGAAGATGAGGAGCACCACGATGAACAGAGGGTAGAACAAGATTTCGGGGTCCATCGGAAGGAAGCTAGAACAGAAGCCGTAGAATCCAGTAGGATAGATAGGCGTGAAGAAGGGGCAGATCAAGCTGCAGCAGAGGCTCTGGTCCAGTTTCGGGAACAAAGGTCCCTGGAGTCGGCAATCATTGGAGGGCGGCAAGAACAAAATATGCCTTTCAGGTCAGATAGATCATGGCCACACCCCTCTAATAATAATGGTCCTTTTGCCCCGCATCATGCTTTCCAAAATCCCCGAGAAGGAGAAAATTCCATTCAAAACCCCTTCGTGTATTCTGAACCCAATCTACAAAACACTATTTTGGGTTTAAGCAGGGCCTTGAGTAGTATGCAGCAGAATCAAGCCGACCTGCACCAGAAGCAGGAAACGTTTACAGGGGCACTTCAGAATGTGGTGACTGTCCTTTATGAACTAAGAAATGAGGGTACCATTGGTAGACAGAGGGACGAAAGAAGCATGCCTTATGGAGGCGCAGTCTCAAACACCACACCTCACAACACATACCAAGAAGTTGACCAAGGGGGTGCACCTGGCGCTGATGTCCGACAGGTTAACAGTACTGATCCGGAGTCTCACATGCAAGAACAAGACGGGTATGGAGGAACATCTAGCAGCAGCAACACAGACCACAGGGAAAACCTGACAGGCGCTGTCAACTGTATCGGTTCAAATATAATGAACAGCAGAGCAACTGAGGGTACAGACGAGACGATGCACCGAAGTGGTAATAGCTGTCTACCGGATCAGCAGTATAGTAGGTCAAGTTATATGCAGCGTCAAGAAGATAGAGGCAGGCAGATTTACCTCCAAAGTAACAGAGGGGTTGGACTGCGAGATAGAAGCACTGTTTACTCGCAAAGCGACACCAGCACAGACAGGTCAAGTTACCCACAAAGCGAGAGAATGGCTACTGAACAGCAGGACAGACAAATAAATATGCATGCTCGAGACGGCACAGACAGGTCGAACTACCGACAAGATGACAGATCCATGTACCGGCAATATTGGAGACCACCATATACAAATGCCTACGACAACATAGATGAGTCGATTTACCGATGCAGAGATGTATCAACGGGTGCGACAGTTTACCCACAGGCACATAACATGGATGGCACGACATACCAGGGTAATTCCAGAGAAATGGGTGACACCACATACCGGAGTAGTGCAAGAGAAATGGGTGGCACGACATACCAAGGTTATTCAAGAGAAACGGGTGACACGACATACCGGAGTAGTGCAAGAGAAATGGGTGGCACGACATACCAGGGTAATTCAAGAGAAATGGGTGACACGACATACCGGAGCAGTGCAAGAGAAATGGCTGGCACGACATACCAGGGTAATTCCAGAGAAATGGGTGACACCACATACCGGAGTAGTGCAAGAGAAATGGGTGGCACGACATACCAGGGTTATTCAAGAGAAATGGGTGACAAGACATACCGGAGTTGTGCAAGAGAAATGGGTGGCACGACATATCAGGGTTATTCAAATGAATTGGGCGACATGACATACCCACGAGACTTTACAACGCCACACTCAGAAATGGACAGGAGAACTTGGCACCAAAATTCCTATGAGACCAGAAGTAATGTACCAGATAACCACTTCCAGAAGCCACAGGAAAACGGACGATTGCAATCTTCATATGGTTATGGTATTAAGCTACCCTCTTTTGATGGGAAAGAGGACTGGAAAGTCTGGATCAGCCGCTTTGAGGCGATAGCTGAAAGAAGACACTGGGATGAAGCTACCAGGCTTGACAACCTGCTACCAAGGTTGCAGGGCAGAGCTGGCGACTTCGTGTTCACTCAGCTTCCAAGAGAGACCTTGGCACACTACGCAGAATTGGTGAAAGAGCTAAACAGCAGATTTCGCGTGGTGGAGACTAAGCGAACCTTTGCAGGAAAATTCAGCCAAAGACAGCAAAGATCCAATGAAACTGTCGAAGAGTTTGCGGCAGATCTGAAGAGGTTATACGCTAAAGCATATCAGGGGAGAGACTCTAAAACACGACAAGAAGACCTTGTCAGGAGATTTCTGGACGGGCTTAGAGACAGTGATGCCAGGTTTGAGATAGAGTACAACAAGGAACCAGATGATATTGACGAAGCTGTATACCATGCAGTTAATTTCATACAGACCCGCCGCCGCAGCTCTTCCGAAGCCTATATAGATAAGAAATTAAAAAGATACACCAGGAGAACAAGTGAAGAGGAGTGTTATGGCACAGATGAAGAAATTGTTTTAGATGATACTCAAGACGCAGATCGCGTATCTCGAGTGCCAGTCAAACCACAGAAACCACCATCAAAGAAGCCTTCAAAAGACGAGCAAGCCTTAGGGAATACTGAGAAAACCAGTACTGCACCAAATGATTCACTGCAACTACTAACTGAGACTAGGAATCTCATGCAATCATTAATGACACAAATGTCTTGTATAGCAAATAAGACAAACCAGACGACTCAACAGAGAAACAGCCAGACGCAGCGAAGAGGTATTGTATGTTACAGCTGTAATGAGCCAGGGCATATTTCTCGAGACTGCCCCAATAAAACTAGCAAAGCACCAACAAGATCAGAGCAGGTAAATGGTTCCCAGAGTTATAGGGGTAAAAGTGGCGAAGGTGAAATGAGATCTAGCAATGCAAGCCGTCCTTTAAACTAGAACGGGCTCTCTCTGGGGGCCACAGGGAAGCCTGTTCTGATATCATAGGCCAAACAAACGAATCATTAACACAAAACGGGGGTGTAGTTAAATCTGTTAAGGCAACAAGGAAGCTACCAGACGGGGTGTACATACGGGGTTACGTGCAAGGATACCCGATCCTTTTTACAACCGACACCGGTGCGTCAAAGACGATTATTTCAACGCGAATATTCGATGCGATGAGGCCGCAAGATAAGCCCGTGCTCACGAAAGCCTCAAAACTGGTCGGTGCAAGCGGTGCACTGATTAATGAAAAGGGTAAAGCGTTATTTTCTCTGCAGCTGGGTCCAGTACAAATAGAAGTAGAAGCAACAGTCGCAGATATTGATGATGACGGATTACTAGGTGTAGACGTTCTTCAGAATGGGGCCGAGGGTCCAACAGATTTGCTGCTTAGTAGAGGAGTATTGATGATTGACGGCAAAGAGGTACCAATTATACAAATTGGAATGAAAAATCGAGCTCGAAGAGTGGCGGCAGCTGATCACTTTTTAATCCCAGCTCAAAGCGAGTCCATCATAGACGTGTATGTGGATAGGAAAGAAAATGATGATTTTTCTTGTGCTGGTGAATATATAATAGAACCAACGAAACATTTTCAAGAAGAATACCCTTTACAAATGGCTACAACACTTGTGGACATTAACCAAGGATGTACCTGTAAAGTAAGGCTGCTCAATCCATTTCCAACGGCCATGACAATAAAACAGGATACAGTTGTCGGACAAGCTGAGCCAATAGATGGTAGTCCAATGCTGCTAGCACCGCTAGAGAGCCAGGAGGAAACAAACAATTTCGCCAGTGTAAGAAGGATTAAGCTAGTTCAGAATCAGAGCTCATGTGTTTCTACAAATATCTCACAAAAGGTTAGAGCAATAGAAGAAACGGGTAATGAGACAGTGCCAGAGCATCTTGTAGGCCTTTACGAAAAATCTTCCAAGGAGTTAGGTGTACACGAGAAAAATCTGTTTCGACAGCTACTTATCAAATTTCAAGACAACTTCTCCAAAAATGAGTGGGATTTAGGACTGACTCACATCACCGAACATGCCATAGATACAGGTGATGCTGCACCAGTGAAACAACCACCAAGAAGAGTCCCTTTGGCCTTCGCAAGCGAAGAGAGGAAGGCTATAGAAGATATGAAAGCAAAAGGTGTTATAAGAGACAGTGTATCCCCTTGGGCTAGTCCGATAGTATTAGTAAGAAAGAAAGATGGAGGAATAAGGCCTTGCGTTGACTACCGAAAGGTCAACGAACTTGTGAAGCCTGATGGATTTCCCTTGCCACGAGTGCAAGACTGTTTAGATGCGGTGGCAGGATCCACACTGTTCAGCACTTTTGATCTGACATCAGGCTATTACCAAATTCCACTAAAGAGAGACGATATCCCGAAAAGTGCTTTTGTTTGCAAGTTCGGTCATTTTGAAATGACGCGCATGCCATTTGGACTTAATAACGCGGCTAGCACGTTTCAAAGAACCATGGAACTAGCGTTAGCAGGTTTGCAATGGCTAACATGTCTAATCTACATAGATGACATCATTGTTTTCGGTCGAAATTTTGATGAACACATGTTGAGAGTGGAGCAGATTTTAGAGAGACTGAAGCAGGCAGGTTTAAAACTTAAACCAGAGAAGTGCAATATGTTGCAGAAGGAAGTTACTTTCCTTGGTCACGTGGTTACAGCTGAGGGCGTGAAACCGAATCCAGTGAATATTGCGAAGATCATGGATTGGCCAAAGCCCAAAACTGCTAAACATATCAAACAATTTGTAGCTTTGGGATCCTACTACAGGCGGTATGTCAAGGATTTTGCCAGCCTTGTAAGACCTATGGTTGACCTAACCAAGAAAGGGAAGAAATTTATTTGGTCTCAAGCCTGTGATCTTGCCTTTGAAAAGCTCAAGGAATCATTAATAAGTCCTGATGTCATGGGCTATCCACTAAATGACGCAGGTGACTTCATATTAGATGTGGACGCATCAGACGTCGGAATAGGTGGAATACTTCATCAGATACAAGAGGGGAGAGAGAGTCATCGCCTATGCAAGTAGAGCTCTCAATAAGGCTGAGCGCAACTACTGCATAACTGAGAAAGAGCTGCTTGCAGTGAGATTCTTTATTGAATATTTTAGACAGTACTTGCTGGGGAGAAAGTTCGTCGTCCGCACTGATCATCAAGCTCTGGTGTGGCTCTTTAAGTTAAAGGAACCACGGGGAAAGGTAGCTAGATGGATCGAAATCCTAAGCTATTATGATTTTCGTATCGAGTACAGACCCGGAAAGAAACAAACAAACTGTGACGCTTTGTCACGCTGTGAGAACCCGCGACAGTGTGATTGTCCCAATCAAGACACAGACGAACCTCTTAAATGTGGCCCGTGTAAGAAGTGCTTGAAACGGGCACAAGAAATGTCTCATAGCGATTACAGTATGGAAAAAGCACTAGGGGGAGGCCACCAATTACAGAACCAGACCTTTCAAGGCGAAGAAACGCAGCCTGCAGTTAGAGGAGTCATGGCAGATGACAATCAAACACCCGGACCATCTACACAGGGCACTGATGTGGTCTGTAGTAACTCAGATGATGAGGTTCAAGTGACCACAGTAGTAGGACAGAAATCACTGGTTGATTTGCAAAACGCCCAGAACGATGACCCAGACATTGGCCCGGTGTTGCAAGCAAAAATTGTGAGCCAGCGACCATCCAGTCAAGAGATTGTGACAAAGAGTCCAGCTTTAAGGCACTATTGGGTACAATGGGATTCTTTACAAGTACATAAAGGTGTCTTGTTTAAGAAGTTTGTAAAGAAAGACGGATCAGAGGAACATCTACAGTTAATCGTACCGCAATCCATGAAGTCAGAAGTTTTATTCCAAATGCATGATTCAGTTATCTCTGGCCACCTGGGCTGTAAGAAGACCAAGGCAAAAATACTTCAGCGATTTTACTGGTACGGACTACGAGACGATGTGGCACTACATATAAGAAAATGCGATGTTTGTGCGGCAGAAAAGAAGCCTATGAAGACGCCACGTGCTCCACTGGGTTCCCTGAGGGCAGGTGCTCCTGGAGATTGCGTAGCCACCGATTATCTAGGCCCCTTTCCAGTGACTGATAGAGGAAATCGCTATATATTGCTGTTAACTGACCATTTCTCTAAATACGTGGAGATCCTGCCAGTTCCAGATATGACAGCAGAAGTTTGCGCGGCCCGTATCTTAAATGAGTATGTTTCCCGCTGGGGCTGTCCACTTGCAGTTCATAGTGACCAGGGGCGCACCTACGAGAGCAGGGTTTTCAAGGAGATGTGTCGGATGCTCGAAGTACGTAAGACTCGCACAAGTGTTCGCAATCCAAAAGGAAATGGCCAATCTGAACGGTTTAATCGGACACTCACTCGGATGATTAAAGCATATCTGTGCGGCGAGCAGAAGAATTGGGACCTTCATTTGGGTTGTTTGGCAGGGGCGTATCGCTCTACTCCAAGTGAGTCTACCAGAATGACTCCTAACCTATTGACAATTGGTAGAGAGGTTCGACTCCCCGCAGAACTCATCTTTGGAAGTGCTGGTGCTTACCAGGGGCAAGATATCACGTCTTATGGAGGTTATGTTGACACACTGAGGTCGCGCATGCAGAAGGCACACAGTATAGCTAGAAGACATCTGGAATCAGCAGCAAAGAGGAGCAAAGGGCTGTATGACACGAAGATATCCGTTTACAGGTATAATGTTGGAGACTTCGTATGGTGCCTAAATGAAGCCAGGAAAGTAGGGATCATGCCTAAGCTTGAACATACCTATGACGGTCCTTGCCTTGTCGCAAAGAAGTATAGTGAAGTAGACTTCTTGATACAAACAGATTCCACAGGAAGACAGAAGGTTGTTAACCATGATAAATTAAAGCCATACGAGGGAGACAGTCCACCAGCCTGGCTTAAGAAGGCCCGAAAGAAGCTTTCTCAGCTGACATGTTAGATATTGTTTAAAAAGCTGTTATTTCAATAAAAGGTCCGTGAAACGTCTTTGTCCTTGTTTTATTTCGTATCTACATTGTGTGCAACATGATAATTTGTATTTTATGAGAGCATACTCGAAGCGATCACCATCAGAATACCTTACCTTACCTGTCTGTAAGTTGGCGACCCAAGAAGAGCTATTTCCCGAAGTTCGTTGCTCATAGAGCAAGCTAGACTATTGAAGTTAGAGTGGATTGCAGAATTAGCACCTTCATGCCTTGGCAATGTAAATCAGCGATGTCTCTACTTTTATACAAAAACATAACAATTGGTAGTTTATTTCTGAAAGTATATTCATTTCCATCGAGTGAGTTCGATCGAGTTAAGCTAGAAGCTAATGGCTAAAACCGGTTCGGTTCGGATTATAGAGCGGATTTGAAACGAGATTGTGAACGGCTGGTGTCAAGAAGATCGGGCATACGCTAGAGGAGTATGCATGCGCGGTTGGTATTTGCGGCTACGAAGTAAAGGGTTCGGTTCGGCGTAAACGAGGCGGATGCGTAAGCGGTACGGTCATAAGAGCCAGAGCATAAACATAAGTAGCGGTGTGCTTATGAGAGCAGAGATAATTACGTTGAAATTTTATTTAACGGCGTTAAACGTGTTCCGAGGTCACTCATGGAAATGAATAACTGATCATCAGGTATCTTTATTAGGCACTCAAAGACTTTTCTTTTGACACTTCAGACTAATGGAGGGCAGGAATGTTGGAGGAGGGGACATGGAAGAGCGGGAGAAGGCTAGGCGAAGAGGAAGAGCTTATCAATGCCTCCACTGTTTTTATAAGTTGGGGAAGAAGGTCGTAGATGTGCGCGGGCGGATCGAAGACCATATAATGAGAGAGCACAGAACCTACCAGGAAGTGCCATTTTATTGCTCCTTGTGCTATTTTCGGTGCCTAAAGAGGGAACAGTTGATTAATCATATAACTGCATACAAACGTCATGTAAACTTTGCCAGGAAAGCATGTGTGACTGATCATACACAGTATTTGAAGCAAAACTTCACTCCCAAGCCCATCACCAACATGGATTACTATGTCTATTCAGTGGAAGAGAGCATAGAACATTTTGTAACTGTGTCAAGGTCAGCAGAAGCGAATCGCCTGGAACTCAAGGATGCAGTAAAAGAGTGCATACCTGAAAATTTGCTAGGTTTTCATTCAACATTACTCAATGATGTTCCAGAGTATACACCAACGCCTATAAGCAGGATTGTTCACATGTTACCTAGTGCAACTGTGACTTCTAATGAAGTAGACATGAGTGATAAGAGCAATGATATAGTTAGTGATCAGGATGCTGACCAATTTTTTGTTTCTCCACTGATAGCTTCACCAACCAATAGTCGGTTAGATATCAGTACTCTAGTGTTTGAAAGAGAAGATAATAGGGTAGTGGCTCGGAGGTCCGTTGGAAAGGGTGAAGCAGTGGAAAGGGACGAAGCAGTCGGAATGGAGACAATTAAGAGGGATGTGCTTGAAAATGCTGATAATGTTACTGAGACAGTTGAGAGTGATGGGGTAGACGAAAACTTAATGGACCAATTGCTACCCGAGGAAGAGGAAGAAATCATTCAAAGTCCAGGCCAAAAGAAGAAGAGTGAAGAAAATTCAGAAACAGTAATAAATGATAATTCAAAGAAATTTAGTGCACGTGATGTCGGAGATAGGTCATTAATATCTGTGATAAGTGAACTCACCGAAGTGATGAATAGAAATGTTAAGGCTATGAACAGACTAGAGGAGCTATTAGTAGATAACACTTGTGTCATGTCTAAGTTAGCTGACTCTGTTACTAGACTTAAGTGGACAATGGATGAGAGAGAGCAACAAGAAAAGAGGCGGGAAAAGAGAAGAGAAGATGATGAAGAAAGACAGCAGGAAGAGAGAAGACGAGATACTGACAGAAGGAGGAGAGAAGACATTAGAAGAAGGGGAATACTAAGAAGGAAAGATGATTACAAAGAGAACTCTAGACAGCTGAAATCGGTAGTAGGGAGGAAGATCACCACCAACAGGACAGATGATAAGGGCGATGCTAAAAGACATTAATTAGTAGTTTAATAGTTCAAGAGAGAGAGAGAGAGAGAGAGAGAGAGAGAGAGAGAGAGAGAGAGAGAGAGGAGAGAGAGAGTTCTATAAATAGTAATTTTAAATGACAATAATAACCTATAAGTAGCAAGGTCACGGACTAGCTATACATAGAATGGTGTCATTTTTCAGTGTTGCATCCGAATTTGTTACCATTATGAGTTGTCTGTTTCTTGGTACCTATGCAATATGATCATACCTAGTAATCTTTGTTCTGTGCATTTTCATGCTGTATTTTGTCCTACTATTCCGTTTGTTTCATGAACCTGTGTTTCATGGTTGCATAGTCTCGTACGTTGAATGTTACAGCTGAAATTTAAAGTTTTGAGAATGTTTCGCACTGACCGTCGTGCCTGCTGGTCATGATGATTCTTATAAATGTTAACGTTGATTATTCCCTTGATTTAATTGTTTAAAATGTCAAGAGTGTTTTACAATCAAATGTGTTCAGTTTTTGCATATTACCAAAGCTGAATTATTATGAAATGTTTTGTGCACTGTACATAGTTCCGAAGATTTGAGGAGTCAAAGTGTTGGCAATTAACTGACCATAAGTCAAATCTCTCATAGATATATATTGTAATTGAATATGCATGCAGCATTATTTTAGGTAAATATTTATCTTAAGTCTAGTCAGTGGCATAATTCTGAATATAAGGCTTCATCTATGCTTTTAATGTGCTGCAAATCCCGTGTTTTTAAAAATGTATTATGATATTGTGTATATGCCTTCTAAAAGCATGTTCATTCTTGAATGACACTTTGGATCTCTGTATGTCATGAATATTGTTGAGAACTGTTTTGATTGTTAAGCATGAAAGTAGTGGTATGAAAGGAATTTAGGATCTAAGTTAATTAATATGTAAGTTATTTCTCCGTAGTATGTATTGTGTCCTTAAAGAATCATATACTACAGCTTAACAATATTGGTGCCGTTATCAGGATTTTCACTTTGAGGGTTAGAGGTTTGCACACTCGTGCATCAGCTATACTGCTTCATGATGATTTTATCAATAAGTCACTGTTTGTCCGATTTAGAGCGCGTTAGCAGGAGCTGTAACGCGCTAGGGAGGGGGTAATGATATGACCTGGATGGCTGATGCACGAACTTGTGTCACTCTTGAATTATGATAAGTGCCTTTATTATCGCACCATTGTTAAATTTTACAACTGTGAGATTTCTGGTTTCTGACAACCGCCCCTCTAGGCAAACTATTACTTACGCATTTGTTTTACATGACTTTCAGTTGATTATAAATGCTCATGAGTCTATTTTCATCAAGTCTTCGAAACCAGCATGACAGCTGATGTGATAGTCCGCCATGTTTGTTTACAATACTTGATGACGTACTGTTGCATTATGGGTCGGTTGTCAAGACAGTTGTAAACAACGTTCGTCTGTCAAAACACAAATTCTGAGTTTCAACGCAGATTTCACCGTCGTGTTGGCTTATGATTTTGAAGAAATGTAACAGTCATTATATTTAATCATTATCCTACACGCTGATGTCCATGTTTAGTGCAATTCGATTCATCTTGGTCATCTTTTTAGTGATTTTTTGCCGAGCACCCTCCTTGCTGGATGACCGGCTAGCGGCTGTTGGTAGGGGAACACGTTCCACACACAGAATTTGTGTGTGAAGCGCGAGCTCCTTGCATTGTTTTGTTGTGTGTCATCAAGCAAGAGAATCTGTGTGATGACGTATTCTGGATGGGTATATAAGGAGAGAGCAAATGATGCTCGAGACTTCTGTCACTTTCGGCCATAGAGAGCAGTCAAGGAATTTACGCTCTGTTGTAGAAACAATAACAACAGCACGTCTTAACCTAATTTCTTGCTTGTTTATACTTCTGAATAACTGAGAAACGATACACTAGGTATAATATGTGTTCCTTTTCCATATTTTAAAAGGAATTTTATTAATTTTGGCTTAAAACTACTATCTATTGTCAACTTCACGACGCATCAACGGCTGCTCTTGTTTATATCTATAAAAACCATCCAGGCTACCGCAGTCATGTTTTTTTTAGCTCTCAACTGAACACTAGAGAATTTTAACAAGACCTTAGCTTTCTAAAACTAGATCTAGGTTCGTTTAAATGTGTGTATGTGTGTGCCCATCCTAGCACCGTGGAGGGGATAAATAAAACAAACAACTTATTCAGTTAACCTTTCATCAAAGTGTTTAGTTTCTTTCCCGTTCCCTACACACAAATACAACTAAAGACAAGTAGCCCTGGTATTTTAAAGTCTAACTTCACAGAAGTCAGCAAGACGACAACATCTAGGTTGATACGTCTTTCTAAGTTGGGAAGTCCCAAGCAGTCAGCAGCAGCCTAGTGTCTTTGACTGCTGGAGCCGAACCAACGATATCATACTGTCTTGTCTTGGGAGGCAAAACTAGCTACCATCAGAAAAGCCATTCTGGTCAAAAGGAGTCTCCTCGGGCCTCAGAACTGTGGCTCGTAACAATATTTTTGCATACAGGCAAACAGTGTGCACCCAGATCAGACTGCTCCTCTAGGAGCAGTCTGATCTCGGTCCACACTGTTTGCAAAAATGACTTTTAAAGTAACCAGCAGACAACAAAGCAGACGTCAATTGTTGTGATTGGCATTTTATTGGTTAATTATTGCAACAGATGTCCAAGAACACAAGATAAAAATTTGAAGCTCTCGCGCAGAACAATGATATCCATGTAAATAGGCTGTGTCATATTTTATTTTTCAGGTTGCAGTTCAGAAACAAAGGTTAAAAGAATCAAAATGAACAAAAAGTCCTTCCAGATTAAAGAAAGAAGGATAAAGAAAGGGATATCGGAGATAGGTTTGAAGGAAAGTATCTCCCGTTTACCGGAGGAGATGCAGGCATTCATACTGAGCAAACTGGATGGAAATACTGCAGCTGTTGCCAAAAGAGTTTGTAAACTGTGGAATGAATTGTTGACAGGTACTTCATTTTTGAATAAAGATGATCTTACACGAGTGGTCATTTCCTATGAAATTTATGAAATGAGTCTTCAGCGAGTTTCATAAATTTCATATGAAATGACCAGGAGTGTAAGTTTCTGTTTATCATGTGACCACTCTAAATTGGATTTTATCGCCTTTAAATTTGACTGGTTTTTCCACAAAAATGCATGGTTGACTCGGACGTCGTCAAGACATTACTTTATCCCGCCAAAGTGTTATTACATGTGTGGTCATATGATTTTTTTTTACACATTATTTACTGCTTACGTCATATGATAAAGGTAGGTCGTTTATCAGTTTACCCAAAGTTATAAATCAAATATTCTCGCGTGTTTGATAAATGCACTGGCTGGATATGACCTCGTATGCACCTTCATTAAGGTTGACTTTACAGCGCATTATGTGTCACCACTAAACATTACTGTACCGTGTCATCACAATATGGTGGACATCGGTAACCGAAGTGACTGCAGCATTAAAAATCCGCGCTGAGAAATGGAAGGTATGCAAAAAAAGAATCCTATATGGGCGTGATAGGTGGATAGGAAAATCCGTCGCTCAGGATCACTGTCCGGCATCACAAGACCTTTCGGATGGCTCTTACCATCCACCCCTCACACCCATATACGATTCTTATATTCTGTATTGCACATGACTACGGGTATCACATAACTGTCACAGTATCACTATCACTGTCAAGTTGGAAAACCAGATAGTGGTTATTTATAGAAAAGAGCTGTTCTATTCATAGCAGCTATTGTTTGTTTGTTTGAATTGAGGTTTAACATCCCCGTCAACACTATTTAGTTCATTTTGGAGACACTGCTTCCAATTTTGTGGGACTTCTACCCAACATTTAGGTGAAATGACATCAAGCCCTGCTGCCCAATGAAACCAAAGGGCTTATATGCATTGGGCGTCCTGACAGACACCACTTTACCTGGGCAGGCGTAGTCCTTCTAAGCAGTTTACGAGTACACATGTGTTGTCAGTTTCAGCTCTGCGTGGAAGCACCAAGCAGCCCAGTCTATTTCTCCAAGCCCCCATGTGTGGGGGTGACACAGCAGTTATTGATAGCGATGTGAGGTCAGACAGTTGCGTTGTGGAATATCTATAGAATCTGGACTGGAGTCATAGAGTGGGCTTGGCAAACAGTTAGACCCAGATCAGATGCTGCAGAATGTTGCTTCAGATCTGGGTTTACACTTTTTGCTTTGAAAAAGGCCTGGGCCCAGTTGTTCAAAGCAGCGTTAGCTTAATGAGCTCGTTAGCAGTCATATTGTTAACTGTTCTAGTAAGTGAAATATTTTGAATTTGGGTATTTTTGCTGAAAAAATGTGCTCACATTTTTTTCAGCAACAATATTAGCATATTTGACATAATAAATGATCAAAGTTTTAACGATACATTAACTAACGACGTTGTTAGTTTTGAACAACTGACCACTGGATGAAATAGTTTAACGTCTCAGTCCAGGACTATTTTTCCAGCCTGCACTCAAAAACAATTGACACACCAGGGCCCAGGGTCATAAAACATTTTTCATACTCAACTCATTAGGGCATGAAATTTTGTCCTGCTCATAAATTTTAAAATGCCAACAAATTGACTAAATCATGCTCCTTTGCCGACTTAGACATTTTGGCATAGGAAAAGCTTGTAAACAAAATATCTCAAGAACCACTCAGGCTAGCCATTTGAAATGATGCAGGCTGTTTGGAATATATGCGAAGATGACCTGATTAAATTTTGCTTTAATTTTAAGAAAAAATTACCAAATTATACCCCTTTGTGGACTCAGGCATTTTGGCATAAGATAAGCTTATATTAAAGCAAAATATCTCAAGAACCACAATGGCTATGCTCTTGAAATTATGGAGGCTGTTGGAACCAAAGTGAAGCCTGGTTAAATTTTGATGTAATTTTTTTAAGAATTAGACCAAATTATACCCCTTTGCAAACAGACTTAGTCATTTTGACATTATAAATGTTAAAGCTTGTGAGCAAAATATCTCAAGAACTGCTTGGGATAGTCTCCTGAAAGTTGGCAGGCTGTTTGAAACCAATGTGAAGATGACCTGATCAAATTTTGGTATAATTTGAAATAAAAAAGACCAATATATGTCCATTTGTGGACTTAAGGCATTTTGTCTTAAGAAAAGTTTGCAAGCAAATTATCTCAAGAACCATAAGGGCTAGGCTCTTGAAATTTTTAGGCTGGTTGGAACCAATGTGAAAATGACCTGATAAATTTTGGTATAATTTTATAAAAAAAATCACTGAATTAGGTCCTTTTGTGGACTCAGGCATTTTGGCAAATGAAAAATATTTCAAGAACTGCTTGGGCTAGGCCCTTGAAATTTTGTAGGCTGTTTTAAATCAATGTGAAGATGACAAGGTAAAAATTTGGTATAATGTTATGGAAAATTAACCAAATTATGTCCCTTTGTGGACTCGGGCATTTTGCATACTAGGAAAAGCTTGTTTGCAAAATATCTAAAAATCCCCTTGGGCTAGGCCTTAGAAATTGTGCAGGCTGTTTGGAACTAATGTGAAGATGGCCTGATTAAATTTGATATGATTTTGTAAAGCATTGACCAAATAATGCCCCTAAGGCATCTTGGCATTGGAAAAAAGCTTGTTTTTTGTTTGTTTGATTTGAGGTTTAACAACCCCATCAAAACTATATAAGTCATTTTGGAGATGTTGCTTCCAATTTGTGGGACTTTTACCCAACATTTAGATGAAATGACATCTCAAGCCCTGTCACCCAATGAAAGTAATAGGGTTTATAAGCATGGACGCTCTGACTCGCACTGCTTTGCCTGGGCAGGCTTAGATCTTCTGAGCGGTTAACCAGTACTTGTGTGCAGTCAGTTTCAGCTCTGCATGGAAGCATCATGTAGCCCATCTATTTCTACAAGCCCCAATGGGCGGGGCTTGTAAGCCAAATATCTCAAGAACTGTATGGCATAGGCTCATGAATCTTTTACAGGCTGTTTTGAACTATTATAAAGATGACCTGAAATTTTGTCCAAATTATACCCCTTTTTTTGCATAGAAGAAAGTTTGTAAGCAAAATATCTCAAGAAAAGCTTGGGCTAGGCTCTTCAAATTTTACAGGCAGCTTAAAACTAATGTGACAACAACTTGATTAAATTTTGGTAAAATTTTATGAAACTTTGACTGAATTATGCCTCTTTTTTGACTTGGGCATTTTGGCATCGGATAGGCTTGTAAGCAAACTATTTCAAGAACTGGTACGGCTAGGTTTTTGTTTCAGTACAGTTGTAGAGCCAGAAAAACTGTACCAAAAACCCGTCCATGCTGTTAGTCATTTTTCTTGTTTTTGTATAGGTTTGGAGACTGGTCTGCATTTCTGGCTAAGGTGTTGCCTGAAGGAAATTCCAACAACCACCCTTGTAGAGCTGACCAAGCTAACAGCATTATCTGGAGGAAGGGAGGCAACTCTTTGTGAGCTTGCTAAAGATTGGACAGGCAGTCTTGGGTGTAAGCTCCCTTGGATGTTTTGGAGAGAAGTTTATGCAGAATATTACAGGTACTCCCAGGTAGAGAAGAGTATTACTAGCACCAAGAACTGATATTTGGTAATTTTGAAATGGTCTTGTCGCGCTAACCAAACGATATGATGCTTAATCGCTTGTTAAGTAAGGAAAAAATGAGCGACATCCACTTAAGAATTACAAGTAAAAAGGAAAACAAATCAATTTCTTGCTTTCGATGCAATATTTCAATTCCTGGGGATTTTCCCTTTTCTGATTTTTAGCTCACCAAAGGCGAAGGCTCCGGGGGAGCTTATAGGATAGGCAGTTGTCCGTCGTCGTCTGCGTCGTATGTCCGTCATCAACACTTTCAAACGACTTCTCCTTTGAAGCCACTAGGCCGATTGGGCCCAAATTTTATCTGTAGCATCCTTGGGCGGGGGGATTGAAAATTTGTGTTTTTTTATGAAAATAGGCTCATTAGTTTGGTTGCTATGGCAACTTAGAGTTCCCATACACTTTAAGATGCCAACCATTCCGATTTTTGCGGAATCATACAGATTTTTAGGTCTGATTTCCTCATCACATTGAACATCAAAATTCCGGCAAAAATCGGTACCGGATAAAATAACGGAAGTCGCGCCTACCTGTACACTGATGAAAATTATACCTGTTCACCGGTAGTAAATTGGATTGTTTCCCCTTGAAAAACAGACTGGCTTGTGCATTGTTAATTGGAAAACCATAACTATAGCTGGTTAAAAATTGCAAGATTGAGAACCCGACACGTCATACAACTCAAAATGTCTTCCCCTGCCAAAAAGTGTCAAGTGATGCAGAAATTCATCACAGATTATACAAATCTGTGGCCAGTGCTGAAGCCATTGATGGCGAGAGACTATTTTGCTTTCTGCGATGTTTGTAAGACAGCCTTTTCCATCTCACTTGGCACCCGGGATGTCTGTCGCTGTCATGTTTCGTCCAAGAAATACAGTGGCTTAGCGGTATTGAAAACTGAAAATAAATCTGTCTTGGCATTTTTTAAACAGACTGGGATTTCAGACCTGGAATTATGTACTTTACAAGTTTTCTTATGAACAAACATTTTCTGAAGAACTTCTAAGAAAGGCCAAGTCCACTACCCATGTAAAACAACAGAACTCAGTTATGCCTATGGGAGGGAGAAAGAGGCGATTTTGAAATTTGTCTCGTGTAAGTGCATTTTGTAAAGTTTTTACAACATTAATTGTGAAAAACGTGGCTTCCTGAAAATGTCCCCAGATTCCTGAAAAGTGTCTTTCATATTCCTGATAAGCAACATTTAGGGTCGGCATCTCTGGACTTATAATGGGAAAAATTGAAAACTGGCATTTACTGCCAAGCCTCTACAAATATTTTGACAAAACTTTAATAGAAATGTTCCTTAGATAATCTACTCTCTGATATATGAGTTTAGGGCTGCTGCTCATTTGTATTGGTTGCCATGGAAACCAAAATGAAAAAAATAGAAAAAGAAAAAGAAAAATCATCTCCTCAGAAACCGTATGCTCTATGAGGCTGAGAGTTTATGGAAATATTCACCATATTTGCCTTTACAGGTTTTGTGTTTTTTTGTATGAAATTCGACTCTTTAGTTTGGTTGCTATGGCAACTTAGATTTTCCACAGACTTATAATGGGGAAAATTGAAAAATTGCATTAACTGCCTTTGCAGATATTTTGACAAAATGTTCATAGAAATGTTCCTTGAGTAAACTTCTCTCAGCCATATGCTTTTATGTCAACCCGGGGGTCCTGTAGGTTGTGCCGGGGTTGTGCCCCCTCCACGTCATAAAATGCTTTATATCTCAGAAACCTTACAGATCCCCACCCCTAAACCATATATATTCTTGTTCCTTATGATAAGATGCATTAAGTGACATGCCCCACCCCCTTCACTTCATTAAATGTCATTTATCCCAGAAACCATTCAGATCCCCATCCCTAAACCATATATATTCTTGTTTCTTATGATAAGACGCACTCAGTGACAGCAACCTGGGGGTCCCTCGGGATGTGCCTGGGCCATGCCCCACCCCCTCCATTTCATAAACGGCCCAATATCCCAGAAACCCTACAGATCCCCACCCCTAAACCAAATATATTCTCATTCTTTATGATAATTTGCATTCAGTGACACCAACCTGGGGGACACCCCAGATCTGACGGGCCATTCCCAACTCCCTCCACTTCATAAAAGGCCAAATATTCCAGAAACCTTACAAATCCCCACCCCTAAACCATATATATTCTTGTTCCTTATGATAGATGCATTAAGTGACACAAACTTGGGGGTTCCCCCAGATGTGCCGGGGACATGCCCCACCCCCTCCACTTCATAAAATGCCATTTATCTCAGAAACCATTCAGATCCCCACCCCTTAACCATATATATTCTTGTTCCTTATGATAAGACGCACTCAGTGACACCAACCTGGGGGTCCCCCGGGATGTGCCGGGGCCATGCCCCATCCCCTCCACTTCATAAAAGGCCAAATATTCCAGAAACCTTTCAGATCCCCACCCCTAAACCGTATATATTCTTGTTCCTTATGATAAGACACATTCAGTGACACCAACTTGGGAGTCACCCAGGGCATGCCCGGGCCATGCTCCACCCCTCAACTTCACAAACGACCATATATCTGAGAAACTGTTCAGAGTCCTACCCCTAAACCATAATATATTCTTCTTCCTTATGATAAGACGCAATCAGTGACACTAGCATGGGGGACCCCCGGGGTGCCAGGGGCCATGTCCTACCCCTTTACTTCATTAAAAGCCATATATCTCAGAAACTGTTCAGTTCCCCACCCCTTAACCATATATATTCTTGTTCCTTATTATAAGTCCCCACTTCATAATAGGCCATATATCTCAGAAACCATTCAAATCCCCACCCCATAATCACATAATCATATTCTTGTTCATTGTTATTAGACACATTCAGTCACCCCCATCTTGAGGGGTCTGCAGGGGCCATTTCTCTCCAATCCACTTCATAAAAGGGCCTCTTATCTCAGAAACCATTCAGCATTCAGTGAAAACAATCTTGGGCTTTTCTGGGATCCGCCATGCCCGAATTGCTCCACTGCTTAAAAGGCCTTACATCTCAGGAGCCATAATATCCCCACCGCTAAACCATATATTTCTCTGTTCCTTTTGATAAGACGCATTTAGTGACACCACCCCGGGCTCCATTGGGTTCATGCCCCACCCTCTATACTTTATAAAACACCTAATATTTCAGATACAGTCCACATGAGTGCTCATTTGGGTATGGGATTTGTTTGGAGACTTTATAATTGGTAGATTAAAATCATATGTTAAAATACATGGGCAGTGCCCACCTGAGCTCTGGTTTATGAAATTTGGCTCTTTGGCTTGTTTGCTATTGCAAGTTAAGAATTTCCATTGACTTATAATAGAGAAAATTGAAAAATGACATTTATGAATTCAAGATATTTTGTCAAACTTACATAGAAATGTTCCTTTAATAATGTTCTTTTAGGCCTATTAGTTGCCACAGATGGGAAATTGTCAATTGTCATCTGTTGTCCTGCAACAACACTCTTAAAGGGACAATTTATGATCAGTTATCGATTGCCATCAGTGCGTCCAAACATTCTGGCCCACAAAAATCAGTGGATATATTTACTATCAGCTGACCATAATTTTTCCTATTATATTTTGACCTCTTAGTCATTAGGTCTCTCACCGCCGTGGGTTCAAGCCACGCTCGGGTCACGTGTGAGACGCCAAGTTCTGCAACGGAAGGTCAGGTGGTTTTTCTCCAGGTACTCCGGTTTTTGCACACCTATGATTAACGATCGGCTCGATATGAGTGAAATAATCTTGAAAGGGCCGTAAAACCCAAACCAAAAAAATAAATTGATATTTTGACAAGTAATTATTCCAATTTTTCCATGGATAATAACATTTTTGCCAATTTTTGCAGGAGTCTGGTTCATTAAAAAAAGTCCAATGTCACGTTGACTTGATTAAGCTCACTTATCCTGAGTTAGCATATCTTTATCAGGTCAAGGTGTTACAATACAATTAATATATGGGATAACTGATAAATTAGAACATCATTTCCTCACCCCAGAAATGCTACAAAAGGACTGAAATACATGTTTTATAGTCAGTATTGCTGGCAGTAGTTCTTTTAAGTTGGTGAGAATTTGCAGAAAACAACAAAATGATTGTTGATTTTAATGTGTTAGAATAGAAGATTCGAAATTTACATGTGAATGCATAGTTGAGTGATAAATTACAGTTGGTCGTAAGAAGACAATTCACTCATGCTACACTCTTATGATTTGATACATTTTACAACTGTGGCCCCCGCCCATCGGGGCTTGAAGAAATAGATTGGGCTGCATGATGCTTCCACACTGAGCTGAAACCGATTGCACATGAGTACTGGTAAACTGTTTAGAGGTCCTAAGCCTGCCCAGGAAAAGTGGTGTGAGTTGGCCCGTCCATGCATATAATCTCTATTGGTTTCATTGGACAGCAGGGCTTGAGATGTCATTTCATCTCAATGTCGGGTAAAAGTCCCACAAAATTGGAAGCAACATCTCCAAAATGGCCCATACAGTGTTGATGGGGACGATAAACCTCAAATCAAACAAATAAACTTTACAACTGACCAACATGCTGTGAATTATTACTCAACAATAGGCAATGGTTTGTCAGTTGTAAGTAGACAAATCCCTCACTTTCGTGAAATCTCTCTGTAGTTATTCCCCCCCCCCCCCCTCTTCTCCTCTTCTGACTGAAGAAGGGCACTTGTCATGTTATTGTGAATGCTTATGTGTGAGCCTGTCCAGGAAGTTTGGTAAACTGACAGGCTCAATATGAACTTAACAGTGTTGACTGAGTTGTTAAACTTCATCTCAATAGACTAGAACCAAGTCTCTGCCAAAACTCAGACCCACTAGCCATCCTTTAGGTTGAAAGCTCCTATACAAATTTTGCATCTGATTGACAGTTTAAATACGGCTTAAAGAATATAGTAGTTTAAATTGAGCTTGACTAATGAGGCCTAATTTGCCGAAACTAGCTGATTTGGCCCAAAAAACTTGTACACTTGACAGTTTTCATTTCTTTGGTGTATTTCTTGCTTCAAATGCATAAACTTTATAGGACACATCAACTACAATGATGTTATCTTCTGGTAAGCCTGAATTCAAAATATTTCAGCATTATGGTCTCTATCCTCTGATAATGCTGCAATGGGCCTATAGTCAGATCTCTGACACCTCTAGTTGCTGTAGATTTGTTACATTTGGTATTACAGATGTGGCTATATTGATGGTGGTATAGAAAAGAAAACAGAGCTGTATTACTTCCCCTTATATGGTGCTGTCAGCTGTTTACATATACAAGGTAAGAAAAGAGAGTTAACATTGGTTAGACATAGGTGGGCTTTGCATTTGTAAACTTTAATACCCCCGAAAAGTACAGTGACATTCTGCTATTAATACCAACTAAAATAAAGACTAATTCTCCTTTAAAAAGCTTTTTTAAAGGTTTCAGTCATTCTGTCTGTGTGTTTCTGCACTCATCAGTGTTTTCTTGAGAAAGAGACCACCTTTGGGACTGTTCAGAATTGGTCTTAAAGTGAGTGTTTGAGTTTTACGTCCCACCAACAGCTAAGGTCATACGGAGATGAGACCTTGGTTTAAAGACTCATCTAAGAATTGGTCTTAAAGACCACTTTTGAACAGTTCCAAAGTTGGTCTTATTGTAGGAATTTTACTGGATGAGTGAACCTGTATCATGCAAGCACCTGTCTAAAAAGCACTTTGTCTTGCTTACCCAGGTTTGTCTGTATTTTGGATACATCCAGTTTTCTTTCCTTTCGTATGAGCATTTGTTCATCCAGTTGATAACATTTGTGTCAACCTCAGCATCAGCCCTAAAATTAAAGCTTATTACATAAGGCATAAAATGCCATTCACTACAATTGTTGTCTGCTTTCTCTTTTTTTTTTGTAAACAGTGTGGATCCAGATCAGACTGCTCGTCTAGGAGCAGTCTGATCTTGGTCCATACTGTTTGCCTGTATGCAAAAATATTTTTATAAAGTTTGAAAGAAGATTTGGCAGACAGCATTAGCAGATGACATTTTCAGATGTAATTTTTCTCGGCATCTTTAGGGTTAAAAACAGTCAAGAGTTGGCTCGGCAGTTGTGGCATAGCCTGTGACAGAATTCTTGCCTCTGTAGGAGTATTGGTGCTTGTTTACACTTACCAGCCTTCATAGCCTTGTAGTTAAGGGTGGTGACTGGTTAACAGTAGGTGTATTACCGGTGTTGGTGTGCCTTGCTAAGGGCGGTTTGAGCCTAGTTGGTGTAGGGTGTGGTGTAGGGTGTGAGATGCCAAATTCTGCAATGGAACAGCAGTTGATTTTTTTTCACCATGTACTCTACTTTTTTTTTGCCCAGCCCTAATTAATGATTGGCAAAATATATAAACAATGTACAATGTAGGGGAAATAATATTGAAAGGGCTGTAAAACCAAAATATACCATATGACGTCGCGTCTGAAAATGTAATAATGCCATGTAATAAATTCAATAATCCACTAGTGGATTAAATATGCAAATTCCTTAAATACGCTTTTTAACGTTTAACAACCCCACGTTTACTGATGGCAGAATATTGACATTTTTGGAAAACAGTCATGAATAAAATTCATTTTAAATGTCATATGATAAATAGAATCTTGCATTCATGCTCATGTATTATTGAATTTATTAAACTTGTTGGGGAAAAGGCACAAAATGCTCGGCAAAGCCTCGCATTCTATCCCTTTTCCTCAACTCGATTAATAAATTCAATAAAACATGAGCACTCATTACTTTTTCAGATGGTGTGATATACTCTGGTCATAGAAATGGTAACATTATGAGCTGGCAGGATATTGAAGATGGAGTCACCTGTGATTTGGTTTATAAACATGAGAGAAGGGTTACTAGTATAGCTGGTCTAGACATGGGTAGGTGAATACTGCAGTGCTAGTGGATAAGTAGAAAAATCTTACATGGTTTTGGGAAAGCCATTAAAACTGGTGGCACTTGTGATCTGTTTATTAGCTCAGCTGAGCACGAAGTGCTCATGGTGAGCTACATGTATTGTGATCAGTCAATGTGCGCAGTGTGTCGTGCGGCATCAACAATTTGCTTTAAATGCTAACTCCTCCTTAACCCTTGAGCCAATTTCAATAAAACTTCATAGGAATATTGCTGAGGTGACCCTCTACAAAAATAGCTAAAATTGTTCCTCTCCACTGAACAAGTTGGCCGCCAGAGCTAAAAATAGAAAAATCTTTAAACGACAACTTCTCTTGTACCTTAAGGCCAATTTCATTCAAACTTTAAAGGAATGTTGCTTAGGTGACCCCGGTGAACAAAATGGCCACCAGAGCTAAAAATAAATTCTTTAAACGACAAGTCCTCCTTTACCCTTGGGCCAAATTAATTCAAACTTCATAATAATGTTGCTCGGGTGACCCTCTACTAAAATAGCTAAAACGGTATTGCTCTGATGAGCAAAATGGCCGCCATAGCTAAAAATAGAAAAACATCGTAAATTTGCTTCAAACACAAACTCCTCCTCAACCCTTGGGCCAATTTGATTCAATCTTCACAGGAATGTTGCCCAAATGACTCCCTACCAAAATAGCTTAAATGGTTGTGCTCTGACAAACAAGATGGCCACGAGAGCTAAAAATAGAAAAAAAACTTTAAACGACAATTGCTCCTGTTCCCTTGGGCCAAATTTATTCAAACTTCATAGGAATGTTGAAGCTGGAGGAGTGTGGCTGACGACTCAGATTGGTCGCGCCATGGTCTTGCTCATTGTGACTCATAGCGAATAATTCCTAACTAGTTTCTGCCTAATAGTAGGCTTTCATCAGAGGATGTGTGCGCTTGTCACAGATTTGTGACGAGCTCTGCGATTTTCGCTCTTTATATACCCTCTGGGTCACCCATGGTTACCCATCATTATGTATGTAGACCGGCCCTTTTGGGGGCTGGTGGGCAAGTTTTGCCTTTGTGAAGACTGTCACCGGCCCTTTGGGGGCCGGTTGACGTTATTTCCATTTCGTTGTTATGGAGAGAACGTCGTCACCGGCCCCTGGGGCCCAGGGGCCGGTGACATCATAATCCATTGTTATTAATGGGCACAAGACGTTCACCGGCCCCTATGGGGCCGGGCGACGTTTTCCTTTACTATTTTGGTTAGGATTGTGGCATTATTTGGTCCGTTTGGGGCCGCTTTGTATTATCGGTAGCCTAAATACATGTATTTATATGTATCGTATGTATTTTATTGTCGGCACCGGTACCGATTTTGGACAGTCTTTGAAAGGGAATACATTTTCGCTGTTTATTTACAGGCTTTGTGGGGTTACTGAAGTGAGGCGCATTTGCAATTTATTGTTAATTTATGTTAATTGACGGGTGGGATGGGGGAGAGAATGTTAGTATAACATGTATAAGATGATTGTTTACATGCAAAGGTATGAAATTGTTTATAATAAACGGTCAAAATGAAACTTATTTGTTTTCATTTACATACCTTTATTTCGAAGTTGGCCATTGTGAATAAATCATCACTTAAGGAGAGTTCTGTATTGAATTTCTCTTCTAGGAAAGGTCCTAGAATTCTATCTAATTTTTCTATTGTGAAGTCCCATGTGTTCGGGTCCTTGGCACTTCGACTTTCCCCTGTAATTCCTTCGTGTTTGTTACGAATATGCTCACACATAGAATCTTTTCTAGTGAATAATAGCCCACAATGCTGGCATAAGATACGGAGTCCTTTGTGTGCCGTTTCCAGGTGTCTCCGCAGGCTTTTTAGCTCACCTGTCACGTAGTGACGAGGTGAGCTTTTGGGATCACTTTTTGTCCGTCGTCCGTCGTCCGTGCGTCCGTCCGTAAACAATTTCAAATAAGTATATCTCCAATACCCCATGGCCAATCTTGATCAAATTTCATGTGAATCATCATCAGGTAGGGGGAAAGGCTGCATAAGGTTTTTGGGCTGATCAGATTGGAAATCTGGTTGCCATGGCAACATATAGCTCCCATAGACTTACAATGGGAAAACATTTAAAAATCTTCTTCTCTGAAACCACATGGCCCAGAGCTTAGATATTAAGCATGTAGCAAGGGAAAGTGGTCAACTACATAATTCCTGCCAATCGTGCCCCTCGGTGACAAATGGGCCACACCCTAGGGCCCCTTCGCTCCCATAGACTAATAATGGAAAAAAAGCTTCAAAAATCTTCTTCTCTGAAACCACAGGGCCCAGAGCTTAGATATTTAGCATATAGCAATGGCAAGTGGTCACCTACATAATTCCTGCCAATCATGCCCCTGGGTTCAAAAAGGGCCACGCCCCGGAGCCCCTTCGCTCCCATAGACTCATAATGGAAAAAAGCTTCAAAAATCTTCTTCTCTAAAACCACAGGGCCCAGAGCTTATATATTTAGCATGTAGCAATGGCAGGTGGTCACCTACATAATTCCTGCCAATCATGCCCCTGGGTTCCAAATAGGCCACGCCCCGAGGCCCCTTCGCTCCCATAGACTCATAATGGAAAAAAAGCTTCAAAAATCTTCTTCTCTGAAACCACAGGGCCCAGAGCTTATATATTTAGCATGTAGCAATGGCAGGTGGTCACCTACATAATTCCTGCCAATCATGCCCCTGGGTTCCAAATGGGCCACGCCCTGGGGCCCCTTTGCTCCCATAGACTCATAATGGAAAAAAAGCTTCAAAAATCTTCTTCTCTGAAACCATAGGGCCCAGAGCTTAGATATTTAGCATGTAGCAATGGCAAGTGGTCACCTACATAATTCCTGCCAATCATGCCCCTGGGTTCAAAAAGGGCCACGCCCCAGGGCCCCTTGAAAAAAAGCTTCAAAAATCTTCTTCTCTGAAACCACAGGGCCCAGAGCTTATATATTTAGCATGTAGTAACAGCAAGTGGTCACCTACATAATTCCTGCCAATCATGCCCCTGGTGTCCAAACGGACCACGCCCCGGGGCCCCTTCGCTCCCATAGACTCATAATGGAAAAAAGCTAGATATTTAGCATGTAGGAAGGGCAAGTGGTCAACTACATAATTCCTGCCAATCATGCCCCTGGGTTCCAAATGTTCCACGCCCCGGGGCCCCTTCGCTCCCATAGACTCATAATGGAAAAAAGCTTCAAAAATCTTCTTCTCTGAAACCACAGGGCCCAGAGCTTAGATATTTAGCATGTAGCAATGGCAAGTGGTAACCTATGTAATTCCTGCCAATCATGCCCCTGGGGTCGAAATTGGCCACACTCCTGGGCCCCTTAGCTGTCCAAACGGACCACGCCCCGGGGCCCATTAGCTCCTATAGACTCATAATGGAAAAAAAGGTTCAAAAATCTTCTTCTCTGAAATCACAGGGGCCAGAGCTTAGATATTTAGCATGTAGCAACGGCAAGTGGTCACCAACATAATTCCTGCCAATCATGCCCCTGGGTTCCAAATGGGCCACCCCCCGGGGCCCCTTACTTCCTGTAGATTCATAATGAAAAAAAAAGCTTCAAAAATTTTCTTCTCTGAAACCACAGAGCCCAGAGCTTAGAAATTTAGCATGTAGCAACAGCACGTGGTCACCTACATAATTCCTGCCAATCATGCTCTTTGGGTCCAAACAGGCCACGCCCTGGGGCAAAAATGCCCCCGCTCCGGGGCCCTTTGGTTTTACATAGACTTATATAGGGAAAATCTTGAAAAATCTTCTTCTCTGAAACCACAAGGCTTAGGTCTTCGATATTTGTTTTGACGCTTCAGCTAGTGGACCTCTATAAAGATTGTCCAAATTATAGGCCTGAGACCAAAAATGCCCCCGCCATGTGGCCCTTTGGTTTTACATAGACTTATATAGGGAAAATCTTGAAAAATCATCTTCTCTGAAACACACGGCTTAGGTCTTTGATATTTGTTATGAAGCTTCAGCTAGTGGACCTCTACCAAGATTGTTCAAATTATAGCCCTGGGGCCAAAAATGCCCCCGCTCCGGGGCCCTTTGGTTTTACATAGACTTATATAGGGAAAATCTTGTTTTACATAGACTTCTATATGCAGGGTAAACCTTTAAAATCTTCTTTTCTGAAACCAGAAAGCCCAGGTCTTTCATATTAGATATTAAGCTTCATCTTGTGGACCTCTACCAAGATTGTTCAAATTTTAGCCCTGGGGCCAAAATTGACCCTGCCCGGGGCCCACTTGTTATGCTTTGGATCAGGTGAGCGAACCAGGGCCCTCTAGGCCCTCTTGTTAGGTGTTTGTATGTCTTGTTACATTCCAAACATGGATGTATTTCCGTAGTTAGCTATTAGTGCGACAATTGTGCGACGTTATGACGTCCTCTTTATGCCAGTTTTGGGGCGTCTTTGCCCCGTAATTGCAAACGTATTTGAGCTAACTAATAGGTTGCGTGTTCGGGATAGAGAGAGGAGTAAGGGGACATAAATGTGAAAGGTGCATGGCTGAAATTTCCTGTCTCTATCCCTGAACATAAGTCCCGACCGGTCGGAGAGTGTGTAGCTGATAGATCCAGTACAATTCCTTGATTATTCGGGGTTTGTACTCCTATGGTCATCAGGGTCTGATGGTAAGATTTCAATAATTTGAAATATCATTTGTTCGAGGGCATGGTCAAGGAGGTTGAAATGGTTTGCCACCGGCGTATCCCGATATCAGCTGCACACTCTCCGACCGGTCGGGACTTATGTTCAGGGATAGAGACAGGAAATTTCAGCCATGCACCTTTCACATTCATAGGAATGTTGCTTAGGTGACCATCTACAAAATTGCTGAAAAGGTTCTGCTCTGATGAGCAAAATGGCAGCCATAGCTAAAAATAGAAAAACATAGTAAATTTGCTTCAAACACGAACTCCTCCTTATACCTTGGGCCAATTTGATTCAAACTTCACAGGAATGTTATGTAGGTGACTCCCTAAAGAAATAGCTAAAATCATGCCGCTCTGACTAACAAGATGGCTGACAAAGCTAAAAATAGAAAAATTCTTCAGACGACTACTCCTCCTTTACCCTTGGGCCAATTTCATTCAAACTTCATAGGAATGTTGCTTAGATGACCCACTACCAAAAAGGCTAAAACGTTTTCGCTCTGATGAGCAAAATGGCGGCCATAGCTAAAAACAGAAAAACTTTGTAAATTTACGTCAAAACTCGAACTCCTCCTCAACCTTTGGGCCAGTTTGATTCAAACTTCACAGGAATGTTAGTTATGTGACTCCCTACCAAAATAGCTTAAATCGTTCAACGTGGCGAACAAGATGGCCGCCAGAGCTAAGAATCGAAAAAATCTTCAAACAACAACTCCTCCTTACCCCTTGGACCGATTTAATTCAAACTTCACAGGAATATTATGTTGTTGACTCCCTACCAAAATAGCTAAACTTGTTCCGCTCTGACAAACAAGATGGCCGCCAGAGCTAAAAATAGAAAAATTCTTCAAACGACAATTCCTCCTTACCCCTTGGGCCAATTTCATTCAAACTTCACAGGAATATTATGTCATTGACCCTCTCCCATATTAGCTAAAATGATCCCACTCGGATGAACAAAATGGCCATCAGAGCTAAAAATAGAAAAACATTGTAAATACGCTTCAAACTTCACAGGAATGTTGCCCAGGTGACTCCCTACCAAAATAGTTAAACTCATTCCACTCTGATAAACAAGATGGCCACCAGGGCTAAAAATAGAAAAAAATCTTCAAAGGACAACTCCTCCTGTACCCTTAGGCCAATTACATTCAAACTTCATAGGAATGTTGCTTAGATGACTCTCTACCAAAGTAGCTAAATGGTCTCGCTCCGATGAACAATATGGCCGCCAGAGCTAAAATAGAAAAACATTGTAAATTTGCTTCAAATGCGAACTCTTCTTAAATCCTTGGGTCAGTTTGATTCAAACTTCAAAGAAATGTTGCCTGGGTGACACTGTTACCAAAATAGCTAAGATCGTTCCATTCTGATGAACAAGATGGCCACCAGAGCTAAAAATAGAATGTACTAGAGACAGTGACATTCAGGTGAGTGAATCAGGGCCCTCTGGGCCCTCTTGTACACATGAGAGAAGGGTTACTAGTATAGCTGGTCTAGACATGGGTAGGTGAACACTGCAGTGCTAGTGGATAAATGGGAACGTCTGTGATATTTTTGAGAAAGCTATTAATGAGTTCTCCATAAAACTAGTGGCATTTCTGATCTGTTATTAATTGATTATCCTATATTACACAAGGTCAACCAATATTCAAAAATCATACATCATGTTTTTAATTATGTCAATTAATAAAATTGTCATTAATCAAGTAATTTCGTATTGGCCCAGTTACAGGTCCTCGGTCAGCTGTATTGGCCTCGGCCTTCGGCCTCGTGCCAATACAGCAGACCTTGGACCTGTAACTGCGCCAATACAAAATTACTTGATTAATAACATTATATTAGAGAAGGGCTACTAGTATAGCTGGTCTAGATATGGGTACATCAACATTGAATTGCCAGGGGATAAGTAGAAAAATCTTAGATGGTTTTAGGAAAGCCATTCAGGAGTTCTCCATAAAACTGGTGGCACTTGCAATCTGTTTATAAATATTGAGAGGGGGGTTACTAGTATATATATATATATACAGTCGAACTTCAATGGCTCGAACACCTTTGGGACCTCAAAAATCTGTTCGAGACAGGGGAAAGTTCGAGCCACTGAGTTATTGTCAGGAGGCAGAACCGAGATGCTTTTAGACATCTTTTCGGAGTTCTATAATGATAATGCATGCTGTGTGTACTCATTAGAATCGCCTCATCGAGGCGATTCTAATGAGTACACACATCATACATTTGCAAGATAAAAGACTAAAATCTCCTTAATTATCCCCCACTATTTCTTATGTAGAGGATTTCGCTAGGGGCTCAAGAATGGGTTCGACACATCCAAGGGGAACGAGCCATCGGTGTTCGAGCCATCGAAGTTCTACTGTAATGAGTCCAATTTCGTTCTTATATAGAGAGCCTTATAGGAGAGGTCATTTCATATTGAATGTATGAAACAAGCCTTTGGCGAGTTTCATAAATTTCATACAAAATAACCACACATATAAGATTCTGTTTATTATATAACACTTTTAAATCAGATTTTATTGCCATAGAAGTTCAGAAGAATTTCAGTTGGAAACAGTTGTCACGAATGGTGTCATGACATTATTCATCTGTAACCATGCATAATTACACATGGTCATGCCTCCTATTAGCATAGCCCAATATAGAAGACCAATTTTCTGTTCGTCTGTCCGTCTATCCATTTGTCAAGCTGTCAACATTGGCGACCACTCTTGCGTATACCCTAATCAGGCTAATGGTCAAGTTCATTTCTCAAGAATTATGAGAGCTCTGTGGTTTAAACTTTATTTTATTGTGTAATAGGTACATCAATTACATGCATGCATATATGGAAAACATAACATGCATGCACATATTTAAAACATACCTACACTAGTATCATAAGAATGGGATCTGACTTATTTGAATCTGTGTCCCTGAGCTTCTTTAATGACACTTAGTACAAACTTGTATCTAGGGATGGCAACTTGAATGCTAATCCGAGCCTTCTCTGACGTTCTAAAAGCCTTTTTTATTTTCTGATTTGGCGGCTTTAACGTCAGAGGAACACCTATAGTGAAAACTCCAATACTGGATTTCTAAGCAGCCAGGCAGAGTTTCCAGTGAGTTTTGAACTGATTTTGCCATAACATGAAAGCCTATGATAAGTGATCGATTGCTAAAACATTAATGATCAGCCCTGAATCGCCGAAACAAGTTGACTAACGTTTGAAGGCAGTATTTCTGACCAAGTTTTCTGTCGAGCCATAAAAAACCTCATCAAGACACCATTTTGTTTGGTTTGACCTTTTGTGTATGTAAATATGTGACGTCATGTTGGTGTAAACATAAAATTTTACCACCGATATATTATCCGGGTAAAAGATGTTTGAGGACGACTGCAACTCCTTTTTTTTCTTTCTTTCTTTCTACTGATACTGCAATCGGTCACATTTTGCCATTACTCGCAGGTGTACATTACATACACTGCATGTTTTGCAGCCTTCACTATGGAACAGTATATTTATAAACTTTTTAAATGGAACCGGGCCGGAGATCGTTTAAGTTTAGGGGGAGACGATAAGCCTATTAGGGCTTCCTTACAACTCAGAAGATTACCTGTGTATTACCTGTGTATACACAGTAATCATGTAATTAGGGTAGGGTTATTTAGACCTAATCTGCACAGTGCACAGGGGGCCTCCAGTTAACTTCCCGATCCGAAGGACGGTGCACTTTATGACATTCATCCCTGCAAATGATGCCAAAGGAGCGTGTTCGGACACCGAAATTTTATCGCCGCTGCCGGGGATCGAACCCGGGACCTCTAGCATCAGAGGCAAGTGCACTAACCACTGAGCTATCACGCTCCATTTTGGAGGAGAAAAATTTCGACTTCGCCATAAAAGAAAAAAGCGGGAGATAATTGAACTTGTACTTCAAGGAAATGACACATTTTTGGTGTTACCAACCGACTATGGCAAGACCATTTGTTAATTTATATCATGTATTTCGCCAATGCCTTTAACATGGTACATGTACCTCACAGGAGGCTGTTTGTATAAATTGGATTACTATGGGATAAGAGGATCTACACTCAGATAGTTTGGCCCATGACCCTCTAGGCACTCACAAGTTGTACTTGGGTGGCAAAGCGTCTGATCCAATCCCTGTTCTATCTGGTCTCCCCCAAGGCTCGGTACTCAGACCGGTCCTTTTCTTTTGTATTTGGATAACATCAGATCATCTGCTGATTTGCTGATAATTGTTTTGTACAGGAATATATATACTCTTTCTGAGTGCCTTATATTACAAGATGACCTGAATAGCCCAGCATGTTGGGAGTCCGATTGGCAGATGAAGTTCAGTGTGGCCAGATGTCACTCAAAGAGGGTGTCATGGCACTTAAATTCGGCTACTCATTACACCAGCATACATGCGAGCAGGTTCAATCCGCTAAATACCTTGGTCTCATCATCACTGACGATCTCGATTGGTGTCAGTGCGTGTCTGAGATTACATCCAAAGCAACTGGGACATTATGATTTATAAGATGTAATTTGGCTTTTGCTTCAAGACAGACAAGGGATGTTGCATACAAAACATTGGTTCGACCTCAACTCGAGTATGCATCACCTTTTTGGCACCTCCATGTCAAAACTCAGATACAATAGGTTTAGAATGTCCGGTGGACGGTTGCTCGATGGACCTGCCGGCGATGACGGAACAAAAGTAGTGTGGGAGATATGCTTGATGAGTTGGAATGGCCATCGCTGGAGACCCGTTATGAGCTGCCCTCTTTAAACTTCTAGCCCAACCCACAGCTTTCACCTTTCTACCTCCTTTTATAAGATACACTCTGAAACAGTGTCTCTTAATAAAGGTAACTACCTGACCCGTGTGACTAGTTCAACTCAAACAAGGGCATCAAAATTAAACAACTGTCAATATCGTAGGTTCCAGGCCTAGAGTGATGCCCTGGAGAATTCCTTCTTCCATAGAACTATTCCTCCGTAGAATAGTCTTCCCTCCTATGTAGTAGATGCCAAAAATACAGAGGCGTTCAAAGGCCGTACAGTATAGATTGGGACTCAGCCACAACAGCCACTGTCAATGGTTTCAAAATAACATCGGCTTTTTTTTTTCATATAGGATACAGTGTTAAAATGAGACTCACTTTCGGTTTTATTAAGATTTAAATGAATACATATTCTTTGTTCTCAATGTCAAGTGTTTTGGTTTATTAATTAAATACTTAACCTGAAGTAAAAGATACCTTTTACTTATGATGCACTAGGATAGAACACGTAATTTTTTTTGGGAAGGATGTTCTCGCCTGCTCGGTGTTTTTTGTTTTTTTTTGTAATTTTGTGGCAATATAGGAAAACAGGTTTGCGAATTTTTCGGAACTTCTCCTCGGCTTCGCTGAGCTGTTTCCTTTTTACATCCACTGATCTAATTGACCTACATGTAGTACAGGACTCTCATATGAGGACCTCTTTACCTGGCGTGAAAGAAATCGAGAAGTTCTTGCTAAGAGTGGAGGCAATACTCGGTCCATCCTTGAATCTTCCTTCTATTAAATGAGACTCGCTTAAAACCTCTTTGTTTAACTTCGTAAGGCAGAAGAACAACTAGCGCAGTTCATTTTTATCTGTTCCTTGAGCATATACTAAATTAGTCATATTAACAAGAACCTAGCCTTTGAGAGCATTCTTGCTGACAGTCAGCATGGTTTCCGCAGTCAAAGGTCTTGTGAAACCCAATTAGTCAAATTTTGCCATGACATTTTAAGCAATCTGGATGCGGCCATAATAACCGTGGCCACAAACATACTGACTTTATTACCATGGACTTTGCCAAGGTCTTTGACAAGGTACCATACAGAAGGCTATTGTACAGACTGGAATATTGCAGGATAAGAGGATCCACATATAGGTAGATTAGCTCATGGCACTCAAAAAAGTTGCACTTGATGGCCAAGCGCCCCTGTTTTATCTGGTGTCCCACAAGGTTCGGTACTTGAACCTGTCCTTTTTTAGTATTCATAATTCTAATGCACTCGAGTATGTAAACCGACGTCTGATTCTATAACGTCGAACATTTGCGACGGTATATTCTGCGATATACTGTCAGAAACCATAAGTCATCAAGAAACGTTTTTGATTGGCTGGTATTTGGGTTTACGCAGCTCGCAGTGCTTGCCGTTTTGTGCAAGTAGGACATTTTATTAACAAATCAAATGAATAAATGCATTTGAATGGTGATAACTGTATTGAAAATTGTCATTTGTACAGGTAAATCGTCGGTTTTACGATCGCAAATTACGTTTTACGGCTCCGCTAGGTCGGAAAACTAAATGTTCGAGCGTAAAACCGCCGATTTACCTACCCAAATGACAATTATCAGAATCAGAACTGTTACTGGTGACACGTCAAATGACATTCATACACCAGGACCTGTGATATGGGAAGTTAGTCCCTAGCTCTAACCAAAGAGATAAACTTAGCTAAACAATCCTCAGCACCTTCAGCTTTCGAAATAATCAAATCGGGAAGGGCATTCCAACCTCTAATGGTTCGGGGGAAGAACACTTCTTTATAAGGGCAGTTCTTGCATTAAGGGTCTGAAACGTTTATGAATGGTGCTTTCTACAGTGTCTATAGCTGGGGAAACAAGGCCATCTGTTGGAATGTTGGCAGCACCCTTTAGACGTTTGTATAAGAATATAAGCCTACTGTGTCTTCTCCTTTTCTTGAGAGACCCCATTTTAATGTTCCTAGAATTGCAGTCATGCGTTTCAAAGCATTAACTGCTTGTTACAAATCTAGCAGCACTATTCTGAACTTTTTCAATTTTTTCATTAAGGGCCACTCCACTTGGGTCCCAGATGCAGCTCCATATTCCAAGATTGGGCAAACAAGTCCCTTATATGCTGTCTTCTTCACATCCTGAGGACACTGGTGAAGATTTCGCCTCAGGAAACCAAGTGTTCTATTCGCCTTAGTACACATGTTGCTAATGTGTGTATTGCATCTCAAAATGTGGGTGATTGTCACAACAAGTCGCATTTTCGAGGACCGTTCCTTCTAAAGTGTATGTAGCCTCAATTTTATTTGTTCTCTTCCTAGTTATCTTCATAGCATTGCATTTAACAGCCTGAAATCTCATGCCCCATTTTCGTGCCCAACATCCTGATCTATCTATATCCTTCTGAAGTTTCATTAAGTCCTCTGTAGCTCTGATTTCCCGGTAGCAAACACAGTCGTCTGCGAACAGTCTTATTTCTGACTCAATGTCAGTGGAAATATTATTAAGGGAGAATAGCAGCGGACCAAGAACAGTCCCCTGTGGGAACCCAGATAAACTGACGCCTATACTGAAGATTCACCATTAACAACAGCACACTGTTTCCTGTAGCAAAGAAAGGAATCTATCCATTTGAGATTCTTCCTCCCAGTTCCATTGTCAAATAATTTGGATTGAAATAGTTCTTTAGGTGGGGTGTCAAAAGTGTCCACCTGCACCCCCCCCCCCCCTCCCTTTGTCCAAGATTTTTACCCAATCATTAATAACCATGCTCAGCTGAGTTTCGCAACTATGCCTTTTCCTAAATGAATGTTGTCTGTTGCGGTATCGCCATCAAGGCCGATCTTGATTGGGGTCATCATATTTCAGCGATTACATCAAAAGCAACTAGGCCTTTAGGATTTCTAAGACGTAATTTGGCTTTTGCACATAGGCAGACAAAGGATGTTGCATATAAAACATTGGTTTGCACTCACCCATTCGGCATCCCCATGTTAAAACTCAGATTCAGCAGGTTGAGAAGGTTCAGAGGACAGTAGCCCTACGGACATATCAGCGATGGCAAATTAAGAGTAGCATCAGTGACATGCTTAGTGAGTTGAATTGGTCATCCCTTGATGCCCGTCGTGAGCAGTCCTCTTTAACCTTTTATAATATAAATACACTCTGGTATAGTGTTTCTGGATAAAGATAAATACTTGACCCCTGTGACAGCTTCAACTCAAGCGACGGCAAAAATGCAAATAACACAATATCGTAGGTACCTGGCCTATAGTGATGCCCTTAAGCATTCATTTTTTTCCCAGAACTATTCCTCAATGGAATAGGCCTCTCTCGTCTGCGGTAGATGCCAAGTCCGCAGAGGAGTTCAAAGATAGGGACTCAGAGGTATGCATTTTAGTATACTTCTGTTAATCAGATTGTAAATAGTTTTACGGTCCTTACTTTTTTAAGCTAAACTCTAAATTTAACCACCAACCCAACTGAGGTAATGGCCAAATGTGACCGACTTAGTATATAAAGTAGAGACAGATATAATATTCCCGCCATCTGTCAAATTCGGTCGGTATAAATTCTTACCTCTACACCGCTTACGTGTTTCATCGCATGACCTTTATTACCCAGAGTTCAAGTTTGTAAACAAATGTGGCAATTTTTTTCACACGATCAAATTCAAGTGAGGAGGAATACTTTTTGTAAACAAGGAATCTTTAGGTAATTAATTACAATAGTGCAAAAATATGTATTGAAGAGGCCTGTGTTAGGAAAATCACACAAATTAATATATAAACGCACCAAACATGGTTTGAAGGAGTCCACACCCCACCGATCCTTGGAAGGATCGGCAATATTGGAGTTTTCAAGTGTGGAATTTCTCTGGCTGTAGGTCACTACAGCCAGAGATCTCGAGTTACTTGAATGCAAGCATCAATATTTGACCTGACCTACATTTTATGGTTCACTGACTTCGTGAACTATTGTGTCAAACCTACCGTTCACCCTAATATGCAGGTTCAGTTCTCAAAAACTATAAGAGCTTCTTTAATGATACTTAGTACAAACTTGTATCTAGGAATGGCAACTTTGATGCAAACATCCATATTTGACCTTGACCTACATTTTATGTATCACTGACTTTGTGTAGAACCCTCAGTGGTGTTGTAGTGCATAAGCTACCCACCTCCTAAACCAGGGTTGGTGGGTTTGATCCTGGGCTTCTCTGGACTTTCAGATGAGTCTTTAAACTGAGGTCCCATCTCTGTATGACCCAAGCTGTTTGTGGGAAGTAAAACTCAAACACACTCACTCACTTTGTGAACAATTGAGTCAAACCTAGCGTTCACCCTAATATGCAGTTTCATTTCTCAAAAAGGGGGTCTTTCATTTGTGCCCATGCATGTTTTTTCTTTAAACTTTGTATATTAATAACTCAGCATATACAACCTATAAAAATGTATTTAGTAAATTATATAAATCAAAGTAGGACTCAGGAGGCCACTCTAACTGACTCCCTCCATGAGCTGGTGCCTGTCTCTAAATAAGTGCGTCTTAAATCTTATGTTTTATTTAGTTTCAAGATCTGTGAACTGGATTAAATGCAGAACTCCATAGGCATTCCTTTGATGCTAAAAAACCTTTTGAATTAATTAAAGTTTACATTTTCTGAGACAATAATTATCAAAAATCTCATTTCTTATTTAAAATTTTAAAAAATTATCAAAATTCAATCCCTAAAATAAATATGTTCTAGACTTTGTCAAGATTTCATTTTGCTAGAAAAACTTGCCATATGTATCTTCTTTAGCTATGCCAAATTTCATGAAAATCCGAAACCGGTAACACTGTAGTTTTACACCTTTAATGGATGTAAGTCGTTTCTGCAAAATTTACAATGTTATTGAAATCATCCAAGAACCTTACAAAAAGGCAATTCGTAACACTTACGTAATAAAAATGAGATTATACAAATCAAAACGAATACATATTGAGCTGATCTAGCTTAAAAACTATTAAAATATCATGAATTTCTGATATTTTCTTTTCATTTATACACTATGATCTATCCAAAATAGTAGATAGTAAAACACTAAATCAAAAGGTATTCTTATCAACAAATTAGGCTTAACAACATATATTGCTTTTTATTAGCAGCAAAATTATTGTCAACATGTGCAACTTTATTAACTGACTTTGCATATATGCTACTCAAATAGGTGTAAGGCAAGGAGATCCATTATTTTCATTTCCATACCAAGCTGGTATGCCAGGACGCAATGGTCAGTGGTTTGTTGTTACTAGTAAAAATAGTTCTGTTGATAAATCCATGCCCAGATTAAGCCTTAGATATACACTGTCCTTATGAACGCTGGATTATTATCCTAACAAGAAAGTTACAGTAATTATTATTGGTTAGTATTTCCAAAAATCGAAATGTCACTGATATTAAGTTTCTGTTGCAAAAGATATCATTGATGGATGAGGCGCAGAATATTTGGTGTAAACAAAGCTGTTCCATGACCGAGAGAAATTTCGCTATTAGACAGGGAGAGAAACAGTTTCCTTCCTTATAGTACACATGCATAAATATGTCTCTTTTCTGCATTGGTATTGTAATTGTTGAAGTTTCTTTAGTGTCTTATTTTTTCTATTTACTTTGTCAATATAGTGGTTAATTTATCGGAAGCGAGCTTTTAGTATTTTTTTCTGGTTGTAAAACTTTCAACCACTTCTTGAATGTTTCTGATGAATACAAGTTCACTGTTTTCTTAAGCCTGTTCTTGCTTGCTTTTTGTTCATTAAAAATTACCAGTACATTTCTGTGCAATGTATCTCTCAGCTTAGAAAGAGCATTACAGTGTTTCGACAGAAAAAAGCATCACAATGTATTTACTGAAATAATTTAAAATCCTATGAGTAATGCGATAACTACTCACAGATTGAATAATTATTATCAACAGTTTAAATGCTTCTTGATATCTTACACAATGTGCTTTGTAATTACTGCAACAATTGCTGAGATAGGTAAATGAAGTGAAAGACCTATACAAATATATAGACAACACAATCATGATCACATAAGTTTTGGAACACTGACAAATGTACGACCATGTAAATTCTAAAAGCGAATTCAAATGACTTTGGAATACAGCTTCAGGAAGCCGTTGGATTTCGTTCATAGGGGCTATACAAAAAAGATAGATTGGCTAGTGCCTATGCAGATACAAATTCTGAAAACTTAATGTCCAGGAAAGGTAATCTCAAGTGTTATTGATTTTCCCTAGAGTAAACCTTTCTTTTTAAATGGACAGTTAGGGTTAAATAAACAAACGACAGTTTGACTTGAGAGTAATTTTTCTCGAGTCGGATAACAAATCTCACAAAATCTGAAGCAACATCTAAAGTGACTGGTATGTTGTTGATTTGAATGTTAAATCTAAACATCACCTTAGCACCATTACCGCAAAACCTTTGCGGTATAGTTCTGTAGACAAAATAGTTTGTTCCATAGGGGGCAAATTTACCGAAATGGATGTTTAGAAATAATACTTATAATTATGCTATGAACTACTTACACAAACCATACTATACTATAGCCATCCCAATTGAAAGCAATAGTAAAGTATTATTAAACAGCATGACCAAAACATTATAATCATATAATTTCACATTTTGCTGATTCAGGACTATCAGTATTCAGTCTGTTAAAACACAATGTTACCGGTCCTCAATTTCCATAAAAATTCATCAACATGTTCCTATGATATGTGAGTAGTTTTTATGCTAAAATGGTGTCTTGACAAAAATTGGAACATGGTAAAAATGCATATAAAATTTTAATGAATACAAAAACAGAAGCTGAAATATGGGGACACCATCAAAGAAAACTGAATGCCCAGCCACTATTACTAGACATATGGGGTCATTCATAGTATCAACTAACTCAACAATTATGGCTTTAATTCATAAAATATAGCAGCATTAGATATATGAAACTCTGAATACTGTAGACAAGTTTATATCAGAGTACTCTCTGTTGTGATAGAGACTTCATAAAATATGTAATAAATTTACTACGAAAATAAAATTTAAAAGTGAATCCATCGTAATTATAATGGTTATACCCGAGGCAATTATTGTGCATACTTTCATCAAAATCCAAGCGTGGGCAGAAACCAATGCAAATTTCCTATACCTTGAAAGACCCCCTTTTTAAGAGCTTGGTTAATGATAATTCGTACAAACTTGCATCTAGGAAAGACAGCTATAATGCAAGCATCCATATTTGACCTTGACCTACATTTCATGGTTCACTAACTTACTGAACTATTGTGTCAACCCTAACATTCACCCTAATGTTTAAGCTCATTTCTCAAGAACAATATGAGTTTCATTAATTGTACTTGGTACAAGGTTGCATCTAGGAATGGCAACTTTGATACAAGCATCCATGTTTGACCTTGACCTACATTTCATTTTTCAGTGACTTCGCACCCCCACATGCGTGACACAGCCTTCGGCGGAATTTTTGTGATGACATGACATTATCCACTAGATAACAGCGACATTTTATGATTAATTTTGATATTACTGTTTATCTTTGATCAGTAACCAATACAAATGACCTTCTGAACAACACCAGCAGTGGTATGATAGTTTCATCATCAAGGGACACTACTCTCAAAGTTCACAACCTCGACAGTGAAGAAACCAAAACTGTCAGAGTATACAGTAAACCAGTCCACTGTGTAAGGTAGGTATTACATTACTTCATTTTTTGGCAGTGTGGGGTTAGGGAAAGCATCTTGAAGATAATGTACAGTAAGAGACCAATATTTTGGACCACTTTTGAACTCTCTTACTGGGAGACAGTTGGTGCAGAAAATACAAAGGAAGAAAAAATTGATACAATTTAAATATATGTATAAAGGAAGAATTAGTCTAAATTCGAACACAGCGCGCCTATATAAGCAATGGAAAATAACTGTGTTTTATTCTACAACAAATCATGGCAAGGAAGAGTGTGACGTCATTAAAAACTGCCAATTTATGATGCCACTAGTTGACTTCCTTGACGTTAGATGGTGTAACGTCATTTTCTCGCATCAAAAACGTTAGAATAGGATATAAATGCATGTGTTTCAGTCGATAATTTTAGCAGGATTTCTTCTAACAATGGCAAAAAGTTGTGAAATTTTGAAGGAAACGACAGCATTATTGCCAATTTTCAGCCTGTTAGAATCGAAATAGATCAACTTTAGTTTGGATTTGTTGAGTAATAAATCACAGTTTGTCACTCAGTTGTTAGTTGACAAATCACTCCCGCTACGCGCTCGTGATTTACCTACTTTTCAACTGACCTCCAAACTGTGATTTATTACTCAATAAATCACAATTAGAGCTGATCTATTTCTTAATTTTAGCTGGTCTTAATAGTGAATTCTCACAGTATTTTATTTTCTTTGCCTTTCATCATGTAAACAGTGATTCAGATTTTGTGTTTTAATGAAAAAACATTGTTTTATTAAATTAAACTATGGTCTGATGAATACTTCAGAAAATATAAAAGGCCACCACTTGAAACTTTGTAAGTGCAGGGCTGTCTCTTGGGCTTCCAAGAGAAATTGATAATCCCCTTAGTAAAGCCGGAAAAACACTTTCAAAACTTTTGTTTCTTTCTTTTTAACCCTTTTTGTACCAAATGGAATTTTCCTCCTTCTATATAGCAGGAGTCCATTTAAAAATGTTAGGGATGTCAGGTGTGTTTTCATCAAAATTTATTTGGAAAATGACAACTTTTAGCAAACAGTGGGGGCCCTGATTAGACGCCGCATTCTGCGGCGTCTGATCTGAACCTGCACTGTTTGCCAAGGCACCCCTTTAGGGGTTTCTGGTACTGAATGGGTTAATAGAAGATGCTTTCCATTAAGGCAGACACAATATTTTGAGGGATTCAGATATAAGAATAATAACAGCATGTCAGGTGTAATTGTTTTCTAGCAGTCAGTGCCATGTAGAAATAATATCTTCCCAAAATTTACATTTGCCTTCAGATTTTTATTCTGTTTCAGAAATGCTATAATATTGCAACCGCAAAAACTCTTTATAACACTGGAGAACCTGGGAAAAGAACAAAATAAGCCTTTTATAGAGATTCGACCCCCACCCATTTGGGCTTGAAGAAATAAATGGGTTGCATGATGCTTCCACGCAGAGCTGAAACCAACCGCACAAGAGTACTGAAAAACCGCTCAGCGGATCTAAGCCTGCCCAGGTAAAGCGGTGAGAGTTGGACTGTCCATGCTTATAAACCCTATATGTTTCATTGGGTGACAGGGCTTGAGAAGTCATTTCATCTCAATGTCGGTTAAAAGTCCCACAAAATTGGAAGCAACGTCTCCAAAATGACTTATACAGTGTTGATGTGGACGTTAAACCTCATATCAAACGCAGCCCCCGCCCATAGGGGCTTGAAGAAATATATGGGCTGCATGATGCTTCCACGCAGAGCTGAATCCGGCCCGCACACTAGTACTGGTAAACCGCTTAGAGGATCTAAGCCTGTCCAGGAACCGCAGTGCGAGGCGGACCGTCCATGCTAATAAACCCTATTGGTTTCATTGGGCGACAGGGCTTGAGATGTCATTTCATCTCAATGTCGGGTAAAAGTCCCACAAAATTGGAAGCAACGTCTCCAAAATGACCTTTACAGTGTTGAGGGGGACGTAAAACCTCAAATCAAACAAACTCATATCAAACAAAAACAAATAGAGGGATCTAACATGAGTGTGCATGTATTATTGAATTTATTAAACAAGTTGTGGAAAAGTGACAAAAATGTGAGGCTTTGCCGAGCATTTTATCTTGTTCCACAAAGAGTTTAATAAATTTAATAATACATGTGCACAAATGCAAGAAAGTTTAATTTCATATGACAGTTTAAACGCATTTTATTCACGATTTGTTTACAAAAATGTCAGTATTCCGCCATTAGTAAATGCGACATCGGTAAGGACATCATATGCGTAACTTTACAGGGCGTATCTAACTAATTTGCATACTTATTCCACTAGTGGATTACCGAATTTATTATATGGCATTATTACATTCTCGGATGCGAAGTCATATGATAAAATCCTTTAATTGTCATTGCTTTGTAATGTTTATGATCATGAGTTTGAGATAAAATAAAATATGTTTAAATAACACTGCTCATTCTAACATGTTTTTGGATAAAACAATGTTTATACATCGATTGCAAAAATATTTTGATTGTATAGAAAAATTTCAGTAAATGCTACTCTGACATATTTCTTACAAAATGCCAGAGTATATGGTATTGTACTTGCTAGAACACAGCCCCCGCCTATCGGGGCTTGAAGAAATAGATGGACTGCATGAGGTTTCCACGCAGAGGTTAAACTGACCACAAGCAAGTACTGGTAAACAGCTTAAAGGGTCTAAGCCTGCCCAGGCAAAGTGGTGTGAGTCAGACTTACCATTCTTATAAACCCTATTGGTTTCATTGGGCAACAGGGTTTGAGATGTCATTTCATCTCAGTTTCAGGTAAAAAGCCCACAAAATTGGAAGCGATATCTCCAAAATGACCTATACAGTGTTGACAGGGATGTTAAACCTCAAATCAAACAAACAAAACTTGCTAGAACATTTAACATTTTGATCATTAACCCTTTACCACTCAGATACGTGTTTTTACATGTCTGACCCCCCCCCCCCCCAATTTTTTGCCCCAGAAGCACCTAAAATCAGCATTTCTACCCCTGGATAGTTATGTTTGCTTAAGGATTTGTTTGGCAAAAAAGTGGCCTGTTTTTTGGCGCGCCTCCCCACTAAAAATATTCTGGGGGGCATTGAAGGGAGGCAACGCCCACCCCCCCCCCCCCCCCACATCCCGAAAAATTTTGGGTGTATGGCCCAACCGGTCGCTAAAATTTATATCTGAGGGTGTCTGGGGTCAAAAATGCCTGAAAATTGATGCTAATAAAACATGCTGCAAACAGTGAAAATGGCCAGTGCCAAACACCTTAATTGTTGCCTTGACAGCTGTGTGAAGATTAAAATGTGGTCAAAAATTCATGTGAAAACACACTTTTTGCCAACTTTGAGATGCCCCCTCTTTACCATGACAACAATGATCAAGTCATGAAAGGTTGCATTTGAAAGGCTACTGCCCAATAAACACTCATACCGAGTTTGGTGTAAAACAGACCATCCATTATGAAACAATGGCTAGTTGAAGTTGTTGTCAGGTACAGCACTGTGAAAATCAACGAAATTCACAAAATCCCTGAGTGGTAAAGGGTTAAGGAGCTTGTTAAGCTAAAGATACTTCGAACAGCTGTTCAGAGATGTCACAATTACATATACATGTATAACCTCAGCCTCTAATGATGATTTAATTGAATTCATTATTTGATTCAAATTGTGATAACCCAGTCACAGTCTGCTGATAACACAGTTTGCATATGACTTAGATCACAGAATTGATATTTGAGCTGGGGCACAGGATTTCCTACAATTTACATGTGCTCTCAGCGAATAGAATCAGATCAGCCTACGCATCCATATGGTCTGACCGGAGACTTCTCTTGCTGTATGGAGCATTTGGCCATTAGCTATCCTTAAAGCCAGCAACGAAGACTCTGATCAGACTCTGCAGATGCGCAGGCTGATCTGAGTCTTCTCTGGGCACACATGTAAATTGTAGGAAATGCTGTGCCGTGGCTCATTCATCATTGTTTTATTTTTCATTGTAAATAAGGCTGGTGTTGTGCCGTGTGGCGGCCGTAAAACGTCTCCCCGTACATCAACCATAGTGCAGTTTATATTTTCCTTTTGGTCCTTTGAGATCAGCGTGAATATTCTGAGAAATCAGAAATTACTTATTGGTTAGGCTCATATTCTAGACAGGTTTTTAATTATTTTGACCCCATTTTGATTTATATCAGTCTTTGAATCGACTGCCTATTCGAAATTCGCCAAATTGCAGTATGTTTCCTCTGGCTTTCTTTGCCGGATCATTACAGGGTCACTGATGAGGCTTTATTAGCCGAAACTACGTAGTATGGCCCATCTTCTTTCTTATGAGTGTTTTCATTGCTCTTAAAAGAACTCATTTTTGATTTTTATTTGCCTTATTATTTGCTTTTAAAGATAATAAAAATATTCGAAAATGTTCTTCATTGTGCTTTTTGTTTTAAGGGTTAGAAGCATAGCTTTTGCAATTATAGGTCCTGGGGTCGAGATTTTGTGGCCGGAGCCAGTGGTAGTATGCTACAAGGACAGCCTGTGTGGCGTGTTAGCGCCAAGGAAGATTTCTCTGTTGATGTTATGCATGAATTGTTTAGTCAGAGTGCTGCTGACATTACTGCTGTGGCTGTCTGGGATAATTCTGTAAGTTTGTTTATTTTTAGCTATTCATTACTATTACATAGTGCAGTTTTCATATCTCCAAAATGGCTACTTTTCTGATGAAATTTTATTTATACTGCAAGCAGAGGTTGTGAGTACTTGTCAGAACTGCCTCTTTGAGGCGGTTCTGACGAGTACCCTCAACCTATGTCTTCGAGCATATATAAGAAAAAAATAATACCCCAGTGATCCCCAGTTTTCTCTATATTAAATGGGGTTTAGTGGAGTGTTCAACGACTTTCTCATGTGATGGCACTACCTATGGCTTTCAGCACTGGTGGTGGTGGTGGTTCTCACATACATTTTGAAGAAAGTCTTTTAAAGTTTCTATTAACCCTTGTCCTGCTGAATATTTTAATTTGCCACTCCCACTAACCAGTCAGATTACTTGATGCAAATTATTGCAACAAATTCACAATCTGAATGGTAAACAATGTAGATCCTGATCAGATGGCTTCATCAGAAGCCATCTGATCTTGATCTTCATTGTTTGGAAAATAAGGCATATCTGGGCTCAGCAGGACAAGGGTTAAGAGTATTTACAAAACTGTAAGGTGACTCCTAACACAGCAGACTAATATATAGGCAATTGAATAGAACTGTGATTCTTCAACCTAAGACGGAGTTACACATCAACATCAATAAAAAATTAGTGCTGGTGAGGTTCCATCTGAGAATTTGAAGAAAACTACAAAATTATTCTTGATTTTTAGTATGTTTGTGACAAACATCAGCTCTAGTAAAAAATATACCGTAATTGTCCTTAGTATTTGGGACAGACAGGACTAAACAAACAGTGCAGAGCCAGATCCTGAAGGAGCAGCCTGATCATGGTCTGCACTGTTCGCCATTCTGTCTACACCTTTTGGACCCCTTGCTGGACCATGAAACAAATTTGTTTCAATTTTAGGAGAATGGCAGCAAGTCCTCAAGTTGTCCAAATTTTTAGGACTTTTACGGTAATTAAACCATTTTGTACTGTCAGAATGGAATCTTCCCCCTTTTATACAACAGTCTATTTCAAAATTTAGGGGTGCCAGGTGCAGTTAGTTTTTAATAGAAATTCATTTAGAAAATAGTTAAACTTTCTGTAAACAGTGCTAGTGAAGGCCCTGATCAGACAATGGGCTGTGCAGGGTCTGATCTGGACCTCTACTTACCAATGACCCATTTGAGGTTTCCCTTATAAAATGGGTAAAGAGATACCTTTCTTATCTGTTCATATGCACCTATGCTGTGGGAATTTTAGAATTGGCTGGATGAGGCATTTCTAACAGGTACCCACAATATACATTTCTGAAGAGAAATAAAGATATATAATCCCTTAAATCATAGATCCAGATAAGGTGCTTTCTTCATCCTAAAGTACTGATATTTTTCTTATTTCTGCACAAAAACATATGTTGTGGGTACTCATTAGAAGCACCTTGATGAGGCGTTCATGGTGCAATTCTAACAAGTACCCACAATATAGATTTCTGAAGAGAAATAAGAATATATAATCCCTTAATCGTAGCTCCAGAAAAGGCGCTGTCTTCTTCCGAAAGTACTGATATTTTTATTACTGCACAAAAACATACCTTGTGGGTACTCATAAGAAGCGCCTTGGTGAGGCGCTTCTTATGAGCACCCACAACATATGGTTTTGTGCAAAATAAGAAAAAAATGTGGATACCCCATCATACCTGGGGCTATGTTGATCACTCCCCTTTATCTGGAGCTATTCATATAAATGTTAACCCTTTTTGTATCAAATGGAATCTTCCTCCAGGAGTCCATTTCTAAATTTAGGGGTGTCAGGTTGTGTTTTCTTCAAAATTTATTTGGAAAATGGTGGAGCTTCCTGCAAATAGTGTAGGCCCCTGATGAGACAGCGTGTTCTGCAGCGACGCCAGATTCTGCGGCGATGCCGTGTTCTGTGGCGTCTCATCTGGGCCTGCACTGTTTGCCAGGGTACCCCTTTTGGGGATTCCTGTACAAGATGGGTTAAGTAGAAGCTCCTTATAAGAAGCCTCCTAGTGTAGTGGTTAAGGTACTTAATCTCTTAAACCAGGGGTCATGGGTTTGGTTGACATTTAGATGAGTCTTTAAACGAAGGCCCTGTCTCTGTATGACCTTAATTGTTGGTGTGACATAAATCCAAACATTGGCCCCCACCCATCGGGGCTTGAAGAAATAGATGGGCTGCATGATGCTTCCAGGCAGAGCTGAAACCGACCGAGAACGAGTACTGGTAAACAGCTTAGAGGATCTAAGCCTGCCCCGGCAAAGCAGTGTGAGTCGAATCATCCATGCTTATAAACCGAATTGGTTTCATTGGGCGGCAGGGCTTAAGATGCCATTTCATCTCAATGTCGAGTAAAAGTCCCACAGAATCGAAAGCAAAATGACATATACTGTATTGACGGGGACGTTAAACATCAAATCAAGCAAAATCAAAACCCAAACACACCTATACACAGCAACCTTATTTCTGACAATGTTACAGGTGATATCTGGAGACGAAATAGGTAATCTCTTTCACTGGCAAGGTCGTTTAGAACCTTGTCGGAAGCCGCTGTCAGATGATATGTGCCATATAGCTAATCTTCAAAGTCCTGTAAAGTGTTTGTTTCTACATGCTAAAAGAATTGTCTGTTTTACAGGTGAGTATTATTTTATTATGTCATGTGCTGTCAGCTTGTTTAACCATTTTTGTACCAAATGGAATCTTCCTCCTTATGTATACCAGGAGTCCATTTCAAAATTTAGGGATTTCAGTTTGTGTTTTCTTCAAAATTTATTCGAGAAATGGCTTAACTTTTTGCAAACAGTGTAGGCCCTGAACAGACGCCGCATTCTGCGGCGTCTGATCTTGGCCTGCACTGTTTGCCAGGGTACCCGTTTTGGGGTTTCTGGTACTAAATGGGTTAATAACACCACTCGGGGGGTGGGTGGGTGAGGCAAAGGTGATGTGTATTTTGGGTAGGTAGAGGGGGATGCTATTTCATCTGTTTCTACACTTCCATTCATTTTCCTCTTTCTCTTTCACTCACTTTCATCTCTCCTGTCTCTTGTATCTCTTTTCTCCCTTTCTCTGGGAGACGACACAAAATGACCAACAGGATTGACCTGTCGTTAAGCCCAAAACAATCAATCAATCAGCCTAAAAAGCTGTACTACACTTCTGTGTTAAAACTTGCCATATCTGTAATAATAAGTGTGATTCCTAATCACAAAAACAAGTCCTAGAAAGTCCTGCTATGTGACAGTCAGGTGTAATCCTATGCTCCGTGGACAGGTTTGGTTGAACAAAACATGTCCGAAGTTGTCATAAAGAGCTTATACAGTAAAATTCCGCTATTAAGCCCACTTAAATTGAAGACTAAATCTGCTTTAAAAAGCTTATTTAGTAGGTTGCAGTTATTCTTTCTTTGTGTTTTCTGCATACAGTGTCCTGTGGTCGGAGACAACCTTTGGGACTGTTCAAAAGTGGTCTTAAAGACCACTTTTGAACAGTCCCAAAGGTGGTCTTAATATAGGAATTTTACTGATATTTAAACAGTTTCTTTACAAACAAAAAATCAGCAATTTGACCCTCTTTAACATCTCAGGGTATCTTTGAGGAACTGTGCTCTGATCAACTGTAAGAAATATACTTTCTCATCTATGCCAGTCCTCATGTTTTTCAGACATTTGCAGGATTTCAGGCTTTTAGAGCTTGATATTTAGGGCCCCGCACTGAAAGTGTGGGTGCCCTATAGTAATCACTCTGTCCGTCCGTCTGTCCGTCCACAATTTTTTTTATCCTCCATAACTTTTTATTATTCCTGGATGGATTTAAATATTACTTGGCATCACTCTGTCCGTCCGTCTGTCTGTCTGTCCGTCTGTCCGTCCACAAATTTTTTTATCCTCCATAACTTTCTTATTCCTGGATGGATTTAAATATTACTTGGCAGAAATGTTTACCATAATGTGATGGAGTGTTGCGCGCAAGACTCAGGTCCGTACCTCAAAGGTCAAGGTCATACTTAGAGGTTAAAGGTCAAAAAAGGGTCTTTCCTGTGTCCAATTAATAACTTTGTTATTATTCCTGGATGGATTTAAATATTACTTGGCAGAAATGTTAACCATAATGTGACGAAGTGTCACACGCAAGACCCACAGCCGTACCTCAAAGGTCAAGGTCATACTTAGAGATAAAAGGTCAAAAAAGCGTCTTTTTTATTGTGTCCAATCTATAACTTTCTTATACCTGGATGGATTTAAATATTACTTAGCAGAAATATTAACCATAATGTGACAGTGTGTCACGCGCAAGACCCAGGTCCGTACCTCAAAGGTCAAGGTCATACTTAGAGGTGAAAGGACAAAAAAAACGTCTTTTTTAACATCAACATTTTCCTACTCCTCTGATAGCGCTGCCGGGGCCCTAGTCAGTTTCACTGACAGCTCTAGTTTTTCTTGATTTCAGGCTTTTGGATTTTGTTTTTGTTCCTATATTCTGTTGAAATTTTTATACCCTGATCCAAGTTATCCTGCTGAAAAAATTTATTTAGCCACATTCATTTTTGACTATTCGCCAGTCAAATTACTTGATATTTATTTGTATTTGTTAAGGTCACAAGCTGCATTATAAACAGTGTTGATCCTGATGAGATGGCTTCTTGAGAAGCCATCTGATCTGGATCTGCACTGTTTGCAAAGGTAATGGTTGTCATGTTCAGCAGGATAAGGGTTAAGGCTGCAATTTCATGCCTTTCAGGCATGGAAAAGCTTGGATCAATATGAGGCCTGTTATGCCAAGAGTGGGAGTCAAACCCACAGACAGTTACTGTGATATACTGAGTGATTAAATGTCTGCTAACTACCAAGCTTCAGAGGCCAGCTAGTACCTACACTGCCTGAAAACAGCAAAACTAAAAAAAAAACCTCTACAACCAACAAAGACTCAGATCAGCTTGTGCGTTTACTCAGTATTTTGCCAACACCCATTGGGGGTTGGAGAAATAAATTGGACTGCTTGGAGCTTCAGTGTTACGCTGAAACCAACTGAAAGTACTGGTGAACTGCTTAGAAGGTCTATGCCTTCAAAAGTGGTGTAAGTCAGACCATCCCTGCATATAGACCCAGGTGGTTCCTTTGGGCAATAGGGTGTGAGATGTCATTTCATTTTCATGTTGGCTAAAAGTCCCACAAAATTGAAAGCAACATCTCCAAAATGATGACAGAAGCATCCGTGGCATAGTGGTTACGCTACTCGCCTTGTAAACCAGGGATTGCAGGATCGATCCCGGGCTTCTCCAGACTTTCGGATGAGTCTTTAAACCAAGGTCCCATCTCCGTATGACCTTAGCTGTTGGTAGGACATAAAACTCAAACACTTGCTCACTCCAAAATGATTTAAATAGTGTTGTCTGGAATGTAACACCTCAACATACACAAACAAAACCACTTAGCTTCAGAGGCCAGCTTGTATCAACATGTATTTACATTACGATAACACACCCGTACGTCATAGTGAAGATTTTTTACATCTCCAAAACGGTCAATTTTCTGATGAAAATTTGTGATATTATCCTTAATAATACTCAAAACATATGTTGAGGCGGTTCTAACGAGTACCCACAACCTATGTCTAGGAGCAGAAATAAAGAAAATAATGTATACCCCCGTAAACCTCTGTTTTCTCTATATAAAGTGGTGTGTAAGGGGGTGTTCATTTCACGGACTTGTTCACGTGATGTTTATAGATTACTGACTATAATAGTTAGCTTAAACAGCGAAATCACACAAAAGTCCTGATTCTTTTGAACACGTGCGTTCACTCAATATTTTGCCCATGCCCATCATGGCTTGGAGAAATATGTTTTGCTGTATGGTGTCTCTGCGCAGAGCTGAAATTGACCGAACTTTTGAGTGCCGGTAAACCGCTTAGAAGGTCAAAGCCTGCCCAGACAAAGTGGTGAGAGTTAGACCATTCCTTAAACCCTAACGGTTTCTATGGGCAGTAGGACTTGAGATGTCCTTTTGTCTCTGTTTCGCGTTAAAGTCTGACAAATTGGAAGCAAGTCTCCAAAATGACCCAAATAGCGTTTACGGGGACGTAAAATCTCAACTCAAACAAACAATATGGCGAGAGTCTACTCTAACTGATCTTTCGGCAGCCCAGAAGCTATAGAAGCCAGCTCCTTCTTATATATAGCAGGAGTCCATTTCAAAATTAGGGATGTTAGGTTGTGTTTTCTTCAAAATTTATTTGGATATTGGCTAAACTTTTTATGCCCCGCCATTCAAAAAATGGCAGGGTATAATGTTATACCTCCGAAGTTTTGAGTGTCCGTCCGTCTGTCCATCAGCGCCTCATAGTTTCTTGTCAGCTCCATAACTCTGATACCGTTTATAATATTTTCATGAAACTTCACAGATATGTAGAGCACTATCAGACGACGTGCAGAACATATGAACCGTAACTCTGATTTTCCTACTTTTGGAGTTGTTGCCCTTTGAACATTGAACATAGCCATTTCTGTGATAGTTTCGTGTCCGCTCCATAACATCGATACCGTTTGAGATATTTCCATGAAACTTAATAGATATGTAGAGCACCATGAGGCGACATGCAGAACATATAAACCGTAATTCTGGTTTACCTACTTTCGGGGTTATTGCCCTTTGAATTTTGCATATAGCTGCTGCTATCTGTTTCGTGTCCACTCCATAACTCTGATACCATTTGAGATATTTTCATGAAACTTCACAGATATGTAAAGCATCATGAGACGACGTGCAGAACATATGAACCATAACTCTGATTTTCCTACTTTTGGAGTTATCGCCCCTTGAACATTGAACATAGCCATTTCTATCATGTAGTCTGTTTGAAGCACTATATCTCCTGAACCTTATGATTGATTCTGACCAAACATGCTTGGTTACATCACTAGGATGGGAGGGGGGGGGGAACAGCATTTAGGTTTTGATGACCTTGACCTTATTTTCAAGGGCACAGGCCCCCAAAAATTGTCAATTTTAGGCCAAAGATGGCTTGTCTGCAACCAATCTCATGAACACATCAATGAAATGTAGTCCAACTTGGTACAAAATATCATTGCACTTGACCAAAGATTTGACTAAATTTTGAAGACATTGAGTTTAGTTTAAAGGGCACCGGCCCCCAAAAACTGAAAATGAGAATTTTAATTCTGGTTTATTTTCTTTTGGAACCATGGCTCTTTGAACATTGAAAATAGTCATCTTAGTCATGTATTCCTGTCAACTTTATTAAGGGAAATAGTAATGCATCCTTACTTTTAATTCCCTTTTCACTGTGATATGGCACTTGTTTGATGTAATTGTAGTGGCGGGGCATCATGCAGTGCTTGTAGTTTTATTGCCAACAGTGGAGGCCCTGATCAGACGCTGCATTCTGTGGCATCTGATCTGGGCCTGCACTGTTCGCCAGGGTACCCGTTTTGGGGTTTCTGGTACTAAATGGGTTAAGTACTGGTTAATTGCTATTAAAGAAGGTCTAAGCCTGTCAAAGAACAGTGAAGGTAACTGACTGGCCCAACATGACCTCAGCTATTGACTAGGCTGTAGAAACACTACCATAACACATTTGACTGTGTTGTTGGCCCCTGCCGATCGGAGCTTAGAGAATTTGATTGGGCTTCATGATGCTTCCACACAGAGCTGAACCTGACCGCATATGAGTATTGGTAAACCGCTTAGAACTGCCCAGGCAAAGTGATGCAAGTCAGACCGTCCATGCATAATTTTATAAACCCTATTGGTTTCATTGGGCGGCAGGGATTGAGATGTCATTTCATCTCAGTGTTGGGTTTTTGTTTTGTTTGATTTTGTTTTGTTGATTTGAGGTTTAACGTCCATTTCAACACTGTCGAGGTCATTTTTGAGACGTTGCTTCCAATTTTGTGAGACTTTTACCTGACACGACACTGAGATGAAATGACATCTCAAGCCCTGTCGCCCAATGAAACCAGTAGGCTGTATATATGGACGGTCAGACACTCACACCGCTTTGCTTGGGCAGGTTTAGATCCTCTAAGCGGTTTACCAGTACTCATGTGTGGGTCAGATTCAGCTCTAAGTGGACGTATCATGCAGCCCATACATTTCTTTAAGCCCCGATGGATGGGGCCCTCTCAGTGTCGGGTAAAAGTCATACAAAAATGGAAGCAACGTCTCCAAAATGTCCTAGTGTTGACAGGGACGTTAAGCTTCAAATCAAACAAACAAACAAACCGAACCACCATGTTGTATTCAAAATGTGATTAACAAACTAACTTGCAATGAGGTTGTGGCATACTTGTTATTCAGATTGCGAATTCATTTTTAGCTCACCAGAGCCGAAGGCTCCGGGAGAGCTTATAGGTTAGGCAGTTGTCCGTCGTCGTCGTCGTCGTCGTCTGCGTCGTCAACACTTTCAAACGACATCTCCTCTGAAGCCACTGGGCCGATTGGGCCCAAATTTTTTCTGTAGCATCCTTGGGCTGGGGGATTGAAAGTTTGTGTTTTTTTATGAAAATCGGCTCATTAGTTTGGTTGCTATGGCAACTTGTAGTTTACATTGACTTATAATGGGGAAAATAGAAAAATGGCATTTACTGCCAAGCCTCTGCAGATATTTTGACAAAACTTGCATAGAAATGTTCCATAGGCAATCTACTATCTGCCTTAAGATTTTAGGCCTTCTGCTCATTTTTATTGGTTGCCATGGAAACCAAAATGCAAAAAATAGAAAAAAAATACTTAAAAAATCATCTCCTCAGAAACCATATGCTCTAGGAGGCTGAGACTTTATGAAAATATACACCATATTTGCCTTTACAGGTTTTGTGTTTTTCATGAAATTTGGCCTTTTAGTTTTGTTGCTATGGCAACTTAGAGTTTCCATTGACTTATAATGGGGAAAACTGAAAATGGCATTTACTGCCAAGTCATTGCAGATATTTTGACAAAACTTACATAGACATCTTCCTTGAGTAAACTTCTCTCAGCAATATGCTTTTATGTCAACCTGGGGGTCACCTAGGTTGTGCCGGGGCCATGCCCCGCCCCTCCACTTGATAAAATGCCTTATATCTCAGAAACCTTACAGATCCCAACCCCTAAACCATATATATTCTTGTTCCTTATGTTAAGATGCATTAAGTGACACCAACCTGGGGGTCCCCCGGGATGTGCCGGGGATATGCCCGGCCCCCTCTATTTCATAAAATGCCATTTATCTCAGAAACCATTCAGATCCCCACCCCTAAACTATATATATTCTTGTTCCTTATGCTAAGATGCATTAAGTGACACCAACCTTGGGGTCCCCCGGGATGTGCCAGGGACATGCCCCACCCCCTCCATTTCATAAAATGCCATTTATCTCAGAAACCATTGAGATCCCCACCCCTAGACCATATATACTTTTGTTCCTTATGATAAGATGGACACAGTGACACCAACCTGGGGGTCCCCCAGATGTGCCGGGGCCATGCCCCACCCCCTCCATAAAAGGCCCAATATCCCAGTAACCTTACAGATCCCCACCCCTATACCATATATATTCTCGTTCCTTATGATTAGCCACATTCAATGACTCCAACTTGGGGGTCCCCCGGGATGTGCGGGGGCCATGCCCAACCCCCTCCACTTCATAAAAGGCTAAATATTCCAGAAACCTTACAGATCCCCACCCCCAAACCATATATATTCTTGTTCCTTATGATAAGACACATTCAGTGACACCAACCTAGGGGCCACCCAGGGTGTGCCCGGGCCACACTCCACCCATCGACTTCACAAAAACTATATATCTGAGAAACTGTTCAGAGCCCACCCCTAAACCATATATATTCTTGTTCCTTATGATAAGACGCAAACAGTGACACCAGCACAGGGGGTCCCCCGGGGGTGCCACGGGCCATGCCCAACCCCTTTACTTCATTAAAATCCATATACATTGTATCTCAGAAACCGTTCAGATCCCACACATAAACCATATATATTCTTGTTCCTGATGATAAAGACTCCACTTAATGATAGGCCATATATCTCAGAAACCATTCAAATCCCCATCCTATAATCACATATATTCTTGTTCATTGTTATTTGACACAGTCAACCCTGTCTTGGGGGGTCAGCATGGGCCATTTCTCTCCCTTCCACTTCATAAAAGGGCCTCATATCTCAGAAACCGTTCAGATCCCCACCATTTAACCATATATATTCTTGATCTTTATGATAAGATATATTCAGTGACAACAAACAATCTTTGGCTTTTCTGGGATCTGCCATGCCCGAATCCCTCCATTGCTTAAAAGGCCTAACGTCTCAGGAACCATACATATCCCCACCGCTAAACCATATATGTCTCTGTTCCATTTTATAAGACCCATTTAGTAACACCAATCAGGGCTCCATTGGGCAGTGCCCACCTGAGCTCTGGTTTATGAAATTTGGCTCTTTGGTTTGTTTGCTATGGCAAGTTAAGAGCTTCCATTGACTTATAATGGGGAAAATTGAAAAATGACATTAATGCCTCTCAAGATATTTTGTCAAACTTTCATAGAAATGTTCCTTTAGTAATGTTCTTTTTGGCCTATTGCCACAGATGGGAAATGGTCAATTGTCATCTGTTGTCTTCAAGGGACATCAGACGTCTGAAGCCACTAGTCTGATTGGGTCGAAATTTTATCTGTAGCAACCTTGGCAGCAGGGCTTCCATGGTTAATTAAAATACATTGCTGCCAGTGGGCAGTGGCTCCCTGAGCTCTGGTGAGCATTGTGGCCCATGGGCCTCTTGTTTTATTTATTTCTTGGACAGCTGATGGTTTTCTGCATGTGAGCGGCAATTATGGCACTGGTAATTTTGTCAGTTACAATATATATGACGCTGTTAAGAAAAGTCCAGAATGTATTGGCCTACGAGCCTCCATCTTAGCAATAGGATTTCATTCAGGTAGGTTCAAGAGTATATCTCAACCAATAAAATGTCAATTACAACTTCAGTGTATGACATTTTTGTGTACTTGTACTATTTTTTGGAGACATTTGGGCTTGGCATTTCATGTGAATCATGGAAGATGATTCCATGTGAATCATGGAAGATGATTCACACGAAATGTTAAGCCTGATTTTCCATGCAGATGATTCGTATGGAATGTCAAGCCCTATTTTCTTCAGCAGATAAAGCAAACCAAATGTCAAGTGCAAACTAATATGACATTTTCAGGTATTGTGTTGTTTCTGTGGAGAAATCAGGCTTGACGTTTCATGTCAATCATCTCCTTGTCGGATAATTCACTTGAAATGTTAAGCCAATTTTCTCCAGTAGAATAGTATTCTATTCTGAAATGCCGAGACGTACAACCTCAGTAGATAACATTTTCAAGTATTTATGTCATTTTTAGCTCGCCTTACGAAAGTAAGGGGGAGCTATTGCCATACCCCCGGGCGTCGGCGTCAGCGTTGGCGTCAGCGTCGGCATCCGCATTTGGTTAAAGTTTACCTGCAAGCTCTTATATGTGATGTTTTACAACTTTATTTTGAATATATAATTAATAATTGCAAAAAAAACAATGATTAACATTATCTTTGTATTTCATTTTACAGGTTTTTTGGCTTAAATTGGACTTTTTGAGAAGTTAATATTTTCCTCTGTATTACCTCCCTTACATTCTCTGTGTTAAAGTTTACCTGCAAGCTGCGGGAGTTCAAATCCGGGGGGAGGAACGTTTTTATGCCCCCGCATCATATGATGCCGGGGGCATATAGTTTTTCGGTTTTCCGTACATGCGTACATGTGTACGTCCGTCTGTACGTGTGTGTGTACATACGTACGTACGTACGTACGTGATCCTGTAACCTCAGGTTATAGTTTTTGTAACAGGAAGAGCCTGAACTTTTAGAACTCATATTTTCCTAACCATTTGATGGACCTGGTTCATCTTTGGTATGATGATAGATATAGGTCCAAAGTTTTATTAAGCAATACCCCCGCCCATGCCTGTGACCTCAAGGTCAAGGTCACAGACTTAGAAATTTTCAATGTAAAAGTGTAAAAGACTCAGGTTAAGGTTTTTGTAACAGGTAGACTTGAACATTTTAGAACTCATATTTTCCTAACGATTTGATGGAATTGGTTCATATTTGGTATGATTATAGATATAGGTCCAAAGTTTTATTCAGCGATACCCCCACCCATGCCCATGGCCTCAAGGTCAAGGTCATGGACTTAGAAATTTTCCATGTTAAAGACTCAAGTTAAGGTATTTGTACCTGGTAGAACCTGAACTTTTATGATGGCTTTGGTTCATATGATGATAGATATAGGTACAATGTTTTATTCAGCAATACCCCCACCCATGCCTATGACCTCAAGGTCAAGGTCACAGACTTAGACAATTTTAATGTGAAAGATTTTAAAGAGCTCAAATTTTCCAAACTATATTGTGGATTTGGCTTATGTATGCTATGTTGATAGATACAGGTCCAAATGTTTATTTGGCAATACCCCACTCATACCTATGGCTTCAAGGTCAAGGTCACAGACTTAGAAATTTTCAATTAGATATTTTAAGAGTTGATATTTTCCAAATTGTACGATGGATTGAGTTGATAGTTGGTATGATGTTAGATACCTGTCCATCTTATTCAGTGATACCCCAACCCATGCCCATGAGCTCAAGGTCAAGGTCACAGACTTAAAAATTTTTAATTATCCCCTCGCACAACATAGCTCTAGCGTCTATATTTCTCCACTGATTTCAATATAACTTCACACAATTGTTTCTTATAAAAATAGCTCGAGCAATTGTAACTTTCAAGGTCATTGCCTCAAGGTCAAGGTCACTGTGGCTATTTTTAGAAAAACTTTGTCATCGCTCTAGCGCTTACATTTCTTCACCGATTTCAATATTACTTCACACAAATGTGCCTTATGACAATATCTCTAGCGAGTTCCACTTTCAAGGTCAAGGTCACTGTGGCTATTTTTAGAAAAACTTTGTCATCGCTCTAGCACTTCCTTTTCTTCCCCGATTTCAATATAACTTCACACAAATGTTCCTTATGACAATATCTCGAGCGATTTTGACTTTCAAGGTCAAGGTCACTGTGGCTATTTTTAGAAAAACTTTGTCATCGCTCTAGCGATTACATTTCTTCACTGATTTCAATATAACTTCACACAAATGTTTCTTATGACAATACCTCGTGCGTTCGACTTTCAAGGTCAAGGTCACTGTGGCTATTTTTAGAAAAACTTTGTCATTGCTCTAGCGCTTACATTTTTTCACCAATTTCAATATAACTTCTCACAAATGTTCCTGATGACAAGGTCACACACTTAGAAAATTTTGTTGCAACATGAATTTTCGGGGTGAGGCGGGGCCCTTGGCGGGGGCATCTGTGTCGTCTGGACACATTTCTAGTTTATTTATTTTTTTTCTTTTCTTTTTTATTTCTTTTTTTTTTTTAAAAACATAGCGGGGTCTGGGGCTCAAGGTCAAGGTCACTGTGGCTATTTTTAGAAAAACATTGTCATTGCTCTAGCGCCTTCATTTATTGATGGATTTTAATATAACTTCACCCAAATGTTGGGTATAATGATATCTTGAGTGACTTTGACTTTCAGGGTCCGGGGCCTAAGGTCAAGGTCACTACTTTCAGGGTCACGGGGTCATGGTCACTGTGGCTATTTTTAGAAAAAACATTGTCATCGTTCTTGCACCTTAATTTATTGATGGATTTTAATATAACTTCACACAAATGTTGGGTATGATGATATCTCTAGCAAGTTCGCTTTTCAGGTTCCGGGGCTGAAGGTCAAGGTCACTGTGGCTATTTTTAGAAAAAACTTTGTGATCGCTCTAGTGCCTACATTTATGGATGGATTTTAATATGACTTTAAAAAATGTTGGCAATGATGATATCTTGAGCGAGTTCGACTTTCAGGCTCTGGGGCTGAAGGTCAAGGTCACTGTGGCTATTTTTAGAAAAACTTTGTCATCACTCTTGCGCCTTCATTTATTGATGGATTTTAATATACCTTGACACAAATGTTTGGTATGATGATATCTTGAGTGATTTTGACTTTCATGGTCAGGGGCTGAAGGTCAAGGTCACTATGGCTATTTTTTATAAAAACTTGATCGTTGCTCTAGTGTCCAGATTTATTGATGGATTTTAAGATAACTTCATACAAATGTTGGGTATGAAGTTCAACTTTCAGGGTCTGGGGTTCAAAGTCAAGGTCACTGTGGCTATTTTTAGAAAAGACTTTTGTCATCACTCTTAAGTACCTACATTTATTGATGGATATTATGTAATTTTACACAAATGCTAGGCTAGGCTTTTTTCTAATTTGTCTTGCTCGAGGGGATTTGTATCGTCTGTGATGCCTTGTTATTACTTGGTTGTTTGTAGAATTTTTTTTTATCAAAAATAGATTTCTTTTTCATTTTTTTTTTTTTTGCAGTGGAAAGGCTTGAAAACAGGATGATTAGGGGTACATTTTGGTTCTCTTTCATTTGCTGCAGTCTATTGGGCTGTTTTACGGAAGAAATTTTTTTTTGATAACTTGCCCTCATCCATCTTAGGCCCCCAAAGGCGAGCTATGTTGTCTTCTGACAACTCTTGTTCAGATATCTGGCTTGACATTTCATTTGACCATCTGCTTGCTTGGCAGATAATTCTCACTAAAAGTTAAGTCTGTTTTTCTCAAGCAGATGATTAACTTGCTTGAAATGTCAAATATGTTCTAGAAAGGGTTATCCTTTGGAAGCAAGGAATACACCACAGAACTGTAAAATAGAGTGAACATGCTTTCTGGGCCAGACTAGCTAGTTTCGGCCAATTAGGGCTCATCAGTGACCTCAAATATTTTCAAATTTCCACAATGGAATCAATGATCCCAAAGGACAAGAAAAAATAAACTACACTATGATGTAGGGCAGGGAGACTTTTTACGGCCACCACACATTCCCAGACACCAGCTGTAGTGATGTTAAATATGTTCTAGAAAGGGTTATCCTTTGGAAGCAAGGAATACACCACAGAACTAAAATAGAGTGTACATGCTTTCTGGGCCAGACGAGCTAGTTTCGGCCAATTAGGGCTCATCAGTGACCCTCAAATATTTTCAAAATTCCACAATGGAATCAATTATTTGATCGCAAGCCTGATTTGATCGCAAACAAATTATATTTTCTGCTAAAAATTTACTTTGTGTTTTAAGGGTTATTAATTGGCCTGATCAAATACAATAGGCCCATCTGGATTGCTTTTTTGGGGGGGTGGGGGGCTGTGTATCACATTAAAATTTTATTGTCAACAACTGTAGAACAATTCAGGTGAATCTAAACTACTCGCCCACACCCATCGGGGCTTGAAGAAATAGATGGGCTGCATGATGCTTCCACGCAGAGCTGAAACTGACCGCACACAAGTACTGGTAAACCCCTTAGAGGATCTGAGCCTGCCCAGGCAAAGTGGTGCGAGTCGGACCATCCATGTTTATTAACCCTTTTGGTTTCATTGGGCGACAGGGCTTGAGATGCCATTTCATCTCAATGTCAGGTAGAAGTCTCACAAAATTGGAAGGAACATCTCCAAAATGATCTATACTGTGTTGACGGGGACGTTAAACCTCAAATCATACAAACAAACAAACAAACAAAAGAATCTAAACTACACAGCCCCATGCATTAATGGCAGTCCGGGAATGGTCTGCAGCATTTTCAAATTTTATAGCAAACATGGTAAGCTATTGTATTAGTGCTTGTATTACAAAAATTACTTGAAGCTTGAAGAAATATATGGGCTGTATGATCTTTCACGCAGAGCTGAATCCGACCCGCACACTAGTACTGGTAAACCGCTTAGAGGATCTAAGCCTGTCCAGGAACCGCGGTGCGAGGCGGACCGTCCATGCTAATAAACCCTATTGGTTTCATTGGGGGACAGGGCTTGAGATGTCATTTAATCTCAATGTCGGGTAAAAGTCCCACAAAATTGGAAGCAACGTCTCCAAAATGACCTTTACAGTCTTGACAGGGACTTTAAACCTCAAATCAAACAAACAAACAAAACTGCTGTATGTATAGAATCAAAAATACAGAATCCTGTATCACCCTTAACCCTTTTTGTACATAATGGAATCTTCCTCCTTATGTATGAGTCCATTTCAAAATTCAGGGGTGTCAGGCTATGTTGTCTTCAAAATTTGTTTGGAAAATGGCTTTACTTTTTGCAAACAATGTAGGCGCTGATCAGACGCCACATTCTGCGGTGTCTTATCTGGGCCTGCACTATTTGCCAATTACCCATTTTGGGGTTTCTGGTAATGAATGGATTAAGAGCAGTTTCCGATTTCATATTATCGCCGTCTTTAAAAGTAGGCTGCGTTGAGTTTCAACTCTTACTGCAATATTTGAAAGCAGCCATATGTAATGTGGAACCAGGGCCCGGTTGTTCAAAGCATTGTTAACTTAACAAGCTCATTAGTAGACAAAATGTTAATTATTCTAGCAAGGACAGTGTCTAACACTCCGGTATTTTTGCTGGAAAAAAATTTGAGTAGCTTAAGGGCAATGACAACATCTGGCAGATTTTTTCTGCCATTTTTCAAAGTGAGATAGCTTTTGGGACTTCCTGTTCGCTTTTCTATAAGCCCTGTCGAACAGAAAAAGGGATCTACTCTTAAAGGAAAGAATTTGTTCCTCAGGAGCAAATTCTTTCCTTTAAGGGTAGACCCCTATTGACATGGTAGACAAAAATACTTTTGCAAGAGTTGCCTCCCCTGAAGGTGTTCCCATTCCCCTTAATCAAAATTATTGGCACACTTGCCATAGTAAATGATCAAAGTTTTTACGATATGTTAACTTACGACATCGTTACGTTTGAACAATGGGCCGCAGACTTTTAAGCGATGAGAATACTGACAGGCAGAACATGAAGTAAAATTTGCATTTGAAAAACAGTGTTGTTGGAAGAAAATAAAAGAGGTATACATGTATTATAATCATATAATTTTTGTAACTTGATCTGCCTTACACAAGTCCACAAGCTCGTCTTGTGGATGTTGCCATATCTTAAAGGGGGTGGATGGTCTTGGCTAAGGTGTTGTGTATCTTACACCACCGTGGCATCCATCTGATACAGGCTTACAGTTGGGCAAGGCCTGCTGTCCTTGTAGCAGGTAAGGGTAGAGGGGGAATGTTTTCATTTCTTCCATTTCTACCCTTTCATTCCTTTTCCTCTATTTTCCCTGTCCATAGCAAAAGATATGGTTGGTATTTTATGTTTACCGAAAGATAATTTTTGTCAGTTCGCCATAAAAACCCCTATGTTGTGGGTATTCATTAGAACCACCTCAACGAGGTGGTTCGTTGTGGGTATTCATTAGAACCACCTCAAAGAGGCAGTTCTAATGAATACCCACAACATATGTTTATATGAGGAAATAAGGAAAACTATCCTTCAATGATCGCAAAATATGCACCTTACCAGTTGCTATTCGTGTCCCTCTCTTTAAATCTCCTACTATCTCTTTTTCTCCCTTTCTTTGGGAAAGTCTGTCCGTAAAAATCTTGGGTACAGCAGGTAAAATGACCTGCTCAAAATGACATAAGCAATGTGGAGACATATACATACATTGTCTACTTGGCTGTAATCTCGAAAAACAAAACAAGAGGGCCCAATGGCCCTATATCGCTCACCTGTGTACCAGAAAATCATTAGTGTAGGAGACCACTTGACATTGCTACATACTAAATATCTAAGCTCAGGCAAAGCGGTGTCCATGTGTATAAACCCTATTGGTTTCATTGGGCGACAGGGCTTGAGATGTAATTTCATCTCAATGTCGGGTAAAAAGTCCCACAAAATTGGAAGAGACATCTCCAAAATGACCTATACAGTGTTGACAGGGATGTAAAACCTCAAATCAAACAAAATCTGTGCCTTATGGTTTTGGAAAAGAAGATTTTTTTTTTTAAGTTTTTTTTCCAGTATAAGTCTATAGAAGCTAATGAGCCCTGGGGCTTGGCCAATTTTGACCCAAAGGGCATGGTTGGCAGGATTTATGTAGGTGACCATTTTGTGTTGCTATATACTAAATATCTAAGGTCTGTATTTCATGGTTTCAAAGAAGATGTTTGAAGCTTTTTTCCATTATAAGTTTGTTGGAGTTAAGGGGCCACAGGATTTGGCCAATTTGGACTAAATATCTAAGTTCTGTGCTTCACAGTTTCTGAGAAGAAGATTTTTTAAGCTTTCTTCCATTTAGAGTCTATGGGAGCTAAGGGGCACCGGGGCGTGGCCCATTTGGACCCCAGGGGCATGATTAGCAGGAAATATGTAGGTGATCACTTGCCGTTGCTACATGCTAAATATCTAAGCTCTGGGCCCTATGGTTTCAGAGAAGAAGATTTTTGAGGCTTTTCTGCATTTTGAGTCTATGGGAGCTTAGGGGGTCCCAGGGTGTGGCCCATTTGGACCAGAGGGGCATGATTGGCAGGATTTATGCAGGTGACCACTTGTCATTGCCACATGCTAAATATCTAAGCTCTGGGCCCTGTGGTTTCAGAGAAGAAGATTTTTGAAGCTTTATCCCATTATGAGTCTAGGGGAGCTAAGGGGCCCGGGGCGTGGCCCATTTGGACCCCAGGGGCATGATTGGCAGGATTTATGTAGGTGACCACTTGCCATTGCCACATGCTAATTATCTAAGCTCTGGGCCCTGTGGTTTCAGAGAAAAAGATTTTTGAAGCATTTTTTCCATTATGAGTCTATAGGAGCTAAGGGGCCCCGGGGCGTGGCTAGTTTTGACCACAGGGGCATGATTGGCAGGAATTATGTAGGTGACCACTTGCTGTTGCTACATGCTAAATATCTAAGCTCTGGGCCCTGATGTTTCAGAGAAGAAAATTTTTGAAGCTTTTTCCTATTATGAGTCAATGGGGCTAAGGGGCCCGCGGGCGTGGCCAATTTGGACCCCAGGAGCATGATTGGCAGGAATTATGTAGGTGACCACTTGCCGTTGCTACATGCTAATTACCTAAGCTCTGGGCCCTGCCGTTTCAGAGGAGAAGATTTTTGAAGCTTTTTTCCATTTTGAGTCTATGGGAGCGAAGGGGCCCGGGGCGTGGCCCATTTGGAACTCAGGGGCATGATTGGCAGGAATTATGTAGGTGACCACTTGCCGTTGCTACCTGCTAAATATCTAAGCTCTGGGCCCTGTGATTTCAGAGAAGAAGATTTTTGAAGCTTTTTTCCATTTTGAGTCTATAGGAGCTAAGGGGCCCCAGGGCGTGGCCTGTTTGGACCCCAGGAGCATGATTGGCAGGAATTATGTAGGTGACCACTTGCCGTTGCTACATGCTAAATTTCTAAGCTCTGGGCTCTGTGGTTTCAGAGAAGAAGATTTTTGAAGCTTTTTTTTCATTATGAGTCTATAGGAGCTAAGGGGCCCCGGGCCGTGGCCAATTGGAACCCAGGGGCATGATTGGCAGGAATTATGTTGGCGACCACTTGCCATTGCTACATGCTAAATATCTAAGCTCTGGGCCCTGTGGTTTCAGAGAAGAAGATTTTTGAACCTTTTTTTCCATTATGAGTATATAGGAGCTAAGGGGCCCAGGGGTGTGGCCAATTTCGATCCCAGGGGCATGATTGGCAGGGATTATATAGGTTACCACTTGCCATTGCTACATGCTAAATATCTAAGCTCTGGGCCCTGTGGTTTCAGAGAAGAAGATTTTTGAAGCTTTTTTCCATTATGAGTCTACGGGAGCGAAGGGGCCCCGGGGCGTGGACCATTTGGAACCCAGGGGCATGATTGGCAGGAATTATGTAGTTGACCACTTGCCCTTCCTACATGCTAAATATCTAAGCTCTGGGCCCTATGGTTTCAGAGAAGAAGATTTTTGAAGCTTTTTTCCATTATGAGTCTATAGGAGCGAAGGGGCCCCGGGGCGTGGCTCATTTGGAACCCAGGGGCGTGATTGGCAGGAATTATGTTGGTGACCACTTGCCATTGCTACATGCTAAATATCTAAGCTCTGGGCCCTGTGGTTTCAGAGAAGAAGATTTTTGAACCTTTTTTTCCATTATGAGTATATAGGAGCTAAGGGGCCCAGGGGTGTGGCCAATATCGACCCAAGGGGCATGATTGGCAGGAATTATATAGGTTACCACTTGCCATTGCTACATGCTAAATATCTAAGCTCTGGGCCCTGTGGTTTCAGAGAAGATTTTTGAAGCTTTTTTCCATTATGAGTCTATAGGAGCTAATGGGCCCTGGGGCGTGGTCCGTTTGGACACCAGGGGCATGATTGGCAGGAATTATGTAGTTGACCACTTGCTGTTACTACATGCTAAATATATAAGCTCTGGGCCCTGTGGTTTCAGAGAAGAAGATTTTTGAAGCTTTTTTTCCATTATGAGTCTATGGGAGCGAAGGGGCCCCGGGGGGTGGCTCATTTGGAACCCAGGGGCATGATTGGCAGGAATTATGTAGGTGACCACCTGCCATTGCTACATGCTAAATATATAAGCTCTGGGCCCTGTGGTTTCAGAGAAGAAGATTTTTGAAGCTTTTTTTCCATTATTAGTCTATGGGAGCGAAGGGGCCATAGGGCGTGGCCCATTTGGCACCAAGGGGCATGATTGGCAGGAATTATGTAGGTGACCACTGGCTGTTGCTACATGCTAAATATATAAGCTCTGGGCCCTGTGGTTTCAGAGAAGAAGATTTTTGAAGCTTTTTAGCTCACCAGAGCCGAAGGCTCCGGGGGAGCTTATAGGATAGGCAGTTGTCCGGCGTCGTCGTTGTTGTCGTCGTCGTCGTCTGACGTCAACACTTTCAAACATCTTTTTCTCTGAAGCCACTGGACCGATTCAGCCCAAATTTTATTTGTAGCATCCTTGGGCTGGGGGATTGAAAGTTTGTGTTTTTTATGAAAATCGGCCCATTAGTTTGGTTGCTATGGCAACTTAGAGTTTCCATAGACTTATAATGGGGAAAATTGAAAAATGGCATTTACTGCCAAGTCATTGAAGATATTTGGACAAAACTTTTATAGAAATGTTTCTTGAGTAAAATTCTTTCAGCCATATGCTTTTATGCCAACCTGAGGGTCCCCCAGGTTGTGCCGGGGCCATGCCCCACCCCCTCCACTTCATAAAAGGCCATATATCTCAGAAACCATTCAGATCCCGACCCCTAAACCATATATATTCTTGTTCCTATTGATAAGACGCATTTAGTAACACCAACCTTGGGGTCCTCAGGGATGCGCCAAGGTCATGCCCCACCCCCTCCACTTAATAAAAGGCCCAATATCTCGGAAACCATTCAGATCCCCACCCCTAAACCATATATATTCTTGTTCCTTATGATAAGACCCATTCAGTGACATCAACCTGGGAGTCCCCTGGATGTGCCGGGGCCATGCCCCACCCCCTCCATTTCATAAAAGGCCCAATATCTCGTAAACCTTACAGATCCCCGCCCCTAAACCATATATATGCGTGCTTCTTATGATAAGACACATTCATTGACACCAACCTGGGGGTCCTCAGAGATGCACTGGGGCCTTGCCCCACCCCTCCACTTCACAAAAGGCCATATATCTCAGAAACTGTTCAGGTCCCCACCCCTAAACCATATATATTCTTGTTCCTATTGATAAGACGCATTCAGTAACACCAACCTGGGGGTCGTCAGGGTTGCGCACAGGTCAGGCCCCACCCCCTCAACTTTATAAAAGGCCCAATATCTCGGAAACCATTCAGATTCCCACCCCTAAACCATATATTCTTGTTCCTTTTGATAGGACCCATTCAGTGACATCAACCTGGGAGTCCCCTGGATGCACCGGGGCCATGCCCCACCCCCTCCATTTGATAAAAGGCCCAATATCTCGGAAACCTTACAGATCCCCGCCCATAAACCATATATATGCTTGCTTCTTATGATAAGACACATTCATTGACACCAACCTGGGGGTCCTCAGAGACGCGCTGCGGCCTTGCCCCACCCCTCCACTTCAAAAAAGGCCATATATTTCAGAAACTGTTCAGATCCCCACCCCTAAACCATATATATTCTTGTTCATTATGATAAGACGCATTCAGTAACACCAACCTGGGGGTTCCCAGGGATATGCTGGGGCCATGCCCCACTCCCTCCATTTCATAATATCACAATATCTCGGAAACCCTACAGATGGCCACCCCTTAACCATATATAGTCTTGTTCCTTATGATAAGACACATTCATTGACACCAACCTGGGAGTCTCCCTGGGCCTTGCCCCACCCCTCCACTTCACATAAGCCCTTATATCTCAGAGAATGTTCTTAGCCCCACCCTAAACCATATATATTCATCTTTCTTATGATAAGACGCATTCAGTGACACCAGCTTGGGAGTCCCCGGGGCACGCCCAGGCCATGCCACACCGCTTTACTTCATTAAAAGCCATATATATCAGAAATAGTTCAGATCCCCACCCCTAAACCATATACTTGTTCCTTATGATAAGACTCATTCAATCACACCAACCTGGAGGTCTCTTTGTGCTGAGGCAATGTGCCCCGCCCTTCCATTTCATAAAAGGCTTTATATTTCAGAAACCATTCAAATCCCCACCCCATAATCATATATGTTCTTGTTCCTTATTATTAGCACACCTACTGTAGCGGGGTCCGCAGGGGCCATTCCTATTACATAAAAGGGCCTCAAATCTCTGAAACCGGTCAGATTCCCAGCACTGAACCATATATATACTTGGTCCTTATGATAAGACACATTTAGGGACAACAGTTTGGGCTTTCCTGGGATCAACAGGGCATGCCCCAACCCCTCAACTGTTAAAGAGGCCTTACAGATCCCCACTGCTAAACCATATATATTTTTGTTTCTTATGATAAGACGCATTTAGTGATACCAACCAGGGCTCCATTGGGTCCATGCCCCACCCCCTCTACTTCATAAAAGGCCTAACTTTTCAGATGCTGAGTCCACATGGGTGCTCATTTGGACATGGGGGTTCATTTGGTGGATTAAAATGATATCATGTTAAAATACATGGCTGCCATTGGGCAGGATGGGCAGTGCCCACCTGAGCTCTGGTGAGCATAGTGGCCCATGGGCCTCTTGTTTTCAATTATGAGTCAAGGGAGCAAAGGGGCCCCGGGGCGTGGCCCATTTGGAACCCAGGGGCATGATTGGCAGGAATTATGTAGGTGACCACCTGCCATTGCTACATGCTAAATATATAAGCTCTGGGCCCTGTGGTTTCAGAGAAGAAGATTTTTGAAGCTTTTTTCCATTATGAGTCTATGGGAGTGAAGGGGCCCCAGGGCGTGGCCCTTTTTGAACCCAGGGGCATGATTGGCAGGAATTATGTAGGTGACCACTTGCCATTGCTACATGCTAAATATCTAAGCTCTGGGCCCTGTGGTTTCAGAGAAGAAGATTTTAGAAGTTTTTTTTCCAGTATTAGTCTATGGGAGCGAAGGGGCCCTAGGGCGTGGCCCATTTGGCACCGAAGGGCATGATTGGCAGGAATTAGATAGTTGACCACTTGCCCTTGCTACATGCTTAATATCTAAGCTCTGGGCCCTGTGGTTTCAGAGAAGAAGATTTTAAAATGTTTTCCCATTATAAGTCTATGGGAGCTATATGTTGCCATGGCAACCAGAATTCCAATCTGATCAGCCCAAAAACCTTATGCAGCCTTTCCCCCTACCTGATGATGATTCACATGAAATTTGATCAAGATTGGCCATGGGGTATTGGAGATATACTTATTTGAAATTGTTTACGGCCGCACGCACGGACGCACGACGGACGACGGACAAAAAGTGATCCCAAAAGCTCACCTCGTCACTACGTGACAGGTGAGCTAAAAAAACAAGAACTGAGAATGTAAATATTAGAAAATGTGCCGGAACTGGATGTATTAATTATAGCCCCGCTTTGAAAAAGTGGGGGCTATATTGGATTTGGCTTGTCCGGAATTCCGTCTGTCTGCAATATTTGATAGTGGGTACCTTGTTACCGCAACTCCTCTTACAGTTCTAGGTCAATCCTTTTGAAACTTTACAGGTGTTTTCATATAGGTCTGAAGATGTGCATATTCTTTTTTCATTATCCTTAAATAATTTTTTTCACTTATTTCACCTTTTTTAACTTAGACAATTTTTTGAGATCTACTAATGTTAAAATGTATAGGGAGTAGCTACCTTGTTACCGCAACTCTTCTTACAGTTCTAGGTCAATCCTTTTGAAACTTTACAGGTGTTTTCATATAGGTCTGAAGATGTGCATATTCTTTTTTCATTATCCTTAAATAATTTTTTTCACTTATTTCACCTTTTTTAACTTAGACAATTTTTGAGATCTACTAATGTTAAAATGTATAGGGAGTAGCTACCTTATTACCGCAACTCCTCTTACAGTTCTAGGTCAATCCTTTTGAAACTTTATAGGTGTTTTCATATAGGTCTGAAGATGTGCATATTCTTTTTTCATTATCCTTAAATAATTTTTTTCACTTATTTCACCTTTTTTAACTTAGACAATTTTTGAGATCTACTAATGTTAAAATGTATAGGGAGTAGCTACCTTGTTACCGCAACTCCTCTTACAGTTCTAGGTCAGTCCTTTTGAAACTTAACAGGTGTTTTCATATAGGTCTGAAGATGTGCATGTGCTTTTTTCATTATCCAAAACTTATTTTTTAACTTAGACAAGGCGTAGGTACCTTGTTAGGGATTTAACCCTCTCACAAGTCTTTACCTTTAATTCATGAGTCTTTCTCCTCTGACAGGGCTATAGTGGGGCTATAGTCAGATCCTCTGACAGTTCTAGTTCCTTTTGTTTGCTTGTTTGATTTGACGTTTAACATCCCCGTCAACACTGTATAAGTCATTTTGGAGACATTGCTTCCAATTTTGTGGAATTTTACCCAACATTGAGATGAAATGACATCTCAAGCCCTGTCACCCAATGAAACCAATAGGGTTTATAAGCATGGATGGTCCGACACACACCACTTTGCCAGGGCAGACTTAGATCCTCTAAGCAGTTTACCAGGACTCATGTGTGGTCGGTTTCAGCTCTTCATGGAAGCATCATGCAGCCCATCTATTTCTTCAAGCCCAATGGGCAGGCGTTGATAAATAACTTTACCTTTATCTTTATTTTTTAGGTTTTGTATATTTGTATCATGTGCCAAAGGAAAGTGGCTGGAGCAACCTGGCACTTTCCAAACCATCTTCCATAATCTCTACCCATCAAGAACATGTGAATGCTCTGGCTATCGGTGATGATGGTGGCGGGCCTTGCGTTGTCGTGGCTACTGAGGGGAGCTTTCTCACGCTGATACAGTGGCGGAGAAAAACGGAAAGAAACCACAAGAAAACAACAGAGAGTGATACTGCGGAGATAAATGATAATGTTGAAGTTACTGATATTAATTTGAATGAAGTCAACAGGTGACCAAAATAGTTCTGAACGCCAAAAACTATTTTGGGGAGACAATGAAGTTCCTGTTTTCTGGTTGCCTACCTGCCTGAAAAAAAAATGGAAATAGGCAAACATCTGTTACCGTATTTACCTTAAGTATGTGGACACAGCCCCTTACCAAACAACTTGCTCTAAAAGGTTAACAAGTACAATTTACTACAGGGTGTTTTGTCTGAAAGTAGCTGGATGAGATGCAAACAGTGTAGACCCAGATGAGATGCCACATTTTGTCCAAATAGATATGGTAAATAAGGTATATGTTTTCTGATAAGGAAGGTGAAAAAAACAACCAGCCTTTTGATGGAATTCGTGTTAAGGTCTGTCGAAGTTTGATATAGAGTTATTCCATAGTTCTGATGGGGTAGGTTCATGCAACAGGATTTTTGGCCAAAGGTGTTCAGATTAGGAGAAACGAGTTTCAAGTGACAAAAGTTCAGAATCCTGGAAGGGTCATTTAACTTTCTGATATTTACAACCACGAAACCTGGATGCGGGTCTGACTGATCAGGAGGATGCGGGTTCGATACCTGCCGGGTCGGCAACATTCTTTCATGGAGCTTGGTCATGAAATCTTTTCTACGGTCATTCTCTCCCCTCCGCTGATTCAAGAAGGGCATTTGTCAGTTTCTGGCAAAAGAATGTGCACTGTATTGGTTAACCGCTTACACATTAGCCTGCCTGGGAAAAGTGTGGATAAGTAAACTGACCGGCTCAAAAATGACCTAAATAGTGTTGATTGGGCCTTTAAACCCCAATACAAACAAACATGCAACCAGCAGTTTAGCAATAAAACTTCTTCGTCCCTGTAGCATGTTTGATACTGTTTGCAAGGAAAATCAAAGACGCGCTGAAAACTTTGTCGCACCATGTTGAACTTTCTATCACGTGCTTCTGAACAGGTTTTAGAGTTTACTGACAATTTGGACAGAACTATGTGTAGCTTCTCGGTTGATTGTCCAAAATTTTCAGACAAATGATGAATGTTAATAACATTTTTGAGTATGCATCATGAATCTGAAGTAGGCGGAATTGCAGTGGTAGAGACTTTTTGACAAGTTAAGAGTTGACTGACAATGTGGGTGGGACGATGCACAGCTTGTCCTTTTCAGTTGATTGGCCGAAACATTCGGACAACTGATGAATGTTAATACTATTTTTGACTATGCAACACAAATCTGAAGAAAGCGGAATTTCAGTGATAGAGACCTTTTTACAATTGCTAAACTCAGTCCCAACATTATGTGTGATGGGGGAAATTTGTGATATTCAATATGCTAAATATGGATTAAGGTTTCTTTGAACTTGGACAAACGTCGCTTGGGCCGAAAACTGTTGTTCAGCGCATCATTGTATTTTGATATATTTGCACTTTACCCTTGTACCGGAAACCCCTAAATGGGTAGTTGGCAAACAGTGCAGGCCCAGATCAGACGCCACAGAATGCGGCGTCTGATCAGGACCTACACTGTTTGCAAAACGTTCAGCCAATATCCAAGTAGATTTTGAAGAAAACACAACTTGACACCCCTAAATTTTGAAATTGACTCCTTGTTTATATATAAAAGAAGATTCCATTTGGTACAAAAAGGGTTAATGAACCTACGACAGATGTTGTATTGCTAAACTGCTAGTTTTGTGATTGTATCTGAAAAGAAATCGCCCCCGCCCATCGGGGCTTGAAGAAATAGATGGGCTGCATGATGCTTCCACGCAGAACTGAAACCGACCGCGCATACGTACTGGTATACCTGGTATACCGCTTAGAAGATCTAAGCCTGCCCAGGCAAAGCGGTGCGAGTCGGCCCATCTATGCTTATAAAATCTACTTGTTTCACTGGGTGACAGGGCTTGAGATGTCATTTCATCTCAGTGTCAGGTAAAACTCCCACAAAATTGGAAGCAATGTCTCAAAAATGACCTATACAGTGTTGAAGGGGACGTTAAACCTCAAATCAAACAAACAAACAAAATCTGAAAAGAAATTGTTACTAAAAAAATGGAAATTAAAATCAGAAAGGTAGAAAGGAAATTTGAACAAGAAAACCAGTATGAAAATTGGAACTAAGACAAACAGAAAGTAATTTAAAAATATACACCAAAACCTCTTTATAACACTATTAATTGGGTCCAAAGCAGAAACCATGTTAGTTAAACAACTGTGTTATATCCAAACAAAAATGTATAGATTATATAGAAAAATGACCGTTTATGGTCATTTTTCTATATAATCTATACATTTTTGGGATCCATCTTGAAACTGTGTTATATCCAAAAGTGTGTTATAATGAACCATCTTATAATGAGGTTGTGGTGTAGTATCATATTATAAAGACTATATTATGTCATTTGTTCAACCTTGTCTTCGACTAAACAATATAATGCCTGTACATTGTTAAACTGACTTACATGTACTTGTTTTAATTTTCATTTTTAATTTTTGATTTAATTTCCATTTATAGCTTGCTGGATGAATGGACAAAGTCCAAGAAGAGCTATTGCACTACCCCCGGCTTGCATTGGAGTCGGCATCGGTGTCCAGATTTACATTAAAGTTTTTCCGTTGCTCATATTTGTCAAACCATACGACGGATTTGGTGTATATTTGGTATGATGATAGATATAGGTCCAAAGTTTTATTCAGCAATACGTCAGCCCATGGCCTCAATGTCAAGGTCATGTACTTAGAATATTTATGTTTAATTTTTTTTTAAATATTTATGTTAAAGTTTCTTAACTGCTCAAAATTTATTATTATTTTTTCATATTTGCCAAACCATAAGACAAATTTGTCTCGTACTGGTATGATGATAGATATAGGTCCGAAGCTTCATATAACAATGCCCCTGCCCCTGCCCATGGCCTGAAGGTCAAGGTCACAGACTTGAAAGATTTTAATGTTAAAGTTTTTAACAGCTCATATTTTCCAAACTATACGATGGATTTTGTTCGTATTTGATATGATGAAATATTATAGGTTTAAATTTTTATTCAGCTATACCCCACCCATGCCATGACCTCAAGGTCAAGGTCATGGGCATAGAATTTTTATTCTCAAGTTTTTTAACAGGTCATATTTTCCAAACCATACGATGGATTTGGTTCACATTTCATATGATGATAGATATAGGTCCAAACTTTTATTCCGCAATACCCTCACTGATGACTTGAAGGTCATATAAGTATAAACTTTTATTCAACAATACCCTCACTGATGACTTGAAGGTCAGAGACTTAGAAAAAAATTGTGTTTAAGTCTTTTTGAGCTCATATTTTCCAGACCATAAAATGGATTTGTTTCATATTTTTAGTATGATGACAACGTTTAGGTCCAAAGTTTTATTCAGCCATTCTCCCTCCATGCCCATGTCCCCAAGGTGAAGGTCACAGATATAGAAAGAAAGTGTTATGTTAGAGCTCATATTTTCCTAAATATGTGATGGATTTGATCCATATTTGGTATCATGATAGATTTAGGTTCAAAGGTTTATTAGGCAATGCCCCCACCTTTACCCATGGCCTCAAAGGCACTTTTCCAGGTGAGCTTTCCTGTCGGATGACAGCTCTTGTTTTTCATTGTTTTAATTTCTTTTTTGATAAATATTGGAAAGGAAATGTTCAACTTTAAGATCTCATTTTATTAACATAGTATCTCTTTTAAGGGCAATAGCTAGACCTGGCAGATTTTTCCACCATTTTTCAAAGGGAGACAACTTTTGGGATTTCCTGTTCGCTTTTCTATAAGCTCTGTCCCGCTGAAAAAGGGGTCTACTCTTAAAGGAAAGAATTTGCTCATCAGGAGCAAATTCTTTCCTTTAAGAGTTGACCACTATTGACATGGGGGACAAAAATACTTTTGCAGGAGTTGCCTCCCCTGGTCTTCCCATTCCCTTTAAATGACTTATTTGCTTTTATTTAATTTCTGTTTGTCTTTAGCCCACCTGAGCACAAAGTGCTCAAGGTGAGCTATTGCGATTATCCTGTGTCTGTGGTATGTGCATCGTCAGACGTCAACATTTACCTTGTTCACCCTCTAGAAATCTTCATGAAACTTTACCAGAATGTTTGTCCGTCCCCGGCCATCAGGACTTGAAGAAATAGATAGGCTGCATGATGCTTCCACGCAGAGCTGAATCCGACCGCACACGAGTCGGGGTAAACCGCTTAGAGGATCTAAGCCTGCCCAGGCAAAGCGGTACAAGTCGGACCGTCCATGCTTATAAACCCTATTGGTTTCATTGGGCTACAGGGCTTGAGATGTCATTTCATCTCAATGTCGGGTAAAAGTCCCACAAAATTTGAAGCAATATCGCCAAAATGACCTATACAGTTGATGGGGAAGTTAAACTCACATCACACAAACAAAACCAGAATGTTTGCCTTGGTGATGTATTGGTCATGTTTGAATATGGGTCATATCAGGTTATAAACTAGATCACTAGGTCAAATTTCTTTAAAACTTTGTTCACCCTCTACAGGTCACAGTTTTGCTTCAATCTTTATGAAATTTAAACTTCACCAGGACATTTGTCTTAATGTCAGATCAAATATGGGTCATGTCGGATAAAGATAAAAAAAAAAGTTCACATCTCAAGAAATATAAGAGGCTCATGGATGAGACTTGGTACAAACTTGAATCAAGGGATTGCAACTATAATGCAAGCATCCATATTTTACCTTGACCTACATTTTATGGTTCACTGACTTTGTGAACTATTGCATCAGCCCTAGCATTCATCATAATATTCAAGTCCATTTGTCAAGAACTATAAGAGCTTCATTAATTATACTTGATAGAAACTTGCATCTAGAGATGGCAGTTTTAATGCGAGCATCCATATGTGACCTTCACCTACAGTTTATGGTTCACTGACTTTATTAACTATTGGGTCAACCCTAGCTTTCACCATAATGTTTAAGTCCATTTCTCAAGAACTATAAGAGCTTCATTAATGATACTTAGTACAAACTTGCATCTAGGGATGGCAACTTAAATTTAAGCATCCATATTTGACCTTGACCTGAAATTTCATGGTTCACTGATTTGGAGAACTATTTTGTCAATGCTAGCTTTTACCCTCATGTTCAAATCCCTTTCTCAAGAACTATAAGAGCACCTTTAGTAATACTTAATACAAACTTGGATCTAGGGTTAGCAACTACAATGCAAGCATCCATATTTGATCTTGACCTACATTTCATGGTTCACTGACTTTATGACATCGGGCCCGCAGAGTGGACATAGCCTTTGGCAGAATTCTTGTTCTCATTACTCTGCCTTATCTAAAGCTATGTAAATTGTTAGTCATTGTAAACCCATTGTATTTTAGTGGACTTTTCCATTGCTATATGTTGTCCATTTGTCATATAAAGGGTGTCAAGCCTGTTTTATTTTTTTTTAATTCTATTTATAGCCCCGCTTTGAAAAAGTGGGGCTATATTGGATTTGCCATGTCCTTCTGTCATTCCGTGATTCCGTTAATTTGTGTTGGCTCCATAACTTTGTATCTGATTAACATATTTTCATGAAACTTCACACAAATGTTAAACACCATAAGACAATGTGCAGAGCGAAGGAATTATAACTGTGGATTGCCTACTTTTGGAGTTATTGCCCTTTGAACATTGAAAAATGGCAATTTTAATTGTGTCCGCTTCATAACTCGAAAACCGTTTGAGATATTTTTAGGAAACTTCACACAAATGTTAAGCACTATGAGACGATGTGCAGAGCGCAGAAACCATAACTCTGCATTGCTTATTTTTGGAGTTATTGCCCTTTGAACATTGAAAAATGGCAATTTTAACAGTGTCCACTTCATAACTCGAAAACCGTTTGAGATAATTTCATGAAACTTCACACAAATGTTAAGCACTATGAGACAATGTGCAGAGCGCAAGAACCATAACTCTGGTTTTCGTATTTTCTGTGTGTCTGTCTGTGTGTCTGTCTGTGTCTGTTAACAATTTTCGTGTCCGCTCCATAACTTTAAAACCCATTCACATATTTTCATGAAACTTCACACAAACATTAAACACCATGAGATGGTGTGCAGAGTGCAGGAACCATAACTCTGGATTGCCTAATTTTTGAGTTATTTCCCTTTGAATATTGAAAAATATCAATTTTAGCCGTCTTTGCTCGATAACTCAAAAACCGTTTGAGATAATTTTATGAAACTTCACACAAATGTAAAGCACCATATTACGTGTGCAGAGCGCAGGAACCCAAACTCTGGATTGTCTACTTTTTCAGTTATAGGCTTTTGAATATTAAAAAATGGCAATTTTAACTATGTCTGCTCCATAACCGTTTCTGATATTTTCATGAAACTTCAAATAAATGAAAAGCACCTTGAGATGATGTGCAGAGTGCAGGAACCATAACTCTGGTTTGCCTACTTTAGGAGTTATTGCCCTTTGAACATTTAAAAAGGCAATTTTGACTGTGTCGGCTCCATAACTCACAAACCATTTGAGATATTTTCATGATACTTCACACAAGTGTAAAGCACCATGAGACAATGTGCAGAGCGCAGGAACCCTGACTCTGATTTGCCTACTTTAGGAGTTATTACCCTTTGAACATTGAAAAATGGAAGATGAAATTTAGTATAAACATGGACATTCTGGTAATGTATCATGCTCATTGAAATGAGGGACAAGGGCTCACAACTCTTAGAGTTTTTCCAGATAATGTAAAATTTTCAACAGTTATTTCTTGTTCATAACTGTTTTCTCTGCAGCTTAAATAACTTTCTTCTCTGACAGCGCTGAAGCGGGGCTATAGTCAGATCCTCTGACAGCTCTAGTTTTGATGGCAAATTCTGTCAGCAAATAGTGCAGGCCCTGATCAGACGCCGCATTCTGCTCGCCAAGGTACCCCTTTAGGGGTTTCCCGCATACAACGGGTTAATAGTAGCATGATGATGCAAGTCAACTAGCCCGATAGCTCAGTTGGTAGAGTGTCCGCTCTGGGGAACGGGAGGTCACTTGTTCGATCCCTGGGCGCGACATACCAAAGTCGTTAAAAATGGTTCTAGCTGCTCCTCGCTTGGCACTCAGATTTAGGGGATAGTGCTAGGACTGGTCGACCCAGTGTCAGGATAATGTGACTGGGTGTGGTATCATGTAATGTGTCTGGGACATGATACTTCAGTGAGGCAGCACTATAAAAGTGAGCATTGAGCTCTCTGTCGCAACCAGACACCGTCGTGATATGACTGAAAGATTGTTGAAAGCAACGTTAAACCCGAATTCACACACACACACACATGATGCAAGTCAACCAAGTACCCACAACATACATTCCAATTTATCTTTGCCGGCCTCGGTAGCTCAGTCTGATGCGCGTCTGACTGGTGATCAGCAGGATGCGGGTTAGATACCTGCCAACATTTTTTCGTGGTGATTGCTCATGAAATCTTTTCTATGGTTATTCTCTACCTTCCGCTGATTCAAGAAGGGCAGTTGTCAGTTTCTGGAGAAAGAATGCACTGTACTGGTTAACTGCTTGTTAACTGCTTATGTATAAGCCTGCCCAGGAAAAGTGTGGATAGGTAAACTGAGTGGCTCAAAAACGACCTAAATAGTGTTGACTGGGCCATTCAACTCAAATCCAATTTATCTTTTGTTCTCCACCTTATCAGGTGCTATGCAGATGCCATTAAATTTATGGTGAAACATGGATGGCTCAAACACCTTCAGGACATGAAACTCTTAAACAAAGGTAGTTTGAGTCTTTGAGGGTTATTCATAGAGTCCTGTCAGGAGGCATAATGTTTATAAAAATAAAGGTATGCTGTGTGTACTCATTAGAATCGCCTCATCGAGGCAATTCTAATGAGTACACACAGCATACCTTTATTTTATCCAGGCTATTCTAATGAGAACTTACAGCTCACTTTTTGAATAAATATATATATATTTAACTAATAATAAAATAATAATAATAATAATCGACCTTATTTATAGAGGGTAACACATTTAGTACCAGATAGAACTAGTCTTCCATGTGGCCCTCTTTTCCTGGGTAGGAACCAGTACTAAGCAATGTGGATAAAGTTTCTTGCTCAAGGAAACAACACGTGGCGCTAGCGGGGATCAAACCGGCTATATCTCGCCCCGCCCATGGGGGCTTGAAGAAATATTTGGGTTGCATGATGCTTCCCTGCAGAGCTGAAACCGACCACGCATGAGTACTGGTAAACTGCTTAGAGGATCAAAGCATGCCCAGGCACAGCAGTGCGAGTCAGACTGTCCATGCTTATCAACCCTATTGGTTTCATTGTGCGACAGGGCTTGGAATATCATTTCATCGCATTGTCAGGGAAAAAGTCCCACAAAATTGGAAGCAACGTATATAAAATGATCAATAAAGTGTTGACCTGGACGTCAAATCAAACAAATCCTTAACTATACCTATATCCAAACAGGAGCTATGGAAAGAACTTCCTAAAGTCTTAAGAACCAGTTTGAATCAGCCATGGTAGACTAGTTTGTTTTTTGTTTGATTTGAGGTTTAATTCCCCGTCAACACTGTATAGGTCATTTTGACATTGACATTGAGATAAAATGACATCTCAAGCCCTGTCGCCCAATGAAACCAATAGGATTTATAAGCATGGACGATCCGACTCGCACCGCTTTGCCTGGGCAGGCTTAGATCCTCTAAGCAGTTTACAAGTACTTGTGTGCGGCTGGTTTCAGCTCTGCGTGGAAGCATCATGCAGCCCATCTATTTCCTCAAGCCCCGATGGGCGGGGGCTGACCCTGGTAAACTAGCCATCAGTGTTTGAGCGATCATTGTTTCGATGTAATTCTTTTTCATTTTTGTTTTGCCATTACGGCTGTACTAAAATTCCTCATTTTCTGTGCAAATGTAATACTTTACTGTCCCTTGGTGCTGTTGGGACTTCAAATTATGAATAAATGATACTATTTTCTCTAACTTCTGCTTGTTTGTTTGTTTTTGTTTCCACTCCAGTAAGGTTACAAATTGAAGTTTCAGTTTCCAATGTTTGTTGGTGTGATAAAGTGATAAAGACTATGTGAACATTAGGTCTCTCTCTGCTGTGTGTTTGAGCCTTGCTCAGATCACATGTCCCCCCCCCCCCACCCCAGTTCTGCAATGGCAAGTCATGTGGTTTTTTCTGCAGATAAATGTACTCCAGGTTTTCGGCTCACTTCTTGGTTACTGATCAGCTCATAACAAGTGAGAAGCCTCCATGGTGTAGTGGTTATGCTACTCGCCTTGTAAACCAGGGATCGCAGGATCGATCCCGGGCTTCTCCAGACTTTTGGATGAGTCTTTAAACCGAGGTCCCGTCTCCGTATGGCCATAGATGTTGGTGAGACGTAAAACTCAAACACTCACTCACTCATAACAAGTGAAAAAATCGTGAAATGGCCATAAATCCAAAATGAAAAATCGAAGCACTGAGAGCACTGATGGGTTTATTATCTCTGAGTTTTGGCTGGGAAACTAGCTCTAAACTTTAATTCCACTGTTTTAAGCAGACTGTGTATACCCTGATCAGACCCCACGTTATGCAGCATCTGACAATGTGGCATCTGATCTGGATCTACACTATTTGCCAATGACCAGGTACACGAGCCCTGTCTAGATTTTACTTATTACACAGTGATCTGATGTCACAGGGAGAAGACTGGTGCTGCTATTAATAACTGTTACCTTGATTTTGATCATGGTTAGCAATAGTCACACGGATAATAGCAGACAGGAAGTTTCTGTAGTTAGTAACTTTGGGTCAGTTGGTAAACAGTCAACCCAGAAAAGGCATTGTCAGAACTAAAATTCTGTTACCAATTCCTTTGCTTCATGTAGAATTTTTATTACAACAACCATCTTCATTGAAAAACGAAATTATAAAAATTCTTTATAACACTGTTCATAATAATACGGTCTCCCTATTTGGTGACAAGAAGTGACAATAGGTGACAAGAAATGACAAGAGCTATTTTATGGTGACAAGAAGTGTTAAAACGCATTTGCGACCCTTTTTAAAAGTAAAATATGATATATTAAACATTTTTGCAAGTGTTTGAATTCCTTTTAAGACTCCTATGATGCGCTGCAGCTAAGTAATCGAGCCAGAGAAACGCAAACGCTCGCATGCGTATTAAAGCCTGTAAATGACTACATCCTGTCATAAACCAAATTATTCATTGTAACATGACTAGCGTATGATTTGTTCATTCCTGAAAATGAATTTCATACAATATAAGACACTAGAACCCCAATTGACCCACTGGAATCGTATCAGGGCGGTCTTCAGATTTTCTTGTCGGGAATAAATTCAAGCTGGTGACACGAGAATGTACATGATGTGTCTCACTGTCACACAAAATTCCAATAAACTGTGTATAGACCTTAGCAGAGATTCATATATCACGCTGCACATATGCGCAGGCTGATCCAAGTCTTTTCTAGGCACACAGTGCTCTTCAGATTTTCTTGTCTGGAATAAAGTCAAGCTGGTGACAAGAAAATTTTACATGTATGAAATGATCTACTAAATTTCTCTGCCACATAAAATTATACCCTCAGCAGAAAAAACAAACCAAACTGCGCATATGCATAGGCTGATCCAAGTCTTTTCTTGGCGCACTTGCTCGACGACGCTTCAGTGCCTCTTCAGATTTTTTTTAGTCTGGAATAAATTCAAGTTAACTTGGTGACAAGAAAATTTTACACGTATTAGATGCTATACTATATTTCTCCATCACATAAAATTATACCCTAAGCAGAGAAAACATACCGGACTGCGCATATGCACAGGCTGATCCAAGTCTTTTCTAGGCACATTTGCTCGATGACGCTTCTGTGCCTCTTGTCGGGAATAAAGTCAAAATGCATATATGTGATAATCTACTCTATTTCTCAAATTTCTAGACAATGTATAAAGCTCCCCCACCACACACACACACAGCAGAGATAGTGATTCGGATATAGCAGACTGTGCAGGCTGATCTGAGTCTTCTCTGGGAACACATGCAGAGATAGAGAGAGAGAGCGTGCGTGTTAAATAGACAGAATATAATCATTAGAATAAGGTTTAATTTGAAACAAACTAAAAATTACTGTTTTATTTATTTATTTATTCTTATTCTCATGTCAAAGCTATGAATATTTTAAATAGACAGAATATAATCCTGGGAATAAGATTTAACTTAAAAAAAAATACTTTTTTATTTATTTATTTATGCTCTTGTCAAAGCTATGAATTTATGATTAGCAAGCGGAGTCAAAATAATTTGTCGACCAAATGCTAATAACACAAGCTTGTGATTAATCAACCGAGATAACTCAATACTGAGTAACAACAATTATCTTAATGAGTGGCGCACCTACAATTAAGGAAGGAAGGAAGACTTCTATCCCAACTGCTTGTTTGTTTGTATTGGGATTTAACGGCCCAGTCAACACTATTTAGGTCATTTTTAAGCCGGTCATTTCATTTATCCACTTTTCCTGGGCAGGCTCATGATTTAGGAGGCCTTCATGTGGACTGAACAAATTATTTGCCTAAATCGGGACGGAAGTAAGGGCGAGGATTGTGGCCACGTAAAATCGATTTAAGCCCCCCCCCAGTGGAATTTGTTTCCGCTGACCGTTCCAAGGTGGTTCTTCTGTCACGGTTTATTTTTGTTATGGTTTGTCTTTGGGTGTTGTTTTATTTTGGATAGCCTATTGGCCATTTTGTGGGAAAGTAACTGTCCTTTTGGCTTTCCGCTGTTGGTGTTTCCATTAGGGCCTATTGTTTCATGTTTGTGTGTCTTTCCCTTTGGTGTCTTTGATGGCAGCTGTGGGTTGATTGTATCGATTCCTGATTATTGCCTCCACTTCTATTTCTTATACATTAGCGGTTAACCAGTACAGTGCATATAAGCCTTCTGGTTTCATTGGGCGACAGGGCTTGAGATGTCATTTGATCTCAGTGTGGGGTAAAAGTCCCACAAAGCAACTTCTCCAAAATGACCTAAATAATGTAGACGGGAACGTTAAACACCAATTCAAAGTAACAAAAATCATAATAGGTAAGCCCATTTTTCTCTATTTAAATGGGCTTTCACATGCAGGAACATCTCATGAATCCTGGTTAAACCCGCTTTTATATTTATAAAATGAGACATTGTTTTTGAGCCTGAGTTTATTCGAAAAATCTCTTGTCGGTAAATGCAGTTAACCCCCTTCTTGGGTTATAACGAGTACTCACAGTCTATGTTTATGAGCAGAGAAAAAAAAACATGAAGGAAAGTCACAGATTCCCAAGTAAAATTCACTTTTTTGCTTATAAAATGAAGTGACTTTGTATATAAAGAGAATTTTATTGTCGGTATATGCGGTTAAACATCTGAATAAAGCATGTTGCTTTTTCCCCCAAACGTCTTTAAATTTAGCCAAAATTAATTTCTAACTCAAGAATAACATTTATTTTATCATTTTAAGCAATTATATAGTTTAATTTTGTGTTAGAAAGTTTCTTGTCACCATAAAATAGCTCTTGTCACTTCTTGTCACCTCTTGTCACTTCTTGTCACCAAATAGAGAGACCCTAATAATACATTTTTGGATATAACAGGATTCATGGATTCCAAAAGCATATAGATTATATTGAAAAATAACCTTCAATCATCAGTTTTATACCCTGCCACACGATAGTGAAGGGATATTATGAATGATTCACCTTTTGTTTTCCATCTGTCCGTCTGCACCATTTCTGATCAATAACTTTAGTACAGTGTATTTATTCATGGAATTTCTTCTAACTTTGCTTACATATTGATATCAGGGATGAGTTTGTTTGTTTGATCTGAGGTTTAATGTCCCCGTCAACACTGTAAAGGTCATTTTGGAGACGTTGCTTCCAATTTTGTGTGACTTTTACCCGACATTGAGATGAAATAACATCTCATTCCCTGTTGCCCAATGAAACCAATAGGGTTTATAAGCATGGGTGGGCCGACTAGCACCACGGTTTCTGGACAGGCTTAGATCCTCTAAGCGGTTTACCAGTTCTAGTGTGCGGACGGTTTCAGCTCTGCGTGGAAGCATCATGCAGCCCATCTATTTCTTCAAGCCCCGATGGGCGGGGGTGGGATATCAGGGATGAGTGGTTTGGACAAAATCTCAATTTTTTAACAGAGCATTTAGCTCTTGTTCATTTTGAAAAATGGTTTCTGGCCTGTAATTCCTTTACTGTTCATAATATCTGAATGAAAAGTCACAGCTATTCACCATATTTGCATTTTTTGCTGGCTCCCAGCTTGCACATTGTCAATATTGGAAAAACTGGTAACGAGACCCCTCTGACATTTGAAGGTCAGGGGGGTCTGGTTACCTGTTTTTCCAACACTTATAATCTTCAGACTAGGAACCAGCAGATAATGCAAAAAAGGTAAATGTTCACTATCAAAGGTTTCTTATTGTGACAAAGAGAACTGTAACACTAACCTTTCCAGATTATGAGTTATGTGCCTTTGATAGACCTGTAGTTTCTGTACTATAAGGAATTTCTAAATTAAACTTCACAGATATGTACATCGATCAGAGATGAGTGGTATGGGATTGTTATCCGGCAAAATCTTTCCATTTGTAACAGTTACTGCCCTTTGTCGTATTGGAAAAAGGGTTTCTGACTTTAAATTCCTTTATTTTTGGAATTCATAATATCAGACTGAAACTTCACAGACATCTTTGACATCAAAAGTTACATATTGTGACTAAGAACTGTAATTCTGACCTTGCAGTATTATGAATAACCTGCCTTGATAGATCTGAAAAATGTTTTTTGACCCATAGTTCCTTTACTATAAGGAATATATATTATGAAACCTCACAGATATAGGCCACTTAACATTTCATGTGTGAACAACAACAACTTTTCTGGCTCCTGTCTGTCTGTCCACACCTTTTTCGATAGCGTGAGTTTTATTCCTGAAATTTCTTCAAATTTTGTACACCGGCACAAAATAAGATATGATTCTGTGCAGTGGCAGGGTATCATGCATTGTCTGCGGTGCTTTTATCTACATGTATATAATTTTCGTTTGGATATGACAAGCTTGTTTAATCCATTTTGCGCCGGAAACCCCAAATCAGGTAGGTGGCAAACAGAGCAGGCCCAGACCAGATGCCACAGAACGCGGTGTCTAATCAGGGCCTTCACTGTTGCAAAATGTTCAGCCAGTTTCCAAATTGATTTTGAAAAAAACACAATTTGACACCCCGAAATTTTGAAATGGAACCCTGCTTAATATAAGAAAAAGGATCATTGGTTCCATTGCAGAATTTTGAAATTGTTAGAGGGTCACTGATGAGACCTAAATGGTCAAAACTAGCTAGTGTGGCCCAGAACAATCTTGAACAACCCACTGTTTAAACTTCTGTGTTTTAGTCCTTCCTTCCAAAAGATAACCCATCACGAAAACACGCCTATATAAGTTTGACCCCTTGAACCCTACTTTTATATAGTAAAAGTGGGGTTTCCGGGGGTATACCTTATTTTTCTTATTTCTGCTCTAAAATATAGATTGTGGGTACTCGTTAGAACCGCCTCGATGAGGCGGTTCTAACGAGTGCCCACAATCTATATTTTGAGCAGAAATAAGAAAACATCGAGGCGGTTCTAACGAGTACCCATAATCTTTATTTTAGAGCAGAAATAAGAAAAATATCACAATTTTGCATCATAAAATTTTCATTTTTTCGGCGATAAAGGTGGCAATGTATTTGTATAGGCATGTTTGCATAATGCTTTCTATGGAACATATTGAATAGCCAGGGTTAGTTTAGAGTTATAGGTATGAGAACCTTTAGAAGTTCATGTTGTCTTTGGAATTTTTATTTGCAGGGTTTGAGGACTTGACCATTGCCATTGAACCAGTTTTTATTTTACTGCTTTGTCTAACACTTTTTTTCTTTATTTCTTGATCTTCATTTCTCTGAATATGTCCAATTTCTTCTTGTTCATCAATGACAGCTCTTGGGGCATCTCTTCCCATCTGTTTCAGATTTTGGTTCCTTTTGCCATTATCAGATGGTACAGGATTAGCTCCTGTCATCAATCCAGTATTATCAACTTTATATTTTTGCCTATCTCTTTCTTCATTGGTTCCTTTCTTTGACTGTTGAGTGTCTGCTTCCTCTTCCACAGTTTTATCAGCATTCTTGTCGATATTCTTAGCATGCAGTTTTGATTCACCTTGGTGTTTGTTATGTGTTTTGTCAGTAGGAGGTTTAATAGCATCCTTGTCAATCAGTTCAGCGTCACAGCCACTAACTACCCATCTGTTACAATCTACCAGTGCTGGCCAAGCAACAATTAATCTGTGTGGACTGTGTTTGTATTTTGGTGAAATTTTTGATAAATTCTTAAGATTGTCTTCAATTTTGACTTCTTTATTCTCCAGGATTTGAAACCAGGCAAATTCCAGGCATTTTGTTGTATATTCTTGGAGAGCCTTGTTATTTTCACTAGACACAGGCACAGTGATTGTTTTGTAGGCCTTTGATGAAGCCACATCTGCGAGTAGTTTCTGAAATGACAAATACACAAGCCTTTTTTTAACATTGTCCATGCTGGAAACTTATTCTTTTTTTTTTCAGAGCAATTCAATTTTTTGTTTGACTAATTTTTTTCAAGACTGGATCTGAAATAATGAGAAGCCAAATTTTGTGTAGGAGCGTCAGGGCTTCCTCTGTTTTCTACAGATTTTCCACCCCTGGTGAATTGGACATATCACTCATTTATGTCATTTTTACAAATTAAACATAGTTTTAGCTATAACAAAGTTTGAAGAAAATCCAAAAATGTATAGATTATATAGCCCCAGATAAGAGGGGGTATCCACCTATATTTTTTCTTATTTCTGCATGAAAACATATGTTGTGGGTCTTCATTAGGAGTGCCTCGATGAGGCGTTTCTAATGAATACACACAAGATGTTTTTGTGCAGAAATGAGAAAAATATCAGTACTTTTCTGATGAAAAACGGCTTATCTGGAGCTATGGATTATATAGAAAAAGTAACCTTTATATTTTAGTCTGGATAAAGCACCATAGTTTTTAGCTCACCTCATAGGTGAGCTTAACCCTTGACCTGCTGAATATTTAAATATGCCACACCCACTACTGATTATTAGCTTATCAGATTACTTGATGCAAACTATTGGAACAAATTCATAAACTGAATGACAAACAATGAAGATCCTGATCAGATGGCTTCATCAGAAGCCAACTGATCTGGATCTACATCGTTTGAAATATAAGACATATCCGGGCAGGACAAGGGTTAAAGTATGGCAAGACTACGTTGTCTGATGTCTATCAACATTTTCAAACATCTCTGAAACCACTGGGCCGATTGAAGTCGGACGTCATAAGCAGCATCCATGGGAGGGAGAACGGAAGTTTGTTCACGGGGTCCAGGTCACATGACTTAGATGGCTGCCATGACCATACATGTATAAGGTAAAAACCCTTCAAAAATCTTCTTCTCCGGAACCAGTCAGCCAATGGCCATGAAAGTTGGTATGTAGCATTTGGGACTAGGACCATCATAGTTTGTTCAAATAATGATCCTCCCATGACCTTGACCTATTTTACGCCAACGTCAAATTTGGTCACATAGACTTTTGTATGTGAAAAATTCAAAATTGTGCATTTTTTTACTATTGTAGGCGAGGATCTGAAAATCGGTAGATGCAGATAGCTAAATGAGTGGATGAAACTACATGAGTATTCAAGGTCAAGGTCATTCTTTGACCTAGGTCAAAGGTCATTCAGATAAGAAAACTAAAACATTTTCCTCAGAAACCACTGGGCCATTTGTAACCAAATTTCATATAAATGCCTTTAGGAACAAGGAAATGAAAATTAATAAACATGAGTTTGGTCACCGTACCCATATAAGGTAAAAATCCTTCAAAGATTGTCTTCTTTCGAACCAAGTGGCCAATTGTCATAACACTTGAAATGAAGCATTGGGGACTCGGGGCTCATTATAGTTTGTTCAAATGATGACCCTCGGAAGACCATGACCTTTTTCACGCCAACGTCAGATTTGGTCACATTGACTGTTGCATTGGAAAAAGTCAAAACCATGTATTTTTCGGAAACCATTGCAGCCTGTGATCATAAAATTGGTATTACAGTTAGCTAAATGAGTGGATGAAACTACATTGGTATTCAAGGTCAAGGTCATTTTTTTTTTTTTTTGTTTGATTTGAGGTTTAACGTCCCCGTCAACACTGTAAAGGTCATTTTGGAGACGTTGCTTCCAATTTTGTGGGACTTTTACCCGACATTGAGATGAAATGACATCTCAATCCCTGTCGCCCAATGAAACCAAAAGGGTTTATTAGCATGGACGGTCCGCCTCGCACCGCGGTTCCTTGACAGGCTTAGATCCTCTAAGCGGTTTACCAGTACTAGTGTGCGGGCCGGATTCAGCTCTGCGTGGAAGCATCATGCAGCCCATATATTTCTTCAAGCCCCTATGGGCGGGGGCGCCAAGGTCATTATTTGATCTTCGTCCAAGTTCATTCAGATATGAAAATTTAAACTTATTTTCCTCAGAAACCACTGAACCTTTTGTAACCAAATTTCATATGAAAAGCTTTTGGGAACAAGAAAATGAAAAATAATTACCGGTAATATGAGTTTGGTCACATGGCCAATATGGCCGCCATGCCCATACAAGGTAAAAGTCCTTCAAAAATCTTCTCCGGAACCAAATGGCCGATTATCATGAAACTTGGTATGTAGGATTGGGGACTCGAGCCCATCATAGATTGTTGAAATGATGACCCCCTGAATGGCTTTGACCTATTTTTTACCAATGTCAAATTTGGTCACATAGGTTTTTGTATATGGAAAAGTCAAACCCATGTATTTTTTTAGAAACTATTGCAGACTGTGATCTGGAAACTGACAGATGCAGTTAGCTTAAGGAGTAAATTAAACTACATGAGTATTCAAGGAATACATGAACAACTGGGCCATTTGTTACCAAATTTCATTTGAAAGCCTTTAGGAACAAGGAAATAAAAATAAATTAATATGAGTTTGGTCACATGACCAATATGGCTACAATGCCATATAAGGTAAAAAAAAAAACTTCAGAAATCTTTTTCTCCGGAACCAGTTGGTTGATTTTCCTGAAACTTGGTATATAGCATTTTGGACTCGAGCCAATCACAGTTTATTCAAATGATACTCCCTGGATGATCTTGACCTATTTTAGGCCAAGGCCAAATTTGGTTACAAAGGCATTTTGTACAGGAAAAAGTCAAAAGTGAGTATTTTTCGAAAAAGTTGAAGACGAAGGTAGCTAATTGAGAAAATGAAACTACATGAGTAATCAAGGTCAAGGTCATCTAGATATAAAAATAAAAAAAGCTTTTGTCAGAAGTGCTTTCTGACAAAATAATCAGATATCATATGAAAACTTTAAGGAACAAGGAACTGGAAGTCAATTTATATGTGTTTACACATGACAAATATGGCGGCAATGCCAAACATTTTTTATTTCGAAAATTAATTTGGCATATCTGGCCAAATTTACATATGAAGCCTTTATGGTATGGAGGAACAAAAGTTTGGTCAAATGGTTTAGATCACATGACGAAGATGGCTGTCATGGTAAAAACCCTTCAAAAGTCTTCTCAGAAGCCAAATGGGCCCGTCAAGCTATTTTTGTACTTATCGCCTATGCGAGCAGCGAAGGTTCAGGCGAGCCTGCGCATCCGCGCAGTCTTGCCAGAACCTTCGCTGCTCGCTCATACAAGCAGTGAATCAAGAGGAACCTTCAGACAGAAAGCCATATCCCTGGCCCCTCTGAATGGCTGGGCATGCGCAGTTAAAATTTGTCATGATGGAATGCTCGAAGACACAAATTGGCTTGGCGGGGCTCAAATGACTCAGTAATTGCTCAGCACTCAGGCGAGCAGTACAGGACCATTTTTTTTAAATCACTGCATGAGCAATGTCATAAAATATTTTCTTTTTATCATAATAATCATTCTTACAAGGTGAGTCATAGAGGATCTTACATGAGTGCTCATTTATTATTGAACTTATTAAACGAGTTGAGGAAAAGGGATAAAATGCGAGGCTTTGCCGAGCATTTTATCCCTTTTCCTCGACGAGTTTAATAAATTCAATAATACATGAGCACGAATGCAAGATTCTATTTATCATATGAAATTTTAAGCGCATTTTATTCACGATTGTTTACAAAAATGTCAATATTCCGCCGTTAGTAAACGCGACGTCGTTAAGGATGTCGTGCATGTAACGTAACGGGACGTATCTAGCTAATTTGCATATTTAATCCACTAGTGGATTATCGAAAATATTACATGGCGTTATTACACTCTCAGACGCGACGTCATATGATAAATAACATTATCACTTATTCAGTACTATATTTAACATGATAACCCATGTTTTGCATGTGTGATAATGCTTGTTTCCATTTCCGGTTATCAGCCCGCCCGGTCTGATAACCGGAAACAGTGTATTTTGAACGGACAGCGGTTATCAGCCCACTCATGACGTTATTGTGACGTTGCCAATTACATGACGTAACGCGAATAGTTAGGCGTGACGTTACGCGCTTTTTTGCTTGAATCACGCTTTTAATCACTTTTTTTTTTAATTTATGAACATCAAACACAGTAAGAATAGGATCTGAATATGTGATAAACAAATTATAACATGGGATTTTGGTTATCGCCCTCTGTATCAACCCTCGACCATTATCTGCCCTCAGGCTAAAGCCTTCGGGCAGATAATGGGGTCTCGGGTTGATACATCGGGCGATAACCAAAATCCCATGTGATAATCTCTAAGTATTAATATCCTCGACAGTCTCTTGGACTGGCCTTGGTACCTCAGTCTGATGTGTGTTTGCCTGCTGATTGGGAAATGATGGGGACTGCGGGTTCAGTCCCTGCTAGGTCCCATAACATCTTCATGGAGATTGTTCATGAAATGCTGTCCCTTCAGCTGATTCAAAAAGGGCAGGTGTCAGTTTTTGCCAAAGGAATGTGCACATTTTTGGAAACTTATTTAATTACAAGCCTACCCAGAAAAAGTGGTTAGGTAAACACACTGGCTTGATTTGATCTTAGTATTGTTGACAGGGCTATAAACGTCCGAACCAACCAAACAAACAACAAACTTACCTGTTTATGGAGGGGAAAGATCTTTGCTCCTGTCTTCTTTAGTAACTCTTCTGTGGAACATGATAACTCCTGTAACAAGCAGCATCGACATGTACATTGCTTATAACGTATTGAGTTTTAAGGACTATGAAAATGTTTACTGGCATGTGGTCTAAACTTTAAGGTGGCCATTAAATTCGCTGAAACTATCTTCTCTGGTCCAGAGAAACATGTACAACTGGCTCTCCTTACCTTAAACACTCATATCTCGACAAAGCTACCGTTTTGGCAATATTGATTTAGTTTGGCTATACGTTTCTTAGAGTTCAACTCCTTATATCTCAAACTTACGTGGACACAAACCAAACATGGAAACCCCATCCAGTTTGCGATAGCAAAATTCAGCAGTGCACTCCATAATTTTTAGTTCTATGGTGTATCTATAGTTAGAGATGGCAAAATTCAACCAGACATGCCATAATTTACAGTTTTTATGGTCTATTCCTTGCTTCAAAGGAAAACCTCTTTATAGAACAAAATTAACATCATATGTGTTTTCCAGAACATGTAGCTAAAGTCAACTAAATGATGTTTTAAACAACCGTGGCCTGAACCCGAGCAGCACTATATTCAGTAAGTTGTTGTTGGGTAGCCAGAAAAGAATTACTATGCACAACAAACATCTGTGAAATCATCTTTCTTTGAGATGGGGGCTGCTGTTAAAAGAAAGTATTTGCTCCCAGGGGGGAGCAAATTCTTTCCATTTAATACATAATGGGAAACACTAATATTTAGGCAGTTTCTTTTTATTGCAAACAGTTTACAATACACTTCATTTCTTTATTGCAAATATTTTCTCCTCTTTATTATATGCTTTATTGCAAACAAACAGTTTACAATACGCTTTATTGCAAACAGTTTACAATACTCTCTTTAATGCAAACAGTTTACAATACTCTATAGCAATCAGTTGACACTACGCACATGTGTAATATGCATAATGGGTGATATGTCTTTGACAAGGTTGCCAATTTCATGGAAAAGTCCGGGAAATTTGAAAAACATTGAAAGCTCAATGGAAATTAAAAAAAAAAAACAAACAGGGAAATGTCAGGGAATTCTTTTTTAATTTAAGGACAAACATCTCTATTAGTGTGACAATTTTGAGGTTTCATGGTCAAAACTTTTAAACTTGTTCCTGAAATGGAATTAGTCATTAGGATTCATTTCTATAAATTAAAAAAGACAAATCATAGGGTTGAACTTAAATGTTTAAGGCAGTAAATTTTTTCTTTCTACCATCAAGGAAGTCTAAAGAATATCGTGAAAACGGGATTCTGAAATCCATTAGATTTTGGCATTTTGTTCAGTGAAAAGGAGAATTAAGTCCGGGACAATTCCGGGAATTTCAATTTGATCAGATAGTTATTGCATTAGGAGTTATTATGTTATCTTACATCTGTTGCAGCTTTTCCTTTTCCTTTCGGTTTAGGCTGTTGCTTGGCATTTCTTGGTGTTTCTGACTGACAGACACCAGGGTTTTGTACTTCATGTTTTATCTCTTCACAAGTCCTCCAGATCTCTTGTTCACATACACTGTAACACTCCTGGATACAAAAACAATATGACACTTAACCCTTATCTTGCTGAATATTCATTTAAGTCACACCCATTTCTGTCTATCAACCAATCAAATTACTTGATGTAATTCATTGCTACAAATTCATAAACTGAATGCCAAACAGTGTAGATTCTGATCAGATGGCTTCTTCAGAAGCCATCTGATCTGGATCTGCTCTGTTTGCAAAGATAGGGGTTGTCATGAACAGCATGATAAGGGTTAAAGGGTCTGTTACACATGGCAATGAAACCCCCCGCAAAAATAATTTTGCACACTCACTCTATTGATAAGGGAAACAGAGTTGCCTTACCTGAATGTTTATCTATTTCCCTTAACTGAAAGTGATACACCGTCAGGAAAGGCAACTCTGTCAAAATATTTTTCTATATATCCCTTCTCAATCTTCATCTACCCAATGAAAATGAAAATAATTTGTGTATCGCGAGCAAAATCTTTAACCCTAAGAGTAGATCCTATCTTTAAAATACTAACCTATATTGCCGTTTTGATGCTCAGATCAGTACATACTGTTATTTGTTTCTCCTGCTCATAAAAATATTATAATGCCAACTATTGTTGACATTTTAATATTTATGAACAGGACAAATTCCATGCTCGATTGAATCTCTGACCCAGTATACAATGTACAATATACAATGTATATTGGGTCCAACGTTGATTTAGCATAAAAAATAGAGCGCGCAGTTGATGGCACGCCATCGCAAATCCCCACACTTCTGACAGAGCCAAAAACAACGCTGTCCTCACACGCCTTCATCATGTAAGGAGGTCATGTACCAAATTTGTTTGCATTCTGTCCAGTGGTAAAGGAGAGTATTGCGTGACGGAGGAATGGACAGACAGGCATTCCCAATATCTTCAAGTATTTTTTAAAAGCATGGGAATAATGAAAATATATGGTTTAGGGATGGGGATCTGAACAGATTCTCAGATATTAGGCCTTTTATGAAATGGAGGGGGTGGGGTATAGCCCCGCCGCAACCTGGCAACCCCAAGGTTGGTGTCACTGAATGTGGCATAAGGAAAATAATATATATGGTTTAGGGGGTGGGAACTGAACAGTTTCTCTGATATGAGGCCTTTAATGAAGTGGAGGCTTTGGGGCATGGCCCCAGCGAACCTGGAGGATCCTAAGGTTGGTTTTCAGTGCATCTTATCATACGGAACAAGAATATATATGGTTCAGGGTAGGGGAACTAAGGTTTCTGAGATATTAGGCCTTTAATGAAGTTGAGCGGGTGGGGCATGGTCCAGGCGCAGCCCGGGGACATCCAGGTCGGTGTCGCTGGAAGCAGCTTATAAGGAACAGGAGTATATATGGTTTAGGGGTGGAGATCTAAATGGTTTCTGAATTATAAGTCCTTTTATGAAGTGCGGGATGGGGCATGGCCCAGTGCAACCCGGGGGTTACCCTAATTTGCATCTCTAAATGCGTTTTATCGCTGGCCTTTGTATCTCAGTCGGATGCCCGTCTGACTGGTGATCAGGTGGACGCAGGTTCGATACCTGCTGGGTCTGCAACATTCTTTCGTAGCGATTGATCATGAAATCTTTTCTACGGTCATTCTCTCCCTTCCGCTGATTCAAGAAGGACAGTTGTCAGTTTCTGGCGAAAGAATGTGCACTGTAATGGTTAACCGCTTACGTATAAGCCTGCCCAGGAAAAGTGTGTATAGGTAAACTATCCGGCTCAAAAATTACATAAACAGTGTTGACTGGGCCTTTAAAATCAAATACAAACAAACAAACAAAATGCAATTTATCATATGAAACAACAAGAATATATACTGTTTAGAGGTGGGGATCTGAACAGTTTCTCAGATATTAGGCGTTTTCTAGTTGAGTGGGCGGGGCATGGCCCAGGTGCACCCAAATTTAACACTGCTCTTCGTGTAAGAAACAAGGGGATAGCATGGTGGACGGATGGATGGAGGCGTTCAAAATATCCACAAACGCTTTTTTAAAAGTTTGGGGGTAACAACTCCCATCCTAGTTCATAAACTGAATGGCTAGAAATTGCACCCTGGTCACTTAAGTGGCTATTTAAATCATAAAACTAGATCTAAGAAATGTTTATAAGCCTACCTTTAATATATTAATTAGTTTAGCACATATGATTGCTTCACTAGTACTGTCGTTTGTTTGTTCTTTCATTATTTGGTAAACCTGGGGCCATTCTTGGTGCTTTATACTCTGATAGAGAGATACAGGATCATGAAACATCAGTTCTTCATTGCTGAGAGAACCAGACCGGGAATCTGAAATCCTGGAAAACAGTTAACATACTGATAGTTAGAGTTCATCATTCATTACTGACCAGTGTTAATCAAATGTAAGAAATGCTACTGTTTGTGTCTTCTGCGATGTCTTATCCCTTATCCTGCTGTTCACGACAACCCCTACGTTTGAAAACAGTGTAGATCCAGATCAGATGGCCATCTGATTAGGATCTACACTGTTTGACATCCAGGTTGTGAATTTCTAGGAATAAATTACATCAAGTAATCTAATTGGTTCAAAATTGAAAATGGGTAAGGCTAACATAATTATTCAGTGGGATAACGGTTAAGATACCAATCTTAGTTCTATATAAACTGCCTGTTGCAGAAAGAGCAGAAAAGGTCAGAGGAGGAAAGCTCTGTTGGTGATTCCTTATAATACAGTTCTGGCTTTGTGCTGAGCAACTTCCTGGTCAGCTTCGCTGAATCTCTTTGCCTCATATTCACTAGCTGTCCTTCAGAGTAGGCCTTACCTCTTTGCTCAGTCCAATTCGTTCCTGCGAATGACACATGTAATATACTGATGCAGAGTACCGCATTGCTGCGATAATGTATATTTTTTTTTGAACCAGAAAACCATTCTGATCAGGGTTTTGAAACAACATAGACTTGTCCCCTCACCCTTTTGCTCTAGCTTTCGCATATAGGTAGAACACAGGCGTCCAATTAAGAAACAACTGTTCTTCATTGCTAAGAGACTCAGACGGTGACTCGGAAATTTTGTGAAACAGTAGGCCTATGATTTTATGCAAATTAAATCACATTGATGTCATTGCCTCTTCTCTTTTCTATTCTGTGCACCCACACAGTCTGATAAGCACCTTAAAGTTTGCACCTTGGAAAGAACAAAATCTGTAGTTTTCATATAAAAAAAAAGTTAAAAAAGTGGAGTGCTGTGGTGCAGTGGTAAAGCATCGGATTTGAGATCGAGAGGTAGCCGGTTCGATCCCCGCAAGCGCCAAGTGTTGTTTCCTTGAGAAAGAAACTTTATCCACATTGCTTAGTACTGGTTCGTACCCAGGAAAAGAGGTCCACATGGAAGATTAGTACTAGTACTAAATGTGTTACCCTCTATAAATAAGGTCGATTATTATTATTATTATTATTATTATTATTATTATTATTATTATTCAAGACTGTTGCTTAAACTATCTGAGCAGGCCATTTTTTTTCTTATCTGGTCAAATACCTCAAAGGGAGGTTTTCTCATGATGAGGGTCATTTGTTGTAGACTTTTTCTGCCTGCTGAGTTCAAGCTGGCGTACCACAATCTCTCGGATTCAAACAACCCCTCTATTCACCATTTTTGCATTATTTGCTGGCTCCCAGTTTACACTTTATCAATACTGGAAAAACTGGTAACCAGACTCCCCCGACCTTGAAAGGTCAGGGGGGTCTGGTTACCTGTTTTCCCAACACTGATAATCTTTAGTTTATACTAATTTATTTTAGTTCGATTGCGATGAAAGCTTTAAGCTTATTGAATCGCTCTCGAACGCTCATTCCGGGTGTTTTCACGCGCGCGAGAGAGAGAGGCAGTGGCTTTTTACACCGCTGCTACCCATTTACACCTGGGTGGAGTGGGGCAGTGTCATTACGTGTCTTGCCCAAGGACACACCTCGATACCGGTGGCGGATTCGAACGCACAACCTCTCGATCATGAGTCGAACGCGCTAACCACTGCGCTATCGAGGCTGACTGATAATCTTTAGACTGGGAACCAGCAGATATTGCAAACAAGTAAAAAATTGCTCCATGTTGGAGCAAAGGAGAAAGCGCTGCGGAAAAAAAACTCCTTTTACTGTAATATGACTAATTTTGTTTTAGTATATAGAGCCCCAGGTCGAAAAAGTGTGACTATAGTGGATTTGCTATGCCGGTGCTGATTGTGTAACTGCAAAAATAAAATTTATTTTGCTTAATAACTAGCGATTGCAAAGTGATCACAAGGAAATATTGTTAGGGGAGATCACTGAAATTCCATGGCACATAGTTTTATTGCGAATGACACGCCTACTCAACCTCGTTGTATAATTGTACCAAGAATCAGCAATAAATCTCAAAGGGTGTTGGAGTTACAGCGATCACAAAAAATTACTGTCAATGTAGATAACTCAAATACCGTGGCACCTAGAGTTGTGGTTCTTGAACATGACAGGCTTACTCAACTCCGTGTACATTTTGAGTTGACCGTGAAATCATGTGACAATTAAATGCAACCTAAATCAAATTAACCAAATTATCTTATTAGATAAAGGTTAATTTTGTGGCTTAGACTAACAGTAATACCGGCGGACATACTGAAAAATGATATTTTCATTTTCCAATACTGTTGTTTGTCTAAGGATTTACGCATGGCTGTGCTTATAGACTTATTTGTCTGTGGGTGTTTGTGTCGCTTATATTAGTTTATTTTGGATAGCCTATTGGCCATTTTGTGAAGAAGTAACTGTCCTTTTGGCTTTCCGCTTGTGGTGTTTTTGTTGGAGTATGTTGATTCATGTTTGTGTTTCTTTTCCTTTGGTGTCTCTGATGGGAGCTGTGGGTTAATTGTATTGATTCCAGATCATTGCCTCTATTTTTATTTTGATGGGACACAATAATAGAACAAAGGAATCAATTGTACCAAGTACCATCGCTGGCCTCTGTAGTCCAGATGGTTGCGCGACTGACTGGTGATCAGGAGGATGCGGTTCAATACCTGCCTGGGTTGACAACATTGTTTCATGGATATTGCGAAAAAAATAATCAAAATATTGTGTAAGGGTAATTGAATGGATACACCTTTAGGGGAGGCATCGCCTGCAAAAGCATAACCTCGAGGTTACAGAGGTGGTAATTTACTTTTTCAACTTATTTTGATTCAAAAAGGGCATTTATCAGTCTCTGGCGAAAGAATGTATTTTGTACTTGTTAACTGTTTAAGTATAAAAAGTAGAAGTAAAACAAAGATCAGGAATTCGATACAATAAACATTCTCCACCCATCAAAGACACCAAAGGGAAAGAAACACAAACATGAAACGACCAGACCATAATGGAAACCTAAACAAAGGAAGGCCATTAGGACAGTTACTTTCCCACAAAATGGCCATCCAAAATAAAAATACACAAGTGATACACTCATTAAGTTACAAACAACAACATTAATAAACCGCCACAGAAGAACCGCCTTGGAATGGTCAGTGGAAAGAATTTCACGGGCATTTTCCGCCTAGGCCTATAGTTTGTACAATCTTGATAGTCCACTAGATGAAGCTTCACACCAAATATCAAAGAACTGGGTTTTGGGGTTTCAGAGAAGAAGATTTTTAAATATTTTTCCTATATAAGCCTATGTAAAACCAAAGGGCCCCAGGGTTGGGGCATTTTTGGCCCTAGGGCTATAATTTGAACAATCTTGATAGAGGTCCACTAGATGAAGCTCCAGACCAAATATCAAAGACTTGAGCCTTGCGGTTGCAGAGAAGATTTTTAAAGATTTTCTCTACATAAGCCTATGTAAAACCAAAGGCCCCCAGGGCGGGGGCATTTTTGGCCCCAGGGCTATAATTTGAACAATCTTGGTAGAGGTCCACTAGATGAAGCTTCATACCAAATTTCAAAGACCTGGGCCTTGTGGTTTCAGAGAAGAAGATTTTTAAAGATCTTCCCTAATTAAGCCTATGTAAAACCAAAGGCTCCTGGGGCCGAGGCATTTTTAGCCCCAGGGCTATAATTTGAACAATCTTGGTAGAGGTCCACTGGATGAAGCTTCATACCAAATATTAAAGACCTGGGCCTTGTGGTTTCAGAGAAGAAGATCTTTAAAAATTTTCCCTATATAAGCGTATGTAAAACCGAAGGGCCCCGGGGCGGGGGCATTTTTGGCCCTAGGGCTTTAATTTGAAAAATCTTGATAGAGGTTCACTAGATGAAGCTTCATACCAAATATCAAAGACTTGAGCCTTGCGGCTTCAGAGAAGAAGATTTTTAAGTATTTTCCCTATATAAGCCTATGTAGAATCGAAGGCCCCCGGGACGTGGGCATTTTTTGCTCCAGGGCCATAATTTGAACTAGAGCTGCCGCCGAACGGGCGCCAATTATACCTCCGCATGCGTTGTCTGACAAATTTTTACAAGTATTTGACCTTGAGGAACGTCAACGTAAAGGTCAAGGTCAGGTTTGTGTATATCAATCTTAAGTACTAGTGGCAAGGTGTGTGGTGTGTGAATATTAAAGAAATCGGTCAAAGAATAAGGAAGTTATGAGCAATGTTAAAGTTTTTTGTAACGGACCGACGACAAATTTTTACAAGTATTTGACCGTGAGGAAGGTCAACGTAAAGGTCAAGGTCAGGTTTGTGTATATCAATCTTAAGTACTAGTGGCAAGGTGTGTGGTGTATGAATATTAAAGAAATCGGTCAAAGAATAAGGAAGTTATGAGCAATGTTAAAGTTTTTGTAACGGACCGACGACAGACGACAAGCTGACTCCTATATACCCCCTTCAAACTTCGTTTGCGGGGGTATAACAATCTTGGTAGAGGTCCACTAGATGAAGCTTCATACCAAATATCAAAGATCTGGGCCTTGTGGTTTCAGGGAAGAAGATTTTCCCTATATAAGCCTATGTAAAACCAAAGGCCCCAGGGGTGGGGGCATTTTTCACCCCAGGGCTATAATTTGAACAATCTTGGTAGAGGTCCACTAGATGAAGCTTCATACCAAATATCAAAGACCTGGGCCTTGTGGTTTCAGAGAAGAAGATTTTCAGTAAAAAAATCTATTTTTAGCTCCTGTGACCTAGATGTGCAACAGACTGGAACCATTTGAACAACTTTGAAAGGGGACCACCTAAGGATCATTCCTGTGAAGTTTGGTCAAAATCTGATCAATGGTTAAGGAGGAGATGTTGTTTGAAGAAAAGTTTACGGACGGACGCACGACGGACAAAAAGTGATCCCAAAAGCTCATCTTGTCACTACGTGACAGGTGAACTAAAAATACAGAGATGAAACAAGGTCGAGGTTCTGACAGCATACAACAACAGAATTGCTGGAGCAAGAAAACCTGGCCAAGATGTGTCTAAAGGTAAATGGAGCGGCTCAAAAATTGCTTAGTGTTGACTTGGCCATTAAATTCCAATACAAACAAACCAACCAATTACCATCAATGTACCTCAAAGGATATTGGAGTTATGGCCATTACAAGGTTACGGTTGGATTGACGAACAGATAGATGTTAGGCTGATTGCTTTATCCTTTGAACCTTTTCAGGCAGGGGGATGAAAAGGCACAAATTAACTCTCCAGAAACTACAAAATTTCTGTCTATGACTTGATCTTGAGGTTACAAAGGTGGTAATTTAAACTTTTAGACCTATATCTACCACCATGTCAAATATTAGAATTTGTTTTTTCTACAAAAACATAGGTGTAACCCCTTTTTTGACCTTGACATTGGAGTTATTGAACTGGGTCTTGTGTGCAACACATCATTTAATGAAGGTGAACATTTCTGACACGTAACTAAAAGTTCATCGTATAATAAAATTGACTGTACACAAAAAATCCCTCTTTTACATTTGTCCTCTTAGTATGGCCTTGACCTTTGAGGTACTGACTTGGCTCTTGGGCACAACACATCGTCTCATGATGGTTAACGTTTCTGCCAAGCAATTTCATAATCGATTAAAGAATAAGTTATTGATAGGACATGGAAAAAGGCCTCTTTTTTACATTTGACCCCTTAGTATGACCTTGACATTGGAGGTACAGACCTTGGTCTTACCGATATATCGTCTAATGAAGGTAAACATTTTCGCAAGGTTACTATAACAAGTTTATCAAGTCAATAAGTTATTGACTGAACACAGTCAATAAGTTATTGACTGGACACAAAATAAAAATATCTTTTTCACCTTGACCTCTATGGTTTTGACCTTGGGAGGTACCGACCTGGGCCTTGTGCGCAACACATCGTCTCATGATGGTTAACATTTCTGCCAAGTAATTTACCAATTAATACTAGAATAAGAAAATTATTGAATAAATACAAGACGTCTTTTTGAACTTTGACCACTGACCACTAAGTATGACCTTTATGTTTGAGATACCAACCTGGGGTATGCACGTGATTTTATCTCATGTTGGTTAACATTTCTGCAAATCCATATAAAAATAAAGTAATTGACTGAACACAAAAAAGGCCCATATTTTGACCTCTAAGTATGACCTTGACATTTGAGAGATTGACTTGGGTCATTGTTTCATGTTGGTTAACATTGTTGCCAGGTACAGTAAAATTCCAATATTAAGACCACCATTGGAACTGTTCAAAAGTGGTCTTTAAGACAACTTTCGAACAGTTCAAAGGGGGGTCCTTGACCAGAGGACATTGTATGCAGGAAATTCGAAGAAAGAATAACTGCACCCTTCTAAATAAGCTTTTTAGAGCAGAATTAGTCTTAATTTTAGGTGGTCTTAAAAGCGGAATTTTACTGTAATTTTATAATCCATCAAAAAATAAAGTTTTTGAGTTGACACGATTTGCCTATACATACATGCTGACAAACTTCTAATGGTGATAACTCAAAAAGTATAAATGTGAGAGTTATAGTTCAAATGCGCAAGTCTGATAGGAGCTGTGGGTTAATTGGATCGATTCCTGGTCATTGCCTTCACTTTTATTTTTTATCAACTAACAAAGGAACCATTGTACATACAAAACAATAGTAATGGACGAAAAGTGAAAACTACAATACACTTTGGCATAAATGCTGGGGGTATAATAATGTCTTACTACAGAAACTGCATTAATGAACATTAATGAACATTCTGACAGAAGCAAAAGGAATTATTAATGGGTTTGGATTGAAAATAAAGTCAATACTATTATGCTTTGTGTGTATTTAACATAATTACATATAGTAACATATATGGCATTATTTGGCAGGATTTTCTTACTAAGTGTTAATTTTGACGTTAAACATCCTTGTCAACATCATTTAGGTCATTTTGAAGACATTGCTTCAAATTTTGTGGGTCTTATACCCTGACACTGAGTTGATATGACATCATAAGCCTGCCACCACATGAAACCAACAGGGTTTATATGCATGAATAGTCCGTGTCACACCACTTTGCCTGGGCAAGCTTAGACTTCAAGAGCGGTTTACCAGTAGTAATGTGCGGTTGGTTATTGCTGTTTGTGGAGGCATCATGCATTCAAATCCATTTCTCCTGTTCCTGATGGACAGGAAATTTGGTGACTGTGACTGCACATGTAGGATGTGAAAGTACATTTCATAATTATGCAAGTAAAACCTCTAAATTGGTAATCACATGTGAGTAATGTTAGATAAGGTCATGATAGACAGGTCAGTAACCCTCATTATTCTAAGGCTTAGATTATTTAAGCAGTTGACAGTACTAAGAGAGATTGCTCCCACATAGTAATTAGGCTTGGTGAGCAAGTATTTGTTTGGAGTTATGTAAGTTCATAAGGCATATAATTCAAATCTCTGAACATATAATTTAGCATAATTTTAAAGTCATAAATTTGTATGGCTAAATAGAGCAACAAAATACATATAACAGAACACTATTCACTATCACACTCTTCATTAGAATAACCAGAATATTATACAAACATAGGTAGGAGTCAAGTAAAAAACAAGTGAACCAAGATGGCCGTAAATAGCTCACCAGATTTCAAGATATCTGCATCTATTACCAGTTTATTTATTAGCCTAGATTTGAAGTAACATGATCAATATTCAAATGGTACAGATAAGAATACAAACAAGCCGGAATGTTTTTTTGGAAGATTGTAGCAAAATTGTGGCCATGAATACTGGGAAAAAAAAGGCTCACCTTGTCACTACAAGACAGATGAGCTAATAAACTGTGGCAATAAGAAGATGGACAAAGTTACAGTCAACTTGAATGGCTCAAACATCTTTGGGACCATAAAAATTTTGTTTGAGGCAAGGGTAGTTTGAGCTATTGAGGGATTTTTTTAGAGCCAGGCCAGGAAGCATAATGTGGTCTTGTTTTCAACTTTCTTTAAAATAAAGTATGTATGTTGTGTACTTATTAAAATGTTTTTACCAAGCATACGTTTTCAAGGTCAAATTGGACTATTTATATCTGCAGTTATGGCTGGTTTTTTTTTAAGGATTACATCATGGTTTTTTTTTTTAATTAGACATATAAATAAATGAGCTATTGGTGTTCGAGCCATCGAAGGAAATTTAATCCAATGATTTGGATTTTTATCTGACATGATTTATGCAATATACAACATCAAGACAAATATTGTGGTGAAGTTTTTTGAAGACTGAAGCAAACCTGTAAACATATTTTACATGATTAAGAATTAAAAAGTATAAATATTAAAAACAACAACAAAAAAAAAAACAAGTCGCTCACCTGATCCAATGTATAACAAGTTGGCTCCGGGCAGGGTCAATTTTGGCTCCAGGGCTATAATTTGAACAATCTTGGTAGAGGTCCACAAGATGAAGCTTCATATCGAATATGAAAGACCTGGGCTTTGTGGTTTCAGACCAGAAGATTTGAAAGGTTTATCCTGCATATAGAAGTCTATGTAAAACAAGATTTTCCCTATATATAAGTCTATGTAAAACCAAAAGGCCCCGGAGCGGGGGCATTTTTGGCCCCAGTGCTATAATTTGAACAATCTTCTTAGAGGTGTACTAGCTGAAGCTTCATAACAAATATCAAAGACCTAAACCATGTGTTTCAGAGAAGATGATTTTTTAAAGATTTTCCCTTTATAAGTCTATGTAAAACCAAAACGCCACATGGCGAGGGCATTTTTGGTCTCAGGGCTATAATTTGAACAATTTTTATAGAGGTCCACTAGATGAAGCTTCATAACAAATATCGAAGAACTAAGTTTTGTGGTTTCAGAGAAGAAGATTTTTCAAGATTTTCCCTATATAAGTCTATGTAAAACCAAAAGGCTCCAGAGCGGGGGCATTTTTGGCCCCAGGGCTATAATTTGAACAATCTTGGTAGAGGTCCACAAGATGAAGCTTCATACCAAATATCAAAGACCTGGGCCTTGCAGTTTCAGAGAAGATTCTTGATTTTCCCTATATAAGCCTACATGTAAAACAAAAGGGCCCCTGTGCGAGGGCATTTTTAGCTCCAGCACTATAATTTGAACAATTTTGGTAGGGGTCCACTAGATGAAGCTATATACCAAATAGCAAAGACCTGGGCCTTGCGGTTTCAGAGAAGAAGATTTTTAAAGATTTTCCCTATATAAGCCCATGTAAAACCGAAGGGCCCCGGTGCGGGGTTTTTTTTTTCCCAAGCATTATAATTTGAACAATCTTGGTAGGGGTCCACTAGATGAGGCTTCATACCAATTATCAAAGACCTGGCCCTTGCGGTTTCAGAAAAGATGATTTTTCAAGATTTTCCCTATATAAGCCCATGTAAAACCAAAGGGCCCCTGTGCGGGGGCATTTTTAGCTCCAGCACTATAATTTGAACAATCTTGGTAGGGGTCCACTAGATGAAGATTGGGGTTTCAGAGAAGAAGAATTTTTAAGATTTCCCTTATATAAGCCCATGTAAAACCAAAGGGCCCCGGTGCGGGGGCATTTTAGGCCCCAGCACACTAATTTGAACAATCTTGGTAGAGGTCCACTAGATGAAGCTTCATATCAAATACCAAAGACCTGGGCCTTGCGGTTTCAGAGTAGAAGATTTTTTAAGTTTTCGGTGAAAAAAATCTATTTTTGGCTACTGTGACCTATATGTGCAACGGACTGGAACCATTTAAACAACTTTGAAAGGGGACCACCGAAGGATCATTTCTGTGAAGTTTGGTCAAAATCTGATCAGTGGTTTAGGAGGAGATGCCGTTTGAAGAAAGTGTTTAGGCACGGACGCACGACGGACAAAAAGTGATCCCAAAAGCTTACCTTGTTACTACGTGACAGGTGAGCTAAAAAACACAGTAAACTCTCATTTTCTCAAATTGCAGGGAATAAAAAAAATTGACAGAGATATAGTTGTTGAAATAAATGACAGTTGGCCTCTAATATGTTTTTTTTTTTGTATTTTTACCTTTGGTGGCTATTTTTTGCCCAGCATAGTAAAAACCATTTTAGTGTTTCCGGTAAAGGGCTTTGTTTGTTTGTTTGTTTGATTTGAGGTTTAACGCCCCCGTCAACACTGTGTAGGTCATTTTGGAGATGTTAATTCAAATTTTTGGGGTACCTTTGCCCGACATGAGATGAAATGACATTTTAAGCCCTGTTGTCCAATGAAACCAATGAGGTTTATAAGCATGGACGGTCTGACTCGCACCGTTTTACCTGGACAGGATTAGATCTAAGCAGTTTACCAGTCCTCATTTGCATTGGGTTTCAGCTCTGAGTGGAAGCATCATGCAGCCCATTTATTTTTTCAAGCCCAATTGAGCAGGGGCCGGGTAAAGGGCTTTAACAGAAATACTTGTGTGAAATTATTTAAAAAATTTGGCTAAGTAGTTTGGAAGTATTTATAAAAATTGTCAACTATGGCTGATATAAATAGACACAATTAGATCACAAAAGTGCATCCTGATCATTCCTGCTCAGGTGACATAACAATGGGGTCAAAATTTAGCTTGACTTAAATAGTAGCTTAAAATATGTGTTTGAGCCAATGAGAGTAAACTTTACATGGAAAAAAAGAACAATCAAAGCACATGTTAAATATATCAATTAGAAGCAGTATTTGTAAATGGTGCCGACATCTTAAACCTTTGTTCTGCTGAGCCCGGATATGCCTTTTCTTTGAAACAATGTAGATCCAGATCAGATGGCTTCTGAAGAAGCCATCTGATCAGGATCTACATTGTTTGTCATTCAGATTGTGAATTTGCTGTAATAATTTGCTACAGGCAATCTGATTGGTTGATAATCAGTAGTGGGTGTGGCATATATGAATATTCAGCAGGACAAGGGTTAAGTGGATAACTTTTCAAATGGCAGTTCAGCCCTGTCGGCAGCTAAGCTCATTTTAAACCTTCAGTTACCCATTAATACTTTTTAGGGCCAGCTAAGACCTGTAAGTAGATTATCAGTTCTTAGTTAACATACCAACTACTACTGGGTTGGAATGGTTCTGGGTAAAAATAACAAGAGGGCCAGGATGGCCGTGGATCGCTCACATGATCCATAGAGTAACAAGTGGGCCCTAATGAGGGCTATTATTGACTCGAGCGGCTATAATGTGCACATTGTTGAGGGAGGTCTAAAAAAGTGAAGCTTCATACCCAATATCAACAAAGGCTATAATTTGAACAATCTTGACAAAGGTCCACTAGATGAAGCTAGACACCAAATATCAAAGTCCTGGGTTTTGCAGTCACAAAGAAGAAGATTTTTATTTCAAGATATTCCTTACATAAGCTTATCTAAAAACCAAATGGCACCGGGACAGGGGCATTTTTTGGCCCCAGGGTTATAATTTAAAAAATCTTGATAAAGGTTCAGTAGATTAAGTTTCACACTAAATATCAAAGACCTGGGCCTTGTGGTCCGAGATTTCCAAAGATATCTTTATATAAGTCTGTAAAACCAAAGGGCCCCAAGGCAGGCATTTGTGGCCCAATGGCTATAATTTGAACAATTTTGGTAAAGGCCCACTAGCAAAGCTTCATACCAAATATCAAAGACATGGACCTTGCAGTTTCAGAGAAGATTTTTAAAGATTTCCCTATATAAGTCTATGTCAAACCAAAGAGTCGCGAACGGGGCATTTTTAGCTCCAGGACCATAATGTGAACAATCTTGGTAAACGACCACTACATGACATTTCATACCAAATATCAAAGACTTAGGTTTTGTGATTTCACAGAAGATTTTTAAAGATTTTTTAACAATATAAGTCTATGTAAAACCAAAGGGCCCTCCAAGGCTGGGGCTTGAACAATCTTGGTAAAGGTCCACTAGATGAAGCTTTATACCAAATAGCTAAGACCTTGGTTTTGGGTTTTAGAGAAGAAAATTTTTAAAAAATTTTCCTATATAAGCCCACGTAAAACCAAAGGGCCCTAGGGCGGGGGCTTTTTGGCCCTAGCATTAAAATTTGAACAATCTGGGTAGGAGTCTATTAGATGAAGCTTCATACTAAATAGCAAAGACCTAGCCTTGTGGTTTCAGAGAAGAATATTTTTAAAGATTTTCTTTATGTAAGCCAATGTAAACCAAAGGGACCCGAGACGCGGGGTCTTTTTGGCCCCAGCATTATAATTTGAACAATCTTGGTAGGGGTCCACTAGATGAAGCTTCATACCAAATAGCAAGGACCTGGACCTTGCGGTTCAGAGAAGAAAATTTTAAAAGATTTTCCCTATATAAGCCCATGTACAAGAAAAGGGACCCGGGGCGGGGGTCATTTTTGGCCCCAGCATTATAGTTTGAACAATCTTGGTAGAGGTCCACTAGATGAAGCGCCATACCAAATAACAAAGATTTGGGCCTTGCGGTTTTAGAGAAGAAGATTTTTAAAGATTTTCTCTACATATGCCCATGTTGGCCCCAGCATTATGATTTGAACAATCTTAGTAGGTGTCCACTAGATGTAGCTTCATACCAAATATCAAAGACCTGGCCCCTGTGGCTTCCGAGAAGATGATTTTTTTAAGTTTTTGGTGAAAAAAATCTATTTTTGGCTCCTGTGACCTGGATGTGCAACGGACCGGAACAATTTGAACAATTTTGAAAGGGGACCACCTACAGATCATTCCTGTGAAGGTTGGTCAAAATCTGATCAGGGGTTTAGGAGATGTTGATTGCAGAAATTGTTTAAGCACAAACAGACAGACACACAACGGACAAAAGTGATCCCAAAAGCTTACCTTGTCACTATGTGACAGGTGAGCTAAAAACATAGTAACATAGAAACAGATAAGGTGGTATCTGGTGATAATTGCAAGATAAGTATTCTCTAGACTCCAAGAATACCTAAATTGACAGTATTCATTAAATATATTTCAACCAAACAGATCTAAACAAAACCAGCAACATATGAGTTACGATGTAGGAAAAGGGCAATTTTGACATTCCTAGGTTAATGTCAGGGAATTGTGTAAAAGTGAAAAATGATTGTAGTATTTACAAATAATCTTGCATTTTCAAGTCGCCAAAAGAATATAAATAACTATGAAGACATGCTTTGCACGTGCTTTACTGCCAGTGACGCTTCACTACTCTCATTTTTTTCACATATTGCTATTATTTTGCACTCACCAAAGAATTGCAAAATCACATGCAAAAACATAAATATGCATTTGATTTCGTTGCTGAATATTGGTTATTTTCATTGAAACCATCTTTTGTATTCATGCAACACATAGTTTGGAGCCAGTTTTTAAAAGTATGATGAATACTTTGTTAGCCTAAAAACACTAACTACACTTAACGCCATAACTCTCTAAATTAATGTCTATACACTTGCTTGAAACACAGTATATCTCAGTAAAATTAAAAAAAAAAATGTGCTTTGAAACAACTAGTCATTTTGAAAATCTAAATAAAGCACACCCATGCTTTTTTGTCCAAAGGGATGTTTTCTTGCATCTAGGAATATATATGTTTAATAACGAAATTATATTGGAGAGGGCCAAGATGGTTCTGATTGCTCACAACCCACATGATGCTACATAGCTTCAAAAAGGCAAGTGGGAACTTGACAGTCATTTTGTAAGCAAAATTGTTGCACTTAAATAGATGGTCACCTGACCAACATTCTTGCAAAAGTTTTAATAAAATTGGCTTAAGAGTTTGTATATTTCAGCTATGGCATCAGAACATACTTTTTTGGCTTTTTTGGTAGAGGATCACCTAAACCACATTTCTATGATGTTTGAATGAAATTGCCCCACAAATATAGGAGGATTTGTTGCTAAAGTATGTTTATATTCGATCTGTTGTTTAGCTATTTCGTTACAGGGTAATCTAAGCAACATTCCTATGAAATTTGATAGAAATTGGCTATGGGTATAGTTTTTTTTTTTTTTTTGTTTTTTTAGAGTTTACTATTTTTAGCTCTGACAGCCATTTTGCTTATGAAAGTGAAATAATTGTACGAATTTTCTAGTCAATATTTCTGTAAAGTTTAAAGCATATTGTCTAAGTTAGCATTCAAAGGTTTTTCTATTTTTAGTTTTGGTTGCTACCTTGCTCATTAGAGAAAAACAGTTTAGCTATTCTTATCGAGTTTTTCTACAAATTGTGAATGAAATGGGAGGGGTGGTTGTTTTAAGATTTTTTTACTTTAACTCTGGTAGCCCTGTTGTTGATTGGAGCCAACATTTAGGGTATTTTGGTAAAGGTTCACCTATGCAACTTTTCTGTGTAGTCTGAACAAAATTGGTACAGGAGTATAGGTTGAATTGTTGTTTATATATCTTTAGCTCTGATGTCTATTATCTTTATTATAGCTGAACAATTTTAGCTGCTTTGGCAGAGAGCCACCTTGGCAACATTTTTGAGAATTTTTAATCAAACTTAAAGGTTTAGAAGTAATTTTCATTTAAAGCAAATTTTTGATGTTTTTCTATTTTAGCTCAAGTGGTCATCTTGCTGATCAGCGCAAAACCACTTAAGTTATGTTGGTTGGGGGTTACCAAAGCAGCATTTTTACGAGGTTTGAATATGATTGCTACAGGGGTCCAAGAAAAGAAACTGGATAAAGATTTTTTTATTTTTAGCTGCCGTTTTGTTCATAGAAGCGGAACCATCTTAGCTAATTTGCTAGGGAACATTTTGTATTAGTTTTAATGAAATTATCCCATCCCAAGTGTCTATGAGGACTAGTCTTTTAAAGCAATTTTTTGCTGTTTTTTTTTTCTTTTTAGATGGGGCAGGCATTCTGTTTATTGAAGCTGAACAGTTTTAGCTATTTTGGAAGAGGCTTCCAAAGGAACATTCTTATAAAGCTTGAATGAAATTGGCCAATGGGTACAAGAGAAATAGTCTTTTAAAGAAAAATGTTGCAGTGGATGATGCATGATAGACATCAAATGATCTCAATAGTTCACCATGAGCACTTTGTGCTCATGTACATGTAAGCCAATTATCAAAAAATATCCACTTTATCTGTTCCTATGAAATAATAAACATAAAATATGGCAAAATAAGTAAAATGTAAAAAATAGTAATTATCTATCGAAACTATCATTGACTAGACATAATACAAGTATTAAGGACCAACAGCAATAAGCAACCCTTAAAAATAAAATACCCTTACGATATGTTGACAAAGAAAACTCATAGCCCCAGATAGAGGGAATTTTTCTTACTTGGGGGAAAAACAAACAAAAAAACAATGGGTACCCATTAAAACTGCCTCATCAAGGTCCTTTTAATGGTACGCACATGTTTTCATGCGAAAGTAAAAAAATATCAGTATTTTTTGGATGAAAACAGCAGTTTATTTGGCGCTTTAAAACCTACTTGTTTTGAGGTTCCTGGTACAAAATGGGTTAATACACAGCTCAACATATATAGATCAGAAAGCTTTAACACAAGCTAGGTTTTGTTTGTTTGATTGATTTTAGGTTTAACATACCTGCTAACACTGTAAAGGTCATTTTGGAGACGTTGCTTCCAATTTTGTGGGACTTTTACCCAACATTGAGTTGAAATGACATCTCAAGCCCTGTCGCCCAATGAAACTAATAGGGCTTATTAGCATGGAAAGTCTGCTTTGCACGGTGGTTCCTGGACAGGCTTAGAGCCTTTAAGCAGTTTACCAGTACTAGAGTGCGGGCCGGAATTAGCTCTGTGTGGAAGCATCATGCAGCACATTTTTTTTTTCAAGCCCCTATTGGCTGGGGCCTACACAAGCTTTGGTACAAATTGTTTAACAATATGCACAATCTAAAGTAAAGTAAATGTTTATCAAAACTATCATTGACTAGACATAATATAAGTATCAAAAACAACAGTAATAAGCAATTCTTAAAATAAAGTATTCTAATGACATGATGACCAAGAAAACTCATAGCTCCAGATAAGAGGGATTTTTTTTCATTTCTGAAAAAAAAAAGAAAGAAACAAGATAGCAGTCTGAGGGACAGCCAAATCTTCTGTTACACTTTTTTTCCAGGCCCAACCTTGTGACTTTCACCTGATACCTTGACCTAGAGTTGGCATGGTTTATTTATGGATTAATGGGTTCTGTGCATCAGCTCACAGGGGGTATATTTTACAGAAGCTAAATGAAAATCCTTCCAGGGGTAAAGGAGATATGGAACGGATCCAAAATACCAAGTTTCAAACTCATGACCTTTACCCGTGACCTTGAGTAAGCATGGTTTATAAATGGGTTCTGCACATTAGCTCACTGAGGAGAATAATTCATGAATTTCATGAAAATCCTTTCAGGGTTAAAGGAGATATGGAACAGACACAAAAATTAAAGTATCAAACTCGTGACCTTCATTTGTGACCTTGACCTTGAGTTGGCATTAATTATTTGTGTTACCCACATCAGCTCACTGAGATGTTTTTTGTTTGATTTGTTTGAATTGGAGTTTAACGGCCCAGTCAACACTATTTAGGTCATTTTTGAGCCGGTCAGTTAACCTATCCACACTTTCCTGGGCAGGCTTATACGTAAGCGGTTAACCAGTACAGTGCACATTCTTCCGCCAGAAACTGACAACTGCCCTTCTTGAATCAGCGGAAGGGAGAGAATGACCGTAGAAAAGATTTCATGATCAATCTCCACGAAAGAATGTTGCCGACCCCGGCGGGAGTCGAACCCGCGTCCTCCTGATCACCAGTCAGACGCGCATCCGACTGAGCCAACGAGGCCGGCCTCACTGAGATGTATATTTAATTAATGCTTAATAAAAATCTTTTAAAGGTAAAGAAGGTATGGAACGGACACAAAATGCAAAGTTTCAAACTCGTCACCTTCTGATGTGACATTGACCTGGTGCCAGTTGGATTCATTTATGGGGTTCGCACATGATTTGTTTGATTTGAGGTTTAATGTCCCCGTCAACACTGTAAAGGTCATTTTGGAGACGTTGCTACCAATTTTGTGGGACTTTTACCCGACATTGAGATGAAATGACATCTCAAGCCCTGTCGCCCAATGAAACCAATAGGGTTTATTAGCATGGACGGTCCGCCTCGCACCGCGGTTCCTGGACAGGCTTAGATCCTCTAAGCCGTTTACCAGTACTAATGGGCCAGATTCAGCTCTGCGTGGAAGCATTATGCAGCCCATATATTTCTTCAAGCCCCTATGGGCGGGGGCATGGTCCGCACATGAGCTCACCTAGTTGAATAATTAACCAAAGTTTAATGAAAAGCCTTTTAGGGGTAAAGGAGATATGGAACGGACACAAAATTCAAAGTTTTAAACTTGTGACTTTCAAATGTGACCTTGACCTCGAGTCGGAATGGATCATGTATAGGTTTTGCACATCAGCTCACTGAGGGGGATGATTGACCAAAGTTTAATGAGAATTCTTGCAGGGGTAAAGGAGATATGGAACAGACACAAAACCAAAAGTTATTAACTTGACCTTCAAATGTGACTATGGTTTATTTATGAGTTCTGCACATCAGCTCACTGAGACGAATAATTGACCAAAGTTTAATGAAAATCTATCAAAGGGTTCAGGAGATATGGAGTGGACAAGAAAGTGTTGTGGACAGACGGACAACGAAATGGGTTTTATGTGAGTTTTTGATGGTTTATCTGGGGTGTTATGTGACTTTTTTTTTGTGTGACCAGTCACTTACAGATTATTTTCAAACGAAATGGGTCTTACCTGACTGAAACTTTGTCGGAATAAACTGCATGTGACTGAAGCCACCTAAACCTAGAGAAGTAGTCACATTAGCATCATTTTGTTAGCCTGTACAGACTGACAGGCAGATGGACGGAGAGACGAAATTACTATAATCCATGCTCTGCTATGCCGCGGGGGTTTAAAAAACATGTTGTGGTTACTCATTAGAAGTGCTTTATCAAGGTCCTTCTAATGTGTAGCCACAACCTGTTTTCATGCATATATCAGGAATTCATGTCAAATTTCTGGGAGTGCTCGAATGTGTTTTCTTCAAATCTATTTGGAAACTGGCTGAACGTTTTGCAAACAGTGTAGGCCCTGATCAGATGCCGCATTGTGTGATGTCCCAACTGGGCCTGAACTGTTTGCCAACTACTAGGTTTGGTGTGCCTGGTACAAAATGGGTTAATGCACAGCTCAACATATACAGATCAGAAAGCTTTAACACAAGCTTTGGTACAAATTGTTTAACAATATGCACAATGTAACGTAAAGTAAATGTTTATCAAAACTATCATTGACTAGACATAATATAAGTATCAAAAACAACAGTAATAAGCAATTCTTAAAATAAAGTACTCTAATGACATGATGACCAAGAAAACTCATAGCCCCAGGTAAGAGGGATTTTTTTTCATTTCCGGAAAAAAAAACAAAAAAAAAACGTTCTGGGTACCCATTAAAAGTGTCTCATCAAGGTCCTTCTAATGTGTAGCCATAACATGTTTTCTTGCAGGAATAAGAAAAATATATTTTTGGACGTAAAAAGCAGTTTATCTGGAGCTATAAAAGCAGTATCAAAAAATACAATAGCTGAACAGAATAGCTAGCTCAGTTTTAAAAGGTAAAGTCTTAAAATACTTTTGGCATACGCTGTAAGCATCTTAACTCTTTTTGGACCAAGTGGAATTTTCCTCCCTACATATATCACGATTTCATGTCAAATTTTAAGGAGTGCTGGAATGTGTTTTCTTCGAAATTTATTTGGAGACTGAGTACGTTTGCAAACAGTGTAGGCCCTGATCAGATGCCGCATTGTGTAAAGTCCCATCTGGGCCTGAACTGTTTGCCCACTACTCGTTCTGGGGTTCCTGGTACAAAATGGGTTAATGCACAGCTCAACATATATAGATCAAAAAGCTTTAACACAAGCTTTGGCACAAATTGTTTAACATTATGCACAATCTAACGTAAAGTAAATGTTTATCAAAACTATCATTGACTAGACATAATATATGTATCAAAAACAACAGTAATATGCAATTCATAAAATCAAGTATTCTAATGACATGATGACCAAGAAAACTCATAGCCCCAGATAAGGGATTTTTCTCATGTCTGAAAAAAAAAAAAAAATCTGGGTACCCATTAAAAGTGTCTCATCTAGGTCCTTCTAATGTGTAGCCACAACATGTTTTCATGCAGAAATAAGAAAAATATCAGTATATGAAAAAAGCAGTTTAGTTGGAGCTATGAAGTGATATTAAAACTACAATATAGCAAAATAGCATAGGTTTAAAAGGTAAAGTGTTAAAATACTTTTGGCAATCACTGTTAGCAGCATAATGCACAGCTCACCCGATTTGGATCATCTAGGTTTAACACAAGGTTTGGTACAAATTGTTTAATAATAGGCATAATTTAACCCAAACCACAAATGCCACATTAAAAGCTAGCAGAGGAATTACATTCTCCTAATTCAGCCATACTAGTCATGTGACGCTGTCAAACCCAAAGTGGCTCAACACATAATTTTGTTTTAATCAATCAACCCGTTTAATTGGAGATGAAAAAAAACTGAACATTACGATAACACACCCGTGCGGCATAGTGCATTTTATCACATTTCCAAAATGGCTACATTTTAATGAAAATCCGTGACATTTTTCTTATTTATACTGCAAACATAGGTTATGGGTGCTCGTTAGAACCGCCTCATTGAGGCGGTTCTAACGAGTACCCACAACCTATGTCTTGGACTAAAAAATAAGAAAAATAATGTTTACCCCCGTAAACCCCAGTTTTCTATATACAAAGTGGGGTGTAAGGGGGTGTTCATTTCACGGACTTGTTCACGTGATGATCTGGGTCATCCAGAACAAAGGTCTGTAAATGACCTTGACGTTTGAAATTGATTAAATTCTATTCATCTAACTGCAAAAATTATTTCTGATGCCACAGCCTACCAGGCAATCAGAAACATCACTAATTGTCTTTTTTTTCATACCAATATCTAAGTGACCAAATTTGACCTCGACTTAAAACCAGGTCAAGGTCAAGCAAAGAGCATCCTTTGAACAAACTTGGCAGGGCCTGAATGTCTGATGCTGCATTCCAAGTTTCAAGGTCTGTAGATATTTGGTCCTTGAGAAGAGTTTTAAAGTACCATATATGGGCATGATGACCATATTGGTCAAGTGAAACGGTTTTACCCATAGAGGCTCCAAACATAATCTGGTTTCAATCAACATACCAGTTTACATGACCCAGACATTTGGATTGGATAAACTTTCCTTCAATTTACTGCATAATCATTTACGATGCCTTAGTCTGCCAGGCAATCAGAAATATCCAATTTCTTGCCTTTTTTCCATATGAATACCTAAGTAACAAATGTTGAGCTTGAAATAATAACGGGTTAAGGTCAACCAAAGATCATCATTTGACCAAACTTGGTAGGCCCCTCCCTAACAGAGTCCCATATGCTGCATATTAAGTTTCAAGGTCATTGGATATTTGGTCCTTCAGAAGAAGATTTTTAAAGGCTTTTACCATATATGGGCATGGGGGCCATATTGGTCTGTGGATCCAGCCATTATGAATAAAGTTTTGTTGTCCTCTTCCCAAAGTGGGGTTTCATGTAATTTGATTTCAATCAACCTAGCAGTTTAAGTATTATAAAAAGAGAAGCCAAAAATACTGAATCCGGGCCATCCAGAACAAAGTTTGTTTACTGACCTTGACCTTTGAAATTGATAATTTTCCATTCAGTCAATTGCAAATATTATTTCTGATGCCACAAGCTAATATGTAATATGGAAATCCATGTTTTTTTTTGTTTTTTTTTTACCACACAAATGTCCAAGTTACAAAGATTTGACACTGATGTAAAACAGGACAAGGTCAACCAAAGGTCATCATACGAACAAACTTGGTAGGGTCCCAAACTGTGATGCTGCACACCAAGTTTCAAGGTTATCTGCCATTTAGTTCCTGACAAGATTTCTAAAGGTTTAATCATATATGGGCATCGCAGCCATATTGGTCATGTGACACAGACTTCATGAACAAAATTTTGTTCCCCGGTTTTTTATAGAGATCTCACATGTAATTTTGTTTCAATTGGCCAAGTAATTCTAGAGTAAATGACGTTTGAAAATGCTGATGACGCAGATGCAGATGACAGACCACTGCCTATACTATAAGCTTCCCCAAAGCCAAAGTGGCTAAAAACAAAACAAAAAACTTCTGGATTATCTTTACTAGTAATTCGTTTTGTCTAGATAGTTATTTAAAAGCAAACAGTTTAAACTTTGATCATACTGCTTTTCTACATACAGGGTGGCCTGTAGACTGTCAAGAGTGGTATGCACATACTATATTTTTTCCATTTCTACATAAAAACCTATGATGTAAGTGCTCACTACAATTACCTCTCAGAAGGACTTTTAATAAGAGCACCCACAACATGTTTTCATGCAGAAATGAGAAGAAAATCACTATCTGCATAAATAAGAATTCGGCCAAAGGCTATGTTGGGCCTGTGGAAGACTTACATTAGGGGGAAAGTTAGGGTGGCCGAAAATGTTGATGGCTTGAGAAATGGAATGATGGAAAGTTCAACCCCTATGTCGCGCCATGCTTAAAGCAGGTGCTACAAAATGTTTTCTACTTGAAGCTATGGAATAACACTATTTGTTGAGGTTTGTTTATTTATACTTTCCATTTTGTTTTAGCTGCAATTGTCTAATTTTGGCACAGCTGTCAAATGTTTCTTTTTCTATGTAAAGATCAAAGATCTGAATACAAATCATGTTTCTTTTAAATGAAATATTCAGACAATTAAACGGTTCACTGCCAGTTCAAGAGCATACCCACTTTCAGTGATGACAATCAATTGGCCAATGTACTACCTACAGCACCAGAAAATATTGGGTCATTATGATAACTGTTTAAATTTACAGGTTACTTGTGCAAAGTTGGCACAACTGACTGGCAATTATGACTAACCTGTCTTTGCAATGCTTTGTGACAAAAGGAGCACATTCTTGTCATCTGAACACCGCACATATGGATTGGACAGAATGATGCTTTCATGCAGCACTGTAACTGTTCACACATGAGTACAGGTAAACTGTTAAGGTCCAAGTTGGTTGGCTGATTTGAGGTTTAACGCCTGTCAACATTGTAAAGGTTAGTTTGGAGACATGGCTTCCAATTTTGTGGGACTATTACCCGACATTAAGATGAAATGACATCTCAAGCCTTGTCGTCCAATGAAACCAATAGGGTTTATTCGCATAGACGGTCCACCTTTCATTGGACAGTAGGGATTGAGTTGTCAGGTAGAAGTGGCATAAAAATGGAAGCAATGTCTTCGAAATGACCTAAATATTGTTGACGCAGCCATTAAACCTCAAATCAAACAAACATTATGGTCATCAAAGAGACAGAGATAAATCAAAACCTTTTGATCTGACTATAAGGAAATCAAGGTTTTAAGTTGAATGAAGAGGATGTTGCAGCTAAAACAAAATGGGGTATATAAGGTGAACACTTATTCTAGATCAGGAAGCCTCCTTTTTGTAGCAGTCACACTTAAATTGCCATTGTTGAAAACTCCTTGTCCATTGATTGGCAGTTTTGTTGACATAAAAGCTGTCAGCTCAGGCGAACTCTTGAAGGTCGACAGATCAGGCAGGTCTCCAACTAGTTTCTTTATGTCTGGATAGAAAATGGTATGGCGTGACATTGTGGACTGGCCTCGGACTACAAGGACATCTGCAGTACAATAGAATGTCTTCCTTGTCAGGGTTGTACCTTTGCACTTGACACAGACACTATCAACTACTTTTTTGTTACGACAGGCTGTAATTAAACAAGAAGAAAATATACAGTTACAACTAGAAAATGTGTATAATGGTAATATTTAAAACAAAACATGATTCTTTTTAGTCAAATTAATGTCCTACTATCACACACAACATCACCACAAACCTTTTTTTCAAATGGTCAAACTGAGGCTCACAACATTAATTTGATAACAATTCTGTGATCATAATTTTCCATGGCTCATAATATTACTAGTACTAGAATCAAGATAAACTAGAGCTGTCAGTGAAACTGACTAGGGCTTCGGCAGCGCTATCAGAGGAACTTTAACCTCCAAGTATGACCTTGACCTTTGAGGTACGGACTTGAGTCTTGCGCGCAACACTCCATCACATTATGGTTAACACTTCTGCCATCCAGGAATAATAATAGCAAAGTTATTAATTGGACACAGGAAAGACCCTTTTTTGACCTTTAACCTCTAAGTATGACCTTGACCTTTGAGGTATGGACCTGAGTCTTGTGCACAACACTCCATCACATTATGGTTAACATTTCTGACAAGTAATATTTAAATCCATCAAGGAATAAGAAAGTTATGGAGGATAAAAAAATTTGTGGACGGACAGACAGACCTTTTAACCTCTAAGTATGACCTTGACCTTTGAGGTACGGACCTGAGTCTTGCGCGCAACACTCCATCACATTATGGTTAACATTTCTGACAAGTAATATTTAAATCCATCCAGGAATAAGAATGTTATGGAGGATAAAAAAATTTGTGGACGGACAGACGGACAGACAGACGGACAGAGAGAGTGATTACTATAGGGCACCCGCACTTTCAGTGCGGGGCCCTAATAACAATGGCTTCACTTTGGTTTGTAAATTGATTGTTATACAATATTACCTTGGCCACACTAATGGGCGTAAACCTGGAAAAATCCACATGATGTGAATAAGATATCACAGGCAGAGGTGTAAAATTTCCCTCAAACTTACTCGCCCTTATTAGGGCTGGCTAATCGGTGCTGAATTGAAAATCGATTATCGGTCTTGCCATATCGATAAATAATCGATTAGTAATCACTGGAGATTTGGTCATAAATTTACCTGTCTGGCTTTCTGTCTGAATATGACTCTTACCATATGTTGTACTTCACTCTAGGGTTTTGCACAGACAGGCCGGAGCAAACAGTGTAGACCCGGATGAGACGCCGCAGAACGCAGTCTCATCAGGGTCTGCACTGTTTGCCACTCATCCAGCTATTTAAGAAATATCCTCGGCTGGTAAATTCTACTTAGAAAATAATCGATTACGAAATATCAGTATCGATAATCATTTTTCTGGAATTTATCGATCAATTAATCGATTATCCGATTAATCGTGGCAGCCTTAGCCCTTATGGTCTTAACTTTTCATTTAGGAGCTAAAAATGAAGAAAAAGTAAGGTCAGTTTGGAAAACCTTACTCGACCTGTCTATAAACTTACTAGCAAATGCGAGCGAGCGAGTGGAATTTTACACCCCTGACAGGGATACAGACTAACAGGTGCCCAGTTGCAAAGGCGCTTGAATTTTTACCTGGGCACCCAAGTTTTGAATAAAAAAGTCTAATAACAATGTAACATTTGGATTTATAACAAACTGGGTGCCTAAAGCGAAATGCTTAGTCTGTATCATTGTATCATAACAAAATTTCAACTCTGTAGTGTAATAAGAACGAAATTTATATGCTCCAAGAGAAATGCAGAAATTTACCAATAGGTTTGCCAGAATGTAAACTGATAAATTTAATAGAATATGATTACAATTTACAAAACATAACACAGGCTTAAGAATTTTGGTGGGTAAAATGTTTACTTTGTATTCATATTCAGTGCAACTGACAAATATATATATATTTATTAATACATGTAAGTAAGATGGCACACCCATTCTGGAATTTTAGTTGAAGACTACTTATAAAAAGCAACACTTCTGTGTTTGAATGAATAGCAACAACTTTCCATACTTTCAAAATCAGTGATATTTTTAGACCCATACTCATCGTTTTTGTAGGGACTCATACTTTATTTCAAAGTGAGCTCTAGGACAAGTTTACAAAATAATACAAGAATGTTTTGTAGTAAACTCTTTTTTTTTTTTTCAAGTCTGACTCATTTGAATTATAACTCTATTGAGTCCCGATACTCATGGGTATAAAATTGTAAATATATCACAGCAAATGCAAGCTAAAAATGAGTAAGTGGGTTCAAGTTTTACAACCCACCAAAAGCTAAGGCCATATGGAGATGAGACAGGTTTAAAGAAGTACCTGAAAGTCTGGAGAAGCCCGGGATTGATCCTGCAATTCCTGATTTATCAAGTAGCATAACCACTACACCACAGAGGGTCCTAAGCTAAAAAATGAGCTCAAGCATAAAGTAGTATTGCTACTAGAAAAAGTTGTGTTTGTTTTGTAGGTTAATAGCCCAGCCAACACTATTTAGGTTATATCAAGCTGGTCAGTTTACTTATCCACTTTTTTTTTTTTTGCTAGCTATAAATGTATATGGTTGACCAGTAAAGAGCATTCATTTGCCAAAACCGGACAAATGTCATTCTTGACCCAGCTGCACGGAGTGAATATATCCCTTTGTGTATACCTGCATTAGGACAGCTTTCATACAATGAAGTCCCAGCAATTCCCATTATAGTAAATCCTGAGGTCTCTGGTTGTTTTATTGTTCTTGTGAAGTCTTCATCACTCAAGAAGTCCTTTTCAGACACACTGAATGGGATACTGTCAGGAGGGTGGAACTGTGAATGGATGAAAAACAATTTATACTCATGTGCACACTGTTATAATCTTTGCAAAACAAAGTACATGTAGTTTATTCTCCAATTATGTTTATGGGCATGCACTAGGGTCAATTGGTACTGTAAAAAAATTTGCATACCAATTAGCACATATAGGGCCCCTGGCCATCACAACGCTTGCAGAAATAAATTGGGCTGCATGGTGCTACAAAGAAGAGCCGAACCTGACTGTACACGAGTATTGGTAATATACTTTTAAGTTAATAGGTTTAAGCCTGCCAAGGTAGAGTAGTGGGAATTAAACCAACCCTGTTTATAAACTATGCTGGCTTGTTTGGGCAGTAGGGCTTGACCGTTCCATTCCAAGGCGGTTCTTCTGCCGCAGTTTATTTTTCTTATGGTTTGTCTTTAGGGGTTTGTGTCGCTTATATTATTGTATTGTGGATAGCCTTTTGGCCATTTTGTGGCAAAGTAACTGTCCTTTTGGCTTTCCGCACTTGTACATGAAAGTATTCGGGGGTTCGCTCGCAACTCTTTACTAGAGGTAGAGTGAGTGAGCGTGTGAGTTTTACATTCCACCAACAGCTAAGGTCATACAGAGATGGGACCTCAGTTTAAAGACTCATCCAAAAGGCTGGAGAAGCTAGGGAACGATCCTGCGATTTCTAGTTAACAAGGCGAGTAGCGCAAACCACTACACCACAGAGGCTTCCACTACAGGTAGAAGATTTGTTTTGGAGTTTAAAGGCCAGGGCAACACTATTTTAGGTCATTTTTGAGCCAAACAATTTACATATCCACACTTTTTCTGAGCAGGCTTATATATTAGTGGTTAACCAATAACCAGTACAGTGCACATTCTTTCGCCAGAAACTGACAACTGCCCTTCTTGAATTAGCAGAAGGGACAGAATGGCCGTAGAAAAGATTTCATGACCAATCTCCATATAGATCTTTGTATGTTTACTATTTATATCATTTTAATACAAAGTATTTTAGTACACATCACGATAACACACCCATATGCAAGCATTCATACCTAAAAGGGTTATTTTCTGATGAAAATATATGATAATGTTCCTGGTTTACTCCTTAAGTAAATTGTGGGATTCTCATTAGAATCGTCTCACTCAGGAAGTTGGTAACAAGTACCCACATTCTACATGGGACATCTATGAACAGATTAAGGAAAAATATATACATGCATCTTGAGAACTCCAGTGTGAATGTAATGTGAGGAATAGTGGGTTCTTCATTACATGGGCTTTATTATCAGATTGATGCACGGCCTGTTTGCTCCAAATGGGAGTATTTATTAGTTAGGGGTGGGTGAGGGGTCAGGGAAGGAGACTTGGTAGCGCAAATAATGAGTGTTCATAAATGCGTGCGAAACCAAAGTAGCTTCCTTTTTTCAACACCTGCATGAAGCATGACGTGATATACATGTAGGTGTCTGGGTATTTGTCCGTTTGTTAACGGCATAGACCTAGTCTGCGGTGGAATTATTGTGTTCCTCGTAATCTGGCCGCTGACATTGCATTGAAAGCACCGCTTGCTGTACCAATTTTGACAGTTTGTAATCATATATAATTAAGGCAAATCTGAGTTTTTGGTTTGTTTTTGTTTGATTTGAATTTTAAGGTCCCTGTCAACACTATAATGGTCATTTTGGAGAAGTTGCTTCCAATTTTGTGGGACTTTACCCGACACTGAGATGAAATGACATCTCAAGCTTTGTTGTCCAATGAAACCAATAGGGTTTAAAAGCATGGATGGTCTGACTCACACCCCTTTGTTTGGGCAGGCTTAACAAAATTAGGTTGTGCCGTGTGGTGGCGGTAAAACGTCTCCCCGTACATCAACCATAGTGCAGTTTATATTTTACTTTTGGTCCTTTGAGATCAGCGTGAATATTCTGAGAAATCAGAAATAAATTATTGGTTTAGACTCGTTTTCTAGACAGGTTTTTAATTATTTGGACCCCATTTTGATTTATATCAGTCTTTGAATCGACTGCCTATTCGAACTTCGCAAAATTGCAGTATGTTTCCACTGGCTTTCTTTGCCGGATCCTTACAGGGTCACTGATGAGGCTTTATTAGTCGAAAGTACGTAGTATGACCCATCTTCTTTCTTATGAATGTTTTCATTGCTCATAAAGGAACTCATTTTTGATTTTTATTTGCCTTCACTGCAGCTGGTGTTGTGCCGTGTGGTGGCGGTAAAACGTCTCCCCGTACATCAACCATAGTGCAGTTTATATTTTACTTTTGGTCCTTTGAGATCAGCGTGAATATTTTGAGAAATCAGAAATAAATTATTGGTTTAGACTTGTTTTCTAGACAGGTTTTTAATTATTTGGACCCCATTTTGATTTATATCAGTCTTTGAATCGACTGCCTATTCGAACTTCGCAAAATTGCAGTATGTTTCCACTGGCTTTCTTTGCCGGATCCTTACAGGGTCACTGATGAGGCTTTATTAGCCGAAACTACGTAGTATGACCCATCTTCTTTCTTATGAATGTTTTCATTGCTCTTAAAGGAACACATTTTTGATTTTTATTAGATTGTCTAAGTGGTTTATTAGTACTCGTGTGTGAGTCTGTTTCAGCTCTGTGTGGCAGCATCGTGCAGCCCATCTTTTTTTTGCAAGCTGCGAGTGGCTGGGGCTGCAGAGCTTTTGGTAAATGCCACACGTCATTATGGTGTTAATAACCTACATGTATGCCTCATTATTTAAACTCGCCTAGTCAAATATATATTGAAATTTTTACCACTCAAAGCGGAAATTCTGACATTTTTTGTCACATGTCTGTTCAAGATTGAGGGAACTCTTTAAAACGACTTGCCGAGGCGGTTCTAACAAGTACCCACAATCTATGGGAGCAGAAATTAGATAAATAATGTATACCTCTGTAAAACCCCGTAAAAAGAGAGGGTTTAACGGGGTAACAAATAAATTGGCGTGTTTTATGGATGCGAATAAAAATTGTCTTGAGTCTTTTAAAAAGGGATTATACAAGGAGTGAGTGTGTGAGTTTTAGTTTTACGTCCCACCAACAGCTAAGGTCATACGGAGACGGGACCTCGGTTTAAAGACTCATCCGAAAGTCTGGATTACACAAGGAAGAAATAAATTACTAAACTGTAATCGTGTAACATAAAAGAATATTTGATTATGAATTAACAATGACTTCCATTTGCCTTCGTTTACAAAAACAACGTGAAACACACCGAGAAATAATGAGCCGAAAATTTGACCTCTACTTTCATGTGAGCCCAGTTGTTTTTTTTTTTTCTCCGCAAAACACAGGTAATTCATTTTAAATGAAAGCAATCAAACAAATTTTTGCTGATAATACCCACTTATTTTTTCCGCAGAGAAAATAGCCGTTCGCGTCTGTTGGTTTGTTCGCAAAACAAAAAAAAAATGGGCTTTTTACCGGTTGTTGGTCTGTATAAATGAATGCTATGATGTGATAAGTTTTATGGTATTAACCCTTGTCTGCTGAGCCCGGATATGCCTTTTCTTTGAAACAATGTAGATCCAGATCAGATGGCTTCTGACGAAGCCATCTGATCAGGATCTACATTGTTTGCCTCTCAGATTGTGAATTTGTTGCAATTATTTGCATCGAGTAACCTGATTGGTTGATAATCGGTAGTGGGTGTGGCATATATGAATATTCAGCAGGACAAGGGTTAAGATTAAGAGATGATACTTTGATTATGTTTAAATGGCATACAGCATCAACAAACATTTTGATGTTATTTGTTTAAATTTTTGCCCGAACAAGAGTTACAGTATTTAACACAGAAGTAAATATTGCTATTTAATTTGCAATAACAACTTTACACCAAGTAAACTTACTTCCACAGTAGAGCTTTCTTTAGTCGAAAGACTGTTGCTCTTATTGTAACGGTAGGTTTCCGTTATGGAAATGACGTCCCCCATCTTGTAGTCGGCCTCTGCATCCTCCCCAAACAGTGCAACTTTAACTGCCGTTGAACCTGGTTCATCTTTGAGGGAGACAAATTTGATGGCCAGCTCACCTTGGCGCCTGTAATCTTTTGGAGATGTCTGAAAATAATAAATAAATACATTAAATATTTAAAATGTACACATGTACAAAGCAGGGTTGCATGGATCCAAAACATTTGCGGCATTAATGTATCACTTTGTAGTCTTTGAAGTCTATCTATTCCCTTGAATAAAAATATGTATGGGAGACCAAAGAAAGGTGAGATTTAACCTGTGTAATAGACAGCCAAAATACTCTCTGCCATTTTAACATTTATCCTGCTGTTCACGATAAATAATATCTTTGCAAACAGTGTAGATTCAGATCAGTGGCTTGGGCTTTTGAAAAAACCATCTGATCAGGATCTATACTGTTTGACATCCAGTTTATGAATTTGTAGGCATATATTATATATTTATTAAGTAATCTGAATGGCTCAAAGTCAGGAATGGGTGTCGTAAAATTGAATATTCAGCAGGATAAGATTTAATATTGCAAATTTCCTGATTTTTCTTAATTGGAACTACAGTTTTTACTGTATGTTTTTGGACAGATTAGAAAGGGTAAACAGGTGGCAAAAGGTGCAAACCAAAAACAGTTTACCCAGACAAGACGCCACAAAATGTGGCATGTCATTAAGGTTTACAATGGTTGCTACCAACCCATATTTAGACCACATTATGAACAATTATTTGTACTTGTTTAAATGGCATCTTAATCCCTGATGACCATTTCGCGAAATAGTTTGGTATGATTATGATACAGCAAGCAGTGTCATATGGTGTAGATCAGATGCAGACTTGCCTTCCCCTTGAGACAGAAAATAGTAAGATTCCATTAAAAAAATTTTAAGATTCAAATTTTATTTGTAAGGGTTTTAAGGTACCCGATGCGAGGTCAAAATAAGCCCATTGCCTGATGTTTTTTTGTTTTTGTTTTGTTTTATGACTGCCAAGAAGTGGCCGATTCAGCTCTTCTTTCTTCTCCATGTTTTTTTTTTTTTTAAAGGCATCCATCTTACTGCTCATACTGAAACAAATTTGTTAAATTAATTGGGATTGAATTACAACCTGATCATTAGCTAATGAAATTAAATTTCATTTCGCTACAAGAGTAAACCAGGTATGACAATTATTGTCTTGTTCTGTTATAAACCGCGTACTTACATGAACCGAACCGAAATAATCGCACCAATTTTTTTACAAACACTGATAATCATACAAAATTCAGCCAGGGTCTTAATTCCGACATGAAAATAGTAAGCCTTACGATCAATTCGAAAGGGTAGGCAAGTGTGCAGATGAAAGTTGTTGGTGAGTGAGTAAGTGTTTGAGTTTTATGGCCCACCAACAACTAAGGCCATATGAAGACGGGACTTTGGTTTAAACACCCATCCAAAAGTTTGGAGAAGCCCGGGATGAATCCTGCCAGGCTGCCACCCCTGGCTTACAAGGCGAGTAGCGTAACCACTACATCACAGAGGCTTCTTTAAGCTTTTGGTAGTTTTGCATAAATTTTTAGTTACATATTTCTACTTATTTTCTTCACTTTCATTTTCATTGTACAAATTTATTAACCCATTGTATACTAGTGGACTTTTCCATTGCTATGTGTTGGACAAGGTCATTTGTCATACAAAGGCTAGAAAGCCTACTTCGATTGATTTTCACAGAAAATTCTGTTATCAAATAGTGCAGGTCCTAATCAGACGTCGCAGAAGGCGGCATCTGATCTGGGCCTGCACTGTTTGACAATGTAACTTTTTAAGGGTATCCTGCATAGAAAGGGTTATACTGAGTCAAGAACATAGAAATATTTGAGCATTGCCAACAGCTGATTTTTCAAGTTATTTCTTAAACTTAATTATTTTTTTTTTCATGCCAGGAAGTGTATCTCCATATGACACAAATATCTCATGACATATAGAATTGCAAAATAACTGTATCATAGCCCTACTTTTTTTTTTGGTCTTATGATGGCAATTTTTCTATTTTATAAGTCAATGGAAACTCACCTTAACCATAGAAACCAAATGTAAAAGCCTAATTTAAAAAAAAAAAAAACAAAAAAAAAAACACAAAACCTGTTTAAGGAAATATGGTGAAATATTTTTATAACAAAACATATGGTTTCTGAGGAGATGTTTCCTAAATATATATATATATATATATAAATATATATATATATTGCATTTTGGTTTCCATGGCGACTGTAAAGGCTTGGCAGTAAAGATTTTTCAATTTTCACCATTATAAGCCAATAGAAACTCTAAGTTGCCATAGCAGGTTAGCAACCAATCTAAAGAGCGAAATTTTAGGAAAAACAAAACTTGATGAGGCAAATTTGGCGAACATTTTAATTTGTCTCAGCCTTACAGTGCAAATGTTCCCCCACCCCCTCTCCCTAAGATGATTTTTTTTTTTGTGTTTTGGTTCCCATGGCAACCACGAATATAATATGAGTAGTAGGCCTTAAAGCAGATCACAGATAGTAGATTGCTTAAAGAACATTTGTATGAAAGTTTTGTCAAAATGTGTGCATAGGCTTGGCAGTAAATGCAGGTTTGCTATTATAAGTGTGTAAGTTGCCATAGCAAACAAACTAATAAGCCAAATTTTATAAAGAACACAAACTTCCATCCCCCAAGCTCAAGGATACTACAAATAAAATGTGGGCTCAATCGGCCCAGTGGGTTCAGAGGAGATGTCATCTGAAAGTGTGGACAGATGCATAAGCAGTAGACCGATATCTTTTTTGGATCTGGTTGGTGGGCTAGAAAAGTATTTTTACCTGTACGATTTTGCCTTTGACAAAGCTTGAGCTAGCACTCTGTACAGCTTGGCTCAGTTTACGTGGACTGTTCACTGGCGTAGTTGTGATGTCCTGGGACAATACAGCTTCCGGGACGTTTAATGGTACCCAGGCAATAATGTTTGTATTCCTGGTCGTCCACAGGGTTTCATCGCCAGTTTTCCTTATGACATTCAAGAAGGCATAAGACTTCCCTGCCTCTATCATAGCTCTATTTCTGACTTGATAATTTCTGACTGCTGTAACCTGGGATTCACTTGCGCACTTCATTATGAAGTAGCTCCTTTCTTGGCCCTGTTGGTTTTTATACATTATAGTTTCTCCCAGTTCTATGACTTTCAGAGCCAAAGAACACTCAGTGTTTGGGGCCATAGCTAGTGCCTCATCCAAAGATGATAGTGTGAAACTCATGTCTAGAAAAGAAAAACAGTTTATTAACACATTCATCAACAACAAACTAATCTTTCATGAGAACCCTAATATGTTTTGTTTGTTTGTTTGATGTGTGGTTTAACGTCAACACTGTAAACGATGCTTCCAGTTTTGAGGGACTTTTACCCGATATTGAGATTAATGAAATCTCAAGCCTTGTCATTTAACGAGACCAATAGGATTTACAAACATGGATGCGCCAACTTTCACTACTTTGCCCGGGCAGGCTTAGATACTTTAAGCGGTTTACTAGTACTCGCGTACGGGTTGTTTTTAGCGCAGTGTGGAAGCAGCATGCAATCTATACATTTCTTCAAGCCCCGATGGGTAGCGGCCGCTCTAATACGCACAATAGTTACATGTAGAGATACGTTTATTTGGCCCCCGCACATTGGGGCTTAAAGAAAAAGATGGGCAGCATGATGCTTCTGACCGCACACAAGTACTGGTAAATCGCTTGGAGGATCTAATCCTGCCCCAGTAAAGCTGTGCGAGTAGAACGGCCATGCTTATAAAAACTATTATTTTCATTTGGCGACAGTGCTCGAGATGCCGTTGCATCTCAATGCCGGGTAAAAGTCCCACAAAAATTGATAGCAACGTCTTCAAAACAACCTATACAGTGTTTTCAAGGACGTTAAACCTCAAATCAAACAAACAAACAAAAGTTACATTTATTACAAAGGAAAACACAAACTCAACATAAGAGGACCATGATGGTCCTATATCACTAACCTGAGGCCACAGATTGTGTCACACAACTACAGTGTAACTTCAACTGACTTATAAGTCTATGTTAAGCAAATGGGCCCCGTGCGTTTTTTTTTTGTTTTTGGCCCAGGGCTATAGCTTGAACAATATTGGTAGAGGCGAACTAGATGAAGCTACAGACCAATTCCCAAAATTCTGGGCCTTCTTGTTTCAGACAAGAAGATTTTAAAAGGATTTTCCCTTATATGTCTCTGTAAAACAAGCTGGCCTCAGGGTGGGGGAATTTTGTCCCCAGAGCCATAATTTTGAACAATTTGGGTAGAGGCTCTCTAGATGAAGCCACATATCAAATAGCAAAGACTCGGGCCTTCTGGCTACAGACAAGAAGATTTAAAGTTTTAAAGGTTTTTCCCTTACAAGTCTATGTAAAAGAAGTGAGCTTTGGGGTAGGGTCATTTTTGGCCCTAGGGCAATAAATTAAACAAGGTGACCATGTGCCACTATGCTCAACACAGCTAAGGTGGGCAGCATGTATGGTTTTAATTTACTGATTATAAAGTCACCCAAATAAACTTACATTTCCAAATAATTCAGATATTCCACGCTTAAATATAAACCCTATTGGTTTCATTGGTCGGCAGGACTTGAGATGTAACATCATCTCTATGTAGGGTAAAAGTCCTTCAAAATTGGAAGAAACGTCTCAAAAATGACCTTTACATGGTTGACCGGGATGTTAAACCTCAACAAACAAACAAAGTGTAATAATTGTATTTCTTGCTCATCATGTAAGTTTGGTAAGAACGGTTCAGGTCTATTATGTTAGTGCATCAAACATTCTAGCCATGCAATAATGCCGAAGATGATGCAAACACGATCAGCATCTCTCTCTGTTCTTGTTTGTTATGGTTTTACACACTTTTTGAAAATTATTTCACTTATTTCGAGCCTATTGATTATCTATATTTAAATTGTATCAACAATGCATTCATGCCCTTATAAATGTTACAATGAGGACAGGGATTATCCTACCCTTCAGGATCAGGGACCAGGGGCCGCTGGGTTTGGGAAAAACAGCTGGCTAATATTTATAGTTGGGAATTTAAATCAGCTGTAACTTTGTCAATTTTGGTTCAATTTTCATGAAATTTTTATCAAAATGTAGCACAACATAAGAAATCGGGATTTTGTTATAAAATTTGGGAATATCTGTCTCCAAACTGGGAAAAATAGGGGCCGATTACCGGCCCCAAAGTTGCACTAGGAAAATCCCTGGAGGATCATATGTTAGATTGGCACTCATGCCAACTAAGTTACCCTCTTGAAATAAAGTGACCTAATAATCGAGAATCAGTGCTCTTACCCATTAGGCCATGGAGTTTATTTAATATGTTGGTGGGGTTGTGGGACTTCCTTATTCTAAGCTGATCATTACTTAGAAGTGGGCAAAATAATGAGTACCTGCAGAAAAAACAACCAGACCTTTATTTGCAGAATGTGACACGCACGTGGCCCGAGCAAGGTACGCACCACAGCGGTGGGACACTTTTGATTAAGAGTCAATGCTGTTATTCATTAAGCCATGTAGGCATAACTTGGTTGTTTTTTCATGGTGGTGTTACAAAGCTTTGACCGGAACCTCATTTTTATGCCAAAAAGTTCTTGGGATCATATTTTTATTTTGGACTTATTTTTTTTGATGAAAATATCTCTAAGTAGAAGCTAGATTTATTTCGTTCTCTGTTCGGTAAAGACATTTGGCCCTGAATTTGTTCTTTACCTTAGTGCTCTTTGGTACCATGCACTTGTAACTTACTCTGGAAGACTTGCATACAGCAAACCAATATTTCAACTGCAGCATTAATATTAGGACCATAATATTATCTGTCAAAAATTCAACATAAAAGCATCTGCGCCATATATCCCAGACGTTCTAGTTCCCTGTCAGTTGTTCAAACTCAGTTGAAGTGTGTGCCCACCACTCTCCACATGTATGCAAAGACAACCAGCGATGGGATTGAAGCCTAAGCTTTGTTTTATTGACAATTTGAACATGTAAGTTCTGCAGTTGGTATAACCAGACTGACATAAAACCAAATCCAACATTGAATAGGCAATTGTATTCAAAACTTAGTGCCCAGACAAAAATGTAGGTACCTTGGGCGACTGGATGCCTGTTAAGTCCATAACCCTGTAAACCAAGGATTTTATCACCATCAACATAGTATCATACTTAAATTGTTATAGTTGTATTTCAGCAAAGGATATTTTTATCTAAATGGACGGCACGTATAATACAGAATACAGAAACGGGATTTCAGTGCAAAGATTCATTTCAAAGCCCAGGATCAAAATCGCCACCGTTGGTTTAGGAGGCAAGTAGCACAACCACTACACCAATAAGGCTTTTTTTTAGTAAATGAACAAGCACATACCTGTCCTGTGGAGGTCTGCATGTACAAGCTGTTGACAACTTTGGGTACACATAAAACTGTTGCAAACAAATTCAGCGGTATCTAAAGGGCCTTTTGAACAAATATTTAGCAAGTTGTTTTAAATTCAAATTGATACCTGTTTTAAAACGGATTGTGTTCAGAAATAATAAAATACATAATAAAGTAAACATAGCACAGATGTGAACAAATTCTAATGTATTTAAAGGGTGTCTTTTTATAAAGAAAGTAAGTTGCATTCAAAATGATGCCTGTTACTGTATAAAGCAGCCTGTATAAAAAACATTGATAATACAAGTTTTTGTGAACAAATTAAATTGTAACATAATGGCTTCAATTTTCAAACAAAGTAAGTTGTAGCAAAATGATACATGCCCTGTAATGTTTTGTATAAAAACAGATGCTATCATAATAATATTAGGGTAAACATAACCACTGTTGTGAACAAATTCAAATGTATTTGGAAGGCATTTTAAAGCAAAATCGAAGTGAAGGCAATTAATATGATAATAATCAAGTTATTAACCCATTGTATGTGGGAAATCGTAAAGGAATACCTTGGCAAACAGTTTAGACCGAGATCAGGCACCCCAGAATAAAGTGTCTGATGAGGGCCTGCACTATTTGCTGACAGAATTTTCTGTCAAAAATATTATATGTGTGTGTGTGTGTGAATTCGGGGGTTAACGTCGCTTTCAACAATTTTTCAGTCATATCACGACGGTGCCTGGTTGCGACAGGGAGCTCAATGCTCACTTTTATAGTGCTGCCTCACTGAAGTATTATGTCCCAGACACATTACATGATACCACACCCAGTCACAATATCCTTACACTGGGTAGACCAAGCCTATCTCTACCCCGTAAATTTGAGTGCCAAGCGAGGAGCAACTAGTACCATTTTTAACCATTATGGTATGTCACGGCCCAGGATCGAACCCGTGACCTTCCGTTCCCCGGAGCAGACACGCTATCAACTGAGCTATCAAAGCTGGTGTCAAAAATATGATAAAAACAAAGCCTGATAGCTCTTATATGACTAATGGACTTGTCCAACATATAGCACAGCCCTCGCCCATAGGGGCTTGAAGAAATAGATGGGCTGCATCCTTCCACACAGAGCTGAATCCGGTCTGCACACTAGTACTGGTAAACCGCTTAGAGGATGTAAAAGCCTGCCCAGGAACCGTGGTGCAAAGCGGACCGTCCATGCTAATAAACCCTATTAGTTTCATTGGGCGACAGGGCTTGAGATGTCATTTCATCTCAATGTCGGGTAAAAGTCAAACAAAATTGGAAGCAAAGTCTCCAAAATGACCTTAACATTGTTGACGGGGACGTTAAACCTCAAATTTAACAAACAAACCAACATACAGCAAAGGAATACCAATTCAAAGAGCCACAACCATCATTTGTGGTCTTAGGCTGAATATTTTAATTAATCACACCTATTTCTGAGTATTGCAAGATATAATAATTATTTAAATTCAAATTCACAAACTGAATGACAACCAGTGTGGATCCTGATCGAATTCAGATACCATTTGATCTGGGTCTACTCTAGGGATGGCTAATCGAAGCGGAAAAGATAATCGATTATCATTCATGTCATTCTGACCGATAATCGATTAGTATTCACTGAAGATTTTGTCATATTTTTACCTGTCTGGCTTTCTATCTGAGCATGACTCCTACCATATGCTGTACTTTGCCATATACAGTATACACTGTAGATCCAATATATCGCGGTCTTTGAGGTCCAAGTTCAGCTATCGTGATATATCCAGATCGCGATATAAGTCGCGGTGATAGTTTGGTTTGCAAATACAAGTTGCGGTCGGAGATAGTTTACTGAGACTGCGAGACGCCACTATTCAATAGACATTAATGGATGACAGTAAGTCTATCGGCCGTAGTTCATCATTAAAGTAGGGTCAGAACAACTCGGTAGAAGTAAAAATAACAAGGACTATGTCTATCAATTAACTTACAATTGAGTCCAGCTTCAAAACCGCGCTTGAAAACATGTGATCACTAATGTCAAATAAGGACGCCATTATTGACCCTGAGGGAGTTCGTCCATCTACCATACCACAACAGCGGAAGTCAAATTGTGCATGTTCTTCCCATGATTTCCACGTTTTTTCACCGGTGTGATCGAACTCAGTCTGGTAGATGTTTGGTTGACTGGTACACAGACCCTCTATTTCTTGAATAGAAGCAGTCAATTCTCGGACATTAGTGTTCGCACCTTTCGTCGCCATCTTTGTTACGTATGGTGTGACGTATCTACCAGAGTAACCCACACTTCAGTCTGGTTCGACCAGACTGACGCCAAGAGTCTTTCGCCATGCTACCAGACCGCTACCAGACTGAGCTCGATCACACTTTGGTTAACCACGGTTCGTGATCGAACTACCTCCCTATTGTTTCCTGTACTGGTTTCAGGCCTGGTTTAGCTGACATTTTCGCATGTAAGTTGTGAAGAAAAAACAAGGATGCTCTGTATGACTGCCGGTTAGATAGACGACGTGTGGACATCTTTAATTGATTGTGTATGAGCAGATGTACTTAATTATGACACTGATTATGAGAAGTGTGGCAATTAACAATAATTGACTGCCAATTATTGTTGTGCACTGATTGGCGTTGATTGGAATGTTTTCAAACAGGTGTGATGCAGTAGGCGCGAACAGAATCAATACCGGAACGATTTACAGTCAGTAACACCAAACATATTGAATTTTTTTTTATTTTATTTATTTTGTTTGATTTTTTATTTATGCTCATGAAAAATTGGGGTTCACGGCCAATCCGCGATATATTGAATATCGTGAAATAACGGATCGAGATATATTGGATCTACAGTGTATTTGAACGCGGTGTCCCATCTGGGCCTGCACTGTTTGCCACTCATACAGCTATTTTAGGCACAACTTTGGGTAATAAATTGTAGTTACTAAATAATCGATTGCAAGCAAATCAGTAATGATATTCATTTTTTTGGAATTTATGGATTGAACAATCGATTATCCGATTAATCGTGTCAGCCTTAGTCTACTCTGATAGCAATAACAATGGTTGTCATGGACAGCAGGATGATTGGTAATTGTATTTCTTGGTTTTTCTTATGAAAAGTTTCAATTCGTATATAGCATGTTAATTGGGATATATGTGGATTTTAATTTCACATGATCATTAGTCTTTGAATTGACTTACAAGTATATATGGAAAGATGAATTTGATATTTATTAACCAATTTTGAACCACAAACCCAAAGGGGGTAGTTGGCAATCAGTGCAGGCCCAGACCAGACACTGCAAAACATGGCTTCTGATCAGGGCCTACACTGTTCGTCATTTGCCAAATAAATTTTGAAGAAAACAAAAACTGACACGCCTAAATTTTTTAATTTTATGCATTTTTAATGGACATGTGCTATAAATATAAGGAGACAGTTTCCATTTGGAACAAAAAAAGGTTAAAGGTGCATTATTGAGCTACCGGGTCCCCAAATTTGTTTTTGGTTTTTATCTTCAATGCATTATACTCCTTTGTCATGTGTACACTTTTGGAGCCAAATACAGCTTCAGAACTTTGTAAAAATGGTTGGTTTCATTTGTGTTTATCCTGAGCTCTGAACATGTGTTTGAAATTTCTGTTCTAAAAATAAATCTGTCACTTTACACATACATGGCAACTGTATCGTCTCTGAGTGTCGTTATTTATGGCATGGTATTCAGCGTCATATGTCTTCCGATTGAGGCATGGCCTAAGCAAACAAGGCCAAAAATTAATGTTGCATAACATCATATATGGGGATTCTATTTTTGTCACGAACTAAAAATAAATCCAACTAGTGTGCAAAACCTAGTTAGGGAATCCCTCTCAAACTTGTTTACCTGTCATCATAATTGTTCGCATTTTTGCATAAAATGCATTCATTTGTATTGTTTTACAGAAAAATACCAGCTATATCTATTTTATTTTTGGAAGCATTTTTTCAAGATAGCTCAATAATACACCTTAATATTGCAAATAAAGAGAATGATTTTTGTTGATTAACTGTTGTAACAAATACTAATATAGCACAGACTTTGCTGGTTGTCAGGAGACCTTTTGCTATTAAAAAGTCTCCTAACTACCGGTTGTCAGGACACACACACAAAAAAAACAACAAAAAAATAAACTATTATAATTGTTTCTTGCGGAGGTTATCATATTCTTGTAAGACTTCATCTGATGGTTTTATTACAGATGGGCTAAAAGCAGTTATGTACAGACCTGCACTATTTTGCACTCTACTGAGTGCAACATATGCCATACCGTCTTGAAAAACAGATGAACCTAAGTCCATGCAAACTTTGGATAAAGTCATTCCTTGTACCTTGTGTATTGTACATGCCCATGCTGGAATCAATGGGAAAGTTTTTCTTATTATGGAACGACCAAACATGTAATACACATGTTCAAAAGGCATTATTGGAACAGGAGTATGTGGCAAATTAATACATGTACTATCAACAGGTGATCCTACCGTAGGGTCATCAAACAAAACAGAAATGCATGTCACTTCATTGCTGTTTAAGTCCACGTCGAATGAGGTTACAGTACCTATTGCCCCATTTACTAGGCCATGCTCAGTTAAAATGTTTCTGATAAGCATAACACGTGAATGCAGTTTAAGTTTCAAAACTCGAGGTAAATTCCCAGCGTCACGGTCATCTTCTGGGATATAGTGTTCACCACATTCTACACCAGGTTCTCTGTCTTTCTGCGAAAAAAAATGTTCTGCATTGATTTCATACATGTCTCCAGGTAGTTCACATGCACACTGAGCATTACGCATTTTAACAGCTGAACGTGTTGGATAAATGCTCAAAGTATCTTGTGAAGATGCTGGCAAATTTGTTAATCTAGATTTAAGAAATTCAATATCGGTAGGTAATAACATCCCCACACGTGCACGATTTAGAAGTTCAGCATACTCTCTATCTTCAGCTTGCCGAACATTCTCCCGCAAAAAAACAGGCTGAAACAAATCCCAAAGCATTTTATTATAGAAAACAAATTTCCCCCTAACAGGTGGAAGCTGGAAAAAGTCTCCAAATAAAATAATGTTGAAGTTACCAAATGGTTCAGCAGATCCGGATATTTCAGACAGACGACGACTGATGAATGTTAACATCCTGTCACTCACCATACTTATTTCATCAATTATTATTGAATGAACACCCGCAAAAGATGTTTTTAACTGCTGAAGCTGATATGCAGACAAAGCAGCATAATTTAAATACTTTTCTACAGGAATTTTCAGCAAGTTGTGTAATGTTAGACCTCTAATATTTCTAGCAGCTGTGCCAGTAGGAGCTACACATTTTACTGGACTAGTACCAGTTATTACAGCAGTTTTTAAATCCAAATACCCTGCGATCATTTTAAGAAGAAATGACTTGCCAACACCAGCTCCTCCTGTCACAAACAGACGCAGTCTTGCTGTTTCTACCCTGTTTGAAAAGAAATGATTGACATAATTCATAACCTTTTTTTGAGATCTAGTCATCTTTATGCAATTTGCTTCAAATGCAGCATTTGTCATCCGACAGCCATGCATTTCATGAAAATGAAAAAGGTCATCATCAGGATTACTTGTGACCCTTTGTTCCACATTACAAAAAGAATGTGACTCAATGTTAAACATTGCTGTCGCTACGTCTAGATTACATTCACCAGTCTCATGTGTATTTTGTGACTGATCATTTAACTCCGCTTCTGCAAGCCTTATTCGTCGAATAGCACTTTCAACCTGAACAAGGAAATTATTGTATGTTTGCACAGAGGTATCTAGCAGAGCATACTTAGCCATGAAAGCATCTTTAGCTGATATAAACCCATCAAGTAAGTCTGTCTCTTTACTATGAGGTAACATCAGCATTAGCAGACTATAATAGTAATCATCACATGATATGGAAAATGCTGGATACCTAACAACAGCGGCATGTTTACGCCGTCTCATCCAGATATCATAAGCAGATATATAAATACGTTCATGCATGCGCTGTGACACTATTCCCTGTGGAGGTGCGGGACATTTTATGTACCATGCTGCAAACTCATACAGACATATAAACTGCTTTGATTGTGGCCTTGCATAGTAATAATCTACAATATTGGACATGAAAATATCTGTGCTGTTATCTGGTAATAAGTTCAGTTCATTTATTGGTCTCAACATTTTGTATCTTTTATTTATAGGTCTTGTATTCAAATAAACAACAGTTCGTGTGTTTTGTAGTAATTTTAAATTGCTTAATCTAAAAGCAGCCTCTTGTGCACTCATTCGACGATGTTTTAGAACACATGTTCCTATTTTCCATAATCGCTGGTAAACAGACATTGTTGGATTTTGTTTAAAAACAGTTTGTATAAGGTTTGATAAGGCACATCTTAATTCATCAGGTTCAGATTTGCAAAGATAGTGGCAAACATAATAAGCTGCTCCTTCTGCATTATTGACAACCTGGATGTCCATATTGGCTCGCCAATGTCTTAAAATTGTGGGATTGTAAGCATTAATGAACACAGAGTCTTTAGTTCTTTTTGTTTCATAAAATTTACCTTTATTTTTCAAAGACTGAACTAAACCCAACAGATGTGTTGCTCCACATTCACGTTTTGGGAAACCAAACCTACAAGGAGGTCTATTTGATGGCATACAGTATGATGTATGCACATGCATTTGTAATTTACAAACCAAGTTGTACAATTCTTCATCTTCATTTCGATCTGGAAGAGTGGTTTTGACAGTTTGGTCAATATACTGAAGGATTGCACTATTGTTTGTAATTGCATCAACATTCAAATTACATATGCCAACAACCCAAAAAAAGATGTGATAATGGGGACTTCCGCGTAACTGAAATTCTGTCCTTATAAAGTAGTCTTTGATTTCTCCTAGAGGCTTTGACTTGCTATATAATACATATTTGAGTAATGCCGTAAGCCTTCTTTCAAAATGTATAGCTGTCATCAAAGGGTCAGACCTCATACTTGAGAAAAATGAGCCTTTCCTTGCGGATTCATCATAAGAAAGGTTTTCCAAGGCCATTCCTAATTCAGGCCAGTGCAGATCATCAGCAGACAGCGTAACAAAAAGAGATGGAGGACCCAGAGTACGAAACATGGCAAGCAGATCATAAAGTGCATTTCTGAAATAAGCAACAGTTCCTCGAATATTTTTCATGAACATGTAGGAATTTTGTATAAGTTCAGGGTTATCCTTATGAGATCTTATATCACCAGCTGTCAGTGACAAATCTGATTGTTCATTATCACTTCTTTTATACATTTTCATATAAATGTTTATCTCTTGCTTCAATAGCATTGTATCATAAGCAACTGCTGCATGTAAAAGATAGTTGATATCCTTACGCCAAAATCCTAATCTGTTATACAGACGGGTGCGAAAATACATTGATGGTGTTAGCCTTTGCATTCTGGGATGCGTGAATCCGTATTTGCCTTCTGGGAATAACCACGGAAAAGCAGATTCTTCTCCATCAGTGAGATCATAAATCGATACAGGATCATTTTGTATACGCGGAATTGTGATGGTTTGTGCACTTTGAGCAAAGTTTCTTGTGGGCAAGCAATCAGCCACTTCAGCAGTGGTAGAGCAATTTACTTGTGTTAATGTTACCTGTTCAAGACCATTAACTGTATCATTTTCTGGCATACAGTCCATGGCAACAGGATGAGAAGTATTACTACCAGCTTGAATTGATGTTGGGACAGTAAGGTTAGAATAAAGCCTGTTATGCTCTTTCAGCCAACAAAATGCAGCAAGCAATTTGGCAGGACTTATTAAAAAATCAGATGTTTGTCCAATAGGATCTCCATTTTCAAAACGAACAACGCACATTTGATTTAAGTCTGGTAAACTGGATATACTTTCCACTGTAACAGACACATTTCTAGGAAGATTCAGTACCATTCCTTTTTCAGCATACTGACCACCAGGTAAAATGACCATTGTAAAAAATGTTTGAATTTTACTCAAAAGTTTTTTTTCCAACACATTTAAACAGGAAAGCTCATCAGGTATCTGATTCACTTCAAGCGCATTTAATTTGGCACAAATTGTTGGAATCTTCTGTTCGGCTAAATATTTTTTACAAGTGCAGCATAAAACTGAAGAGGCATCAATATTCAATACCTGAGTTATTGGGCTTAATTTCGTTTCCGACAATGACTGTGTTTGGTTCTTAAACAAAAAACGTAAACATGATTCACACGAATACATTGGTGTGCGACAGATAAATTCCTCATAATCTGCAAAATGCCGAAACTGTGTGTCCTGTAATGCTGATTCATGTGCAAAATCAACATACACATCTGTTGTATTCACGGAAAGTACTTCTGCATAGAATGCAACATTTTCATGCAAATTTTCACCATCATGTTGTGTAACAGAGGTCACACCACCTGTATCTGAAATGCCAACATTTATATTGTGCATATTTCTTGACTTTCGGATTTGTTTCTTTGCTTTTGGCTCTTTGAAGGAATAATACTGATGGTCCGATAAACGCTTATTACCATTACTGGATTTTCTTGCAGGAATTGAACTTTGGTTATGATTATGAAATGCAACAGGTGATAAATTAAAAACTTGCCCTGCATACATTTGATACAAATAATCACACAAAGCATCTCTTGATGAAAACTGCAGTAACACAGAGGATCCGTCAGGGTCAACTTCACCAAACCCATTCCTAGAATGGGAGTCAAAGATATAATATGTGTGCCTCTGCCTAAATATAGCTATGGAACTGCCACTCCCGGAAGTGGTACCAAATGTTGCTAACAAACTATCTGACATTGAAAAACCATTATCTAAGCCATCCTGTAAGACAACAACTCCATCATCAACAGCCCTGTTTCTTTCTGCGACACCATACACAGTACAATATAAGTCAATATGGTATTCTGTGTCAAATATGTAAGTTTGTGATGGAATGTCATCATGGGCAAGCAGAATAGAAGAATTTCCATTGTAAACAGAATCAATTATTTTCCGATACAAGCCATCACCTTCAAATACTATGGTGTCTAAATTGTTCGAAGACCAAGAACAAGGTGGCAAATGTACGGAAGCATATATCAGTGCCACCAATGCTATTGCTGTACACTGTGTCCCAAGAGAATTACTGAGGCCCATATTTGCAAGTGTGCCTTGATGGATGTTACCAAGAATAAATCTACTGACGAACATTTTGTTATTTTACCTTTCTGTCCGGCAGTCGCAAGGTATACGAGGGCTGAAAAAAGAATGAAAAGACAAAAAACTTTTACAGTTGTAAAACTTTTATTTCGCGCCACTTCCAACCAACCAACCTTGGGACTTGGTCATTTGGTGAGTCATTACTGCATACATTTGGAAGCGTCACATATGTTGTAATACATAGATAAAGAATATAAATAATCTTTCGGTCCTCTGTGTATGATTTTAGCTGAAAAAAACAACAACAAAATAACTTTTTTTACCCTTCTTTTGCGTGATGCCTTGCTGTGTGTAAATAGTTCCCAGACACGCTCAATTAATGCGCAGTAAACAACAAACAATTTGAATCGAAAGGAGAGTGAAATAAAAAAAGCGTATGTACCATTCCATGGGGAATTCCATCATCTTTCGTTGACATTCGTCACCCCTGATGATTTTAAAATAAAATGAAAAATTATAACCGACGTTATGGCCAAATGTAACCGACTCAGTATATGAAAACAAAGAGAAAGATAGTCTAAAGCAACCACTGATCGAAACCCGAATACCCTTTCGATTATAAAAAAACAAAATATAGTTCTTTAATAAAATTCAAAATATATCATTAAAACCATGCAAATGGCTAAAAGAACAAATTCTATTCGTGTAATCTAACAAATTTACAAATTAAAAATGTAAACAAAGCGTCATACAATTTGATATAACGTGATTGTCGGTAACAAACAATTTGCTTACATCAATGAAAAATCAAAACATATCTACCCACCCTTCACGTCTCAAACTCATTACAAATGGCGCTGCGTTGGTACGCAGCGCAATAAGGTGAAGAGCAGGGGCACAACATTTCCTACAATTTGTATTTTCCGTCCAGCGAAGAATCCGGTCATCCTGCGCAATCATATAGTTTGGCCTGAGACTTCTCTTGCTGCAAGAAGCAGCATTGGGCCCTTAACTATCCTAAGAGCGCACAGCGAAGACTCGGATCAGACTGCGCGGATGCGCAGGCTGATCTGAGTCTTCGCTGGGCGCACATATCAATTGTAGGAAATTCTGTGCCCCGGCTCATATCCCGGTAGCACTACTGTTTGTGTAATGCAAGACCTGTCACAAGAAAACATATCTTCGAGTTTTAACCCATTATATACTGTTGGACTCTTCCATTGTTATATGTTGGACAAGTCCATTTGTCATTTAAGGGGTGCCGGGTCAATTTTGTTTCATTTTTATTCTATTTTTCATGGACAATCCTATTAACCCGGATCAAATGCCGCTGATGCGGCATCTGATAAGGGTCTGCACTCTGCACTGTTTGCTAACACTGCTCAGATGCCGATGTGGCATCTGATCCGGGTCTGCAGTGTTTTGTTATCTCCCTTTTTCGGGTTTCCAGGAAAGAATGGGTCAAGAAACAATTTGGCCTGCACAGTAGACAGACCAGTAAGTTTTGGTATTTTAGGTACAAAGACTAGAGTTATTGTACTATCCAAGCAGTGAACCTTAGGTTGCCCAGGCTGCCAAGATACTCAGGCCAATCTGCAAATTTATTGCTCGTATACACTGTATGGTATAGTCCCGACGTTAATGCTCCTTTATGGTATATTTCCTGTTACTTCAATGAATGGTATAGTCCCTGTTACTTGAATGACGTTAATGCTCCTATATGGTATATTCCCTGTTACTTCAATGAATGGTATAGTCCCTGTTACTTGAATGACGTTAATGCTCCTATATGGTATATTCCCTGTTACTTCAATGAATGGTATAGTCCCTGTTACTTGAATGACGTTAATGCTCCTATATGGTATATTCCCTGTTACTTCAATGAATGGTATAGTCCCTGTTACTTGAATGACGTTAATGCTCCTATATGGTATATTCCCTGTTACTTCCATGAATGGTATAGTCCCTGTTACCTGAATGATTTTAATGCTCCTATATTGTACAGTCTCTGTTACTTCAAAGTATGGTATAGTATCTGTTACTTGAATGATTTTAATGCTCCTATATGGTATAGTCCCTGTTACTTCAAAGTATGGTATAGTCCCTGTTACTTGAATGACGTTTATGCTCCTATATGGTATAGTCCCTCTTACTCAAAGTATGGTATAGTCCCTGTTACTTGAATGACTTTATTGCTCCTATATGGTATAGTCCCTCTTACTTCAATGTATGGTATAGTCCCAGTTACTTGAATGACGTTAAAGCTCCTTTATGGTATAATCCCTGTCACTTCAAAGTATGGTATAGTCCCTGTTACTTGAATGACTTTACTGCTCCTATATGGTATAGTCCCTGTTACTTCAAAGTATGGTATAGTCCCTATTAATTGAATGACGTTAATGCTCCTATATTGTATATTCCCTGTTACTTCAAAGTATGGTATAGTCCCTGTTACTTGAATGACGTTAATGCTCCTATATGGTATAGCCCCTGCTACTTCAAAGTATGGTATAGTCCCTGGTACTTGAATGACGTTAATGCTCCTATATGGTATAGTCCCTGTTACTTGAATGACGTTAATGCTCCTATATGGAATGACGTTAATGCTCCTATATGGTATAGTCCCTGTTACTTCAATGGCGATATTGCTCCTATATGCTATAGTCCCTGTTCTTTCAATGACGTTATTACTCATATGTGCGTCCTTTGTTATTTACATGGCCGGCAACGGTAGCTCAGTCGGATGCGCGTCTGACTGGTGATAAGGATGACGCAGGTTCGATACCTGCCGGGGTCAGCAATATTCTTTCGTGGAGATAGATCATGAAATCTTTTCTACGGTCATTCTCTCCCTTCCGCTGATTCAAGAAGGCCAGTGAAAGAATGTGCACTGTACTCGTTAACCGCTTACATATACGCCTGCCCAGGAAAGTGTTGATAGGTAAACTGACCGGCTCAAAAATGACCTAAAATAGTGTTTACTTGCCCGTTAAACTCCAATACAAACAAACAAAATTGTTATTTAAATGACGATATTGCTTCTTTATTGTAAAGTCCCTGTTCAATGACGATATTGGCACTATATGTTATAGTCCTTATTACTTCAGTCAATATGGTGTTGAGCCGTTACTTCAATGACGATATTGCTCCTATATGTTATAGTCCCTGTTACTTCAGTTAATATGGTGTAGTAGCATACGAGTACTGGTAAATCACTTAGAGGATCAAAGCTTGCCCAGGCAAAGCGGTGCGAGTAGGACCGTCCATGCTTATAAACACTATTGGTTTCATTGGGCGACATGGCTTGAGATGTCATATCATCTCAATGTCGGGTAAAAGTCCCACAGAATTGGAAGCAACGTCTCCAAAATCACCTATACAGTGTTGACGGGGACGTAAAACCTCAAATCAAACAAACAAATACTTCATTGACGATAGTGCTCCTCTGTCATTTCAATGACAGTATACTGAAGTTACAACTTTTACAGCAAGTTAAGTGAAACAAACCATTGTGGAGTATAATCCAAAATCTATGGCAGTTATAAGAAAATAATGTAGAAAATAGAGGTGTCATTTAAGGGATTTTTTTATGCTGTTAGTTAAAAAATATAGAAATAAACGCATAGGAAAATAACAGCCTACCAATGGCACCCAGAGAAGAGTAACTAACAATAAGGAAAAGAAAAAAGGAAAAAAAATACAAGAGATCCGCAAGCGGGGCATTATACGACCATGGCGTATTCTTGAATATCTTTATAACTCATTTCATCTTGATCTACGGATTCGTTCCATGTAACGAGTTTTGTCGTTGGTATAAAAAAAGGCTATCTGTACCTCTGTTTTAGGTTCTGGATGGTTTCCGTTTCCGCCTTTATTTCTGCCTCAAAGTTTTCCTCTTCCTGAATAAAACAGAATATTCTGATCAGAGAGTATGACTATAGCAGTGCTACAGAGCATGCAGATGTTGAAGATATAGAGGATCTTACATGAGTGTTCATGTATTATTGAATTTATTAAACGAGTTGAGGTAAAGGGATAAAATGCGAGGCTTTGCCGAGCATTTTATCCCTTCTCCTCAACGAGTTTAATAAATTCAATAATGCATGAGCACGAATGCAAGATTCTATTTATCATATGATATCTAAAACGCATTTTATTCACGATTGTTTATAAAAATGTCAATATTCCGCCATCAGTAAACGGGACGTCGTTAATGACGTCGTGCATGTAACGTTACGGGACGTATCTAGCTAATTTGCATATTTAATCCACTAGTGGATTATCGAAAATATTACATGGCGTTATTACACTCTCAGAGGCGACGTCATATGATAAATTATATTTCAGTATCTGGAATTGTAAATTCAGCGTTTAACAAAATGGGGTGTCAGATACAAAATATTCAAAAGAACGGATTAAAAGTCATATTCATCCTATGCACAAGACATCTGCAAAGTTTTAAAAGGATCGGTGAAAAAAATGTAAGAGGCCATGATAACAGTATTCAATGCTGTATATTCAATATCGTTTGCTTGGTTTGAGGTTTATCGTCCCCGTCAACACTGTAAAGGCCATTTTGGAGACGTTGCTTCCAATTTTGTGGGACTTTTACCCGACATTGAGATAAAATGACATCTCAAACCCTGCCGCCCAATGAAACCAATAGGGTTTATAAGCATGGACGGTCCGACGTGCACCATGTTGCCTGGGCAGGCTTAGATCCTCTAAGCGGTTTACCAGTACTCGTGTGCGAGTCGGTTTCAGCTCTGCATGGAAGCATCATGCAGCCCATCTATTTTTTTCAAGCCCCGATGGGCGGGGGGCGGTATTCAATATCATAATAAAGCTGAAATAGTATTTTTCTGTTTGTTTGAATTGGGGTTTTACCTCCCCGTCAATAATATTTAGGTCATTTTGGAGACGTGGCTTCCAAATTGTGGGACTTTCGCCCGACAATGAGATGAAATGACTTCTCAAGCCCTGCCGCCCAAACAGACAAAGCTGAATTAGTAAGAAGAACTAATCGAAGGAGTACCCAAAACAGATGTTCTATCATGTCCGTATATTGAACATCATGTACTAGGCGCAAAGCTGTGCGAGATGTCATGAATAAAAACGTACCCAGTGTTTACACATTAAATAGTTACCATGCACCCCTCCATCTTAACTCTCCCCTTTCCAACATACAATCTCACAAAAGGCCACCTCTGCTAAACAACCATCTGTCAAGCAGCCATAGCCATTATCACATGCCATTTCACATCATAATAACTGCTGAGCAGCAAATCACTGGCCAGCAACCACTTTTTTTTATCTTTCTATTAAACAACTATAATTCACACAATAGATAATGTTTACAGGCAACATATTATCAGCCTTTATTTTTCTCTTAATTACGATTTTTGCCATCAAGCAAATGAAAAGAAAATTAAATGGTGGACAAGTGTCAGATGACTCATCTGAGAGTCCGCCGTTTTTTTTTTTTTTGTTGTTGTTGTTGTTGTTGTTGTTGTTGTTTTGGTTTGTTTTTGTTTTCGTTATTTTTCTTTTTCTTTTCATACATTCACGTGTTCAGTTACCACTCATGTCTGTCTGTCTAGTGATATCAGGTGCTGAACAGCTACCTCCTTTAAGCAGGTTTAAGCGGGTGGCCACTTAATGGAAGTAACACTGTAATATCATTTTTGGCAACACGCATAAGTTCACATAGCGCTGAGTCATCGAAAGATTATTTAAATACACACGTGTGGCACATGCTTCAGTCAGGCGTATGCAGTTTGGACATTGGTTTCCGGCACATGCTCCATGCTGTGACAGGCGTCGTGCGGTGCATGTCGTATACGATGGGTGAAGAGGGGACCCCCCTATAAATCTACTATTTATACTTTCTTTTATATCTTAATTATCATGATGAGCCTTTTACCATCGCTGTCATAGTTATAAAGGCTTCAAATTTTAAGCATTTATTTCAGACATGTTTTATCGAATACATTATAACAGTTCTTATCAACGTAGACCAACATGTGTGTTTTCAGTTTTATGTATATAACTTTTACTGATATATTTTAAAAAAAGAAACAGTGCGTAAAACATGATATCTCAGATTAATGCTGAATTACCCCACCCACTTTCATTATCATGTTTCTCAATAACCAGGGCTTACGTTACAAAACCAATACTATTTTAGTAAATGGGATACTTTAGGCAATATATGAGGAGAAAATGAAGACTTTTGTTCCAGGGCAGGAAAAGGGCCTTATGCCCCCCCCCCCACCCCCTTTACAAATGCCCTTCTTCAGCCAGCGTAAACCAACTTCTTGGAGATTGAATTTGTTTGTTTGGTTTTAGGTTTAACGTCCCCGTCAACACTGCCAAGGTCATTTTGGAGACGTTGCTTCCAGTTTTGTGGGACTTCTACCCGGCATTGAGATGAAATGACATCTCCAGACCTGTCGCCAAATGAAACCAATAGGTTTTATAAGCATGGACGGTCCGTCTCGCACCGCTTTGCCTGGGCAGGCTTAGATCCTCTAAGCGGTATACCATTACTCGTGTGCGGGTCGGTTTCAGCTCTGCGTGGAAGCATCATGCAGCCAATCTATTTCTTCAAGCCCCGATGGGCGGGGGCCGTCGTGGAGCTTGATCACGAAAAAGTTTCTACGCTCATTTTTACCTTTCCGCTAATTCAAGAAGGGCAGTTGTAAGTTTCCGGACAACTGCCTTTCTTGTATCAGCCGAAATCAGCTTCGTGGAAATTGAAATATTTTCTAAGGTCATTCTCTCCTTTCCGCTGATTCAATAACGCCAGTTGTAAGTTTTTATGTAAACTGTACCGCTTAACCGCTTATGTATAAGCCTGCCCAGGTGCCCAGGAAAGAAAAAAAGTGGTTAGGTAAAATGACCAGCTCTACGTGACCTAAATAGTGTTTTCTGGGCCGTAAAGTTCAAGGCTTAAACACATAACTACCTCTCGGATTTTTCTTCCCAATAATTTGTGTATTTCAATGATGTCAGGTTCAATTTCACGTTTGGTTTCATCCGTTGGGTCCAGATCCAACAATTCTTCGGCATATCTCTCCCAGTCCCCCACATTGTTCTCCAGCTCAGTCATGGTGTGCTTATTGGGTTATAAGGTTAATGTCTGCTTCTTTTTCTCTGAAACAAAAAAGTTTGTCATGAAATTCTTCATGAAAATGTCGGGTCGATATACATGACAACTCCGTTTCTTACATGTTTTTATCATATGAACCCCGCCAAGCGAATTTGTGTCTTCGAGCATTCCGTCATGACAAATTTTAACTGCGCATGCCCAGCCATTCAGATGGGCCAGGGATATGGCTTTCTGTCTGGGGGTTCCTCCTGATTTACTGCTTGTATGAGCGAGCAGCGAAGGTTCTGGCGAGACTGCGCGGACGCGCAGGCTTGCCTGAACCTTCGCTGCTCGCATAGACGATAATTACCAAAATCGCTTGACGGGGTCTATATGACGTCATTGATAAGCAGTGGATAACGTCGTGTAATAAAAATCGCATGACCACACGTGTAATAACACTTTGGAGGGATTAAGTAAAGTCATGACGACGCCCATGTCAACAATGCATTTTTCGTAGAAAAAATGTCAAATTAAAAGGCGATAAAATCCAATTTAAAGTAGTCATATGATAAAGAGAATCTTACATTCGTGGTTATTTCATAAATATCATATGAAATGACCACTCGTGTAAGATCCTCTATTTCAATAAAATGTAGCGATTTCTCAGTAAAGGTTATTGTTTATTTTTTAAAATATTCACCAGAATCTGGAGGAGCGAAGCGACCTTAAGATCCTATGGTGAAGGTTTAAAAAAGCATGCACTTACCTGAAGATACTAACCTAAAGATGATAACCACTCTCTACACTGTTGCGAAAAAAGAAAGCATAAAAGAAAAAAAAAAACTAAAAAAAAAGAACATGAAGTAATTCAAACGTAAAGCATTGTTTCTTTTTTTTTTGGTCCCATTCTTATGGTATGGTAAGAGAGTGAATGTTCACCTTCCCTTTCCTGTCTCTACCCACGCCAAGACAGTCCAAACATAGCTTGAAACGGAGGGGTGTCATTTCAATAAAATTTGAATGTTGCTTCTGGAGGAGTTTTATGCTGTCATATATCACAGGCGCTTGAAGTTTTTAGTCCATCAAAACGGATTGAAAATGTCCAAAAATAAAGACTCTGATGCAATTTCAAAGAAATGGCTTAGTGTCACTTTTTATTTTGAACCTTATGAACTACTTATGGACAGAACTTCAAGCTCCTATGCATATATTTGCGCGATCAGATCTCAATTCATATTACTTAAGCTCCGACATGGAAGGTTACTTTGATAATGTTCCACCGAGGAACAGAGAATGTATATTAAAAGACTTTTAAAGAGGTAAATCGGGTCCAGATTCTGATTGAAAAGACAAAAGAATAGTCAGTCCATTAGGCAATGACAGTCTGATGAAATTATATAGTAAACAGAACAAATGAAGTCTGCTTTGTGAAGAAAGATTGCATATATCGCAATAATCATAAATATTGGTACAGGATAGGCTTGACGCACAGTGCAGACGAAGATCAGACTGCTCTTGAAGGCTCTACGCTGTTTTTGCACCTTTTGGGCTCCTTGCTGGATCGTGAAACAAATTTGCTCGTTTGCAAAGTAGATGTGAAGATCAGAAGTCGATACAATTACCACATGCCTCACACCCAAGACACCATGTCTGCAGGATGGCATACCCCTGTTTCACCGAAGCCCACAATATTACATCGAAAACAGGGAAACGGCAAACAGCTGGCTGTTTTTTTGCCTGTGACAATCGAGGGATTTTATCATCGTTGAACAGGAAAGCTAACAGTATTATAAATATTTTCTGCAAGACATTCTTCGACCTGCTTTAGGGAAAAGGCGGAGAGATCTAGACGCGCGCCCTATACTACTTCATGATAATGCAACGCCAGATTTGACGTCATTGTTTGACAGGAACAACTGAGAAATATTAAGATATCCCGCTTATTCTCCGTACGTAATGTATTTTTTCTTACCACCGGCCCATCAGGCTGACACTCCAAACCGACAAATCAAGAGGTGTTTATACAAGAATATTCAGACATGGTCGTTCAGTGGTTTCGCTAAAAATAAAAATTTTGTAGAAGAAACCAAGTTTCTGATTGAAACGACTAAAGAATAGTCGGTCCATCAGGCAATGACAGTCTGATCAGTGAAATTATATAGTAAACAGAACAAATGAAGTATTGTTTGTGATGAAAGATTGCGTATACCGCAATGATCATAAATATTGGCACAGAATAGGCCTGACTTACAGTGCAGACCGAGATCAGACTGCTCTTGAAGGCTCTACGCTGTTTGCCATGACATCTTTTTGGCTCCTTGCTGGCTCGTAAAACAAATTTGTTAAACTTTTAGGAGAATTACAGCAAGTCCTAAAGGCGTCCGAATTTTTTGGATTTTTCGGTAAAAGATGAAAAACAACAACAAAACAGTGATACGAGTCAGGTCATGACAAAATGTCTTTGGGGTTTGCGACATATAGAGACTGGCAAGGGTCTAAACTTTCAGAAATAAAAACTAGAGGTACTGTACTTTCCAATCAGCGAGCACAGGAAAGATGATTAGACTGCAGATGTATTCTTGTTGTTTGTAATTTGCCAAAGGCAAAAGCAGATTTTCACGTAGCGTGGCCTATACAAAACGTCATACGTTATTTTTTCTAGAAACATTCCTATTGCATTGTCTTCACTGTATGTATACCCTATTATGTTGGCTAGCTGACTCATTTATTTTTATTTATCATATGACGTCGCGTCTGAGAGTGTAATAACGCCATGTAATATTTTCGATAATCCACTAGTGGATTAAATATGCAAATTAGCTAGAAACGTCCCGTAAAGTTTCATGTACGACGTCCTTAACGACGTCGCGTTTACTAATGGCGGAATATTGACATTTTTATAAACAAACGTGAATAAAATGCGTTTTAAATGTCATATGATAAATAGAATCTTGCATTCATGCTCATGTATTATTGAATTTATTAAACTCGTTGAGGAAAAGGGATAAAACAGCCTCGCATTGTATCCCTTTTCCTCAACTTGTTTAATAAATTCAATAATACATGAGCACTCATGTAAGATCCTCTATTTAGATTTTGTTATCACAAAAGAGAAAATATCAAAGACACAGAGACCTTACAATAATTTGTAATGCACATTAGTATCCTGCAAATATATTCGTCAAAGTTAAAAAGGAAAAAAGTCCCTGAGATTATGACATGTTAGCCAATGACAGGAATTGGCCGAGGCGCAGATCAGACTTAAACTGAAGTGGGCGTGGAGGTTAGACTATCAACTCTGGTTGTCTAGCAACAGGAATCAACGGGATGCCAAGGAGATGGGAGTCTGTGACTGAACGCGGCGGACGTTATATTGAAGGATTCTGGGTGTGTGGAAAGTTTACTCTATTATGTATTGGTAATATAATACCATTCTCACCATATATATACCCTCGTTCAAATCTACGAGTTTTAGATTTATCCTTACCTTGTAAGTCACTAATAAAGTTGCATTTTTTTTTCTGAAAAAAAAAAAAAACAAGAGCGCCATGATGGCCCTGGATCGCTCACCTGATCCATAGGGTAACAAGTGGGCCCCTAGGAGAGCCTTTATTGGCCCCGGGCTATAATTTAAATAATCTTGGTAGTGGTCTTAAAGGTGAAGCTTCATACCGAATATCAAAGACTGGAGCCTTCTGGTTTCAGACAAGAAGATTTTTTAAAGGGCTTCCATTTTTGGCCCCAGGGCTATAATTTGAACAATCTTTGCATCAATCCACAAGACAAAGCCTTGGGCTTTCAGACAAGACGATTTTCAAAGGTTTTCATTGCCTTGAGTTCTATTTCCTAGGACTATAATTTGAACAATTTTAATAGAGGTCCACTAGATGAAGCTTCACACCAAATATCAAAGACCTGGGCCTTGCGGTTTCAGAGTAGAAGATTATTTAAAATTTACTTATATAGCTCAATGTAAAACCAAAGGGCCCCGGGGCGAGGCATTTTTGGCCAAAGGGCTATGATTTGAACAATCTTGGTAGAGGTCCACTAGATGAAACTACACACCAAATATCAAAGAACTGGACCGTGCGGTTTCGGAGAAGAAGATTTTATAAAGATTTTCCCTGTATAAGCCAATGTAAAACCAGAGGGCCCCGCAGGTGGGGGTATGTTTCGCCGTAGGCCTATAATTTGAACAATCTAGATAGAGGTCCACTAGATAAAGCTTCACACCAAATATCAAAGAACTGGGACTTGAGCTTTCATGGAAGAAGATTTTGTAATATTTTCCCTTTATGTCAAACCAAATGGCCCCGGGCATTGGGCTGTTTTAGCCCCAGGGCTATAATTTGAACAATGTTAGTAGAGGTCCACTAGAAGCTTCATACCAAATATCAAAAACCTGGGCCTTGTGGTTTCAGAGAAGAGGATTTTTAAATATTTTCCCTATATAAGCCTATGAAAAACCAAAGGGCCCCGGGGCGGGGGTATTTTTGCCCTAGGGCTATAATTAGAGGTCCACTAGATGAAGCTTCACACCAAATATCAAAGATCTGGGCCTTGCGGTTTCAGAGAATAAGATTTTTACGATTTCCCCTATATAAGCCTATGTGAAACCAGGGCGGGGGCATTTTTGGCCCCAGGGTAGACTTAGATGTTAATAGGTGTGCTCATGCATTCCATATTTTATATTATGCCACCATGCAAGGCCAGATTTTATTTTATCCTGACTCAAACATCTAGGACTTATAAAATCTGCAAGGGAACATGGCAGATTTCGGGCAGGCAACAGACATCAAAGAAATTCCCAAATGTGTTCTTAGTCACTTAATGGCATAACATCATCATTAGTGTTTAGCAAGGGCTGTCAAAACAAGCCACTGACCTCAGGGGATTTATTGCCAGAAGGGTCATAAAATTGTATAAGCTATTGCATCCAGTACCAGGTATTCATTGGTTTCTCCTTGTTCAAATGCTCATCAGGTTTTAAAAAGTCTGTTTATGAAGCTCCTCATTATCCCAATTAATACAGAGAGATGTTGTGTCCATGGGGTATTTCTTATTTTTTGCATGTATACTCAAAACGTATATCAATGGTACTCGTTAGAAAAGTCCCATGTAGTTGGTTCTAATGTGTTTGTTTGTTTGATTTGAGGTTTAACGTCCCCGTCAACACTGTAAAGGTCATTTTGGAGACGTTGCTTCCAATTCTGTGGGAGTTTTACCCGACATTGAGATGGAATGACAGCTCAAGTTCTGTCGCCAAATGAAACCAATAGGGTTTATAGGCATGGACGGTCCGACTCGCACCGCTTTACCTGGGCAAATTTTCGTATATAAATTGTTCGTGAAAAAATAGTTCACATGTATTTTTTTTATCCGAATTATCTATAAAATCGAAACCTAACAAGCAAGATATCTGCAAAACTATTTGAGCTATGCCCTTGATGTATGGTATACTGATTGGAACTCGGGAGGAGATCACCTGATTTAATTTTGAACTAATTATGTCTCCCCCCTTTTCGGGGTCCGTCCATCTGTCACAAAATCGTGTCCGCTCTGTAACTTAAAAACTGGTCAAGCTATCTTCAGGAAACATTTTATGATTATCAATCAACATCAAATGACGTGCAGAGTGCATGAACTATAACTCTAATATTTGTACTTTTTGAGTTATCACCCTTGTAATTTTGTCGGTCACAAAATCGTACGGGAAAATCTTGTCCTGTCAAACCCTTTTTTTTTTTTTTAATTACTTGACAGAAATGTTAACCACCACGAGACGATGTGTCGCGCACATGACCAAGGTCGGTACCTCAAAAGGTCAAGGTCATACTTAGCGGTCAAAGGTAATACAGGGGCCTCTTTTCTAATTCGGTCAATAACTTTCTTATTCCTGGTTGGATTGTGAAATGACTTGGCGGAAATGTTAAACTACTAGTATCATGACACTATGTGTTGCGCGCAAGACCCAGGTCGGTTCCTCCAGGGCAAAGGTCATACTTAGAGGTCAAAGGTCAAAACAAGGTTCTTTTTGTGTTTGGTCAATAACTTTCTTATTCCTTGATGGATTTTGAAATTACTTGGCAGAAATGTTAACCGTCATGAAACGATGTGTTGTCTAGAAACTTGACAGGCTGATAGGGAACTAGAACATGACCGGATTAACATTTGTAAAAAATCTGAAAATTTTTATTCGGTAATTGCCTTTTAAAATAATGGGCATTTAAGGACAAACATGGCTGGGGGCATAGTGTTTTATAGACACCATATCTAATTAGTAACTTTGGATCGACTGGTAAGCCAATGCCCCAGTACACGAGCACAGTCCAGTTATCACATCTCAGTGATAAATGTAAAAGCCCAACAAAATTGGAAACAATGTCTTTTAAATTACTAGTGTTGATTGGGACGTTAAACCTCACCACAAACAAAACAAACTTTTTACACTGCTCTCTGACGTCACGCCCTGGGTTTTGTGTGTGGTCAGTGATAGGCACGTGGACAATAGCGGGCAGTTAGTGACGCAGACTGTTGGTACTCGTTAAAATGCCATATAATGTTTATTTTTTATTTGTTTTGGTTTTTATCTCCCTCGTCCAAGCGTAGCGGGGATTATAGCAATGATGTTGTCTGTCCGTCTGCCTGTCTGTCTGTCTGTCTGTCTGAATGTCCGTAACACTTTTTTGTCCGCTCTGTATCTCATGAACCCTTTGATAGATTTTCATTAAATTTTCGTCAATTTTTCCCCCTCAATGAGCTGATGCGCAGATCCCATAAACAATAAAGGTGCAGACAGGCCCGAGCCGGCCTAGGTAGATCTGTCGGATGCGTATCTTGACCGGTGATCAGGAGGACGCAGGTTCAATACCTGCCGGGGTCGACAACATTCTTTCAAGGATATTGAACATGAAATCTTTTCGACGGCCATTCTCTCCCTTCCGCTGATTCAGGAAGGGCAGTTGTCAATTTCTTGCGAAAGAATGTGCACTGTACTGATTAACCGCTTACGTTTGTTTGTTTGATTTGCGGTTAAACGTCCCAATCAACACTGTAAAGGTCATTTTGGAGACGTTGCTTCCAATTTTGTGGGACTTTTACCCGATATTGAGATGAAATGACATCTCAAGCCCTGTCACCCAATGAAACTAATAGGGTTTATTAGCATGGACGGTCCGCGATTCCTGGACAGGCTTAGATCCTCTAAGCCGTTTACCAGTACTGGTGTGCGGGCCGGATTCAGCTCTGCGTGGAAGCATCATGCAACCTATATATTTCTTCAAGCCCCTATGGGCGGGGGCTATAACCGCTACGTATAAGCCTGGCCAGTAAAAAATTGGGTAGGTAAACTGACCGGCTCAAAAATGACTGCAGTGAGTAAACAATGTAAATCCTAATCAAACAACATATTTTGCTGCATCTGAACTGCATATGGCTAGGCATACGTTGGTTAATCGGCATATATTTTGTGTTTGGACTGTTTGCCAAAGTCCTAAAATAGTGAGGGTTAAGGGCTTCGGCTCCGGGTCCGTAGTTTTTGCCTAAGATGTAAAATAAAGATGTCGGATGCGCGCACGTCTGACTGGTGATCAGGAGGGCGCGGGTTCAATACCTGCCGTGGTCAGCAGCATTCTTTCGTGGAGATTGATCCTGAACTCTTTTCTATGGTCATTCTCTCCCTCCACACAAGAGCACTCTCTTCACCTTATAAATGCAAGAAACCTAATTTCTAATACCTGCTGGAGGAAACTTAGACTGGAAACAGTCAGTCCATTTATTTAATCATTTCACTTATAAGAATAATCTAATTAATTTTAACCCAGCTTAAAAAGCAATGACTTCCATCCCATAACACCAAAAGTTTTGGATATCAGAAAGTATTAGAGAGGAGAAATAAATGCATTGCTATTACAAAGGAGAAGATATTGGTTAAACTTTTGGACTGATTCCAGTCTAGAGGAAACTCAATGAGGGACATTAATCATGTCTTGCGGTGAACCTTGAGCTGATAATGTTTGTTTAATTAGTGTACTGTTATATCAATTGGCAATGGTCAGATTCCTTACATAACCACTGAACAAATTGGATAAGTCTGATGTGATGAGAGCTCAAGAGAGAGATTTGAGGAAGGGGTATATATTTTCATCTAAGGATTACTTTTTAAAAGAAAGTCACATCTCACCAAACTTTATAAGTCTAGCCCCAGGGCTATAGTTTGAACAATCTTAGTAGAGGTCCACTAGATGAAGCTTCATACCAAATATCAAAGACCTGGGCCATGCGGTTTCAGAGAAGAAGATTTTTAAAATTTTCAGTAAAGAAATCTTTTTTTTAGCTCCTGTGACCTAGTTGTGAAACAGACCGGAACCACTTGAACAACTTTGAAAGGGGACCACCTAAGGATAATTTCTTTGAAGTTTGGTCAAAATCCGATCAGTGGTTTAGGTGGAGATGTCGTTTGAAGAAAATGTTTACGCACGCACGGACAGACGCATGCACGGACGGACGGCGGACAAAAGGTTATCCCAAAAGCTCACCTCGTCACTACGTGACAGGTGAGTTAATAAAAAAAACATAAATACCATAAATATGACCAACATTACCCCAAACCAGCAATTTTATTAGTTTTTCTATCATTGGAACAAAGTGCTAGACTCAGCAATTTTAGAAAATATAAACTTTTCTAAGTGTTATAGACGTCATTTCGATTAAGTTTCAAAATGCAATGTTGGACTCAAATCTTTTCTGCAACAAAGCCTGTCGGAACTCGAATTTAATAGTGACTTAATAAATAAATAATATTTATCCTATCCATAAAATTTCATTGTTTTCAAACACTTTTCTAGACGTGACACAACCATTCGTATGGATTCAGGTGTTGTTCAAGTACGCTAAAATGCAAAAATAAAAAGAAAAAAGAATACAAGAGATCAGTGTTGGACTATCCGCTCTACTAACCGCAAGAAAGCTCTACTGACCCCAAGTATCTGAGGTTAAAACTAGTTATAAAAAGTAATTAGGACCTGAGGTTACATTTCATTTTCCAACTCAACTCATTTTAGCATCAGTTTTGTCCTTCTTGGGGATTTTAAATGCCTACACTTAAAATTTGTTGGCAGCAGAAGTAATATTCTCTTCTAATATTGCATTAAACTAATTAGCAGTCATTACTTACCTTATCTTCATCTGAAGCGTGAAAAAGTTCTATTAACCTTGGTTCATTGATGTTTCCATTAGGTCTGTTGTTTCATGTTTGTGCTTCTTTCCCTTTGGTGTCTCTGACGGGAGCTGTGAGTTGATTGTATCGATTCCTGATTATTGCCTTCACTTCTATTTTCAGAGGTATGGCAAAACTCGAACCTGTGATGTTGATATTTAAGCAAGGTCTAAGATCTCCATCGTGGCCTCATCATTTACCACAGAAGAAAGCAGACTGTGAATTCCATCAGAAGAAAATTTTTGTTTTGCCATTTGCGAACACTCAAAGGTATAGATCAGCCTGAACCTGTACATCTGTGCAGCCTGATCAGCGCCTTTGTGTCTATAGCTTTGAAAGTACAATGCCTCTTTTGGCTTAAAGGTCATATACAAAGGTATAGAAATCCATTAAATTTAAAAAGACATTGATTATAGGAATCGAAGAGCGAAAACCGCATCAAATTATCTTTATTAGTTTCCAAGATACTACAATTTGAAGTGTGAAATATTTCATGGAAACAGAGCAGCTTCAGACTGCCTCATTAATATTCATGAGGTATTCTATGATGTCATAGATGCACATTAAAATTTTTAAACTTTTTAAATATGAAATACCTTGTGTTTTATAGACCTAAGGAACTGTAAAATCACCTATTTGAATTATATAAACTGATTTCAACTGATATGCTAAACAAGTTTTCCCAAATTTTCAATTGCAAACAAATTCAAATTTTAAATATTTTTTAAAATAATTTAAAGTCAAGTTTCTATTTTAGTAAGAGGATGATATAACATACAGAACTTAATGAACTGTTCAAAAGGCTTGTAAAAACACTTACATTAGCTAGTTGGAATGAAATTTTGAATTAGAATGGTAGTTTTAAACATTTTTAAAAAATACTTTAATTGTAAATTTAAGCTTGAATTTTGAAATCATATTTCTCATTTCTATCCTAAATTATGAACAAGATACACAGTAATCAAAGGGCATGAGAAAACTTTATTAGGCAACTGCAAAATGGAAAATATGGTAGTTTAAAATTATTTTTAAAAAGTTTAAAGCCACTATGACATCACAGAATATTGCATTGTGGGTTAAAATCAAAGATATTTCAGGGGAGGCTACTCTCAGAGGAAAATAGACATGTATCAAATATAAATGCGCATAACTTTGGAACGAATGGGAATATTTTCATGCGGTTTTCAATAAAATGACCCTCCTTATGTTTGCTTTCATCCTGCTTCATACTAAGAATTTTTAAAATTTCTTTGTAATTGCTCTTTAATAAGAAATTTCAAGACTCGTTCTTGTCTTTCATGGTCCCGAGGTTTTAATTTTTTTTTTCATACTCACCTCAGCTGAGCATGAAATATATAATGCTCATAAATATTAAAGTACAAATGAAAGAGGCAATTTTCTTGCTCAGATCAGCAAAAAAATTGTTAACAGTCCTATTTATTAATTTTATAACAATTGTTGGCATTTTAAAATTTAGAAGCAGTTCAAATTGCAGGCTCAAGTGAGTTGAGCATAATTTTTTAAAACCTTCAGCCCTGGACGCCACTGCCAAAATCAGTTTTCTCCTTGACTATGTTGACAGGGGTAAATATCAGCTTCAACTCTGACAACTTGCAGTTAACTTACATTTCCAAATTAGAAAAGGTTGGGGGTTGCGAAGTCACGCAGCTCTTGTGTGTGTGTGTGTGTGTGTGTGTGTGTGTGTGTGTGTGTGTGTGTGTGTGTGATGAAGGAAATAAAAATGACTAATAGAGATCAGTAAGAAAATAAATATGCAAATAATATATTTTCTTTGTAACTCGTGTAAAATTGAAACAAAAGTCCAAATTTCCATTTATGTTGTCAATACTCATAATGTATATATACCATATCCAGCTGCCATTTTGGAAAGTAGCATAAACACTTTTACTTAGCCAGCTCAGGATACTAATCGCAAAGGCAAGCGGCAAAGACTAAGACTAGCCTGTGTATGGGCGCAGACACATTAAACATCACGTAAACGAGTAGTCCGTGAAATGACCTACTTTATATAGACAAAACTGGGGGTAAACATTATTTTTTCTATTTCTGGTCCAAGACATAGGTTGATGGTACTCGTTAGAATGAGGCGGTTCTAGCGAGCATCCAATACCTATGTTTGGTGTATAAATAAGTAAAAATATGACGAAGTTTCATCAGGAAAAATAACCGTTTATGAGATATGAAAGAATTCACTTTATCATATGACGTCGCGTCTGAGAGTGTAATAACGCCATGTAATATTTTCGATAATTCACTAGTGGATTAAATATGCAAATAGTTTAGTTTAATCGTATTTTATTGCAAAATAAACAAATGGGTCGGGCCACAAGTTCTCACGACATTAGTTACGACCCTCCCCGTATATGGTTGACACTAATACATTTACAACATATGAACATGGCTATTTTATAACAAAAAGGCACATATAGGCTTACTGCTTAAATCATAATATATATATATATATATATATATATATACATATATACATATATATATATGTATACATACATATACACACACATACACACATATACACATATATATACACATACACATACATATATATATCAGATAAATAAATCAGCAACTAAAATAAATGAATAAGTCACTAATTGTTCGTCGTCAAGAAACCCAGCCGTTGAGGCATATAATAGTGTTTCAATATAAATTCAATTAAATTAAGCATTTTGGTTAAATCTATCAGTGCTTTTGATATACGTCTGCACTGCTTGAAATAGTATTCCATTTTCTTGAGGTGATAATGCATCATCTCCAAAAAGAACCCTTTTTAAATTGAGAGGATGAAATGTCCGTGTCGATTGAAAGAATATTATTCTTTCTCTTGTAAAGTTTGAACAAGCAAAGAAGAAATGCTCAGCATCCTCGTTTACTTCCGAGCAATTGCAGTTCGGACTTAGAGCCAGGTGATTTATATACAGATCTTTTTTTAGGTTACTACAGTTATTTCTTATTCTGGCATGTAATACTGAATTGTACCTATCACCTTCCATGTAATAGGTAGGAACGTAAATATTAGAAAAGTAAAAATTCTTAACTTGGTATTTAAAAGAATTAAGACTAGGTGCTCCTCGAAGGTTAATGTCAAGGGAGTTCCAAATCGAAATAGAAGATGGAATGCACGATCGCCGAGAAATTTCAGTTCGAGTGTGGGGAACCGTTATGTTATTATTATTTCTAAAAGGATACGGGGTTGCGTCTCTTACCAGAGGAGGAATTATGTCTAATATATATGATGGTACGTTTTCATGTACGACGTTATACATAAATGATAGCTTATGTTTGTGCCTCCTTTGCTTAAGACGAATCCAGCCACATTCTTTATAAAGCTTATCTAGGGACACAGACCTAGTAAGACCCGTAACAATACGAGCTGCTTCATGTTGTAATTTTTCAAGAGACTGGCAGTCTTGGGCTGTACAACCATCCCAATCAATGCAAGAATATTCAAGGATGGGCAGTACATATGATAAATAAATTTGGTTCAAGGCAACCCTGTGAAATGTATATTTAAGTTTACGCATTATACCAACTACTTTTGCTGCGCTTGAGATAATGTTTTCAATATGAGTTTTCCATTGACCATTACAGCTTAATGTTAGACCTAAATGTTTGTGCTCCGGGACAAATTTTATTGGGGTTCCGTCGAAAATTATATCCGGAAACTGCTCGAAAGGTTTTAATGTAAAAAGAACTGCTTCTGTCTTCAGTGAATTAAAAGTAACCAGCCATTGTTTCGCCCATGCCGATAAAACACAAAGATCATGATTTATTATTCCCTGAATGTCGTTCAGTGATGAAGCTGAATAAAATAATGAACTATCATCGGCAAAAAGTCTGGTTAAGCTTAATAAAGAATCTGCAATATCGTTTACATAAACTAAGAACAATAGGGGTCCCAGAACAGAACCCTGGGGTACCCCGGCATTAGTATTCCTAGCAGTGGAAGTAGAAGATTTAATTATTACTTTCTGAGATCTGTTAGAAAGGTAATCTCTAATCCAGTTAAGTAAATGTCCGTTTATGCCGTGCTGTTTCAATTTGAAAATTAGGCCTTCATGCCAAACCCTATCAAATGCCTTAGAGACATCACAGAATATCATGCATGAATATTGATTATTATCAAACGTTTGACAGATATGTTGATAAATGTCAACAAGTTGGTAAGTAGTAGAATGATTGGGAAGAAAACCAGATTGGTATTTATATAAAAGATTGTTGGCGTGTAAAAAGTTGTATATGTTTTTATGAACTATTCGTTCTTGTAATTTACCTATTCCGCTAAGTAGTGATACCGGTCTGAAGTTTGTAACCTTAGTTAAGTCCCCCTTTTTAGGTAAAGGCAAAACGTGAGAACCCTTCCATATATCTCCAAACACCCCGTCCCTAAACGACCTATTAAACAGTATTTCCAGTGGAACTGAGATCTCGTTTGATACAGCCTTCAACATTCTATTACTAATTAGATCCGGGCCAGTCGCTTTATTTGGATTTAGTAAATCGATTAAAGTTGAAATTTCTAGAGCTGAACATGTAATATCACGAATTTCTAGTTTTAGATTCAAAATTAGGCAACTGAACTTCATTATCATTTATTGTTGAAATTGACGAAAAATAGTCGTTCAAACATTCCGCTTTTTCTTCGTCTGTATAACAATATGATTTTTGACCGTTTTCTTTTTCTATAGCAAGTGGGGGAATATTGTTTGAGGTTTTATTATTTTTAACAAAATGGCGAATAACTTGCCAAAATTTCCTTTTGTCATTGTTATGAAAATCACAGATGGAAACTTCCAAGGAATTATAAAAATTTTCTTTGGCATGCTTTACTAGATTATTAACTTTATTTCTAATACGTTTATACTTATTCCAGTCGATGCTGTTACCGGTCTGGATGGACTTTTTCTTTAGCCTGTCTCTAATTCTCATATTACGACGAACAATGGAGTCAAACCATGGTTTGTCTCCAGGCCTTATTGTAACGGTTTTGGAAGGTATACATATTTTAGCAAAATTTAAAAAAGTATTGGTAAACTTTGCACATGCGTCGTTAAAAGATCCTTCCAAGAGAATACTCCAATCATAGTTACTTATAAGCTCTTTAAGCTTGGTATAATCTGCCCTTTTATACAGCCAAATTAATCGATTGAATGGTGTGTTACACTGATAATAAAATGGTAATCTTATATAAGTTGCTTTATGGTCGCTTATAGCTGCAGGAGTATCTATCGTGCCTGAATCTAAAAACTGTAAGTCATCTGAAATAATTATAGGATCTAAAAGCGCAAGTTGTCTCGTTAGATTTGAAACTGTATTTTGAAGCGAATTAAGTATAATCAAATCTTTTAAATTCCGGTAGTTATCATTAAATAGGTCCTCGTTTAAGTCGCCTAAGATAATTAGATTTTTAGTGAAATCATATGCTTTTTCAATATTCAAATTTAAGTTTTCAAAGAATGTTGCATCGGCTGTTCTAGGACTGTAAAACAAGCCCAGGAGATAGTTAACGTTATTCGTTTTAATTTTCACCCATATAGATTCTGGGCAATAAATTTCTAAGTCTGTTCGCCTCGTGTGAATAAGTTCTGAATTAATGTAAATAAGGAGCCCTCCTCCATGGTTGGTTCTGTCTTTTCTATAGGGTGTATCGTACATATCCGATAGAACTAGTGTTTCGTTTAAAATTTGTTGATCCAGGTGAGACTCTGTAAAACATAAAATATCAAAGTCCAAGAAATGATCCTTGATGTACTCAATCTTATTCCTTATGCTACGTATGTTAATATGTAAAATAGATAGGTCTGCCTGACTAGGGTTTGGAGTGGCTGGTCCTGGGTTTTCTTCAATGTCCAGAGCTTGTAAAATTAACATTAAAATAATAAAGCAAAAGTGGTTATTACTTGTTGATTCATTAAGAGATCTCGTAATGGACAAGAGCAATGAAAGCATAGAGAGACATAACCATTTAACTTTTTGGTAGAAAAAACTTAATTTTATCTTTATGTAAAATTCACTACGACTGCCTCGTATAATGAGACCACCGAACAGACCTATGGCGGCTCTCCATTGGACAACACTTATACCCATACTTCATATTATAAATATGCAAATTAGCTAGATACGTCCCGTAACGTTACATGTACGACATCCTTAACGACGTCGCGTTTACTAGCGGCGGAATATTGACATTTTTGTAAACAGTTCGGAATAAATTGCGTTTTAAATGTCATATGATAAATAGAATCTTGCATTGTGCTCATGTATTATTGAATTTATTAAACTCGTTGAGGAAAAGGGATAAAATGCTCGGCAAAGCCTCGCATTTTATCCCTTTTCCTCAACTCGTGTAATAAATTCAACACTACATGAACACTCATGTAAGATCCCCTATATGTCATACGGGTGTGTTATCGTAATGATCTTTGCTGCTACGAATCCTTAAGGTAGTTGCATGCCTGCAGTTATGTGCCTGGTCCTAATAGTTTTCTACAGGCACGCATTTGAAGAACATAAAGCTATGCATTATAAAAACAAGCCAATTCAAGTATACTGAAAAGTTTGCCACCAAAAATAAAAATTTTCAGATACAAAATTCTGATATTTTTCGTATTTCTGCTCAAAACATAGATTGTGGGAACTCGTTAGGACCGCCTCGACGAGCGAGATGGTTCTTAACAGTACCCACGATCTATATTTTTGACATTTTTCTTCTTATTTCTGCACAAAACATACATTGTGGGAATTCGTCAGGACCGCATCGGCGAGCGAGACGGTTCTTACGAGTACCACGATCGATGTTTTAGAGCAGAAATAAGAAAAATGCATACGCCTGAAAACCCCAGTTGTACTGGATAAAAGTGGGGCTTAATGGGGTTAAAATTATGTGTCTTCATGATGCAGTGAATGCTGTGCAGCTCATTTGCAGCACAAATCATTTTTTAGTTTTTGCTTTTGACATTTGGCCACGTTTCACATTTGTACCTACAGGTACATTATTTCGAAATCTATTTGCTGCAGGTTTATTTGTATCAGCTTGTTCCAAAGCCATCTCTTCCTTTCTTCTGTCTTCAACCTCTTCATAACGCCGATTTTCATCAAACTGATAAATCTTTTCTTTCTCTTGCTTTTCTGGAACATGTACCCCCTTACCAATTAAATTTGAATCTGATGACGTGTTGTCGGATGAAGTAACACCAGCACTTTTTTGCATTTGACCCTGGCTCTCATTTTCTAACTGAAACACTTGCGTCCGTACACTTTCATCTGCGTTTCTTGCTTTGACAAACTGAGCTATTCCTTTGGTTAACAGTGGACCACCCTCATGAAGAAACACTGCAGGCCAGACAATATAATCAATGATCTGTCCCGCCGACGTAAATTTCCTATACAAGTCTTTGTTCTTCGACTCGAATTCAAACACCAGCGGTGGACTTTGTATCTGCGTGTGCCACACAAGGTCGGTACAGCCCTCCACATATTTTATGTAATCAGGGTCGTTGGCTTTTAATACTTGGCAAGTAGGATTTATCTTACTTTCTCTCACTAACTGCTTCAGCTTCTGAAAAAAAGAAACAAAATCGGACATTAAAGCTCCTTTAGCTAAGCAGAATATAAGAATCTGATATGGGGTTCTGTTGTAGATGAGCGTTTCCAACCCGAGGGATGACCGTGCTGAGCGGAACCGAGGCTACACCGAGGTTCCGCTCAGCACGGTCATCCCGAGGGTTGGAAACGCCCATCTACAACAGAACCCAGTATTGGATTCTTTTTCTTGCACAACATTTGACAGCTCGCACATGTTTATTGTTTACAAAATAAAAGTAGTGGGGAAGTAGTTCCGGCAGTTGAATGGAATTGAAGCGCATTTATGTTAGTTGCGTGGGTCGGAACACCAGGGTCAGAACATATATTTCTATGCCAGGGTAAAATCACGGATTTCCTTGTCTGGTGTGCAAGAACATTTTTTCTTACACACCAGATACGAAAATGATGGGCCTTATTCTTATCCCACCCAGGCGAATCAGGATATGCATGTATTAATTAGAGAAAAACATATCAAAAATAAGGATAAATGACCTACCGCCTGACAAGTCTACAACAAGAATTGCACCCAAAGACTAAGATCAGACTGCGCATCTGCACAGGCTAACCATGTTTCTGCAGGTCACACACCTGACCTACCCAAGGAGAAATAACCGAAAACTCCTGCCATACCTGGTGAATGTGCTGATCTAAGTATTTGCTCGTCACAAATAAAAGTCCTATCTGTTGTGCACTGGCTCAAAAGCCTTAGTGGTATATATGAGCTGCATCAAGCAAAACCGTGTCTTTGGGCACGTGAGCAAGGCGAAGACTCAAATAACTTCCGTATCCCCTATATGTCGCCCCCATCCCAGAACAAAGTATAGGGCCAATAAACATCTAACAGCTCAAAACCAAGACTGTGGGCAGACTGTGCAGATACGCAGCTTGATCCCTGTCTTCGCTTGGCATACCTGCCCGAAAACAGGTTTTCGCTTGACAAAAATGACTGAATAATGTTTTGATGTGCTTATTCTTGACTGGCTCTCATTATCTTGACTAAGCTATTACCTATAACCTTGCTGAAATATCATACAATATTAACCGGCTATTTCAGCAAAGTGTTGATAGTTTTCTTATTTTACCTAGAAAACGGGACATGACATTTTAAGCAGATTGTCTCTATAGGAGTCAAATTGCATGGAATGTGCCATTTCCTGTTTTCTACGAAAAATAAGAAAACTATTTCAGGATGTCGTCTCCTGAAAAACAATACCCAGGTGAGGAACTTTGAGCTATATCAGCTGTATTATTTACACTACAACTTTGAGCCACAAAGGGAACACCTGGCATCACGTGAACAAGTCCGTGAAATGAAGACCCCCCTAAACCCCAGTTTATATAGAGAAAACTGGGGTTTACGGGGGTAAACATTATTTTCCTTATTTCTGCTCCAAGACATAGGTTGTGGGTACTCGTTAGAACCGCCTCAACGAGGCGGTTCTAACGAGCACCCAAAACCTATGTTTGAAGCAGAAATAAGGAAAATGTCCAACATTTTCATCAGAAAAAATCTTTTTGGAGGTTTGAGAAATGCACTTTATCACACAGATGTGTTATCGTAATGGGATATCTGAGTGATTTCACATAGCCCCTGATAAAGAGCTGTAAGGAAAACTTTAACATGTAGCTCAGTTGACACCAGGATTCAACAAAAGATTCAACAGAAATTGTGCAGACAAGACAAAACCGAACCAGGGGACCAATGGTCCTCAACTCACTTCACAAACAAGGGGTCGTGCGTTCGACCCCGGGATTCTCCAGATTATCGGACGAGTCTTTAAACCGAGGTCCCATCTCCTCATGACCTTAGCTGTTGGAGGGATGTAAAACCCAAACACACTCACTCTCCAATAGTCCTCAACAGCTCACCTGAGTGCTGTGTGTATGTAGAGCCATTTGGTTTCTGAGAAGTGTTTTGAAGGGTTTTTTACCTAATATGGGCATGTCGATCATCTTGGTCTTGTGACCTGGACCCCACGAATAAACTTTCGTTCCCCTGTTCCGTGAATGCTCCAAATAAAATTTTACTTCAATCGGCCCATTGGTTTCAGGGAAGAAGGTATTTAAAAATGTTGACAGACGACAGAAAACGGAGCCTTTTCGGACTATATGCACACCAATAAGACTTCAGCTCGGGTGATATAATAATCTTCGGACCTGTGTGGCCTTGAAAAGTAGCCAAGGTCACAAACTAATACACCAAGTTTGCACCAAGCCCGACCACAATTCATAAATTTGTTCAGAAGATATAGAGGATCTTGCATGAGTGCTCATGTATTATTGAATTTATAAAAAGAGTTGAGGAAAAGGGATAAAATGCGAGGCTATGCCGAGCATTTTATCCCTTTTCCTCAACGAGTTTAATAAATTCAATAATACATGAGCACGAATGCAAGATTCTATTTATCATATGACATTTATAACGCATTTTATTCACTATTGTTTACAAAAATGTCAATATTCCGCCGTTAGTAAACACGACGTTGTTAAGGATGTCGTACATCAAACTTTACGGGACGTATCTACCTAATTTGCATATTTAATCCACTAGTGGATTTTCGAAAATATTACATGGCGTTATAACACTCTCGGACGCGACGTCATATGATAAAGTGTGCAGACAAACGCTTTGGTCCAGATTTGATAGGGAGACTGTGACATTAAAAATGTCATCAAAATCTAATCAAGTCTATGGTAGGTTGCAGTGATATATTACACCAAGTTTGACTACAGCTCCTCAGTTCCTTTCGATGTACAGATGGAAACAAGCTATTTTTCTTCAATATTTGACAGTCTTTGGCTGCATGTGGTCAAGACAATCAAATCTAATCATTGTTTTTTCTCTATGCTAATGATGTAACCATGCAAATGTGAAAAGAATCTGGAAATATGGGGCTCATACAGGCCATTGCAAACTCAAACCATACCTAAACAATATGAGCCCCGCCAAGCGAATTTGTGTCTTCGAGCATTCCGTCATGACAAATTTTAACTGCGCATGCCCAGCCATTCAGGGGGGCCAGGGATATGGCTTTCTGTCTGAAGGTTCCTCTTGATTCACTGGTTGTATGAGCGAGCAGCGAAGGTTCTGGCGAGACTGCGCGGATGTGCAGGGTCGCCTGAACCTTCGCTGCTCGCATAGGCGATAAGTACCAAAATCGCTTGACGCGGCCCATATGATCCCCACACTATGGTGGCAGGTGTTTGTTTGTTTGGTTTGAGGTTTAACGTCCTCGTCAACACTATAAGGGTAATTTTGGAGACGTTGCTTCCAATTTTGTGGGACTTTTACCCAACATTGAGATGAAATGACATCTCAAGCCCTGCCACCCAATGAAACCAATACGGTTTATAAGCATGGACGGGCCGACTCGCACCGCTTTGCCTGGGCAGGCTTAGATCCTCTACGCGGTTTACCAGTACTCGTGTGCGGGTCGGTTTCAGCTCTGCGTGGAAGCATCATGCAGCCCATATATTTCTTCAAGCCCCGATGGGCGGATGACAGGTGTGTGTGTGTGTGGGGGGGGGGGGCATAAATATCTTCTCTCTCCATGTTACTCTACGTCATTCGATGTCATGATCACTGTTGAGGCAATAATGTACATACCGTGTTGAGAGTTTTCAGAGAGTGTTCTACAGTCTTTTTCTGGAAGTCGTTCACCTGTGCTAGGAGACTGGGGTCTTCAGAATCTGTTGCAGGTCCGGCTAGTTTTTGGTAGAGGCTCTGTCGTTGTGCTGATGCTATTTGCTTACATTCTTCATAACATTTCTATTGAAAGTAAAAACAAAAGTCAATACATATACCTTAACCCATTTAGTACCAGAAACCCCAAAAAGGGTAGTTGGCAAACAGTGCAGGCCCAGATCAGACGCCGCAGAACGCGGCGTCTGATCAGGGCCTACACTGTTTGCAAAACGTTCAGTTAATTTCCAAGTAGATTTTGGAGAAAACACAACCTGACACCCCTAAATTTTGAAATGGACTCATGCTATTTATACGGAGGAAGATTCCATTTGGTACAAAAAGGGTTAATAATTCTGAATCTCAATTTCACCCAAACCTCTTCTCAATCTGACTTACCGTTCTGAAGGACGGCCCACGCCCATTGGGGCTTGAAGAAATAGATGGGCTGCATGATGCTTCCACGCAGAGATGAATCCGGCCCGCACACGAGTACTGGTAAACCGCTTAGAGGATCTAAACCTGCCCAGGCAAAGCGGTGCGAGTCGGACCATCCATGCTTATAAACCCTATTGGTTTCATTGGGCGACAGGGCTTGAGATGTCATTTCATCTTAATGTCGGGTAAAAGTACCACAGAATTGGAAGCAACGTCTCCAAAATGACCTATACAGTGTTGACGGGGACGTTAAACCTCAAATCAAACAAGCAAAACAAAACCGTTCTGAAGGAGATAATGAAAAAGTGAAAAGTTAACAATGGACGGACAACCGGACAACAGACGTCGGCATAAGCTGACCTGGAGCTCCACATCACGAAAACATGCCAAAATAATTTTGACCCCCTTGAACCCCACTTTTATATGGTAAAACTGGGGTTTACAGGGGTGGACCTTATTTTTCTTATTTCTGCTCTAAATTATAGATTGTGGGTACTCGTTAGAACCGCCTCGATGAGGCGGTTCTAACGAGTATCCACAATCTATATTTGGAGCAGAAATAAGAAAAATATCACAATTTTTCATCTTAAAATTTCATTTTTTCGACGATAAAGTTTACAATGCATTTGTATAGGCGTGTTTTCGTAATGAGTGAGCTGAAAATCAATTATGTACCTTTCAATTGCACGTCCCAAATTTATTCGGGACTAAGACGTTTTTTTTTTTTGTTTTTTTTTGTTTTGTTTTGTTTTGTTTTGGATAGCTTACAGTTTCATTTGAACAGACAGCTATGCATATGTGAGTCTATTTCCCAAAAGGAGGTGAGTTGGGGTGAGAGAAGACGATGGACCGGAATTACCCTGGGCCAAAGTATCGAGTCGAAAAACCCTAGGTAAGCTTTAAAATATGTATGTTTTTTTTTCTATAGAATTCCCAAGACACTACCCTTGTTTTAAAGTGTTCTGTATAATATCCAGGGGCTTGGGATTATTTTGGTGTCTAATGCTGTTATATTACGATAACACGCCCGTGCGATATAGTGCATTTTTAATGGATATTTTTATGGTGAAAATGCGTGATATATTTTCTTATTTATACTGCAAACATAGGGTGTGGGTGCTCGTTAGAACCGCCTCAACCCCCTTGAACCCCAGTTTTCTCTATGAAATGTGGGGTTTAGGCTCACATTATGACCCGTCTAGAAAAAAGAAAAACGATGCGTGCCTTATTTGTCATATCAACCAATAAAGGACGCACCTTTTGTTCACCTTTCGATTTTCGATTTAACCCCTATATGATAAGGGGGAACTAGCAAGTTTGGAGTGGTCCGTTTCTAATTATAGGGATGTCAGGTTTGTTTTTGTTTGTGGCAAATTTTACAAAAATGAATGTTCTTTAAGCATTCTGCGGCATCTGATCTGGGTCTGCACCGTTTGTCAATGTCCCAGAAAAGGGCCGCTAGGCATATGTTGGTTAAAGGGTGTCTTTGTATTTTTTTCATTTATTGACTGTTTTAGGAACAGCCCAATAATCTAAGCAAAGAGTGTGGATACTCTGATCTGAGTCTGTACTGTTTGCAAATGCCCCTTTTATGGGATAAGGCTAGGGATTCAAAAGGTTTCTTTCCAACTCACCCTTAGAATATCCCTGAGGTTCAGAATAATTACTTTATCATCAACATTCTCGCGCACTTTGTCTCTAACTTTCTCGAAGATGTCTGTCCATATATCATCATATAGCTGCGATAATCGATCAACGAGTTTGGTAGGTCGATTCTGGTCACTAAGGTCGGCAAGATTAGGGTTATTGTGTTTGAGTCGTGTCCCTGCGATTTCGGACAGCCTGGAAAAAGGCAAAGACATATGGTCAAACTTCAATGGCTCGAACACCTTAGATACCATGAACATTTGTTCGAGACAGGAGTAGTTCGAGTTACTGAGGGTTAGTCATAGTCAGGTGACATCATAGAAATTAGTTATGTATATCTTTCAAAGCAACAGATAAGGCTGGTAGTTTGTGAGAAGGAAAGATTTCCTTATTTTTCCATATAAACATATGTTGTGGGTATTCATTAGAACCGCCTCGCTGAGGCGGTTCTAATGAATACCCACAACATAGCTTTGTATGGAGAACTGACAAAAACTATCCTTTAGTTGTCACAAAACTGACACAAAATAGAACCAACAAAAACAATCCTTTGATTATCACAGAGTACCAACCTTTTCAGTTGCTATGATCTTTTAGATGTTCTATAAAATAATTAGAAGTGCGTGTATGTTGTATGTAAGTGAGTGTGTTTGAGTTTTACGCCCCATCAACAGCTAAGGTACTACGGACACGGGACCTCGGTTTATAGACTCATCCGAAAAAGTCAGGAGAAGCCCGGGAGCGAACCCACGACCCCTAGTTTATGTGGCGAGTAGCTTATCCACTACACCACGGAGGCTTATGTATGTTGTTTGTACTCCTCAGAGTGATTGTTTGAGTTTTAAGTACCACCAACAGCTAAGGTCATACGGAGACGGGACCTCGGTTTGTAGAGCATCCGAAAAATTCAGGAGAAGCCCGGGAACGAACCCACGACCCCTAGTTTTTGAGGCGAGTAGCTTATCCACTACACCACTGAGGCTTCTGTATGTTGTACCCCTCAGAAACGCCTCGTCATCTAATGAGATCACGCAGTATAAAGGAAGCATTTTTTCCTGAAATAACCCTTACTATTACTTATCAAGACCAATGGGAAGAATGTACTGGTGGCAAGTTAGACTCAGCCATGGCAAACGAGCAATCCGTATTCGCGTCACTGAAGTTTCACGGTAGCTTCACACAAGAAGAGATCACATGATATCGAATTCTACCAAAAGCAGTACAAAGTATTCTTATGTTTCTAACGTAACATTATGGCAATGTACTTTGAACTTAAGGGGAATGGGAACGCCTGGCAGATGTGTCCGCCATTTTTCAAAGGGAGACAATTTTCGGGACATCGTGTACGTTTTTTTTTTTTTTTTTCTTTTCTGTAAGCCCTGTCCCACTGGAAAAGGGGTCTACTCTTAAAGGAAAGAATTTGCTCCTAATTTGCTCCTAATGAGCAAATTCTTTCTTTTAAGAGTTGACCCCTATGGACATGGGAGACAAAAATACTTTTGCTAGAGTTGCCTCCCCTGAAGGTGTCCCATTCCCATTAAGCGCCCCGCCCATCGGAGCTTAGAGAAAGAGATTGGGCTGCATGGTGCTTCTGCACAGAGCTACAAAATAGGAGGCATTGTCTCCAAAATGATATAAATAGTGCTGACGAGGACGTAAAATCTCAACTCAAACAAACAAACTTTGAACGTTAGTGTCTTAATCTATTTTCTAGATATAGCTACTATCCTGTTTGTCAGAAAATAGGTCATGTTTTTTATGTTGGCTAGGTAGTTTGTTAATCAATCGGTTACAGGTTACAGGACCTCGGTCAGCCTCGGCCTCGGCATTTATGACAATTTTATTAATTGACACAATTAAAAAACATGATTAATGATTTTTTACCTCCGGTTAATGGTTGACCTGGTGTAATACAAGATAATTAATTTTACAGTATTGAATTGATAAACCTTTATATGCGCCGTCTGATCAGAATCTATACTGTTTGCTAGGTACAGGAAATTAAAGGCTAAACAGTCAAAGTTCGAATTAAGGACCATTTTGTGCGGTGTTTTGCGGCTTGGTATGCCTCTGTTGAATGGTTTGTAAATCACAGCGCTCCATCGCGCATGACTACTGGCAAACTACCTACCCAGGCACAGTGGTGCAAGTCGGACCGTCCCTGCATATAAAGTTAGCCCTACTGTTTTGTTTGGACGATAGGGCCTGAGATGTCATTTCATCTCGATGCCGGGTAAAAGACCCACAAAATTGGAGCCATCGTGTCCAAACGGACCTAGGTAGTGCTGTCAGGGACGTAAAACCTCAACTGTGGCAGCGCCATGCGAAAAAGGGTCTTCGGGCAAAGTGCGCTCAGCGAATACTCAACTCATTCTACGTAACCACTCAGTGATTATTCAGTCTTTTCAGTGTGTTTGCAGAAACTTTGGAACACTGAGCATTCATACTGCAACACAGCAAAGACTCTGATCAGACTGGCCACATAGGCTTGAAGACGCTTTTTAACTTTGCGCGGCCGAATCAAGGTTGCCACTTACTTATGGAGCAGTTTCGCTTTTTCTGCTCGTTTCTCTCTCAATCTGGTCAATATCCCCGGATCTATTTGGACTACCAGCTCTAGCTCTTGATGCTGAAATGTAATTGTAAGAGAGAAAATACACTGGAAAAGAAAAATATCAATAGTTTCAGACTGGTGGGTGTTAATCATCTGCTGAAAAGCTTCCCAGCAGGCACATGAGGTAATTGTGCCATCACACAAACGTCGATTCAACGTCATGACGTTTATGCAACGGCACATCGACGTCGGTGCAACGTCATGACGTTGCACCGACGTTGATTTGGCGTTGCCCTTGCGACATGTGCCTACTGTTTTTTTTTTTTTTTTTGTTGTTTTTTTTTTTTTTAATTTGAGGCTTTACGTCTCCGTCAACACTATTTGTGTGGGACTTTTACCCGACATCGAGATGAAATGATATCTGAAGCCCTACTGTCCAAACAAACTGCAGGGACGGTCCGACCTGTACCACTTTTCCCGGGCTTCTTAGCGATTTGCCAGTAGGACTACTCATGTGCGGTCGGTTTCAGCTCTGCGTGGAAGCATCGTGCAGTCCAGTCTATTCTCCAAGCCCTGATGGGCGGAGACCATCAGAAAAGCTTTAAATTAAACGGTATTGTTAAATAAAAGCAAAGTTGAGGAAAGACCTATTTAGCAAATTTCTAAACGGGATACTATACTGTTTCGCTGCACGTAAACAGCAGCGTGTCAATATACTAAGGCTGGTCACCTTTTTTCAGCAAAAATGCCACTGTATTTGAAATTGTAGGTACCAGATGTAAACATTTTGACCACTAAAGCGATCGTTTAGCTAGAGATGTTTAATAGAGGATCTTACATGAGTGCTCATGTATTATTGAATTTATTAAACGAGTTGAGGAAAAGAGATAAAATGCGAGGCTTTGCCGAGCATTTTATCTCTTTTCCTCACGAGTTTGATAAATTCAATAATCACAGTATGGGAGCGGAAGTGAACGGCCATTTGCGATTGAACATCACTTGCGATTTGTACAGTGGACGATCAGTCACTTGCGGTATGATATTTTCGCCGACATGGTAAGTAATTTCATTTTTATTCTTCGAACATAATGCTTATATGCGATATATATAGCTTGCTGGTAAGATGGATGTTTTTATCATATTCCAACCACATAAATATGTTATTTTTTGGATGGCATGAGAAGAGCTAGATTGTTAATCACTTTGTTTATCGTAATGCCATAACCGGTTGACACAAGTGTAAATATGCATAAAACGTGTGTTAAGAAGCTTTCCTATGTTATTTAGCATTTTAGTCTTCTAATATTATCACTGATTGAATACAAATCAAAGACATCTTCAAAAATCTAAATCAGACCGAAGGATTGTTAAAAATGTGACCCAGGGGAAAGGAAACGCTGTTCAGGTCACTTGCTTTTGTAAGTATTGGGATTGTACAGGTCAATTGCGATTAGTTTGAACGGTCACTTGTCAGGTGATATTCTGAATATGCTTAAGTCTTTCGCTTACTGGCACCTTTTTCCCCATCTCCACCCTACTAATTCATACTGTTTTGATGTATCACAGCATCTCCACTTTTCTGGCAAAAGAGAAAAGAGGCAAAAAAATAACTCCTGCCATTAGCCCCACTTTAACAGAAGTTATTTATTTATTTATTTATTCATTTATTTGTCGTCTCCCGCTTGTGGTTTCGCTCGTTGAGAATGTTATATGTCTTATTTGGAACCATGTCGATCAGACATTTTATTTGATTAGACCACAGGGCCAGTGGTATACTATGGTGTCACTGGTAGGCTGTTCAGATGATCAAACGATTTTTTATGCGACACCAACGACAAGGTGAGTGTGGTCCGATTTCTGCACGACAATGCAGATATGCAACAACAAGCCCATAATAAGTCAAAGCTTTCACATAAAAAGAGGCCAACGGACAGAGCTCTGGCATAAAACAGCTATCACATTTGTACAGGCCCATATTTGCTGTCATATTTGTACATGCTATACAAACTATTCATCAACCACGACCACGATAGACCACTGCTTATCCTATAAGCTCGCCTAGAGCATTCGGCTCTGGTGAGCTAAAAAAACTTGTCCCATCGTTAGCAAAATGTCGGGGTTACTTTTCAGTTAGTCTTCTATAAAGTGCAGGAAAGTTGTCTGCTTAACGTCTCCAACAGTTTTCAAGCATTTCATTTGATATGATGTTACAAGCAATTTGCACATGTGCCATTTTAAAGATAAAAAAGCACTTTTTGACAAATTGCAGCATTTGCAACTTTGACATTTCATACTTCAGTCGGTAGGATCCTTGGGTGCAGACTGGCAATTAGAATATTGCCAAAGACAGTAAATTGTATAAAACATATTTCTGGTATATAAATTTAGACAGTATAATATGAGCTCAGCGTAGATCTAGAGTTTTGTAAAAGCTAAACTGCATATTAACCATATTCGTTCGTTTGGACGGCAGGGCTTGAGATGTCATTTCACCTCAATGTCGGGTAAAGTCCCACAAAATTGGAATCAACGTCTAAAATAACCTTCATAGTGTTGACGGGGACGTTAAATCCCGAATCAAACAAAAACAATTGTTTGTTTGATTTGAGGTTCAGTGTACCCGTCTACACTGTATAGGTCATTTTCGAGACGTTGCTTCCAATTTTGTGGGAATTTTACCCGACATTGAGATGAAATGACATCCCAAGCCCTGCCGTCCAAACGAACGAATATGGTTAATATGCAGTTTAGCCAAATCAAACCAATAGGGTTTATATGCAGGGACAGCCCGACCCGCACCCCGTCTAAGCGGTTTGCACAAGCACCACGACTCTAGGTGCTATGGTATTTGACGGTCCGGCTCGCATCGCTTTGCCTGGGCAGGCTTAGATCCTCAAAGCGGTTTACCTGCATGGAAGCATCTATTCCTTCAAGCCCCGATGGGCGGGGACCGTAAAAACAATTGTAACAAGTACCATGCATGGACTACATAAAGGGTGTCATTTAGCTTCCGGGCAGAGGTGAAGCCGACCTCACATTAATGCAATCGCAAGGACAGCAAAATCCCCCGCCGCACTTGTATCAAGGCTCAACCTTGTGACCTTTACCTGTGACCTTGACTTTGAATTGACATTGTTTATTCATGGTTCTGCACATCAGCTCACTCTGGGGTATATTTCACAAAAATTTAATGAAAATCCTTCTAGGGGTAAAGGAGATATGGGACAGACACAAAATTCAAAGTTTCAAACTTTTCACCTTCAACTGTGACCTTGACCTTGAGTTAGCATGGTTTAGTTATGTGCTATGAACATCAGCTCACTGATGGAGACATTTGACCAACATTTAATGAAAATCCTTTGAATGGTAAAGGAGATATGGAATGGACACAAAATTCAAAATTTCAAACTCGTGACCTTCCAATGTGACCTTGATCTGGTGTCGACATGATTCTTATATGGGCTCTGCACGTGAGCGCACTGAGGGGAATAATTGACCAAAGTTTAAAGAAAAACCTTCGAGGGGTAAAGGAGATATGGAACGGACAAAAAATTCAAATTTTTATACTCGTGACCTTCAAATGTGACCTTGACCTTGAGTCGGCATGGTTCATTTATGGGTTCTGCACATCAGCTCACTGAAAAGAATAACTGACCAAAGTTAAATGAAAATCTATCAAAGGGTACACGAGATACGGAGCGGTTAAAAAAATCCGGAGCGGACAAGTGTTACGGACATACACACGGACGGACGGACGGACGGACGGAAGGACATGGGTTGTGCACATCAGCTCACTGAGAAGAATATTTGACCAAAGTTTAATGAAAAACCTTCCAAGGGTAAAGGAGATATGGAAGGGACAAAAAATTCCAAGTTTCAAACTCGTGATCTTCAACCGTGACCTTGACCTTGAGTCTGCATGGTTCATTTATGGGTTCTGCACACCAGCTCACTGAGACGAATAAATACCAAAGTTTAATGAAAATCTCTTAAAGGGTTCAGGCGATATGGAGTGGACAAGAAAGTGTTAACGACAGACAGACGGACGGACGGACGGAGAGACGGACGGACAGACGAAGGTCATTCCTATAATCCCCGCTCCACTTCGCGGCGGGGGATTAATTAAATGCTTTGTGAGTTATATTAAAGGTACATGTAATTAAATGTTACTGAAAGAGTCAATGAAAATATGCAAACGTGTCTTTAGGCTCTGTCCATCGAGGCTTGGAGAAATAGACTGGGATGCATTGTGCTTCCAAGCTGATGTGAAACCGATCGCACATGAGTAATGATAAACCTCTTAGAAGGTCGTCGACTGCCCTGACAAAGCGGTGCTAGTCGGTCCGTCTATGCATATAAACCCTATTGGTTTGTTTGGGCGGTATGGACTGAGATGTCATTTCATCTCAATGTCGGTTAAAAGCCACAGCATTGGAAGCAACGTCCGCAAGATTACCTGAATAGTGTTGGCTTGGACGTAGCACCTCAAATCATATAAAGCGCGTGTTTTCACTTGATAACTCGATGTGAAAAGAGTTCCACACCATGCTGATGAAACAGTAGTAATGTCCCAATCGTATAAGAAGGAAGTGCTTTGGTTATTTGATGTCAATATATGATCAAACTTCTTAGAATGACCCTAAATCACAAAAAAACATGTTAAGTGTGAAATTCCCATCGCAAGTGACTGTTCAATTTCAAAGCTCAACTTGGCAAGTGACTGTTCAACTCCAATGATTACAGATCGCAAGTGCCCGTTCAATCCAATGTCAAGTGACCGTTCAGTTGATCTAAGGTGACGGGAATACAAGTTAAGATTTAGCTGCCGTATTTTACTTCAGTGTATACATCCTTTTGGTCAGTAGGCTTTATAGTTTATTAAAGATGTCAGGAAAACTAAAAAAGTGGCCTCTAAATATTTATCCGTCATTTAATCCACTTTTTAGTAACGTTTGCCAGCAACAGCGAACAACATGTCAACTGATCACCATCGTTAATTCCACCGATAAGATCAATGACACCAACGAAATCATTATCAATTAAGTGGCACATATATTGACAACTTACACAAATAAAAGCAATGGCCAAAACCTCACGCTAATGGCTTCTGTGTTTACATATTTGATATACCACGTGATAATGTCATATCGCAAGTGACTGATCGTCCACTGTACAAATCGCAAGTGATGTTCAATCGCAAATGACCGTTCACTTCCGCTCCCATACTGTGATAATACATGAGCACGAATGCAAGATTCTACTTATCATATGACATTTAAAACGCATTTCATTCACGATCGTTTAGAAGGATGTCAATATTCCGCCGTTAGTAAATGCGACGTCGTTAAGGACGTCGTACATGTAACGTTACGGGACGTATCTAGGTAATTTGCATATTTAATCCACTAGTTGATTATCGAAAACATTACATGGCGTTATTACACTCTCAGACGCGACGTCATATGATAAAGAACAAATGATCATGATCTTTTTCAAACGGATAACTAACTTGATTAAAAGTAGGCCTACTCACCAACTGGTTGCGTATGCAGAACTGTTGAAGAGTCCGTGACATATTGATGACTTGCACATGTGAGCCCACCCGTTCCTTCTTCCATGTCATCATGTTTTTCATAGTTTGATTCATAAGTTTCTTTAACTCTCTTATTCTTTCTTTTCTCAACTGTTCATGTTCTCTCTGAATCTCCTCTTCTTCTTTTTGCTTTCTCGTGTCTGTCTCTTCTCTGTTTGCAGACTCGTCTCCGGGCGTCGAAGTTTGTCGTTCGGAAACAGAACCAGTCTGTGTTTTCGGATACTCCTCGGCGCTTTGCCTTTTACCGACTTTCGGATGTTCCTCGGTGTTTTTGCGCTTCCCGCCTTCTGTATTCGACTCGTCGGCACCAGGGACGTTACCGCCTCCGTGTTCATCAGGACTTTGATTTTTAGACGGACTCGAACCCATGATGGAACCAGGCTCTGAATCAGATACAAAAGAGAAAGGATGGTTGGTCATTCCAGTTACTTGTTGGAACAATCAGGATGTTTGGTTTTATAATGGATAACCGAAATGGGTCAAATTGGATAGAATGTCAAAGTATAAAGTTTAACCACAGGAAAGCTCCGAAATCGAAATTTGTGAGGAGTCCACATCAAAGAGCCCCTAAATCGTGATTTGCTAGACGAAGCTCGAGGGTTGCAACTTGCGTATCGCAAACTTCCATTCTTGGGCTTCTGTGCATTTTTATCGTAGTTCTGATGTAACGCCAAGCCCTGTGGCTGAACAGTCGTTCAGTTGGCCCTACATGCAGATACCCAATGGGCCACAACGAGCGAAAATGGCGCTTCGAACTTTTGTGTGCAGCGAAGACATATCATCAGAATCAGAATTGTTACTGGTGACACGTCAAATGGCATTCACACCAGGACCTGTGATGTGGAAAGTTAGTCCCTCGCTCAAGCAAAAGAGGTAAATTTAGTTACACAATCATCAGCACTTTCAGCTGTCGAAATAATCGAATCGGGAAGGGCACTCCAATCTCTAATGGCTCTGGGGAAGAACGACTCTTTATAAATGTGAGTTCTTGCAGTAAGGGTCTGAAACGCCAACCTATGGTGATTTCTACAGTGTCTAGCTGGGGGAACAAGGTCATCTGTTGGAATGCTGGCAGCAGCCTTTAGACCTTTGTATAAAAGGATAAGCCTACTGTCTTTTCTCATTTTCTTGAGAGACTCCCATTTTAATTTTCCAAGTATTCAAGTCATGCTCCAGACTGTGCTCAGCGATCAGGCAGCGCAGTTTGGATAGTCATATTGACACAGAGAATCCTGTATTCGAACTTGTCGAGTATGGAAGCTATATACTTTCCGAAAACAAAGCAGCGCTTTGCACGGCTCAAATTTGGATATTTACAACCTTCCTTTCTCGTTTTGTTTCTGAGGACAAAGCCTGGAGGCGGTATCCGCCGACAAGTCTGATCGTGGTATAGAATAGGCACTGACCTTTTGGTCATCAACCTTTGCCGCTTATGACCCACAAAGAGGGTTGATGCGTCGTTAAACACGAAATCATCATCATCACAGAATAGGCAGTATAATTGGTATGTACAGTGTAGATTTGCGCAAGTGGATGACTCGCCTCCAATTAACGTCCCATTTTGATAAACGGTGCACTTTTATGTCATTAATTCCTGCAAACAATGCCAGTGGGGTATGTTTGGACACCGAAATTTTATCGCCGAGCTGTCGGGGATTGCACCTGGGACATCTCGCATCAGAGTTCACTGACCACTGAGCTGTCGCATCCACTCGAGTAACACAATGAAATTTAGCTGTTAAGACCAACTAAAATTATGACTAATTCTTCTCTTAAAAACATATTTCAGTTACATTTTCTGTGTGGATTCTATATCTAGTGTTCTCTAGTGACAGATGACCTTTGGGACTGTTCAAAAGTGGTCTTTAAAAGACCACCTTTGAACATTGGTAGAGGAGGTCTTGGAATAGGAGTTTAACTGTAACTCGCACCAGCCTGGGTGGTACTTCTAGTTTGAACACAAATCCGAAGCGTATTCAGCCTGGAGCACAGATACTTGGGGTCAGTAGAGCTTTCTAGTGGTTGGTAGAGCGGATGATCCAAAACTGATCTCTTGGATTTTTTTTCTCTTTATTTTCGCATTTTATCATACTTGAAAAACACCTTAATCCATACAAATGGTTGTGTCACGTCTAGAAAATCGTTTGAAAATAATGATATTTTATGGATAGGATAAAAATTTTGTTTGTTTGATTTGAGGTTTAACGTCCCCGTCAACACTGTAAAGGTCATTTTGGAGACGTCGCTTCCAATTTTGTGGGACTTTTACCCGACATTGAGATGAAATGACGTCTCAAGCCCTGTCGCCCAATGAAACCAATAGAGTTTATTAGCATGGACGGTCCGCCTCGCACCGCGGTTCCTGGACAGGCTTAGATCCTCTAAGCGGTTTACCAGTACTAGTGTGCGGGCCGGATTCAGCTCTGCGTGGAAGCATCATGCAGCCCATATATTTCTTCAAGCCCCTATGGGCGGGGGCTAAGGATAAAATTTATCCTATCCATAAAATATCATTATTTTCAAACGATATTCTAAACGTGACACAACCATCCGCTCTACTAACCACTAGAAAGCTCTACTGTGGCCTGGATTTTTGCCTCACAAGGCCAAACTGCTAGTGCAATGCAAAGTGGTGTGATTCAGACCGCCCAATGCTTACCGTCCTATTGGTTTCTTTGGGCGGCAGGGCTCGAGATGTCATTCCATCTCAATGTCGGGTGAAAGTCCCACACAATTGGAAGCAGCGTCTCAAAATGAGCTAAATAGTGTTGACGGAGACGTTCAATCTCGATTCAAACAAACAAACAAATGCTGATGCCTTGTCACCGCCCCGGCAGGCACACGCCGCTAGGGCAACGTCAAATCACGACGTTGCACCGACGTAGATGTGACTTTGCATAACGTCATGACGTTGCACCGACGTTCATGTGACGTCACAATTACGTCATGTGCCTGAAGGGGCGTATCGCGTAGGTGTTATGGTACCCCACCTCTTGTTATGGCCTCTATCAACAGTGATCAGTGGTATCAATCAGGAATATTTTCTATGCAATTCAACAGCATAAAAGGGATTATATATTTCTTGATAGATCTTACCTTTAAATGTATTTTAAATATCCATAAAAGCCTTCCTTGATGAATTATTTGTTCCCATGGCTTCAAACAAACAAACTTTATTTAGCATTGTGGAGTTATTGGGTTTCTTTTTCTGTGAATTTTGTCGACATAGTTGAAAACGGTATAAATAAATTCAAAATCGATATTTTCAGAATATTATTGTACATATAAATACAGGTATGTCAGTAAATAAAATACACGACCTCTATTATCTTATTTTCCCAAACAAATGAAACAGCGAAACGTGTGCCTGACCCGTGTGAGGACAATAGAATCTCCCACTGTTAAAAGCTTGAGACCAGTCCATTTCCAGTTATAGGGGTGTCAGGCTAGTTCTATTTGTAATATTTACCATTACTCCTGCACCTTTTATTCAAACACGGCGTGTGATCTAGTTCTATGTTGTTTGTCAATGTCCATAGACCGAGACAAGGAAAACAGAAGTGAAGGCAATGATCAGGAATCGATAAATATTAACACACAGCTCCCAGCTGTGACACCAAAGGGAAAGAACAACTAGACCCTAATGGAAACATCAGTAGCGGAAAGCCAAAAGGACAGCTTATCCAAAACAAAATATAAGCGGTACACACACGCAAAGACAAGCCATAACAAAAATAAACCGCGACAGGAGAACTGCCTTGGAACGGTTAGTGAAAGGGGGGGGGGGGGGGGGGGGTGTGGCTTAAATCGATTTTACATGACCACAATCCTCGGCGAAGTCTCATAAGTCACGTGTCCCTGACGTGCTGAAGGATGCTGACTGATTGGCTGAATGACCTGTGACCCAAAACTTATGATACACCACAACCTCCTATTAAAGGTCTTCCGTTATAACACGGTTTGGATATAACTCGGTTTCAAGATTGATACCAAACATGTATGGATTTTATAGAAAAATGAGCATAAAATCTGTACATTTTTGTTTGGATATAACACGGTGGTAAACTAACTCGGTTTCTGCTTTGGATCCCATTAATAGTGTTATATGCGGTGTACATGTACATGAATGCATGGACGGGCTGGCCACCGTTCACGATACCATCCATGTGACATAGTGCATTCTTTCACCACCGAAATGGCTCTTTTTCCGATGAAAATATGTGATATTTTAAGTGTATGAAGTTGGCTTGGAGTTTGGAGTATGGAGTTTGGAATTCGCTTTATTCCGGTAGTAGTAAAGTATAGTGAACTTGGCTTGGGGTTCGCGGCTTTACTACTACGGAATAAATCGAATTCCAAACTCCATGCCAACTTCATACACTTTAAAAGATTAGTGAATCTTAGGCAAAATCGATATTCCAAGCTGCGAATCCCAAGACAAGTTCACACACTCTATATTTTTCTTATTTATACTCCAATCATAGGTTGTTGGTGCTCCTTAGAACCGCCTCCATGAGGCGGTTCTAACGAGTACCCACAACCTATGTCTTACGAGTACCCACAACCTATGTCTTAGAGCAGAAATAAGCAAAATTATGTACACCCATGTAAAATCTCACTTTTCTCAATAAAGACTGGGGTTTACAGCGGTGTTCATTTCACGGATCTGCTGGGATAAAGGATGTTGACAAGTTAGCTGTTAGATGGGAGGATTGAATGCTAGGCTACAGTACGAGCGGACTAATAGCTTTCAGTCCTTCAACGTAACACTTCCCAGGCAAAGCCTAGCGAGTCGGACCGTCCATGCTTATAAACCCTCTTGGTTTCATTGGGCGACAGGGCTTGAGATGTCATTTCATCTCAGTGTCGGGTAAAAGCCCCACAAAATTGGAAGCAACGTCTCCAAAATGACCAATATAGTGTTTACGGGAACGATAAACCTCAAATCAAACAAGACCGCTGATAAATGATTCATCAAGAGGCACTGTGCATTTTTTTCAAATCTCCAAAATGGTTACTTTTCTGAAGAAAATTCCTGATACTTTTTTTCTTATTTATATTGCAAACATAGGTTGTGGGCGTTGGTTAGACGAGTACCCACAACTTATGTCTTGGAGCAGAGATAGGAAAAAATGCATATCCCCGTAAACCCAGTGTTCTCTATATAAAGTGGAGTTTACGGGGTATCACAGACTTGTTCACGTGATGTTTGCATAAAACCAAACTCGTATGGATTTTGATTTAATTTAAATATTCTACTTTATACCATTTAATGATTCAAGCCCGTACATTCCTTCAAGATTTTCAAAAACTTTCAAAGATGTATTATCGAATTATTTGCATGTGACGACTTCAACTGATTCGCTGAACACCAGATATCGAGCCTCTGTGGCCTAATAGGTAAATGCGCTGACTGTTTATCATTAGGTCTCTCACCGCTGTGGGTTCGAGCCTGGCTCGGGTCACATTGGAGACGCCAAGTTCTGCAACGGAAGGTCAGTTGTTTTTCCTCCGGGTACCCAGTTTTCGCCTACCTCTTGACACGGCCGTAAAGATGTGTTTGTGAAACACTGATGCCCCTGGACAGCACATGTGAAATATGAAAGCCCTATCACTAACCAGCCAAAAGGTATGGCCAATGTCCAAGTCTTAAAAAATGTAGGTCAATGTCACAAGGTCAAAAATTATGGTACCACCGAAAAGGTCTGTGACAAGGAATGCTCATGTAAAATATGAAAACCCAATCACTGACCAATCGAAAGTTATGGCCAATGTTTAAGTTTTTAAAAAGTAGGTCAAGGTCACAAGGTCAAGCATTGTTGTACCGCTGGAAAGGTCTTGTGACATGGAATGCATAAGTGAAATATGAAAGCCCTATCACTGACCAATCAAAAGTTATGGCCAATGTTAAGGTTTTTAAAAAGTAGGTCAAACGTCAAGGTCAAGTCCACAAGGTCAAAACTTATGAGATCATTGAAAATGTCTTGTGACATAGAATGCACATGTGAAATATGAAATCCCTATCACTTGCCAATCAAAAGTTATGGTCAGTATTAATGTTTTTAAAAAGTAGGTCAAAAAGTCAAGGTCAAGGTCACGAGGTCAAAGATTATGGTACCACTCAGAAGGCCTTGTGATAATGAATGAACATGTGAAATATGAAAGCTCTATCACTTACCAATCGAAAGTTATGGTCAATGTTAAAGTTTAAAAAAATATAACATAGACATGATACAACGATATTAGGATTAGAACGGAAGCTATAAATAAGCTTATATCTTCCGTTCTAATCCTATATTGTTATATCATGTCTATTTTGTATTTGTAAAACATTATTCTTTCGAAATAAATATGTTTAAACCAAATATGAAAGCCAATCGAAAGTTATGGTCAATATTAAAGTTTTTGAAAAGTAGGTCAAACGTCAAAGTCAAGGTCGCAATGTCAAAAATTATGGTACCTATGGAAAGGTCTTGTGACATTGAATGCACATGTGAAATATGAAATCCCTATCACTTACCGGCGAAAGCTATAGCCAATGTTAAAGTTTTTAAACAAGAGGGCCATGATGGCCCTGGATCGCTCACCTGATCCATAGGGTATCATGTGGGCCCCTGGGGGAGCCATTATTAGCCCCGGGCTATAATATGAATAATCTTGGTGGTGGTCTTAAAGGTGAAGCTTTATACTAAATATCAAAGAACGGAGACTTCTGGTTTCAGACAAGATTTTTAAATATTTTCCTTATATAAGTCTATATAAACCTTGGGGTCCCCGGGGCTGGCCATTTTTGGCCCAGGGCTATAATTTGAACAATCTTGGTAGAAATCCACAAGACAAGGCTCCTTACCAAATATCAAACACCTTGGACTTCTGCTTTCAGACAAGAAGATTTTCAATTGTTTTCATTGCCTTGACTTCTATTTCCTAGGGCTATAATTTGAACAATTTAGGTGAAGCTTTACACCAAATATCAAAGTCCTGGGCCTTGCGGTTTCAGAGCAGAAGATTTTTTTAAATTTCCCTATATAAGTCAATGTAAAAACCAAGGGCCCCTGGGCGGGGGCTTTTTTGGCCCAATGGCTATTATTTGAACAATCTTGGTAGAAATCCACTAGATGAGGCTACACAACAAATTTCAAAGAACTGGGCCGTGCGGTTTTGGAGAAGAAGGTTTTTAAAGATTTTCCCTGTATAAGCCAATCTAAAACCAAAGGGCCTGCAGGTGGGGGCATTTTTCGCCCTAGGCCTATAATTTGAACAGTCTTGATAGAGGTCCACTAGATGAAGCTTCACACCAAATATCAAAGAACTGAGCCTTGCGGTTTCAGAGAAGAAGATTTTTAAAGATTTTCCCTATATACGTCTATGTAAAACCAAAGGCCCCCGGGGCGGGGCCATTTTTTGCCCTAGGGTTATAATTTGAATAATCTTGGCAGAGGTCCACTAGATGAAGCTACATATCAAATATCAAAGACCTGGGCCTTGTGGGCCGGCCTCAGTGGCTCAGTCGGATGCGTGTCTGACTGGTGATCAGGAGGACGCGGGTTCGACTCCCGCTGGGGTCGGCAACATTCTTTCGTGGAGATTAATCATGAAATCTTTTCTACGGTCATTCTCTCCCTTCCGCTGATTCAAGAAGGGCAGTTGTCAGTTTCTGGCGAAAGAATGTGCACTGTACTGGTTAACCGCTTACGTATAAGCCTGCCCAGGAAAGTGTTGATAGGTAAACTGACCGGCTCAAAAATGACCTAAATAGTGTTGACTGGGCCGTTAAACTCCAAAACAAACAAACAAACTGGGCCTTGTGGTTTCAGAGAAGAAGATTTTTAAAGATTTTCCCTATATAAGCCTATGTAAAACCAAAGGCCCCGGGGCGGGGGCATTTTTGGCCCCAGGGCTATAATTTGAACAATCTTGGTAGAGGTCCACGAGAGAAAGCTTCATACCAAATATCAGAGACCTTGGCCTTGAGGTTTCAGAGAAGAAGATTTTTTAAAGATTTTCCCTATATAAGTCTATGTAAAACCAAAGGCCCCGGGGCGGGGGAATTTTTGGCCCCAGGGCTATAATTTGAACAATCGTGGTAGAGGTCCACTAGATGAAGCTTCATACCAAATATTAAAGACCTGGGCCTTGTGGTTTCAGATCGGAAGATTTTTAAATATTTTCCCTATATAAGCCTATGAAAAACCAAAGGGCCCCGGGGCGGGGGCATTTATGGACCTAGGGCTATAATTTGAACAATCTTGATAGAGGTCCACTAGATGAAGCTTCATATCAAATATCAAAGACCTGGGCCTTGCAGTTTCAGAGAAGATTTTTCAAGATTTTCCCTATATAAGCCTATGTTAAACCAAAGGCCCCCGGGGCGGGGGCATTTTTGGCCCCAGGGCTATAATTTGAACAATCTTGGTAGAGGTCTACTAGATAAAGCTTCATACCAAATATCAAAGACCTGGGCCATGCGGTTTCAGAGAAGAAGATTTTTAAAATTTTCAGTAAAAAAATCTATTTTTAGCTCCTGTGACCTTAATGTGCACTGGACCGGAACCATTTGAACAACTTTGAAAGGGGACTACCAAAGGATCATTCCTGTGAATTTTGGTCAAAATCCGATCAGTGGTTTTGGAGGAGATGTTCAATCGGTTTGAAGAAAAAGTTTACGGACCGGCACGCACGCACGGATGCACGCACGGGCGGCGGACAAAAAGTGATCCCAAAAGCTCACCTCGTCACTACGTGACAGGTGAGCTAAAAAGTAGGTCAAACGTCGAGGGTTAAGGTCACGAGGTCAAAAATTATGGTACCATTGGAAAGGTCTTGTGACAAGGAATGCACATGTGAAATATGAAAGCCATATCACTTACCAATCGAAAGTTATGGCCAATATTAAAGTCTTTAAAAAGAAGTCAAACGTCATGGTCATGGTCACAAGGTAAAAAATAATGGTACCATTGGAAAGGTCTTGTGACATAAAATACACATGTGAAATATGAAAGCACTAACACTTACCAATCGAAAGTTATGGCCAATGTTAAAGTTTTTAAAAAGTAGGTCAAATGTCAAGGTCAAGGTCACGAGATCAAAAACTAAGGTACCACTGGAAAGATCGACAAAGAATGCACATGTGAAATATGAAAGCCCTATCAGTTACCATTTCAGTTACCATTCAAAAGTTATGCCCAATGTTAAGGTTTTGCGGACAGACAAACAAACAGACAAACAGTCGGACAGACAGACAGACCAAAAACTATATGCCACACCCCCTCCCCCAGAATCTTTGATTCCGGCGGCAAAAAAACAGACGCATTCATTTTATTTATTCACTAATCAATATATCCATTTATTTATATCTCTGTCTATGCCATGTGTTCGTAAATTTGTTGATGTTACTATGAGGGGGAAGGGTCGTAACTGATGTTGTTAGAACTTGTGCACATGTACCCCATTGTATGCATGTTGCGCATGTACTTACTGTTGCAATAATATAAGTTTACATTATACGAATACTAAGAATAAAGTATGCACAAGCAAAATGTGTCTTAAACCATAACGAATGCATAGCTGGTACCCAAAATGCATTTTATTATCGCGAATCTCGGAAAAGTATCTCGGATGCGTTCATTGAAAATCTCAAGGACCGTTCCTTATAGACTCAAGATTTGTTGCACAATTTAACTTCCTCATCACGAAAACACGACTATATAATTTTGACCCCTTTGAACCCCACTTTTATACAGTCAAACTGAAGTTTACAGGGGTAAACCTTATTTTTCTTATTTCTCAAATTTAGATTGTGGGTACTCGTTTGGTTTGGTTTAAACATATTTTATTGCTTATATACATGTAAGTTACAAGCAAATGGGTTGGGCCACAAGTTCTAACAACATTAATTACGGCCCGTCCCGTACAAACTACACAATTACAAGCAATAACAGATGACAATTAATGTTTCAACACAATCGCAAAATAGATTTTTCAGTCTAATTTTTCAAACAATGAGAGAGAGAGAGAGAGAGAGAGAGAGAGAGAGAGAGAGAGAGAGAGAGAGGGGGAAAGAGAGAGTACCGGCTACCAAACGAGATATTGTTTATAGAGTTATTAAATGACAAATATACCGATTATCCCTGTGAACCAGGTGCAAAGCGACATGTTTCCTTGATATAACATTGTACACTTTTGAACAAGTCTTTGTTTTCGTTTCCAGTAGCATTTGCCTTACCATGAAGTACAATCTGACAATTCAGAGGGTGAAAAATTCTGGTTGCCTGAAAAAAATGAACTCGTGCATTGGCATACTTTGGGCATTGAAAGAAAAAATGTTCTGCATCTTCTACTACATGTCCACAATCACAGTGGGCATCTACTATTAAATGATTATTGTAACGGTCATAATTAAGCTCGCTACAGTTGTTGCGTATTCGTGCATGAATAATCGAAAGATGTCTGCTTCCAGATATGAAATATGATGGTACAGAAGGTATCACAAACAAATGAGCTAAAACAGCCGTTTTAAAAGAGGAAATAGTGGCAGAATTCCTAATGTTTTCAGGAACATTATTCCACAGAGATATAGATGCTGGAACAAAGGATCTAGAAAAAAGTGTTGTTCTACTGCTAAGTAACTGGTAATTTTCATGGCCAACTTTATCTGATATTTAATCTATTCACCTGTTCCCTGATAGTCACACTACAACTCGATATTGGATTGTCTCCCTTTGACTGGGGCCTATAATAGGTACCTGTTGTGTAATCTCAACTGTGTTATAAGCCGGCTGTGTGTGAAATCAGTTTCGCTTTTATGACTCCGGGGGATACTGAACGAGAATCGCTCATGTCAGCTGATGTCTAGTTAATTTCGGACTGGCTGTTTTGGTGTGGTCTGAGTTTATCTCCAAATAAAGTTCTGTTCTGTCGTTACTAAAACAAATACTCTTTTAAAAGTGAGTCTTTTTTGTGCTTAACACAAAATATTGTTGGTTCTCAAAAATCCTATTTTTGTGTGTGCTGGAATGAAATATTCTTCTTTATATATTAGAAAAAAAGAAGGAAAAAAAAAACTTAATACTTTATGGTGGGTGTCAGTTGAATTAGTTTAATTGCCATTGTTTAGAAATGCCACATAATCACAAGTCCATGTAATGAAACCCCCTTTAACCCCTACTTTACATAGAGAAAACCTATATTACAATTCTAATATCTGCACCAAGACATAGTAGATAACCGTTTTTTGAGATATGAATTGCCATTTTGGAGATACGAAAAAAAAAAAAAAAAAAAAAAAAAAAAACACTATGTCACGCGGATATGCTATCTTAATGGGGCCTGTCTAATACGCTGAAAAACCTGTTGAATTTATATATATAGATATAATTAGCAGGCTGCGGATCAGCAGAAAGTGACTAAAACGCTAATCTGCTGAAATGTAAATGTAAATGTTACTTTATTTTGTTGTTTTGTGCCACAATACTGACCGTGCATATTGATAATATATTTATCTATATCATTTAATAATTATTAATTTTTTTTTTTTTTTTTTTTTTTTGGTTTGGGTTTTACGGCCCTTTCAAGATTATTTCACTCATATCGAGCCGATCGTTAATCAGAGGTGGGCGAAAACCGGAGTACCCGGAGAAAAACCACCTGACCTTCCGTTGCAGAACTTGGCGTCTCACACGTGGCCCGAGCGAGGCTCGAACCTACGGCGGTGAGAGACCTAATGACTAAGAGTCAGCGCTCTTATCCACTAGGCCACGGAGGCCCGTTATTAAATTTGTTTTACGCCACAGACATTAATATTGTTGACATATCGAGAATCGGGTTGTATGCCAAAAATACAGACACTGCTTTGCTGAAGATTTCGAATTAAAAGTTTTCCAGACATATTACTGGTCGCATATTTTAAAGCAGCTATATAGAAGTATATATTTTCTATTGTTGTCTGCAAGGTTTACGTACCGGCCTGTGAAATAACTGTTCTATCGAGCTACATCCCGAAAGCATGGCGATATAAATTTGACCCCTTAAACCCCACTTTCGTACAGTAAAACTGGGGTTTGGAGGGGTATAAATTATTTTTCTTATTTCTGCTCAAAAACATAGATTTTGGGCACGCGACAGAACCGCCTCGCCGATGCGGTTCTAACGAGCACCCACAATCTATGTTTTGAGCAGAAATATGAAAAATAATACAATTTTCATCTGAAAATTTTCTTTGTTTGGTGGTTAAATTTACAATGTATTTGTACAGGCGTGTTTTCGTAATATATCCGTTAAGACGAGAACCTTGAGTGTGAGTTGTAAGCATAGAAATACAGAGGAGATACTCTTACTGATTTTAATGCGGATAAATCTGTCTTGACACCATAATGGCCGATTATCTATCTGTCTATTTAACGACTCAGTAAGCCTTATCATGCCACCATTGATAAACAACTTCGCATAATACAATTCTAGTTTTTAGTTGTTCACAAATAATATTCATCTTTCTTTCTTTATTTATTTATTTATTTATTTATTTATTTATTTATTTATTTATTTATTTATTTATTTATTTGAAAATACAAATGAAATATTGTTATATTCTCATTTATGCTGATAACACAGAGTTTGAGCACACGTAAGAACGCCTCGTCGAGGCGATTCTAATGAGGTCCAACAGTCTATATTTTAAACAAGCAACAAGCAATAAGAATACTTTATTATTCTCTTTCCCGTGAAGAGGTAATTGTGGCGGCCTGTGCTGCAAATGTCTGTTAGCTAGTTTATATGTTTCTCTTCCTTATTTTTTTCGTGCAAAACGAGTAAATCTTTCTTTTTTTTTTTAACTGACGATACATTTTTGACGATAACTTCATCATATGCGCTCTTTCTTTTTTGCTGCTCAGGTAGTTGACGCTCGTCAATATAATCGTTCATGATGGATTGTTAATCGATCAATACATTGAGTAAGCACACTTCCGACAACCTGTTGATAATCGAATTATCACCAAGTATCGTGACGCGCGCTGTTAAACACAGTAGTCACAGTAAGTGGCAACTTGACCTGTAGTTGTATTTAGAAAGTAATATCATATACCTAGAATAATTCAGCTATAATGAACAATTAAGACGCCGGGTCTCATCCGAAATTACACTTCTTGCTTAAATAATCACCGATTTATCACCACGATAGCAAGTCCGTGTAATGAAAACCCTCTAACCCCCACTTATATAGAGAAAAGTGTGGCTAGGTGGTATACATTATTTTCTTTATTTCTGCACCAAGACATAGGTTGTGGGTACTAGTTAGATCCAACCGCCTCAGTGAGGCTGCTGAAATGCTGGATATTACTTTTGTTGTTGTTGTTGTTGTTGTTGTTTTGGGCCACAATACTGGCCGTGCATTTAGACAATATAATTATTTACAACATTTTTTTATTTAATTTGTTTTACGCCGCAGACATAGAATGATATTGTTGTCATATCGAGTTGTACGCAAAAATAACTGAATAAAGACAATGCGTTTCTGAAGATTTAGAACCTAGACATATTACTGGTGGCACATTTTAAAGCAATTACTGAGTTTCATGCGGGCAGATCTTCATTGGCACAATAATCTATCTATCTATCTATCTATCTATCTATCTATCTATCTATCTATCTATCTATCTATCTATCTATCTATCTATCTATCTATCTATCTATCTATCTATCTATCTATCTATCTATCTATCCATCCATCCATCCATCCATCCTGGTATTACTGGTGGCACATTTTAAAGCAATTACTGAGTTTCATGCGGGCAGATCTTCATTGGCACAATAATCTATCTATCTATCTATCTATCTATCTATCTATCTATCTATCTATCTATCTATCTATCTATCTATCTATCTATCTATCTATCTATCTATCTATCTATCTATCTATCTATCTATCTATCTATCTATCTATCTATCTATCTATGCGAGTTGGATCGTTCACGCATATAAACCCTTAGTGTAATTAGGTGGCAGGGCTTGAGATGCCATTTCATCTCAATGTCGGGTAAAAGTCCCACAAAATTGGAAGCAACGTCTCCAAAATGACATATACAGTGTTGATGGGGGAAAAATAAAGACTATGTTGTCAATGAAGCGTTTCCAGCAATCATCCCAAACCTTTTCTTCTGTACAAGACATAGGTTGTGGGTACTCTATAGAACGGCTCTAGCAAATCTTGGATAATATGTATTTGTCTGTTGAAGTAATTGAAATAAATTTCAAAGCAAGGGTTCTAGCAAAAACCCACAACCTATAAGAAGGTACTATGTCAAACGGATGTATTCTCGTAACTTGGACCCAGTATACATGTATATTTCACGGCCCCCGCCCATCGGGGCTTGAAGAAATAGATGGGCTGCATGATACGTCCGCGCAGAGCTGAAACAGACCGCACACCAGTACTGGTAAACCGCTTAGAGGATCTAAGCCTGCCCAGGCAAAGCGGTGTGGGTCGGACCGTCCATAATTATAAACCCTATTGTTTCATTGGGCGACAGGGTTTGAGATATCATTTCATCTCATTGTCGGGTAAAAGTCCCACAAAATTGGAAGCAATGTCTCCAAATGACCTATACAGTGTTGACAGGGTCGTTAAACCTCATATCAAACAAACAAAACAAACATGTATTTTGGATCCAAGATATAATAATAATAATAATAATAATAATAATAATAATAATAGATACTCATTATCTAAATAGTACCGATTCTGCTTAGAACTTAATGCATATGAATAAAGTCATGTGATAAATCTTAATCTCTCCGGAAAGACAGTTATACAGTATACATTGCGCGCGTGTCCATTAATCGCCAGGCTTCCTGACGGTAATGATAATAGCCGGAATACAATACACATTACCTGTGTCATAAAAAGCGATAATTGTCTTCAGTGATGTTTCCCCTTCACCCCCCCCCCCCCCCCCCCCCCCCGAGTGAGCTGAAAAAATATATGGGCACAGAACCGCCAAACTAATATGGTTCTTTCAAGTACTTATTACCTATGTTTTTGTGTAAAATCATACTGATTCCTGATTACCTGACTGTTTTGTATAAAGTTTGGTTTACATGCATATTCTTTTTCACAGCATCATGGAGAGAACACCAGAAAAAGGGTACACGCCTTATCTTAAATCATTTAACAGTTGAAATAAATAAATAAATAAATAAATAAGAAACTTTTCTAATAATCATTAGATTATACATAAATGAATAGAATAATAATAATAATAATAATAATAATAATAATAATCACATTACGATAATACATCCGTGCGGCATAGTGCAATTTTGATATCTCAAAAACAATTAATTCGTCAAAGTAAACTCATCAATACTTACAACATAGTTAGAGCCGCCTCATTGAGGTGGCTCCAACGAGTAACCACAACCTATGTTTTGGACAAGAAATGAAATAAAATGAATACCACAGTAAACCCCAGTTTTCTCTATATAAAGCAGTTTTTAATGAGGTGTTCATTACAACCAAGATGATAATAATGAATACAAAACAATTAGCATAGGCATTAATGGCATCTTTACGTTTTTTTTTTATATATTTACCAGACTGAATTCACAAAAGCATTTAAATAATCAAACAGTGTTTCAAAAAGAAAAAAAGGAATATAAAACAAACATTCCTCTGGTATTCCAGCAAAACAATGTGCGAACAACGAAATGTCAGATTAGCCTGTATCTGAGTAATAGAAATAAGATATAAATTATAACAAAGATAAATTTTTAACTTTTTAGAAATTTAGTGACGAATTCACATGGGCTTCTTTCTTTCTTTCTTTCTTTGCTGTAATCATACAAACATACAAAACAAACAAATGTAATCATAAATCTTATTACTAGCAATGTTTATTTAAATTTGCGTAGTAAGTATAAAGAATGTGCAAAAATCTAATCAGGACATTGAAATAAAAAACTACGTGAATAAATAAATAAATAAGATGCAGATCAGACACCGCATTCTTAGATTGATTTACATTCCAAGGAGATGCCCAGGCGAAGATGTGTTGATTTTACAGTCGATTGAAAATGACCCGCTTTGGGATTACACGCGTGTGTAGACAATAAAGCTTTTTCTGAATAAGCTCCAAATTTAATCGCAAAATGCCGTTATTAAATATTGTCTTGAAATATTATAATTGCTATCAAATTCCACACTATTGTAAACACATTGCGTCTGATACGGGCGTTTTTTCATAATATTAACAGAAAGTGCAGATTTTAGCCGTTAAAGTAGGGTACTGTCGTTGTTTTTCCACAGTTTTGTATGATTCAAGTAAGGATTAAGGGTTATTAATTTGAATATAAAAATGCCGGCAGCTAATTAAATAAAAGTTCCACTTATTTGATATCGTTTTAAAGGAATTTAAACGGACAATTAGATTAAATCGGAACATGTTTGTCAAATTGTAAAATAAAAAAGTTACATTTGTTTAAAAATTGTTTTCCATTAAAGCGCCTGCTATTTCCAACAAGAGATTCTGTACAGGTAAGCCGAGAAGGTCAGCGCACAGTAAAATAGAAGTAAAACAAAGATCAGGAATTGATACAATTAACTTACTCCATCCATAAAAGACACCAAAGGGAAAGAAATACAAACATTAAGCGACCAGACCATAATGGAAACCTAAACAAAGGAAGGCCATATGGACAGTTACTTTCCCACAAAATGGCCATATGGCCATCCAAAATTAAAAGACACAAGTGATACACACAGTAAGTAACAAACAACAACATAAATAAATCGCCACAGATGAGCCGCCTTGGAACGGTCAGTGGAAGATTTCCACTGGGGGGCTTAAATCGATTTTACGTGGCCACAATCCTCGCCCTTACTTCCGTCGCGATTTAGGCAAAAAATTTGTTCAGTCCGCATGAAGGCCTCCTAACTCATCAGTGCAACATCTCCGTGAACACAGAAATCAAAGAACCACAGAGGTGAGACAACGGTGAGGACTCGACAGCAAGAAACCACTGAAATGCTGGAGCAAAAGAAAACCAACAGTTAGACTCCGATGAGCCCGACCAGAGACAGAGCATCAGGCACCAACCAACATTATCTCTTTAATTTTCAATAAGCCTTTACGTTGGAGCCGTCATAGAATCTGAGGCCTGACCCACCGGCGTGCAATTAAAGAGGGAAGCAAAGTTGCCAACCGTGATTGGGTTAACTACCATGCATGCAGTCTGTCGTATAATATCCATGTTGTACCCAATCTTTTTATATCGAAGAATGATTTTACGAAATTGGGTGCTGAAGTCATTGCGGTTATATATTTTTCTGAATTTATATACTAAGTCACCATAAAATTCGGGTTCCGATAGACCTTGTTGCAGAAGAGATTTAAGTCCAATATTGAATTTTGAAATTAAATCAGAATGGCGTCTATAAAATTTTGAAAAGGCCTTGCGTAGTTTATGGTACCGATAACCCTGATTAAGGAGTTTAGCCGTTAATAATTTATTACGAGTGTTGAAGTCAGTTACATGACTACACACTCTAGCAAATCGAATTAATTGCGAAATATAAACGCCATAGGATGGCGCACGAGGAACATCACCATCCAAAAAAGGAAAATTTACAATCTCAAAATCAAAGTCATCGCGTTTATCATAAATTTTGCACGAAACAAATCCATCTACAATAGATAGATGTAAATCCAAAAACGGGGCCTCGGTATCAGAAGAATTTGCTTTATTTAACTGAAGTTCTAGGGGGTAAATCTGACTGATCAAACCATCAAAATAGGTATTATCAATATTTAATAAATCATCTAAATATCTAGAAGTAGAGCTAAAAGCTTCAATAATTTCAGATTGGTTATCAATGGAAAGCGACAAAATGAAGTCTCTTTCATAACAATACAAGAACAGATCAGCCACAAGAGGTGCGCAATTAGTACCCATCGGAATACCCACGATTTGTCTAAATAACTTAGTACCGAATCTAATATAAATATTGTCAAGTAGAAAGGTGAGGGCATCACACACTTTCTGACATGACCAAAGTGTATAATTCTTATGCTCTTTAGAAGGCTTAATCCTTTGCGCCAAAGGTATAAATGTCAATAATAGTTGAGGATGTGTGCATTTCGTAATTGGTATGGTGTATTGCTACCGACTGTTTGGGGGAAGAGATTTTTTAAATAGTCTGGGACAAGTTCATTTCGGACCTTGTACATTATCGTTAACTTTTGGTACATTCGCCTGTCCCTTAAAGACATCCATCCTATTTCTTTATACAGGTTTTGTAAAGACACGAAGCGTGTTAAGCCCGTAACGATACGCGCCGCTTCGTGCTGAATTTTTTCTAAAGTGTCTTTTTCGAGAACTGTGCAACTGTCCCATACAACAGAGGCATATTCAAGAATTGGTCTCAAAAAAGAGATGTAAACTTGATTCATAGCTTTCCGACTTAAGGAGAATTTTATTTTACGCATAATACCGAGAATTTTGGATGAAGATGACACAATATTACTAATGTGGTCATGCCACTTAGCATCATTTGAGAAGGTTACACCCAAATGTTTATGCTCACTAACAAATTCTACCGGAACATTTTCAAAGACCAAGTTTGGTCTAACGGTAATATTTTCTAATGTGAAAAATAAAGCTTCCGTTTTTTTAGGATTAAAATTTACAAGCCACTGCTTAGCCCACTGAGAAATAAGTATTAAGTCGTGATTTAGAATTCCTTCTATATCAGGTATATTACGTGCGCTGAAAGCTAAAGAAGTGTCATCTGCAAAAACTCTTACAATACTTAAAAGCTTGTCAACAATATCATTTATATATATCAAGAAAAATAGAGGACCCAAAACTGAACCTTGTGGCACACCAGCTGTAGTTTCTTTTTCATTTGAATAGGAAGACCCTATAAAAACTTTCTGTTTTCTGTTTGTTAAATAACTATTTATCCAAGTAAGTAAATTTCCAGAGATTCCATTCTGCTGCAGTTTTAATAACAACCCTTTATGCCATACACGATCAAAGGCTTTAGAAACATCACAAAATACCATACACGTATACTGTTTAGAATCGATACTTTGACATATTTGGTGGTACATGTCAATGAGTTGATAGACAGTAGAATGACCAGAGAGAAAGCCTGACTGTTTGCAATAAACCAAATCATTTTCATGTAAATGATTATAGATATGTTTGTAAACTACACGTTCCATTATTTTACCAATGTTGCTTAGAAGTGCTATCGGTCTATAGGTTGAAGGGAGGTTTAATTCACCCTTTTTGAAGAGAGGCATGACAACTGACAGTTTCCACATGTTTGGGAATTCGCATTCCTCTAGTGATTTGTTAATCATGAGACATAAAGGTTTTACAGTTGCAAATTTTACTGCCTTGAGAACTTTGTGGCTAATCATATCTTCTCCTACAGCTTTGTTTGGATTTAATAAATCTATAACATCAATAATTTCCAATTCTAGAACTTGAATTTGAGAAATTACGTTCTGAGTTTTAGGAAGGAGAGTGGGTAACGTTGTATTAGAATCATTTACTGTAGAGATTGATACAAATAATAACTAGAATGTCACGATTGTGATACAGTTCTGACTATTCCTGGGAAGTTTAGCTGGAATAAAAGTTCGGGATGAATAATAACAAGTACCACCTCAATTCCGATCACACTATATCAGTGGGGCACGAATGGTATATCTTCACGTTAACACTTCCGTGTAAAGAATACCCCTCCAAATTTTAAAACCCCAACCCATACAGAGAAAACGGGAGAATACATTAATTTTCCCATTTCCATTCTATGACATATGCCGGCTGTACCCGTCAGAACTGACACAATGTGGCGGCACCAACGACAATCCACAGACCATGGTGACCCGGTCGTAGTCAAAGTTGGAAATTATACCGAAATTTCATCAGAAAAAAAAAAAAACAAAACAAGAGGGCCCAGAGGGCCCTGGTTCGCTCACCTGATCCAATGTATAACAAGTGGGCCCCGGGCAGGGTCAATTTTAGCCCCAGGGCTATAATTTGAACAATCTTGGTAGAGGTCCACAAGATGAAGCTTCATATCGAATATGAAAGACCTGGGCTTTCTGGTTTCAGAGAAGAAGATTTTAAAGGGTTTACCCTGCATATAGAAATCTATGTAAAACAAGATTTTCCCTATATAAGTCTATGTTAAACAAAAGGGCCCCGGAGCAGGGGCATTTTTGGCCCCAGGGCTATAATTTGAACAATCTTGGTAGTGGTCCACTAGCTGAAGCTTCATAACAAATATCAAAGACCAAAGCCTTGTGTTTCAGAGAAGATGATTTTTAAAGATTTTCCCTATATAAGTCTATGTAAAACCAAAGGGCCACATGGCGGAGGCATTTTTGGTCTCAGGGCTATAATTTGAACAATCTTTATAGAGGTCCACAAGCTGAAGCTTCATAACAAATATCGAAGACCTAAGCCTTGTGGTTTCAAAGAAGAAGATTTTTCAAGATTTTCCCTATATACGTCTATGTAAAACCAAAGGGCCCCGGAGCGGGGGCATTTTTGGCCCCAGGGCTATAATTTGAACAATCTTGGTAGAGGTCCACAAGATGAAGCTTCATACCAAATATCAAAGACCTGGGCCTTGCAGTTTCAGAGAAGAAGATTTTTCAAGATTTTCCCTATATAAGCCTATGTAAAACAAAAGGGGCCCTGGTGCGGGGGCATTTTAGGCCCCAGCACTATAATTTGAATAATCTTGGTAGGGGTCCACTAGATGAAGCTTCATACCAAATATCAAAGACCTGGGCCTTGCGGTTTCAGAGAAGAAGATTTTTCAAGATTTTCCCTATATAAGCCCATGTAAAACCAAAGGGCCCCGTGTGGGGGGCATTTTTAGCTCCAGCACTATAATTTGAACAATCTTGGTAGGGGTCCACTAGATGAAGCTTCATACCAAATATCAAAGACCTGGGCCTTGCGGTTTCAGAGAAGAAGATTTTTCAAGATTTTCCCCATATAAACCCATGTAAAACCAAAGGGCCCCTGTGCGGGGGCATTTTTAGATCCAGCACTATAATTTGAACAATCTTGGTAGGGGTCCACTAGATAAAGCTTCATACCAAATATCAAAGACCTGGGCCTTGCGGTTTCAGAGAAGAAGATTTTCCCTATATAAGCCCATGTAAAACCAAAGGCCCCCGTGCATTTTTGGCCCCAATACTATAATTTGAACAATCTTGGTAGGGGTCCACAAGATGAAGCTTCATACCAAATATCAAAGACCTGGGCCTTGCGGTTTCAGTGAAGAAGATTTTTCAAGATTTTCCCTATATAAGCCCATGTAAAACCAAAGGGCCCCTTGCGGGAGCTTTTTTAGCTCCAGCACTATAATTTGAACAATCTTGGTAGGGGTCCACTAGATGAAGCTTCATACCAAATATCAAAGACCTGGGCCTTGCAGTTTCAGAGAAGAAGATTTTTCAAGATTTTCCCTATATAAGCCTATGTAAAACAAAAGGGGCCCTGGTGCAGGGGCATTTTTGGCCCCAGCACTATAATTTGAATAATCTTGGTAGGGGTCCACTAGATGAAGCTTCATACCAAATATCAAAGACCTGGGCCTTGTGGTTTCAGAGAAGAAGATTTTTCAAGATTTTCCCTATATAAGCCCATGTAAAACCAAAGGGCCCCGTGTGGGGGGCATTTTTAGCTCCAGCACTATAATTTGAACAATCTTGGTAGGGGTCCACTAGATGAAGCTTCATACCAAATATCAAAGACCTGGGCCTTGCGGTTTCAGAGAAGAAGATTTTTCAAGATTTTCCCCATATAAACCCATGTAAAACCAAAGGGCCCCCGTGCGGGGGCATTTTTAGCTCCAGCACTATAATTTGAACAATCTTGGTAGGGGTCCACTAGATAAAGCTTCATACCAAATATCAAAGACCTGGGCCTTGCGGTTTCAGAGAAGAAGATTTTTAAAGATTTTCCCTATATAAGCCCATGTAAAACCAAAGGGCCCCCGTGCGGGGGCATTTTTGGCCCCAACACTATAATTTGAACAATCTTGGTAGGGGTCCACAAGATGAAGCTTCATACAAAATATCAAAGACCTGGGCCTTGCGGTTTCAGAGAAGAAGATTTTTCAAGATTTTCCCTATATAAGCCCATGTAAAACCAAAGGGCCCCCGTGCGGGAGCATTTTTAGCTCCAGCACTATAATTTGAACAATCTTGGTAGGGGTCCACTAGATGAAGCTTCATACCAAATATCAAAGATCTGGGCCTTGCGGTTTCAGAGAAGAAGATTTTTCAAGATTTTCCCTATATAAGCCCATGTAAAACCAAAGGGCCCCCGTGCGGGGGCATTTTTGGCCCCAGCACTATAATTTGAACAATCTTGGTAGAGGTCCACTAGATGAAGCTTCATACCAAATATTAAAGACCTGGGCCTTGCGGTTTCAGAGAAGAAGATTTTTAAAGATTTTCCCTATATAAGCCCATGTAAAACCAAAGGGCCCCCGTGCGGGGGCATTTTTAGCTCCAGCACTATAATTTGAACAATCTTGGTAGGGGTCCACTAGATGAAGCTTCATACCAAATATCAAAGACCTGGGCCTTGCGGTTTCAGAGAAGAAGATTTTTAAAGATTTTCCCTATATAAGCCCATGTAAAACCAAAGGGCCCCCGTGCGGGGGCATTTTTGGCCCCAGCACTATAATTTGAACAATCTTGGTAGGGGTCCACTAGATGAAGCTTCATACCAAATATCAAAGACCTAGGCCTTGCGGTTTCAGAGAAGAAGATTTTTTAAGTTTGCGGTGAAAAAAATCTATTTTTGGCTACTGTGACCTATATGTGCAACGGACCGGAACCATTTGAACAACTTTGAAAGGGGACCACCTAAGGATCATTCCTGTGAAGTTTGGTCAAAATACGATCAGTGGTTTAGGAGGAGATGTGGTTTGAAGAAAAGTTTACGGACGCACGCACGGACGCACGCACGGACGCACGCACGGACGCACGCACGCACGGACGCACGACGGACAAAAAGTGATCCCAAAAGCTCACCTTGTCACTACGTGACAGGTGAGCTAAAAAAAAGAAAATTCCATGCCTGTGCATGCATGTATGTAAAATTACTAGCAACTATCAGGGGAGGAAGATAATAAATGGTCATATGTTTTTATGGAGAAGAAAAGAATAATAAAGAAAAAAAGAATGAGAAAAGAAAGAAAAACTAGAGTGTTCACAAGGTTTTTCTATGAATTGACCTACTGACCTACTTTTTGACCCGACATGACCCATATTCAAACTTGACCGAGATATTGTCACAATGATCATTCTGAGCAAGTTTGATGATAATTGAACCATAACTGTGCCCTCTAGAGTGTTCACAAGGACTATCTATGGTTTGACCTACTGACCTACTTTTTGACCCTACATGATCCATATTCGAACCTGACCGAGATATTGTCATGATAATTATTCTGAGCAAGTTTGATGATGATTGGACCAAAACTGTGCCCTCTAGAGTGTTCACAAGGTTTTTCTATGATTTGACCTACTGACCTACTTTTTCACCCGACATGACCCATATTCGAACTTGACCGAGATATTGTCATGATGATCATTCTGAGCAAGTTTGATGATGATTGGACCAAAACTGTGGCCTCTAGTTTGTTCACAAGAAAAAGTTTACGCACGACGGACGACGGACGACGGACGACGCACGACGACGCCGGACATCTTACGGTCACAAAAGCTCACCATGACCTTCGGTCAGGTGAGCTAAAAAAACACCGTTTTGGAAATATAAAAAAGCGTACTTTGTGTCACGAACATTCTGTTGAAATGTTATAGATCCAACTTAAGAGCATAGATAGCAGTTTTAAAGTCGAACTTTAATGGCTCGAATACCGCTAGGATCACGAAAATCTGAGTTCGAGTCATTAATGGTTACTTACAGGACGAATAACAGGGGTAATTTTGAAGGTTCTTTTCCATAGTTTTAATGTAATTGTATGCTGTGTGTACTCACTAGAACTACCTCACTGAGGCGAACCCCCATGAGTACCCACAGCACAACAATAACAACAAAAACGGAAGAAAAAAAAACAAAAAAAAAACAAAAAAACACGAAAATATCCTAAATTATTCCTCACTATTTCTAGCATAGATAAATTCTCTAGGTACTCAAGAACGGGCTCGAATCAGCCACTGTATGCGAACCATGGGGGTTCGGGTCATCCAAGTTCTAATGTAGTGAGTATCAGTATGCGCACGGCGACATGAAAAGCCGATCATACAAGCGCTCAGTTTTTCACACAAACAAGAGCAAATGCTAATAATAACTAGAATGTCACGATTGTGATATAGTTCTGACTATTCCTGGGAAGTTTAGCTTGAAGTAAAGTCCAGGATGAATTATAACGAGCACCAACTCTATCACTCATAAATAGTGGTTTAACAGTCAAACTTCAATGGCTCGAACACCCTTAGGACCACGAAAATCTGAGTTCGAGTCATTAACGGTTACTTACAGGAGGAATAGCAAGGATAATCTTTGGAGCTTCTTTTCCATATTTTTTTATGTATCTGCATGCTGAGTGCACTCATTAGAACCACCTCATTAAGGCGAAACACATGAGTACACACAGCAAAATATTTTCAGGATGAGGCGGTTCTCAAGAGTACCGACAATCTATATTTTGAGCAGAAATAAGAAAAAATATCACAACTTTTCATCTTTAAATTTTCTTTTTTTTTCGGCGATAAAGTTTACAATGTATTGTATAAGTGTGTTTTCGCAATGGGTAACAGACGTTCGCGTAAAACAGCGTAGCAACAGTATTAAAACCCTTATCTTGCTGATCACGACATCCCCAATATATATCTTTACAAACAGTGTAGATCCAGATCAGATGGCTTCTGAAGAAGCCATCTGGTCAGGATCTACACTGTTTGTCATTTAAATTGTGAATTTGAACAAACTAATATATCATGTAATCTGATTGGCTGAAAATCAAAAAATGGGTGTGGCATATTCAGCAAGATAAGGGTTGTAGAGAGGATGTAGTATTAACACGACTGCGCATTGGCCATACTAGAGTTACTCATTCTTATATTTTGAATGGTTATGATCAGCCTTCTTGTGTAGGATGTGATCAGCTATTCACTGTTAAACATATCTTAATTGAATGTGTAGACTTTTCACAGTCCCGTGACTTATACTTCAAAGCTGACACTTTGCAACAGTTGTTTCAAGATTTACCTGTTGATAATATTATTTTATTCTTAAAAGATATTGGACTATTTCATAAGATTTAACTGTTTCAGATTTTTATAAATATCATACTTACCTTTTTACTTTTAATATCCTTATAATTCTTCATGCCGTTTAACCATTAACCGCTTGACGCTTATGACCCACAAAGAGGGTTGACGCGTCGTTAAACACGAAATCATCATCATCATCATCATCAGATAAGGGTTAAATTTTAGATGTAAACAGAATTACTTTTGTGCCCGTGATTACAGTTTGAACATTTAGATTACCGCTAGGTTTGACGCAAACAAACGGACGAACTGACGGACGGAAAACCGGTCTCCTATATATAGCGCCAAGCGCTAAAACCTACAAAGAAGGTGCTTATCAGACTGCGCGGGTTCACTTTTGTTGTTCGCAAACGGCGAAAACGTTTTCGTGTTGATGACGTGATCCAATTAATAAATCTTTCAGACACTTCAGGCAACAATTAGAGAAAAACAATGAACACCATTTGAGCCCCCCAAGCGAATTTGTGTCTTCGAGCATTCCGTCATGACAAATTTTAACTGCGCATGCCCAGCCATTCAGAGGGACCAGGGATATGGCTTTCTGTCGGAAGGTTCCTCTTGATTCACTGCTTGTATGAGCGGGCAGCGAAGGTTCTGGCGAGACTGCGCGGATGCGCAGGCTCGCCTGAACCTTCGCTGCTCGCATAGGCGATAAGTACCAAAATCGCTTGACGGGGCCCATTTTATGATTCTCACCGTCGTTTGTTTGTCTGTTTGATTTGAGGTTTAACATCCCCGTCAACACTGTAAAGGTCATTTTGGAGACGTTGCTTCCAATTTTGTGGGACTTTTACCCGACATTGAGATGAAATGGCATCTCAAACCCTGCCGCCCAATGAAACCAATAGGTTTTATAAGCATGGACGGTCCAACACTCGCACCGCTTTGCCATGGCAGGCTTAGATCCTCTCAGCGGTTTACCAGTTCTCGTGTACAAGTTGGTTTCAGCTCTGCATGCGTGGAAGCATCAGTCGTAAATTAATTGTTCGCAGCCCGCCCTCTAACAATATTCGTTTATCACGATAAACCATGGTATGGTCAGCATGTTCGGCAAGAAAATAAATCACACTCACTTGCTCTGCTCTCCGGTTTATTTGTTTGTTTGTTTGTTTATTCTTGTTGTTTGCCTCCGATACTGTTTTTCATTGATGCAGTTTATGAATTCAATTTATTATAATTGATTATAAATATGAACGCTGTATTATCAACAATGTCTTGTTCCAGGAGATGGCCACTGCACAAGCATTTGGCTTAATGTCAAATCCTGGATAATATATATTTGTCTGTTACATATACATGTCATTGAAGCAATTAAAATAAAGTTTAAAGCAACAATGTCTTGTTTAAACCATTCACATTAACCCATATATGCACATATTGTTCAGTTTGCAAAATGCGCAGACCCTGATCAGATGTCACAAAATGCGGCATCTGATCAGGCTCTACACTGTTTGCTTAAAGCATGATGAGTTTTGAAAACTCTTACAAGGAATTAAATAAATCTGACACTCCTAAAAATTGAAAATGGACCGGTAAAAAGCTAATAAGTGGAAGAATCCGTTGTCACTCGAGATAATTAACCCATGGTATACTTGTGGACTCATGCGTTGCTATTTTTTTGGTCAAGCCCATTTGTCACATAAGGGATGGCAGGCCTATTTTTCGTTTTTATTCTATTTTTGACGAAAAATTCTGCTAGCAAATAGTGTAGGCCCTGATAAGACGCCGCGTTCTGCGGCGTCTGATCTGGGCCTGCACTGTTTGCCAAGGTACCCCTTCAGGGTTTTCCCGCATGCAATGGGTTTATGTGTGATCAGTTGACTTATCTTCCTGCAGACAACAAAACTTTCAACAACAATTATGAATACGTTGTTTCATCCATTTAAGCACTAATGCACAAGATAATCTACTTAATAACTACTAAGTATCATTTAACTGATAATTGAGAGCCGCACATCATGCAGTTTTGTCTGATACTCCATGTTGGAGACACCAGACATGTTTTTTTGTGCATTAGTTTTGTCATTTTCATCACTTTATATCTGAATGACGAAAAGATATAATTATAACCCCGGCATACGAAGTATACTATGGGGGTATATAGTTTTCGATCTGCCGTTCGTCCGCATGTCAGTCCGTCCGTTAACATTTTGGTTAAAGTTTTGAGTCGAAGATTCTAAGAGATTTATCTTCTAAACTCTTTGATAGATTTAATTGATACTTGAACTGAAGTGACATACTGCTCTAAAGATTTCAATCATGCATGTCCCGCCCAAACAGTGACCTTGAGGTCAAAGTCACAGACTTAGAAATTTTACATTTGACAAAGTTTATAGATGCCTCTATGTTCACGGACTTTGAAATTTTAACTTTGGTTAACATTTTATGACAAAGATTTTGATGCCTGTATGTTCTAAACTCTAAGACAAATTCAATGTATACTTGCATCGATATTGCATACCAGTCCAAAGATTTCATTGATGCATACCCCACCCTGCTGCTTCAGTAACATTGATGTCCCCACCCCTTCAGTAACTTAATACCCTCACTCCCTTGGCCCATTTAGAAATTTTATGTTTGGTTTAGCTTTGACAAGCACATTTATAGATTCTTAAAGCTTCTTGACTTCTTCATTCAAATTACATACAAGCTCGAAAGATATATCAGAGGGTGGCGCTGGACGGGGGTACACTTGACCCACTGCTCGCTTGCTCTAGTTAATGTACAGTTGTTAAGAATGAAGCAATTATTGTTAATCATTTCTTTCTTTGATTTGATGTTTAACGTCCCCGTCAACACTATAAAGGTCATTTTGGAGACGTTGCTTCCAGTTTTGTGGGACTTTTACCCGACATTGAGATGAAATAGCATATCAAGCCCTGTCGCTCAATGAAACCAATAGGGTTTATAAGCATGGAAGGTCTGACTCGCACCGCTTTGCCTGGGCAGGCGGTTTACCAGTACTCGTGTGCGGGTCGCTTTCAGCTCTGCGTGGAAGCATCATGCAGCCCATCTATTTCTTCAAGCCCCGATGGGCGGGGGCCGTATTGTTAATCAAAGTGATTCTCTTTTAAGTTAAGAACAAACATGTAAACATGTACATGTAATTAACATTCAAAGAGCATTGATTCAAGCAAGGAAGGTTTTTTTTTGTTTGGGTTTTCGTTTTACGGCAGTTTCATTATTTCACTCACAACCAGCAGATCGTATTGGATGTGGGCAAAAACCGGAGTACCCAGAGAAAAACCTCCTGACCTTCCGTTGCAGAACTTGGCGTCTCATATGTGACAACCCACAGCGGTGAGAGACCTAATGATTAACAATCAGCGCTCTAATCCACGGAGGCCCTTAAAGCAAGGAAGGTAACTCTTAAAGCGTGATGTAATCAGCAACCTCTCAAAACAAATGTTGAACTATAATTATCCATCTTCTCTGACACAAATTTTGTGTAAGCACGTAATATCTACATTGTCAGGCTTTACAGAAAACCCCTTTAGCAATGCTGTTCACACCTCAGTGTGTTGGCTCACGCAACGTCACTTGATCATCCATTGATGTCAAAAATAAATTAAAGTTCTCTCCAATATGATTGGGCATTTACGAAGTTAAGATGTCCGTGTAATTGTTTTCTTCTTTCAATTTCAGCCATCAAATAAGATTTTTTCGTCACATAGTCGATGAAGAAGGATGTAAATATAATTAATAAAGGTAATTTATTTAATGTTCAATGGAGTATGAACGACATTAGGTAACGAGTCAAGTTCTTTGGGGCTTCACTTAAAATTTGCTAGCAACCCAATGCTGTCCATACTTCAGTGAACGTTAAATGAATTACCTAAGTAATACATGTATCCAACACTGAAATTCACATAAAATTTGCTCGTGACCTGATCATGTTCATACTCTAATGTACGCTAAATAAATAACCATTATTACTTAGGGGTTCACTTATTTTGCTCGTGACCAGATGCTGTTCATACGTCGATGAAGGTTAAATAAATAGCATTCATTTCTTAATGACTAAACAGCAAACCAAGTAACTGTTTATTACCAAATCCAGCATGCAGACAAATTATTTTTACAGACACTTTCGTGTGTTATATGAATCACTCAGCATACTCAGCAACAGTATTTACATTTCTTCCGGAGCAGTCACTTGCCATTCATCACGAAAACACGCCTATATAATTTTACCCCCTTGAACCTCACTTTTATATATAGTAAAACTGGGGTTTACAGAGGTAATTCTTATTTTTCTCATTTCTGCTCTAAAATAAAGATTGTGGGTACTCGTTAAAACCGCCTCATTGAGGCGGTTCTAACGAGTACCCACAATCTATATTTTGAGAAGAAATAAGGAAAATATCAAAATTGTTCATCTTAAAATTTTAGTTTTTTCAGCGGTAAAGTTTACAATGTATTTGCATAGGTATGTTTTCGTTATGGCTTAGATAATCCTACCCTCTTCTACAGCGTTGTGCATCACAATCGTGATAAACTAACCAAATCGTCCAGTGGATGCTCAGATTTAAAACTCGTTCTCTAGCCAAAAATACATCAAATCATTGGATAATAATATTAATTATACCAGGCGGGCTTCAAGAGAGCAAGGTATACCCAGTAAGTTCAAAGGCCAGCTTCTCTACTAAAATTACACAATCTCGAAATAATATGCACTTCTCGACATGATAGGCTTACAAGCCACCAACTTTCAGCTTTACTGGTTTAATTCGCAGGGGTTATCCGGAAACCAAGTTCCAAGTTTTCAATTTTCAAAGGGCAATTACTTCTAAACTCCGTTCAGAAAATCTGAATCATCAATTTTTTCGTTTCTTCCTTTTAATACTCATTTTAGCCCATACATCACTATGGGAAAGTTGTAGACCTCACCCTCCGCCGATTTCTCCAAGAAGTCGTATGCCTCTGCGACAGCCAGGAAAGTCTGTGATTATTTGGAGAAAATTGCAAAATCTAAATTTTCGTTCACAGACTAAGACATTCTGACAGGTTCGACACACCCTTTTAAACCATATATAGAAGTGGTTACTGCTCTTGTAAATTACAAGGGCGTCTATATTTTATTTGCACGATCACTTCATGGAAAATCATTATCTGTGACACCACATCTGATATCGGTATAATTCATTTTGACCACTGTTGACAGCACATCGCGCTAGTGGCTCCCCGTTCCTAGTGAGCTTCTATCTAGCCATTCGAATGTAAGGTATGTCGTAATTAAATATCTATTTATAAAGTGCATCACATGGATTTGAATATGTATTATTTTACCTGACAATCATCATCAAATGGACTTAGTCTGTGGTCTCATTTCTTTGTTTTGCAATTTTCTCCAAATAATCACAGCCTTTTCTGGCTGTCGCAGAAGCATACGACTTGTTGGAGAAATCGGCGGAGGGTGAGGTCTACAACTTTCCCATAGTGATGTATGGGCTAAAATGAGTATTAAAAGGAAGAAACGAAAAAATCGATGATTCAGATTTTCTGAACGGAGTTTAGAGATCCAGACTTAATGTAACCCAAAATGATACATGGTGCCCATTTATGCTAACAATCCACAGAGGCTCAGCATGACGTACAACATGAAAGTAGCAGCAAAGGAAAGGTTTGCAGAAACAAGAGGCTCAATGAGCCTAAACCGCTCACCTGAGGAACTTAAGTTTTAACAATTCACAGACTTGACTACTAAATCTGCTAATAGAATCCAGCCCATTGACCCTTACAGGATATAAGTCATCATTATTGCATTGCATTCCAAGTTTGAGACTTCTAGCTTCTATAGTTCCTGAGAAATCTTTGACGAAAATTTAACATTGGTCAAAATGGAGAGAAAGAAGAATGAAAGAACAGATGAACAAATAAGCTGAGAAAGCCCAATGTCTCTTACACAAAATAAGTCATCATTATTCTATTGAATACCAAATTTGATGCTTCTAGCTTTTATAGTTCCTGAGAAATCTTTGATTAAAAATTTAACATTGGTCTATTATCTCTATATGGAGAGAAAGAAGAATGAAGGAACAAATGAACCAGACTAGCTCCAAAACCTAATGCAGCCTTTCCCCTTGCCCAATGGTGCTACACATAAAATTTAAACAAGATTGGTCGACTGCCTTCTGAGATATGCTTCATTGAAAGTGTGGACGACGGATGGACGGACGACAGACGACGGACTCCGGAGCCTTGGTATACTATCAGCTCACTGGAGCCTTTGGCTCAGGTGAGCTAAAAATTCAAGTCGCTATTTCTGTCAAAACATTTTCCCTACGTTAAGTCTATGGGCAAATTTTTTTGTCTCTCAAGGTCACGTAACTCCGAGGTCAATATTCCGATTCGGCCCAAAATCGAACTTAACCGAGATTTTATGCCTGTCCTCGTTACCTGCAAGTTTGAAGCTGATATGAATAAAAATAAAGTTGCTATCGTGGTCACAACGTATTTTTTTATGCTCAAGGGCAGGTAACTCCAAGGCAAATATTCCGATTCGGCCCAAAATCGAACTTAACCGAGATTTTATGTCTGTCCTCGTTACCTGCAAGTTTGAAGCTGATCTGAAAAAAATTCAAGTCGCCATCGTAGTCGCAACATTTTCCCTAATTAAGTCTATGGGCAAATTTTTTGTCGCTCAAGGTCACGTAACTCCGAGGTCAATATTCCAATTCGGCCCAAAATTGAACTTAACCGAGATTTTATGCCTGTCCTCGTTACCTGCAAGTTTGAAGCTGATATGAATAAAAATAAAGTTGCTATCGTGGTCACAAGTATTTTTTTATGCTCAAGGGCAGGTAACTCCAAGGCAAATAATCCGATTCGGCCCAAAATCGAACTTAACCGAGATTTTATGTCTGTCCTCGTTACCTGCAAGTTTGAAGCTGATCTGAAAAAAATTCAAGTCGCTATCGTAGTCACAACATTTTCCCTATGTAAAGTCTATGGGCAATTTTTTTGTCGCTCAATGTCATGTAACTCCGAGGTCAATATTCCGATTCGAACTTAACTGAGATTTTATGCCTGTCCACGTTACCTGCAAGTTTGAAGCTGATCTGAATAAAAATAAAGTTGCTATCGTGGTCACAACGTATTTTTTTATGCTCAAGGGCAGGTAACTCCAAGGCAAATAATCCGATTCGGCCCAAAATCTAACTTAACCGAGATTTTATGTCTGTCCTCGTTACCTGCAAGTTTGAAGCTGATCTGAAAAAAATACAAGTCGCTATCGTAGTCACAACATTTCCCTATGTTAAGTCTATGGGCAAATTTTTTGTCGCTCAAGGTCACGTAACCCCGAGGTCAATATTCCGATTCGGCCCAAAATCGAACTTAACCGGGATTTTATGCCTGTCCTCGTTACCTGCAAGTTTGAAGCTGATCTGAATAAAAATAAAGTTGCTATCGTGGTCACAACGTATTTTTTCATGCTCAAGGGCAGGTAACTCCAAGGCAAATAATCCGATTCGGCCCAAAATCGAACTTAACCGTGATTTTATGTCTGTCATCGTTACCTGCAAGTTTGAAGCTGATCTAAAAAAAATTCAAGTCGCTATCGTAGTTACAACATTTTACCTATGTTAAGTCTATGGGCAAATTTTTTGTCGCTCAAGGTCACGTAACTCCGACGTCAATATTCCGATTCTGCCCAAAATCGAACTTAACCGAGATTTTATGCCTGTCCTTATTATCTGCAATAATGAAGTCGATCAGAAAAAAATTGACGGAGCTAGAGTGATGACAAGCTTTTTCCTATGTTAAGTCTATGGGAGCTATATGTTGCCATGGTAACCAGAGTTCCACTCAGATCTGCATGAAAACCTTATGCAGTCTTTCCACTGGCCCAATAATGTTACACATGAAATTTGATCAAAGTCGGCCAAGTAGTCTTCAAGATATACATTTTTGAAATTCACATTAACCCTTATGCAAAAATGCACAAGGGCAGGTAACTCCTAAGTGTATTATCCGATTCTGCCAATTATCGAACTTGACCGAGATATCATGGCTGTGCTGGCTATCTGTAAGAATGAAGCCAATCCGAACAAAATTGAAGCAGCTACAGTGATGACAACATTTTCCCCATGTTAAGTCGATAGGCAATTTTTCGGGCGCTCAAGGGGACGTAACTCTTGAGTGAATTATCTGATTCGGCCCAAAATCGAACTTGACCGAGATTTTATGCCTGTACTGGTTATCTGCAAGAATGAAGTCGATCAGAAAAAAATTGACGGAGCTAGAGTGATGACAAGCTTTTTCCTATGTGAAGTCTATGGGAGCTAGATGTTGCCATGGCAACCAGAGTTCCACTCAGATCTGCCTGAAAACCTAATGAAGCCTTTCCACTTGCCCAATAATGCGACACATGAAATTTGATCAAAGTTGGCCAAGTAGTCTTTAAGATATACATTTCTGAAATTCCCATTAACCCTAATGCAAAAACACACAAGGGCAGGTAACTCCTAAGTGAATGATCCGATTCTGCCAGTTATCGAACTTGACCGAGATTTCATGGCTGTGCTGGTTATCTGCAAGAATAAAGCCAATCTGAAAATAATTGAAGCAGCTACGGTGATGACAACATTCTCCCCATGTTAAGTCAATAGGCAATTTTTTCAACGCTCAAGGGCACGTAACTCCTGAGTGAATAACCCGATTCAGCCCAAAATCGAACTTGATCGAGATTTCATGCCTGTCCTCGTTATCTGCAAGAATGAAGTCGATCAGAAAAAAATTGACGGAGCTAGAGTGATGACAAGCTTTTCCCTATGTTAAGCCTATGGGAGCTCTTTGTTGCTGTGGCAACCACAGTTCTCATCCGATCTGCACGAAAACCTAATACAGCCTTTCCCCCTACCTGATGATGGTTCATATGAAATTTGATCAAGGCCGGCCCACTGGTTCCAGAGATATACTTCGTTGAAAGTGTGGACGACGGACGACGGACGCCGGCTCGTGGTATACTAATACCTCACATGAGCCTTCGGCTCAGGTGAGCTAAAAATCCCAGCCTATGGTGGAATTTGAACACGGAGACTCGTGCGATAATCCAGAGCTCTAACAACGGAGTCAGACATCGACTCCCTAACTCAGTTGTCAGAAAATGGTTTCAAATCTATAAGCATAATCCATCAAGGTTGATACTATGAATTTCAATATCCATTAGACTTTAGGATAGCACCCGCGTAAAATCCATTTAAGCCCCCCCCCCCCCCCCCCCCCCCCCCCCCACACACACACACACACACACCCACCAACAGGAAATTCTTTTCACTGACCGTTACAAGGCGGTTCTGTCATAGTTTATTTTTGGTTAGGGGTTGTCTTTGAGTGTGTGTATCGCTTACATAACTTTGTTTTGAATATCCAATTGGCCATTTTGTGGGAATGTAACTGTCCTTATGGCTTTCAGCTATTGATGTTTCCATTAGGGTCTAGTTATTTAATGTTTGTGTTTCTTTCCATTTGGTGTCTCGGTTGTATCAATTCCTGATCATTGCCTTCACTTCTATTTCAGTCTAATGTAGCAGAACAAGCTGTACATTCTTACATAAATTCAGTGCACCAAAAAGATACATCAAACTCTCACCAATTTCTTTGTACTGCTGACTTGTCGCAAGTGCAGTTCTGGTGAGGATTGTCTCTTTTGGAAATGACTGAAAGTGCAATGTATCTGATTGGATACCTGCACAGTTGTTCTGTCATCACTGGCCTAATGCTTTTCTATCCTTGTCTGTTTGCGTTGTCATTAAGCTGATGTTTGTGGCAACATTATTGAAATTGGTTGGGGTTAGACATTTATTATCACGTCCACTCCAAAGGCTTATAAATAATGAAATTTGTATTTATATATTGTAGTAATTTAAGTGGGATAGGAGCACCTGGCAGTTTTATCTGCCATTTTTCAAAGCGAGACAGCTTTCGGGACTTCCTGATCACTTTACTATAAGCCCCGTCCCACTGAGTGGACCTTTATTAACAAAATTACCTTTGCAGGAGTTGCCTCCCCTGAAGATATATCCATTCCCTTTAAGGCAGGAGTTGTGGACTGTAATACCGCCTCTCCATGATGATGGCCCTAAGCTATTCATCACGTTAACGAGTACCTGTAATGAGCACAATCCTAAACCCAACTTTATATAGAGAAAACCGGGGTTTATAGGGACATACCTTATTTTTATTATTTCTGCTCCAAGACATAGGTTGTGGGTACTCGTTAGAACTGTCTCAATGATGCGGTTCTAACGAGCACCCACAGCCTATGTTTGCAGTGTAAACGTCAAAAACTATCAGAACGTCATCAAAAAGATAGCCATTTAGGAGATGTGAACAAATGCTCAATGTCACACGGGTGTGTTACTGTAATGTTTGGCAAAGTCGTAACAAAGGCATGAGCATAGCTTAAAAAAATCCAAGCCTACAGTTAGTCGCTCTGTTAAACCAACATTTACCAATGTAAATAAATGAAGGTAGGAATTGATGGGCCACGGCCATAACATATAGTTGGATGAAAACTGTAGGAGGAGTTATCAGAAAGGCAAAGGTTTCAAACAGAGGCATGCCGAGGGATATAACATGAAACCCTGTTTGTTTTTTTTCAGCTCGGCGTAAAATAAAGGTATTCAATATTCAATGTTGAATTAAACATCAGATCATAAGCAAAGTTTAAGTGAACCCTAAAAGTGAAACCCTTTGAGTTCACTAATTTTGCTCATAAATGCAGCTCAAGTTAGGCAATAAGTGACAAAGAAGTGACCATAATTTTCTATGCTTTCTCATTGCTGCTGATTAAGGGATTTTGTTTGATTTGAGGTTTAACATCCCCGTCAACACTGTATAGGTCATTTTTGGGATGTTACTTCCAATGTTTTGGGACTTTTTACCGACACTAAGATGAAATGACATCTCAAGTCCTGACGCCCAATGAAACCAGTTGGGTTTATAAGCATGGACAGTCCTATAAGCAATTTACCAGTAAAGTTGTTGCAGATAAGATTGACTAGGCGGAGCTATTCAGGTATTGTCAATATATGTCAAATTCGCCGAGTCCACCAGAAGATTCGGTAGAGTGACTTTCGCACGCTTTCTACAAGCGGACGATATGGTCATATACGCCACAGCTATGCTTGTGTTACAGTTGAATTCACACACTCGGGTGACTTGGTTTACCTTTTTGTTAATGGAATATTCCAAAGGCAGGTACAAACAATAGCTCCGCCTAGTCAGTCTTATCTGCGACTACTATACTTATGCCCACCCCCGCCCATCGGGGCTTTGAGAAATAGATTGGGCTGCAGCTTTGAGAAATAGATTGGGCTGCACGATGCCCCCACGCAGAGCTGATACCGACCGTACATGAGTACTCTTAATCCGCTTAGAATGTCTAAGCCTGTCCAGGAAAATTGCTGCGAGTTGACCCATCCATGCTTATAAACCCTATTGGTTTTAATGGGCAGCAGGGATTGAGATGTCATTTCATCTCAATGTCAGGTAAAAGTCCCACAAAATTGGAAGCAACATCTCCAAATTGACCTAAATAGTGTTGATGGGGACATTAAACCTCAAATCAAACAAACGAACCAGTACTTATGTGTGGTCAGTTTCAGCTCTGTGTGGAAGCATCAGGCAGCCCATCTATTTGTACAAGCCCCGATTGGTGGAAGCTGAGATTAAGGGATGTAATGATGTGAACTATAGAGAACATTTTTTTCTTTATTACAAATATAACAAATTATGGTGGCTTTCATAGAACACGTTTTGTCTTTTATTCTCCAATCAATACTGCACTCTCATGCATCCTTCTGCTTTTGATCCTTCTTTGCTCGTTAATCCTTTATAGTACAGAGGACCCTTGTTACTATGAAAGCTTTTGTTCCCAAACAGTGTGACTACTATACAAATTTTGCTTCTATACAGCAACTCAATAAGGACAAGTATACTAGCCATTTTGTTTTTGCTGCAACACCTGCTTCTTTCAACTACAACATTTTGATTTCCAAATTGTCAGGTCAAAAAGTTTTGGTTTACCTCTATGTCTTTGATGGCAAGAATGCACTCAATATGTCACAGAGCACTGTGGAGATAAGTCAATCATTATTGAGTCAAGGTGCAAACTTTGCAGCTATGACCTCAGAACAGTTCAGTGGCTGATGTAAATTTTAACAATTATCATCATGACACAATATGTTTGGTGTGACGGTCATCATTGCCAATTGGGTGTGCTCTTGAACTAGTAAAGTGAACCTTTTGATTGACAAAATATTTCAGATTAAAGAACCTTGATTGCTATTCACATCTTTGATCTTCACATGAAAAAGAAACATTTGACAGCAGTGGCAAGAATAGAATGTTGGAGCTAAAACAAAATTGATAGCAATAGGCAATAAAGGACCTCTTGCCCTCAGAGGATCTCTTCCCCTTTAAACTCCATGATGGAAATGTTGTGGAATTTGTTTGAATCACCTCTTCAAGGCGGTTCTAACAAACATCAACAACGTTTCTTTCTCAGAATATTGAATTCTATTTATCTATCTTCTTATACTTGAGTCCGTCACATTTGGACATTATCTCAGTTAGACGTACATGTACACGTAATTTACAAAACCTGTACAAATTCAGTATTCTTAAACATCTGCATTAATCTGTCTTGTCATGATCTAAGAATTTGTTCAATTGGAAATGTTGATATTACGAGTTTTGTTGTTTATCAAATGTTGGTATAAAGAGGGCTGACTGTACCTTACTCCAGACATAATCATTCTTTTCATTCTTGACTTTTGGAAGTCACATATTTATTCTATATACATATACACGTCCTGTCAGGCTGTCAGGGTAAAAGGAACTTTCTAGGTTTATAAAAATCCAAGTATTATCCAGGTACTATTTTGATACACGCTGGAGAGATCCCACCAGACATTCCGTTGTAGACTATGGCATCTCACATGTGACCCAAGCAAGGCTCAAACTCACAGCAGTGAGACTTACTGGTCCTAGTCATCACTCATGACCATTAAGCAACAGAAGCCCATTAAAGCTAAAGGCTTGTTTCATAAATTTCATATGAAACTAGAGCTGACAGTGAAACTGACTAGGGCCCCGGCAGCGCTATCAGAGGAGTAATAAAAATTTGTGGACGGACAGACGGACAGACAGACAGAGTGATTACTATAGGGCACCCACACTTTCAGTGCGGGGCCCTAATGATCACCGACACTCTTATGAGATCTTTTCATGAGCAAATCACTAGAAAACAAGGAACTTAACACATTCATACCCACATAAACTGGACTAGTCCACTTACAAGGAAAGTCCACTCTCACAATCATTTTGGGATGTATAATATATATTTGATTTCAGAAATTCATTATGTAACATTTCCAGTGTTGGCCTTGATAAGATGCTGCATTTTGCAGAATCTTATCTCGGTTTATACAGCCAGTCTTGGCCAAGTTACCTTTACAAACACGTTAGTGGCCAGAATGTTAAGTGTTCTAGAGAGAATATCTAATACTGTGGTAGTTTGATTTGTTTGATTGCAGGTTTAACATCCCGTCAACACTGTAAAGGTAATTTTGGAGACACCACTTCCAATTTTGTGAGACTTATACCGGACACTGAGTTGAAATGACATCACAAGCCCTGCTGCCCAATGAAACCAACAGGGTTTATAAGCATGGACGGTCTGACTCGCACTGCTTTGCCTGGGCAGGCTTAGATCCTCTAAGCGGTTTACCAGTAGTCTTGTGCGTGGAAGCATCATGCAGCCCATCTATTTCTTCAAGCCCCGAAGGGTTGGGGCCGACTGTGGTAGTTTTGCTAGACAAAATGCGAGTAGCTTTTACATTTGCAAAAAGCTACTCAAATTCTTTCAGCAAAAGAAGCATATTTGCTATCATTGCTGAATGATCAAACTTTTTAACAAACCTTTAACTAAAGACGTAATTACTTAACATATCATTAAAACTGATCATTTAATATATCAAATATGCTTTATCATATGACGTCGCGTCTGAGAGTGTTATAATGTCGTGTAATATTTTCGATAATCCACTAGTGGAATAAATATGCAAATTAGTTAGATACGTCCTGTAACGTTACATGTACGACGTCCTTAATGACTTCACGTTTACTAACGGCGGAAAATTTACATTTTTGTAAACAATTGTGAATAAAACTCGTTTTAAATGTCATATGATAAATAGAATCTTGCATTCGTGCTCATGTATTATTGAATTTACTAAACTCGTTGAGGAAAAGGGATAAAATGCTCGGCACAGCCTCGCATTTTATTCCTTTACCTCAACTCGTTTAATAAATTCAATAATATGTTGATCCTCTATATAATATTTTTGATGAAAAAATGTGAGTAGGTTTTGCAAATGCAAAAGCTACTCACATTTTTTCATCAAAAAGTATCCGTGTATCAGATAGTATACTCGCTAGAACAGTTAACATTTTGTCCACTTACGAGTTCATTAAGCTAAGAGGGCTTTAAAAAACTGGTCCCAGCTGGACACTGTGAAATTTTACTCACTAAAGCATTAAAAGTTTTTTACAAAACTTCTACATCTACTTGGAATTTCATGATTTGTGTTACTCAACATACACGTGATAGATAATGAGCATGCACATGTAATAATAAACAAAAGTGTGCGTGATTTTCAAACATTTTATGAACATATGAACAGTTTAATGAAATACAGAATCTGATCTTTAATATGGAGTTTGAGAACTAGAAACAGAAAATTCTTGAATTTATCTTCTGGCTGCAATACCGAATGAAAATGTTCTAGTGCACAATGGAAGTGACATTATTTACATATCATTTATTTTATATGTTATGCGTATTTTCGAATCTTGGGGTTTATTTTGTTTGTTTGTTTGAATTGGGGTTTTCAGTTCTGTGGTGTATTCCTTGTTTCCAAAGGATTACCCTTTCATAGAACATATTTAACGTCACTACAGCTGGTGTCTAGGAATGTATGGCGGCCATAGTGTAGTTTATATTTTCTTGGCTTTTGGGATCATTGATTCCATTGTGGAATTTTGAAAATATTTTAGGGTCACTGATGAGGCCTAAATGGCCGAAACTAGCTAGTCTGGCCCAGAAAACATGTACACTTCATATTTTTTAGTTCTGTGGTGTATTCCTTGCTTCCAAAGGATAACCCTTTCACAGAACATAGTTAACGTCCCCATCAACATTATTTAGGTCATTTTGGTGACGTCTCTTCCAATTTCGTGGGACTTTTACCCGACACTTGAGATGAAATGACATCTCAAGTCCTGCGGCCCAATGAAACCAGAAGGCTTATATGCATTGGATGATCTGACTCACACTGCTTTGCCTGGGTAGGCTTAGTCCAAGCGGTCTACCAGTACTCTTGAGTGGTCAGATTCAGCTCTTCGTGGAAGCATCATGCAGCCAATTTATTTCTTCAAGCCCCAATGGATGGGGACCATCTTGGGGTCTATACCTCATGTTTAGTCATGTCAGGCGATGACACATATATAAGCTTACAGCTTATTATCAGTTCCTGAATTATACTGCATGTACAGTATTGCATTTGTCATTACTCTTTGAAAGAAATAAAATATTCTTTAAACCAAAGTCAAGTTTACATACCAGTAGTTTCTAGACTACAAAACCTGTGCATACTATACTATCGTAAACTACTTTTTAAATAAATTTTTGCATACAGGCAAAAAGTGTGGACCCAGATCAGACTAGTCTGATCTGGGTCCACACTGTTTGCAACAATTACTTTTAAACTAACTTAAATCGACAAAGCAGATGACAATTATCATTTTATGGGTTATATCATACGAGAAGCCCCAAATCAGGTGCACTAGCACTGCAGGCCCAGGGAAGATGCAAGAGAGCCTGTCATCTGGTCAGGCCTATACTACTGGTAAAAAGCTCAGCCGTTCTCTATTTGAACTTCAAGAGTAACTCAACCCCACACAGTGTCACACCGTTGAATTTGAAATTTAGCTTCTGCTATATTTAGTGAGAAAGGGTTCATTCAAGAATGAATGTTTAATGGGGAGTAAATGTACTATTCCACTACATAATCAGGCATTTTCACTCCCTATTGTGGCCAAAATATGAATTTCAGGAATAACATCATGTGAACTCGTCTGTGAAATGAAGACCCACCCCCCTATACCCCACTTTATATAGAGTTTACGGGGGTGTACATTATTTTTCTTTTTTTTTTACTCCAAGACATAGGTTGAGGGTACTCGTTAGAACCGCCTCAGTGAGGCGGTTCTAACGAGTACCCTCAACCTATGTTTTAAGCATTTATAAGAACTCTTTCAAGGATTTTCATCAGAAAAGTAGCCTTTTTGGAGATGTGAAAAATGTACTATGTCGCATGGGTGAGTTTTCGTAATGAGCTGGCACCCAAGTACATCGTGTTTGACACATCCCATACTAAAGATCAGATTCTATACATTCAAAAAATCCACAGTTGATGAGAAAAATGCCACATAATTGCAGTTAAGGGAGCAACCAGGATCATTACCTATTTTTTTTTCCAAAACCCTCTTCCGAAACCTATGTTGTGGGTACTTGTTAGAATTACCAATAAAAAGTTATGGACTATGTTAAAATGTCTGAAAGACACCCCAACCCAGGACGTTTTCAGTCCCCATAAGTTCTTAAAACTGCCAGCAAAGTCTCCAACCTAGGTAGATGGCAGTTTGTTTGTTTGGTTTGATGTTTAATGTCCCTGTCAACACTATATAGGTCATTTTGGAGACGTTGCTTCCAATGGCATATGCATGCTGTTTAGATAATGTTTGCACATAAAATTCCTGGTTATGTTGCCTCTCACCACAACAGATGACCAGATCGTAGAACAACCATTTGAAAACTGTGTGCTCCGTCTGACCTACCATATCAAGATATACACTGCTTTCCATTCTGATATTCCATTATGCGATACAGATATGTTTATTGTATGGTTTCAAATTTGCAGACGAATATTTGTCGTCTGAAATCTGCCGCCAAAATTGTCAGCAATATTTCTAAAATGTAGCACTATGTTAAAAACAGGAAACAACATGTAGATCTGGCATGGTATAGTTTCTTCTTGTCCCAAGAGGCACTCTGCATATATTACCCATCACTAAGCCATTGTCATCGTCATCGTCATCATCATCGTAATTGTCATCACTCTGGATAATCCTGTTATTCTCCAAATCGCTGTCATTAAAGCCAAGAGTAAATATAACTCCCGAGTCTGACTCCTCTTCATCCATGTCTGTCACTCTATCCTCAGATGGCGCTACTGCTCTGTTGCCATAGTAACCAGGTACCATCAATTCACGGAAGAGCTGTGACAGACTGTCGGAAGAGGTAAGCTCGTGGCTAGAGGGGAAACTATTACGAACTGAGTCAGAAAGGGTAGGCGAAGAGACAGAGGTTGATATCTTTCCAAACTGGGTATGATTCTCTGCATCTGTACTTCTGGCTGAAAATGTTTAACAGAGAACTGTTAACAGAACTGTTAATGCACATCATGCTGAACCCGATATATATACATACAGTCAAACTTGTCTAATCCGGCCAGCTATCCGAATGAAAAAAATGGCCGGATTAGACAGGGGGCCAGAATAGAGAGAATGACATACCCATGCAACCGCGAGATGACTGCTCAGTGCTCAGTGTAGGTATCCACCGAAGTGTAGAGAATGGATACACTGCACACCTGAACAAACGAAATTTATTCCATATAAAAAGCATGAACAAAGTTCAACACAATTTAAAATCAATTATAATAATGTTAATAGTGTTGACTGGGCTGTTAAACTCCAATTCAAACAAACAAAAAACTTTTATAACAAGAGGACCATGATGGTCCTATATCACTCACCTGAGCAAAGAGATTAACATGTAGGTCCCAGAACGGTGCAATTTTTGAACCCAGGTCTATAATTTGAACAATCTAAGCAGAAGGTCCACTGAATGAAGCTTAAAATCGAATATCAAATGCATGGGCCTTCTGGTTTCAGACAAGAAGACTTTAAAAGTTTTCTCTATATAAGTCTATGTAAAACCAGAAGCAATTTTTGGCCCCCATGCTATGATTTGAACAATCATGGTAGAGGTCCATTTGATGAAACTTCATAACAAATATCAAAGACCTGGGCTTTCTGGTTTCAGACGAAGATTTTTAAAGGTTTACCCTATATAAGCCCATGTAAAACCGGAGGGCCCTGGCGCAGGGGCATTTTTGGCCCCAGGGCTATAATTTGAACAAGCTTGGTATAGGCCCATTAGATGAAGCTTCATACCAAATATCTAAGACCTGGGCCTTCTGGTTCAGAGAAGAAGACTTTTAAAGGTTTTCCCTATATAAGCCTATGCAAAACCAGTTGGCCCGAGGGCTATAATTTGAACAATCTAGGTAGAGGTCCACTAGATGAAGCTTCATACCAAATATCAAAGACCTGAACCTTCTGGTTTCAGAGAATAAATTTTTCAAAGATTTTCCCTATAAAAGACTATGTAAAATCAGTGGGCCCCGGCGCGGGGGCGTTTTGGACCCAGAGCTACAATTTGAACAATCTTAATAGAGGTTCACTAGATGAAGCTTCATACCAAATATCGAAGACCTGGCCTTCTGGTTTCAGACAAAAAGATTTTTATATGTTTTCCCTATCTATATAAAATCAGTGGGCCCCGGGGTGGGCCGTTTTTGTCCCCAGGCTATAATTTGAACAATCTTGGTATAGGTCCACTAGATGAAGCTTCATACCAAATATCAAAGACCTGGGCTTTCTGGTTTCAGACAAGAAGATTTTTAAAGGTTTTTTTCTTATTTTCCCCTTTTCATTGCCATGGAAACCAGAGTTCTGCATATAATTGAATTCTTTGAACAACTTTGAGAGAGGACCACCTAAGGATCATTTCTGCCAAGTTTGGTCAGAATCTGTTCAGTGGTTTAGGAGGAGATGTTGTTTAAAGAAATTGTGAACGGACGGACATACAGACAGACGACGACAATGGTGACCGACCACAATAGCTTCCCCGGAGCCTTTGGCTCAGGTGAGCTAATAAATTCATGCTGTGAGAAGCCTCCGTGGTTACGCTACTCGCCTTGTAAACCAGGGGTCGCCGGATCGATCCCTGGCTTCTCCAGACTTTCGGATGAGTCTTTAAACGGAGGTCCTGTATCCGTATGACCTTAGCTGTTTGTGGGATGTAAAACTCAAACACTCACTCACTCATGCTAATGTGACTGTTCTGCACTTTTGAAATTGCCGACAGTTTTAAAACTTTATGTGCATACAGGCATTTGAATTGGTGTTAATTACATCTCACATAACAGTGTGACACTTGCTGTAGAATAAAACAGTGATGATTAAAAGTATTAGGACAATTAAAATGAGCACTGCAAATGCCATTTTCAACAGGTAATTAATAGTCACTTACAACAATGGCGTTAGCGATAACAATCACAAACTGTGCTCAATCAGCAGTTGCGGTTTACCTGTGTTATTCCTAATCAATACACATAAAGCAAGTATGTCAACACTTTGCCCCGGATACAAACTAAAATCCAAGCCCAACAGACTTGAAAGTAGGTCAGAATTCGGAATGTGCAGTGTCCAGAGTAGACAGGCGATTTTAATATTGTGGTATATGGATGAATTCAACAGACTGACATTTTTGGCCAGATTGGACAGGAAATCGGAATAAACAGGGGCTGGATAAAGGAGGTTGACTGTATTTATTTTTTTTGAAACAAGTATGGATCAAGATCAGCTGGCTTCCAGCTGGTAAAGGTCTATACTGTTTTCCATTCTGCTTAAGATCATGCAACAAGAATTGCTGAAAATCAGGTAAGTGTAGCATATAGAGGATCTTACATGAGTGTTTATGTATTATTGAATTTATGAAATGAGTTGAGGAAAAGGGATAAAATGCGAGACTGTGCCGAGCATTTTATCCCTTTTCCTCAACGAGTTTGATAAATTCAATAATACATGAGCACGAATGCAAGATTCTATTTATCATATGACATTTAAAGCGCATTTTATTCACGATTGTTTACAAAAATGTCAATTTTCCGCCGTTAGTAAACGCGACGTCGTACATGTAACGTTACTGGACGTATCTAGCTAATTTGCATATTTAATCCACTAGTGTATTATCACTCTTAGACGCAATGTCATATGATAAATTAAAATATTCAGCATGGTGAGAGTTGTGTACAATTTCTAAGAACTCCATAACTAAATTTATATTACAGGTTTCATTTATGTTAAACACCCTATTAAACTCTGAATACAATTTCCCGCATCTAAATGAAGAGGCTTTGAGTCAAAGTGCACCTGTGTACAGTCCAACTTCAATCACTTTAACACATTTGGGACCAAGAAAGTTTGTTAAATACAAGAATATCCGAGTGAATGCGCAGTAGTTTGAGAGTCTGGGGGTTAATCTTAACCAATTCAATGCTTGAATAGGCCTCTGCCACGGCTGAAGCCAGCTCATACCTGATGGCTGAGGTCAATTAAATTTTCAATTAAGTTGGCACTGAACTGGCCTCAGCCTCGTTTGAGACTGAACTGGCCTCAGCCTCGTTTGAGACAACTGGCCTCAGCCACGTTTGAGGCCAGCTCAAACCTGGCTATGGCCTGTTCAATGCCAATTTAATTGGCATTGAACTGGCCTCTGTCAGGTTTAAACTGGCCCCAGTCAGGTATGGTTAATATTGTAATTTCATATAAATTGTACCTGACTGAAGTCTGTGGTCTCCCTGTAGTCTGTGTAAGTCAACTCTGGCCTCCTCATGACCTCCATCAGCAGCTGCCTGTAAAAGCTCTATCCCACTGTCTGTGTTTATCGGCAAGCCCCCAAGTCCATGTAGATGAAACTGTGCCAGTCTATACTGTGCCTCATCATGGCCCTGATCAGCAGCCAGCTTATAGTAGTGTGCAGCCTTGCAGGTGTTTTCCTCAACTTCACATCCTTCCTCGTAACATAGACCAAGATAATACTGAGATTCCTTGTCCTAGAAAATGACAAATAAAACATTAACATTCTAATGCACATGCATATGTAACATCAACAAGCAAATTCGTTGAATTGATATCCCCCGCCGAATGGGTTTTTCGTGTAGAATGGCAAGAAAATATATCTGGCCAAAATTGAGAAAAAAAAATTGCGCGTGCATCACGGCAGCATAATAATACATATTTATTTCAAGTTTCATTTTATTCCATGCAATAGTTGCTGAGAAGCGGTTCCAGACAAAGTGAGACGACGAAAAATCCAGAATTTTAATCATTTAAGGGACAATAACTCTGGGTGTAAAAAGTCAATCCGAAAAAAATTTGTGCGTGCATCACCACAGAATAATAATACATATTTATTTCAAGTTTCATTTAATTCCATGCAATAGTTGCTGAGAAACAGTTCCCGACAAAAAAGTGAGACGACGAAAAATCCAGAATTTCAATCATTTAAGGGGCCATAACTCTGGATGTAAAAAGTAAATCTGGAAAAAAATGCGCGTGCATCACAACAGCATAATAATACATATTTATTTCAAGTTTCATTTAATTCCATGCAATAGTTGCTGAGAAACGGTTCCGGACACAGTGAGACGACGAAAAATCCAGAATTTCGATCATTTAAGGGGTCATAACTGTGGATGTAAAAAGTCAATCCAGAAAAAAATTGCGCGTGCATCACCGCAGCATAATAATACATATTTATTTCACGTTTCATTTAATTCCATGCAATAGTTGCTGAGAAACAGTTCCGAACAAAGTGAGATGACGAAAAAATCCAGAATTTCAATCATTTAAGGGGCCATAACTCTGGATGTAAAAAGTCAATCCGAAAAAAAATTGCGCGTGCATCACTGCAGCATAATAATACATATTTATTTCAATTTTCATTTAATTCCATGCAATAGTTGCTGAGAAACGGTTCTGGACAAAGTGAGACGACGAAAAATCCAGAATTTCAATCATTCAAGGGGCCATAACTCTGGATGTAAAAAGTCAATCCGAAAAAAAATTGCGCGTGCATCACCACAGCATAATAATACATATTTATTTCAAGTTTCATTTAATTCCATGCAATAGTTGCTGAGAAACGGTTCCGGACAAAGTGTGACGGACGGACGGATGGAAGGATGGACGGACGGACAATGCCAAAACTATATCCCTCCGCCTTCGGCGGGGGATAAAAACAGTATATTCTGCAATATACTGTCAGAAACCCAACGTCATTGAGTAACATCACTTTTCATTGGTTAGGATTTGGTTTTACAGTGTTTGCCTCTTTGTGCCAAATACAAACGTAATACAGTTTTTAACCAAACAACCGAACAGGTGCATTTAAACCCGGATAACTGTATTGCAATATTGTCATTAGGGCGGTAAATTTACGGTCGGAAATTTCATTTTACAGTGATGAGTTAACCGTAAATTTCTGATCATAAAACATCTGCTTTACCTCCCCAAATGACAATTTTGAATACAATTATCCCCTAATTGAAACTGATCAAGGCATTACATTCACAAGTGTGTAATAAACTACCTAGTTAACCCCACCTTACAATTGGAAAAGCAGTACTTACAGGGTTTAATTTTCATAGAAACAGACAAGGTGCATAATTTGTGATAATTTCCTCATTTCTCCAAATAAACCTATGCTGTTGCTGTGATGTTTATCTGCTATTTTTGTTTGTCTGACTCTGACATGTATTGTAAAGTCCATCAGGAACCCTATTTTGCACAATCAAAATAGGTCAGAGACTTTTACTTTGTTTAACCTATATTGTCATTTTGAACGGTACACTCATGACCATGTATTTTTTTCCAATGGTATACCCGATTTGGTCAATACAGCACATTAACAAGTCCATGTAATGGATACCCGTGTAAATGTCACTTTAATAGGGAAAAGTGTAGTCATAAAACTAGGGCATTAGGAAATATACTGAGAAGAGTGGGCGGAGTAACAGAAAGATTCTTTACCTTCTGATTGGCTGCTAGTTTGAAGTAATGAACAGCTGACTCCCAATCCTCCTCCTCATTAGCATAAAACACTCCAAGGTATCTTAAGGCCTGCAAGAAAAATATTAGCCATGTCAAGCACAAAAAGTGGTTTCTACATATGTCTGCCGAGTAAGAACTTAAACCTTTGACTGCTAATCATTTTTAGCAGACGGCATTTTCATAGTGATTTTTTTTTTTTTTTTTTTACTGAAAATAAAGCTAGACATTACATCTGAATTGTCTGCAATTCAAGTTAATGTCAAGCCTTATTTGCTTCAAAAATTTTAAGATATCAAATTGTCGTCTGCTCCAGATATTTATGTAGCAGCTGAAGGATTAAATTTGCCCGAGTTCCTCTATGCCCGAACATAGTCTGCCATGGTTTCAAGTGTCTGTACAGTACACAGAGAAGACTCTAATCCAAGGTTGGCAAAAACCCAGGTTTTATGAGTATTGCCCAGCCCGGCAGGTAATACTGGGAAAACCCGGGTAATACTGGGCAATACTTGTGTCACATTTGTCAGGGTGATAAAAAATGTATTAGTTTGACCTGAAAATAATATGAATCAGGACTTAAGTATCAATTGCTAATGAATTCAAGTCCCAAATTATTCAGTTCAAAACTAAAAGTTTGGTGGACAAGTGTTGAACGTACTAATGTAGTAAATCCAGTTCTATCCCGGCTGGCTCGTAAACTGTTGACCATGCCAGCAGATTCTGCTGCCATAGAGCGCATTTTTTCCAACTTTGGTTTGATCCAAACTAAGCTGAGAAATAAACTTGGAATGCAAAACTGCACCAAATTAGTCTTCTGTGTGTGTGTGTGTGTGTGTGTGTGTGTGTGTGTGTGTGTGTGTGTGTGTGTGTGTGAAATCGGGTTTAACATCCCTTTCAACAATTTTTCAGTCATATCACGACGTTGTCTGGTTCGACAGGGAGCTCAATGCTCACTTTTATAGTGCTGCCTCACTGAAGTATCATGTCCCAGACACATTACATGATACCACACCCAGTCACATTATCCTGACACTGGGTCAACCAGTCCTAGCTCTACCCTGTAAATCTGAGTGCCAAGCGAGGAGCAGCTAGTACCATTGTTAAAGACTTTGGTTATGTCACGGCCCGGGATCGAACCCGTGACCCCCCGTTCCCCGCAGCGGACACTCTACCAACTGAGCTATCCGGGCCAGTAGTCTTCTGTTATAGGATGCTTAGAGGAAAGGAGGAGGTGGAATAGTGATTCATGTAGATGATGCTGACTGTGTTGATGTTTTGATGTTCATAATTTATATGCATATGCATCACCTGTGAAATCATAAAATAACCATGATAACATATTTGTTATGTTCAGCTGTAAATAAAAGTCAAATTTGCATTTATATTTTACCAATGTATCCGAGTCTGATATAATGCCCTCTTCAATATCTGACTGATATATGGCTCTACAATGCATTTTATTTGTTTGTTTGATTTGGGGTTTAACGTCCCCGTCAACACTGTAAAGGTCATTTTGGAGACGTTGCTTCCAATTTTGTGGGACTTTTATCCGACACTGAGATGAAATGACATCTCAAGCCCTGTCGCCCAATGAAACCAGTAGGTTTTATTAGCATGGACGGTCCGCCCCGCGCCGCGGTTTCTGGACAGGCTTAGATCCTCTAAGCGGTTTACCAGTACTAGTGTGCGGGCCAGATTCAGCTCTGCATGGAAGCATCATGCAGCCCATATATTTCTTCAAGCCCCTATGGGTGGGGGCCGTCTACAATGAATTTAAGAGTTTAGAAAACTTAAATTAGCAACAATACCATAAAACACACAGGTTCTTTTCAGTAAACCCATCCCAAAACCATATTACCCAGTATTGCCCAGTTGAGGGAGTACTGCCCAGTCCGGGAAAACCCGGGGCTTTTCCCAGGCGGTCAATACTTTGCCAACCTTGCTCTAATCAGATGCACAGGCGGACGAGCGAAAGACACATTTCAGCTTGTCCCGACTAATACTGCATAAAAACAATAGGGAAGCAATATTTTAGAAGAGTCATCTTCAAGTACATTTATTTCCCTAAGGACTATTCAAAATGCATCACGCTCATACTGAGTGAAGAAATTGGGAAGTAGCATACAAAGATAATTAACACATTTTGTACTGGTGTGTGTGTGTGTGTTGGAAGTTTTACGCCCCACCAACAGCTAAGGTCACACAGAGACCAGGCCTCGGTTTAAAAACTCATCCGACAGTCTGGAAAGCCCGGGATCAAACCCACAAGCCTGGTTTTATGAGACAAGTAGCATAACCACTACACCATGGAGGCCTCTGTGTACTGAATGGAATCTTCCACCTTACAATGTATATGTAGTAGAAGTCCATTTCAAAATTAAGGGGTACCAGGTCGAGTTGATTTTAGAAATTGATTTGAAAATGACTTTTTGCCAATATTTAAGACCCTGATCAGCCAACACATTCTGCGGCTTCTTATCTGGGCCTTAACTGTTTGCCAGTGGCCTGTTCGAAGGTTTCCTGAATAAAATGGATTAACCCATTGTAGACTATAAGAATCTTATATGGGTGTGAGGGGTGGATGGAAAAATCCGTCCCAAGGGTCACTGTCCTGCATCACGAGGCTTGCCGAGTGATGCTGGACAGTGATCCCGAGGGACGGATTTTTCTATCCACCCCTCACTTCCATATAGGATTCTTTTTCTTGCATACCTTCCATTTCTATTGTGAATTTTAATGCTGCTGTCACTTCGGCTACCGACGTCCGCCATTGTGTGATGACACAACAGGAATGTTCAGTGACATCACGCATGACGACGCCGCACAGAGGTTGTAATCAACCAGTGCATTTATCAAACACGCGATTATATTCGATTTGGGGTCGGAACACCAGGGTCAGAACATAAATTTCTATCCCAGGGTAAAATCACGGATTTCCTTGTCTGGTGTGCAAGAATGGTGGATTCTTCCATTGCTATATGTTGGACTATAAGGGGTGGTAGGCCTATTTTTGTGTTTTTATTCTATTTTTGACGGAAAATTCTGTTAGCAAACAGAGCAGGCTCTGATCAGACGCCGCATTATGCGGCGTCTGATCTGGGACTGTGCTGTTTTACCAAGTTAATGCAATGGGTTAAATAACATTTTTTCTATTTCTTCACAAAAACCTGTGTTGTGGGTGTAAGTACATGTTAGAATTGCCTCTGACAAGTACATGTACCTACAGCATAGGTAACTGAAGATGATTCCGGAAAAAAATTCCTTTATTATCCTCATATCTGCACCTATGATCAGGCTTATTTTTCATCATAGTTCGGCAAAACTGGAGAATCTCCACAAGTTCAATAAACAAAACTAACGGCCGAGTCGACACTACTGAGTCCATGTTGAGCCAGTCAGTTGACTTAACCCCAGTTTTCCTGGAGAAGCCCGTTCTTGTTTTACTAGTACAGGGCAAGAATCTGATTTTGAACATACACACATGCATATCTGGCTTGTAAATTGAGAATACCAGGTTTGTGTCTTTTGATATCAAGTCTGTCAGGTAAGGCTTCGAGAACGCTTGTAGAATCGGGAGGCTTGCCAAGCGATTCTGCATGCGTTCTCGAAGCCGAGCCTGATAAACTTGATATCAAAAGACACGAATCTGGTATTTTCTATATATTACTTTAACCCCTTGTAAACTCTTTAAATCGGCAATTTACGATCAATCATTGCGTCCCAACATTCTGGCGCCGAATAAATAATGGGTTAGTATATTTACTATCAGCTGACCGTTATTTTTATTTTTTTTCAATCATTTTACATGAATTTTCCAATTTTTCTAGTAATTATAAATTTTTAGCCATTTTTCCCGGTAGTCCGCTTCATTCATAAAAGTGACATTGACGTGATAAAGCTCACTTGTCCTGAGATAGCATATCTTTATCAGGTCAATGCGTTACAATGCAATATATAAAGGGGATAACTGATAATATTATCTTTTACCACCAAAACACGTTAAGAAGCCAATGGTCAGCTTAAGAAAAGGTTCCTACAGATAAGGTAGAAAGGATAAAAATAATGGTAAAAAACGCTGCCTCCCCTGAAGGAGTAATCAATCCACTTAAATTAGAGAACTGAGAAAACTTACATTCGATAGTGATCATTTTCCCAATGTCTCACATCCACAATGTATGCTTTTAGCCTGATATTTGAGGCTCACTGATGAAGCACAATTTGCCGAAACCAGCTAGTCTGGCCCAGAAAAAAATTCACACTCTGACAGTTATCAGACTCCTTGCTTCCAAATGAACCTTTCACAGACCATATTGTTGCTTAAGTGTCTGTTTTTATCATTTGCGAACAGCAATGGTCTGATCAGACTGATCAGCACCTTATTGTTCATTCCTAAGATAGTACAATATTTCTGGATTCTAAATCCAACATTCCAAGACTGCTGCTTGTCTGTATAGCTGAGAAGACCAGTGTGTCTCACCTGGGGCCAGTTGTTCAAATCTCAAGATGTGGTTAGTTAACGTATCGGTATAGATTTTATCATTTAATATGCATATGTGCTAATATTTTTCTTGAAAAAAATGTGAGCAGCTTTTGCAGATGCAAAAGCTGCTCACATTTTTTTTCAACAAAAATACCACTGTACATTGTATTAGATCTTGTACTTACTAGACCAGTTAACATTTTGACCATTATAGGGCTTGTTAAGCTAACGATGCTTTGAACAACTGGGCTCTGGTCCCAAAACCCCAAACACAGGTTTTCTTGTGAAGGGCTCAATATCCCCATGCTTTAGCATTTGGGGACATTGTGATTGCCTCTGTCTGTCCGCCACACTGTGACTAAGCGTTTGGGGATATTGTGATTGCTTCTGTCTGTCCGTCACACTGTGACTAAGCATTCTGGGAATATTGTGATCACCTCTCCGTCACACTGTGACTAAGCGTTTGGGGACATTGCGATCGCCTCTGTCTGTCCGTCACACTGTGACTAAGCATTTGCGGATATTGCGATCGCCTCTGTCTGTCAGTCACACTCTGACTAAGCATTTGGGGATATTGTGATCGCCTCTGTCTGTCCGTCACACTGTGACTAAGCATTTGGGGATATTGTGATCGCCTCTCTCTGTCCGTCACACTGTGACTAAGCATTTGGGGATATTGTGATCGCCTCTCTCTGTCCGTCACACTGTGACTAAGCATTTGCGGATATTGTGATCGCCTCTGTCTGTCCGTCACACTGTGACTAAGCATTTGCGGATATTGTGATCGCCTCTGTCTGTCCGTCACACTGTGACTAAGCATTTGCGGATATTGTGATCGCCTCTGTCTGTCCGTCACACTGTGACTAAGCATTTGGGGATATTGTGATCGCCTCTGTCTCTCTGTCACACTGTGACTAAGCATTTGCGGATATTGTGATCGCCTCTGTCTGTCTGTCACACTGTGACTAAGCATTTGTGGATATTGTGATTGCCTCTGTCTGTCCGTCACACTGTGACTAAGCATTTGGGGATATTGTATTGCCTCTGTCTGTCCGTCACACTGTGACTAAGCATTTGGGGATATTGTGATCGCCTCTGTCTGTCTGTCATACTGTGACTAAGCATTTGGGGATATTGTATTGCCTCTGTCTGTCTGTCACACTGTGACTAAGCATTTGGGGATATTGTGATCGCCTCTGTCTGTCTGTCACACTGTGAGTAAGCATTCGGGGATATTGTGATCGCCTCTCTCTGTCCGTCACACTGTGACTAAGCATTTGGGGATATTGTGATCGCCTCTGTCTGTCCGTCACACTGTGACTAAGCATTTGGGGATATTGTGATCGCCTCTGTCTTTCCGTCACACTGTGACGTCACACTGTTACTAAGCTTTTGGGGATATTGTGAACGCCTTTGTGTGTCAGTCACACTGTGACTAAGCATTTGGGGATATTGTGAACGCCTCTGTCTGTCAACCACACTATCCCCTCCTTAACCACTGGCCGGAATGCAACCATATTTGGTCCATGGCTTCGTTACATGATGCAGGCATGCAAAAGCAGTATTATATTTGGCTCAACCTAAAACATGGGGATTTTTGATGGCATGTCATTGACTGCACACTCTATTTATTTTATTTTTTTTTTAAATATGGCTCATTACAGCCACTACCACAGTACCTACCTCTGCTAGACCCTGATCAGCTGCCTGCTGTAACATGTCTAGACCATGTTTCTGGTCCCTTGGAAACCCATGTGACCCCTCCATGTACACCAGTCCCAGGTTATACAGGGCTTCAGGATGATTAGCCTCTGCTGCCAGGGTATAGTATTTTACTGCCTGAAATGAAAAACATACATATTTCAGTTCACATACAGACTTCAATGGCTCAAACACCTTGAAATCATGAAATTTTGTTTGATGGGTAGTTCGAGCCACATAGTGATTGACCAGAGGGATAATATGGATATGATTATATTGTCTATATTCTATGAAATAAGAAAGCAGTCTGAGAGACAGCCAAATCCCCCGCCACACTTTAATAACAAGGTTCAACCTTGAGACCTTCAACTGTGACCTTGACCTTAAGCCGGCATTGTTTATTTATAGGTTCTGCATTTCAGCTCACTGTGGGGGATATTTGCCCAAAGTTTAATGAAAATCCTTCCAGGGATATGGAAAGTAGATATGGAACGGACACAATACTCAAAGTTTCAAATTCTTGACCTTCAACTGTTACCTTGAGTCAGCAGGTTCTGTATATCAGCTTACTGGAGGGGATATTAGACTTAAGTTTAATGAAAATCTTTCCAGGGGTAAAGGAGATAAGGAACGGACACAAAACTGAAAGTTTGAAACATGTGAACGTCAGCTGTGACCTTGACCTTGAGTTGGCATGGTTTATTTATGGGTTCTGCACATCAGCTCACTGAGGGGGATACTTGACCAAAGTTTAATGAAAATCCTTCCAGGGGTAAAGGAAATATGGAACGAACACAATATTCAAAGATTCTCATGACCTTCAACTGTGACCTTGACCTTGTGTCGGTATGGTTTATTTTTGAGTTCTGCACATCAACTCACTAAGGGGGATACATGACCAAAGTTTAATGAAAATCCTTCCAGGGGTAATGGAGATATGGAACGGACACATAATTCAAAGTTTCAAACTTGTGACCTTCAACTGTAACCTTGACCTTAAGTCAATATGGTTTATTTATGGGTTCTGCACATCAGCTCACTGAGGGGGATATTTGACTAAAGTTTAATGAAAATCCTTCAAAGGGAAAAGGAGATACGGAACGGACACAAAATTCTCCACTCGTGACCTTCAACTGTGACCTTGACCTTTAGTTGGCATGATTTATTTATGGGTTTTGCACACCATCACACTGAAAGGAATATTTGACCAAAGTTTAACGAATATCTATCAAAGGCTTCAGGAGAAATGGAGCGGACAAAGTGTTACAGACATTGATGGACAGACAAATCTCGCTCCACTTCGCAGCAGGGAATTAATAAAGTTATGTCACGTGTACCCTTTAGCAAAATTTCATAGCAACAGGTAAGGTGGGTTGAAGGATAATTTTCCTTATTTCTTCATGTAAACATATGATGTGGGTATTCATGAGGCAGTTCTAATGAATACCCACAACACAGGTTTTTATGGAGAACTGACAAATATTATCCTTCAATTATCACAAAATATCAATCTTAATATCCCAAATATATTTATATCTGCAATTAAAGGTATGGGAAAATTTCCAAGGGTCTCAAAAACAAGTTTAAAGCAACCATGGTGAATGAGCTGTAACTGTTCGGTCCAATCGAAGTTTCACTGTATAACACATAGAACTAACCACCTTATAGCTTGCGACAGTTTCATTTCAACTTAAAGGGGTTGTCAGGTTTTTCTTTTTCTTTTCTTTTTTGATGAGATGGGTTCATGACCCTTTTAAAAGATTGAGACAATCTTTAATTTTTGCTGAGTTAACCAATACTTAAAACCACCATTACACACGGGTTGCCACCATTGGATCCAGTTGAAATTCTCAATGATATTCCCCGACTTAATTCTAATTTTCATTATAAGAATGCCCAAATCTGACGGCTTTCACAATCCAGTCATTAAACTTCTTTGACGGTTTAAAAGAATACTTTTGCTTAGCAACAGATAAGGTAAGTATTTTGTGATAATTGAAGCATAGTTTTCCTTATTTCTCCATATAAACCTACGTTGTGGATATTCATTAGAACTGCCTCAGCGAGGCAGTTCTAATGAATACCCATGACAACATTGGTATATTTTTTTTGAGAAATGACAAAAATACCCTTCATTTACCAAAAATACTTACCTTATCTGTTGCTATGCTTTTACACATACTTTAACATAAAACTGTAACCCTATGACTATAAAGCAATGATAAGATTCAAATTTCATTCACTACAGTAACAGGTTTTGACCATGAAATATAACCTCAACATTGTCATATTAACAGAGCTAATTGTCCTACAATTACATGAATTACAGACATTTCCCTGACTGTTTTGGAATTATAAATTCCACTGACGTTTTTTTTTCTAAATTCCCTAATTTTTCACTGACCTTGAAATATTTTCAAATTTCCCTGACTTTTTCCTGATGGTGGCAGTCATGTATATTAAAACTACATGCATACACCCTACCTCTCCGATGTTTTTCTCCACTCCCTTTCCAGTCTCATAACATAAGCCAAGATTGTACAAAGCCTTTGTGTTTCCCAGCATGCTTGACTCTTCCCACAATTCCACAGCATGTTTCATGTTCCCTTTAACAGCTTCCTGAACTCCCATCATGCCTTTGCCTGTAGCTGTGTAGTCTTTGCAAATCCTGTTGAAGTCTTCAAATACTTCATCTAGGGATTCCACATTCTTACCAGAAGTCTTAAAATGTACATAATGTCAAAATTAAAATATGGTGAACCCTCTTTTTAAACCAACATTCAATATAAACAACAAAACACTGCACAGTCAGCCCTCTTTTTACTGACAGTGGATATACCTTCAAAATTTGTTATAATGGCAAGTTCAGTGGAATTTTCAGTTTTTTTTTGTTACCTGTCAATCCCGCTTCAGACACTCATGTCTCACATATTTCATTTTTGTGAGTTCAAGGGCTCATCATTATTTGGAAATACAGTAAAATTCCTTTATTAAGACCACCTTTGGGACTGTTCAAAAGTGGTCTTTTAGACCACTTTTGAACAGTCCCAAAGGTGGTCTATGACCAGCGGACATTGTACATGTATGCAGAAAACACCCTTCTAAATAAGCTTTTTAAAAAATAGAAGTAGTGGCAATGATCAGGAATCAATACAATTAACCAATTGCTCCCATCAGAGACACCAAAGGGAAAGAAAAGCAGGATTAGTCTTAATTTTGGATGGTCTTAATAGCGGAATTTCACTGTACTAATAAATTAGAAACTAGACAAAAGTGCCCAGTGGGGCACGTATACCCCCGGCCAGTGCCATCACCTCAGCTGAAACAAGAACTACAAAGGGAACTAACTCTAAAAGGCCTGACCCCTTGGCCATTATTTTCTTTCCCACAATACAACTAGTCATACTGATCATGTTTGCAAAATTTCAAGTTTCTATGTACAGTAGTTATTGAGAAATCTTTGACACAAAATAAAAATATACACTATTAAACAGCAAGAACTACAAAGGGAAATAACTCTAAAAGGCCTGACCCCTTGGCCCTTATTTTCTTTCCCACAATACAAGTAGTCATACTGATCATGTGTGCAAAATTTCAAGTTTCTATGTGAAGCAGTTCCTGAGATATCTTTGACACAAAATAATTGTTTACGGACAGACAGACAGACGGAAAAGACAAAAACTATATACCCCCATTGCATACTTCGTATGCCGGGGGTATAAACAGTACTCTGTACTCATAATTTTGCAGTGGGGTTCATAGAATTGGGATAGCAAGTCAATGTGACTCATTAGGACAAAATCTGTACATAAACCACTGGAAATGAACCCTTAGCCCAAGAGACGGATTCCTGGAGGTATAAAAGTATTGAATAAAAATCACAAATAAGTTCCTTTAAGAGCAATGAAAACATTCATAAGAAAGAAGATGGGTCATACTACGTAGTTTCGGCTAATAAAGCCTCATCAGTGAGCCTGTAATGATCTGTCAACGAAAGCCAGAGGAAACATACTGTAATTTTGCGAATTTCGAACAGGCAGTCGATTCAAAGACTGATATAAATCAAAATGGGATCAAAATAATTAAAAACCTGTCTAGAATATGAGTCTAAACCAATAATTTATTTCTGATTTCTCAGAGTATTCACGCTGATCTCAAAGGACCCAAAAGTTAAATATAAACTGCACTATGGTTGATGTACGGGGAGACTTTTTACGGCCGCCACACGGCACAACACCAGCTGCAGTGAAGGCAAATAAAAATCACAAATAAGTTCCTTTAAGAGCAATGAAAACATTCATAAGAAAGAAGATGGGTCATACTACGTAGTTTCGGCTAATAAAGCCTCATCAGTGACCCTGTAATGATCCGACAACGAAAGCCAGAGGAAACATACTGTAATTTTGCGAATTTCGAACAGGCAGTCGATTCAAAGAACACTCATGAACACTCAAAGAAGCAAATGTTGTAAGTATATGAAGAGGTTTGTCATACATTTAACCATACATGTACTTTGTTTTCTCGTCAACTTTTTATTTATCTGGGTCTAACCAACCTTTCAGGTTGACTTCACTTTGTACATGAGATAATCATTAATCAAAGTTAGGTGAAACCACAAAAGCCAGAGAAAACAAGAATTCCGCCGAAGGCTATGTCGCGCCTGTGGTGGCGCAAAGTCACCAAACCATGACATCTAGGCCAAGATCAAACATAGATGCTTGCATAAAAGGCTTGTACTAAGTATCATTAATGAAGTTCAAATAATTCTTGAGAAATTAACTTAACCATTAGGGTGAACACTAGTGTGGTGGCAATATTTTACAAAGTCAGTGAACCATGAAATGTAGGTCAAGGTCAAATATGGATGCTTGCATTTAAGTTGCCATCCCGAGATATAAGTTTGTACCAAGTATCATTAATGAAGCACTTATGGTTCTTGAGAAATTAACTTGACCAGTAGGGTGAACGCTAGGGTGGTCACAATATTTTACAAAGTCAGTGAACCATGAAATTTAGGTCAAGGTCAAATATGGATGCTTGCATTGAAGTTGCCATCCACAGATTCAAGTTTGTACCAAATATCATTAAAGAAGCTCTTATAGTTCTTGAGAAATAAACTTGACCATTAGGGTGAACTCTAGGATGGTCGCAATATTTTACAAAGTCAGTGAACCATGAAATGTAGGTCAAGGTGAAATATGAATGCTTGCATGTAAGTTGCCATCCCCAGACACAAGTTTGTATGAAGTATCATTAATGAAGCTCTAATACATGTAGTTCTTGAGAAACAAACTTGACCATTAGGGTGAACGCTAGCATGGTCGCAATATTTTACATAGTAAGTGAACCATGAAATGTAGGTCAAGGTCAAATATGGATGCTTGCATGTACAATGTAAGTTGTCATCCCCAGACACAAGTTTGTACCAAGTACTATTAATGAAGCTCTTATAGTTCTTGAGAAATAAACTTGACCATTAGGGTGAACGCTTGGGTGGTTGCAAATCTTGACGCCTTGACAAACGGACGGACGGACGGACGAACGAACGGACGGTAAACCGGGCCCCTATATCGCCCCATGCTAATAGCAGGCGCGACAAAAACTATTCATCCTCCACTGCAGAATGTGTCTCAAGTAGGGAATCCCTAGAAGAAGTATTTGTCAGCCTCGAAAGCTCAGTGATTAACATGTTCGACTTATGATTGGAAGGTTGTGGGTTCGAATCTGGCCACGGGAGGCGAGGTGTGTCCTTATGCCAACAACCTTCTCGACCCATGTGTAAATGGGTGGCATTGGTGTATAAGTCACTGCCTCCCTCTGGCGCGCGTGCGTGATAACATCTGCAATGAGTGTTCGAGAGTGATTCAATAAGCTTGGATCTTTCATCGTACTAAAATAAACTAGTATAAACTAAGTAGGGTTTAAGAGAAATGGAAACACCTGGCAGATTTTGCCGCCATTTTTCAAAGTGAGACAACTTTCGTGACTTCCTGTTCACTTTTTGATAAGCCCTGACCTAATGAAAAAGGGGTCTACTCTTAAAGGAAAGAATTTTCTCCAAGAATTTGCTCCGCAGCCTCAGGAGCAAATTCTTTCCAAGTAAGTGTTGACCCCTATTGACATAGGGGCAAAAGTAATCTTTTTTCTAAGTTGCCTCTTCCAAAGAAGAATTCCCTTAAAGGTCAAATTCAAGCCATTCAAGTTTATCTAACCACACTGTGTGACACACCATTGTCAAAGCTGGCTCCAACACTGGAGATACTGGAACAGCTCTTCTGTGACATTTGTCCAGGTGTCGGAGCCAAAAGTCCAGACTTCTTTGAAAAACAGCTAAATCTCTGTTCATTACAAGTTGGTATTTGGATACACAACTTAGCAATGTCAGATAAGCTGGGCATTTGGTGATAGTTGAAGGATAATTTTCCTTATTTCTCCATATAATAAACCTGTGTTGTGGGTATTCATTAGAATTGCTTCCAGGCAGTTCCAATAAATATCCACAAAACAAGTTTAACCCTTATCTTGCTGTTCACGACAACCCCTATCTTTGCAAACACTGTAGATCCAGATCAGATGGCTTCTGAAGAAGCCATCTGATCAGGATCTACACTGTTTGACATTCAGTTTATGGATTTGTAGGAATAAATTACATCAAGTAATCGGATTGGTTCAAAGTCAGGAATGGGTGTGGCTTAAATGAATATTCAGCAAGAGAAGGGTTAATAAAGAACTGACAAATAATAACCTTCAATTCATCACAAAATATCCATCTTATCTATTTCTATGTGATGCAGTTTACAGATGGATCCCTAAAATGTATAGATTATATGGAAAAATGACCATAAATGGTCATTTTTCTACATAATCTACACATTTATATTGGGCTTACTAACATTGTTTCTGCTTTGGACCCTATGTCCTGCTTTGGACAAAAACTCATTTTATAAAGAGGTTGTGCTGTACCTTTCGAGATTCCTGTGTTTTTCTTTTCTCTGGAGTAATCTCCCTTGACGGCTTCTTTCCATCACTTCTTGAAACATCATACTGACGTAAAACATCCCTACGGAAAGTGGGCTGTGGAAGTGAAAAACCAGTTGGCAGCCAGTGAACGGTATCGCTCAAACTTTGCCGTCTCTTCACCTGCTGTGTGATATCGAGGATATTAAATTTCTCGTCAGCACAGCCAGAGTCCTGCGAGGAAGAATTACGGTCACCTGAACAAGTCTCTTCAGTATGCGAGCCAAAAAATTCCTTACTTAAGTTCCTTATCACAGATATATCTGGTGTAAACTTTTCCGTAACTGAGCTATCTAAACCAGAAGCTTCGTTTTCCGTCGGAAAAACTATTTTAGCCCACTCCGGTTTTTCTCCCCGCAGAGGTTCTCTGTGTTGCGGACAGTGGTTGCCATCTGACTGTGCCTTCTTGGCTAGTTCTTGTAAGAGTTCTTGTTCAACTCTGTGTAATGTAAACTCAAATATATCCTCCTTGCTTGTGTCTTCGTGTCTCTTTTTGTCTGTTTGGAGAACATCCTTCTTCACTCCTTTGGAGGTGGCTGAGACGATGCCGGGCAGAGCATGGACCACTCTGTACAGGGGACAACTGCTGGATCTGCGGATGTCTCTGTTCTTATACTTCTCATGTAGACTGTGAAACTGAGTCAGTTGTATACCAATGGCTAGGGCACCTCCCTGTAAGAAAGACAATCAACATCATTATCACTTATCCCACTGCATAAATTAACCCTTTTTGTACCAAATGGAATCTTCCTCCTTATATACAGCAGGAGTCCATTTCAAAATTAAGGGGTGTCAGTTTGTGTTTTCTTCAAAATTTGTTTCGAAAATGACTGAATTTTTGCAAACAGTGTAGGCCCTGATCATATGCCGCATTCTGCGGCATCTGATCTGGGCCTGCACTGTTTGGCAGGGTACCCCTTTTGGGATTTCTAGTACCAAATGGGTTAACACTTATCCCACTGCATAAATTAATTTAGCCACACCTATTTACATTTCAACCAATATCAAAGTGCTTGATGTAATTTATTAATTCAAATTTGCAAACTGAATGACAAACAGTGTAGATCCAGATCAGATGGCTTCTTCAGAAGCCATCTGATCTGGATCTACTCTGTTTGCAAAGGTAGGGGTTGTCGTGTTCAGCAGGATAAGGGTTAAATATACTGTATTCTTGCACACCAGATAAGGAAATCATGGTCTGTACTCTGGGATATACATTTTTATCTCACCCAGGAACTGGTTACAAGTCGAAAGTTCTCACATGTTTGATGTTCACTGGTTGATGTTTTATTTGTTGGATTTGAGGTTCAATGTCCCCGTCAACACTGTATAGGTCATTCGGGAGATGTTGCTTCCGATTTTGTGGGTCTTTTACCCGACATTGAGATGAAATAACATCTCAAGCCCTGTTGCCCAATGAAATCAACAGGGTTTATAAGTATGGACAGTCCGACAGGCACCGCTTTGCCCGGGTCAGCTTAGATCCTCTAAGTGGTTTACCAGCACTTGTGTGTGGACGGTTTCAGGTCTGCGTGGAAGCATCATGCAGTCCATCTATAACTTCAAGCTCCGATGTGGGGGGGGGGGGGGGGGGGGGGGGATTCACTGGTTGAATAGAATGTCATTTAAGCCATTGCAAGTGAAGTGACTGCACTATTAGAAATCCATGCTCAGGAATGAAACTTACACAAGAAACAGAGTTTTACATGGGTGTAAGGGGTGGATAGAAAAATCTGTCCTATGTTATCCCAGTCCGACAGCACTCGGCAAGTCATCATGCCAGACAGTAGGGATTTCTTGGGACTTTGGAAGGGATTTTTCTATCCATCTTCTGAACTGATAATGATGAATAGTGTTTCCTAGTTTGCAAGCATAACAACCAATTCAATGCCGTACCAATAGAATGTATATTTTACTCTGGCACATTCAGGTTGTGTTGGTGCTCGTTAGAACCGCCTCAATGACGCGGTTCTAACAAGTACCCACAGCCTTTTATCTTGCAGCGGAAATAAGAAAAATCATGTATACCCAAGTAAAACCCCACTTTTCTCTATAAGAAGTGGAGTGGAGGTAGGGTTACTTCACAAACTTGTTTACTTGATGCTTTACTTTGAGTAGCCCATATGTATGATTTAATAAACTGTATTATGTATATTTGAACATAAATGCAGAAACTTTTCAAATACACAGTTGTACTTAATCATTCCAAAGCTATCATTAAATGGCTAACAAAAGCTCTGACTTACCCAACCAAATGCCTCTATAGGTGAGTGCTGGCCATAATTCTGGTTCAAGTTGATCTTCTCTGTCTTAGGCTCTTCCTTCTGCCCCTTGTCCTCTTCCTGGCCCCTTCTGTCACTGCAAAATTTACATTACCATAATGACCTATACAGTGTTGACGGGGAAGTTAAACCTCAAATTAAAACAGACAAATACACCCGTGCGCTAAAGTGGCATCCACCTTATCTCTAGACCGCTCCCGCCCATAGGGGCTTGAAGAAATATACAATGTATGGGCTGCACAATGCTTCAACGCAGAGCTGAATCCGGTCCGCACACTAGTACTGGTTAACCGCTGAGAGGATCTAAGCCTGTCCAGGAACCGCGGTGCGAGGCGGACCGTCCATGCTAATAAACCCTATTGGTTTCATTGGGCAACAGGGCTTGAGATGTCATTTCATCTCAATGTCGGGTAAAGTCCCACAAAATTGGAAGCAACGTCTCCAAAATGACCTTTACAGTGTTGACGGGGACGTTAAACCTCAAATCAAACAAATCAAATCTTATCTCTAGAACTAACATTTTTCATATCAAAATATTTGTTATACAGTAGAACTTCGATGGCTCGAACACCGATGGCTCGTTTACCATGGATGAGTCGAACCGATTCTTGAGCCCCTAGCGAAATCCTCTACATAGTAGTAGTAGAACTAGTAGGGGGTAATTAAGGAGATTTTAGTCTTTTATCTTACAAATGTATGCTGCGTGTACTCATTAGAATCGCCTCGATGAGGCGATTCTAATGAGTACACACAGCATATATATTCATTATGGAACACCGAAAAGTTGTCTAAAAGTATCTCGTTATGCCTCCTGGCAGTAACCCTCAGTGGCTCGAACCCCCCTGTCTCGAACAGATTTTCGAGGTCCCAAAGGTGTTCGAGCCATTGAAGTTTGACTGTATTTCTTATTTCTAGTCCAAACATGGATTGAGAGTGCTCGTAAGAACCCCTCATTGAGGCGCGTGGGGTTTGGTGGGGTCTTCACAGGCCTCATACTGACCACGCTTTTCGATGCCTGAAAGGCCCAATTTTGCAGCTTCAACCCTTATCCTGCTAAACAAGACACAACTACATTACCTTTGCAAACAGTGTAGATCCTGATCAGATGGCTTCTGAAGAAGCCATCTGATCAGGATCTACACTGTTTGTAATGGAGTTTGTGAAAATATAAAGTAATTTGACTGACTTATAGTCAGAAATAAGGGTTAAATAGTTTTTTAAACAGACTATATACACAAAAATCAGAATCTAAAAGCCTGAAATCAAGAACAAAATCAAGCTCTAAAAGCCTGAAATCCTGCAAATGCCGGAAAAATATGAGGCCTGTCTTCATTTCATAGACTTGTTAACCTGATGATGAATAGAATCAAACTAGTCATAAGTTAACCTTTAACCTGCTGAATATTCATATATGCCACACCCACTACTGATTATCAGCCAATCAGATTACTTGATGCAAATTATTGTAACAAATTCATAAACTGGATGGCAAACAATGAAGATCCTGATCAGATGGCTTCTTCAGAAGCCATCTGATCTGGATCTTCATTGTTTGGAAAATAAGGCATATCCGGGCTCAGCAGGACAAGGGTTAAAGAGTATATGGTGACCAATTAGCTTAACCCTTATCTAGCTGTTCACAACAATCCCTATCTTTACAAACAGTGTAGATCCAGATCAGATGGCTTCGGCTTCTTCAAAGCTGTCTGATCAGGATCTACACTGTTTGGCATTCAGTTTATGAATTTGTAGCAACTAGAGCTATCACTAAAGGTGAAGAATACCCCCACAAAAAACTGCCTTGATAGTACAACAGCGGCATTTTGCAATTTTTTCACTTGAAAGGGGCCATAACTATGTCGAAAATTGACGAATTGTAGTGGAAATCGAACTTGACCTGTATTTTATGATGCTACATCAGTGTACCAAAACTAATAAAAATCGGTGAAGCGCTTTTTGAGTTATCGTCTGGAAACCAAGTCAACAGACCGACCGACCGACAAGCTCATTCCTATATACCCCCCCCCCCCCCCAAATATTTCATTTGTGGGGGTATAATAAATTACATCAAGTAATTTGATTGGTTCAGAGTCAGAAATGGGTGTGCCTAAATTGAATATTCAGCAAGAGAAGGGTTAAACTTATTTTCCCTGGCTGTTGCATTTTCAGTTGCAGACAAAACTTCACATTTTATCACAGTTTTCAAATGACAGCGTAAACTTTTCTAATAATTTATTTTGAAAAATAAATTGCAAAGACATACATAGATACGGACATATGCAAAATGTGACAGGATCTGACGGTAAGCATAGTGCTTTTCCAATATTAAAAGTAAACATAAATTTGAGAAGACCTTAAATGGCCATAGTTTAACAAGGCCATTCAAGAAAACTGGACATCACATTTACAAGTCTGTGAGGAGCATACCACAGCTACAGATAAGGTGCATTTTTTTCATCCAAAAAGTACTGAACAGATGTTTTTCTTATTTCTGCACAAAATCATATGTTGTAACTTGTTGGTATGATGAGGTGGTTTTAACAAGTACCCACAATCTATGTTTTTGAGAAAAAAATAAGGAAAACGGTACACCATCCCAAATACCTGCTTTTCTAAATTTGACCTTTAATGTAACCCCATGACCCCATAGGATCAGATCAAAATTTGGATACCTTCATGCACATCTCCAGTCCCTAAGCAATATGTGTATCGAGTTTGACCATTTTCTGGGTATTTTCAGAGCCGCGAAAGATTGCGATAACTCACAAGAATGATTTTTCCTCACAAAATGTTATTACCTATGTTTACAGTGTGGCCTCCAGGATGCCCTCCTCTGTCTAGCCTCACAACGTGCCTGTGTACACCCCACGTCATACTTGTCCTCTACACTAACGCCTGCCGAGGCTCCAGGACCATGGAAATGACTGCGGACAGCTGCAAAAAATATTGTCTTTTAACCCATTGCATGCGGGAATCCCCAAAAGGGGTACATTGGCAAACAGCGCAGGCCCAGATCAGACGCCGCAAAAGTTCAGGGCCTGCACTATCTGTTAATAGAATTTTCTGTCAAAAATAGAATAAAACTGAAAAAATAAGCCAGTCACGCCTTAAATGACAAATGGACTTGTCCAACATATAGAGATAGAGAGTCCACTAGTATACAATGGAATAACTATCACAATGCTGAACCAAGATAATATTCTTTCTTGAAAAAAGAAAAAACAGTGTAGATCCAGATCAGCTGGCTTCTGAGAAGCCAGCTGATCAGGATCTATACTGTTTTCCATTCTGCTCCTGAATCCATGGCAAAAGTTGAAATCATTCAACACAAATGGCTGAAATTTGGGGAGGAGTGTCTGTTTGATTTGAGGTTTAACGTCCCCGTCAACACTGTAAAGGTCATTTTGGTGATGTTGCTTCCAATTTTGTGGGACTTTTACCCGACATTGAGATGAAATGACATCTCAAGCCCCGTCGTCCAATAAACCAATAGGGTTTATTAGCATGGACGGTCCGCCTCGCACCGCGGTTCCTGGACAGGCTTAGGTCCTCTAAGCGGTTTACCAGTACATGTACTAGTGTGCGGGCCAGATTCAGCTCTTTCGGGACTTCCTGTTCACTTTTCTATTGGCTCAGTCTTGCTGAAAATGGGGTCTACTCTTAAAGGAAAGAATTTGCTCCTCAGGAAGGTGTTCCCATTCTCCTTAATATCAGCTTTTTGTAATGTTACAAAATCTATTTGTCAGAGTGGTTGTTAACAATGCATTATTTTTGATATAGATTTTAACATTAATACAGCCTTGATAGTGTAGTGGTTAACGCGTTCGACATATGATCGAGAAGTTGTGCGTTCGAATCCGCCCAACGGTATTGAGGTGTGTCCTTTGGCAAGACACGTAATGACACTGCCCCCACTCCACCCAGGTGTAAATGGTAGCAGTGGTGTAAAAGCCATTGCCTTTCTCTCTCTCTCATGCACGTGAAAACACCCGGAATGAGTGTTCGAAAGCGATTTAATAAGCTTGAAGCTTTCATCGCAATCAAACTAAAATGAATTAATATTAATACAGAACAATTGTTCTACCAGAAATTATGTAAAAATATATACTGGATCACACATGAGTGGTTATTTCATAAATTTCATATGAAATGGCCACTCATGTAAAAATCTGTTTATCATATGATGATTTAAATCGGGTTTTATCTCGAAAAAGTTCAAAAGAAATTCAGCAGAGAACATAAGGTTGTCACAGACGTAGGGATGGGTATTGTCAGAATTTTCGTATCACGATATATTGCGATAAGGTTACTGCATATCACGATACGTATCACGATACATTATGAAGCAATCTGAAACACACCGGTAATTGGAAAACCACAATATATATGGAAAAAAGAAGGGAGTTTTCAAGGGTAAATATCATTTAACCTATTTCTGCTCATGCACTTACAAAACAAAGGTACTTATAAGAATTGTCCCAATGTTATGAGGGGAAATAAAGATACTATCTGAAAATGTTATTAAATGTTGTATTAGATTGATGGCCTCAGTCACTTTATTTGTGACTGTCATCTTTTGCAACCTGAAATGTTGCTAGATATCGGCTTTTCCTTTTTGATTTTCAACGACTTGGTAGTTGGCCATGGTAAAGACACACAAAGACACATAGAAGTATACAAAAATGCCCAAAGTAAGGTCAGTTTTGAAAATCTTACTCGCCCTGCCTTAAAACTTACTCGCAAATGCGAGCGGGCGAGTGGAATTTTACACCCCTGTGCACTCTGTGGTGTCTCATCTGTGTTTACACGGTTTGCTCAGGCCTGTCTGTTTGAATAAATGCTGTATCCATCTGACTATACTGGAAAGCTTTGGTGCAGTAGTCAACCCTTGTCCTGCTGAGCCCGGATATGTCTTATCTTTCAAACAATGAAGATCCAGATCAGATGGCTTCTGAAGATGCCATCTGATCAGGATCTTCATTGTTTGTCATTCAGCTCATGAATATGTTGCAATAATTTGCATCAAGTAATCTGACTGGTTGATAATCAGTAGTGGGTGTGGCATATATAAATATTCGGCAGGTCAAGGGTTAACATTTGGACTCATATTTGAGAGGTAGCCGGTTCAATCCCAGCAAGCACAAAGTGGTGTGTCCTTGAGCAATACACTTTATCCACTTTGCTCAGTAATCTGGTTCTCCCCCAAGGAGTTGCGCCAAAAATAGCCATGCAGGCATAGACAGTATTTAAGGTTAAGATATATATAGATCTATGATGCCAATGGAGCTTATCTTCACACCACATTTATGCATATAAATGATATAATACAAGACCCACCCACCCACCCACACACACTAGGGCTGGCCAATCGGAGTTGTAAAGATAGATGATTATCAGTCCTGCCATTGTGATAGATAATCGATTAGTAATCACTAAAGATTTGTGTCTGGCTTTCTGTTTTAGCATGACTCTTGCCATATGTTGAAATTTACAATATGCATTTGAATAGATAGACCTGAGCAAACAGTGTAGACACAATTGAGATGCCACAGAATGCGGCGCCTCATCAGTAGGGCTGAGTATTGCCCCCTGAAAGCGTATTGCAATATATTGCGATACGGCAAATCCTGTTGCAATACGTATTGGTTATCTAAAATTGTCTTTGATAAATGGTTAAAGAAGCCATTGCTTACAGTAACAAGCCAAAAAGTGTTGATAGGCATGTAACACCTCCATCCAAACAAACAAACCAATAATATAGAAGCAGGTGCTTTAACTTTATTAATATGGTACTGATGTAAAGATAATTTTCCTTATTTCTCAACAAAACATGTGTTGTGGGTAGTCAAATGAACTGTCTCAGCAAGACGCTTCATTTGAGTACCCACAACTTATGTTTATCTTGAAAAATAAGGGAAATTATCTTTAATTATCACCATTTTACTCCTACTGCATTCAGTGTCTGACAGTCAATAGAGGAAAACTTTCTGTAAAAGTTCTCATTTTCGGGGGTTTTATGAACCAGTCTAGTCTTCACTATAAAGTTTTTCTCCAAACAGACCACTGCTTATGATGTAGTAACATTATGTAAACTTGAAACTAGAAACTTTTAACTGGAACTTGAACAACAACTAACCCGAAGTCTGATCAGTTCACATAGTATTAACTCGCCATCTTTAAATGACGCGGACTGGGTTCCGTGAAATTACTTGTAAAAATTGATTTCAGAAGTAGCACAGTCTAGCATTGACTGGTTTTGTATAATTACCTGGCGAGAATTTAACTCAGGAAGCAAAGACGACGGACAGTCTATTTGGTGTACTTGTTTCCCAATAATTGAGTGTCGTTTATAGATTGGTTCCCCTTCGTTATTACCTCCCCTTCGGTACGCACATAACGATAGGTAGCGAGTAAATTGATTTGAGGTAGAGAATCCTACAAGAGCGCGTCTGTTAATTTAAAATACTGCAGAAGTGGGCCAGCTGGCTGTGTATTACTCATTGTAAATTGTATCTGCGAGTGTTAAAAAGATAGATATTTCAAGATAATGATCAGAATGTCACTAGTCTATGTAAAATAAATTATTATAAATTATTTCAGTATACTAAGTATCGATCTTTTTGTTTCATCAGGTATGACTGACTCAGCAGTTAACCTTGTTGAACTCGGGTATTTGCAATACCGCGTCAGTGCTTATGCTATAAATAGACGTAATGGCTTCTGCTAGCTACCAATCGTTATGTTGTAGCCACCTAGCGGAGACATTTACGACAAGGGAACCAATCTATGTGGTTTACAGCGTATTTATTAAACCCGGGACTTGCTACGATATATCGGCCACTTAAGAACAGGGTACCGATATACCGTACCGCAACACGCATACCGCAGTATACCGATATATCGTTACACCCTTACTCATCAGTGGCTGCACTGTTTGCGAGTCATCCAGCTTTTTAGACACAACTTTGGGAAGTAAATTGTACTTATCAAACAATCGATTACAGAAAAATCAGTAATGATAATGATTTTATGGAATTTATGGATCAATTAATCTATTATCTAATTAATCATGCCAGCCTTAACACTAGGAGTGTAACGATGCATCGGACCATCGATGCATTGCGATAGGCACTGGGCCGATAGTACTGCATCGATGGTAAAGTTAAACATCGATGACTATCGCCGATAGTGTTTTAAACTATCGATAGTTTCGATAGTTTTCTATATCACAAGTTTTTCAGATAATTCCCGAAGTTGTTTTCATTCTAATATAATTTATATTCTTTACTACTACTTACGTCTTGTACCCAGTCAAGCGTCAAACTGTATATTTTTCTAATTATAATCCAATAATCTCCTGTGCCGACGGTCAGTGGGAGACAACGGCTGCGATTTGGCGGTAGCCTGCAGGTACACTGTGTTTATGCATCCTATTTTGTTACAAATCACCCACTTAACACCCGATGTTGGTATAAGGTCAGAACGCTGAATATTCCTTCACTGAATTGGTAAATTTACTTTCTGAAGCATATTTCAACAGCACTTTGATGTTAATTGATTTCGAAATAATTGACACGGACGGACACGCATATTTTGATTACGCTAATCTGCAAGCTGTCTGTAAGCCAGTGATAAGAAAAGCGATAATTAATGCGTGTTTACACAGTGGTATTTATTATCAAAGGGTGCCGCCCGCATTAATTAGCAAATGAAGCATGGACAGTCCGCACGTGTCACTACCGCTTCAAAAGATGCAAAAAAATGTTCTGGTTGATGTTCTAGAGGATTCTTATTTTGTCAATAACAGACATCAAAGGAAATGAAATAAGTGTCGTCCTGCAAAGAGCGTTTACTTTTTGGGCATCCAGACATGTTTATACAGCCGAGAAATTAATTTTGAATCTTGGACACCGTGTAAGGGAAATACCGCACTAGAAAACAATTAAAGAAAATAAAAACGTGGTACGATTTTCTGTTTATTTGCATTGCTAAAATATTTTAAAAGATTTTACCAAACAACAAAAGGAAAATACAAATGATGTTTGGAAAAAAAAATTACACAATGAAAATGATGGAAAATTAGATAAGATGGCAGATGCAAGAATGTCGGGATGACAGGCATGTTCGGCACGTTACTGATGACGTCATCGGTCGACCGGGGCTGATTTGGATATAAAATTCTTTAGCCCTGATCTCAAAGGTGTTCCGTTTAACAAACGCATGCGATCGATTGTGTACCGAAACACTGAGACTTATATTAAAAATTTCCTCAGATTTTCGGTCTTAAGATTTAAATCTAACTTCCCAAAACACAGGTTCTGGTGTATGGATTCGTTTGACGTGTCATCGGTAACAATTCTGATTCTGAATCGTATTTTTTCAGCTATCTACTATTTATTTTAATGAAGCGTATTTCTTTCGTAACCGGTAAAACATATTTTCTCAATAGCTAAACGGTTGTGGATAGAGGTCGATAGAAAACAGCTCCCTGCAGAATTCCCGATTTATACCCGGAAGCTCGATCCTTGTCACCAACAACAGCATACAGATGTATTTACACAAATTAAAGCGTTCGACTTTTCCCACCAAGCGTCTGCTATTTTGACGCCAAAATATAGCCAGGCAGAGGCAGTAGAATAGTCTGTTTTATTAATATGCACACATCTACCGATAGATGAAGCTAATCGTCTTAGGAGCGATTTAATTGTGCATTAAATTTTATGATTGAGGGATAAATGCAAATTAGAGACATAACTTGATCTTATTTTCACCAAATAGTCTGACTGAATGCATATATTTGTCCTCGTCGTTTTCCGAATTTGGCAATAGTAGTCAGCAATAGTAATAGTATCGCAATGGCTCTTCCTGCAATGTCAATACTATCGCAATAGTCATTTTCTGACTATCGTTACATCCCTACTTAACACACACTATTACCCTTTCACTGGGTGGGGGCTCATTGATGACACAACTGTCTGTGGTTCCGATTCTGAAATTTCATCCTTTTTGGGGGGTTTGAATCAAGGACCTCATGCATCAAAGGCAAGTGCACGAACACCAGTGTGTTACCATGGCATGCTCAACAATTGTAGGAAAAACTTGAATTTGGTTGCTGATGATCACCTCAGTGGGGGCTGCTAAAATTAGAATTCAACCAATTAATCATAAAAGATATAATCTGTTTTCTGAGTTCCACACCGCTTAAATGTAAGCCTTCCCAGGCAAAGCGGTGCAAGTCGGACCGTCCATGCTTATAAACGGTCTCGGGTCGTTTCGCCCGTGAGTCGTTTCGCCCATGAGTCGTTTCGCCTGTGGGTCGTTTCGCCCTGGGTCGTTTCGCCCGTGGGTCGTTTCGCCCTGATTAGGTGGGTCGTTTCGCCCTTATTTTTTTCAAGCCCTATTGATTGAGTTTATGTTTGTTTTGGTATGTAAAGGGATTGTTGGGGGTATTTGGAGTTCCGGAAAACATGGTTTTGCCCTCGTGCGGTGCAGCTTGACGATCTACTGACGGCTTCTACGTCAGGTTTGAGCAACTGAGCTACCCCTAAACCCCACCTTATATGAAGAAAACTGGGTTTAACTGGGGTATACAATATTTTTATTATTTCTGCTACAAGACAAAGGTTGTGGGTACTCGTTAGAACCGCCTCAACCTATGTTTGCAGTATAGATAAGAAAAAATACCACAGATTTTCATAATAAAAATAGTCATTTTAGAGATGTGAAAACATGCACTATGTCGCATGGCTGTGTTATCGTACTGGTCTGTTTAATAGTTTGCATTATGAAAACATGCTTATTCAAATACTGGAATAGCCCCCGCCCATAGGGGCTTGAAGAAATATATGGGCTGCACGATGCTTCCATGCAGAGCTGAATCCGGCCCGCACACTAGTACAGGTAAACCGCCTAGAGGATCTAAGCCTGTCCAGGAACCGCGGTGCGAGGCGGACCGTCCATGCATATAAACCCTATTGGTTTCATTGGGCGACAGGGCTTGAGATGTCATTTGATCTCAATGTCGGGTAAAAGTCCAACAAAATTGGAAGCAACGTCTCCAAAATGACCTTTACAGTGTTGACGGGGACGTTAAACCTCAAACAAAACAAATACTGGAAAATTCTACCACCAAATAAAAAATCAAAATTGTTCTGATCAAAGATTCTTAATTTTTTTACATTTCTGCTCGGGTGCTCGTTAGAAACGCCTCGGCGAAGCGGTTCTGACGATCACCAACGGTTTGTGTATTTTGGGGCGGAACTATGAATAACAATGTGTTGCATATTCGTTGTGTGTTTTGTGGGTAGTACCCATAGTCTGCTATTTCTGCTCCAGGCATGGAATGTGGGTGGTCGTTAGAACCGCCTCGGCAAAGCGATTCTAACGAGTACCCATATATCACATACTTAACAAATTTTGACACTGTTGTTTGGATTTGTGAAGATCACATACACAGTTAATAATGTTTTTTTTTTTCACTTTTTATTTCTCTATCCGAACTCTGAAACGAGCCCGTCCATACATCACCCATCCGTTGGTGTCATTTGACGTGTCACCATGAACAGTTCAGATCCGTTCGTCCGTCCATCCATCAACACATGCATCACTTCATTCATTCATCCATTCATTCGTCCATCTAACAATACTCTCCATTCGTTCATTCAATAACTAATCTATATCCGTATATTCAAAATGCCATCCATTCATCCGTACGTCCGTCCATCTACCACCGCACAACTCCATTCACCCATTTATTCATTTATTTATTCATCCATTTGCCCATTTACTCATCCATTCCGTTTGTAACTTCCTTAAAATAGAATTGCGGCGAAACGACCCACGGGCGAAACGACTCACGGGCCAAACCACCCACCAGGAAAGGGCGAAACGACCCACCCCCAAAATCAGGGCGAAACGACTCAGGGCGAAACGACTCAGGGCGAAACGACCCACGGGCGAAACGACCCGGAACCCTTATAAACCCTATTGCTTTTATTGGAAGACAGGGCTTGAGATGTCATTTCATCTCAATGCGGTTAAAGTCCCACAAAATTAGAAATGTCTCCAAAATGACCTATACGGTGTTGATGGGGACGTTAAACCTCAAATCAAACAAACAAATGGACATCGAATAAACGGACAGGGGCAATGCTATATGACCAGGTAGAGGAAAGTCGTTTTATTTAAAGACTGTCTTTAGATTTAAAGACTGTCTTTAAATTTAAAGACTTTGTAGTCTGTAAATTTAAAGACTAACACTGAGTAACACAAAGGAAAATCATGAAAATGATGTAACACGAAAAAATCGCATTCTCATACGCAGCCTCAGTGTTCATCTCATTAATAAAACGTGCGTTGCTAAAGACTGCATGTATTTTATTATCTTATAATATCGTTTTAATGATAGAAATAATTAAGAAATAAAACAACACAGTTCCTTCCCTTAGACCACAAATGCCGTGAAAGTTCGCAGTAAGGGAGGAAATATCTGTCAAAGGTCGAACATAAGATGAGTTTCGTACTGACGTCAATTCGATTTCGGACATTTTACTGTTGTAGTCCGTCTGAAACTTTCATCAATTTTAGTTGTCAGGAAAACTGTCTGTCGAAGCGAATTGTCGGTATATTGACAAAATGATAAAATCGTTATACACACTCATTTCTGAGTTCATTTTACCAATGAATCTTATTACAAAACCTGTTTTTCTGAGAACTCTTCAATTATGGTGGAAGGAATTTAATCAAATAGAGACAACTATATAATTTGCAGTTACACATAATTTAATATTCCATAGATAACAGCCAAATTACTATAAACAGCAAAGTGCGATTTTTCCGTTTTACACCATTTTCATTATTTTATTTGTGTTAGTCTTTAAATTTACAGACTAAAAAGTCTTTAAATTTAAAGACAGTCTTTAAATCTAAAGACAGTCTTTAAATCATTACGATAACACACCCGTGCGACATAGTGCATTTTTCTCATCTCCAAAATGGCTACTTTTCTGATGAAAATCCGTGATATTTTTCTTATAAATACTGCAAACATAGGTCGTGGGTGCTCGTTAGAACCGCCTCATTGAGGCGGTTCTAACGAGTACCCACAACCTATGTCTTGGAGCAAAAATAAGAAAAATAATGTTTACCCCCGTAAACCCCAATTTTCTCTATATAAAGTGGGGTATAGGGGGGTCTTCATTTCACGGACTAGTTCACGTGATGAAAACGACTTTCCTCTACCTGATGACCTTATGGCGCGGCATAAAAACTTTGTGACTGCTGCTTTTCAATATTCAATAGACTGGGAAACCTGAATGGGCCGAAAGTCATAATGCAGGACTTGTTGACAAAAAGGGGATTTTGCAATGTTGCAATCGACCGATTTTCTGATTTTCCCACTGACCCAGTTTTTGATCAATCTGAAAAGAGTAAGTGGCAGTGTTTGCAGAGATTATGACAGTCACGGAAAAAGACAGAAGACACTGTGGTTTACCTCTCGGCAGGCTATGTAACCATCTCCACATTTGGTTGCAGTCCTTGTTTACAAAACAATCGGACTACTATTCAGCGACTGACAGCCATTGACCTTGTTGCTTTTCTTTATCGCTGGTTTCCGGCTGAAGGGGATTTGGTAAAACCCGGTGTTATGTGGTGCGGATTCTTTCCCTAACAAGACGTTTCGCCCCAAGACGTTTCCTCCAGAGAGAGAAAGAGCACGTAGTTTGAGTGGAAATGTTAATTAGGATTGATGATAAGTATTACCTGTTTTGATCAATACCATCAATCACATTGTTTATTTGGTTTGACTCAATTGACTCTTTAATCACGCAATTAATGCGATTAATGATGAGGTGTGAAAACACGTGCCATCTGCAAAGTTAAACATCTTTAATGATCTCTTTAGCACCTTAATCAGTTTTGTTTTAAATTGGTCGGTTGGTTCGTTAACAGTGTCGGCGGGCAACGATTAATGGTGAGGATGGAAACGCGTGCTCTATGAAAAATTTATTGTCTTTTAACTATTTATATCTTTTTCACAACAAATTTAATTATTTATAGTTTGTTTTGTTCATTGTATGGCATTTTAGGCATTTAATGTTTTCTGATCACACAAATTACCTATGACGCTAGACTTTCTTGATTATTTATTTATTTATTACCAGTACTGATTTATGTTGTTACTTTCCTTCTTCCTTTCTTTTCTTTACTTAATTGTACTATGATTTTGTTATTTCATTTTTATTTTTTTTTTTAAGATTTTTTTTTCAGACCAGACCAGACAGTACCCTTGAAGCTTATATCATGAACATAGGTTGTGGGTGCTCGTTACAGCTGACATATTGAGGCGGTTCTATCGAGTACGTATGTCTTTGCATGTAAATAAGAAAAAAATGAACACTCCCGAATGAATCCAGCAACAGACGAGAAAATGAACTAAAACGTTATTGACGAAACACTTCCTAACGTTAACATGTCTGTGCAATATAATATGATTTTTTTCACAAGGATGAAAATTGTTTGAAAAAAAAGAACTTCAGTTATTTTAGTGTAACAAGTCCTAGTCACAGCTCTCCGAGTGACCATTTTTAAGACACGGTGGGGGGCGAAACGACTCGTATTCGAAATACCAGAAAGCACCAAAAGACCGGAAGGCAACTTAAATACCAGAAAGCACATAGAAATACCAAAAACACTTTTTATATACTAGATAACATTAGAAAATTGTATTTAAATGCAACATATAACTGCTGCCAAAGTTTACTTTGTACCTTGTTGCTGTTTGACTTCAAGCTTAACCGCATTTAGATAATTTGATCAGATGTTGGCACGTGCCTTCTGTCATTAGGATGTTTTCCATGCCAATCACAATAATTGTCGTCTGCTATAATATTTGCTGGTTACCTTCAGAGTCAAAGTTACAAACAGTATGGTCCCAGATCTGACTGCAGTAGACAAAACTGACCGCAATGCTATCCTGAACAAAATTCATGGACAGGATAGCATTTTGTATGCAGATGACACCGTCTTCTTTGAGAAAAAAAAATTGGTCTTCAAAGAGCGAAGCAAAGTTGTCCACTGTAAAAGGGTCGACAACCAAACACGTGGTCTGTCGCATAACATCCATGCTATAACCACTTTTCTTGTATTTAGCAACATTTTTTTTCGGAACTGACCAGAAAAATTATCACTACCTAATGAATTTGTAAACTAAATCCCCATAAATCTCACATTCCGAGAAGTGTCTTCAAAGAAAGGCCATATTTAGTAATAATGTCGTAATGTTGACGATAAACATTTTGAACACGTTTTGCGCAGATTATGATACAGATAGCCTTGTTTTAGAAGTTTAGCAGTTAAAATTCCGTTGCAATCATCAAAGTCATCAACATGACAGCAAGCTCTAGCAAAACGAATAAGTTGTGACATATAAACCCCATAAAACATAGCCTTAGGGCCGTCACCATCCATGAAATGAAAATTTACAATTCCAAAATTAAAATTGTCTCTTTTATCATAAATTTTGGAAGAGACAGTACCATTAGAAACAGTCAAAAGTAAATCCAAAAATGGGGCTTCAGAGTCATCAGAATTAGCCTTCTTTTGGATAAATTCTATCAACCATTTGATCAAAATAAACATTGTCAATAATTTTTAAAAGATGGTCCAAATATCGAGAGGTAGAGTAGTAGTTTCTTGCTGTCGTGTTCTCACCGTTGTTTCATCTCTGTGGTTGATTAATTTTTGTGTTCACGGAGATGTTGCACTGGTGAGTTAGGAGGCCTTCCAGAATGCCGGACTTTGATATTTTCTCACTCCTGGAATGTCGAAAACGCAGAACTAGATCTCACGGCACCAGGAAAAATGGTAACTTTAAACGTAAACCACGTGCATTTAAACGTAACAATACTAGACTGAAGTGACTGTCAATTATATTATTAAATAATGGACGCCACTCTATGCTTTCATTTTTAAGTTCATTACCCGTTTCTGTTTTACGTCTTCTTGACACTGAGGCGAATAAATTCTACGATAGTTCTCATCAGTTATATGATGCGGCACTCTTAACTAGAGGCTATACTCAGCATACTCTCCGTCCTTACATTGATTCTGAAATTAATCATAAACGCCATTTCTTCAAAATAGCCTTCATTAATAAGGGTATGGATTTTATAGATTTGCCCAGTATCTTCCGTGAGAGATCGGTGCTTTCTTCCATTCCTGCTTATTTTCAAAATACTGAAACACCTATAATTTGCTATAAATATAACAAACCTGTTAGATCTATCATTTTTAATTTCAATCAACTTGTTTCAGATCTTGATATTTATACTAATACTCCTGATTCATGTGATTGTAAAAACTCAAAGTATTGCTATCCTGCTGCTGGTCATGTAATTACTGGCAATTTGAAAATTATTCCTGATTCTAGGATAAGGAATATAATTTCTAAAGGACCGAAATATCGGTTTCCTTCTAAATTTGATTTCAGTAAATGTAGAGATGAAATCGCTGCTTCCTTGAATGAATTCGGTAATCGATGGTGTAAGCGAGAGTATGTTGAGCATAAAGCCCTTAAGGACTGGAAACTTAGCATTTTAAAACTAGTGAATAAACGCATTTCTTTCTATTCTCAAAATACTAACTTATTACCTCCTAAGCCCAAGACGTCTTTACGTCATCTTAAACTAGGTATTCAAGAATTTCATAAGAAGTTTGTTTTGGCCCCTGCAGACAAGGCCGCTAACAACGTCGCCGTTGTGTGACGGCTCCACTGTGTATACACGCTTAAGCAGGAGCTTGGTGGTACTAAGGCCTATGAACTTCAGCCTTTAGCTGAAGAGAGAGCTATAGTAGATAAACATGTTTGTCTTTCAGCCACCAAGTTTGCTGTGTGTGTTAACGATGGCCAAGACAAGCTTCATACGCTATACTGGTTACCAAAACTTCATAAAAGACCTTACAAAGCACGGTTTATTGCAAATTCTAGCTCTTGCACTACCACTGAACTTTCTAAATTATTAACTTCTTGTCTTACTGCTATTAAAACGCATGTAATTAAGTATTGTCTTTGAAAGATCAGGAAGAAATCTGTTTTTGGGCTATAAAAAATTCGAACGAGGTTTTAAATAAATTGAAATCCAGACATTTTCGTGCTTCTAGTCTGTCTACTTACGATTTTTCCACTCTTTACACTACACTCCCTCATAATCTTATAAAAGAAAAGCTTAATGATTTAATGAAATGGGCTTTTCACAGAGAAGATTCTCTCTATCTTGCATGTAATGTCATAAATGCATTTTTCACTTCTAAAGAGCATACGAATTATCTTGACAATATTTATATTAGATTCGGTACTAAGTTATTTAGACAAATTTTGGGTATTCCGATGGGTACTAATTGCGCACCTCTTGTGGCTGATCTGTTCTTGTATTGTTATGAAAGAGACTTCATTTTGTCGCTTTCCATTGATAACCAATCTGAAATTATTGAAGCTTTTAGCTCCACTTCTAGATATTTAGATGATTTATTAAATATTGATAATACCTATTTTGATGGTTTGATCAGCCAGATTTACACCCCAGAACTTCAGTTAAATAAAGCAAATTCTTCTGATACCGAGGCCCCGTTTTTGGATTTACATCTATCTATTGTAGATGGATTTGTTTCGTGCAAAAATTATGATAAACGCGATGACTTTGATTTTGAGATTGTAAATTTTCCTTTTTTGGATGGTGATGTTCCTCGTGCGCCATCCTATGGCGTTTACATTTCGCAATTAATTCGATTTGCTAGAGTGTGTAGTCATGTAACTTACTTCAACACTCGTAATAAATTATTAACGGCTAAACTCCTTAATCAGGGTTATCGGTACCATAAACTACGCAAAGCCTTTTCAAAATTTGATAGACGCCATTCTGATTTAATTTCAAAATTCAATATTGGACTTAAATCTCTTCTGCAACAAGGTCTATCGGAACCCGAATTTTATGGTGACTTAGTATATAAATTCAGAAAAATATATAACCGCAATGACTTCAGCACCCAATTTCGTAAAATCATTCTTCGATATAAAAAGATTGGGTACAACATGGATGTTATACGACAGACTGCATGCATGGTAGTTAACCCAATCACGGTTGGCAACTTTGATTCCCTCTTTAATTGCACGCCGGTGGGTCAGGCCTCAGATTCTATGACGGCTCCAACGTAAAGGCTTATTGAGAATTAGAGAGATCTAATTCAAGGTAATGTTGGTTGGTGCCTGATGCTCTGTCTCTGGTCGGGCCCATCGGAGTCTAACTGTTGGTTTTCTTTTGCTCCAGCATTTCAGTGGTTTCTTGCTGTCGAGTCCTCACCGTTGTCTCACCTCTGTGGTTCTTTGATTTTTGTGTTCACGGAGATGTTGCACTGATGAGTTAGGAGGCCTTCATGCGGACTGAACAAATTCTTTGTCTAAATCGCGACGGAAGTAAGGGCGAGGATTGTGGCCACGTAAAATCGATTTAAGCCCCCCAGTGGAAATCATTCCACTGACCGTTCCAAGGCGGTTCTTCTGTGGCGGTTTATTTATGGGGTTGTTTGTTACTTACTGTGTGTATCACTTGTGTCTTTTTATTTTGGATGGCCATATGGCCATTTTGTGGGAAAGTAACTGTCCTTATGGCCTTCCTTTGTTTAGGTTTCCATTATGGTCTGGTCGCTTAATGTTTGTGTTTCTTTCCCTTTGGTGTCTTTGATGGGTGGAGTAAGTTAATTGTATCGATTCCTGATCTTTGTTTTACTTCTACTTCATGCGGACTGAACAAATTAATTGTCTTAATCGCGCCGGAAGTAAGGGCGAGGATTGTGGCCACGTAAAATCGACATAAGCCCCCCCCCCACCCTAGTTGAATTCGTTTCACTGACCGTTCCAAGGCGGTTCTTCTGTCGTGGTTTATTTTTATTAAGGCTTGTCTTTGAGTGTGTGTATCGCCTATATTATTTTGCTTTGGCTAGCCAATTGGCCATTTTTTGGGAAAGAAACTGTCCTTTTGGCTTTCTGCTAGTGATGTTTTCATTAGGGTCTAGTTGTTTCATGTTTGTGTTTCTTCCCTCGGTGTCTCTGATGTGGGTTAATTGTATCGATTCCTGATCATTGCCTTCACTTCTATTATGATAATGTTGTTTCGACGTGTGCCCTCTGGATGAGTGCTTTAGGACCCATCAACATTAATTCGTTCATACTAAAAGATAAGTTTATTGCTGTAATTGTTTCCAAGATTTGTGTTTTACCACACTGCAAAAGACAGTTGAATGAGACGTGTACCGCTTCCTAATGTTGCATATGAAGCCCTTTTGGATAGTGAAGATAAGTTTCACAGTCTTTTTACACTATGGTGTAAATTATGCATTCTGGAAGGAGCCGATTTTGTAATGTATTTGTTTGTTAGATTTGAGATTTTGAGACGTTGCTTCCAATTTTGCGGGATTTTTAGCTGACATTGAGATGAAATGACATCTCAAGCCCTGCCACCCAATGAAACCAATAATGTTTATATGCATAGACTGTCCGATTCGCAACACTTTGCCTGGACAGGCTTAGATCTTCTAAGCGGTTTACTAGTATTCATGTGCGATCGGGTTCAACTCTGCGCTGAAGCACCATGTAGCACAATCTATTTCTCCAAGCCCCTATAGGCGGGGGCCCATACATTATAAATACAAGAGGCTCAATGAGCCTAAACCGCTCACCTGAGGAACTTAAGTTTTAACAATTCACAGACTTGACTACTAAATCTGCTAATAGAATCCAGCCCATTGACCCTTACAGGATATAAGTCATGATTATTGCATTGCATTCCAAGTTTGAGACTTCTAGCTTCTATAGTTCCTGAGAAATCTTTGACGAAAATTTAACATTGGTCAAAATGGAGAGAAAGAAGAATGAAAGAACAGATGAACAAATAAGCTGAGAAAGCCCAATGTATCTTACACAAAATAAGTCATCATTATTCTATTGATTTGTTTGTTTGATTTGAGGTTTAACGTCCCCGTCAACACTGTAAAGGTCATTTTGGAGACGTTGCTTCCAATTTTGTGGGACTTTTACCCGACATTGAGATGAAATGACATCTCAAGCCCTGTCGCCCAATGAAACCAATAGGGTTTATTAGCATGGACGGTCCGCCTCGCACCGTGGTTCCTGGACAGGCTAAGATTCTCTAAGCGGTTTACATTATTCTATTGAATACCAAATTTGATGCTTCTAGCTTTTATAGTTCCTGAGAAATCTTTGATTAAAAATTTAACATTGGTCTATTATCTCTATATGGAGAGAAAGAAGAATGAAGGAACAAATGAACCAGACTAGCTCCAAAACCTAATGCAGCCTTTCCCCTTGCCCAATGGTGCTACACATAAAATTTAAACAAGATTGGTCGACTGCCTTCTGAGATATGCTTCATTGAAAGTGTGGACGACGGATGGACGGACGACAGACGACGGACTCCGGAGCCTTGGTATACTATCGGCTCACTGGAGCCTTTGGCGAAGGTGAGCTAAAAATTCAAGTCGCTATTTCTGTCACAACATTTTCCCTACGTTAAGTCTATGGGCAAATTTTTTTGTCTCTCAAGGTCACGTAACACCGAGGTCAATATTCCGATTCGGCCCAAAATCGAACTTAACCGAGATTTTATGCCTGTCCTCGTTACCTGCAAGTTTGAAGCTGATATGAATAAAAATAAAGTTGCTATCGTGGTCACAACATATTTTTTTATGCTCAAGGGCAGGTAACTCCAAGGCAAATATTCCGATTCGGCCCAAAATCGAACTTAACCGAGATTTTATGTCTGTCCTCGTTACCTGCAAGTTTGAAGCTGATCTGAAAAAAATTCAAGTCGCTATCGTAGTCGCAACATTTTCCCTAATTAAGTCTATGGGCAATTTTTTTGTCGCTCAAGGTCACGTAACTCCGAGGTCAATATTCCGATTCGGCCCAAAATTGAACTTAAACGAGATTTTATGCCTGTCCTCGTTACCTGCAAGTTTGAAGCTGATATGAATAAAAATAAAGTTTTGCTATCGTGGTCACAACGTATTTTTTTATGCTCAAGGACAGGTAACTCTAAGGCAAATAATCCGATTCGGCCCAAAATCGAACTTAACCAAGATTTTATGTCTGTCCTCGTAACCTGCAAGTTTGAAGCTGATCTGAAAAAAAATTCAAGTCGCTATCGTAGTCACAACATTTTCCCTATGTAAAGTCTATGGGCAATTTTTTGTCGCTCAAGGTCATGTAACTCCGAGGTCAATATTCCGATTCGAACTTAACTGAGATTTTATGCCTGTCCACGTTACCTGCAAGTTTGAAGCTGATCTGAATAAAAATAAAGTTGCTATCGTGGTCACAACGTATTTTTTTATGCTCAAGGGCAGGTAACTCCAAGGCAAATAATCCGATTCGGCCCAAAATCTAACTTAACCGAGATTTTATGTCTGTCCTCGTTACCTGCAAGTTTGAAGCTGATCTGAAAAAAATTCAAGTCGCTATCGTAGTCACAACATTTTCCCTATGTTAAGTCTATGGGCAAATTTTTTGTCGCTCAAGGTCACGTAACCCCGAGGTCAATATTCCGATTCGGCCCAAAATCGAACTTAACCGGGATTTTATACATGTCCTCGTTACCTGCATGTTTGAAGCTGATATGAATAAAAATAAAGTTGCTATCGTGGTCACAACGTATTTTTCATGCTCAAGGGCAGGTAACTCCAAGGCAAATAATCCGATTCGGCCCAAAATCGAACTTAACCGTGATTTTATGTCTGTCCTCGTTACCTGCAAGTTTGAAGCTGATCTGAAAAAAAATTCAAGTCGCTATCGTAGTCACAACATTTTCCCTATGTTAAGTCTATGGGCAACTTTTTTGTCGCTCAAGGTCACATAACTCCGAGGTCAATATTCCGATTCTGCCCAAAATCGTACTTAACCAAGATTTTATGCCTGTCCTCGTTACTAGCTACAGTGATGACAACATTTTCCCCATGTTAAGTCGATAGGCAATTTTTCGGGCGCTCAAGGGGACGTAACTCTTGAGTGAATTATCTGATTCGGCCCAAAATCGAACTTGACCGAGATTTTATGCCTGTACTGGTTATCTGCAAGAATGAAGTCGATCAGAAAAAAATTGACGGAGCTAGAGTGATGACAAGCTTTTTCCTATGTGAAGGCTATGGGAGCTAGATGTTGCCATGGCAACCAGAGTTCCACTCAGATCTGCCTGAAAACCTAATGAAGCCTTTCCACTTGCCCAATAATGCGACACATGAAATTTGATCAAAGTTGGCCAAGTAGTCTTTAAGATATACATTTTTGAAATTCCCATTAACCCTAATGCAAAAACACACAAGGGCAGGTAACTCCTAAGTGAATGATCCGATTCTGCCAGTTATCGAACTTGACCGAGATTTCATGGCTGTGCTGGTTATCTGCAAGAATAAAGCCAATCTGAAAATAATTGAAGCAGCTATGGTGATGACAACATTCTCCCCATGTTAAGTCAATAGGCATTTTTTTCAACGCTCAAGGGCACGTAACTCCTGAGTGAATAATCCGAGTCAGCCCAAAATCGAACTTGATCGAGATTTCATGCCTGTCCTCGTTATCTGCAAGAATGAAGTCGATCAGAAAAAAATTGACGGAGCTAGAGTGATGACAAGCTTTTTCTTAACGCTCAAGGGCACGTAACTCCTGAGTGAATAATCCGATTCAGCCCAAAATCGAACTTGATCGAGATTTCATGCCTGTCCTCGTTATCTGCAAGAATGAAGTCAATCAGAAAAAAATTGACGGAGCTAGAGTGATGACAAGCTTTTTCCTATGTTAAGCCTATGGGAGCTCTTTGTTGCTGTGGCAACCAGAGTTCTCATCCGATATTCACGAAAACCTAATACAGCCTTTCCCCCTACCTGATGATGGTTCATATGAAATTTGATCAAGGCCGGCCCACTGGTTCCAGAGATATACTTCGTTGAAAGTGTGGACGACGGACGACGGACGCCGGACGCCGGGTCGTGGTATACTAATACCTCACATGAGCCTTCGGCTCAGGTGAGCTAATAACCCAGTCGACACACAACGTTGAAACATTGCCGAATAAACGTCAATTCAATGTAATGAATTTGAATCAGAGTTGAATCAATGTGGTTTCGACGTTGTGTGCTCACTGGGTAAGTGTTTTTGATTATGCGGTCTCAGTCATATTAAGCGATCACTGCATTGTTGTGTGTATGTTAGTGTAATTGTTACAAGATTTGTGTTCCACCCATTACGCAAACACGCCTATACAAATACATTGCCACCTTTATCGCCGAAAACATGAAAATTTTATGATGAAAAGTTGTGATATTTTTCTTATTTTTGGTCAAAATGTAGATTGTGGGCACTCGTTTGAACCGCCCCTGTGCAGGTTAAAGATCCCTGCTGTAATTACATGATTACTGGCTAGGCTTTCATCCTGCAAAACCTGGAGTGTATGTAATATACACCTGCGGTAATGGTCAAATGTGACCGACGCAGTATCAGAAGATAGATAGATAGATAGATTAGGTAGATAGATAGATAGATAGATAGATAGATAGATAGATAGATAGATAGATAGATAGATAGATAGATAGATAGATAGATAGATAGATAGATAGATAGATAGATAGATAAACCCACCCATGCTGTAATTGGGACGGTGTTGGAATTGAGTGTGGCATCACGAAAACATGCCTATATCATTTTGACCACCTGCAACCACACTTTTATATATTAAAACTGTGGTTTACAAGGGTTTATATCAACATAGATTGTTGGTTCTTGTAAGAACCGCCTCGTCGATGCCGTTTTTACAAGTACCCAAATCTGTTTGCTCAAAAACATAGCTTGTTGGTACTTGTTAGAATCGCCCTGTCAATGTGGTTCTAACAAGTACCCAAAATCTATGTTTATAGCAGAAATAAGAAAAATATGTTGATGTGTCATCTGAAAATTTCATATTTGGGTGGTGAAAAATTCAATACTTTAGAATGGTCGTGTTTTTGTGATATTAACATTTCCAGTGTAAAACGAAATGTAAACCTATAGAAAACAATATTCGCCCCCGCCCATCGAAGCTTGGAGAAATAGTTTGGGCTGCATGATGATTCCATGCAGATTTGAATCTGACCACACACGAGTACTGGTAAACTGTTTAGAAGGACAAGCCCTGCCCAGGCAAAGCGGGCAGTGTGAGTCAGATCGTCCAATGCATATATGCCTTCTGGTTTTATCGGGCGGCAGGGCTTGAGCTGTCATTTCATATCAATGTCGGGTAAAAGTCCCACAAAATTGGAAGCAACGTTTTCAAAATGATCTAAATAGTGTTGGCGGTGTCATTAAACCCCAAAACAAACGAAAACAAATAGAAAACAATTTAGTTCATGATACATATTGTTCTCCGCGATCTGATTGTGCGTTGGCGACGTTCATTACGAAAAACCCTGCTAGCATTCTACATAAATCTACAGCGGGCCGTTAGCGGCCCGTCAGCTACCCTGACGGGCCGCTAACGGCCCGCTGTAGATTTATGTAGAATGCTTACTGGGAAGCTCCTATACAAATACATTGTCATTTTTTTGGCCAAAAATGGAAATTTTAAGATGAAAAATTGTGATATTTTTCTTATTTTTGCTTGAAACATAGATTACGGGTGCTCGATCGAGTACTCACAATCTGTTTTTTTTTAGCAGATATAAGAAAAATAATGATTTGAGAAAGAAACTTAATTTTTCTGCCGTTCATGAAAGTATGAATGACAGCGTAGCGTTAGCAAAGTTTATATATGAACCCCTTCGATGTTAAGGTATACTTTGCAGGCGATCCGCTGCTTTCATGATTTGTTTTGTTTGATTTGAGGTTTAACGTCCCCGTCAACACTGTAAATGCCATTTTGGAGACGTTGCTTCCAATTTTGTGGGACTTTTACTCGACATTGAGATGAAATGACATCCAAGCCCTGCCATTCAATGAAACCAATAGGGTTTATAAGCATGGACGGGCCGACTCGCACCGCTTTGCCTGGGCAGGCTTAGATCCTCCAAGCGGTTTACCAGTACTCGGGTGCGGGTCGGTTTCAGCTCTGCGTGAAAGCATCATGCAGCCCATTTATTTTGACAAGCCCGGCGGGCTGGGGCCGTCATACTTTCATGAACAGCAGAAAAATAAAATTCTTTTCTTAAGTGAACACACCAGTACCTCATGGGTTTAGGTCGGGTAAAATCCCCACAAAATTGGAAGCAACTTCTCCAAAATGACCTATAAAATGTTGACGGGGGTGTCAAACAATCAAAATCGTTGGTAATAATATAAAAAAAAAAGATAATGGCTGTGGAATGGTCAAACCCTGCAAATGATAATAATTTTTATAAAAACAAAATGGTTCAATTTTTGTAAGTGCGCAACAGAACATACTACTAGTGTCTTTTAAGTAGCAGAGATGTAATTACACGCCAATCAATCAATTAGTTTATTAATTACGGTTGAGTGACAGTGGACCCACAGCAGCGTGTCATATACTGGTTCAATCAACGGCATGCTTCATTTGGGTTACTCATAATTTCATCAAAATGAGTTCAAAAGGTAATTAGGCATATGTACATTACAAATATGTGTAATAGTTTGATGATAAGTCAATTCCAACACTAATTTATACATATTCTAATTTTAGGGGCCGAGTTTGTCAGGGGCCGAGTTTGTAGGGGCCGAGTTTGCTAGGGGCCCAGTTTGTTAGGGGCCGAGATGTCCTGTCACCATTCTGATGGACCCAATTGTCCATTTCATTTCAGTCCAGGGACTGGTCGGAATTGACAAAGTAGCGAAAAAAAAAAAAAAAGCATTTGTGTTATGGGTTTTACCCAATAAAGAGACAAAATGGAACCAATCGAATTGAGCATGTGATCGTCACATGATATTAGAAAAAATGGCAGCTCTGCATTTTCTTTTTTGCTTGACATTTGTGTCGTTAACGCTCGTTATTTGGGCCTCAAACGTAAGAGTAGAAGACGAAATGACTTCACTGTTTCTTTCCTGTTTTACTGTATATATTTAACTAATTGGTCTTGATTTTGAATGAAGCATTTTGTGGTTAGTGCACTTGATGCCACTTCACTTAGGGATCATTTGGGATCACTTCACTGGTTGTGGGACAACTCGGCACATAGCAAACTCGGCACATGACAAACTCGGCACATAACAAACTCGGCACATGACAAACTCGGACTATACAAACTCGGCACATAATTAGCTGTTTGGGTCAATTATCTATTGTTCACTTGGTAATGATAATTACATAACCAAACAAACAATCAAATTAATGTTACCTGCGAAATAGAGACCAACTAAATAGGGACCAAACATCAATATTTAATGAAGTAGATCTTTATTAAAAAAAATATGAAGATTTTTTTTTCACTTAAATTTCAACTATTTAAGTTTCATATATTTAAGTTGTTTCTTAAATTTACCAGCGAATAAATCTTAAAAAAAAAAACAAAAAAAAAACAAACAAGACATAGGTTGTGGGTACTCGTTAGAACCGCCTCAATGAGGCGGTTCTAACAAGCACACACAACCTATTTTTACTGAAAACAAGGAAATATATCACTGATTTTCACTAGAAAATTAGCCGTTATGGGGATGTGAAAAAATGCACTAGGGACGTACGGGTGTGTTATCGTAATGCAGTCGCGCCTGAGCATATCCTGTGTGCATATGCGATAAGTACCAAAATCTCGTGCGCTGGATCGTTTAGAGCAGAAATAACAAGTTTCATGTATACCCTAAGCACAGACATACAGATACCATGATAACTTTGCTTATGTTAGCACACCTTTGAAAATGAATACAAACGGTCTATGTTATATAGCAGAAATAAGAAAAGATGTTCTCATATCAATGTGAGGTAATGAGTCCCAAATATCATATTCACAGCTTTAGTCATCGCCTGATTAATCAGATAATTAGTGTAGCAATTAAGTCATATTCAGAGCTTATTGAATTAGATGATTTAAAAAAAAAAAAAAGTAAAAAAAAATAATCTAGAAACTTTTTTTATTTAATAAGCTTATATATAATTATTATAAAATAATAATAATAATAATAACAATAAAACAGGCAAATTAAGTATTAATGTACAGCTTAATAAGCATTATAACTATTATGGGCCGAGTTTGCTATGTGCCGAGTTGGTTATGTGCCGAGTTGGCTATGTGCCGAGTATGTTATGTGCCGAGTTGTCCCGATACCACTTCACTTGGGGAAAATGGAATTTTGAAAACTGAATCGCGCGACATGTGGAGCGTGATAGCTCAGTGGTTAGTGCACTTGCCTCTGATGCTAGAGGTCCCGGGTTCGATCCCCGGCAGCGGCGATCAAATTTCGTTGTCCGAACACGCTCCATTGGCATCATTTGCAGGGATGAATGTCATAAAAGTGCACCGTCCTTCGGATCGGGACGTTAACTGGAGGCCCCCTGTGCAGGGAGAACCATCCCCTGGGCAGGTTAAAGATCCCTGCCGTAATTACATGATTAGTGTGTAGGCTTTCATCCTGCAAAACCTGGAGTGTATGTAATATACACCTGCGGTAATGGTCAAATGTGACCGACGCAGTATCAGAAGATAGATAGATAGATAGATAGACAAGGCAAATGTATGTAATAAGAAGTTTCAATCGTCGTTTACACGTGAAGCTAACGGTGTGCTACCATCAAAAGGTACAAGTCCGTTCCCCTCTATGGGGGACATAACAGTTGACCCCAAAGGGGTCGCAAAACTGTTGGACAAGCTCAGCATACATAAGGCATCTGGGCCTGAAGGTCTGCATGCCAGGGTGCTTAAGGAATGTAGTGCTGAAATATCTCCCCTGCTGGCCTTTATTTTCAATGAATCACTTGCTCGGGGCACTGTACCAGATGACTGGCCACAAGCAAACGTAACCCCGGACTTTAAGAAAGCAGAAAAATATGATGCTGCGAATTACAGACCGGCGTCGCTCACATGAATCTGTTGCAAAACCCTGGAGCATATATTAGTTAGCAACATTAACAAGCACGTAGCCTCTGAAAGCATTCTTGCTGACTGGCTTCCGAAGTCGAAGGTCTTGTGAAACGCAATTAGTTCAGTTCTACCATGACATAGTGAGCAATCTGGATGGGGCCATTAATCGTGGCCACAAACAGACTGACCTGATTATCATGGATTTTGCCAAGGCCTCCGACAAGGTACCTCAATGGAGGCTATTGTACAAACTGGATCATTATGGGATTAGAGGATCCATACTTAAATGGGTTAGCTCATGGCTCTCTGGACGCAAACAACAAGTTGTACTTGATGGCCAAGCATCGGATCCAGTCCCTGTCTTGTCCGCTGTCCACAAAGTTCGGTACTTGGACCGGTCCTTTTCTTCATATTTATTAACGATCTTCCTGATAATATCAGGTCATCTGTCCGCTTGTTTGCTGATGATTGTGTTTTGTATAGGAATATATATACTTCTTCTGACTGTCTTATCTTACAAGATGACCTGGATAGCCTAGCACGTTGGGAGGCCGATTGGCAGATGAAGTTCAATGTGGCCAAATGTCATTCAATGAGGGTGTCACGGCACCCTCCAGACAAGCAGATTAAATTCAACTACTCATTACATCTGCATACTTTGGAACATGTCCAATCCGCAAAATATCTTGGTATCACCATTACTGATAATCTTGATTGGGGTCAACATATTTCTGAGATTACCTCTAAAGCAACTAGGACATTAGGGTTTCTTAGACGTAATTTGGCTTTTGCACCTAGGCAGACAAAGGATGTTGCATACAAAACCTTGGATAGACCTCAATTAGAGTATGCATCACCTGTTTGGCATCCCCATGGTAAAACTCAGGTTCAACAGATTGAGGAGGTTCAGAGGATGGCTGCCCGATGGACCTGCAGACATACACAAAAATAACACATTTACAGCAAATTTATCGACTACCCTCCTCTGTCGACATCCGTACTGCCCGCATGGTGTAGATTGGGATCCAGAGGTACGCGTTCTAGTACACCTCTGAAAGCAGATTGTAAATAGTTTTAAGAACTCATCCAGTGGGTGTTTTTTTTTTTTTTGCCAAATTCTAAATTTAGCGCACCACCCAACTGAGGTAATGGCCAAGTATGACCGACTCAGTATATGAAGATAGATAGGCGCTTGGCCTGTTGATTTGTCCGAAAAACTTGTGTAAAATGTCAAAATATGAGTAAAAAAAAACATATTTTCACACTGGTATAGAAAGCTATACCAGTATGAAAAAAATTTTTTTTTTTTACTCATATTTTGACTTTAAGCACATTCCACACGTTTTTCGGACAAATCAACGGGCCAAGTGCCTGTGCTTGATGCTAGACACACGAGTACTGGTAAACCGCTTAGAGGATCTAAGCCTGCTGAGGCATTGCGGTGGGAGTCGGACCGTCCATGCTTAAAAACCCTATTGGTTTCATTGGGTGACAGGGTTTGAGATGTCATTTCATTTCAATGTCAGGTAAAAGTCCCAGAAAATTGGAAGCAACGTCTCCAAAATGACCCTTTTTTACTCCTATTAGTTACTGCTACTCACTCACATCTGAGCATTACAAACAGGATTTCCTGGGTGCAGGGCATCAACTTTGTCCTATATTCTATATTTGTCCTATATTTTGATGACTGTCCAATATTGTCCTATATGGTCACAAAATGTCCTATATATAGTTATCAAATCAGAAAAAAAATAAAAATAAAAGATAAAATAAAATGAAATTGAAACCCAAGAGAAAATAATGGTATATAACTAAATCAAATGGAAAATGACCCTGGCTTTGGATGCTAACTTTATTTCCTTACAATAAAAATTGATACCACTGCATCATGTGCTTTTATAATGATTATTAATTTATCTTTATGATTATCTGAGTCAAAGGCTACATAAGATACAAAAGTTACTGCTTCTACATAGCCACTGATTCACAGACTGTATGATGAAGTGTGTGGCATTATCAGAACTGTGTGCTTGAGATTTCTCAAGAAAGATGAGGTGCAGGGAAGATAAGGGAAAGATTTGGTACATGTTAATGTGTCTCAGTATCATCAGTTGTCTGAATACATATCCATTGGAGAACCCACCAGGAGAGAACTGAAGAAACTGGACAGTGATGGACAGAAAAATGCCTGCTTGGTATGTGAGCCTTCTTTGGTGCCACTGTGGCATACCTGCTGAAAAAGCTGCCACTGGAGAACAAATTGTTACAAGGTCTTGGTTGCCTAAATCCACAAAGGCTGAAAAAGTCTTCTCCTCAAGAGATAGAATATGTTGCAAAGAAAATGAACATGCTAGATGAAGAAGTTGCTAGGGTATCTGCTGAGTGGAAAGTTTTGAGCATGGCTGATGATACTGGATGTACTTCTCTGGAGAAGCATGTAGACTATTACTGGAGGGATTTGTTTGACATCAAACAGAGCAATGGTAAGCCAAAATATCCATTCTTGGCCGGAGTTGTGAAAAAGGCATTGGTTTTGCCTTATGGTAATGCAGATGTGGAAAGGGCATTATCTGAAAATACATATGTTGTTACCCCAGACAGAGCATCTTTGAGTGAAACAACAATAAATGGTTTTAAAACTATGAAAGATACAGTTAAATTACTGATCCTGAGCTTTGTAGACCTGAAAAACTTACGCTGGGCAAGAAAGTGCTAGCAGCTGCAAGAAATGCTCATTCATTATACATTAAGATTAGAATGAGAGAAACAAAAGGAACAACAACTTTTAAAAAGAGTAAAAAAAGGGATGAACTTGTTTCTCAAAAGTCTTCACTAGTTGAGAAAGAAATCTCACTACAGCAAAAGAAAAAAAGGTTGAATCTCTGAATTCAGCATATGATCTTCTGAAAGAAGGCAATGAAAAAATGAAGAATGCTGTGGAAAAGGGAGATTTGAAGAGTGTGCAAACGGCACAAATGATGATAGAGGCTGTAACAAAAAAGACTGCAGAATATTCTGAGGAACTGAAAGACTTCATTAAAAACAGAAGACAATAGAGGACAAGAAGAGAAAATTGTTTGATAAGAGCATTGAAGCTTGTGGCAAAAAAGCTAAAACAACTAATGAAGTCCCAAGCACATCTAAAGCCCCTGACGGTTCTGGAGAAAATACATGCAAGTCTAAAGATAAACATTCTAGAGGTTCATGCCATAGATCTTATCAGGATAGCCTGTCCAAAAAGTCTAAACAGACACACTCAGCTTCTAAATCATCTGGCCATGGAAAGTCCAGTCACCAAAAACTACAAGGCACTAAAAATTGAAATCAACTAACAAATTAAAAGTACATGTATCAGTAAGAATTGATAATTTTTTGCTTGCTTCAGTGAAAAATGTGTTTTGATATTTAATAAAGGGTTAGGTGGAAAGCAGCATCTACCTTCATGATTAATAAACCTTTGGCTTCAAAGGTATGTTTACTTCATAATCAGAAGTAAAACATAAAGTAAAAATTATGCTTAATATTAGAGGGAAACTTATGTGTAGCATTTATTTTTTACGGAGGAGATTTTTGTCGCACCTGCTTGTAGCAGGGTGTGACATAGGCGTTCGATTTTCCGTCTGTCCGTCCGTCCAGTAGCCCGTCTGTCTGTTAACATTTACGTCAAAGTTTGACATTTACGTCAAAGTTTTTATTTTACAAACCTCAGCTACCATCAAACCTTACATGAAACATCTCATAGCCCTTCTCACTTTGTAAGCACCTTTACCTGGTGATTTTGACCTATATTTTGCGCTCCAGTGACTTTGACCATTACGTCGAAGTTCGACATTTACGTCAAAGTTTGACATTTACGTCAAAGTTTTTATTTAAAGACCTCAGCTACCATCAAACCTTACATGTCACATCTCATAGACCTCACTTTGTAAGCACCTTGACCTGGTGACTTTGACCTATATTTTGCGCTCCAGTGACTTTGACCATTACGTCGAAGTTCGACATAAACGTCAAAGTTCAACATTTACCTCAAAGTTTTCATTTTACAAACCTCATCTACCATCAAACTTACATGAAACATCTCATAGACCTTCTCAACTTTGTAAGCCCCTTGACCTGGTGAATTTGACCTATATTTTGCCCTCCAGTGACTTTTACCATTACATCGAAGTTCGACATTTACATCGAAGTTTGTATTGTAATCAACTCTAAGACTAAACACCCACCAAACCTTTCATGAAACATCACCCTGAGCTCCTGACTAGGCAAGCACCGTGACCTATATTTTACGCTTCAGAGAGTTTGACACAAATTATGTCAATGTTCCAGATCTTCTCAAATAAAAGGCATACACCAATAAAATCTTGAATAGTGTTTCTCCTAGATGTATTGACTCTGCAGGTACCTTGACATGGTGACCTTGACCTATATTTTACGCTCCACTGACTTTGACACATTTTACGTCGAAGTTCCAGATCTCACAAATAAAAGGCCCACAACCATCTAATCTTGCATAGTGCTTCTCCTAGATGTACTGACTCTGCAGGTATCTTGACCCAATGACCTTGACCTATATTTTACGCTCCAGCGACTTTGACAAATTTTTATGTCGAAGTTCCATATCTCTGCAAATTAAAGGCCTACAACCATCAAAGCTTGCATAATGCTGCTCTTGGATGTACTGATTCTGCAGGTACCTTGACCTGGTGACCTTGACCTATATTTTACGCTCCATTGACTTTGGCACAATTTGCGTCAATGTTCCAGATCTTCTCAAATAAAGGGCCTGCAACGGGCCTCCGTGGCCTAGTGGATAAGAGCGCTGACTCTTAGTCATTAGGTCTCTCACCGCCGTAGGTTCGAGCCTCGCTCGGGCCACGTGTGAGACGCCAAGTTCTGCAACGGAAGGTCAGGTGGTTTTTCTCCGGGTACTCCGGTTTTCGCCCACCTCTGATTAACGGTCGGCTCGATATGAGTGAAATAATCTTGAAAGGGCCGTAAAACCCAAACCCCCCCCCCCCAAAAAAAAGGGGCCTGCAACCACCGAATCTTGCATAGTGGTTCTCCTAGATGTACTGACTATGCAGGTACCTTGAGTTGGTGACCTTGACCTATTTTTTGCACTCCATTGACTTTAAAATATTTTAGGGCGACATTCCATACATATCTTCTTAACTATAAGGCCTACAACCACCAAACCTTGCATAGTGCTTCTCCTACATTTACTTACTCTGTGGGTACCTTGACCTGGTGACCTTAACCTATATTATGCACTCCAGCGACTTTTACGTCAATGTTCAATATGTCCTAAAATAAATAGCCTACAGCCACCAAACTTTGCATAGTACTTCTCATCATTGTACTGATTTGGCACGTACCTTGACCTGGTGACCATGGCCTATATTTTTCGTCCAGTGACTTTGACACATTTTACATCAACTATCAGTTGTGTATCAAGCTGTTTTGAAATTGATTATGTATCTTCAACTATCTTGATTATATTGATACAAGGGAGTAGTATGGTTTTAAAGAAGCAGACAGAAATAGAAGCTTGCAGACAGAATAGAAGTTTGGAAGTCATAAAGTACAAAGAGGTTGTCATTGAAATAAGTAGATACTAGATACCATGTCAGTATTGCCTTAAATAACTTGATACCAGAGTTCTTTGCTCCCCTTTTCCAGCTAAATTATTATCCCCACACTTTTAAAAAAAGCGTTCGGGGATATTGTGAATGCCTCCGGCCATCCGTCCATCTGTTCGTCACGCTATCACCTCCTTAACCACTTGTCGGAATGCAACCAAATTCGGTACACAGCTTCCTTACATGATGTGGACATTCAACGTCACATTTATTTTTGGCCCTGCCCCCAGGGGCCTTGGGGAGGGGTCAAAAGGTCAGATATCAGTAAAATTCAATTTCAAAGTCAATTTTATAGATTTTGAAACCAAACTTTGCATAAGTAATGATTAATGATATATGTAACAAATATTGAACAGGATTTTGGCTGCTACCCCTGGGTCATGCCCAAGGGGTCGGACTGGGGGGGTGGGGGGGGGTCAGGGGGTCTATCTATCTATCTATCTTCTGATACTGCGTCGGTCACATTTGACCATTACCGCAGGTGTATATTACATACACTCCAGGTTTTGCAGGATGAAAGCCTACACAGTAATCATGTAATTACGGTAGGGATCTTTAACCTGCACAGGGGATGGTTCTCCCTGCACAGGGGGCCTCCAGTTAACGTCCCGATCCGAAGGACGGTGCACTTTATGACATTCATCCCTGCAAATGATGCCAATGGAGCGTGTTCGGACACCGAAATTTGATCGCCGCTGCCGGGGATCGAACCCGGGACCTCTAGCATCAGAGGCAAGTGCACTAACCACTGAGCTATCACACTCCATCTAGTCATATGGAATATCAAATTGAAGGGGGTGATTAGTAGAATACAATACAAGTAACCTGGGGTCAGATTGGGGCCCTGAGGGAGGGGTCAAAGGATCAGAATTTAAGTTTTTTGGAACATAGTCATGTGGCATATCAAATTGAAGGGCATGATCAGTAGAATATAATACAGGTAATATTTTGACCCTGGGGGATTTGCGATGGCGCGCCATCGACAGTATTCTAGTTATTTATGAAGTAATAAACAATAGAAAAAGAGGTAAGGGGGTGGCTATGGAGATGGCGGAAGCCATCTATAGTGTCCTATATTTGTCCTACATGTATATTTTGCTTCCAAAATGTCCTATATTTCTATATAGACTGCACTTTGGCGGTCGCACGTCGGTCATTTTGTTTTCGTCCAATGCGCAGGTGCGAGCGTTGCCAAGGAATGCCCAGCCTTCACGATTTTCAGGTTGTTTTTGCAAAAGTTTGCCTATTTTTTGAGTTTGGGTCGCGCTCACGCGCTCCCTATATACTATGCCTTAGCAACCCTATCACATGAATTTTCATACGGAAAACTAGCGACCGCTGAAGTGCAATTGTCCCATCATTGCTATTAGACACAAACAATTATTTAATAAATAATGTTTGTTTGTATGGGTTGACAAAGACTTGGTCTTTCTATTGTAATTGTAAAAATTGATCATAATATTTCCTACTTTATCATGTGTGCCTGGTAAAAACTCAGATCTGATTGCACATCCAAAAAATTGACCTTTGCTGTGTACGAAGGGTAAATGCCCATGAATTGTGGCTGTGCAGTCTTATAGGATTTTTCACTTGAAGAACTTGCTATTGTAGGAAATGTTCAATGCAAGAAAGAGGATCCTTCAAGCAATTATTGGTGCAATTTGAGTCTTGAGGAAGATGCTGAAATAGTACCCAACTGATGCCAGCCAGGAGGGGTTTTGTCCTAGTTGCAAAATTTACAGAAGGGATTTTGTCCACCTTGTAAAAAAAGAGTTGGAGGGATTTTGTCCACCTTGTAAAAAACATGGGAGGGATTTTGTCCACCTTGTAAAAAAGAGTGGGAGGGATTATGTCCACCTTGCAAAAAACATGGGAGGGATTTTGTACACCTATACAAAAAGGAGCGGGAGGGATTTTGTCCGGGGGCGGGGGGGTGGGGGGGGGTGGATTTTGTCCGTATACCTCCTTCGATATATACCAAGACAAGAACCAGTGGCTAATGCATCAAACGCTGCAGATAATACTAGAACAGATGACATTTTTATGTCTGCGGTAGTGATAGCGGGGACATATTGTTTTTGGTCTGTCTACGTTTGTTGGTTGGACAACTTTAACATTGGTCATTACATTCATAATTGGTATGTAGGTTCCTAAATGTGCCAAGGGCTTCCCACTCATACAAAAGATGACCTGTGTCCTTGACCTGTATGTGACCTACTTTAAAGAAGAAAATTGACCTTGGCCCAGGGACATGTTCATGTCTCACAAACACATCTTGCTTGTTTTTTCATTATTTTTCAGTGAAAATAAGGCTTGACAACACATGAAATGTCAAGCCTTATTTTCAGTGAAGAATAAAAAACAATTGGTAAAAAAAGCCATCTATGAAATGTGCTTTGAACTTGAAGGGTTAATCTATGGGAGGGAGGCCTTGTGGGGTGGGGTTGGGGTGCTACTACTGAAAGGAAAATTAGTAGATGACTGCATGACCAGATACTACATGTACTTGCAGATAGTATTGAATTTTAACACTGATTCAGTTGCTGAATATGAATAATGGTATGAGTTTTCTGTAGCAGCTGGGCAGTATCCAGTATCCAAATAGTGACATGTGAACAAGCTGGCCAGACTGGATGGGTGGTGAGGCTGAAGTTTGTATGGGCTGGTAACACAGATCTTATTTCCTGTTTGACATGCCCCAATGCACACACCATGTTGCAAGGAACAGTGTAATACACATACACCTCTTTATAACACTGTTCATTATACAACACAACCTCATTATAACATGGTTTTGGAAATAACACTGTTTTAAGATAGATCCCAAAAAATGTGAAGATTATATAGAAAAATGACCATTTTAAATTGTCATTTTTCTATATTTCTATATAATCTATAAATGTTTGTTTGGATGTAAATGGTTTTGTTATCTCCACGCTTTTAAAAAAAGCATTCAGGGATATTGTGAACGCCTCCGTCCGTCTGTCTGTCCGTCACGCTATCTCCTCCTTAACCACTGGTAGGAATGTAACCAAATTCAGTACACAGCTTCCTTACATGATGAGCGCGTCAACGTCTCATTTATTTTTGGCCCCGCCCCAAGGGGCCTTGGGGAGGGGTCAAAAGGTCAAATATCAATTAAATTCAATTTCAAAGTCAATTTTATAGATTTTGAAACCAAACTTTGCATAAGTAATGATTAATGATATATGTAACACATATTGAACGGGATTTTGGCTGCGACCCCTGGGTCATGCCCAAGGGTTCGGACTTGGGGTGGGGTCAGGGGTTCAAAATTCAAATTTTACCGAATATAGTCATATTGAATATCAAATTGAAGGGGTGATTAGTAGAATACAATACAAGTAAAATTTTTTTTGGAACATAGTCATGTGGCATATCAAATTGAACAGCATGATTAGTAGAACATAATACAGGTAATATTTTGACCCTGGGGTCAAATTAGGGCCCAGGGTGAGGGGTTTTCGGTACTTGGCCCCTCTGTAGAAAGCGTGGGGATTTGCGATGGCGCGCCAACGACAGTACTCTAGTTTGATTTGAGGTTTATCTTCCCCGTCAACACTACATGTATAGGTCATTTTGGAGACGTTGCTACGGTTGCTTCCAATTTTGTGGGACTTTTACCCGACATTGAGATGAAATGACATCTCAAGCCCTTGAAGCTTGAAGAAATAAATGGGCTGCAGGATGCTTCTACGCAGGCGGCCACCACCCAATGGGGCTTGATGAAATAGATGGGCTGCATGATGCTTCCAGGCAGAGCTGAAACCAACCCGCACACAAGTACTGGTAAACCACTTAGAGGATCTAAACCTGCCCAGGCAAAGCGATGTGAGTCGGACCGTCCATGCTTATAAACCCAATTGGTTTCATTGGGCGGCGGGGCTTGAGATGTTATTTCATCTCATTCTCTCATAAAAGTCCCACAAAATTGGAAGCAATGTCTCCAAAATGACCTATCCAGTGTTGGCAGGGACGTTAGTAACACAGTAAATCATTGAAACAGATGAGGTGGGCTTTTTGTGATAATTAAAGGATGATTTTTGTCAATTCTCCATGAAAAAATAACCATGTTGTGGGTATTCATTTGAACTGCCTCATTGATGAATACTCACAACACAGGTTTATATGGAGAAATAAGGAAAACTATGCTTCAGTTATCACTCAATACCCACCTTATATGCAGCCCAACCCCCCCTCCCCCCCACCCCCACCCCACCCATCAGGGCTTGAAGAAATAGATGGGCTGCATGATGCTGCCACGCAGAGCTGAAACCGATCCGCAAACGAGTACTGGTAAACCCCTTAGAGGATCTAAACCTGCCCAGGCAAAGCAGTGCGAATCGACCCATCCATGCTTATAAACCCTATTGGTTTCATTGGGCTTCAGATGTCATTTCATCTCAATGTCGGTTAAAAGTTCCATAAAATCGGAAGCAACGTCTCCAAAATGACCTTTACAGTGTTGGCAGGGACGTTAACATCAAATCAAACAAATTAACCCCCCCCCCCCCCACCATCGGGGCTTGAAGAAATAAATAGATGGGCTGCAGGATGCTTCCAGGCAGAGCTGAAACGGACTGCAAACGCGTACTGATAAGCCGCTTAGAGGATCTAAGCCTGCCCAGGCAAAGCGATGCAAGTTGGCCCGTCCATGCTTATAAACCCTATTGGTTTCATTGGGCTTGAGATGTCATTTCATCTCAATGTCTGGTAAAAGTCCCACAAGATTGGATGCAATGTCTCCAAAATGATCTATGCAGTGTTGTTGGGGATGTTGAACCTCAAATCAAACAAACATAGTTAATAGTTGTTTTTTTTGTGATAATTAAAGGCTAATTAATTTTCGTCAGTTCTCCATTTAAAAAACCAACATGTTGTGGGAATTCATTTTAACTGCCCCAGTGTGGCAGTTCAGCTGAATACCCACAACACAGGTTTATATGGAGAAATAAGGAAAACTATCCTTCAGTTATCACCCAATACCCACCTTAACCTTTAACCTGCTGAATATTCAATTTAGCCACACTCATTTCTGACTTTGAACCAATCAGATTACTTGATGCAGCTTATTTCTACATTTTCATAAACTGAATGTCAAACTGTGTAGAACCTGATCAGATGGCTTCTGAAGAAGCCATCTGATCTGGATCTACACTGTTTGCAAAGATAGGGCTTGTTGCTTACAGCAGGGTAAAGGTTAACCCTTTTTGTACCAAATGAAATCTTCCACTTAAAATATATATAGCATGAGTACATTTCAAAATTTAGGGGTGTCAGGTTGTGTTTTCTTCAAAAAATATTCGGAAAATAGCTGAACTTTTTGCAAACAGTGTAGGCCTTGATCGGATGCCACGTTCTGCGACGTCTGATCTGGGTCTTCACTGTTTATCAGGGTACACATTTTGGGGTTTCTGGTAGAAAATGGGTTAATGCATCTGTTGCTATGGCAATCTAATTTAATGATTTTAATAGAAATTCTTCGTTTACAGGAGAGGAGTTTTGGGATAGACTATGAGCACAATACATTTGTACGAGATGGACAGCCATTCCGATTCATCTCCGGGAGTATACATTACTTCAGAGTACCATACCAGTACTGGGATGACAGATTGAAGAAGATGGCAGCTGCAGGGCTCAATACCGTGCAAATGTAAGCTTAAGAACCTTTTGGGAATGTATCCATGAAATTTAAAACTGTCGCCCATCACTTTACAGCCCAAAGAAGCCTTCGAGGTGTAGTGGTTAAGCGGTTAGTTTTATAAACCCAGGGTTGTGGGTTTGATTTTGCATTTCTCCAGACTTTAGATGAGTCTTTAAACAGAGGTCCTGACTCCGTATGGCCTTTACTGTTGTTGAGATGCAAAACTCAGAACACACACACTCCCATTCAACCCAAAGTTACTAACAATTGTGAAGATTTCCATGTCCATGTGACTATCCCCGACCATGTACAAAATCCAGACAACGGTTATTTATAGCCACGCTATTGTCATTGTGAAGTCAGAGTGCTGTACAAGTTATCTGTAAAATTATTACTATAAAAAACCTAAAAATTCGGACACCTTGTGGACTTGCTGTAATTCTCCCAAAATTTTAACAAGGTTGTTTCACAATCAAACAAGGAGTCCAAAAAGTGGAGACGTAATTGTAAAGAGTGTAGACCCTGATCAGACTGATCTTGGTCAGAACTGTTTGCTTCAGCCTGTCTGTCCCAATACCTAGGATCATTTCGGTACTAAAATATTCACCATATTTGCATTATTTGCTGGCTCCCAGCTTGCACATTGTCAATATTGGAAAAACAGGTAACCAGACCCCCCTGACCTTGAAAGGTCAGGGGGGTCTGGTTACCTGTTTTTCCAACACTGATAACCTTCAGACTAGGAACCAGCAGATAATGCAAATAAGGTGAATGGAGTGTGATCATATACTGGGATGCTGGTGCTGAGCAAAAATCTTTGCAGCTGAGCAAAAGTGTTTGTGTCTGAAGTAGATAATGAATAATTTGTCATATTACTAAAAGTCTCAGTCAAAAGTGTCTTAATATTATGGGTAAATACACATCCAGTAACCATGTTTATTGTCACTAAGTGCTTGCTGGAGTAGGGGTGTATATAAGTCCTATCTGGATGCAGGCCTCGGTTGCTCAGTTGGTTGCACGTCTGCCTAGTGATCAGGTCTTGTGTTTGATACCCTTTGGGTTGGCAACATTCTTTTGTGAAGATTGATCATAAAATCTTTTCTATGGTCATTCGGTCATTCTCTGCCTTATGCTGATTCAAGAAGGACAGTTGTCAGTTTCTGGCGAAAGAATGTGCACTGTTTTGGTTAACCACTTATGCATATTTCTGCCCAGGAAAGTGATAAGGTAAATTGACTGGCTCGATTTGACCTAAAAAGTGTTGACATGGCCGTTAACATATTTTTTTTTTCTTTCAGTTATGTGGCCTGGAATGTACATGAGCCATCTCCTGGGGTGTATAATTTCACCGGTCAACAGGACCTGTCACAGTTTCTCACAGTAGCTCAGAGATACAATTTATCTGTGTTAGTCAGAACAGGCCCTTACATATGTGCTGAGTGGGAATATGTAAGTATAAAATTTATCAGTTACACCCTGTTTTAATTGTATTATAACACCTTGACTTGATACAGATACGCAAATCAGGACAAATGAGCTTTATCAGGTAAAGGTGATTTTTATCCCCACGCTTTTCGAAGAAAAAGTGGGGATATTGTAATGGTCTTCGTCATCTGTACGTATGTCCGTACGTCGGTCCGTCCATCTTACCGGATAACTCCTCCTAAACGGTTATAGATAGAAACTTGAAACTTTGGGAAATGATAGATCTTTGGTCTGGGGAGTGCATGACACTTTCGGAATTTTGATCACACCCCTACGGGTGGGCTCAGAGGGTGGGGCCCACGGGGGTCAAAAATCAGAATTTCCAGACATGGTCGTGTAATATATCAAAGCGAAGGGCATGATGAGTAGAAAACATTACAACCAAAATTTGACCCCTGGGGTCAATTTTGAGGTCACCAGAGGTCAAAAACTGATTTTGAACCCTTTATGGGATAACTCCTCCTGGACAGTTATAGATAGAAACTTGGGGAACTGATAGATCTTTGGTCTGGGGAGTGCATGACACTTTCGGAATTTTGATCACACCCCTACGGGTGGGCCCAGGGGGTGGGGCCCGCGGGGTTCAAAAATCAAAATTTCCAGAACATGGTCGTGTAATATTTCAAAGCGAAAGGCATGATGAGTAAAAAACATTACAACCAAAATTTGACGCCTGGGGTCAATTTTGAGGTCACCAGAGGTCAAAAATTGATTTTGACCCCTTTACCCCCATACATTACTGTTACCGGATAACTCCTCCTAGACCGTTATAGATAGAAAGTTGAAACTTTGGGAACTGATAAAACTTTGGTCTGGGGAGTGCATAACACTTTCGGAATTTTGATCCTACCCCTGGGAGTGGGGCCAGGGGTGGGGCACCTTGGGGATAAAAAATCAAAGTTTTCAGAACATGGTCGTGTAGCATATTAAATCGAACGGCATGATGATTAGAATACATCACAATCAAAATTTTACCCCTCTGGTCAAACACCCCTAGGGGATGGCCCAGGGGGTGGGGCCCGCGGGGAAGCGTGGGGATATGCGATGGCTTGCCATCGACTGCGCGATTCTAGTTTTATTTTGATTTGATTTCAGGTTTAACGTCCATGTCAACACTGTATAGGACATTTTGGCGACTTTGCTTCCAATTTTGTGGGACTTTTACCCTTTCATTGAGATGAAATGACATCTCAAGCCCTACCGGCTAATGAAACCAATAGAATAGCATCGCTTTGCCTGGGCAGGCTTAGATCCTCTAACATCTCAAGCCTTGTCACCCAATGAAACCAATAGGGTTTAAAAGCATGGATGGTCCGACTCACACGGCTTTGCATGGACAGGCTTAAATCCTCAAAGCGTTTTACCAGTACTCGTGTGCGGTCGGATTTCATCTCTGCTTGGAAGCATCATGCAGCCCATCTGTTTCTTCAAGCCCCGATGGGCGGGGGCCGGCAGGCCATGGTGATATTGTACTATGTGAATTGGACTATTGGAAAATGGCAAAACTGAAGGAGTGTACAAGGGGATTAACTGATAAATAGAATACCAGATTTGTGTCACAAGAACTCAGAGGAAATGGGTTGTTAGTGTTGAGGCATTAGTTTATTATTCTAATGTGCAACCATCTAATATGGCTATATTTCTCTCTCTTATCTCTGTGATCTTAACCCTTATCTTGCTGAATATTCATTTAAGCCACACCCATTTCTGTCTATCAACCAATCAAATTACTTGATGTAATTTTTTGCTACAAATTCATAAACTGAATGCCTAACAGTGTAGATCCTGATCAGATGGCTTCTTCAGAAGCCATCTGATCTGGATCTACACTGTTTGCAAAGATAGGGTCTGTCATGAACAGCAAGATAAGGGTTAAATATATATTATTGAAATAAATCCTAAAAATATGAATTCTCTGTTTTTATGCAGACCATAATTTTTCTTTTTCAAAATTACCAGCATGCAGCTTATGAAGAAGGCATGAGGCGATTAAATTCTAACACTATCCATTTTACATTTATTAAAAATTGAATGGTGATATTGTTTTGTTTTTCTGCATTCTGCCTTAAGCACCAATTAAATTACCAGAATAAAATTATCATCAGATATATGTACACATGTACGAAACACTGTAGGTAAGTCACATGAGTTGGCCCCCGCCCATAGGAGCTTGAAGAAATATATGGGCTGCATGATGCTTCCACGCAGAGCTGAATCCGGCCCGCACACTAGTACTGGTAAACCGCTTAGAGGATCTAAGCCTGTCCAGGAATCGTGGTGCGAGGCGGACCGTCCATGCTAATAAACCCTATTGGTTTCATTGGACGACAGGGCTTGAGAAGTCATTTCATCTCAATGTCGGGTAAAAGTCCCACAAAATTTGAAGCATCGTCTCCAAAATGACCTTTACAGTGTTGACGGGGACGTCAAACCTCAAATCAAACAAACAAAAGTCACATGAGTGTTCAGCAACGGATTGGATCAGTCTGAGCTCAGAGGTGCTGCCATGGGTTGTAATTGTGAGAGCTGCATACACTTTGGACTTCCCCACCCTCAGCTTTCACACACTAGCAATAAAATCCATTATATGCATTTTTATATGTGTTTTATCAACTCCTTTGCCCGATGGATGAACATAAAATCTATTACACGATCACTAGAGGTGATGTTTAACTCAATGTTTAACACTTATCAGCAATGCGCCATATAGTAGAAAAAAAAATTATTTTTTTTTTTCCTTTTAATATAATGATTTTATCAAACTTAGAGTGTGAAAGCTGTGGGCAGAGAAGTCAAAAGTGTATATAGGTCGCACAATTACAGCCGAGCTCCTGTGATCCAGAAAACCTATTTTCTCATGGAGAAACTCAAACTTATACAGTAATCTTTTGGACGTTACCATACAAATTCTATAAATTCACACCTTGCAGAAATTGAAATTGAAAAATGATTAAAATAATGACACCACTGGCCCCCCAGATTATAAAACTGTTTTATAATCTCGGGAGCCAGTGGTGTCAGTGCTTTGATTCTTGTTTGTAGGGAGGATTACCAGCATGGTTGTTGACAGATAACCCGAACATAAAAGTGAGAACCTCAGATCCAAGTAAGTTTGTAAAATTTATACAGTGAAACTTAAGGGGAATGGGAACACCTGGCAGATTTTTCTGCCGTTTTTTCAAAGGGAGACAACTTTTGGGACTTCCTATTCGCTTTTCTATAAGCCCTGTACCACTGAAAAAGGGGTCTACTCTTAAAGGAAAGAATTTGCTCCTCAGGAGCAAATTCTTTCCATTAAGAGTTGACCCCTTCTGACATGGGAGACAAAAAATACTTTTACAGGAGTTGCCTCCCTTGAAGGTGTATACATTCCCCTCAAGTCATTGATGAAAGAATGTGCACTGGATAGGTATACCCCTTATGTTTAAGCCTGCTCAGGAAAAGTGTGGTTATGTGAACAGAAATATTTTTTTATATGACCTAAATATTGTTAACTGGGCTGTGGAACTTCAAACAAAACACACAAAAAAACCTCGGTTATATGCGACATCACTTGATCATTGTTGTATCTGTTGGAATATGCATCAACCAGAGTACATGTTATTATGCATTGCAAAAAGATTTAGCAAAACAGCCTGACAGCAAGGAAACTTTTCGGCATGTGTAATCACAGTTTGTTCCTAATTGTGTGATACTTTCCAAGAATATTAACCAATCAGAACTAGTTTTGTGCAAGTGCATCACAGATGATTTCCTGTGGTTCTTTTCTATATTTTGATGAATCACCTGCCCAATTCAGTCGTATTAGATAAAATGTCCAGACACACGTGCACAATCCTACTAATATTTGTTATCAGTTGTCAAGTTTGTGAAATGGGCTATAATGATTGCTGTAAATTATCATCCAAAAATAACATATGGTCTGCATGGCAAAATGATTGAACAAGTGTAGCACATGAGTCACCAGGTTTGCTAAATTGTTTCTGCATTGCAAAGTAACTGTGAGGATGTCTTCCAGGTTCCGCCCCCGCCCATAGGGGCTTGAAGAAATATATGGGCTGCATGATGCTTCCAGGCAGAGCTCAATCCGGCCCGCACACTAGTACTGGTAAACCGCTTAGAGGATCTAAGCCTGTCCAGGAGCCGCGGTGCGAGGCGGACCGTCCATGCTAATAAACCCTATTGGTTTCATTGGGCGACAGGGCTTGAGATGTCATTTCATCTCAATGTCGGGTAAAAGTCCCACAAAATTGCTAGCAACGTGACGTCTCCAAAATGACCTTTACAGTGTTGACGGGGACATTAAGCCTCAAATCAAACAAACAAATGTCTTCCAGGTTATTCTGATTATTACAGACTCTTCAGATGCTTGGTGTATTCATATGTAAAGTGAAGTAAGAATAAAAGAATCTTATATGGGTGTGAGGGGTGGATGGAACAATCCATCCTGAGGGACACTGTCCAGCATCACGAGGCTTGCCGAGTGATGCCGGACAGTGATCCCGATGGATGGATTTTTCTATCACCCTCTCACACCCATATTGGATTCTTTTTCTTGCATACCTTCCATTTCTTAGCGCGGATTTTTAATGCTGCTGTCACTTCCGTTACTGACGTCCGCCATATTGTGATGACACTAGAGGAATGTTAAGTGACGTCACGTAACGTGCTGTGACGTCAACCTTAACGACGGGGCATACAAGGTCGTATTCAACCAGTGCATGATCAAATAGCGATTATTTTCGATTTTGGGTTGGAACACCAGGGTCAGAACATAAATTTCTATCCCAGGGTAAAATCTTGGATTTCCTTCTCTGGTGTGCAAGACAAATAGGGTAATCAGCACAAAATGGATAGGTGGCAACCCTAAATATACATATACTATACATGTGTATATTTTTGATGTTATCCAGTTGGGTATCTTATTACATTTGCAGGTACATTAGAAGTTGCTGTTCATAATCATTTACAGTAAATTTTGAATACAGTCAAATTTCAATAGTTTGAACACATTTGGGACTGATACATGGGGAGTACAAGCCACTGATTAGGCCCACGCCCATTGGGGCTTGGATAAATAGATTTATTAGACTTCAACACAGATCTAAAAATGACTGCACATGAGTACTAGCAAACCGCTTAGAAGGTCTAAGCCTTCCCTGGCAAAGCTTTGCAGGTTGGACCATCCCTCCATAAATAAATAGGAGTGATGGGCAATGATCAGGAATTGATACAATTAATCCACACCTCCCATCAGAGGCACCAAAGGGAAAGAAAGACAAACATGAAATAACTAGACCCTAATGGAAAGATTAACCCTTATCTTGCTGTTCACGACAACCCCTATCTTTGCAAACAGTGTAGATCCAGATCAGATGGCTTCTGAAGAAGCCATCTGATCAGGATCTTCACTGTTTGGCATTCAATTTATGAATTTGTAGCAATAAATTACATAAAGTAATTTAATTGGTTGATAGTCAGAAATGGGTGTGGCTTAAATGAATATTCAGCAAGATAAGGGTTAATAGTGGAAAGCCCTAAATCAACACTATTGGTTTGTTTGGACTGTAAAACCTGTACTAGACATTGTACTTGCTAGAACACTTTTAAGATTTTAAACACTTACCAGTCCAGTCTTTCGTTGAGATTGAACATGAAATCTTTGCTACGGTCATTCTCTCCCTTCCGCTGATTCAAAAAGGGCAGTTGTCAGTTTCTGCTGAAAGAATGTGCACTGTACTGGTTAACCGCTTACATATACGCCTGCCCAGGAAGAGTGTGGACAGGTAAACTGACTGGCTAAAAAATGACCAAAATAGTGTTGACTGGGCTGTTAAACTCCAATACAAACAAACAAACAAAACACTTACCAATTCATTACGCTAATGATGCTTTGAACAATTCGGCCCGGGTCCAAGATGATTTTGCCTTCATTCTCAAAAGATTAGTCTGTAACAGAATCTTTTTGGATTGAGAAAGAAATGTTTGTTTTCCTTTCAGGTTATATTAAGCGAGTTGACACTTGGAATGACCAGCTGTACTCTGTTCTCAAGCCTCACCTGTATAAAAATGGTGGAAATATATTGGCATTGCAGGTACAAATGTTTAAGCATTTTTGCAGCAAGGCCTAACAACCCATTGCCCTGTTGCACAGGACAAGTCCAAAGTTGGGCAGGGCAAGTAATTTTTATTTCATTTGCCCAGAAAAATTTAACCCTTAAGATGCCTAGAAAAACTGCATCTGAAAATGTTGTCTGCTTATGTCGTCTGCTGAATTTTTATTTTGCAAACTTTTTAAAAATATATTTGCATACAGGCAATCAGTGTTGGCCCAGATCAGACTGCTCCTACAGGAGCAGTCTGATATGGGTCCACACTGTTTGCAAAAAAATACTTTTAAGGTAACCCGCAGATGGCAAAGCAGACGACAATTGTCGCGATTGGCATTTTATGGGTTAACAGCTCGAATACCTGTGGAACCATGGAATTTGTTTGAGATAAAGGCAGTTCATATTACTGAAAAAGTACATCTGAAAATGTCGTTTGTTTATGTCGTCTGCTGATTTTTTTTTTTTGCAAACTTTTTAAAAATATTTTTGCATACAGGCAAACAGTGTGGGTCCCAGATCAGACTGCTCTTAGTCTGATCTGGGTCCACACTTTTTGCAAAAAATTACTTTTTAGGTAACTGGCAGACGGCAAAGCAGACGGCAATAGTCGTGATTGGCATTTTATGTGTTTACAGCTTGAATACCTATGGGACCATTGAAATTTGTTTGAGATAAAGGTAGTTCATATTACTGAAAAAGTACATCTGAAAATGTCGTTTGCTTATGTCGTCTGCTGAATTTTTTTTGCTTATTTTCTAAAAATATTTTTGTATACATGCAAACAGTATGGGCCCAGATCAGACTGCTCCTACAGGAGCAGTCTGATCTGGGTCCACACTGTTTGCAAAAAAATACTTTAAGGTAACCGGCAGATGGCAAAGCGGATGATAATAGTCGTGATTGGCATTTTATGGGTTAACAGCTTGAATACCTATGGGACCATGGAAATTTGTTTGAGATAAAGGAAGTTCATATTACTGATGGTTAAAGGTAGTGCATAGGTCAGGTGTCATAATATGGAAGACTTTGTGATATCTTTTCGAGCTCATAAAATAATGCTATTTATCATATGACGTCGCGTCTGAGAGTGTAATAACGCCATGTATTATTTTCGATAGTCCACTAGTGGATTAAATATGCAAATTAGCTAGATACGTCCCGTAACATTACATGTACGACGTCCTTAACGACGTCGCGTTTACTAATGGCGGAAAATTGACATTTTTGTAAACAATCGTGAATAAAATGCGTTTTAAATGTCATATGATAAATAGAATCTTGCATTCGTGCTCATGTATTATTGAATTTATTAAGGCGATCGCTATTGACAGCCGGCTGTCGATAGCGAATTCGCTATTGACAGCCAGCAATTAAAATTGATGAAAATGGATTATTACAAATTTATTGTCTGTTTTACTTTATAAACATTTATGGACAGGTTATTTAATATAATTTATTATATAATGGCTTCAGGTACTGTGATTATCCCGTTAGTTGGTCTTTACCATGGAACCTGCTAAAGTAGTGATATTACCAGCTGTTCCAATGATTTGGTGACTGTCTATCTTCTGATACATATCATTTCTAGGACTAAGAATATTGTGAAGCCTTATTTAACTTCTTAATGCAAACAAATAGTTACTGTTTTGCCTATGACGGAGGCCATTGTTGGTGGAAATAACCGAGTTTTTAGCTCATCTTAGCCAAAGGCTCATAGGTGAGCTTATAGTATGGTAAGGCTCCGTTGTCTGTCTATCGTCTGTCAACATTTTCAAACATCTTCTCCTCTGAAACCCCAAGGTCGATTGGAGTCATATTTCATGTGGAGCATCTATGGGATGGGGGAACGAAAGTTTGTTTGCAGGGTACAGGTCACATGACCAAGATGATCGCCATGCCCATATAAGGTAGAAACCCTTCAAAAATCTTCTTCTCCGGAACCAGTTGGTCCATTGGCCTGAAACTTGGTATGTAGCATTAGGGACTCAGTTCCATCATATATTGTTCAAATGATGATCCTTGAATGACCTTGACCAATTTTAGGCCAAGGTCAAATTTGGTCGCAAAGACTTTTGTATGGGGGAAAAGTCAAAGCCATGTATTTTTTGGAAACTATTTCAGCCTGTGATCTGAAAATTAGTAGAGCAGTAAGCTAAATGGGTGGATGAAACTACATGAGTATTCAAGGTCAAGGTCATTCTTGGACCTTTGTTCAAGGTCATTCAGATATGAGAATTAATACTTATTTTTTCTCAGAAACCACAAAGCCATTTGTAACGAAATTTCATATGAAAGTTTTTAAGAACAAGGAAATGATAATTAATCAATATGAATTTGGTCACATGACCAAAATGGCCTCATGCCCATTTAAGGTAAAAACCTTCAGAAATATTCTTCTCTGGAACCAGTGGGCCGATTATCATGTAACTTGGTATGTGGCATTGGGGACTCAGGGCCCATCAAAATCTGTTCAGATGATGACTCCTGAATGACCTTGACCTATTTTAGGCAAAGGTCAAATTTGGTCGCATAGACTTTTGTATGGGGAAAAAGTTCAAACCGTGTATTTTTAGCTCATCTGTCACATAGTGACGAGGTGAACTTAGGGACCACTTTTTTCCGTTGTGCGGCCATGAGTGCATGTGTCTGTCCATCCATCCCCTAACAATTTCTTCAAACAAAATCTCCTCCTAAACCACTGATCGTATTTTGGCCAAACTTCACAGGAATGATCCTTAGGTGGTCCCCTTTCAAAGTTGTTCAAATCGTTCCGGTCCGTTGCCGATCTAGGTTTTTACTGAAAACTTTGAAAATCTTCTTCTCTGAAACCGCATGGTCCAGGTCTTTGATATTTGGTATGAAGCTTCATCAAGTGGACCTTATATAGGGAAAACATTTAAAATCTTCTTGTCTGAAACAAGAATGCAGAGGTCGTTGATATTTGGTATGAAGCTTCACCTAGTGGACCTCTACCAAGATTGTTCAAAATATAGTCCTGGGGCCAAAAATGCCCCCCCCCCCCCCCCCCCCCCCCCCCCGGCCCACTGGTTTTATATAGGCGTATATAGGGAAAACCTTAAAAAATCTTCTTGTCTGAAACAAGACAGCCTAGGTCTTTGATATTTGGTATGAAGCTTCATCTAGTGGACCTCTACCAAGATTGTTCAAATTATAGCCCTAGGCCAATCATGCATAATGGAAAGCGAACACTTTTACGGGACAAACTGACATAGTAAAACCCAAAGACCCACAACAATTAAACATTGTCCTGCTGAATGAATTAATTTTGCCATACCCATTTCTGTCTATTAACCAAATAAATTGCAGAATACACAATGTATAATGTATTTGTCCAGTTCAGAAACTGAATAACAAACATTTAGATCCTGATCAGTTGGCTTATTCAGAAGCCATCTGATCTGGATCTATACTGTTTTCAAAAGGTAGGGGTTGTCGTGATCATCAGAACAATGGTAAATAGTGATCTGTTGGAGATGTAGATAGGACAATCCACAGTTATTTTGGCCCCCCACCCATCGGGGCTTGAAGAAATAGATGGGCTGCATGATGTTTCCCACAGAGCTGAAACTGACCCCCACACAAGTACTGGTAAACCTCTTAGAGGATCTAAGCCTGTCCAGGCAATGCGGTGCGAGTCAGCCCATCCATGCTTATAAACCCTATTGGTTTCATTGGGCAGCAGGGCTTGAGGTCTCATTTCATCTAAATATCCGATAAAAGTCCCACAAAATTGGAAGCAATGTCTCTAAAATGACCTTTATAGTGTTGATGGGAACATTAAACTTCAAATCAAACAAACAAAACAATGTTATTTGTTTCCAGCCTATTTAACGTTCTTTCAGAGCTCTAGACCCATTTTGTCTAGTCAATGGTTAAAGAACAGATACATGTCTACTGAGAATCAGACAACTGGGCCTTTGTGTGGACATCAGTTTTCCCTTGTAAGGCTTATGCTAAGTCGGTCTTAGAGGTCTAAATGTCTCTCAGACTAAATGCTAAGTAAAATGTTACAAAAGCCTGATGTGAAACTGAACTACACCACAGATCTAGATAAGGAGGAAAACCTAGATATTTAGATAAACTTTCCTGAGGGCTGGTGTTAACCCGGCATTTCTGGTATCTGTTGGGCAATTCTAACACGTACCCATAACATATTTTAATGCCAGAAGTAATCTCGGTACTCTTTCTCCAGAGCTCCAATGTGCCTTCTGGTATGTTGGGCTAAGGCTCATGTGTGACATGAAAATGTCTTTTCGTTTGTGCACGTATACTCAGCTGTACACATTGCTCCAAATAAGCAGCTCCTAGTATATCTATCTAATTTTGGAATTAAAAAAAAAGGCAATCGTTATTGACAGCCGGCTTGATAACCAACATCCAAAGTTTTAAAAGTGATCTGCTAACTTGTACAGTAACAAGAGCTGTCGCATAACAGCATACATGTAGCTCGCCTGTTTCGCGCCTTCAAGATATAAGGTAAAACTACTGAACCATGAAATATTGTTCACACTCAGCTAGATATATTTTGAGGTCAATGATTATGATCAGGTCACATGGAACATTTATTCCAGATAATACATTTCAGAATCAAATTGTGTCTGAAATATAAGGCAAAACCATTGAACCATGAAAATAGGTCACACTGACCTAGACATATTTCTGTGTCAATCATCTGGTCACATGAAACTTATAATTCAGGATTGAAGTTTCTCCAAAAAATAGTATTCAAAATATTTGGCAGACTCACTGAATCATGAAATATAGGTCACATTGACCTACATGTATTGTGGTCAGTCATCTGGTTACATTGAAGTAATATCCCAGGTTTAACGTTTCTCCATCAAAATAGTATTCAAGATAATAAGCAAAATCCTGACCCATGAAATATAGGTCACAATGACCTAGATATACTTTGAGATAAATCATCGGATCACACAGAACTCATAATCCAGTTGAGACATTTCTATATCAAATAGTATTCAAGATAACAGGCCAAATCAATGAACCATGAAATATAGGTCAAAGTGACCTAGATATAATTCAATGTCAATCATGGGGTCACATGGAATAAATAAGCCAGGTATGACCTTTCTTCATCAAATAGTATTCGAGATAATAGGCAAAATCACTGAACCATGAAATATAGGTCACACAGACCTAGATATATTTTTTGGTCAATTATCGGGTCACATGGAACTAATAATCCAGGTGTGACATTTCTCTATCAAATAGTATTCGAGATAATAGGCAAAATCACTGAACCATGAAATATAGGTCACAGTGGCCTAGATATATTTTGACGTCCTCAGAAGACCCTCCCAGGTACTTACTTAAGTTCCAAATATGAGTGCTCTGTGATGAGTGACTTTTGATATATAAGCATTTGAAAAACTTTGATGATGGGGGAATACAAACGTGCACGCAGACCACCGAGGTGACAACAATAGCTCTCCATGTTCTCCGTACAGGCGAGCTAAAAATGATTGCATATACATTATTTAGACTCATTTATTTATTTATTGAGATTCTTGATAATCTATAAAACAAAATCTTTATTTATTTTAGCCACAGCATGGAGTTACATCTTGTAGAGTTCCAACCATTTATGCCTTAAGTGTAATGAACACTTTGATAGTTCATATTTTTCTGATGAAAAATTTTCATTTGTATGTAAAAAGTTTAATAGTTCACTTTAATATTCTATAATTATTTCATTTTTATTTATGCATTCATGTTTTTTTATCAGATTATATTCATTTATATATAAGTATATATATCCAATATCTTAGCTGGCTGTCAATAGCGAATTCGCTATCGACAGCCAGCTGTCAATAGCGAATTCGCTATCGACAGCCGGCTGTCAATAGCCACTTCCATTTATTAAACTCGTTGAGGAAAAGGGATAAAATGCTCGGCAAAGCCTCGCATTTTATCCCTTTTCCTCAACTCGTTTAATAAATTCAATAATACATGAACACTCATGTAAGATCCTCTATGTAACTCATAGCAACAGATAAGGTGGGTATTTGGAGATAACTGAAAGATAACTTTCCCTATTTCTCCATTTAAACTATTGTTGTGGGTTGGAAGGCAGTTCTAATGAATACCCGCAACATAGGTTATTACATGTAATGTGTGTTTGTGTGTGTGTGTGAATTCGGGTTTAACGTCACTTTCAACAATTTTTCAGTCATATCACGACGATGTCTGGTTGCGACAGGGAGCTCAATACTCACTTTTATAGTGCTGCCTCACTGAAGTATCATGTCCCAGCCACATTTCATGATACCACACCCAGTCACATTTTCCTGACACTGGGTTGACCAGTCCTAGCTCTAACCCGTAAATCTGAGTGCCAAGGGAGGAGCAGCTAGTGCCATTGTTAACGACTTTGGTATGTCGCGGCCCGGGATCGAACCCGTGACCTCCCGTTCCCCGGAGCGGACACTCTACCAACTGAGCTATCGGGGCCAGTATATTACATGTTACAAGAATTGACAAAATTATCCTTCAGTTATTACAAATTAACCACCTTATCTGTTTCTATGTACATTTATGTTGTTTGTTTGCTTGGATTGGAGTTTTAATGTCCCTCTCAACATTATTTAGGTCATTTTGGAGACGTTGCTTCCAATTTTGTGGGACTTTTATCCGACATTGAGGTGAAATGGCATCTCAAGTCCTGCCGCCCAATTACACCAGAAGGCTTATATGCATTGGACTATATAGATGAAACTTCACAGATGTATAGACCACCATAGGAAGCATGTTTTGGATTGTTGATGAGCAGCTATACACTAAATGGTGGCATCCTTTAATTATGCTCTGACATTTTGTCAACACTCAAATTACCAATAATCCAAGTATGTGCACAAGAATCCCAAAACAAGTTTACCAGCCATGTGCTTGATTTAATCTGGCAAGATTGACCTGTCATTTTTTTTCTCACAGTCGCTTTACAATGTTCTGATTGGCTGAGAGTGCAATAAGCCAGCCTACTGACCTCACTGGAGCCTTGAGGCTAATGCTTCAGGCGTCATATTTTTCAGGCATGTGCAGGATTTCAGGCTTTTACAGCTTGATTGTTTCTTGATTTCAGGCTTTTAGATTTCGATTCCCCCCCACTATATTCTGTTTAAAATGACTATTTAACCTTAATTTATTTAGCCACTCCCTTTTCTGACTATCGGCCAGTCAAATTACTAATGATATAATGTTTTCATTCAGTTCACAAACTGAATAACAAACTGTGTAGATCCTGATCAGATGGCTTCTGCAGAAGCCATCTGATCTGGATCTACACTGTTAGCAAAGGTAATGGTCATCGCGTTTGGCACAATAAGGGTTATGGCTGCAAAATCGGGCCTTTCAGGCATGGAAAAGCTTGGTCAGTATGAGGCCTGATTCTTTTACATCTGAATTGAGGTAGAGATCAACTGAATACCCACTGTCATCTTTTGGGGAGCTTTTTAATTATGACGAATGTGTCAGGAGAAAAAATATTGGCGCAATTAAGAATTCCCGGCTGGAAATTTTACGCGTACAAAAGCAAAACCAGGCATAAAAATTTGCCAGATTTGGCGTTTCCGAGAACTCTGATCATACAACAGTTACTATATTTATCTCCACGCTTTAGCATTTGGGGATAGTTTGAATGCATCTGTCCCTCTGTCCGTCCATCCGTCTGTCATACTACATGTATCTAGACAATTGATAATTATTGCCTTCTTCAGAAATCATTTTCTTGCACACCAGACCAGTGATTTTTTTACAAATTTTCAACTATGCGTCCTGGGACTCGCTCAACCAAAAAAATGTGCGTCCCAAATCTGAAAGTATGAGTCCCAATATTTGGAGGGAAATAAAGGAAGTACAAAAAAGATCGGTTCAGTATAAAATGCCATTATTCATAATTAAAAATAATGCGGTCTATTATCTTTTATTTGCAATGAACAGAATCAATCATCAACTTGTGTTGTTTACTAGCCCAAAGAAATCCTGCTAAAGTGTATGTTTTTTAGTCTATTTTCCGTAATGTTTTCTTCTTTCGTTTTCGATAAATGCGCACCGCACATGTGCGTGAAATTTACTTCATGCACAATGGAGATAATATTCCGAACCATTATCGACAAACGTTTCCTTCCCTGATTGGGACACCAGCTATCTAGGTTCAGGGGCTGACAAATCCATTTCCCGACCGCCCGGTACAAGTCCAAAATCGCGCCTGGCAGGTACACTTTGACCTTAGGACGCCCGGTCGGGCAAGTGCAAAAAAAGTCGTCTACAGCTGTCAGTCTTTTGAGCCCTTAATTACAGTAAAACTAGAGTAAGTAAATCACAATAATTGTGCTGCACAGTCCTGCTTTGTCGACAATTCAGAGACAAACCGTCTGTGTATTTATAACAGTTCAATTATGACACTTTTGTTAATCCCTTTCATATAATTGCCAAGTAAACATGATTGCCCTGCGGTGCGTGTCTTTCATTTCCGGCGATAAGCCAACTTGAACGAGGTGTGAAATATGGTCAAGTTATGTCTCTAATTTGCGTTTATTCCCCAATCATAAAATTTAATCCACAATCAATGTGAAAATGATTTACTCGCACCTCAGACAATTAGCTACATCTAACGGTAGATGTATGCATTATAAAAACGGATCGTGAATGGTTATGTTTTGGCGCCAAATAGCAGACGCTCGGCTTGGAGGGAAAAGTCGAACGTTGTTGTTGGAGCTGCTGGGGATAATTTGGGGGCTGTGCAAAGCGCTGTTTTCTATATACCTCCATTCACAACCGTTTAGCTATCGAGAAAATATTTTTTACGGTTCCAAACATTGTTTTTAAGAACGGGATACAGCCCATTAAAATAAAACAATGGCATTAAACACGTGCAGGGTTGCTGGCATCGGGTGACTTCATTTGACACATTTACCGATCACATGCAGAAAAATGGTAGAGTTGGTTTGTGGATGGCTATTTGGATGGCGGAAAACTTTGATGTTCGCATTGAACTTGCTTTTGTGAAAGTTTGGGCTCATTTTGGATGGAGGGAATTCTCGTCTTGTGGTTGGATCATTAAATTGTACCTGTATCGATTTTTCGGTGACTCGTTGGGCAGTTGAAGGTTCGGTAAAAGTGTGGTATTTTATCACTTCCGCCGATATTTACAGCAGTGAAAACGAAAGTTGGATTTTTCGCCCATGAAATATTTGCGTCCGACGGACGCACATATTTTTTGATCGTGCGTCCTCAGTCCTATTTGTGCGTCCTGGACGCAGGACGCAGGGGTAAAAAAATCACTGCCAGACAAGGAAATCTGCGATTTTACCCTGGGATAGAAATTTATGTTCTGACCCTGGTGTTCTGACCCTTAAGTGAATATACTCGCATGTTTGATAAATGCACTGGTTGATTACGACCTCGCATGGGCCGTCGTTAAGGTTGACGTCACAGCACGTTACGTGACGTCACTAAACATTCCTGCAGTGCCAACACAATATGGCGGACATTGGTAAACGAAGTGACTGCAGCATTAAAAATCCGCACTGAGAAATGGAAGGTATGCAAGAAAAAGAATCCAATATGGGTGTGAGGGGTGGATAGAAAAATCCGTCCCTCGGGATCGCTGTCCGGCATCACTCGGCAAGCCTCGTGATGCCGGACATTGTCCCTCAGAATGGATTTTTCCATCCACCCCTCACACCCATATAAGATTCTTATAATGTTGTCATGGATGGTGTGAAAATGTTGTATGTTTTTATGGATGGCATGAGAATGCTCCACAAATTGCTACATGATATTATGCACATTGCATATTGATAATACTACCGATTCCAATATCCATTAGACTTTCAGCCAAGTGTAGCAGATCAAAGGGGTACATCAAGCTTTCACCAAACTCTTTGTACTCCTGGCCCCGAGGTTATAAAACTGTTTTCATGCTCAACCCACAATCGTTGGCATTTTAAAATTTGTGAGCAGGACAAATAACAGTCTCTGTTATCTGAGAAAGAAAAATCGCTCAACTTCTTAGTATTTTAATTTTCATGAGCACCACAAGTTTTATGCTCAGCTGAGTTGAGCATGAAAAAAGTTTTATAACCTCGGGGCCAGATTTGTCACAGGTGATTGACGTGTGATAGACAATCTCTTATTGGACATATGCTAATTACTGAAAGTGGAAATTGTATCTAATTGGACACCTGCACACCTGTTGTGTCATATTTTGGCTAATATTTTTCTGTCTTTGTCAGTTTCCCTATTCACGGACAACGGGGAATAGGGGTACCACCAAACGGCTACGGTGTAGTGCCAGCATGGATTCGTTCCCTGGGGCCCCACCAGCTGACGACCCGCGACACGGGGAAACTGGAAAACAACACCCTTGTCAGTTTGTGACATAATTGTCTAATGTTCAAAGGATGCAGCAACAGCTTTGAAATTGTTTGGGGTTAGACAGTTATTGAGTATCATGTCCACTCCGAAGTCTAAGGTAGTAAGAAGTGACGTAACACTAAATGTCATATGATAAATTATTGTGTGAAAAAAAAATGGATTGATATTAATGATGATTCGCATTTTGTTTGTTTGTATTGAGGTTTGACGTCCCCGTCAACACTATATGGGTCATTTTGGAGACGTTGTTTCCAATTTTGTGGGACTTTTACCCGACATTTAGATGAAATGACATCTCAAGCCCTGTCGTCCAATGAAACCAATAGGGTTTATAAGCATGGATGTTGCGACTTGCACCGCTTTGCCTGGGCAGGCTGATTCGCATGAAATGTTGAGCATTAATTTCTGTTAAAAATAACAACAAAAACAAATTGAGCTAGCGCACAGCAAAAGCTACATTAAGACTTTTGCGACCAACAAAGACTCAGATCAGCTTGCGCATTCGCACAGTCTGATCAGAGCCTTTGCTGATGGCGTGTACCTTCTACAGCCTGCGAGCTATTCAAAGACTGATACCAGCATCTCTTGTCTTAGTGAGCAAATGAGCAGACTGATTCGGGTATTTGAAAGTCACACGTCTTTATGTGGGTTTTGTCGTGCGCTGGCTCAATTAATAAATGAAATTATTTGCGATACTTGTGATTGGCACTTTAAATACTATTTTTTTTCCTCCTAGATTGAGAATGAATATGGCAGTTTCTATGCCTGTGACTACAACTACCTCCGCTTCCTGCGTAAGAAGGCTATCGACAATGTTGGGGAGGATGTCGTCTTGTATACTGTGGACGGTGATGGAGTGGCGTATCTCAAGTGTGGTACTCTGGAGGGACTGTATACTACTGTGGATTTTGGTCCCACCTGTAAGTTCTAATCACATGAACAAGTTTCTGTAAATTGGCATCCTTGTAAACTCCAATTTTGTGCGGAGAAAATTGAGGAATCCCTATTAACCCTTGTCCTGCTGAATATCCATTTAAGCCACACCCATTTCTGTCTATCAACCAATCAAATTACTGGATGTAATTTATTGCTACAAATTCATAAACTGAATGCCAAACAGTGTAGATCCTGATCAGATGGCTTCTTCAGAAGCCATCTGATCTGGATCTACACTGTTTGTAAAGATAAGGGGTTGTCGTGAACAGCAAGATAAGGGTTTATGAAAAAAGGAGTTATTTCTATACATAAATATATAAATGATGTTGATATAGCCAAACAAAAATGTATAGAGTATATAGAAAAACAAAAAGTCCCACAAAATAGGAAGCAATGTCTCAAATGATCTAAATAGTGTTGACGGGGACATTAAACCTCAATTCAAACAAAACATCTACAACCTCCATGCAAAATTTGCATAAAATCCACTCAAAATTTACGTAACAGAAACGCAGAAAATAAAATTTATCCATGCGTGATGCACGAACCATCGAGGCTCCGTGGCAACTGTACTGTATGGTAAGGGTCCCAATATTTAAGGTACATGTGGAATGCCAGCAGCCTGCATGGTCATGAATCTAATGTGGTCTGTTTATAAATATGACAAATGCAATCGGTAGAGTCTTATTTTCGGGATAGAAGCACAACTGCAGTCCGTTAGTTAACGTCTCATTGACCCATTGCATGCAGGAAACCCCTAAAGAGGTACCTTGGCAAACAGTGCAGGCCTAGATCAGACGCCGCAGAATGCGGCGTCTGATCAGGGCCTGCACTGTTTGCTAACAGAATTTTCCATCAAAAATAGAATAAAAATGAAAAATCGGTCTGCCACCCCTTATATGACAAATGGACTTGTCTTACATGTAGCAATGGAAGAGTCTAATAGCATACATTGGGTTAAAACTTTGATAAGTAAATATGGCATATACTAATATATGCTCTAATATTTTTGTTTGAAAAATGTGAATGGCTTTTGCAAATGCAAAAGCTACTCAAATTTTTCAGGAGAAATATTTGTATATTTGCAATATTTAACTATCAAAGTTTTAACAATATGTTAACTAACAATATTGTTAGTTTTGAATAACTGGGCCCTGAAACTTCAAATGAGCCCCGCCAAGCGAATTTGTGTCTTCGAGCATTCCGTCATGACAAATTTTTACTACACACCCTTATATTCTGTTTAAAATGACTATTTAATCTAACAATTTATTTAGCCACGCCCATTTCTGTCCATCAGCGAATCAAATTACTTGATATAATATACTCATTCAGTTCATAAACTGAATAACAAACAGTGTAGATCCTGATCAGATGGCTTTTGATATGGATCTTCAGTATTTGAAATGGTAATGGTTGTCGTGTTCGGCAGGATGAGGGTTAAGACTGCAAAGTTGTGCCTTTCAGGCATGGAAAACCGTGGTCAGTATGAGGCCTGTGAAATAAGTGAACCTAGAAGAAGCATCCATCAGGTCATTTGTTCAAAACTTACTATGTCTTTAGTTAACAAATTGTTAAAGACCAGCCTCTGTGGCCTAATGAGTAAGAGCGCTGGCTCTTAATGAAAAAGTCACTCATATTGCTGTGGTTTGAGCCTAGCTCAGACCATATGTGAGACACCAAGCTCTGCAACGGACGTACAGGTGTTTTTTCTCCTTGCACTCCGGTTTCCGCCCACCTCTGATTATCGATCAGCTCGAAATGAGTGAAATAATCTTGAAAGGGTCGTAAAACCACCCCCACAAAAAAAAAGCAAATCGTTAAAACTTTGATCATTTAATATAGGAAATATATGAATATTTTTGCTGAAAAAAAAATATGAATAGCTTTTACATATGCAAAAGCTAATCACATTTTTTTTAGCAAAAATACCACTGTATTAGATATTTTGACCACTGACAAGCTCATTAAGCTAACCATGCTTTAAACAACTGGGCTAACTAAAAGCTGCTTTTGTGTTCTTATAAGACCCATATTCTTTGATTATATTTATTAAGATTATGGAGAGATAATTATTTTCCTTATTTTATGATTTATTTTCAGTAACTCCTGCAAAGAATTTCCAGGTCCAGCGAGAGTGGCAGCCACAAGGTCCTCTGGTAGGTTAACCACCAGCTTTTTTGTTTGTTTGTTTGATTTGAGGTTTAACGTCCCCTTCAACACTGTAAAGGTCATTTCGGAGACATTGCTTCCAATTTTGTGGGACTTTTATCCAACATTGAGATGAAATGACATCTCAAGCCCTGTCGCCCAATAAAACCAATAGAGTTTATAAGCATGGACGGGCCGACTCGCACCGCTTTGCCTGGACAGACTCAGATCTTCTAAGCGGTTTACCAGTACTTGTATGCGGGTTGGTTTCAGCTCTGTGTGGAAGCATCATGCAGCCCATATATTTCTTCAAGCCCCGATGGGCAGGAGCCGCTTGAAAGCTTGTAGATATACAGACCAGCTACCGGTAATAACCCATATTTTTTTTTTCTCCGCGGTAATAGGCTTTTTGTTCTCGGAGAACAAGCGAGAAATTTCTCCGAGAAGAAAAAAAATTCGCGTTTCATAGCGGTTAATTTCTCCGCAAAACACCGCGAAATATCTCCGTGAACATCACTTTTTCTCGGAGAAAGCCAATTAGTACAGGTGAAGTCGTTCACGGTGTTTCTCCGTGAAATATGCCTATACCTTCAAGTATATTTGTTCATGTGCATGTATTTTTTTCAAGCATTAAAATTTGGTACACAAAGTTTGAAGCAAATGACGAAATGCATGTTCTTTGTACATAGATGGGCAATTCTAGCGATCGTAAAGTATGATTTTGATCCGATTGGAATCATAATGATTTGCATCTGATGGACTTTACAACGTAGTATGAACATGATGAATGTTTTCTGTGTCCCTTTTTTACTGTTGTGTAAACGCTTCATAAATTGAAAACTGTTGATTTTCTATCGGTTCACCATATTGGGAGTACTTTATTTTTTTCTCAAGTAATACTTAAGAAAAATCAAACTCAATGTATATAATAACGGGGATCCTGCTTGTTCATGTATATGTGGGTGCTGATCTCAGTCTACATTTTGGTTGATCTTTTTCTTACACTGCGAGTAATTAAACATCACTGATGCTTACACTTAAGCTCACATGGAGGCCCTTGTGTGTTTCTTTCCTTTACAATTCAATTTTGCTCATACATGTACATTAACCCATTTCAGACTGGAAACCCCTAAACGGGTACCGTGGCAAACAGTGCAGGCCCAGATCATACGCCGCAGAACGCAGCGTCTGATCAGGGTCTACACTGTTTGCAAAGAGTTTGGCCATTTTCCTAATATTTTTTTAAGAAAACACAACCCGAAACCCCTAAATTTTGAAATTGACTCATGCTATATATAAGGAGGAATATTCCATTTGGTACAAAACGGGGTATTATGGGAAAATTGCGCGGCAAGCATTCCAAGGCTGCATATAAGTCTGACCTCTAACTTGAAGCAGAACTACAAAATTCTCCAAGATAATCAGCGAAGTTTGTACAGACATGCAACCTGGGTATCTTGTTAAGTCTACTGTACATCCCGAAGGTAACTGGCACCCGTGTCCTAATGGGTAAGAGCGCTGACGCTTAACCCATTCAGTACCAGAAACACCTAAAGGGGTACCTTTGCAAACAGTGCAGGCCCAGATCAGACACCGCAGAATGATCAGGGCCTACACTGTTTGCAAAACGTTAAGCCATTTCCCGAACAAAATTTTTAAGAAAAAACAACCTGACACCGCTAAGTTTCAAAATGGACTCCTGTATATATAAGGAGGAAGATTCCATTTGGTACAAAAAGGGTTAATCATCGGGCCGTTAGGTCTCTCCGCTGTGGTTTGCGCATACCTGCCAACACTCCCGATTTGAGCGTGACTCTCACGATTTATTGTGTGTTTCACTCCCCCACGATTGTTTTTTGAAAATGGCCCAAATCTCACGAATTTCAATGCATCTCACGCTTAGAAATTTGCTAGATTCGCCATACCGGATATTTACATATGCAAACTGGTTATTATCGCCTTTTCTGAATCGCTAATATATGCAATTAGAGCCGGGATACAGAACTATTGGAAAATCACCTCAGGTCACAGGTATATTTGAACTATTATTAGCAAATCTATTATTGGACAGGTAAATAAACAAAACTATCCATCTTGTCTATAATCTATCTATCGGTAAATTTCTAAGTTTAGTCCTTAGAATAAACAGATATCGAGGCATCCCTGCGTTACAAAAATATTACAGAAATCATATTTAGTCATTTAATTACTTCATTACATACTAATAATCTTCCATTAAAACGATCTTTTTCTCTTTTTTTTGACATTTTACAAGGCACCCAAAATGTTGTGTGGCGACCGATGGCCTATCTTGCATTTTGTTTATGAATCTATGAAAACGTAAACATCAGCAAAAACACTCAAAGTATCGATCAGTTATTTATTTTAGCATAAATTTGTTCAGTTTTTTATAAGATTTGATGAAGTTCTGTGGTAAAATGAATTATTGTATCTGACATGTATAGCGACCTTTAAAACTATGTAACATATATTCGGACAGTACACATTTTCATACATTTCACCCCTGCTAAAAATGCACGTTTTATGCTAGGTGGGTGAGCTAGCACTTCCCTTTTTAATGGGTCTTGGTCTGGTTAAAATTGAAATTTGTTTGTGGTGGGGTTCAATTTTTTTTTTTTATGGGTGGTGGGTCTTTGAAAAAGGTAGCACCCATCCCCACCCCCATACGGTTAGGGAAAAAAATCTCACTCTTTCAAATTTTTCCTGAAAATTCCCCGCGAGCCAAATACTAAAAAAGAAGGTGAAAAAGGGTCCGCCGCGCGCAGTCTCACTCTTTGGATTTTCTCAATGTTGGCAGGTATGGGTTTGCGCCTCGCTCAGGCCACAAATGAGATACCAAGATCTGCTACAGAAGGTGGTCTTACTCCGGTTTCAGCTCAACTCTGATTACCGGTCCGTTCAAAATAAGGGAAATAATCTTGAAAGTGCCGTAAATCCACTAAACACCCCGAGGATAATTGGCATCCTTAATGCGCTGACACTCATTAGGACTCTCACTGCTATGGTTCGCACCTCGTTCGGTTCAAATTCTGCAATGTTGCGAGTTGAGCGCGGTCGGCTCGAAATAAATGAATTTGTCCCGACATCATGAAAACACACCTGGGCAGGCTTAGATCCTGTAAGCGGTTTACCAGTACTCACATGCGGGTCGTTTTCAGCTATGCGTAGAAACATCATGCCGCCCATCTTTTTCATCAAGCTGAGCTTTTGGTAAATGTCACACATCATTATGGTGTTAATAACCTACATGTACGACTCATTATGAGAACTCGCCTATTCAAATATATTGTAAAATTTTACCACTTAAAACGGAAAATTTTCGGATAAAAATTCTAGAATTTTTTCCTTATTTCTGCTCAAGATTTTGGGTACACTTCAAAACGACTCGGCAAGGCGGTTTTAACGAGTACCCACAATCTATGTGAGCAGAAATTAGATAAATAATGTATAACCCTGTAAACCCCAGTTTTTTTTTTTTTTTTTGGTTTTACGACCCTTTCAAGATTATTTCACTCATATCGAGCCGATCGTTAATCAGAGGTGGGCGAAAACCGGAGTACCCGGAGAAAAACCACCTGACCTTCCGTTGCAGACCTTGGTGTCTCACACATGGCCCGAGCGAGGATTTTAAACCCCAGTTAAAAGTGGGCTTTAGGCGGGTAACAAATAAGTAGGTGTATTTTCTTGATGTGAATAAAAGTTGTCATGAGACTTTTAAAAAGGGATTATACAAAGGAGAAATAAATTACTAAAATGAAGTTGTGTAACATGAAAGAATATTTGATTATGATTTAACAATGACTACCATTTGCCTTTGTTTACAAAAACAACGCCAAACAAACGAAGAAATAATAATGAGCCGAAAATTTCACGTAAGCCCAGTTGTATTTTTTTCTCCACGAAATGCGGGTAGTTTCATTTTTAATGAAAGCAATCGGTCAAATTTTCGCCGAGAATCTCCGAGAATTTTCTCCGCGAAACCGTGAGAAATTTCAGCGAGAAATTTCTTGCTCATTTTATCTTTTCTCGCTGTTTTGCGGAGAAAATAGCCGATTTCGCGTTAGGCGGTTTCTCCGCGAAACAAAAAAAATGGGTTATTACCGGTAGCTGGTCTATATTCTTGTTTATCCCATTGCGTGCGGGAAACTCCTCAAGGGGTACTTTTGCAAACAGTGCAGGCCAAGATCAGACGCCACAGAATGTGGCGTCTGATCAGTGCCTGTACTATTTGCTAATAAAATTTTCCGTTAAAAATAGAATAAAATGAAAAAAAAACTAGATCGCGCAGTCAATGGTATACCATCGCAAATACCCGCTTTTTCTATGAATGACACTAAAGATATGGCAAAGTCATACTTTTTAACTTTGACCTTGGGGCCATGTTGGGTCAAGGTCACAAAAAAGTAGCCCACTGTGATCTACATACCATGTACTATCCACATGCAAAGTTTCGAAAGTGTAACTTAAGATATGGCAAAGTCATACTTTTTTACCTTTGACCTTGGGGCCATGTTGGGGTCAAGGTCACAAAAAGTAGCCCACTGCCATCTACATACCATGTACTATCCACATGCAAAGTTTCAAAAGTGTAACTTCAGTGGTTGCAGAGGAGATCCATTTACAAGAAACGTGACGGACGGACAGACAGACTGACGACCACTCAACTCTGGTACGAAAACAATATACTCTATTTTTCTTAAAAAAAAGCAGGTATATTAAGCCCGACACCCTTTATATGAAAATGGACTTGTACTACATATAGCAATGGAAGAGTCCACTAGCATACAATGGGTTATAATTAACATTGAAATTGGTAGCATAAAATTTTTGGTCTCTTGTTTGTCAATCAATCCGGAGTTGGTAATGAATTTGATTTGAAATTATTGCCAAGCTATTCTTGTCAATGTGAAGGTGAAGGTCAAACTCTGGACTGGGCTTATGTGCTGGAATTAACAGGAAAGAAAAAGTTATGCATGTCTTTCTCACAGGCACCAGAATCTACATTTGTGTTAAAAGTAAGATTACAACTTAACCCGCATTTACATGCAGGAAATGCCATAACTAGCATCTTGAAAATAAATATGGTATATTGCAGGGCTCGAGAAACTGAAGAATCCAAATCGGTCCAGCCAGATTTTGCCAAAACATTACGGAAATTGCCAATCGGTTTCGGTAATTTCCGTAAACATCCTTGGTGATTTGCAATTTCAAAATGTGTTATTAGCGTAACGAATGACATACCAATATTGCTCTTACACTTGTCAACTAATATAAGCACCAGTATTTCGATTATAAACAGCAATTATTGCTCACATAGTTCAGATTTCATCTACTTCTATTTTCTACGCCAGATTTCATCTACTTTCATTTTCTACGCCAGATTTCATCTACTTTCATTTTCCCAATATCCGGTCACTCAGCACCTGAAGACCGCTGGCGTGGTGCAATCAAAGATCAGCTCGATGGTCACTATATTTTTTGCCCTTTTTTAAAACCTTTAAAATATTTCTCTTATTTCACGCATCTTTATTTTGCCCCAGTTGCTATGTTACAAATGGCGACCGATTGCAGCCACCTGGTCGGAAAATGACGTCATACCGTTTCCTTTTACACAATACACATTAATGCAGTCACGGACGTAACACACACACACCAGTTTTATGTCACTGATTTTAATAGAGCAGATTTCTAAAAAAAAAAAAAATCGTTTTGAACGGGTTAAAAATCGATAAACATTTCTTTACTCTCAAACCAAAACATGGCCGAACGGGAGTCATTGAAAATCTTACGTGGCCGAACCGAGTTCTAAAGAATATAAATACATATTTCACGATCACACAAGCCTGAAAGAAATCGCTTTGTCTACAAACGGCACGTGATCGGAAAACGACGTCATGCGGTTTCATAATTCATTCAAGAGCATAATACACACGTGGTTTATGTTATTGGTTTCAATGGAGCGTATTTCTTAAATAGAAATATCGTTAATAATGGGTGAAAATAAAGGCATTTTCTCTGGAACTCTTAAAAGACATGACAGGTGTGTATTGAAAATTGTGCCCTGTGAAAAAAACAAAACAATTAAATATTTAAATACCGGTTCTATAACAAGCCATAAATAAATGACTTGTGTAAACAAACTAGCATATGTCCTGCATTTATTGACCTAATTTTCATACCCTGCTAGCATGCCGATAACGCCTGAGGCCATTTTTCACGGTTGAATAATTTTAACACACAGGTCAAATTTCGCTGCGATAAATCAAAGAACCCGACGTGGACTTGTCCGGTTTTCACCTAGTTAGATAATGAACCAGTCTAACACCTTGTGCTGTAGGCTATTTTTGTATACATGCTTGGATTATCAGTGGCAAACGGTCAGCTTGTTTTTACAACGATGATTTAGCGAAAATTTTTGAACCAATTTTTTGAAAATTTTATTGAATTATGGACCGATTTTTTAAACTTCTCTTTTAGTTAAAATCGGTTCAGTAAACCCAAAATCGGTTCAGAACCGGAAAACCGACATTTTCTCAAGCCCTGGTATATTGTATACACATACATATAAATGTATATGCTAATTAATGATAATGTTTAAGAAATTACATTTTGGTCACTCTTTATTTTAAACTACGCTAACAGTACACATCTGAAATGTTGTTTATAGATAATGTCAAAATGCGTCCAGATTAAACACACCCTGCACTTGTTTATGCCACCATAGCTCATAAACTATCTCAGTAGTTAAGGGCTTTTCCACTTTTTTCCAATCAGCAATAAATATGACACAAAATACGTGTATCAGTTTTGGGGAAAATTTTATGGACCAGTAAACTTGCTATTGTCAGTTAATCAATTTTTGGCAGAGTCCCATTACTTTTTATACAAATGAATCTGGTTTTGTGCAGTCCTAGCACCTAAACAAAGTCAGTAACATATCTTTTTTCATGGCATGTTTTGATGCAGAATGTGGAACTGTACTCGCATACAAAATTTAAAAAAATTCTATGCCCATTTACTTATTATTGACCTCAAACCATTGGATATCACATCATGTCCAGGGTCCAATTGTTCAAAGTCGCGTTAGCCTAACAAGCTTGTTAGTGGTCATATTGTTAACTGTTCTAGCAATTACAATATCTAAACTCTTGGTATTTTTTGCTGAAAAATTGTGAGTAGCTTTTGCATACGCAAAAGCTACTCACATTTTTTCAGCAAAAATATTAGTATAATTGCCATATTCAATGATCAAAGTTGTGACGATTCATAAGCTAACGACATTGTTAGTTTTGAACAACTGGCCCCAGGTTGTTGCAATGGTAAATTAGGCATGAAGCCAACAAATAAAGACAAATCTCCCAGTCGTATCCCTTAAAAAACACCTGGTAACATAGATTGCTGTGGGTAATTCGGTGAATATTTTCTCCAGAAATCATATAAATAGAGGATCTTACACTCGTGGTCGTTTCATATGAAATTTATAAAACGGGCCTTCGACGAGTTTCCAAAATTTCATACGAAATGACCACGAGTGTAAGATTCTATTTTCATATGACCACTTTAAATTGGATTTTATCGCCTTAGTACTTTATTTTATTTTTTTTTTTTTTTCACAAAAAATGCATTGTTGACATGGACGTCGTCATGACGTTACTTAATCTCGCCAAAGTATTATTACACATGTGGTTAACAATTTTTATTACATGACGTTATCCACTGCTTACCAGTGATGTCATATGATAAAGACAGTATTTGGTGAGCTAAATACATATGAGCTGTGTCATTGGAAATCCGTTTTTTTGTTCCAGTTAACATATCGTTAAAAGCTGTGATCATTTATTATGGCAAGTATGCTAATATTTTTGCTGAAAAAAAATGCGAATGCCAAAGCCGCTCACATTTTTTCAGCCAAAATACCAAAATTTTAAAAGTTAAACTTGTTAGAATAGTTAACAATATGACCATTAACGAGCTCATTAATCTAACAATGCTTTGAACAACTGACCCAAGATGTGCTGATCAGCCTGTGCTTTTGCCTTTTAATGATCACTGCTTAGAAGCCATTTGATCTTGATCTACACTGTCTGCAAAGGTAGGGGTTGTCTTGAACAGCAGGATAAGGTCTAAGAGTATAAGAACCTTATATGGGTGTGAGGGGCGGATGAAAAAATCCATTACGGCATCACGAGGCTTGCCGAGTGAACCCTAGGGATGGATTTTCCTATCCACCCCTCACACCCATATAGGATTCTTTTTCTTGCATACCTTCCATTTCTCAGCGTGGATTTTTAATGCTACAGTCACTTCAGTAACCAACGTCTGCAATATTGTGAGGACACCACAGGAATGTTTAAGTGATGTCACGTAACGTGCTGTGACGTCAACCTTAATGATGGCGCATATGAGGTTGTATTCAACCAGTGCATTTTTCAAACCCGAGGATATTCAATTTTGGGTAAGAATACCAGGGTTAGAGCAGAATTTCTATCCCAAGCTAAAACAATGGATTTCCTTTAATATCTGGTGTGCAAGAATAGAAAAGTAGACCCCTGTTGATAGGGGATTAAAATATTTTAAAGTTGCCTCTCCTGAAGACATATTTATCTCTCATAAGCATCTAAGCTGTCAGTCAAACTTTCATTATTGCTGATGCTGTCATCTGTTATTGTTTGTTGTGTTTTGTAGGTGAACTCTGAGTTTTATACTGGTTGGCTAGACCACTGGGGAATGAACCATTCAGTCACACCAACAGAGAAGGTGACTAAGAGTCTAGACCTTATACTGGGCCTTGGAGCAAATGTCAACATGTAAGTTTCACTAGTGTCTTGTTTGATTTGAGGTTTAACATCCTCGTCAACACTGTATAGGTCCTTTTTAAGACGTTGCTTCCAATTTTGTGGGACTTTTACCCAGCATTGAGATGAATTGTCATCTCAAGCCCTGTTGCCCAATGAAACCAATAGGGTTTAGAAGCCTGACATTCCATTGTAGAACTTGGCATCTAAGCAAGCAAGGCTCGAACCACAATGGTGAGACTTAATGATAAAGAGTCAGCACTTCTACCTCGTTCCACACTAGGACAGAGCATTCCAGATTTTTGCCAAACTCTGATTATAACCCTTTTTATACCAAATGGACTCTTCCTCCTTACATATACCAGGAGTCCATTTCAAAATTTAGGGGTGTCAAGTTGTGTTTTTCTTCAGAATTTATTTGGAAAATGGCTTAACTTTTTGCAAACAGTGTAGGTTCTGATCAGACGCCGCGTTCTGTGGCGTCTGATCTGGGCCTGCACTGTTTGCCCTGGTACCCGTTTTGGGGTTTCCAGTACTAAATGGGTTAATGAGATATAAGTAAAATAATCCTCAAAGAGGGGTAAACATTGAAACCTAGTCAAAAGTGAGCCATGGCAGCACATGATCAGATTGATCCATTTTAGTGTTCAAAAATTTTCTTGATGATTTTTTTTCAGGTATATGTTTGAAGGTGGCACCAACTTTGGTTTCTGGAATGGTAAGAAATTCTAGATTTTCTATTTTGATTTAACCCTTATCATGCTGTTCACGACATCCGCTATCTTTGCAAACAGTGTAGATCCAGATCAGATGGCTTCTGAAGAAGGCATCTGATCAGGATCTACACTGTTTGATTCAGAAGCCATCTGATCTGGATCTACACTGTTTGACATTCAGTTTATGAATTTGTAGGAATAAATTACATCAAGTAATCCGACTGGTTCATAGTCTGAAATGGGTGTGGCTTAATTGACTATTCAGCAAGAGAAGGGTTAACCCTTATCCAGCTGAAGACCTAGCTCCTACCAATGCAAACAGTGAAGATCATGGTCATATGCCTCATTTTAGAAATTAACCCTTATCTTGCTGAATATTCAATTTAGCCACACCCATTTCTATCTTTGAACAAATCAGATTACTTGTTATAAATTATTCCTACAAATTCATAAACTGAATAGCAAACAGTGTAGATCCTGATCAGATGGCTTCTTCAGAAGCCATCTGATCTGGATCTACACTGTTTGCAAAGATAAGGGTTGTCGTGAACAGCAGGATAAGAGTTAATATGAATATATATTAAGTAATTTGATTGGTTGATAGCCAGAAATGGGTGTGGCTAAATTAATTTATTCAGCAGATTAAAGGTTGAACTACTGGATAGAGAGGGAGTTGCAACAAGAAAAAAATGTGTTTTATAATATATGCCCTGTGTAAAAACACAAACTGGCATTCTCGGCTGCATTGACAAGCACAAGTTTTGGACTGTTAAGGCAGCTGTAGAGCCTAGAAGTCTTGTAGTTTCTTATGTGAAACTGTCAAGGTCTCCTTTACACGGCACTTATGCGTACGCTCATCCGAGTCTTTGCTGGTCCCCTGTCCCATAAGTATCATTTCTCATGAACTGGCTCTAATAAAGTGTACGCATTTGTATTTTATTGAGCACTCATTATGAGAATGAATGTTAACTCTTATTCTGCTGAAAGAATTTTTTTCTGTTTGGTTTTTTGGCCTTTTCAAGATTTTTTCATTCATGTTGAGCTGCTTGTTATCGGACGGAGGTGGGCAAAACTGGAGTACCTGGAGAAAAACCACCTGAACTTCTGTTACTGAACCTGGTGTCTCACATGTGACCCGAGCCAGGCTCGAACCACAGCGGGGAGAGACCTAATGATTAAGTGAAAGTGCTCTTATTCACTAGGCCACAGATGCCCGTTGCTGAAAGAATTAATTCAGCCACACCCATTTCTGACTATCAAGCAATCAAATTACTTGATACAATGTAATTGTTCATTTCACAAACTACATGACAAACAGCGTAGATCCTGTTCAGATGACTTTACAGTGTAGATCCTGATCAGATGGCTTCTGTAGATACAGATCTGGATATACACTGTTTGCAGATGTAGATCCTGGCCAAATGGAAGCCATCCGTAATGGCTTCTACAGAAGCCATCTGATCTGGATCTACACTGTTTGCAAAGGTATGGTTTGTTGTGTTCAGCAGGATAAGGATTAACCCTTCTCTTGCTGACCATTCAGTTTAGCCACACCCATTTCTGACTGAACCAATCAGATTACTTGATGTAATTTATTCTTACAAATCCATAAACTGAATGTCAAACAGTGTAGATCCTGATCAGATGGCTTCTTCAGAAGCCATCTGATCTGGATCTACACTGTTTCCAAAGATAGGGGTTGTCGTGGACAGCATGATAAGGGTTAAAATCTCTTTTAAATTCAATAGTTACCATTGATTGATATTGTCAAACTTCAGTGGCTAGAATACCTTAGGGGTCATGAAAGTTTATTTGAGGTAGGGGTAGTTGAGGCTCAGAGGGAGGGTTAATTATATTCTGATCAGAAAGCATATAAGGAATAAGAACTTTATGTTTTTTTCACAGTTATGTATGCTCATAAGAATTGTCTCATTGATTTATAGCTTGGTAACAGCCATGGTAAACGAGGCATCTGTGTTCGAGCCATCGGAATTACACTGTATTAGATGTAATACTTACCATTGATAATAGCTGCATTGAAATTCCCTGACATGGTGGGAAACTTGGTACCCTGGGGACAGTTGTTTAAAACTAACGACAATGTTATTTAATTAATTTTTTGTCTTTTTTTTTGGTATTCATCATAATTGCATTATTTGCAGGCTCCCAGCTTGCACATTGTCAATATTTGAAAAATAGGTAACCAGACCCACCTGACCTTTTAAGGTCAGGGGGGGTCTGGTTACCTGTTTTTCCAACACTGATAACCTTCAGACTAGGAACCAGCAGATAATGCAAATAAGGTGAATAGTTAGTTAACATATCATTAAACTTTGATCATTTTATATTGCAAATATACTTATGTTTTTGCAGAAAATATACACATTGTATTAGATATTGTAATTGCCAGAACAGTTAAAATCTTGACTGCTAACGAGTTGTTAAGCCAACCATGCTTTGAACCACAGGGCCCTGATTGTCATTCTAGGTGCCAACTACCCGTACCATCCGGTTCCCACTAGTTATGATTATGATGCTCCATTGACTGAAGCTGGGGACATTACAGAAAAATTTATGACTTTAAGAAAAGTTATTTCCGAGGTAACTGAGTGATGTGTGTATAACACCTCCCGTCCCTCCCCCACCCCCTTATAGTACAACCTCTTTATTACACTGTTGGTGGGAGCCAAAGCAAACTCCTTGCTAGCTTAGCAACCTGTTTTACCCAAACAAATACAGTCGAACTTCAATGGCTCGAACACCTTTGGGACCTCGAAAATCTGTTCGAGATTGGGGTAGTTCAAGCCACTGAGGTGACTGTCAGCAGGCATAACGAGATACTTTTAGATATATTTTCGGTGTTCTCTAATGAAAATGTATGCTGTGTGTACTCATTATAATCGCCTCATCGAGGCGATTCTAATGAGTACACACAGCATACATTTGCAGGATAAAAGACTAAATTCTCCTCAATTATCCCCCACTATGTCTTACGTAGAGAATTTCGCTAGGGGCTCAAGAATGGGTTCGACACATCCATGGTAAACGAGCCATCGGTATTCGAGCCATCGAAGTTCTACTGTATGTCTATCATATAACATACCAGTACAGTCAAACCTGTCTACAAAGACCACTCATGCAAAAGAATAAATATGGTCTTTGTTCAGAGGTGGTCTTTATTTTGAGGGTCAGGAGGCATCCACTGTTTTACCTATAGAAGACAAGGGTTATTTCACAGCATTTATTCATATATGTATTGGATCACACAGATTACATTTGATTAATTAATTGATTAAATCTTCTAAAGACAACATTATGTTCAGATTTAAATAATATATCACACTAAATTTGAATTTTGGCTCATTTTAAGAAGTCCAAAAACAATTAATTGCCTGATTTAAAATTTGGTCAATGCTATTCAAAGCAAAAGTGGTCTTTGTTCAAGGTAAAAATATGCATTTGGGAATGATTTTGACTGTCCACTGGTCCTAGTGCACAGGTGGTCTCTGTTCGCAGGTGCATTATATAGTCTTTTTGGATGGGAGGAATCAAAAGTAGACAGGTAGTCTTTGTTCACGGGTGGTCTTTAACACAGGTTTGACTGTATGTCTGTCATATAACATCATCTACATCTTTGATAATGTCATGTCATAAAAATGAAATGACCAGACAAGTCATCGGTGCATAATGTTATGATTCCATCCCTGGCAACACTGTTTTCTTTGGAAATTCTTTTGAGCTTTTTCGGCAAGAAAATCAGATTGAAAGTCGTTATATGATAAACAGAATCTTACACTCATGGTCATTTCATATGAAATTTATGAAACTCGCCAGAGGCTCGTTGCATGGCGTTCATATGAAATACGTGTAATGGCTTACCGTAATGATCCTAAGTATTGGGAGCAGTCTGATAGCAGTTTGATCAGTGTCTACACTGTTTGCCATTCCATGTGCACTTCTTGCACTCCTTGCTTGAATGTGAAACAAATTTGTTAAGTTTTTACAAGAATTACAGCAAGTCCCCAAGGTGTCCGAATTTTTAGGATTTTTATGTTATGTAAAATTCCATATCAAGTGATGATGTCTCTTCAGACATTATTCTCAGAGAAGACTTGGGTTACACTGCACATCTGCAAACCCTTGCCTATAACTCTACCTTTGCAAGCAGTGTAGATCCAGATCAGATGGCTTCTGAAGCCATCTGATCTAGATTCATACTATTTCCACCTGCTATTGATCTACGCAGTTTGCGTTTCAATTTGCAAATTGGAATGAATACATTATATCAAGTAATTTGATTTGACAGGTTCGGCAAAATTGATTTCTTCAGTAGGACAAAGGTTAAGTTTGGACAGAGCCGTCCCTCTTCAAGAAGCTTTGGTTCAATAGCTCTCCATATGTTGAGCCGTCTCTGTTGAGCAGCTATCTCCTGGTATAATTTCGGAACTGTCTGTTGAAAGTAGGTGGCTGTTCAGCAGAGGGAAATTAGATGTACCATAAAAATCCTAAAAATTCGGACACCTTGAGGACTTGCTGTAGTTCTCCTTAAATTTTAACAAATATACGAAGTGGCAAACAATGTAGACCCTGATCAGACTGCTACTTAGGGAGCCGTCTGATCTGGGTCTTCACTGTTTGCTAAGGCCTATCTGTCCCAATACTTAGGATCATTACAGTATGACCTAATATAGAGCACAACAAACTTTACACTTGATTGAGTTGACCTCACGACCTTGACCGCTTGCACAAGTACAGGTCAGGTCATTGAATTGGCCAATGCAACTTTGGTTTTATGCCAGACTATTGATGTTTGTAGGTGCAAACTGTATATCTAGGGGTGTATGTTTGTCCACCACAACAAGTTATGACCATGATGCTCCGCTGACGGAGGCAGGAGATATCTCAGTTAAATATTGGGCTGTGCGGAAAGTAGTTTCCAAGGTAAACTTTCGATAAAATTAATTTGGTACACAGTGTGCAATGTGCCAACAATCTTGCTTATAAAATTAAAATAATATTCTTCTAGGTTGGTGATCATACACCTAAGTATTGCTGATCTGCCACACACTTTTCTAGGCTATCCTCCAAACTTAATTTTTGGTTGCTTTCATTTTTTGTTCATCTCCCATTGCATTGTCTCCCTTTATTATTTTTTCTCATCTTCTCACCCCTTCCAGATTTGTAGCTCATTTCACACCTTCCACCTTCATAGCACTCATTTAAGCTGTGTCATATCTGTCAAGTTTTAACCTTCCTCCTGCTGAACTTTACAAACCCTATCTTTACTGGCCTCCGTGGCCCAGCTAGTGGGTAAGAGTACTGACTCTTAATCATTAGGTCTCTTACTGCTGTGGGTTCCAGCTCCCTCAGGTCAGATGTGAGACGCCAAGTTCTACAGCAGAAGATAAAGTGCTTTTCTCTGCATTCTCGGGTTTACGCCCACCTGATTAACATTGAGCTCAACATAAACAAAATAATCTTGAAGGACCATACCCCCCCCCCCCCCCCCCCCAAAAAAAAAAGCCTTTGCAAAAAGTGTATAAGCCATCTGATCAAGAAATACACTGTTTGACATTTAGTTCTTGGCTTTTTAGGAATGAATAACATGTAGTATTCTGATTGGTTGAAAATCAGAAATGGGTATGGCAAATCAATATATTCAGCAGGACAAGGGTTAAGCTGTGTGATATCTCTCAAGTGTTAAGGGGAATGGCTACACCTTCAGGGGAGGCAACTGTTTCAAAAAAAGGTTTAGTCTCCATTGTCAAGAGGGGTCTACTTTCAATGGAAAAATGATTTTATCCTTTTAAGAGTAGAACCCTTTTCCAGAGGGGCTTAGTTTAAATGGGAGTGACCTAGAAGTTCCAAAGATTGCCTCCCTTGTATAAATGGATGAAAACTGTCCAGGTATACTGACCTTTTGATTGCCTATCATAACATGCAGACGGCATTTTCAAAGTGTATTTTTCTTATTTTTCAGTGAAAATAAGGCCTGAAATTACATGTGAGTCGTCTGCCAAGCAGACGACTCACATGTAATGTCAAGCCTTCTTTATTAGGAAAAATATTGCCGTCTGCTCCAGGATAGATATCCATATGTAGTGTAGTCCCTGTTGAGCAGCTATCCCGGTATAAACTTCAGCTGTGTCGGTTGAAAGGAGGTGGCTGTTCAACCGAGGGAGAAATAACAGATGTATGACCTGATATAGAGCAGCACAGACTTCACCCTTGTTTGAGGAGATGACCTCAGAAGCTTGATTGCTTACACAAGTATAGGTTTTAGGTTAGGTCATTGAATTGGTCATTGAAACTTTGGTTATCATGTTTGTAGGTGCAAACTATATAACAGGTGGTGTATGTTTGCCCGTCATAACAAGTTACGATGTTGGTGCTCCGCTGACGGAGGCAGGTGATATCTGGTTTAAATATTGGGCTCTGCGGAAAGTAATTTCCAAGGTAAACGTGCTGTAAAAAATGTGGTACACTGAGTTTACAATGTGCCAGACTTCTTGTTTATAAAGTTCAAATAATATGCTTCTAGGTTGGTGATCATACACCTAAGTATTGTTGATCTGCAACACACTTCTTCTAGGCTATCCTTCAAACTCTTCATTTTTGGATGCTTTCATTGTTTGTTCATCTCCCACTGCATTGTCTCCCTTTATTATTCTTTCTCATCTTCCAACCCCTACCCGTTCTGAAACTCGCTTACTCACACCTCAGCCCTTATAGCACTCCTTTTGGTTGTGTCATATCTGTCAAGTTTTAACCTTCGTTCTGCTTAACACCAAAACCTCTATCTTTGCAGACCGTGTAAATACAGATCAGATTGCTTCTAAAGAATCCATCTGATCAGGATCTGCACTACTTGACATTCAATTCATGAATTTGTAGTAATAAATTTCAAGTATTAGTTGAAAGTCAGATATGGCTGTGGCAAAATCGATATATTGAGCTGTGTCATATTTGTAAAGGGGAATGGCTACACCTACAGGGGAGGCAACTCTTTTAAAAAATATTTTAGTCTCCCTTGTCAATAGGGATCTATATTTAACCCATAAAATGCTAATCACATTTGCTTTGACGTCTGCTGGTTACTTTAAAAGTCATTTTTGCAAACAGTGTGGACACAAATCAGACTGCTCCTCTAGGAGCAGTCTGGTTTGGGCCCACACTGTTTGCCTGTACGCAAAAATATTTTTAAAAAAGTTTGCAAAGAAAATTTAGCAGACGACATAAGCAGACGACATTTTCAAATGTAGTTTTTCTTGGTGTCTTAAGGGTTAATGGAAACAAATATGCTCCTGAAGGGGTCTTGTTTATATGGGAATGATCTAGAAGTCACAAAAATTGCCTCCCTTGTATAAATGGAAAAAAATTGTCTTGGAATATAACCCATCCACTGCTTATCGTGATTAGCAGATGGCATTTTCAAAGTGTTTTTTTCTTATTTTTCAGTGAAAATAAGGCCTGAAATTACATGTGTTTGTTTGTTTGTTTGATTTGAGGTTTAACATCCCTGTCAACACTGTATAGGTCATTTTGGAGACGTTGCTTCCGATTTTGTGGGACTTTTACCCGATATTGAGATGAAATGACATCTCAAGCCCTGTCGACCACTGAAATCAATAGGGTTTATAAGCATGGACGGTCCGACTGGCACTGCTTTGCTTGGGCAGGCTTAGGTCCCCTAAGCAGTTTACCTTTACTCGTGTGCGGTCGGTTTCAGCTCTGCATGGAAGCATCATGCAGCCCATCTATTTCTGCAAGCCCCATTGGGCGGGGGCAGGAAATTACTTGTGAATCGTCTGCCAATGCCAAAGCTAACAATTCACATGTAATGTCAAGCTTTATATGCTGGAAAAATATTTCTTTTGCACACCAGATAAAAAAATCGTTAGTTTTAGCTTGGGATATAAATTCTGTTCTAACCCTGGTGTTTTTACCCAAAGTCGAATATTCTCTTATATTTGATAAATACACTGGTTGGATACGGCCTTATATGCACCATCATTAAGGTTGACGTCACTAAAAATCACTGTAGTGTCATCACAATATGGCGGATATCAACAACCGAAGTGACTGCAGCATTATAAATCTGTGCTAAGAAATAGAAGGTATGCAAGAAAAAGAATCCAACATGGGTGTGCGGGTTGAATAGAAAAATCCGCCCCTGGGATCATTGTCCGGCATCACTCGGCAAACCTCTTGATGCCGGACAGTGACCCTAGTGATGGATTTTCCCATCCACCCCTCGGACCCATGTAAGATTTTTATATTTAAAAAAATCAGATTGTCATCTGATCCAGGAAATTTTAGCAGTTGAAAGGTTACTTCCCCTTAATGCTTCTACTGACTTGCTCCTTTAAATTGCTTGCTTTGCATTTATGTATATCAACAAGTGTTGACTTTCTGAAGGAATATTTGATTGTTCTTTTCAAGTGGCAAAGAATACTGCAGGTAGTCTAAATACATGTATTTGGATAGAGATGACTAGAGTAGTGTAAAACTAACACCTTTTGAATGAGCAATATGACCACTGCCTGCCTCACTACAGAGGACCCTTGTTATAACGACAGTATATGCTCCCTATTATTGTGCCGTTATAAAGAATGCCAGTTAGGGGTATGAGTCTTATAGGTTATAAAAGGCCTTTTCACCATTTTGACTCCGAGAAAGAAATGTTATAGACATTTGTTAGAATCACCTCGGTGAGGCGATTCTAACTTATGTCTGTAACATTTAACAGATGTTATAGACATGTGTTACAATCGCCTGGGTGAGGCGATTCTAACAAATATATATAACATTCGTTTCTTAGAGTATTAGATTACAAGACCCTTTCATGACTACGGACTCGATTTGTGCATTTCCAACCCAAGGGAAGCCCACGTCGCTCTAACCAATGATAAGCCTGTAGCTAAGTAGTCATTCCATTCAAATTGCCTTTTAACAAGTTTTGCCGTTATAACAAAGGTCGGTATAAAGAGGGTTGACTGTTATGAATTAGTATTTTATTTACAGGTGCCATCCCCGATGAAATTTTATGATACTGATACTGTTACAGTCATCCATCCTATTGGGCTGGTGACACAGCTGAATGTTTGTATTGGAGTTTTAACAGCCCAGTCAACACTTTTTGAGGTCATTTTTGAGCCGGCCAGTTTACCTATCCACACTTTTCTTGGACAGACTTATATGTAAGTGGTTATCCAGTACAATGCACATTCTTTCGCCAGAAACTGACAACTGCCCTCCTTGAATCAGTGGAAGGGAGAGAATGACCGTAGAAAAGATTTCATGATCAATCTCCACCAAAGAATGTTGCCGACCCCGGCAGGTATCGAACCCGCATCCTCTGGATCACCAGTCAAACACGCATCCGATTGAGCTACCGAGGCCGGCTGACACAGTTGAATGTTTAGGTGACTGTGATCAGGTCATCGGTCTGATCCCTATTGCTGCTGGCAACATACTTTCATGGAGATTAATTATGAAACATTTTCTGCAATCAGTCTTTCCCATCTGCTCTGACAGATTCAACACTGATAGTTGTCATTGTCTGGCGATTTGAGAAAGAATGTGCACTGTGGTGGTTAACTACTTAGAAGGACTAAATCTGTCTGGGAAAAGTGTGGTTAAGTTAACAGACTGGTTCAGCATAGAATTATCAAAGCCCCGCTTTGAAAAAGTGGGGCTATAGTGGATTTGCCATGTCCTTCTGTAAATCTGTGATTCAGTCATCCTCTGATTCCTTCATTCCGTGACCGCAAAATTAAAATTGCTTAACCCATAAAGTGCCAATCACGACTATTGTTGTCTGCTTTGTTGTCTGCCGGTTACCTTAAAAGTATTTTTTGCAAACAGTGTGGACCCAGATCAGACTACTCCTCTGGGTCCACACTTTTTGCCTGTCTGCAAAAATTTTTTTAAAAAGTTTGCCAAAAAAATCAGCAGATGACATAAGCAGATGACATTTTCAGATGTAGTTTTTTTTGGTGTCTTTAGGGTTAATAACTTTTATACTTGTGGTCCAACTTTAATGAAACTTATACCACACAATGAAGGTCTAGTAGCAGAATAGTGACCAAGGGCTCATAACTCTTGGAGTTATGTCCCTTCATAAATTTTCAAATTTTGCATTCTTGAAAATTTTCTTAACAGATTTCACAGGAACTATGGTGGCTAGAAAGCTGAAACTTTGTATAAACATGGACAATGACTGGCTGTATCATATATACCAGAATAGGGGTTAGGGTCATTCCTCAGCTCTGAGTTATGTCCCTTGATATGTTTTCAAATTTTATAATGCATTTTGTTTAATAACTTATGTTTGTGGTCCTGCCTCAATAACACACCTGGTCTCTAAGATAAGGAAGGTGTAGCAGCAGAATAGTGGCCAAGGGCCCCTAACTCTTGGAGTTATGACCCTTGGTATTCTTTCAACTGTTGCCGTTCTTGAAAATTTCCAAAACATATTTCTCAGGAACTACGAAAGCTAGAAAGCTGATACTTCCTATAAACATTGACAATGACTCAATGAGGTGTCAAAGGTCCATTCCTCTTTAAGTTATGTCTCTTGATAGGCATTCAAGTTTTAAATGCAGTTTTATAAATTTTTGTCGTTCTAATTCAATGTCACCTATTTATAGCTTTTACATATTCCAAAGACATGTAAGTGTTAAAAGTTGAAACCATGGACAGTTGTTGTTGAGGTTTAACATCCCCGTCAACACTGAATAGGTCATTTTGGAGACGTTGCTTCCAATTTTGTGGGACTTTTACCCGACATTGAGATGAAATGACATCTCAAGCCCTGTTGCCCAATGAAACCAATAGGGTTCATAGGCATGGACGGTCCGACTCGCATCGCTTTGCATTGGCAGGCTTAGATCCTCTAAGCAGTTTACCAGTACTCGTGTGTGGTTGGTTTCAGCTCTGCGTGGAAGCATCATGCAGCCCATCTATTTCTCCAAGCCCCAATTGGCGAGGGCCAAGACATGGACAGTGGGTTGATGAATGGAGTATACATGCACCATAATCAGGGCTTATGGCCCAGAGCTCATGGCATTAAATTCCTTGTTAAGTTTTATGTTGCCACGTACCATGTCCTACAGTGATGTTATCTGGTAAGCATTAATTCAAAATATTTCAACATTATGAGTCTTTTCTCCTCGTATAGTGCTGCAGCGGGGCTGTAGTCAGATCCTCTGACAGCTTTAGATAGGTAAGCTGACTGGTTCAGCATAAAATTATTAATATTGACTGGGCTTCTACAATCAAGCACAGCCTTACTAATCTCTTAATTAACTTAACGCTCTGCATGCTGGGTATTTTTTTTTTTTTTTGCAGCAGCAGCAGATGACATTTTAAAATATTTTTCTAATTTTCCCAGAAAACAGGATTTGACATCTCGTGCAAATTGTCTCCTATGGAGACAATTCGTCAATTCGCATTAGATGCCAAGTCCTGTTTTCTCGGAAAAACAAGAAAAGTATTACCAATTTGTCATCTGCAGAGACTGACAAAGGTTAAGGCCATTATTGCAACATGATGTATTCTGCTTGATTTCTAATTGATGGCTGTTAAGTAAAGGAAATTCTGCATCAGCATCAGGGTTTATGTAAATGTATAATTTAATGAAGATACAGTGTAAACTGTATTGAGCAGCCACCCGGGGAAAACTCCAAAACTGACTGCTTAAAGGCCTCTTGAAAGAGGTGGCTGTTCAGCAGAAGGAAATGTCTTAACCCTTATCCCGCTGCATAAATAATTTAGCCACACCCATTTTCTGACTTTGAACCAATCGTATTACTTGGTGTAATTACCTTATTCTTGCAAATTCACAAACTGAATGTCAAACAGTGAAGATCCTGATCAGAAGCAATCAGATCTGGATCTACACTATTTGCAAAGATAGGGATTGTTGTGAATAGTGGGATAAAGGTTAAGATGATGTTTGACCTGATAAAGACGGACAAAAATGAGTGATAAATGAAGACAGCTCAATTTGGCTGTATGAAATGAAAAATAATTGATGGAGAGGTGTCATTTTTCTTCTCATACATCCATAATACATATGAGCCCCGCCAAGCGAATTTGGGTCTTCGAGCATTCCGTCATGACAAATTTTAACTGCGCATGCCCAGCCATTCAGAGGGGCCAGGGATATGGCTTTCTGTCTGAAGGTTCCTCTTGATTCACTGCTTGTATGAGCGAGCAGCGAAGGTTCTGGCGAGACTGCGCGGATGCGCAGGCTCGCCTGAACCTTCGCTGCTCGCATAGGCGATAAGTATCAAAATCGCTTAACGGGGCCCATATTATTTATATTGTCACTCGTACATGCATATTACATATTGTTTAACCCTTAAGATGCCTAGAAAAACTACATCTGAAAATGTCATCTGCTTATGTTGTCTGCTGCGTTTTTCGCAAACTGTTTAAAAATATTTTTTGCATCCAGGCACAGTGTGGACCCAGATCAGAATGCTACTACAGGAGCAGTCTGATCTGGGTCCACACTGTTTGCAAAAAATTACTTTTAAGATAACCGGCAGATGGCAAAGCCGACAACAATTGTCATTATTGGCATTATATGGGTTAAAATGATATCGGACTAACAAGTTATACAGAAAGTGGTGGCTGCTAAGCAGAAGTGACCATTACTGGAGGTTTCACTGAATAATTGGAATGACAGACTATAACATTTTCGGCAACTTTTTACCATAAAAACACACAATTTTTTTATGATTGCAATATGATTGCTGTATGTATGGAAATCAGAAAAAAAGAACATGTTCATAATCTTTACTGAGTCTTTTTCAATTATATTCCTCAGCTGGTACAGTCGAACTTCGATGGCTCGAACTCGCCGGGACCGCCGAAAAAAGTTCGAGCCATCAGTAGTTCGAGCCATTGGAGTCCAACTCGGCAAGATCCATCTTTGTGTACTATCATTTTTTATCATAGCTGCGGCGATTTTGGTGACTTCCGATACATTTGTCGGTCATAATTTAAGAGTGGATGATGAGTTGTATTTTTGGTCCGTGTTATGATACTGATCGCGCGCCTGCGTGACTTGGTCGATAAAATTGGAATTTTTAAAAAGGTAATTAGTGCGAGCCATCGGTGGGATTTTACTTAGAAAATGCACTCTAGGGACCAGGCTTAGAGTTCGAGGGTTCGAGCCATCGTGGTTCGAGCCAAGGGTGGCATGTTTAGTTAAAATGAATAGGGATTTTGCCGGGACTGAAAAGTCAGTTCGACCCAAACGTGGTGTTCGAGCCTACCGAGTTCGACCCATCGAAGTTCGACTGTAGATAATTTCCCTACAATTTATTGAGTTTAAATAAAAATTGCTGTGTGACAGGAAATTCTCAAAGAACCCTACTGCTGTCTTAGTGCATGTTTTTTTTTTAACTTTTACATCCCACCAACATCTAAGGTCATATGGAGATGGGACCTTGGTTCAACCCATATTATGCTAGTGGACTCTTCCATTACTATATGTTGGATAAGTCCATTTGTCACATAAGGGGTGTCAGGCCTATTTGTTTCACTTTTACTCTATTTTTGACAGAAAATTCTGTTAGCAAATAGTGAAGGCCTTGATCAGACGCCGCATTCTGTGGCATCTGATCTGGGCCTGCACTGTTTGCCAAGGTACCCCTTTAGGCATTTCCCCGCATAAAATGAGTCAAAGACTCATCCGAAAGTCTGTAGATGCCTAGAATTGATACCGCGACCCCTGGTTTGTGAGATGAGTAGCTTATCCACGGCACCACTGAAGCCTCCACAAATGTCTTAGTAATCCTATAGTATACATGTAATTAAGGAATTTAATGCATTAGATATAACTTTCTTTTTTTCCAGTACAACCCACCACCAGCTATGAAAGTGCCTCCTTCCACACCAAAGTTTGCTTATGGAAAAGTTGAAATGACGGTATAGTTAAACATACCAACCCTTTAACCCTTTTTGAACTGACTGGAATCTTCCACACTCTATAAAGCACAAATCCATTCTAACCCATTGCATGCGTGAAACCCATAAAGGGGTATCTTGGCAAACATTGCAGGCCCAGATCAGATGCCGCAGAACACGGCATCTGATCAGGGCCTACACTATTTGCTAACAGAATATTCTGTCAAAAATAGAATAAAAACTAAAACATAGGCCCGACACCCCTTATATGACAAATGGACTTGTCCAACATATAGCAATGGAAGAGTCCACTAGCATACAATGGGTTAAGGGTATCAGGTTGAGTTCTTTTCAGAAATTCAGTTAGAATATAGTTGGGCTTTTAGCAAACAGTGCAGGCCCTGATCAGATGCCGCGATCTGGGCCTGTACTGTTTACCAGTGTACCCATTTGGGGTTTTGCCCAACAGAAATCGATTGATACATTATTGTTGCCGGGGAACGGGAGGTCTCAGGTTCGATCCCGGGCCGCGACATACCAAAGTCGTTAAAAATGGTACTAGCTGCTCCTCGCTTGGCACTCAGATTTACGGGATAGAGCTAGGACTGGTCGACCCAGTGTCAGGATAATGTGACTGAGTGTGGTATCATGTAATGTGTCTGGGACATGATACTTCAGTGAGGCAGCACTATAAAAGTGAGCATTGAGCTCCCTGTCGCAACCAGACACTGTCGTGATATGACTGAAAAATTGTTGAAAGCGACGTTAAACCTGACTTCACACACACACACACTTATATTCTTATACAGATTTGTTTAGATTTAATATGGTTGTTTCCTCTCTACCAGTCTCTCCGGCTAATTCAGCAGAAAGCAGGATTTGACATTTCATGCAAATTATGACATGCAAATTGTCTCCATAGGAGACGATTTGCAGGAGAGGTCAAGTCATGTTTCTGGTAGATGTAAGAAGAATATTGGCTGAATTAGTTCAGAGAGTGGTAAAGGTTAAACAACCATGTTATATCTAAACCAAACCGTATAGATTATATAGAAAAAGGCTTTATGGTCATTTTCCAATAAAAAATGCACATTTTTGGGATCCAACTATTTTATATCCAAACATGTTTTTAGCTCACCATCACTTAGTGCCGAGGTGAGCTTTTGGGATCACTTTTTGTCCGTCGTGCATGCGTCCGTGTGTGCGTAAACAATTTGTTCAAACGACATCTCCTCGGAAACCACTGATCGGATTTTGACCAAACTTCACAGGAATGACCCTTAGGTGGTCCCCTTTCAAATGGTTCCGGTCCGTTGCACATCTAGGTCACAGTAGCCAAAAATAGATTTTTTTCACTGAAAACATAAAAAATCTTCTTCTCTGAAACCATAAGGCCCAGGTCTTTGATATTTGGTGTGAAGCTTCATCTAGTGGACCCCTACCAAGATTGTTCAAATTATAGTGCTGGGACCAAAAATACCCCCACCCCGGGTCCCTTTGGTTTTACATAGGATTATATAGGGAAAATCTTTAAAAATCTTCTTCTCTGAAACCGCAAGGCCCAGGTCTTTGATATTTGGTATGAAGCTTCATCTAGTGGACCCCTACCAAGATTGTTCAAATTATAGTGTTGGGGCCAAAAATGCCCCCTTAAACTGGAAGGCCCAGGTCTTTGATATTTGGTATGAAGCTTCATCTAGTGGACCCCTACCAAGATTGTTCAGATTATAGTGCTGGGGCCAAAACTGCCCCCGCCCAGGGGGCCCTTTGGTTTTACATGGGCTTATATAAGGAAAATCTTTAGAAATCTTCTCAGAAACCCCAAGGCCCAGGTCTTTGCTATTTGGTATGAAGCTTCATCTAGTGGACACCTACCAAGATTGTTCAAATTATAGTGTTGGGGCCAAAAATGCCCCCTGAAACTGCAAGGCTCAGGTCTTTGATATTTGGTATGAAGCTTCATCAAGTGGACCCCTACCAAGATTGTTCAGATTATAGTGCTGGGGCCAAAAATGCGCCTGCCCAGGGGGCCCTTTGGTTTTACATGGGCTTATATAAGGAAAATCTTTAGAAATCTTCTTCTCAGAAACCGCAAGGCCCAGGTCTTTGCTATTTGGTATGAAGCTTTATCTAGTGGACCCCTACCAAGATTGTTCAATTTATAGTGCTGGGGCCAAAAATGCCTCCGCCCCGGGGCCCTTTGGTTTTACATAGGATTATATAAAGAAAATGTTTAAAAATCTTCTCTGAAACCACAAGGCCCATGTCCTTGATATTTGGTATGAAGCTTCATCTTGTGGACCTCTACCAAGATTGTTCAAATTATAGCCCTGGGGCCAAAAATGCCCCCGTTACGGGGCCCTTTGGTTTTACATAGACTTATATAGGGAAAATCTTGAAAAATCTTCTTTTTGAAATCACAAGGCCTAGGTCTTTGATATTTGGTATGAAGCTTCATCTAGTGAACCTCCACCAAGATTGTTCAAATCATAGCCCTGAGACCAAAAATGCCCTTGCCTCGGGGGCCCTTTGGTTTTTACATAGACTTCTATAGGGAAAATCTTTAAGAACCTTCTTCTGTGAGACCACAAGGCCTATGTTTTTGATATTTGGTGTGAAATTTCATCTAGTGGACCTCTATCAAGATTGTTCAAATTAATGTGCTGGGGCCAAAAATGCCCCCGCCCAAGACCCTTTGGTATTACATAGACTTATATAGGGAAATCTTTAAAAATCTTCTTGTCTGAAACTGCAAGGCCCATGTCTTTGATATTTGGTATGGAGCTTCATCTAGAAGACCTCTACCAAGATTGTTCAAATTATAGCCCTCGGGCCACAAATGCCCCCGCCCCGGGGCCCTTTGGTTTTACATAGACTTATATAGAGATAATCTTTGAAAATCTTCTTCTCTGAAACAGCAAGGCCCAGGTCTTTGATATTTGGTGTGAAGCTTCATCTAGTGGACCTCTATGAAGATTGTTTAAATTATAGTCCTGAGGCCAAAAATGTCCCCCGCCCTAGGGCCATTTGGTTTTACATAGGCTTATGTAGGGAATATTTTTAAAAAATCTTCTTCTCTGAAACCGCAAAGCCCAGGTCTTTTATATTTGGTGTGTAGCTTCATCTAGTGGACCATTGCCAAGATTGTTCAAATTATAGCCGTTGTTGATATTTGATATGAAGCTTCACCTTTTTAGACCTCCCTCAACATTATGCACATTGTAGCCCTGGTGTCAATAATGGCCCTCTCCGGGGCCCACTTGTTACTCTATGGATCAGGTGAGCGATCCAGGGCCATCATGGCCCTCTTGTATAATGAATAGTGTTACAAAGAGTTTTATTTTTACCTTTTGACTTTCTCGTGACAGTCTACAGCTGGTGTTAAAGGGATGTGTGGGAGCCATAAAAAGACTCACAACCCATCATCATAGTGTGGTTTATAATTTTTGTCCCTAGGAATCATCATTATACCCCCGCAAACGAAGTTTGAAGGGGGTATATAGGAGTCAGCTTGTCGTCTGTCGTCGTCGTCTGTCGTCGTCGGTCCGTTACAAAAAACTTTAACATTGCTCATAACTTCCTTATTCTTCCTATCCGATTTCTTTAATATTCACACACCACACACCTTGCCACTAGTACTTAAGATTGATATACACAAACCTGACCTTGACCTTTACGTTGACCTTGAGGATGCGGGGGTATAATTGGCGCCCGTTAGGCGGCAGCTCTAGTTCCATTGTGGAATTTTGAAAATATGTGAGGGACACAGATGAGGCCTTATTGGTCAAAACTAGCTAGTCTGGCCCAGAAAGAACATGTACACTCTGTACTTTTCAGTTCTGTATTGTTATACCCCCGCAAACGAAGTTTGAAGGGCGTATATAGGAGTCAGCTTGTCGTCTGTCGTCTGTCGTCGGTCCGTTACAAAAAACTTTAACATTGCTCATAACTTCCTTATTCTTTGACCGATTTCTTTAATATTCACACACCACACACCTTGCCACTAGTACTTAAGATTGATATACACAAACCTGACCTTGACCTTTACGTTGACCTTCCTCAAGGTAAAATACTTGTAAAAATTTGTTGTCGGTCCGTTACAAAAAACTTTAACATTGCTCATAACTTCCTTATTCTTTGACCGATTTCTTCAATATTCACACATCACACACCTTGCCACTAGTACTTAAGATTGATATACACAAACCTGACCTTGACCTTTACGTTGACCTTCCTCAAGGTAAAATACTTGTAAAAATTTGTCGTCGGTCCGTTACAAAAAACTTTAACATTGCTCATAACTTCCTTATTCTTTGACCGATTTCTTTAATATTCACACACCACACACCTTGCCACTAGTACTTAAGATTGATATACACAAACCTGACCTTGACCTTTACGTTGACCTTCCTCAAGGTCAAATACTTGTAAAAATTTGTTGTCGGTCCGTTACAAAAAACTTTAACATTGCTCATAACTTCCTTATTCTTTGACCGATTTCTTTAATATTCACACACCACACACCTTGCCACTAGTACTTAAGATTGATATACACAAACCTGACCTTGACCTTTACGTTGACCTTCCCCAAGATCAAATACTTGTAAAAATTTGTCGGACAACGCATGCGGGGGTATAATTGGTGCCCGTTAGGCGGCAGCTCTAGTTATTCTTTGCTTCCAAAGGATAGCCCTTTTATGGAACAATTTTGGTTTTGAGTTGAATGAATACACCTTCGTTGATAAATATAAACCCATAAAATGCCAACCACGACTATTGTCGTCTGCTTTGTCGTCTGCTGGTTATATTAAAGTAATTTGTTTTGCAAACAGTGTGTACCCAGATCAGACAGTCTGATCTGTCCGACACTGTTTGCCTGTATGCAAAAATATTTTTAAAACGTTTGCAAAAAAAATCAGCAGAAGACATAAGCAGACAACATTTTCAGATGTAGTTTTTCTCAGTGTCTTAAGGGTTAATGATGAAGTTTTTACAAAAACCATACCAGGAATTAAAATCATACTTGTCATGCTAATAGATATTAGTCCTTTAACCTTTAAGGGGAATGGGAACACCTTCAGGGGAGGCAACTCCTCCAAAAGTATTTTTGTCTCCAATGTCAATAGGGGTCAACTCTTAAAGGAAAGAATTTGCGCCTCAGGAGCAAATTCTTTCCTTTAAGAGTAGACCCCTTTTACAGCGGGACAGGATTTCTAGAAAAGCGAACAGGAAGTCCCGAAAGTTGTCTCCCTTTGAAAAATGACGGAAAAATCTGCTAGGTGTTCCCATTCCCCTTAAGATGCCATTCACAACAATATTCTTCTGCTTTCTTGTCTGCTGTTAACTATAAAAATCATTGTTGCAAACAGCATGGACCCAGATCAGACTGCTCCTCAAGGAATTGTTTGTTTGTTTGTATTGGAGTTTAATGGCCCAGTCAGCACTACTTTAAGTCATTTTTGAGCCGGTCAGTTTACCTATCCACACTTTACTGGGCAGGCTTATACGTAAGCGGTTAACCAGTACAGTGCACATTCCTCCGCCAGAAACTGACAACTGCCCTTCTGGAATCAGCGGAAGGGAGAGAATGACAGTAGAAAAGAATTCATGATCAATCTCCACAATAGACTGTTGCCGACCCTGGCAGGTATCGAACCCACATCTTCCTCATCACCAGTCAGACACGCATCTGACTAAGCTACTGAGGCCAGCTAATGCTCCTCAAGGAGCAGTCTGATCTGGGCCCACACTGTTTGCCTGTATGCAAAAATGTTTTTGAAACGTTTGCAAGAAGATTCAGCAGACAACATTTTCAGACACAATTTTCCTAGGCATGTTAAGGGTTAAAGCTTTAATCCAGCACTCATAGACCCAAATAAGGAGAGGTAAAGCTAATATTTTCTTTATTTTTAGCTCAGCTGTTTTCGAAGAAAACGACGAGGTATTGTCAAAGCTCTGGCGTCGTCTGCATCGTCGTCTGCATCGTAGTGCAAAAACTTGGACATTTTGTAATATCTCTGTCATTACTGAACATATTTACTTGAAACTCGGACTAGTTGTTCATTATGAACGGGGGAACTCATACCAATAGGTGAGGTAACCCTCAAAATATATTGGCACAGTTATGCCCCTTTTCGACTTAGAATTTTTGCGTCGTCATGCAAAAACTTGGACTTTTTGTAATATCTCTGTCATTAGGGCCCCGCACTGAAAGTGTGGGTGCCCTATAGTAATCACTCTGTCCGTCCGTCTGTCTGTCCGTCTGTCCGTCCACAAATTTTTACTCCTCTGATAGCGCTGCCGGGGCCCTAGTCAGTTTCACTGACAGCTCTAGTTACTGAACATATTCACTTGAAACTCGGACAAGTTGTTCATTATGAAAAGGGGAACTCATACCAATAGGTGAGGTAACCCTCAAAATATTTTTGGCACAGTTATGCCCCTTTTTCGACTTAGAATTTTTGTTTAACTAAAAGAAACTGCAGCCGAGCGTTGGCACCCTCATGCGGTGCTCTTGTTTGTTAGAAACATGTTATGGCTGCTTATTAGAATCACCTCATCGAGGCAATTCTTACTAGTACCCACATCATATTGATTAATGGAATTATAAGAAAATATCTTATCATATGATGTGGCATATGTAATAACACCATGTAATAAATTTGATAATCCACTAGTAGATTAAATATGCAAATTAGTTAGATACACTCCATAACATTACATGTACAATGTCCTTAACTACATTGCGTTTACCAATGGTTGAATATTGACATTGACCTGCCGCCCAAACAAACCAATAGTGCTTGTATGCAGGGACAGTCTGACTTGCACCAGTTTGCCTGGGCAGGCCTAGGCTTAGACCTTCTCAGCGGTTTACCAAGCACCATGCAGCCCTATCTATTTCTCCAAGCTCCAATGGGCGGGGGTTGGGGGGGTCACAATTCCAACTAGTACCCACATCATACCTCCTTATCTTGGGCTTTGCGTACGACTGCTTTCTCTGTCCCTGTTCAAATTTTGTTTGTTTGGAGTTTAACAGCCCAGTCAACACTATTTAGGTCATATTGAACTGGTCAGTTTACCTAGCCATACTTTTCCTGGGCAGGCTTATATGTAGGCAGTTAACCAGTACAGTGCAAATTCTTTTGCCAGAAACTGACAACTGCCCTTCTTGAATCAGTGGAAGGGAGAGCATGACAATTGAAAAGATTTTATCAGTAATCTACACAAAAGAATGTTTGTTCATTTAGCAGATATTGAACTTGCCTTTTTCAAGTTTACTTTATAATTTCAGTTGTGGAGTAGCCTGTATGACTATGTGGTAACGGGAACCATACCAGTGGAATCCATTTACCCTCTAACCATGGAACAGATCAAGCATGTATGTTTACATTTCTGTATGTCTTCAATTGTCTTGGCTTTAGGGGAATGCATACACCTTCAGGGGAGGCAGCTCTTTTAATATATTTATCCCCCAACCGAATAGGTTCAGGGGATATAGTGATCAGCCTGGCGTCCGTCCGTCGGTAGACGCAACCTTATGATGGCCATAACTCCTATACCCTTTGAGATTCATTGATAGTTCATGGCACAATTGTTCACAAGGCTGAGATGGCGTGTCATGCGGAAGAACCAGAACTCTGGATGCCATACTTTTTTAGTTATCTCCCTTTTAATAAAATAGAATGACTACTTTGTGATGGCCATAACTCCAATACCCTTTGAGATATATTGATGGTACCTGGCACAGTTGTTCACAAGGCTGAGACAGCGTGTCATGCACAAGAACCACAACTCTAGCTGCCATGGTTTTTGAGTTATCTCCCCTTCCAATATAATAGAGTGACTACCTTGTGATGGCCATAACTCCAATACCCTTTAAGATATATTGATGATACCTGGCACAGTTGTTCACAAGGCCGAGCCCGTGCGTCATGCACAAGAACCACAACTCTGGCTGCCATGGTTTTTGAGTTATCTCCCCTTCCAATGAAATAGAGTGACTACATTGTGATGGCCATAACTCCAATACCCTTTATGATATATTGATGATACCTGGCACAGTTGTTCACAAGGCCGAGACGGTGTGTCATATACAAGAACCACAACTCTGGGTGCCATGGTTTTTGAGTTGTCTCCCCTTCCAATAATATAGAATCACTACCTTGTGAGGCCACATCTCCAATACTCTTTGAGATATATTGATGGTACTTGGTACAGTTGTACATGAGGTTAAGCAGGTGTGTCACGTGCAAGAACCACAACTCTGGGTGCCCTGGTTTTTAATTATCTCCCCTGACAATATAACCTTTTGATGGCCATAACTCCAATACCCTTTGAGATATATTGATGGTACTTGGCACAATTGTATACAAGGTTGAGACGGCGCTTCATGCCTAAGAACCACAATTCTGGGTGCTATGATAAATATTTGAGTTATCTACCCTTCCAATATAACAGTATGACCAGCTTGTGATCTCCAACACCCTTTGAGACATATTGATGGTACTTTGTACAGAAATGCATGAGCTTACGCAGGCATGTCATGCGCAAGAACCACAGTTCTGAGTATCCTGGTTTTTTAGTTAGCTCTCCTGAAGTATAATCTTGTGATGGTCATAACTGCAATACTTTTGTAATATATTGCTGGTTTAATTCTGGTGCACTTTCTATTGGTGAACAATCTTCTGAAGGCCAAATTGCCTTTGGTCGGGGGATTTGCCATCTCTTCCGATGGCTATTTTTTTTGTCTCCCTTGTCAGTAGGGAGTCTACTCTTAAAGGAAAGATTTTGCTCCTGAGGAGCTGAGGAGCAAATTATTTACTTTAATGGGAATTGGAACACCTGGCAGATTTTTCTGTTATTTTTTAAAGGGAAGCAACTTTCGAGACTTCCTGTTAGCTTTTCTATAAACTCTGTCCCACATAAAAAGGGGTCTACTCTTAAAAGAAAGAATTTGCTCCTCAGGAGCAAATTCTTTCCTTTAAGAGTTGACCTCTATTGACATGGGAGGCAAAAATACTTTTGTAGGAGTTGCTGCCCCTGAAGGTGGATCCAGTCCCCTTTAGAGTAGACCCATTTTAAGAGTAGGTCCCTTACTGAAGGGTCAAAGTGTGCAGGAAAGTGAACAATCTGCACTGTTTGACATTTAAACAAACAAAGATCATAATTTACTTCAAATATATTTTATTGTCAACTAGTAACATGACAAAAATGTTAATCAACAAGTTCTAAAAACATTTAGTTATGATCCTTCCATCAGTGTTTGTTTGTTCGATCTGAGGTTTAATGTCCCCTTCAAAACTGTAAAGGTCATTTTGGAGACATTGCTTCCAATTTTGTGGGACTTTTACCCGACATTGAGATGAAATGACATCTCATGCCCTGTCGCTCAATGAAACCAATAGGGTTTATTAGCATGGACGTTCCCCCTCGCACCGCGGTTCCTGGACAGGCTTAGATCCTCTAAGCGGTTTACCAGTACTAGTGTGCGGGCCGGATTCAGCTCTGCGTGGAAGCATCATGTAGCCCATATATTTCTTCAAGCCCCTATGGGCAGGGGCCGCCTTCCATCAGTGTACAAAATACCAATATGTACGCAACAATGCCTTATGTATAGAAACATTTCATTTAAGTATTCAGATTTTCATGAAAGGTAAGAAAAAATGATAGAATGAGACAATGGAATAATAAAGATCAAAATTATAGTTTATCAATGACCTTTGAGAGTTCAAAGTTTAAGCGTGACGAGTCGATTCCATTTTTTAGGGGAAGCAGGTTTCGGATACCGTTTTTTCTCGGGATTTTAAAGATATAAATCAATGTTTGTACAGGTTCTACCTAGAAGTCATGGTCGAGTGGTTAATGCGATATACTGATAGTCACACTAAAAATTTTTTTGGGCGAGGGTTCGAGTCCCAGTGGCACATTTTTTTTAATTTTAATGTTTCATTTTTGTTTTATCTTTTTTATGTTTAAAGTTATTTTCTATATTTTTTATATTTACATCCTTAATATTTTGTTTCCTTTGTTTTATGTTCAACAATTATATTTTTATACCTTTGTAAATCTTTTTTGATGCTGGCCTCGGTAGTTCAGTCGGATGCGCGTATGACTGGTGGTCATTAGGACGCGGGCTCGATACCTGCCGGGGTCAGCAACATTCTTTCCCATGGAGATTAATCATGAAATCTTTTCGATGGTCATTCCCTCCCTTCTGATGATTCAAGAAGGGCAGTTATTAGTTTCTGGGGAAAGAATGTGGACTGTACTAGTTAACCGCTTACGTATAAGCTTGCCCAGGATAAGTGTGGATAAGTAAACTGACCGGCTCAAAAATGACATAAATAGTGATGCGTGGGCCGTAAAAGCCCAATACAAACAAACGAAACTCTTTCAGATTCATTTCAACAGCGCATTTGCCTTCACTGACGGCTGTGAACGTACGTTCAATCATAGTAACATTTTTGATAATACCTCTTGAATCCGAGCTACAAGGATTCGCTTGTGCTCGTTCCATCCTTTCAATAAAATGAATATACATCTAATGTGATGGCACCGCCCATCGGGGCTTGGAGAAATAGTTCGAGCTGCACGATGCTTTCAAGCGGATCTGAAACTAACGACACATGAGCAATGGTAAACCGCTTAGTAAGTCCGAGCCTGCCCAGGCAAAGTGGTGCGGGTTAGACCGTCCATATTTATTAAACCCGTTTAGTTTTATTGGGTGGCAGGGCTTGAGATGTCATTTCATCTCAATGTCGGGTAAAAAAACCCAAAAACTGGAAGCAACTTCTCCAAACTTGACGGGGACAATAAACCTCAAATCAGTCGAACAAACAAACAAACAAACATCTCCTGTGCTCCAATTTTATAGGTACGAAAAAATGTTAAGAAAAAGTAAAAAAAACAACAAAAAACATCTGCCTAAGATTCGAACCCTAGATCTCCAAGATGGAAGACGTGTTACTAGACTGTCTCGACTGGTCGTCAATCTGGTTAAACAGCGCGCAAGTTTAAGAATATGACGGTAACTATCGCCCAGTGTAAAAAATACCCACTGCAGACGACTTACCTAAAACACGGACGAGTCCAAAATTAAAAGTGCAGTCACGTCTCACTGCGTTTTGAAAGACTATAGCACTCCACACATGTTTAGCTAGTAAGCTGATCGCTATAACCTGTGATATATTCGATCAGGGGATAATGATTGGTTGCTTTGTGGTTTAAAGGTGCATTATTGAGCTACCGATATCTGGAAAAAATGCTTCCAAAAATAAAATACATATAGCCGGTATTTTTCTTTAAAACAATACAAATGAATGCATTTTATGCAAAAATGCGAACAATTATGATGACAGGTAAACGAGTTAGAGAGGGATTCCCAAACAAGGTTTCGAACACTAGTTAGAGCTATTTTTAGTTCGTGACAAAAATAGAATCCCCATATATGACGTTATGCGACGTTCATTTTTGGCCTTGTTTGCTTAGGCCATGCCTGAATCGGAAAAAAATATGACGCTGAATACTATGCCATAAGTAACGACACTCAGAGACAATACTGTCACCATGTATGTGTAAAGTGACAAACATATTTTTAGAACAGAAATTCCGAACACATGTTTAGAGCGAACGTTAAACACGAATGAAAACAACAATTTTCACAAAGTTCTGAAGTTGTATTTGGCTCCAAAAGTGTACACATGACAAAGGAGTATGCATTGAAGATAAAAACCAGAAAAAAATTTTTGAGACCCGGTAGCTCAATAATGCACCTTTAACATCTCCATCAACATTGCACAGGTCATTTTGGAGATGTTGCTTCCAATTGTATGGGACTTTTACCTGAATTGAGATGAAATGACATCTCAAACCCTGCCACCCAATGAAACCAATAGGGTTTATATGCATGGACGGACCGATTTGCACCACTTTTCCTGGGCAGGCTTAGAACCTCTAAGCGGTTTACCAGTACTCATGTGCAGTCAGTTTCAGCTCTGCCTGGAAGCATCATGAAGCCCAATCTATTTCTTCAAGCCCCGCTGGGTGGGGGCCATAGGGGATATTGAATTATAATACAAAACAAAGTCTAGCTAAAAAAACAATTTGCCATGCTGTTATGTTAACTGGAGGAAAAATACATGATGGAAAAATACTAGCTTTGATAACTTAAAGAATTGAAGCTTATATTTTAATGTTAATGAAAGTATGAACAACATCGAGTCATATAAGAACCTTATATGGGTGTGGGGGGTGGATGGAAAAATCCGTCCCGAGGGACACTGTCCGGCATCACGAGGCTTGCCGACTGATGCCGGACAGTGATCCCGAGGGACAGATTTTTCTATCCACCCCCTCACACCCATATTGGATTCTTTTTCTTGCATACCTTCCATTTCTTAAAGTGGATTTTTAATGCTGCAGTCACTTCAGTTACCAACGTCCGCCATATTGTGTTGACACTGCTGGAATGTTGAATGACGTTACGTAACGTGTTATGACGTCAACCTTAACGACCGCGCATACGAGGTCGTAATCAACCAGTGCATTTATCAAACACGCGATTATATTCGATTTGGGGTCGGAACACCAGGGTCAGAACATAAATTTCTATCCCAGGGTAAAATCACTGATTTCCTTGTCTGGTGTGCAAGAATGTGCAAAGTAAAGGAACCCTTAAGGGGTTCAATAAACATTCTTTGTGACCCAGTGTTATTCATACATCTATGAACATTAATCCATTATATACTGGTGGACTCTTCCATTGCTTTATGTTGAACAAGTCCATTTGTCATATAAGGCGTGTCAGGTCTATTTTTTTAGCTCACCTGTCACGTAGTGACAAGGTGAGCTTTTGGGATCACTTTTTGTCCGTCGTCCGTCGTGCGTCCGTGCGTGCGTGCGTCCGTGCATCCGTAAACTTTTCTTCAAACGACATCTCCTCCTAAACCACTGATCGGATTTTGACCAAACTTCACAGGAATGATCCTTAGGTGGTCCCCTTTCAAAGTTGTTCAAATGGTTCCAGTCAGTTGCACATATAGGTCACAGTAGCCAAAAATAGATTTTTTTCACCAAAACTTAAAAAATCTTCTTCTCTGAAACTGCAAGGCCCAGGTCTTTGATATTTGGTATGAAGCTTCATCTAGTGGACCCCTACCAAGATTGTTCAAATTATAGTGCTGGAGCTAAAAATGCCCCCGCACGGGGGCCCTTTGGTTTTACATGGGCTTATATAGGGAAAATCTTGAAAAATCTTCTTCTCTGAAACCACAAGGCCCAGGTCTTTGATATTTGGTATGAAGCTTCATCTAGTGGACCCCTACCAAGATTGTTCAAATTATAGTGCTGAGGCTAAAAATGCCCCCGCATGGGGGCCCTTTGGTTTTACATGGGCTTATATAGGGAAAATCTTGAAAAATCTTCTTCTCTGAAACCGCAAGGCCCAGGTCTTTGATATTTGGTATGAAGCTTCATCTAGTGGACCCCTACCAAGATTGTTCAAATTATAGTGCTGGGGCCAAAAATGCCCCTGCACGGGGGCCCTTTGGTTTTACATGGGCTTTTATAGGGAAAATCTTGAAAAATCTTCTTCTCACGAAACCGCTAGGCCTAGGTCTTTGATATTTGGTATGAAGCTTCATCAAGTGGACCCCTACCAAGATTGTTCAAATTATAGTGCTGGGGCCAAAAATGCCCCCGCACAAGGGCCCTTTTGTTTTACATAGGCTTATATTGGGAAAATCTTTAAAAACCTTCTTCTCTGAAACTGCAAGGCCCAGGTCTTTGATATTTGGTATGAAGCTTCATCTAGTGGACCCCTACCAAGATTGTTCAAATTATAGTGCTGGAGCTAAAAATGCCCCCCGCACGGGGGCCCTTTGGTTTTACATGGGCTTATTTAGGGAAAATCTTTAAAAATCTTCTTCTTTGAAACTGCAAGGTCAAGATCTTTGATATTTGGTATGAAGCTTCATCTAGTGGACCCCTACCAAGATTGTTCAAATTATAGTGCTGGAGCTAAAAATGCCCCAGCACGGGGGGCCCTTTGGTTTTACATGGGCTTATATAGGGAAAATCTTGAAAAATCTTCTTCTCTGAAACCGCAAGGCCCAGGTCTTTGATATTTGGTATGAAGCTTCATCTAGTGGACCCCTACCAAGATTGTTCAAATTATAGTGCTGGGGCCAAAAATGCCCCCGCCCCAGGGCCCTTTGGTTTTACATGGGCTTATATAGGGAAAATCTTTAAAAATCTTCTTCCCTGAAACCGCAAGGCCCAGGTCTTTGATATTAGGTATGAAGCTTTATCTAGTGGACCCCTACCAAGATTGTTCAAATTATAGTGCTGGGGCCAAAAATGCCCCTGCACGGGGGCCCTTTGGTTTTACATGGGCTTATATAGGGAAAATCTTGAAAAATCTTCTTCTCTGAAACCGCTAGGCCCAGGTCTTTGATATTTGGTATGAAGCTTCATCAAGTGGACCCCTACCAAGATTGTTCAAATTATAGTGCTGGGGCCAAAAATGCCCCCGCACCAGGGCCCTTTTGTTTTACATAGGCTTATATAGGGAAAATCTTTAAAAATCTTCTTCTCTGAAACTGCAAGGCCCAGGTCTTTGATATTTGGTATGAAGCTTTATCTAGTGGACCCCTACCAAGATTGTTCAAATTATAGTGCTGGAGCTAAAAATGCCCTTCTCAAGGGGGCCCTTTGGTTTTACATGGGCTTATATAGGGAAAATCTTAAAAAAAATCTTCTTCTTTGAAACTGCAAGGTCAAGATCTTTGATATTTGGTATGAAGCTTCATCTAGTGGACCCCTACCAAGATTGTTCAAATTATAGTGCTGGAGCTAAAAATGCCCCAGCACGGGGGCCCTTTGGTTTTACAAGGTGGTCCCCTTTCAAAGTTGTTCAAATGGTTCCGGTCCGTTGCACATCTATGTCACAGGAGCCAAAAATAGATTTTTTTCACCAAAAACTTAAAAAATCTTCTTCTCTGAAACCACAAGGCCCAGGTCTTTGATATTTGGTATGAAGCTTCATCTAGTGGACCCCTACCAAGATTGTTCAAATTATAGTGCTGGGGCCAAAAATGCCCCCGCCCCGGGGCCCTTTGGTTTTACATAGGCTTATATTGGGAAAATCTTTAAAAATCTTCTTCTCTGAAACCACAAGGCCCAGGTCTTTGATATTTGGTATGAAGCTTCATCTAGTGGACCCCTACCAAGATTGTTCAAATTATAGTGCTTGGGCCAAAAATGCCCCCGCACGGGGGCCCTTTGGTTTTACATGGGCTTATTTAGGGAAAATCTTGAAAAATCTTCTTCTCTGAAACCGCAAGGCCCAGGTCTTTGATATTAGGTATGAAGCTTTATCTAGTGGACCCCTACCAAGATTGCTCAAATTATAGTGCTGAAGCTAAAAATGCCCCCGCACAGGGGCCCATTGGTTTTACATGGGCTTATATAGGGAAAATCTTGAAAAATCTTCTTCTCTGAAACCGCTAGGCCCAGGTCTTTGATATTTGGTATGAAGCTTCATCAAGTGGACCCCTACCAAGATTGTTCAAATTATAGTGCTGGGGCCAAAAATGCCCCCGCACCAGGGCCCTTTCGTTTTACATAGGCTTATATAGGGAAAATCTTTAAAAATCTTCTTCTCTGAAACTGCAAGGCCCAGGTCTTTGATATTTGGTATGAAGCTTCATCTAGTGGAGGCCTACCAAGATTGTTCAAATTATAGTGCTGGAGCTAAAAATGCCCCCCGCATGGGGGCCCTTTGGTTTTACATGGGCTTATATTGGGAAAATCTTGAAAAATCTTCTTCTCTGAAACCGAAAGGTCCAGGCCTTTGATATTTGGTATGAAGCTTCATCTAGTAGACCCCTACCAAGATTGTTCAAATTATAGTGCTCGGGCCAAAAATGCCCCCCCCCCCCCCCCCCCCCCCACCAGGGCCCTTTTGTTTTACATAGGCTTATATAGGGAAAATCTTGAAAAATCTTCTTCTCTGAAACTGCAAGGCCCAGGTCTTTGATATTTGGTATGAAGCTTCATCTTGTGGACCTCTACCAAGATTGTTCAAATTATAGCCCTGGGGCCAAAAATGCCCCCGCTCCGGGGCCCTTTGGTTTTACATAGACTTATATAGGGAAAATCTTGAAAAATCTTCTTCTCTGAAACCACAAGGCTTAGGTCTTCGATATTTGTTATGACACTTCAGCTAGTGGACCTCTATAAAGATTGTTCAAATTATAGCCCTGAGACCAAAAATGCCCCCGCCGTGTGGCCCTTTGGTTTTACATAGACTTATATAGGGAAAATCTTTAAAAATCATCTTCTCTGAAACACAACGCTTAGGTCTTTGATATTTGTTATGAAGCTTCAGCTAGTGGACCTCTACCAAGATTGTTCAAATTATAGCACTGGGGCCAAAAATGCCCCCGCTCCGGGGCCCTTTGGTTTAACATAGACTTATATAGGGAAAATCTTGTTTTACATAGACTTCTATATGCAGGGTAAACCTTTAAAATCTTTTTCTCTGAAACCAGTAAGCCCAGGTCTTTCATATTCGATATGAAGCTTCATCTTGTGGACCTCTACCAAGATTGTTCAAATTTTAGCCCTGGGGCCAAAATGGACCCTGCCCGGGGCCCACTTGTTATGCTTTGGATCAGGTGAGCGAACCAGGGCCCTCTGGGCCCTCTTGTCATTTTCATTCTTTTTTTTTGACGGAAAATTCTGTTAGCAAATAGTACAGGCCCTGATCAGACGCCCCGTTCTGTTGCGTCTGATCTGGGCCTGTACTGTTTGCCAAGGTACCCCTTTAGGGGTTTCCCACATCCAATGTGTTAAATAAATTTCCCCTTATTGCTTATATTTACATTATTTTTCATCCAATTTATTGACAAAAAAACACTGGTTGAAACAAGAAAGCAAATGCACTGAGTTTTCTTTTTAACAGTAGAATAGAGTCATTGCCATCTTAACTTTGCTCTCATTCAGTCATATTGGAGAGAACCATAATTTATTTTGTCATCTTTCTTGCTCATGTAATATTGCATTAGTTAATGTATTCGCCAGCCTCGGTAGCTCAGTCTGATGCGCGTCATACTGGTTATCAAGAGAAAGCGGGTTCGATACCTACAGGGGTCAGCAACATTCTTTTGTGGAGATTGATCATGAAATCTTTTATACAGTCATTCTCTCGCTTCTGCTGATTCAAGAAGGGCAGTAGTCAGTTTCTGGCGAAAGAATGTGCACTGTACTGGTTAACCGCTTATGTATAAGCCTGCCCAGGAAAAGTGTGGATAGGTAAACTGACCGGCTCAAAAATGACCTAAAATAGTGTTGACAAACAAACAAAGTTAATGTATTCATTGAACAACACTACACCCCAATGCTTCCATGCAGAGCTGAATCCGGCCCGCACACTAGTACTGGTAAACTGCTTAGAGGATCTAAGCCTGTCCAGGAACCGCGGTGTGAGGCTGACCGTCCATGCTAATAAACCCTATTGGTTTCATTGGGCGACAGGACTTGAGATATCATTTCATCTCAATGTAGGGTAAAAGTCCCACAAAATTGGAAGCAACGTCTCCAAAATGACCTTTAAAGTGTTGACGGGGTTAAACCTCAAATCAAACAAACAAACAAATACACCCCAATATAGAATTTTTATTTTGTAGATCCACTGAGAGTATAAACATATTTCTGAATGTTTTCAGTACTATGGGTTTATCCTGTACATACATGAGCTTGTTACAGATGTGATAAACAAGACACTTGATGTGAGCGGTGTCAGAGACAGGGGATATATCTGGCTTACTTTAGGTCACTCTATGGTGAGTTAAAAAAATATCGTACATGTAGTTCCTGATACAAAGTAATGAGAGTAATTTTTGGATAATTTTCATTATTTCGCCCTGAAAACATGTTGTGGGTACTTGTTAGAATTGCCTTTTCAAGGCAATTCTAATAAGTTCCCACAACATATTTTATTAAAGGTGAGTCAAACAAGTACTCACAACATGTTAGGCTATTCTAACCATTATTCCACAACACTTTCTATAAAAACATTGTTGGTACTTGTTAGAATTGCCAAGGCTATTCCAACAAGTACCAGTAACATACGTTTCATAAAAACATATTGTGGGAACTTGTTAGAATCTCCTAGTGTAGCGATTCTAGAAAGTACCCACAACATGTTTCAAGGCATTTATGACAAGTACCCACAACATATCTTAAAAAAAGAATATATATATATATTCTTGGTACTTGGAATCACCTCATCTAGCAAGTAGCCACAACATGTTTCAAGGCATTTCTAACAAGTACCCACAACATGTTTCATAAAAACGTATGTTGTGTGTACTTGTTAGAATTGCCTTATCAAGGCAATTCTAGGAAATACACTATAATAACATGTCATATGTTTCTCACAAGATATATGGAAAAACCGGCCCTGATAGCTCAGTTGGTAGAGTGTCCGCTCCGGGGAACGGGAGGTCACGGGTTCGATCCCGGGCCGCGACATACCAAAGTCGTCAAAAATGGTACTAGTTGCTCCTCGCTTGGCACTCAGATTTACGGGGTAGAGCTAGGACTTGTCGACCCAGTGTCAGGATAATGTGACTGGGTGTGGTATCATTTAATGTGTCTGGGACATGATACTTCAGTGAGGCAGCACTATTAAAGTGAGCATTGAGCTCCCTGTCGCAACCAGACACCGTCGTGATATGTCTGAAAAATTGTTGAAAGCGACGTTAAACCCGAATTCACACACACACAGATATATGGAAAATTGTCCCTTATTTATCCCTATTCTTCTTGTCCTGGAACTATGATATTGTAAACAGTTACTTCTTGGCTCATTTGCCCAGTGGTAAAAAACACACCAGCTAGCCATAGTAACCACAGGGCCTGACAAATAAATTTTTCAACCACTTGCTCAGAGGATCATATTATCTTAAGAATGACTCAGAATCACAGTTTGTCCCTGTACAATCAATGCATTTTTTATGGGCAAGTGAAACAAAAACTCAGTAGCCTAGCTTAATTTTGGAATTTTCTCGGGCAACAGGGCAATAGATTTATCAATCCCTGAGCCATACAAGGCCCACTTACACTTATACTAAAGCCTGTAAAATAGATGCATTTTTCTTGGCAAGTGAAATAGAAATTCACTAGCCCAGCTTAGTTTTTGGAATTGTCTCTGGCAACAGGGCAATGGATTTGTCAGGCCCTGAGTCATGCAAGGCCTTATTGTCTATTGACCGTATAGTCAGTCGTTGCACATGCCATATGTCCGGAAGGGGAGGAGTGTCCTTTATCTTATCATTTGATTGGGTTCTGTTATAAATAAAGAAAACTTGAAAAATTTAACTCTTTCGGCGCCCTAGTCGCATAATTGTGACTGCCTAGCAGAACGCCTTAGTGGTATATTTTGCAACCTGGGAGTACCAAAGTGATTTTACCTTTTAGATCAATCAATCGTGGGAACTATCTTCTCAGGTATGTCTCAGATCATTAGGTAAGCACTAAGGACCAGTTTTCGTCAAAAACAAGCTTTTACTTTTAAAAAATGTATTCATGTTTGAAGTGGTAGAAAATGACAGGGACTAAAAAAAAATTGGCACTGGGAGTTATGATTTGAAATCATTTGAGCACAGAAAGAGTTAAACACTGAAAACTCTGATGACTGGTAACCTTGGCTTATTCAGAGTGGCTCTTCAGTATAAAGAGAATTCTTTCAAAAGCTCTAAATATCCAATATTATGGACAATTTTGGGAAGGTTTTCTGATTTTATCTTGAAGAAGGTGTGTTGTGTGTACTCATTAGAATCGCCTCGCTGAGACAATTTTATTGAGTACACACAACACACCTTATTTTATAGAAAAACGAAAAAAAGATGTCTTTAAGTGATCCTTTTTGGACGGGTTTTTAAAAAAGATCCGTCCTTTAAAATAGCGATGTCCGGGCGGGCGGGCGGGCGGGCGGGCGGGCGGGCGGTTGGGCGGGCGTCGTCCCAGGTTTACCTTTTGGTTAACCTTTTTTCAAAGTGATATTTTTCATCTATTTTGTAGCAGATTGTTTTAATATCAGGACTGATGCATAAGTGGAGGTACCGCTTTCATGTATTATCCATAAATGGCGCAAAAGACTAAAATTTTGGCGATAATTGTCATTTTTCAAACTTGTGTTTTTCAGGTTTACCTTTTGGTTAACCTTTTTTCAAATGCCAGTGTAGTGGATAGAGTGCTGGACTACGAATCCTATTGTTGACTTTGAATCTGAGGGGCGTGAGTTCAAACCCCGGTGGAGACATTTTTTTTTTTTTTTTTTTATTCTTTTTCTTTCTTTTTTTTTTCTTTCTTTTTTCATTCTTTTTTTTCTTTATTTTTCTTTTCTTCTCCATAAACACATATGAACAATTATTATCTTCCTCACCTGATAGTTGCTAGTAATAATACACACATGCATGCACAGGCATGGAATTTTCTTTTTTTTTTTTTTTTTTCGTTCTTTTTTTTAGCTCACCTGAGCACGAAGTGCTCAAGGTGAGTTGATGTCCGTCGTCCGTCAACAATTTCTTTAAAAGACATCTCCCCTGGGATAATGGCCCGATTTCAAAATTATTTTACAGAAATGTTCATTAGGTGACCCTTTCTCAAAATTGCTAAAATCAGTGGCCACCAGAGCTAAAAATAGAAAAAAAAACTTTATTTTTTTTTCTTCGTAAAACACATAAACAAATCAACCCCCCCCCCCCCCCCCCCCCCCCCCCCGCCTCCACAAAAAGTTGTTACTGGGTTAGGATATTGCATTTGTTCTGTACATACATGCATACATAGTTTTACATACATACAGAAATGTTCATTAGGTGACCCTTTTTCAAAATCGCTAAAATCAGTGTCCTCCAGAGCTAAAAATAGAAAAAAAAAACTTTATTTTTTTTTTCTTCTTAAAACACATAAACAAATCATACCCCCCCCCCCCCCATCCACAAAAAGTTGTTACGGTGTTAGGATATTGCATTTGTTCTGTACATACATGCATACTTAGTTTAACATACATACCCTACCCACCCCACCCTACCCTAGCATACCCTACCCCACAACCCCATCCCACCCCCATCCCAAAACAACCCCAATCCACCCCTAACCCCACCCCATCCCACCACTCCCCACCTTACCCGACCTCACCCCATCCCACCCACCCAAGCCCACCCCTCCCCACAACCCCACCACACCCCATCCCACCCCACACCCCACCACAAATTCCACCCCGTCCCACCCGACTCCTAACCCATCCCACCCCACCCCACCCCACCCCACACCAGCACACCCCACCCTACCCCACCCATGCCACCACCATCCTAACTGTACTGAAAAAAAACCCGTCCATAATGCCATTAGGCATTTTTCTTGTTTTGTCTCATGACCTGGCGCCATGTGCAAACTGCCTCTATAATTTTCATGGTTGCAATGGTATTTGAGCTATTGGAGTGTGACTGTAACTGTCCTTTTGTAACTCAAATCGTTCTTTTTTTATGCCCCCCCCCTCCCCCCCCCCCAAGAATCTTTGATTCGGGGGTGGGGATGCATATAGTACTTGCCCTGTCCGTCTGATTGTCTATCTCTCTGACACAAAAACTTTAACCTTGATCATAACTTCAAAAGTATTTGACTTAGCCCCATGGAACTTCACACACTAACTCACCATCACAAGGGCTACATTCTGACCAAGGGCCATAACTCTTTTATCATTTTTGGCTGAATTATCTCCCCTTGAAATTTTGCAAAAACTCAGAAATTGGCTCCCACGGGGGGACATTGGTCACCTATAGTGACAGCTATTGTTTCTATTTATAGGTTCCAGCTGGGATAGTGGATAGAATGGGAAATACATCAGTAAATGTAACCGCTAAGAAAGGACAATATTTATGTATACTCGTAGAGAATCAAGGCAGGATTAACTATGGCTCGCAGATCGATGATAATCTGAAGGTAAAATTTGCACAGCTGAAAAGTTTTCGCGCATCATACTGTGATTCCAGTCATCCAAGTTCAGTCTGTTGTCTATCTGTATGGTCTATGTTTTTGAAAAGAAAAAAAATCCTAATTTTAACCTCAAAATATGTAAGAAATTGTTACAAATTCCAAATTTAAGCCTTTTTATGCCACGCCATTAAAAAAATGGCGGGGTGTTGTGTTATACCCTCCGAAGTTTTGAGTGTCCGTCTGTCTGGACAACGTCCATCGATCCGTCCATCTGTCAGCGTTTGAGATATTTTCACGAAACTTCACAGATAAGTAAAGCACAATCAGACGACATGCAGAACATAAAAACCGTAGCTCTGATTTTCCTACTTTTGGAGTTGTTGCCCTTTGAACATTGAACATAGGCATTTCTATCATAGTTTCGTGTCCACTCCATAACTTCGATACCATTTGAGATATTTCCATGAAACTTCATAGATATGTAGAGTGCCATGAGACGATGAGCAGAACATCTGAACCGTAACTCTGAGTTTCCCACTTTTGGAGTTATTGCCCTTTGAACTTTGAATATAGCTGTTGCTATCAGTTTTGTGTCCGATCCATAACTCTGATTCCATTTAACATATTTTCAGGAAACTTCACAGATATGTAGAGCACTCCCAGACGACGTGCAGAACATATGAACCGTAACTCTGATTTTCCAACTTTTGGAGTTATTGCCCTTTGAACATTTGAAATAGCCATTTCTATCGTTGTTTCGTGTCAGCTCTATAACTTTGATACCATAAGAGATATTTCCGTGAAACTTCACAGATATGTAGACCAGCCTGAGATGACATGCAGAAGATATGAACCATAACTCTGATTTTCCTACTTTTGAATTTTTCTCCCCTTGGACATTGAACATAGCCATTTCCGTCATGTAGTCTGTTTGAAGCACTGTTTCTCCTGAACTTAATGATTGATTCTGATCAAACTTGCATGGTTACATCACTAGGATGGGGGGAAAACAGCCGATAGTTTTTGTTTCACTGTGATATGGCACTTGCTTGATGTAATTTTAGTGGCAAGGCATCATGCAGTGCTTGCAGTTTTATTTCCAAGAAATTAACCCAAATCTTGCCATATTTTTGGTCAGTTTGAACAATGTCATTAGTTAACAACACATTAACATTTCAGCCAGTGAGTACAGCTCATATTTTTGCTTATAAATGTGACATCACGAAAACATGCCTATATAACTTTAACCCCCTTGAACCCCACTTTTATATAGTAAAACTGGGGTTCGAGGGGGTAAACCTTATTTTTCTTATTTCTGCTCTAAGATATAGATTGTGGGTACTCGTTAGAACCGCCTCAATGAGGCGGTTCTAACGAGTACCCACAATCTATATTTTGAGTTGAAATAAGAAAAATATCACAATTTTTCATCTGAAAATTTTCATTTTTTCGGCGATAAATATGTCAATGTATTTGTATAGGCATGTTTTCGTAATCTAGTAGCTTTTGCATTGCATACAATTTTTTCAGCAAAAACACCACTATATTTGATATTGTACTCCCTAGAGCAGCTACCATATGGACTACAAACAAGCTTGTTAACCCTTGTCCTGCTGAATATTCATATATGCCACACCCACTACCGATTAACAACCAATCAGATTACCTGTAGCAAATTATTACAACAAATTCACAATCTGAATGACAAACAATGTAGATCCTGATCAGATGGCTTCTTCAGAAGCCGTCTGATCTGGATCTACATTGTTTCAAAGAAAAGGCATATCCGGGCTCAGCAGAACAAGGGTTAAGCTAAAAAGGCTTATTACAACTAGGCTCACCTGTTCAAACCATTGTTAGCTAAACAAAATTCTTCTTTGTCAAAATGTAAAGCAAGGATATTTTTGTTGAGCCAGGTTCAGCAACATACTTTCATGGAGATTGATCATGAAACCTTTCTACGGTTTCTGTTCTATTCAGGACAGGTGAAAATACATTTTTCCAATTTACTCTTAATTCAATTTTTCGGCCAGATGCTTTTATCAAGAAAGGCTTTCTGCGGTCCCTTCCGCTGATTCAAGAAGGGCAGTTGTCAGTTTCTGGCGAACTTGAGAATGTGCACTGTACTGGTTATCTGCTTACGTATAAGCCTGCCCAGGGAAAGTGTGGATAGGTAAATCGACCGGTCTGACTCGCTCCACTTTGCAGCAGTTTACCAGTACTTGTGTGCAGTTGGTTTCAGCTCTGAATGGAAGCACGCAGCCCAATCTTTTACTTCAAGCCCCGATGGGTGTGGGTCCTCACCTTTGGTTCTGTCGTTGTTTATACAAATAATTTGTTCTGTCCACATGAGGGGTTTCTAACTCATCAAAGTCTGCTTCATTGCATTTCAGGGTCTGATATCCAATGTATCACTTTCTGGTACAAATCTGACCAAGTGGCAGCAGTATCCAGTAATAGTTCCTAATGAGGGATCCTTCTTAAACAGACTGAGGCGAGACACAAGGTATACAGGAGGGTAGGGCTTTAGAAATATCATGCATAACTTGTCCATTGTATCCCATTTTATTTAGGACAAGTGAAAATACATTTTTCCAATTTACACTTAATTCATTTACCATGAAAAAAACATTTATTTCATACATAGCAGTGAAATCAATGCATATCAGAGACAAATAAAAATGATATTTTCACACTGTGAAGATATAAATGATATTTTCACAGTGTGAAAAATAAAATGACCATGTTTTTTTCACTGTAGCAGCCCGGACTACTTTTCTCGCCAAAATTCATAATGTTATCTATAAAATAATTCTGTAAAATACCTTGAAAAGCACATTTTGTACTGTAATGTTTTGAAACTGACAGTTGTGACGTCATAGCCAAGTAAAAAATTGTGACGTAAGATCCAATTGATCAATTACAGTAAGCGCCCTAAAATATTATAAAATAAAAAGAAAATTTACTTTTTTGAGATAAATATCAAAAATATTTCATCTCGTGTGTTGAAAACATCAGAATTTTCACTCGTGCTTTGCACTCGTGAAAATTCTGATATTTTCAACACACTTAATGAAATATTTTTGGTATTCATCTCAAAAAAAGTAAATATCCTCTATGTATTTTGAAGTAAAATACATTTTCACTGTTCCATCATTTTTAACTTGTATACCACAGTGACAGAAGCCTCTGTGGTGTAGTGGTTATGCTCTCGCCTTGTAAACCAGGGATCGCAGGATCGATCCCGGGCTTCTCCAGACTTTCGGATGAGTCTTTAAACCGAGGTCCCATCTCCGTATGACCTTAGCTGTTGGTGAGACGTAAAACTCAAACACTCACTCACTATACCACAGTGACATGACATCATATATTTAGTATACTTATCCTGAGAAATAGAAGCCTCCGTGGTCGAGTGGTTACGCTACTCGCCTTGTAAACCAGGGGTCGCAGGTTCGATCCCGGGCTTCTCCAGACTTTCGGATGAGTCTTTAAACCGAGGTCCCGTCTCCGTATGACCTTAGCTGTTGGTGGGACGTAAAACTGAAACACTCACTCACTTATCCTGAGAAAAATATAATGTTTATAATCAGATTTGCAGGAACTGTCTTCTTAAAGGTGCATTATTGAGCTACCGGGTCTCAATTTTTTTTTCTGGTTTTTATCTTCAATTCATACTCCTTTGTCATGTGTACACTTTTGGAGCCAAATACAGCTTCAGAACTTTGTGAAAATGGTCGTTTTCATTCGTGTTTACCCTTCGCTCTGAACATGTGTTCGGAATTTCTGTTCTAAAAATAAATCTGTCACTTTACACATACATGGCGACAGTATCATCTCTGAGTGTCATTACTTATGGCATGGTATTCAGCGTCATATTTTTTCCGATTCAGACATGGCCTTAGCAAACAAGGCCAAAAATGAACGTCGCATAACGTCATATATGGGGATTCAATTTTTGTCACACACTAAAAATAGATCTAATTGGTGTTCGAAACCTAGTTAGGGAATCCCTCTCATACTCGTTTACCTGTCATCATAATTGTTCGCATTTTTGCATAAAATGCATTCATTTGTATTGTTTTAAAGAAAAATACCGGCTATATGTATTTTTAAACCCCCGGCATACGAAGTATGCAATGGGGGTATATAGTTTTTGTTTTTTCCGTCTGTCTGTCTGTCTGTGTGTCCGTAAACAATTATTTTGTGTCAAAGATATCTCAGGAACTGCTTCACATAGAAACTTGAAATTTTGCACACATGATCAGTATGACTACTTGTATTGTGGGAAAGAAAATAAGGGCCAAGGGGTCAGGCCTTTTAGAGTTATTTCCCTTTGTAGTTCTTGTTTCAGCTGAGGCGATGGCCCTGGCCGGGGGTATACGTGCCCCACTGGGCACTTTGTCTAGTATTTTTGGAAGCATTTTTTACCGAGAGCTCAATAATGCACCTTTAAGGTGAAGAGATACTTATAAAACAAAGGCTTCTCTTGCTTAAAAAGATCTGTATATTCTCCAGTGGGGGCTACTCTCAAAGGAAAGAATTTGCTCCCTATGGGAGCAAATTCTTTCCATAGGGAGCAAATTCTTTCCTTTTATAGTAAGCCCTATTTAAAAAGCGATTATTGGACACCAGCACCCATTTGTCATTTTCTAAGAATGACAATTCAGATGTAGCTTGTCAGTTCTCAGTGAAAATGTTTCATTTCATGATCATCTAACTTACCCTTTATTGTGACAAGTGAAATGTCATTCGGACAAGTGGATTTTTGTCACGCCTACTTTAAGCATGGCCCAATATAGGAGTCCAATTTTCTGTCCGTTTTTCTGTTCGTTCAACCGTAAGTTTGTCGATCCATCAACATTTACGACCACCCTAGCATTCACCCTAATAGTCAAGGTCATTTCTCAAGAACTGTAAGAGCTTCATGAATCATCCTTGGTACAAACTTCTATTATATACACCTAGAAACTTTCTGATGTCTGCTGACAGTTTTACTGACACAAAAATACAGAATCCCATATCACCCTACTCACATTTTCTGATTCCGTATCACTATCCCTGCTATCCCTGGGCTCTTACATTTCTTGTGATGTTTGAAAGCAGTTATGTGTAACACAGAACCAGACGTGAAATTATGACATCACTTACATGCAGGGCTTAACATCAGATTTTCCCCGCTTATTTACATTTGAAAAAGTGACATTTTTTGGAAGCAAAAAGGTATATAATAAACATACTTATCATATGATGTCGCGCCTGAGAGTTTAATAACCCCATGTATTATTTTCAATGATCCACCAGTGGATTAAATATGCAAATTAGCTAGATGCGTCCTGTAACTTTACATGTACGCATCCTTAACGACGTCGCGTTTACTAATATTGATATTTTTGTAAGCAATCATGAATAAAATGTGTTTTAAATGTCATATGATGAATAGAATCTTGCATTCATGCTCGGGTATTATTGAATTTATTAAACAAGTTGAGGAAAAGGGATAAAATGCGAGGCTGTAGAATTTATTAAACTCGTTGAGGAAAAGGAATAAAATGCTCGGCACAGCCTCGCATTTTATCCCTTTTCCTCAACTTGTTTAATAAATTCAATATCCTCTATTATCACTATAGTAACTTCATCTTGGGCATTGTATCACATCTCTTGGAAGTTTCCAGATCTTAAGCATCACACTGGACACTCCGCGTCTCATGTGATACGTTGATCTGGAAACATCCACTCGGAGTGATACAAGGCGGCAGATCAAGTTACTGTAGTAATATAATGTTATTAATCAAATAATTTCGTATTGGCCCAGTTACAGGTCCGAGGTCTGCTGTATTGGCACGAGGCCGAAGGCTCGGCCGAGGCCAATACAGCTGACCGAGGACCTGTAACTTGGCCAATACGAAATTACTTTATTAATGACAATTTTATTAATTGATGCAATTAAAAACATGATTTATGATTTTTTAATATTGGTTGACCTTGTGTAATGTAGGATAATCAATTAATAATAATGTGTATTTATCTAAGGATGGCAACTTAAATGTAAGCATCCATATTTGACCTTGACCTACATTTCATGGTTTCATGGTTCACTGACTTTGTGAAATATTGTGACCACCCTAGCATTCATTTCTCAAGATCTACAAGAGCTTCATTAATGAGATTTGTTAGAAATATGTTTCTGTGTAGAGCAACTTAAATGCAAGCATCCATATTTGACCTTGACCTACATTTCATGGTTCACTGATTTTGTGAAATATTGCGACCACCCTAGCATTCACCCTAATGGTCAATGCCAATGTTAAACCTCAATTCAAACAAACAAATCACTGACTTTGTAAAATATTGTGACCACTCTAACGTTCACCCTGATGGTCAGGTTCATTTCTCAAAAACTATAAGATCTTCATTAATGATACTTGGTACAAGCTTGCATCTGAGTAAATCAACTTTTATGCAAGCATCTATGTTTGACCTTGGCCTAGATTCCATTTGCACCCCCACCGGCGTGACATAGCCTTCAGCGGAATTCTGGATATAATTATTTGTCCTTGGACAAGCATAAAATTTTGTTATTTTTGCATGGTTTGCTGGATGGGCAGTGGTGCAATAGATAGGACAATCATAGACCTTTTTCAACAGATTTTTATCGTGCTCAACCCATTGCAGGAAATTTTTTCCTGCTCATTAATATTCAAATGCCAACCACTGTTGACATTTAGATATTTTTGAGCAGGAATAATATCATTCATACACTTTCTTATAATTAACTTTTATCATGCCCAACTCAGCTGAGCATGAAAGTCCTGCTCATAAATATTCAAATGTCAATCATTGTGACATTGCAATACTTGTGAGCAGGATAAATATCATTCATAAACATTCTTTTAATGAACACTCATCACGCTTTGACACGCTGAGCATGAAATTTGCCTTGCCCATTATTATTAATGTCAAACATTGTTGGCATTTTAATATTTCTGAACAGGACAAATATCATGCTCCACTGGCTAAAGCATGAAAAAAGCCTTATTCCTGGATTTTGGTTTGGTTTGAACTTAACCTTCAGGGGAGGCAACTCCTGCAAAAGTATTTTTGTCTCCCATGTCAATAGGGGTCAACTCTTAAAGGAAAGAATTTGCTCCTAAAGAGCAAATTCTTTCCTTTAAGAGTAGACCCGTTTTTCAGTTCGACAGAGTTTAAAGAAAAGCAAACAGAAAGTCCCAAAAGTTGTCTCCCTTTGAAAAATGGCACAAAATCTGCCAGGTGTCCCCATTCTCCTTAAACAGTCCAGTCAGTACTATTAAGAACATGTTGCGCCATTCAATTTACTTTACCACACTTTTTCTTGGCAGGCTTATGCATAAGCGGTTAACGAGTACAGTGCACAGTGTTTGGACAGAAACTGCTGTCTGCCCTTCCTGAATACATGTAGCTTTATAAAGAGGTTATAGTGTATTTATGCCATACTATACATGTAAATTCATGTTTTGTCAATTCATTTCAGGTTGTCCAACTCTACAGGTGAAACTATCGTCCCTAGTATATATGGAGGAACATTTATGATCAGTGGAGAACCTGAAGATACTTACCTTGACATGTCTCTCTGGACAAAGGTAACTAAAGCAGTGTCAGCAATGATGTGTCGATTTTCTCTTGAGTTTGTTTTGATTGATTGATTTGAGGTTTAACATCCCCATCAACACTGTAAAGGTCATTTTGGAGACGTTGCTTCCAATTTTGTGGGACTTTTACCCAACATTGAGATGAAATGACCTCTCAAGCCCTGTCGCACAATGAAACCAATAGGGTTTATAAGCATGGGCGGGCCGACTCGCACCGCTTTGCCTGGGCAGGCTTAGATCCTCTAAGCAGTTTACCAGTACTCGTGTGCGGGTTGGTTTCAGCTCTGCATGGAAGCATCATGCAGCCCATATATTTCTTCAAGCCCAGATGGGGGGGGGGTGGGGGGGGGGTGGTTGATGGGTCGGTTATCGAGTGTAGGATGAAGAGATTCCAGCTGACATGCAACAGTGGGCCAACATTGGGCTCACAGCGATACCTTCTCATATCGTATCCCTGTCATCCCAATGTTTGCTGTCGTTCTTTGCTGGCTGGGATATATGGTCCAGAACTTGACAGTCTGCCTAGTTTAACCAATCCAGTATTACACACACTTTTTGGTACTTGTGGTCCTTAAATTTCATTGCAGCCTGTTTATTAAACAGTACACAAAAACTCAAATTTGCTCAAAATTTAATTTTATTGGTTAGTGACAATCATGTGAACAACAGTAATGAAACCTGTTAGTCAATATACAGTAGAACTTCGATGGCTCGAACACCAATGGCTCGTTTACCATGGCTGAGTCGAATCCGTTCTTGAACCCCTAGGAAATCCTCGTAAGAAACAGTGGGTGATAATTTAGGCGAATTTAGTTTTTTATCTTGCAAATGTATGCTGTGTGTACTCATTAGAATCGCCTGAACGAGGCGATTCTAATGAGTACACACAGCATACATTTTTATTTACATACATTTTTATTCTAGGACACCGAAAAGGTGTCCCAAAGTATATCGTCATACCTCCTAACAGTAACCCTCAGTGGCTCAAACTACCCCTGTCTCGAACAGATTTTCGAGGTCCCAAAGGTGTTCGAGCCATTGAAGTTCGACTGTATCTGATAATAATGTGTGTCCTTCATATTTGAAGAGGACCACAACTTCTGAAAATACACTGCTGTTAATATTAAGTTTCCTAGTTACATAAGCAGTGTGTGTGCATGAATTCGGGTTTAACGTCGCTTTCAACAATTTTTCACTCATATCACAATGGTGTCTGGTTGTGACAGGGAGCTCAATGCTCACTTTTATAGTGCTGCCTCACTGAAGTATCATGTCCCAGACACATTACATGCTACCACACCCAGTCACATTATCCTGACACTGGGTCGACCAGTCCTAGCTCTACCCCGTAAATCTGAGTGCAAAGCGAGGAGCAGCTAGTACTATTCTTAACGACTTTGGTATGTTGCAGCCCAGGATCGAACCCTTGACCTCCCGTTCCCCAGAGCGGACACTCTACCAACTGAGCTATCGGGGCCGGTTAGTTACATAAGCAACCATAAAAGTCTCTGATCGGGTACTGTCTGTACCAACTTCTTTGGTTGCTAGACTTGCCGAAGAGATTAACCTTATTCTGCCAGGCATACTTATAAGAGACACTGACAAACAATGGAGGAGGCGATCAGACACCACAGAGTATGGCAGCTGATTAGAGTCTTTAATGATCATTTAAAATATAGGGATTTTTGTAACATAGTAATAAAAAGAAGAAACTGTTTTTTTCTACGCACTCGTCTTGCAGTGCCACTATGGAGCAATTCTGTGGGACCAAGAAGACTTTTCTATGCATCTGGATGCAGTTATTCATTTATAAATAAACATAGAATGTGACATTTTCCATTCAAGCCTGCTTCATTTTTAGCCTGCAAGAAAAATATTTTTGCCGTTTTTTTTTTAGCGTATTTCTGTATGAAAGAAATATGCCCCAAGCTTTTATTAATTTATTTTAATTTATTGGCAGTTGCTATCTATACACAAAACTATTGCTGTTACTTCCCTTGTCTGGGGGCGCTATTGGTAAAAGAAGCACAACAAAGATTTTAAAGTGTACAAATTTATTCAAATCAAATTTCAGAAAATGACTGTCAGAACCTGACACCCTGTATTCACAGTTGTTTTGTGCTATAATTAAGTTGGAAGATTCCATTCAGTACAAAAAGAGTAAACTTTTTTTCTCTTGCAGGGCCAGATTTTGGTCAATGGAAACAACATCGGTCGGTACTGGCCCAAGAAAGGGCCACAGGTGAGACTATATGTCCCCAAATTCTTCCTCCGTACGGGTTTCAACGAAGTTGTAATGATCGAGCTGGAGAACTCTCCCTGCGTTGCCCCTGTGAAATGTACTATAGACTTCATGGACCAGCCCCTGATCAACAGGACTGTCACACCAAGCGAGAATTTTTATGATATACCCATTGATTTCAAGCGGCATTTATATCATTGATCCTTAGCTTGTTAGTATATTAGCCAATAGTTCAAACCGGCCACCCAATTTTTATCCGTTTTCCTCAACACCATAAGCAATATTGCACCACTGTTTGCATCCCAAGACAGGTGAATATGTCAGTAAAATATACTACTGAAAGATTCAGCACAAATAAATGCAGTAAAATTCCTTTATTAAGACCATCTTCGGGACGGTTCAAAAGTGGTCTTAAAGACCACTTTTGTACAGCCCTAAAAGTGGTCCTTGACCAGAGGACGTTGTGTGCAGAAATCATCAATGCATCATTCTAAATAAGTTTTAAAGCATAAATAATCTTATTTTTAGGTGGTCTTAATAGCGGAATTTTACTGTATATTGCGTCTAGTTGGCGCTGATAAATACAGGTACCCCCATTTTCAAAATTGGCAAGAATGTGCATTGGGTGGTGGGGTAAGTTTCAACATTTAAACATAGCGACCACAGTTATACTGGAAAAGTGTTGATTTCTGCTGATGCAATCATCCGTTCCCTCAGCCATATGCTTTAACCCTTTTTGTACCAACTGGAAATATGGCAGGAGTCCATTTTGAAATTTAGGGGTGGCAGGTTGTGTTTTCTTTTATTCCGGGAAAAGGCTTAACTTTTTGCAAACAGTTTAGGCCCTGATCAGACGCCGCATTCTGCGGCGTCTGATCTGGGCCTACACTGTTTGCCAAGGTACCCCTTTAGGGGTTTCTGGTACTGAATGGGTTAATAATGAAATGGTTTGCCTCATGAAAATTGGATAGTTTAGAAATTTTTCAAAAATTGTGACAAAATGATGGATTTTGTGAAGTTGGGATACCTGTGTTCATCATCCTGAACTGAATGAATTTTGTCAAACCTTTTTGTGTCTTAGTTGATTGATAAATCTGCCTATTTGGGGATGTAAATAGAACTGCATGATTGTCATCACGAAAACACGCCTATATAATTTTGACCCCCTTGAACCCCACTCTTAACATCACAGGCAGAAAAAAAGCACTGCTATAAATAACCATTACCTGGGTTTTGGACATGGTCAGTGATAGTCACATGGACAATAGCAGGCAGGAAGCTTCTGCAGTTAGTAACTTTGGGTTGATAGACAAATAAATGACCCAATAAAAAGTACAGTGTATGTGGTTAGTTGGAACTTATGGCTAGTATATTAAGTGTAGTTACTCTTTGTAATGGCATGATGTAAACAAGTCCGTGTAATGAAGAGCCCTCTAAACTCCACTTTATATAGAGAAAACTGGGGTTTATGGGGGGTAAACATTATTTTTTCTTATTTCTGCTCCAGGAGCATAGTCTGTGGGTACTCATCAAAACTGCATCAAAGAGGCAGTTCTAATGAGCACTCACAGTCTATGTTTTGGGTATAAATAAGAAAAACGTCACAATTTTTCATAAGAAGGCACCATTTTGGAGGTATGAAAGAATCCATTATGCGGCACGGATGCGTTATCGTAATGTGCAGTAATATCTGAAAATATAATCCTTTCATGTTTAGCTCAGCTGAGCATCAGTGAGCTAAGCATCAGATTCATTCTGCTCATAAATATTAAAATGCCAACATTTGTCGGCGTTTTAATATTTATGAGCAGAACATATTATATTCCTAATCTGTGATTATTGAAGAAAGCTTCTGTGTTGTATTTTAATTTAAGGGGAATGGGAACACCTTCAGGAGAAGCAACTCCTTCAAAAGTATTTTTGTCTCTCATGTCTATAGGGGTCAACTCTTAAAGGAAAGAATTTGCTCCTGAGGAGCAAATTCTTTCCTTTTAGAGGAGACCCCTTTTTCAGTGGAACAGGGCTTACAGAAAAGGGAACAGGACGATGTACCTAAATACAGTAATGATGCGTAATGTGGCGTAATGATGCGTAATGTGGCGTAATGATGCGTAATGTAGCGTAATGATGCCTAAAATGGCGTAATGATGCCTGAAAAAGCATAATGATGCGTAATGTAGCCTATTTAATGAATTTATATTTACTCCAGAACAGATAAAGTTTTTTTTCCAGCATCCTGATACCCACAGTCAATAGCCCAACTCCAAGTGAGGTTTTCGCGATCCATGGTGGAGATAAACTAATAGAGTTTCGAATCGCCTCGTTGAAACGGTTCTAACGAGTACCTACAATTTTGCACGAAACAAATCCATCTACAATAGATAGATGTAAATCCAAAAACGGGGCCTCGGTATCAGAAGAATTTGCTTTATTTAACTGAAGTTCTGGGGGGTAAATCTGACTGATCAAACCATCGAAACAGGCACCATCAATATCTAATAAATCATCTAAATATCTAGAAGCGGAGCTAAAAGCTTCAATAACCCCAGATTGGCCATCAATGGAAAGCGACAACATGAAGTCTCTTTCATAACAATACAAGAACAGATCAGCCACAAGAGGTGCGCAATTCGTACCCATCGAAATACCCACAATTTGTCTAAATAACTTAGTACTGAATCTAATATAATTATTGTCAAGTAGAAAGGTGAGGGCATCACACACTTTCTGACATGACCAAAGTGTATAATTCTTATGCTCTTTAGAAGTGAAAAATGCATTTCTGACATTACATGCAAGATAGATAGAATCTTCTCTGTGAAAAGCCCATTCAATTAAATCAGAGTCAGAGTACGCCGTTGAAATACGGTCCTGTATTAAGAATCATTGTATTCTTGGTATACGGTGCAAAGATATTTTTTATGAAATATGTTCGGTTTATCGGCATAATGAAATGTATTTTCCGACAGTTTTTCGTTGGTGTAAGAAATTCAGCTGTGGGCTAGGCTCAACAGAAGATGCACCACATGATCGTCGGCCGAAAAGAGCAACATCTGCCAAGATGGTTGCTAGAGTGAAAGAAATAGTTGCTACCGATGCACGATACACCACTAGGCAAATAGCTACTATGGTTGGCTTCTCATTAGGAGCAGCTCATACAATTCTGAAACGGGATTTGAAAATGAGAAAGATCTTTGCTAGATGGAATCCCAATCTGTTGACAGATGAGCAGAAAAAGACACGCGTTAAGTGCGCCAACAAGTTGCTTAAAAAGTTTTCAAATTGCAATGCACGGTCTTTCGCTAATGTCGTCACATGTGACGAGACATGGGTTTACTTTTTAGAGCCAAAACGAAAGATTCAGAACAAAATATGGGCAACAAAGTATTGCAAAAGACCACGCATCGCAAACCGGACCATGAGCGTCAAGAAGGTAATGTATGCCATATTCTTTTCAAATCAGGGCCCTGCTATTCAGGTTGCTGTGCCTAAAAGCAAATCGGTAAATGCGAAGTTTTACAAGAATAAAGTTTTTCGAAAATTGAAGAAATATTTCAAAGAACGAAGACCCGCAACTGGTTTGGCCAATGTCAGATTGCTACATGACAATGCGTCATCGCACAAGGCTTTCATTGTGCAAGACTATCTGAAGCAGGAAAAGGTTGTTGAACTCCCTCAACCCACGTATTCCCCTGACATTGCCCCGTGTGACTTTTTTTGTTCCCGCGGCTGAAAAATACCTTTCTGGTCGAAAATTTGTACAGCGCAAACACCTCGGTTCTGCATTATTTCAGTGCCTTCATAGTATACCTCGAAAAGACTACCAAAATGCATTCAATGATTGGATCAGAAGACTGAAAGTTTGTATATCTGTTAAAGGGGAATACTTTGAGGGGACAAGATAAATATTTCATCGAAATCTATCACGGAATCATTTTTATGTGCTTAGTTGCATTCATATTTGAACAGTCCTCGTAAGACATTATCGACCCACACTGCGCACTTTTAACCCATTTTAAACGAATGGAATCCTCAACACCTTATATCAGTATGGAATGAGTCCATTTTAAAATCAGGGATGTCAGGTTTTGGCTTCCACGAAATATTTGGCAAAAATGGCTGAACATTTTTTGTAAGTATGCAGTGAAGGTCATAATGAGTCTCCGCGTTCTGTGGTGTCTGATCTGGGTTTGTCCTGTTTGCAAGTTGCAAGGTTTGGGATTTTATGGTACAAATGGGCTGTAAACTGGGTAATACGAACTGAACTATAAAAAGATTAGACTGCTTCACAGTTCATCTATTAAAAATATTCATCTATTCCGTTTGAAATAGGTGGTCTGTGAAACAATCTATAGGAAGATACCGCATGGCGTAATAATCTACTATGTTAACACGGGGTACTATGTTCTCACTGGTGATTGGGTCATATGCAGTAACACCGAAAGTAGTGCCGAAATCACTTCTAATTTCACTGGAGCTACGCTGCAACAGCTACGCTCCAATGACGATAAGTCCAATTTACCTTCAGTTCATTTTAATTTTCTTTTTTCCTTCTTTCTCTATTAAATGATTTTCGCACCTTCTTTAATTTGGCGCGCGATTAAAGTGCTCGTGCTGATTTATATTAACATGCTTTTCACACCTGAAGTGAGACGGGCAGGTATCCATTGTTTAACAGAATGCCATTGTGGATTAACGGCATATCAATTAAAGCAGACAAGACATCATACACTATTATCATTAAAGACACGTGCCGAATTATTAAGTCTTTAAAATTCACACGTTGAAGTCCGTTCATTTGTATTTATTTGGTTTGATTAATTTGGTTTGATTAAACTAAGACGATCATATTGGAGCAGATCAGCCTAAGCAAACAGTGCAGACCCAGATCAGAATGCTCCTGAATGGGAAAGTCTGAACAGGGTCTACACTGTTTGCCATTCTCTGTACCTTTTGGGCTCTTTGCTGGATTGTGAAAGATTTTTTTTTTTAATTTTGGATAATTACAGGAATTTCTCAGTGTCAGTGTTAGAGGATTTTTACGGTATCCCTATTGGCAAACAGTGCAGGCCCAGAACACTGTCTGATCAGGGCCTCCACTGTTTACTGGTATCCTTTAACCCCAAAACCTTTTGGCAAACAGTGCAGGCCCAGAACACTGTCTGATCAGGGCCTCCACTGTTTGCTGGTATCCTTTAACCCCAAAACCTATTGGCAAACAGTGCATGCCCAGAACACTGTCTGATCAGGGCCTCCACTGTTTGCTGGTGTCCTTTAACCCCAAAACCTATAGGCAAACAGTGCATGCCCAGAACACTGTCTGATCAGGGCCTCCACTGTTTGCTGGTATCCTTTAACCCCAAAACCTTTTGGCAAACGGTGCATGCCCAGAACACTGTCTGATCAGGGCCTCTATTGTTTGCTGGTATCCTTTAACCCCAAAACCTTTTGGCAAACGGTGCAGGCCCAGAACACTGTCTGATCAGGGCCTCCACTGTTTGCTTAAAAGTCTTTTTCCAAATAAATTTTGAGAAAACAACCCGTCACCCCTAAATTTTGAAATGGGCTCCTGCTTATGTAAGGAGGAAGATTCCATTTGGTACAAAAAGGGTTAAACTCTAGTTTTCTGCGTATGAAGTGGGGTTTACAGGGGTTTTCATTACATGGACTTGTAAATGTGACATTTGAGACGAACATGTACAAGCAGTGATTTCTCCAGCCACCTCGTTGACATCTCCAAACTGGCTACTTTTCTGATGAAGATCTGTTTTCTTTTTCATCCTGCAAAGATAGGATGTGTGTGCTCGTTAGAACCACCTCGGTGAGGTGGTTCTGACGAGTACCCACAACCTATGCCTTGGAAAGGGGTTTAAAGGGGTGATCAAATCACGGAGTTGTTTACGTGAATATCTTTCAATATTTTTTTTCTTTCTTTCTTTGTCTCTTTCTTTCAATATCATTAAGATAATGTACCCGTGCGATATATAGATTTCTTTTTTACATCTCCCAACTCTACTTTTCTGCTGAAAATATAAATTGTCTTGAGGCAAAAACATAATAATGTATACCTCCACCCCCATAAACCCGTGTTTTCTCTCTGATGAAAAGCGGCCCCGCCCATCGGGGCTTGAAGAAATAGATTTGCTACATAATGCTTCCATGCAGAGCTGAAACTGACCGCACACAAGTACTGGTAAACCGCTAAGATGATCTAAACCTGCCCAGGCAAAGCGAGAGGCTAAGAAATGGTCTGCTTCAGTTACAGCAACAAGACCTAGTCAGACCTGCACGCGACACAAGAGCGACGTCAGTCAAAATGAAGACTAAACTATTCATACTGGAGATAATCCTTATGCATTTATCATGAACAAAACAAATACGTTCGCTCTTGTGCGGTGCCAGCTGGAAACTATGGATAATAAATTATCTATAGGCTAACATGACAGGTCGCTTATTAATTGGGATGGTATCTCATTCGACATCAAATTATCTAAAAAAAAAAAAAAAAAAAAAAAACCTTTCCTTTTGTAGCGAAAATCTTCCGTTCGCGAAAGGAACCTTCCTTTCGCGAAAGGAAGGTTCCTTTCGCAGATCAATCCGTCTTCTTTTAGACATTTTGGAGTAACAAGTCTGTAACAAAGATAGGTGGTCAATTTCAGGCATAAATTGTTCATCTTTACGCTACATTACGCTACATTACGCATCATTACGCTACATTACGCATCATTACGCTACATTACGCATCATTACTGTTTTAAGGCAGACCCGAACAGGAAGTTCTGAAAGTTGTCTCCCTTTGAAAAACGGTGGAAATTACCATTCCCCCTTAAAACAGATTTCATGCTCAGTTGAGTTGAGCATGATTTTTTTTAACATCAGGACCAGGAACATGGACAGACATCATGCCCTCCCCACCCCCACACACACTCAAATAATCTGTGGTGCCCAAAAATATATAGGACACAATAAGCTGGCTTGTTTTGCTGATTTTACATGTTGTCTTTAAATATATGGTAAACCATTGTAAAATCTTGTTCAGGTGTATAGATACACTAAGGGTAGACAACTTCTTCAAAAGTAATTTTATCTTCTGAATCAGCAGGGATTTACTCTTAAAAAGGGGTCTTCTCTTTTATTATTAAGGAAAGAAATTGCTCCCGAGGAGCAAATTCTTCCCTTAAAGAGATGACCCCTTTTTCTTGTGGAGCTTAGATTTCAGGCTAGCAAACAGCAAATCACAACAGTTATCTCCCTTTAAAAGCTGTCGGAAAATGGGTTAGCTGCATTCATTTGTATTTAAGCTGCCCATGGTCCTGTTGTTAAATGCATCATTAGCTTAACGAGCTTGTTAGTGGTCAAATTTTTAATGGTTCTATAATACTCTGATATTTTTGCTGAAAAAATATGAGCAGCTTTTGCATTTGTATTAGTATTAGTGTATTTGCCATATTTAATGGTTAATGTTTTAACGATGCTGATCTGGGTCTACACTGTTTGCCTGTTTGCAAAAAATATTTTTCAAAAATTTGCAAAATTATTCAGCAGATGACGTAAGCAGACGGCATTCTCAGATGTTGTTTTCTTGGCAGGTTAAGGTTTAACTTATTAGCCAAATCAGTGAGAAACCCTTTGCTAATAATAAAAGGTTTTTATATGAAAAATAAAAGATGTTTTATATAGTGACTAAACTATCAGATGGGAGCCAGTCTACATTTTCCCCAGCATACAAACAGCTTAGACCCTGAACAGAATCGTTCCTAATGAGCAATTTTACCTGGGTCTACCTTGGTTGTATGTGGGTTCATTATTTATATATTAATGTAGTTTTAAAGATTTTTGATACATTATGTCTCTGAATATACGTTAAAACTTCAGTGGCTGAAACACCGATGGCTTGTTTACTGTGGCTGTGTCAAACTCATTCTGGAGTCCCTAAGAGTTCTTTCCATGGCACAAAATAAGACATAGTAAGGGGTAATTTAGGGAGATTTTCTTTAATTATTGAAATGTATGTTGTGTATGCTCTTTAGGCGATTCTAATGGGTATACAGAGCGTTTGTTTGTATTGGAGTTTAACGGCCCAGTCAACACTATTTAGGTCATTTTTGAGCTGGTCAGTTTACCTATCCACACTTTCCTGGGCAGGCTTATACGTAAGCTGTTAACCAGTACAGTGCACATTCTTTGGCCAGAAATTGACAACTGCCCTTCTTAAAGTCAGCGGAAGGAAGAGAATGACTGTAGAAAAGATTTCATGATCAATCTCCCCGAAAGAATGTTACCGACCCCGGGGGGAGTCGAACCTACGTCCTCCTGATCACCAGTCAGACGTGCATCCGATTGAGCTACCGAGGCCGGCATACTCAGCGTAACTTTATTTAATGGAAGATGAAGAAGATTACAGTATTCCTCCCATTTATTGTCCCTGCTCCTACAAGTGCCCCCTCACTGTTTTTCAAAGAACAAAATACAATAAAATTCTGCTTTTAAGACCACCTAAAATTAAGATTAAATCTGTTTTTAAAAGCTTATTGAGAACGTTTTAATAATTCTTTCTTTGTGTTTTTGACACACAGTGTCTCCAAATAAGAGACCACTTTTGGACAGTCCCAAAGGTGGTCTTTATATAGGAATTTTCCTGTAATAAGCACCCCTACTGCTGTCAGAGAAAAAATATTTTGGCTTACCTTAAGTAAATATTTTGGCCTTTCAGTCATAGCTGTATCTGCTGTAAATCGTACCATGCAAGGTTTTTCTAAACCCCCTGCTATCACAGAGTGTCTGTGTTGACAACATGGTACTTTACATGTCATGATTCCACTGTATTCTATGGAAAACTATCACATGCAATGGGTTTTAAACCCTCCATTCTGGTAAGATTCTTGTCTCTAATATGTGTCCCCTCTTTTTCCAATTTTTTTTTCCGCCCCCACCCATCGGGGCTTGAAGAAATAAACGGGCTGCATGATGCTTCCACTCAGAGCTGAAACCAACCCGCACATGAGTACTGGTAAACCGCTTAGAGGACATACGCCTGCCCAGGCAAAGCGGTGAGAGTCAGCCCGTCCATGCTAATAACCCCTATTGGTTTCATTTGGCGGCAGGGCTTAAGATGTCGTTTCATCTCAATGTCGGGTAAAAGTCCCACAAAATTGGAAGCAATGTCTCCAAAATGACTTTTACAGTGTTGACGGGGACGTTAAACCTCAAATCAAACAAATTTCCAATTTTTTAAGTGCCTGGGGTGCTAAATGGGATGAATACAGTATGTATTATTAATATTCCCATTTTTTCTCCTGAATGAACTCTACATGACTCAAACTACACCTGTGTCCAATAAATTTCCATGATCCAAAAGGTGTTTGAGGCATTGTTTTGTTTGATTTGAGGTTTAACATCCCTGTCAACACTGTAAAGGTCATTTTGGAGACGTTGCTACCAATTTTGTGGGACTTGTACCCGACATTGAGATGAAATGACATCTCAAGCCCTGCCGCCCAATAAAACCAATAGGCTTTATAAGCATGGACAGGCCGACTCGCTTTGCCTGGGCAGGCTTAGATCCTCTAAGCAGTTTACCAGTACTCGTGTGCGGGTTGGTTTCAGCTCTGCGTGGAAGCATCATGCAGCCCATCTATTTCTTTAAGCCACGATGGGCAGGGGCCGGTTTTAGGCATTTAAGTTTGTATGTTGTTTTTGTATATCCATACTGCTGACATATCAACTGAAGTTCTTTCAATTTAACCGAACAAACTTGTAAATAGGAAGGGAGGGACTTATTTATCTATGGGTGGTGAGAGTAATACAGAAAATTTTGTAAACATTTATGTTTGACGGGAAGTGTGACTCCAAGCTCTGCCTACAAGCATTTCTGGAATTATTTTTGATAGCGAATGAGGTCAGGTAAGCTGAAAAAATAATGAAATGCATAGTGACATACCTGTAATGTTTTACATAGGCCATGTGAAAGCAAAGGAAAAGAAAGAGACCTCATTTACATAGAGCATATTTACATTCCTGTTCATTTTATATGAAATTTATGAAATAAGCCTTTGTCTTGTTTCAGAAATTTCACATGAAAAACTTGTGAAGGAATGTGAACTGCTCTGGTAAGCCGCTGAGAAGGACACAGAAAAGTATTCAGTTTGATTTACAGGCTGGTTCTTCTGTCGCAGTTTATTTTGTTATGGTTTGTCTTTGGGTGTTTGTGTCGCTTATATTATTTTATTTTGGATAGCCTGTTGGCCATTTTGTGGGAAAGTAACTGTCCTTTTGGCTTTAAGCTATTGATGTTTCCATTAGGGTCTGTTGTTTCATGTTTGTGTTTCTTTCCCTTTGGTGTCTCCGATGGGAGCTGTGGGTTAATTGCATTGATTCCTGATAATTGCCTCCACTTCTACTTTGATAGGACCTAAATAGTGTTGACTGGGCATTAAACTAAAACAAAAACAAACAAAATGCACACAGGTGTGAGATTCTTTTTATCAAATGGTCAGTTTTCTTTGTATTTCTTCTGTTTTGTTTTTCTGTAGAATATTGTTTATAGCTTTTACAGAAAACATTACACATGTATTTCTCACATATAATGTGATATAGTCTCAAGACATTGATATGTGATATTAGCTTTGTGTATGTATGGAAAATATGTAAAGATGACAGTTTATGATTTTAATTATATGTGGAGGAACTATGTCTTGTGGTCATTTTATAGGAAGTTTATGAAACAAGCCTCTGGCTCCGTTCATAAATTTCCTATGGAATGACCATGAGTGTAAGGTTCAGTTTATCTTGTTCCAAGTCGGTGCCTTCATGTTTTGTGTTGGTGGTTCTTATTGTTTCCCTTATCATATATGTTGTCACGTTGATGATTCTGATTCTTCCCCCTTTTTGTTTGTTCTTCCAGTTTTATGTTTGTCATGTTGGTGATTCTGATTCTTTCCCCCACCCCCATTATCCCATTATATGTATTGCTCCTTTTTAGTCAGGTTTAGATATTCTGAGTCACCACCTGTTTGGGAAAGAGCTGCTGACTCGGTTTAACTGTTGTTAATTTTGTTTTCTGACGTCACTCCATGTTTTGACTTCTTTCCAAGTGATATTGTGGGAAGAATTTGGGATCTGATTGTCTCAGTTCCTGATCGTTTCTCTTTTTATATGAGCCCCGCCAAGCGAATTTGTGTCTTCGAGCATTCCGTCATGACAAATTTTAACTGCGGATGCCCAGCCATTTAGAGGGGCCAGGGATATGGCTTTCTATCTGAAGGTTCCTCTTGATTCACTGCTTGTATCAGCGAGCAGCGAAGGTTCTGGCGTGACTGCGCGGATGCGCAGGCTCGCCTGAACCTTCACTGCTTGCATAGACGATAAGTACCAAAATCACTTGACGGGGCCCAATTATTTATTGTCATTGAAATTCAGAGGAATTTTGATGGAAAATCTAAGGTTGTCATGGATGGAGTCCTGAGGTTACATTCCAGTAAAGATTTGTTAATACATGTGGCCATATTCTTTTATGACATGGCATTAACACTAAACGCAGTGACATTTTTTGATAAATTTGTATTACACCACCCACAACCTCTTTATAACACTATTAATGGGGTCCAAAGCAGAAACCATGTTACTTAAACAACCTATTATATCCAAACAAAAATGTATAGATTATATAGAAAAATGTACGTTTATGGTCATTTTTCTATATAATCTATACATTTTTGGATCCATCTTGAAATCATGTTATGTCCATAACTGTGTTATAATGAACAGTGTTATAATGAGGTTGTGGTGTATATCATTATTGGTTTGAACAGTAATTCATTATTCATGTTACAGGGTACAACATAATTGGAACAGACTCTGATGGTACCAATATGATTATTGGTTATTAAAGCATTGTACATGATACGATGTAAGTCAGAAAATTCCAGCTCTGACCAAAATGACTGACATCAGATCCTGTCCTTTGCCACAATGTTTAATGGTGCCGATATGATATTTTAGCATGGAACATGGTATGATGTCAGTCAGAAAATTCCAGCTCTGACCACGTCCCCCATGCACTGGGGCTTGAAGAAATAAATGGTCTGCATGATACTTCCACCCAGAGCTGAAACCAACCGCGCACAAGTACTGGTAAACCGCTTAGAGGATCTAAGCCAGCCCAGTCAAAGCAGTGTGAGTCGGTTCATCCATGCTTATAAAGCCTATTGGTTTCATTGGGCGACAGGGCTTGAGATGTCATTTCATCTCAGTGTCGGATAAAAGTCCCACAAAATTGGAAGCAATGTCTCCAAAATGACCTATACAGTGTTGACTGGGACGTTAAACCACAAATCAAACAAACAAACAAATTATTCCTGATTAACATGTTATACGGTACAACATAATTAGGGCCCCGCACTGAAAGTGTGGGTGCCCTATAGTAATCACTCTGTCCGTCCGTCTGTCTGTCTGTCCGTCCACAAATTTTTACTCCTCTGATAGTGCTGCCGGGGCCCTAGTCAGTTTCAATGCCAGTCAGAAAATTCCAGCTCTGACCAAAATGACTGACATAAGATCATGTTCATTGCCGCAATGTTAAATGATTATTTTATTATACAATTCAGCAGTTGACTGTTTTGCTTTGAAAAGCAATGAGAAAGTGCCATAGAGACACCATGTTGCACACATGGGTGTTTGTTTGTTTGTAGTGGAGTTTAACAGCCCAGTCAACACTATTTTAGGCTATTTTTGAGCCGGTCAGTTTACCTATCCACACTCTCCTGGGCAGGCTTATACGTAAGCACTTAACCAGTACAGTGCTCATTCTTTCATCAGAAACTGACAACTTTCCTTCTTGAAACAGCGGAAGGGAGAAAATGACCGTAGAAAAGATATCATGATCAATCTCCATGGAAGAATGCTGCCGACCCCAGCAGGTATCGAACCCGTGTCCTCCTGATCACCAGTCAGACGTCCATCTGACTGAGCTACCAAGGCCGGCACCACACAAACATGGGTGTAAGTGCCTTACTTGTTATTGTTTATGATGTCAATTTATCTTTTACAACATTAAGATGCATAGTTTTACTAACGTTTTTCGTTATCAAATGACTTTAAATTGATAGAAAACATTACACCACAACCTCGTTATAACATGGTTCATTATAACATGGTTTTGGACATAACACAGAATCACGATGGATCCCAAAAATGTATAGATTATATAGAAAAATGACCATAAATGGTCATTTTTCTATATATTCTACACATTTTTGTTTGGATATAAACACGGTTATTTTACTAACATGGTTTCTGTTTTGGAACCCATTATAATAGTGTTATAAAGAGGTTGTGATGTATTTAAAATAGTAACTACATGATTAATATCTTTAATAATAAAATATAATTGGTTCCCCATGACAATTTTATACGGACAGGTTGTCACAGCAAACCAATTATGTTCTATTATTACTGCAGTCAAAAAAGACAAGAGGTTCTTACATTATTTATGAAAAGGTCAGCAGACAAAAATTCAGAGATTGTGGAAAATGCACAAGCTTGTTCATTTTACCAACTAGTTCCTCATATTGGTTCACTGTCCCTTGTAGCCTGGTGGTTAAGTGCATGGTCTCATAAGCATTAAGGGGAATGGGAACACCTTCAGGGGAGGCAACTCCTCAGGAGCAAATTCTTTCCTTAAAGAGTTGACCCCTACTGACATGGGAGACAAAAATACTTTTGCAGGAGGTCTTGTTTGATTTGAGGTTTAACATCCCCATCAACACTGTAAAGGTCATTTTGGAGATGTTGCTTCCAATTTTGTGGGACTTTTACCCGACATTGAGATGAAATGACATCTCAAGCCCTGCCGCCCAATGACACCAATAGGGTTTATAAGCATGGACGGGCCGACTCGCACCGCTTTGCCTGGGCAGGCTTAGATCCTTTAAGCGGTTTACCAGTACTCGTGTGTGAGTTGGTTTCAGCTCTGGGTGGAAGCATCATGCAGCCCATCTATTTCTTCAAGCCTTGATGGGCGGGGCCATTTTTTGTTTATGATGTTAATCTATCTTTCACAACATTAAGATGAATAGTTTTACTTAGTGTTTTCAATATCAGATGACTGCTTTAAAGATAGAAAACATTATTTAAAATAGTAACGACACGTTTCATATCTTTCATAATAAAATATAATTGGTTCCCCATGACAGTTTTATACGGACAGGTTGTCATGGCAAACCAACTTAATCTATTATTACTGCAGTCTAAAAAGTCATGAAGTTCTTACATTATTGATGAAAAGGTCAGCAGACAAAAATTCAGAGATTGAGGAAAATGCACAAGCGTGTTCATTTTACCGACTAGTTCCTCATATTGGTTCACTGTCCCTTGTAGCCTGGTGGTTAAGTCCATGGTCTTATAAGCATTAAGGGGAATGCGAGCACCTTCAGGGGAGTTAACTCCTCAGGAGCAAATTCTTTAAGAGTTAACCCCTACTAACATGGGAGACAAAAATACTTTTGCAGGAGTTTTTGTTTGATTTGAGGTTTAACATCCCCATCAACACTGTAATGGTCATTTTGGAGACGTTACTTCCAATTTTGTGGGACTTTTACTCGACATTGAGATGAAATGACATCTCAAGCCCTGCCGCCCAATGAAACCAATAGGGTTTATAAGCATTGACGGGCCGACTTGCACCGCTTTGCCTGGGCAGGCTTAGATCCTCTAAGCGGTTTACCAGTACTCGTGTGTGGGTTGGTTTCAGCTCTGCGTGGAAGCATCATGCAGCTCATCTATTTCTTCAAGCCCAGATGGGCGGGGCCATTTTTTGTTTATGATGTTAATCTATCTTTTACAACATTAAGATGCATAGTTTACTTAGGTTTTTCGTTATCAAATGACTGCTTTAAATTGATAGAAAATATTATTTAAAATAGTAACTACGCAGTTAATATCTTTCATAAAATAATATAATTGGTTCCCCATGACAGTTTTATATGGACAGGTTGTCACAGCAAACCAATTATGTTCTATTATTTCTGCAGTCAAAAAAAAGTCAAGAGGTTCTTACATTAGCAGACAAAAAATCAGAGATTTAGGAAAATGAACAAGCATGTTCATTTTACTGACTAGTTCCTCATATTGGTTCACTGTCCCTTGCAGCCTAGTGGTTAAGTGCATGGTCTCATAGCCATTAAGGGGAATGGGAACACCTTCAGGGGACGTAACTCCTGCAAAAGTATTTTTGTCTCCCATGTCAATAGGGGTCAACTCTTAAAGGAAAGAATTTGCTCCTGAGGAGCAAATTCTTTCCTTTAAGAGTAGACTCGTTTTTCAGTGGGACAGGGCTTATAGGAAAGCTAACAGGAAGTCCCGGAAGTTGTCTCCCTTTGAAAAATGACGGGAAAATCTGCCAGGTGTTCCCATTCGCCTTAAGACTGTGCCACTTGGTTTGAGCCCCCCAAAAGTCACATATGAGATGCCATTTTCTGCAATGGACAGTCACTTTGTTTTTCACCGGGTACTCTGGTTTTTGTCAATCTCTGATTAAAGACAAGCTCAATATACATGATCCGTGGCCTAGTGGATAAGAGCGCTGACTCTTAATCATTAGATCTCTCACCACTGTGGTTCGAGCCTGGCTCAGGTCACATGACACATCAAGTTCTGCAAGGTCAGGTGGTTTTTCTCTGGATACTCCGTTTTTCGCGCACCTCTGATTAACGATCAGCTCAATATGAGTGAAATAATCTTGAAAGGGCTGTAAAACCAAAATCAAAAATCACAATACATGAAATATTCTTGAAAGGACTGTATAACCGAAGTAAGAAAATAAATCCACAAGTTGGTGAACCACCATGGGATATTTGAAATGTTTCAGTGTAAATAAATGCCATTATTAATTGACTATTCTGTATTATACCAGGTCAACCAATATTAACCGAGGTAAAAAATCATAAACCATGTATTTTAATTGCGTCAATTAATAAAATTGTCATTAATCAAGTAATTTCGTATTACCCAAGGTACAGGTCCTCGGTCAGCTGTATTGGCCTCGGCCTTTGGCCTCGGGCCAATACAGCAGACCTCGGATCTGTACCTGGGGCAATATGAAATTACTTGATTGATAACATTAAAATATACCCTATGTCTCTTTTTAGACTTTTGACAGTTTGAGGATTTGCTGCTTCATTGTATATATACGTGTATATAGCTTTAGAAGATGTGGATTTTTAGTTTTAATCTTATTTCTTTATGATTTTTTGCAATTTAACCCTTTAAACTCCAAGCAGAATTTTTCTGAAGACGACTTTACAGTTTGTTTGTTTGATTTGAGGTTTAACGTCCCCATTAACACTGTATAGGTCATTTTGGAGATGTTGCTTTCAATTTTGTGGGACTCTTACCCAACATTGAGATGAATTGACATCTCAAGCCCTGTCATCCAATGAAACCAATAGAGTTTATAAGCATGGGCGGTCCAACTCGCACCACTTTACCTGGGAAGGCTTAGATCCTCTAAGAGGTTTACCAGTACTCATGTGCGGTAGGTTTCATCTCTGCGTGGAAGCATCATGCAGCCCATTTATTTCTTCAAGCCCCAATGGGTGGGGGCCATACTTTACAGCCCAACCTATTTATAACACTGTCCTTTGTTCATTATAGCATGGCTTATGTTATAATATGGTTTGAGAATAAAATTGAAATGTATAGATTATATAGAAAAATGACCATAAATTGTAATGTTTTCTTACATGCTTTTCAATGAAATATAGAGATTTCTCAGTGAAATTGATATTGTCACTGTTTCAAACAGTGACTGATATCAATTTTATTTTTCACTGTTTGGGACTACTTTTTCTTCAAATCTAATTCCGTCGTCAGTTTTTCCATTGTCAGATAAATTAAAACTAATGAACTGTGGAGAATTGGCGCTTTGCCCATTCACACATCGCAAGGACGTTCATGACGTCAGTTTCAACGCTGATGTCACGTATTTTGTCGCGCAACATTAGATCAGTTCACAACTGCTTTGGGAAACTACTCTATTATTTCAGTAACCATTCATAATAATGCCATCCCAGGCTATTTCTCAGGTGCAAACTTTCAGTTTACACCCAGTATTATACACGTTAGACACGCTGGACTCCACTAAATTGACACGAAACGAACAGGAACAAAGTTAGTTTTCTCTGAGGATGAGTGGCATGATTAGTGAAGCTAAATATTGCCATTTTGAAGCATGTAAGAAACAGAAAATTTGATTTTTTCAGAGTAAGATCAAATTTTATTTCACTCATGAACACCAAAACTGTTAATTTCATTCATGGCTATGCCACTCGTGAAAATACTGGTTTTGGTGTTCATTCGATGAAATAAAATTCTATCTTACACTGAAAAAATCAAATATCCTCTGTATATTTCTTTATGTGAACACAATATAAATTCACTTTAAGTTTTTGTCAGTATTTATCACTTAAAAGATGTGCTGGTTACTAATGCTGCTGATGTTTTTTTTAACATGTTGCTTTCTAGTTTCACGATATAAGAATCTTATATGGGTGTGAGGGGTGGATGGAAAGATCCGTCCCGAGGGAACTGTCCGGCATCACGAGGCTTGCCGAGTGATGCCGGACAGTGATCCCGAGGGACGGATATTTCTATCCACCCCTCACACCCGTATAGGATTCTTTTTCTTGCATACCTTCCATTTCTATTGTGAATTTTTAATCCTGCTGTCACTTCGGTTACCGACGTCCGCCATTTAGTGATGACACAACAGGAATGTTGAGTGACGTCAAGCATGACGACGCCGAGTATGAGGTTGTAATCAACCAGTGCATTTAGCAAACACGCGATTATATTCGATTTGGGGTCGGAACACCATGGTTAGAACATAAATGTCTATCCCAGGGATACACAAATTTATGCCAATCTACAACATTTTACATCCCAGTCAGCAGTGCTAAGTTCATGTCATTGTTGTTTCATGGTTCCACTATGTTAACACTCTTCAGCAAGAACTTGGTGGTACAAATGCCTATGAACTGCAGCCATTGGCTGAAGAGAGGTCTGTGGTGGATGATCATGCCTATCATTCAGCCACCAAGTTTGCTGTATGTGTTAAAGAAGGCCAAGATAGGCTTCCTATATGTACAGTAAAACCTGTCTTAGTGGTCACCTCTAATAAGCAAGCAACCTGTCTTAAGCAAGAATGTATTTGATTCTCGAAAATGGAAACTATATCAGAATCCACCTGCATTAAGCAAGCACCTGTCTTAAGCAAGCAAATTTTGATGATCCCTCAGGTGCTTGCTTAATACAGGTTGGTTTGTATATGCTGTATTGGTTAACTGAACTTCACAATAAAACATTCAAAGAATGGTTAATTGGAAATTCATTGTTCTTGTACCACTACTGAACTTTGTAAATTATTAACCCTTGTCTTGCTGAGCCCGGATATGTGTTATCTTTCAAACAATGTAGATCCAGATCAGATGGCTTCTTCAGAAGCCGTCTGATCTGGATCTCCATTGTTTGTCATTCAGTTGATGAATTTGCATCAAGTAATCTGATTGGTTGATATTTCATTAGTGGGTGTGGCATGTTTAAATATGCAGCAGGTCAAGGGTTAACTAATTCAATTATAAGTATACTCAGGCTCAGGTGCAATGTCTCATGTGAGCAGTGTAAAACAAATGGATCTCTTGTCTTAAAGCTAAAATGAATGGTTTAATTGTGTCTTAAGGTTTTTTTGTGGTATTTTTGTTGTGACCTGTTATGGTTTGTGATGTGTTTAGTGGTGTTTCCTGGTGTGTTTTGTGGTGTTTTGTTGTGTTCGGTCCTTCCCAAACAACACTGTTGCAAAGAGGTTGTGTTATATTTTTTTTATGCCCCCAACTTCGAAAAAGTTGATGGGGCATATTGGTTCTATCTTGTCCATCTGTCTGTCCGTCTGTCCGTTATGCTTTCACCCTGTAGGAAACTCAAGAATGGTTTGAGCTAGGATCTCGAAATTTCATATATGGAAAAGTATTTTTTTTTTTTCGCCGGACTTGTCTTTGCAGAGTTACACCCCTTTTCAGACTTATGCATTGTGGCTATGGGGAAACCTTGTGAGCAAGATATCTGGAGAACCATTTGAGCTAGGCTCATGATATTTAGTAAACAGTTTAGGTCTAAGGTGTAGATGACCTGATTAACTTTTGACGAAATTCCGAAAATATTTAACAGAGCAACGCGCCTTTTCGGACTTATGCATTGCGGCTATGGGGAAACTTTGTGAACAAAATATCTGAAGAACCCCTTTAGCTAGGCTCATGATATTTAGTAGAGAGTTTGGGTCTCATGTGTAGATGACCTGATTAACTTTTGATGAAATTCCAAAAATATTTAATGGAGAAATGCCCCTTTTTGGACTTATGCATTGTGGCAATGGGGAAACCACGTGAGCAAAATATCTGGAGAACTGCTGCAGCTAAGCTCATGATATTTTATTAGACAGTTTGGGTCTAAGGTGTAGATGACCTGATTAATTTTTGATGAAATTCTGAAAATATTTAATGGAGTTACGCTCCTTTTTGGACTTACGCATTGTGGCTATGGGGAAACCTTGTGAGCAAAATATCTGGAGAACCACTTGAACTAGGCTAATGATATTTAGTAGACTATTTGCGTCTAAGGTGTATTTGACCCGATTAACTTTTGAGGAAATTCTGAAACCATTTAACGGAGTTATGCCCCTTTTCGGACATGCATTGTGGGTATGGGGAAACCTTGTGAACAAAATATCTGGAGAACCACTCGAGCTTGGCTCATGATATTTGGTATACAGTTCGAGTCTAAGGTGTAGGTAACCTAATTAACTTGACGGTCGGGTGAAAGTTGTTTGCTTCTTGAAGGAAAACCCTCAGTGATGATCGAGCCCTTGGGGAGTCAAAGCCCTGTGGCAGAAAAAAATGCCTAGCCTGTAAACTAACTGCTTGAGCTAGGCTCATGGTATTTGGTATACAGTTTGAGTCTAATGTGTAGATGACCTGCTTAACTTTTGACAAAATTCTGAAAATATTTAATTGGAGTTATGCCCCTTTTTGGACATAGATTTTGGCTATAGGGAAATTAACCTTGTGAACAAAATATCTGGAGAACCACTTGAACTAGGCTCATGATATTTGGCAGTCTGTTTGCTACTAAGGCATAGATGACCTGAATAACGTTTGTTTAAAATCTGTTAATATTTGACAGGTTTATTTTTAATGCAAATGATCATGAGGTACTGTTTACTGTCCCATTTAGGGACAAGCATATGGTTGGGGGCATAGTGTTTCACAAACACAATTTCTAGTTCATTTTTCAGTCTTGACATTTCAGTAAAAATATTAGCATATTTGCCTTATTAAATGATATTTATTAACACAAAAATGGGACATTGACACACAGTGAAGGCCCAATGTCGCATCTGATCAGGGCCTTCACTATTTGCAAAAAAGTTTCAGCCATTTTTGTTGCACTTGCTTTAACAGGAAGACATAGGCGTGCAAGTTTCCATCCGGCGTCCGGCCTGTTTTCCGTCAACATTTTACACTTGGTGTCTTGTCATCGCAACTCCTCTTACAGTTTATATCAATGGTTTTGAAATTTGTCATGTGTTTTTGCCATGATATGAGGATGTGCATGTGGTTTACAAATAATTCTCCGATCAATTTTTGTCAGTTTTTTTCACATTGTGAACTTACTCAATTTTAACCTTCAATTGATATACAGAAGATACCTAATCATCGCAACTCCTACAGTTTTATACCAATCATTTTGAAACTTTGCATGTGTTTTTGCCATGGAATGATAATGTGCATGTGGTTAGACATAATTTTCGGATAAAATTTTGTCAATTTTTTATGCCTCCGGAATCAAAGATTTGGGGGCATATAGTTTTTGGTCTGTCTGTCCGTCTGTTTGTCTATCCGCAAAAACCTTAACATTGGGCATAACTTTTGAATGGTAACTGATAGGGCTTTCATATTTCACATGTGCATTCCTTGTCACAAGACCTTTCAAGAGGTACCATAAATTTTGACCTCGTGACCTTGACATTTGACCTACTTTTGACCTCTTTTTAGCTCACCGTCACGTAGTGACGAGGTGAGCTTTTGGGATCACTTTTTGTCCGTCGTCCGTCGTGCGTGCGTGTGTGCGTCCGTGCGTCCGTCCGTGCGTGCGTAAACAATTTCTTTAAACGACATCTCCTCCTAAACCACTGATTGGATTTTGACCAAACTTCACAGGAATGATCCTTAGGTGGTCCCCTTTCAAAGTTGTTCAAATGGTTCCGGTCCGTTGCACATCTAGGTCACAGGAGCCAAAAATAGATTTTTTTCACCAAAAACTTAAAAAAATCTTCTTCTCTGAAACCACAAGGCCCAGGTCTTTGATATTTGGTATGAAGCTTCATCTAGTGGACCCCTACCAAGATTGTTCAAATTATAGTGCTGGGGCCAAAAATGCCCCCGCCCTGGGGCCCTTTGGTTTTACATAGGCTTATATAGGGAAAATCTTTAAAAATCTTCTTCTCTGAAACCACAAGGCCCAGGTCTTTGATATTCGGTATGAAGCTTCATCTAGTGGATCCCTAACAAGATTGTTCAAATCATAGTGCTGGGGCCAAAAATGCCCCCGCCCCGGGGCCCTTTGGTTTTACATGGGCTTATATAGGGAAAATCTTTAAAAATCTTCTTCGCTGAAACCACAAGGCCCAGGACTCTGATATTTGGTATGAAGCTTCATCTAGTGGACCCCTACCAAGATTGTTCAAATTTTAGTGCTGGGACAAAAAATGCCCCCGCCACGGGGCCCTTTGATTTTACATAGGCTTATATAGGGAAAATCTTTAAAAATCTTCTTCTCTGAAACCACAAGGCCCAGGTCTTTGATATTTGGTATGAAACTTCATCTAGTGGACCCCTACCAAGATTGTTCAAATTATAGTGCTGGGGCCAAAAATGCCCCCACCCCGGGGCCCTTTGGTTTTACATAGGCTTATATAGGGAAAATCTTTAAAAATCTTCTTCTCTGAAACCACAAGGCCCAGGACTTTGATAATTTGTATGAAGCTTCGTCTAGTGAACCCCTACCAAGATTGTTCAAATTATAGTGCCGGGACAAAAAATGCCCCCGCCACGGGCCCTTTGGTTTTACATAGGCTAATATAGGGAAAATCTTTAAAAATCTTCTTCTCTGAAACCACAAGGCCCAGGACTTTGATATTTGGTATGAAGCTTCATCTAGTGGACCCCTACCAAGATTGTTCAAATTATAGTGCTGGGACAAAAAATGCCCCCGCCACGGGGCCCTTTGGTTTTACATTGGCTTATATAGGGAAAATCTTTAAAAATCTTCTTCTCTGAAACCACAAGGCCCAGGTCTTTAGTATTTGGTATGAAGCTTCATCTAGTGGAACCCTACCAAGATTGTTCAAATTATAGTGCTGGGGCCAAAAATGCCCCCGCCCTGGGGCCCTTTGGTTTTACATAGGCTTATATAGGGAAAATCTTTAAAAATCTTCTTCTCTGAAACCTCAAGGCCCAGGCCTTTGATATTTGGTATGAAGCTTCATCTAGTGGACCCCTACCAAGGTTGTTCCAATTATAGTGCTGGGACAAAAAATGCCCCCGCCACGGGGCCCTTTGGTTTTACATTGGCTTATATAGGGAAAATCTTTAAAAATCTTCTTCTCTGAAACCACAAGGCCCAGGTCATTGATATTTGGTATGAAGCTTCATCTAGTGGACCCCTACCAAGATTGTTCAAATCATAGTGTTGGGGCCAAAAATGCCCCCACCCCCCTGCCCTTTGGTTTTACATAGGCTTATATAGGGAAAATCTTTAAAAATCTTCTTCTCTGAAACCACAAGGCCCATGACTTTGATATTTGGTATGAAGCTTCATCTAGTGGACCCCTACCAAGATTGTGCAAATTATAGTGCTGGGACAAAAAATGCCCCCGCCACGGGCCCTTTGGTTTTACATTGGCTTATATAGGGAAAATCTTTAAAAATCTTCTTCTTAGAAACCACAAGGCCCAGGTCTTTGATATTTGGTATGAAGCTTCATCTAGTGGACCCCTACCAAGATTTTCAAATTATAGTGCTGGGGCCAAAAATGCCCTTGCCCCGGGGCCTTTTGGTTTTACATAGGCTTATATAGGGAAAATCTTTAAAAAATCTTCTTCTCTGAAACCACAAGGCCCAGGACTTTGATATTTGGTATGAAGCTTCATCTAGTGGACCCCTACCAAGATTGTTCAAATTATAGTGCTGGGGCAAAAAATGCCCCCGTCCCGGGGCCCTTTGGTTTTACATAGGCTTATATAGGCAAAATCTTTAAAAATCTTCTTCTCTGAAACCGCTAGGCCCAGGTCTTTGATATTTGATGTGTAGCTTCATCTAGTGGACCTTTGCCAAGATTGTTCAAATTATAGCCTTTGTTGATGTTTGGTATGAAACTTCACCTTTAAGACCTCCCTCAACATTATGCACATTAAAGCCCTGGGGCCAATAATGGCCCTCTCTGGGGCCCACTTGTTACACTATGGATCAGGTGAGCGATCCAGGGCCATCATGGCCCTCTTGTGTTTTATATTAGGATCACTTTTTGTCTGTCATCCGTGCGTAAACAATTTCTTCAAACGACATCTCCTCCTTAACCCCTGGTCGGATTTTGCCCAAACTTTACAGGAATGATCCTTAGGTGGTCCCCTATCAAAGTTGTTCAAATCGTTCTGGTCTGTTGCACATAAAGGTCACAGGAGCCAAAAATAGATTTTTTTCACCAAAAACTTAAAAAATCTTCTTCTCTGAAACCGCAAGGCCCAGGTCTTTGATATTTGGTATGAAGCTTCATCTAGTGGACCCCTACCAAGATTGGTCAAATTATAGTCCTGGAGCAAAAAATGCCCCCGCCCCGGGGCCCTTTGGTTTTACATGGGCTTATATAGGGAAAATCTTTAAAAATCTTCTTCTCTGAAACCGCAAGGCCCAGGTGTTTGATATCTGGTATGAAGCTTCATCTAGAGGACCCCTACCAAGATTGTTCCAATTTTAGTGCTGGGGCCAAAAATGCCCCCTCCCCGGGCCCTTTGGTTTTACATGGGCTTATATAGGGAAAATCTTTAAAAATCTTCTTCTCTGAAACTGCAAGGCCCAGGTCTTTGCTATTTGGTATGAAGCTTCATCTAGTTGACCCCTACCAAGATTGTTCAAATTATAGTGCTGGGGCCAAAAATGCCCCTGCCCAGAGGCCCTTTGGTTTTACATAGGCTTATATTGGGAAAATCTTTAAAAATCTTCTTCTCTGAAACCACAAGGCCTAGGTCTTTTATATTTGGTATGAAGCTTCATCTAAAGGACCCCTAACAAGATTATTCAAATTATAGTGCTGAGGCCAAAAATGTCCCCGCCCCGGGGCCCTTTGGTTTTACATAGGCTTCTATAGGGAAATTCTTTAAAAATCTTCTTCTCAGAAACCACAAGGCCCAGGACTTTGATATTTGGTATGTAGCTTCATCTAGTTGACCCCTACTAAGATTGTTCAAATTATAGTGCTGGGGCAAAAAATGCCCCCGCCCCGGGGCCCTTTGGTTTTACATAGGCTTATATAGGGAAAATCTTTAAAAATCTTCTTCTCTGAAACCGCAAGGCCCAGGACTTTGATATTTGGTATGAAGCTTCATCTAGTGGACCCCTACCAAGATTGTTCAAATTATCAAATTATATCCCTTGGGCCAAAAATGCCCCTGCTCTGGGGCCTTTTGGTTTTACATAGACTTCTATAGGGAAAATCTTTAAAAATCTTCTTCTCTGAAACCACAAGTCCGAGGTCTTTTATATTTGGTATGAAGCTTCTTCTAAAGGACCCCTACCAAGATGATTCAAATTATAGTGCTGGGGCCAAAAGTGGCACCGCCCCGGGGCCCTTTGGTTTTACAAAGGCTTATATAGGGATGATATTTAAAAATCTTCTTCTCTGAAACCACAAGGCCCAGGACTTTGAAATTTGGTATGAAGCATCATCTAATGGACCTCTACCAAGATTGTTCAAATTATAGCCCTAGGGCCACAAATGCCCCCACCCCGGGGCCCTTTGGTTTTACATAGATTTATATAGCCCCCGGGCCATTTGGTTTTGCATAGGTTTATGTAGGGAATATCTTTAAAAAAATCTTCTTCTCTGAAACCGCAAGGCCCAGGTCTTTGATATTTGATGTGTAGCTTCATCTAGTGGACCTTTGCCAAGATTGTTCAAATTATAGCCTTTGTTGATGTTTGGTATGAAGCTTCACCTTTAAGACCTCCCTCAACATTATGCACATTAAAGCCCTGGGGCAAATAATGGCCCTCTCTGGGGCCCACTTGTTACACTATGGATCAGGTAAGCGATCCAGGGCCATCATGGCCCTCTTGTGTTTTATATTAGGATCACTTTTTGTCTGTCATCCGTGCGTAAACAATTTCTTCAAACGACATCTCCTCCTTAACCCCTGGTCGGATTTTGCCCAAACTTTACAGGAATGATCCTTAGGTGGTCCCCTATCAAAGTTGTTCAAATCGTTCTGGTCCGTTGCACATAAAGGTCACAGGAGCCAAAAATAGATTTTTTTCACCAAAAACTTAAAAAATCTTCTTCTCTGAAACCGCAAGGCCCAGGTCTTTGATATTTGGTATGAAGCTTCATCTAGTGGACCCCTACCAAGATTGTTCAAATTATAGTCCTGGAGCAAAAAATGCCCCCGCCCCGGGGCCCTTTGGTTTTACATGGGCTTATATAGAGAAAATCTTTAAAAATCTTCTTCTCTGAAACCGCAAGGCCCAGGTGTTTGATATCTGGTATGAAGCTTCATCTAGAGGACCCCTACCAAGATTGTTCCAATTTTAGTGCTGGGGCCAAAAATGCCCCCTCCCCGGGCCCTTTGGTTTTACATGGGCTTATATAGGGAAAATCTTTAAAAATCTTCTTCTCTGAAACTGCAAGGCCCAGGTCTTTGCTATTTGGTATGAAGCTTCATCTAGTTGACCCCTACCAAGATTGTTCAAATTATAGTGCTGGGGCCAAAAATGCCCCTGCCCAGAGGCCCTTTGGTTTTACATAGGCTTATATTGGGAAAATCTTTAAAAATCTTCTTCTCTGAAACTGCAAAGCCCAGGTCTTTGATATTTGGTATGAAGCTTCATCTTGTGGACCTCTACCAAAATTGTTCATATTATAGCCCCTGGGCCAAAAATGCACCCTCTCTGGGGCCCTTGGTTTTACATAGACTTGTATAGGTAAAATCTTGAAAAATCTTCTTCTCTGAAACCCCGAGGCCCAGGTCTTTGATATTTGGTATGAAGCTTCAGCTAGTGGACCTCTACCAAGATTGTTCAAATTATAGTCCTGAGACCAAAATGCCTCGCCTCGTGGCCCTCTGGTTTTACATAGACTTTTATAGGGAAAATCTTTAAAAATCTTCTTCTATGAAACCACAAGGCCTAGGTCTTTGATATTTGGTGTGAAATTTCATCTAGTGGACCTCTATCAAGATTGTTCAAATTATAGCCTGGGGCCAAAAATGCCCCCGCCCCGAGACCCTTGGTTTTACATAGAATTATATATACACAGAGGCAATAAAAAGTATACACTTTTTGATTTAGATTACCGGATCTTGTATTGCTGTCTGTAATAAAATATGCCTATGTCCACTTTTCCCAAACGTCTTAGGTTGTAAAACTCCAATTCTTTTCCTGTAACAGTCATCCATGAGGGAGTAATTGCCCTTAATTGAAAATCAATATTTCCAATAAATTCTCATTTCCAATAAATTCAAATCTGTGCACACCGCAAAAGTCCTGTATGAATGTTCATCGATAAGACCACATCATTACTTTGCCATTAAACCCAAACAAACAGCTTCACACTCAATTGGAATTTCTGCCTGTTCCGGATTATCTCCCTTTCAATTAAAATCATAGTGAATTAAATGAGTCTTTTTCTCAGATCATGTAAGAGATATTCATTTGAAACCTTCGCATACTTATTGTTTTGCTTGGCATCTTTATGTTTACTCCATAGTAAAACCACTAAAAGTGCACAATGGAAAGTTAATCTTCAATACAAATCCCATAGAAACATAATGCATTTATAAAAGGAAGAACGTAAAAGGCGAAAATGCCATTTTCTTGGAGAAAGATGTTGCACTTTACCTTGTGTTTAAATTCAATATGCGACATATTCTTGCCAATCAGATGCCATTCTTTGAATTTGTTGCATGAAAAATCATTTATTGAATAACCCTTATTCGAAACACATGTTTAAAGGGAAGCTACTCAAGACAAAATATTGGATCAGACCCCCTGTCCATTTCAAGTGACACAATTTCATTATCCGGTAATCAAATTTAACGGAAAATGCTGCAAATTATGCGGCAGTGTTTGTTCTTATTTATGATACCTCATATGACATTGTATGCAGAGAGGAAGAGATTGGGACGCAAATTGGCATTCAGTAACCTGTATGCTTACTTTTGCCTCTCAGTATATATATATACAAATGCCCCCGCCCTGGGGCCCTTTGGTTTTACATAGACTTATTTAGAGATGCGAGATCTTTGAAAATCTTCTTCTCTGAAACAGCAAGGCCCAGGTCTTTGATATTTGGTGTGAAGCTTCATCTAGTGGACCTCTATCAAGATTGTTTAAATTATAGCCCAGAGGCCAAAAATGCCCCCGCCCCAAGACCCTTTGGTTTTACATAGGCTTATGTAGTGCTGGGGCCAAAAATGCCCCTGCCCCGGGGCCCTTTGGTTTTACATAGGCTTATATAGGGAAAATCTTTAAAAAAATCTTCTTCTCTGAAACCGCAAGGCGAAGGTCTTTGATATTTGGTGTGTAGCTTCATCTAGTGGACCTTTGCCAAGATTGTTCAAATTATAGCCTTTGTTGATATTTGGTATGAAGCTTCACCTTTTTAGACCTCCCTCAACATTATGCACATTAATGGCCCTTCCCGAGGCCCACTTGTTACTCTATGGATCAGGTGAGCGATCCAGGGCCATCATGGCCCTCTTGTTTAAAAACTTTAACATTGGCCATAACTTTCGATTGGTAAGTGGTAGATCTTTCATATTTCACATGTGCATTCCTTGTCAAAAGCCCTTTTTAGTGGTACCATAATTTTTAGCTCGCCTGTATGAAGTACAAGGAGAGCTATTGTTGTCACCTCGGATGGCGTGCGCGTGTGCGTTTGCGTTTGCGTTTGCGTTCCCGTCACACTGCGTTTAAGTTTTTCAAATGCTTATATCTCAACAGTCACTCATCACAGACCACTCATATTTGGAACTTAAGTACCTGGGAGGGTCCTCTGATGTTCAAAGAGAACAGACCCCTGGGTTCATGCCCCGGGGTGGGGCTAGGGGTCAAAATCTAGAACACCTTTGTAAATTTGTGTTAAAGTTTTTGAAATGCTTATATCTCAACAGTCACTCATCACAAAGCATTCATATTTACAACTTGGATACATGGGAGTGTCTTCTGAGATTCCAAGACAACACACCCCTGGGTTCATGCCTGGGATTGGGGATGGGGTGGGGCTGGGGGTCAAAATCTAGGACACCTTTGTAATTTGTTGTATACCTTTCCATTATACTAACCAGTTATAGACACAATTGGTTATACATCAGCCAATCAAGTGACATTGGTTCAAGTGTAAAAGGGTGAAGGTCATGGTGACCTACATTTCACGGTCCATTGATTTTGCCTTATATCTTGAAGTCTATTTGTTGGAGAAATGTCATATCTGGGATATTAGTTCTATGTGACTCCATGATTGACCTCAAAATATATCTAGGTCACTGTGACCTATATTTCATGGTTCAGCGATTTTGCCTATTATCTCGAATACTATTTGATGGAGAAATGTCATACCTGGATAATTAGTTCCATATGACCCAATAATTGACCGCAAAATATATCTAGGTCATGGTGACCTACATTTCACGGTCCAGTGATTTTGTCTATTATCTTGAATACTATTTGATGGAGAAATGTTATACCTGGGTTATTAAATGCAGGTGACCCCATTATTGACCTCAAAATATATCTAGGTCACTGTGACCTATATTTTATGGTTCAGCGATTTTGCCTTTTATCTAGAATACTATTTGATGGAGAAATGTCATACCTGGATTATTAGTTCCATATGACCCAATAATTGACCGCAAAATATATCTAGGTCATGGTGACCTACATTTCATGGTCCAGTGATTATGTCTATTATCTTGAATACTATTTGATGGAGAAATGTTATACCTGGGTTATTAGTTGCATGTGACCCCATTATTGACCTCAAAATATATCTAGGTCAGTATGACCTATATTTCATGGTTCAGTGATTTTGCCTATTATCTTGAATACAATTTGATAGAGAAACGTCATACCTGGATTATTAGTTCCATTTGACTCTATAATTGACCGCAAAATATATCCAGGTCAGTGTGACCTATATTTCATGGTTCAGTGATTTTGCCTATTATCTTGAACACTATTTGATGGAGAAATGTCATACCTGGATTATTTATTCCATGTGACCCCATGATTGAGCTTGAATTAATATCTAGGTCAGTGTGTCCTATATTTCATGGTTCAGTGATTTTTAGCTCGTCTGTTTTTTGAAAAAAAACTTTCGAGCTATTGTCATCACTCCGGCGTCTGCGTAGTCGTCGTCCTGCGTCGTCGTTCCAAAAAAACTTAACCTTGGCTATAACTTAAAAAGTATTAGACCTAGCCTCATGAAACTTCATACACACACTCATCATCACAAGAGCTACATTTTGACCAAGGACCATAACAACATTGTTGATTTTGGCTGAATTATCTCCCCTTTTCCAATTTTTTTCTGAAACACATTTTTTGCTCTCATTTTAATACTATTCACAACAGAGCCTTCAAACTTCACATGAATGTTCCTTGGGACAAGACCTTTTCAGTGATACCACACTTTTTGATCTGTGACCTTGACCTTTGAACTTTGACCTATTTTTCGAAAATTTAACCGAAAACCTTAACCTTGACCATATTTCCAAAAGTATTTGGCCTACCTTCATGAAACTTCATACACATACTCACCATCACAAGAGCTACATTCCCTACAAGTTTTATAACTCCATCTTGCAATTTGATTGAATTATCTCCCCTTTTCTCTCCGTTTTTTTTTAAATTGTTTTTGTCTCTTATTTCAATACTATTCACAACAGAGCCTTCCAACTTCACATGAATGTTCCTTGGGACAAGACCTTTTCAGTCATACCACGCTTTTTGACCTGTGACCTTGACCTTTGAACTTTGACCTATTTTTCGAAAAATTAACCAAAAACTTAACCTTGACCATATTTCCAAAAGTATTTGGCCTACCTTCATGAAACTTCATACACATACTCACCATCACAAGAGCTACATTCCCTACAAGTTTTATAACTCCATCTTGCAATTTGATTTGACTTAGAACTTTTGTTTTCTAAAAGAAACTGCAGACGAGCGTTGGCACCCGCTTGCGGTGCTCTTGTTCCTATTATCTTGAATACTATTTGATGGAGAAATGTCTTACCTGGATAATTAGTTCCATGTGACCCGATGATTGACATGGAAATATATCTAGGTCCTTGTGACCTATTTTCATGGTTCAATGATTTTGCCTTATAATTCAGATACAATTTGATCCTGAAATGTTATATCTGGAATATATGTTCCATGTGACCTGATTATTGATCTCAAATATATCAAGGTGAGTGTGACCTATATTTCATGGTTCATAAATTTTTCCTTATATCTTGAAGTCGCGAAACAGGCGAGCTATGCTGTCTGGCGACAGCTCTTGTTTACCTCGTGACCTTGACCTTGACATTTGACCTACTTTTTAAAAACCTTAACATTGACCATAACTTTCAATTGGTAAGTGGTAGGGCTTTCATATTTCACCTGTGCTTTCCTTGTCATAATACCATAATTTCGTGACCTTGATGTTTGACCTACTTTTTAAAAACTTTAACATTGACCATAACTTTCGATTGGTAAGTGGTAGGGCTTTCATATTTCACATGCATTCCTTGTCGCAAGACCTTTCTACTGGTACCATAATTTTTGACCTTGAGACGTTGACCTTGACATTTGACCTACTTTTTAAAAACTTGAACATAGTCCATAACTTAACTTTCGATTGGTAAGTGATAAGGCTTTCATATTTCACATGTGCATTCTTTTTCATAAGCCCTTTCCAGTGGTACCATAATTTTTTACCTCACGACCTTGACCTACTTTTTAGCTCACCTGAGCGAAGGTCATGGTGAGCTTTTGTGACTGTGAGTTGTTCGGCGGCGTCGTCCGTCGTGCGTAAACTTTTTCTTGTTAACACTCTAGAGGCCACAGTTTTGGTCCAATCATCATCAAACTTGGTCAGAATGATCATCCTGACAATATATCGGTCAAGTTCGAATATGGGTCATGTCAGGTCAAAAAGTAGGTCAGTAGGTCAAACCAAAGGAAAACCTTGTTGACACTCTAGAGGCCACAGTTTTGGTTCAGTCATCCTGAAACTTGCTCAGAATGATCATCCTGACAATATCTCAGTCAAGTTCGAATATGGGTCATGTCGGGTCAAAAAGTAGGTCACCAGGTCAAATCAAAGGAAAACCTTGTTAACACTCTAGAGGCCCCAGTTTTGGTCCAATTATCCTCAAACTTGCTCAGAATGATCATCCTGACCATATCTCGGTCAAATTCAAATATGGGTCAGGTTGGGTCAAAAAATAGGTCAGTAGGGCAAATCATAGAAAAACCTTGTTAACACTCTAGAGGCCACAGATTTGGGTCCAATCATCCTCAAAGTTGCTCAGAATGATCATCCTGACACTATCTCAGTCAACTTTGAATATGGGTCATGTCGGTTCAAAAAGTAGGTCAATAGGTCAAATCATAGAAAAACCTTGTTAACACTCTAGAATCCCCAGTTTTGGTCCAATCACCCTCAAACTTGCTCAGAATGATCATCCTAACAATATCTCGGTTAAGTTCGAATATGGGTCATGTGGGGTCAAAAAGTAGGTCAAATCATAGAAAAACCTTGTTTACACTCTAGAGACTGCAATTTTAGTCTAATTATCATCAATCTTGCTCAGAATAATCAGCTTGACAATATCTAGGTTAAGTTCGAATATGGGTCATGTCGGGTCAGAAAGTAGGTCAAATCGTAGAAAACCTTGTGAACACACTAGAGACCACAGTTTTTGTCTGATCATCATCAAACTTGCTCAGAATGATCATCTTGGCAATATCTCGGTCAAGGTTGAATACAGGTCATCTTGAGTCAAAAAGTAAGTCAGTAGGTCAAATCATAGAAAAACGTTGTGAACACTCTAGAGGCCACAGTTTTGGTTTGTTCGTAATCAAACTTGCTCAGAATGATCATTTGACAATATCTCGGTTAATTTCGAATATGGGTCATGTCTGGTCAATAAGTAGGTCAGTAGGTCAGATCATAGAAAAAGCTTGTGAACACACTAGAGGCCCCAGTTTTGGTCCGATCATCATCAAACTTGCTCAGAATGATAATCTTGACAATATCTGGATCAAGTTTGAATATGGGTCATGTTGGTTCAATAAGTAGGTCAGCAGGTCAAATCATAGAAAAACGTTGTGAACACTCCTAGGGGCCAAAGTTTTAGTCCAATCATCATAAAACTTGCTCAGAATGATCATCTGGACAATATCTCAGTTCAAATATGGGTCATGTCAAATCAAAAAGTAGATCACTAGTTTATTTTGCCATAACTTTTGAACCGTTTGAGATAGAGCCTTCATATTTGGCATGTAGGTTCCTTGTGACAAGGGCTTCCCACTCATATAAAAATATTTGACCTTTGACCTTGACCTGTGACCTACTTTATCATAACTTTTGAACCATATGAGATAGAGCCTTCATATTTGGCATGTATGTGCGTTGTGACAAGGCTTTCCCAGCCATTCAAAAATTTTGACCCATCACCTAGACGTTTGACCTACTTTGTCATAACTTTTTAAGCATTTGAGATACAGCCTTCATCTTTGGCATGTAGGTTCCTTGCAACAAGGGTTTCCTATTCCTACATAAAATGTGACCTTTACCTTGACATTTGACCTACTCTACTTTTGAACCATTTGAGATGGTGCCTTCATATTTGGCATGTATGTTCCTTATGAAAAGGTCTTCCCACCAAAACAAAAAAATTGTCTTAAGACCTTGACCTTTGGCCTACTTTGACCATTTGAGATAGAGCCTTCATATTTGGCATGTAGTTACCTTGTGACATACAAAAATGACATGTGACCTTGACATGTGACCTACTTTATCATAACTTTTGAACCATTTGAGGTAGAGCCTTCATCTTTGTCATGTATGTTCCTTGTGGCAACGACTTTCACCCACACAAAAATTTTGACCTGTGACCTTGACCTTTGACCTTCTTTCTCATAACTTTTGAACCATTTATGATAGAGCCTTCATATTTGACATGAGTTGTGACAAGGGCTTCTCAACCATGCAAAATTTTGTACCTTGACCTTTGATCGTTTTTTTCATAACTTTTGAATCATTTAAGGTAGCACCTTCATATTTGGCATGTATGTTCCTTGTGAAAAGGTCTTCCCACTCATGCCAAACATTTGAGCTGTGACCTTGACCTTGATCTGTGACCTACTTAATCATAACTTTGGAACCATTTGAGATAGAGCCTTCATATTTGGCATGTATATTCCATGTGACAATGACTTCACATCCATACAAAAAGTTTGATCTGTGACCTTGACCTTCGACCTACTTTATCATAACTTTTGAACCATTTGAGATAGAGTCTTCATATTTGGCCTGTATTTTCCTTCTGACAAGGCACCTTACTGTATTACCTACCATTTCATTGCTACAGTGTGGATCAGGTGAGCGATTTAGGGCCATCATTGCCCTCTTGTTTAAAACTTTAACATTGGCCATACTTTCAATTGGTAAGTGATAGGGCTTTCTTATTTTACATGTGCATTCTATGTTACAAGACCTTTCCAACGATTCCATAATTTTTGACCTTGTGACCTTGACCTACTTTTTTAAGACAAACATTGGCCATACCTTTCGATTGCATAGTGATACTGCTTTCATATTTAACATGCGCTGTCCAGGGGCATCAGTGTTTCACAAACACGTCTTGTTTCACATTGTGAACTTAGTGATTTTCAACCTTCATTTGATATACAGTAGGTACCTCTTGTAATCGCAACACCTCTTTCAGTTTTATACCAATCATTTTGAAACTTGGCATGCTTTTTCTCCATGGCATGAGGATGTGCATGTGATTTGGATTTAATTCTTGGATCACATTTTGTCACTTTTTTCCACATTGTAAACTTAATATAACATACCAGAATATGCATGTGCTTTCAATGAAATACATGTACCTATATTTATTTTTTCTACCTGAAGTAAGCTTTACTTTTTCAGTGTTGGGGATGCTTGGGTGGGGTGGAGGATGTAGTAGTGGGACAGGTCGACATCAACTTCACCGAAGTTGAATCTATATTCTTGATAATTTTTTAAAACTATTAAACTGAACCTGACATCCCTAATTTTGGAAACTTCCTCTATATATTCCTGTTTCATATAAGCCAGAAGGTTCCATTCAGTACAAAAAGGATTACAAATGTTACAGCTGACATTGTTAGTTTTAGCAACTTTGCCCTGACCAACAAAATATGAGCCCCACCAAGCGAATTTGTGTCTTCGAGCATTCCGTCATGACAAATTTTAACTGTGCATGCCCAGCCATTCAGAGGGGCCATGGATATGGCTTTCTGTCTGAAGGTTCCTCTTGATTCACTGCTTGTATGAGCGAGCAGCGAGGGTTCTGGCGAGACTGCGCGGATGCGCAGGCTCGCCTGAACCTTCGCTGCTCGCATAGGGGATAAGTACCAAAATCGCTTGACGGGGCCCATATGTAATTAGTTCTGTAGAAAAAGAATGTGTTTTGTGTTAGGTAATCATTGCATCTGGCCATCCATGGCCTAATAGGTAAGAGCCCTGAGTATCAACCCTTTTTGTACCAAATGGAATCTTCCTCTATATATTGCAGGAGTTCACTTCAAAATTTAGGGGTGTCAGATTGTTTTCTTTAAAATTTATTTGGAAAATGGTTGAACTTTTAGAAAACAGTGGAGGCCCTGATCTGGGCCTGCACTGTTTGCCAGGGTACCCGTTTTGGGGTTTCTGGTACTAAATGGGTTACTCAGTAGGTCTCTCATGGCTGTGCTTCGAGCCTCACCCAGGCCACATGTGAGATGCCAAGTCTGCAATGGAAGGTTAGGTACTCTGGTTTTCGCACACTTGTGATTAACGAGCGGCTGGATATAAGTGAAATAATCTTGAAATAATCCCACCCCCAAGCAAAAAAAAAAATCATTGCACCTAAAACACATAGATACAATTTGTATGTTTACCCATTTTGTACCAAATGGAATCTTTCTCCTTATATGTAGCAGGAGTCTGTTGCAAAATATAAGGATGACAGGTTGCATTATTTTGAAAAATTATTTGGAAATTAGCTCAACTCTTTATTTAGCTTTCATATTCTGACAGCGTTTAGTGTTAAAAAGCTTTTTATTCATATTATACTGAATTGAACCTTCTGCCTTACATAGTGCTGAAGCTTAGGGTTATCAGGTTGTGCTATTTTTAGAAATTTATTTAGCAAATGGCTGACATTTTATTCGGAAACAATGAAGGCCTTGATCAGATGCCATGTTCTTCAGCTTCTGATCTTGGCCTGCACTGTTTGCCATAGTCCTGTTGTTTTTGTTTTTTTTTTTCATATAAAGCAGATAATAGTGTCATACATGTATTTTAAATTACATGTAGTTATAAATATCTAAATAGAAGAAATGGCCAGTATGTTTCCATCATTTCTTAAAAATGATACTTTAATTAACCCTTATCTTGCTGAATATTCATTTAAGCCACACCCATTTCTGTCTACCAACCAATCAAATTACTTGATGTAATTTATTGCTACAAATTCATAAACTGAATGCCAAACAGTGTAGATCCTGATCAGATGGCTTCTTCAGAAGCCATCTGATCTGGATCTACACCGTTTGCAAAGATAGGGGATGTCGTGAACAGCAAGGTAAGGGTTAAATTGTCCTCACAAGTCTGTGAGGTAGACACCCCCAAAACCCCACTTTATACAGAGAAAACTGGGGTTGACGGGGGTATACAGTATTTTTCTTATTTCTGCTCCAAGACATAGGTTTTGGGTACTCATTAGAACCGCCTCATTGAGGCGGTTCTAATGAGCACCCACAACCTTTGTCTGCTATATAAATAAGAAAAGAAAATCATGGATTTTCATCAGAAAAGCCATTTTGGAGATATGAAAAAATGCACTGTGTCGCACTAGTGTGTTATTGTAATGTCATGGTTGTGTTTTTGCTTGTAGTTTATTGCCATTTAAAAAAAAAAAGATATTACACTTTTGACTGGTAATAAAATGATAGGTGAAAACTAAAGCACCAGGAGAAAAAAAGCACCTGGCAAACACTGCTTATTATACCCCCACAAATGAAATTTGGGAGGGTATATAGGAGTGAGCTTGTCGGTCTGTCGGTCGGTCAGTCTGTTGACTTGGTTTCCAGATGATAACTCAAAAAGCGCTTCACCGATTTTTATAATTTTTGGTACACTGATGTAACATCATAAAATACAGGTCAAGTTCGATTTCCACTACAATTCGTCAATTTTCGACGTTTTCAATTTTTGATGTAACATCATAAAATACAGGTCAAGTTCGATTTCCACTACAATTCGTCAATTTTCGACATAGTTATGGCCCCTTTCAAGTGAAAAAAAATGCAAAATGCCGCTGTTGTACTATCAAGGCAGTTTTTGTGGGGGTATTTATCACCTTTAGTGATAGCTCTAGTTACTCCAGCTACTCTGGACATTTTACTTCTTGTGTTATTTGTCCTTGATGTTTCTAGAAGCGTACGACTGTCACAGACTGAATCAAAGATTTATATACAGGCCTGCGTGACATATTGGGTCAGAGCGCTGACTCTTAATCATTAGTTCTCTCACCACAGAGATTCCAGACTGCCTTGGGTCACGTGTGAGAAGCACAGTTCTGCAACGGAAGGTCAGGTGGTTTTTCTCTAGGTACAATGGTTTTTGCCCACCTCTGATTAACGAACAACTCAAAATAAGTGAAATAATCTTGAATAACCCAGACAAAAAGAAAATATAATCCTAATTATTATATAATCTATAAATAGATGTTCTTTCTTGGGTTTACAGCCCCCACCGATCAGGGCTTGAAGAAATAGATGGGCTGCATGATGCTTCCACGCAGAGATGAAACCGACCCGCACACGAGTACTGGTAAACCACCAGGCCAAGTTAGCCCTATCTTTACCTATCAACACTGATAGTTTTTAACAATTAGGCCAAGTTAGCAGTATCTTTACCTATCGACACTGATAGTTTTTAACAGCTAGGCCAAGTTAGTGGTATCTTTATCTATCGACACTGTTATTTTTTATGTTCAAAACTAGACCAAGTTAACGGTATCTTTACCTATCGACACTGATAGTTTTTTTAACAACTGGGCCAAGTTAGCGGTATCTTTACCTATCGACACTGATAGTTTTTAACAACTAGGCCAAGTTAGCAGTATCTTTACCTATCGACACTGATAGTTTTTAACAACTAGGCCAAGTTAGCAGTATCTTTACCTATCGACACTGATAGTTTTTAGCAACTAGGCCAAGTTAGTGGTATCTTTACCTATCGACACTGATAGTTTTTAACAACTAAGCCAAGTAAACGGTATCTTTACCTATCGACACTGATAGTTTTTAGCAACTAGGCCAAGTTAGCAGTATCTTTACCTATCGACACTGATAGTTTTAAACCTCTAAGCCAAGTTAACGGTATCTTTACCTATCGACACTGATAGTTTTTAACAACTAGGCCAAGTTAACGGTATCTTTACCTGTCGACACTGATAGTTTTTAACAACTAGGCCAAGTTAGCAGTATCTTTACCTATCGACACTGATAGTTTTTAACAACTAGGCCAAGTTAGCAGTATCTTTACCTATCGACACTGATAGTTTTTAACAACTAGGCCAAGTTAACGGTATCTTTACCTATCGACACTGATAGTTTTTAACAACTAAGCCAAGTAAGGGGTATCTTTACCTATCGACACTGATAGTTTTTAACAACTAGGCCAAGGTAGCGGTATCTTTACCTATCGACACTGATAGTTTTTAGCAACTAGGCCAAGTTAGTGGTATCTTTACCTATCGACACTGATAGTTTTTAACAACTAGGCCAAGTTAGCTGTATCTTTACCTATCGACACTGATAGTTTTTAACAACTAGGCCAAGTTAGCAGTATCTTTACCTATCGACACTGATAGTTTTTAACAACTAGGCCAAGTTAACGGTATCTTTACCTATCGACACTGATAGTTTTTAACAACTAAGCCAAGTAAACTGTATCTTTACCTATCGACACTGATAGTTTTTAGCAAATAGGCCAAGTTAGCGGTATCTTTACCTATCGACACTGATAGTTTTTTAGCAACTAGGCCAAGGTAGCAGTATCTTTACCTATCGACACTGATAGTTTTTAACAGCTAAGCCAAGTTAACCGTATCTTTACCTATCGACACTGATAGTTTTTAACAACTAGGCCAAGTTAGCCCTATCTTTACCTATCAACACGGATAGTTTTTAGCAACTAGTCCAAGTTAATGGTATCTTTACCTATCGACACTGATAGTTTTTAACAACTAGGCCAAGTTAGTGGTATCTTTACCTATCGACACTGATAGTTTTTAACAACTAGGCCAAGTTAGCAGTATCTTTACCTATCGACACTGATAGTTTTTAACAACTAGGCCAAGTTAGTGGTATCTTTACATATCGACACTGATAGTTTTTAACAACTAGGCCAAGTTAATGGTATCTTTACCTTTCGACACTGATAGTTTTTAACAACTAAGCCAAGTTAAAGGTATCTTTACCTATCGACACTGATAGTTTTTAACAACTAAGTATCTTTACCTTTCGACACTGATAGTTTTTAACAACTAAGTTAAGTTAAAGGTATCTTTACCTATCGACACTGATAGTTTTTAACAACTAAGCCAAGTTAGCGGTATCTTTACCTATCGACACTGATAGTTTTTAACAACTAGGCAAAGTTAGCGGTATCTTTACCTATCGACACTGATAGTTTTTAGCAACTAAGCCAAGTTAGCGGTATCTTTACCTATCAACACTGATAGTTTTTAACAACTAAGCCAATTTCACGGTATCTTTACCTATCGACACTGATAGTTTTTAGCAACTAAGCCAAGTTAGCGGTATCTTTACCTATCGACACTTATAGTTTTTAACAACTATGCCAAGTTGGCGGTATCTTTACCTATCGACACTGATAGTTTTTAACAACTATGCCAAGTGAGTGGTTCTTTACCTATCGACACTGATAGTTTTTAAAAAACTAGGCCAAGTTAGCGGTATCTTTACCTATCGACACTGATAGTTTTTAACAAATAGGCCAAGTTAGCGGTATCTTTACCTATCGACACTGATAGTTTTTAGCAACTAGGCCAAGTTAACGGTATCTTTACCTGTCGACACTGATAGTTTTTAACAACTAGGCCAAGTTAGCAGTATCTTTACCTATCGACACTGATAGTTTTTAACAACTAGGCCAAGTTAACGGTATCTTTACCTATCGACACTGATAGTTTTTAACAACTAAGCCAAGTAAAGGGTATCTTTACCTATCGACACTGATAGTTTTTAACAACTATGCCAAATTAGTGGTTCTTTACCTATCGACACTGATATTTAAAAAAAATAGGCCAAGTGAGTGGTATCTTTACCTATCGACACTGATAGTTTTTAATAACTGAACACATTTAGCAGTGTCTGTACCTAACAACATTGTTAGTTTTGAAAAACTGGACACAGAAAAACAGATTTTGTTGTCCAGCTTTGTTGGGGTATCATGGAGTGTTGGTTTTATTTTAATAAAAAAAGAAAATTTGCTTATACATGAAATCCATTAAATTTTTTGCTTTTTATGATTTTAATGTGAATATAAATGTATATTTTGTGTTACTGCTTTGTAATTAATCAGGTTGAAGTTTATTTGATAATAAAAATTATATTATTATATAAGTTTTTGTATCCTTGCAGTACCCATGCCCCATGTCACCCCACCCCCTCTTCCTGTATACACTTTAGTCCCTTTAGTATTCTACTCATTATTATGAAACAGTTTTGCTTACAACAACACCAGTTATTTTACTATAACTTCTATATAAAAATATCCCTTTATAACACGGTTCTCTGATTACACGGTCCTGTTCTATGCATCCCAAACATAGCGTTATAAAGGGACTGGCCTGTATATGTTCATCTATCATTACTGACAATGGCCAATCTTTATGCAATGCATTTTTTAATCCTTATCCTGCTGCATAAATTTAGTCACACCCATTTCTGACTATCCACCAATCAAATTACTGGATATAATGTTTTAAAATCTGCACGACAAACAGTGTATATCCTGATCAAATGGCTTCTTCAGAAGCCATTTGATCTGGATCTACACTGTTTTCATAGGTAGTGGCTGTTCTGTTTAAGCAGGATGAGGGTTATGTTCAATGATGAGACTGTAATGTCTGACAGAGTTTAAAGTCTTTTCAGCATCTGTAAAATAATTCCTTTGTGCATGAAATATATAGAGGATCTTACATGAGTGCTCATGTATTATTGAATTTATTAAACGAGTTGAGGAAAAGGGATAAAACGCGAGGCTTTGCCGAGCATTTTATCCCTTTTCCTCAACAAGTTTAATACATTTAATAATACATGAGCACAAATGCAAGGTTCTATTTATCATATGACATTTAAAACGCATTTTATTCACGACTGTTTACAAAAATGTCAATTTTCCGCCGTTAGTAAACGCGACGTCGTTAAGGACATCGTACATGTAACGTTACGGGACGTATCTAGCTAATTTGCATATTTAATCCACCAGTTGATTATCGGAAATATTACATGACGTTATTACACTCTTAGCGACGTCATATGATAAATATAGTTTTTTCACTTCTGTAGTTCCTTTACTGTATGGGGTAACAAGCCGAAATTCCAGTTACACCACAACCCTCGCTGTTGGGGTCCAAAGCACGTACAGTGTTAGTTTAACCCATTGTATAGTAGTTGACTCTTCCATTGCTGTATGTTGGACAAGTCCATTTTTTATATAAGGGGTGGTAGGCCTATTTTTTTTTTTTCATTTTTATTCTAATTTTGACGGAATATTCTATTAGCAAATAGTGCAGGCCCTGATCTGGGCCTGTACTTTTTGCCAAGGTACCCCTTTAGGGGTTTCCTACATACAATGGGTTAAAAATCGTGCAATGTCCAAACAAAATTACATATATAGATTAGATAGAAAATGACCATTTATATATACATTTTTGGGTTCCACCTTTAAACTGTGTTATAAGGAAGAGTGATATAATATTGTGATCCATCAAGGAAAATTGGACCCAATGGGTGTCTGAAATACCAACTTTTGAACCAAACATTTTTAAAGGAAACATGCATATCATTTTGTTGGGATTGTTAGACTCTAGACTGAATATTTGTGAACCATATGATTTGCATAAAAAGGCAAGTGCAAAATTTGAAATTCTTTGCTTTTATAAGAATATTCTTGTTTATACACCACAACCTCTTTATAACACTATTGTTGGGACCCAAAGCAGAAATTGTGTTACTTAAACAACTGTGTTATATCCAAACAAAAATGTATAGATGATACAGAAAAATGACCATAAATCCATCATGCGTGTTATATCCTTAACCGTGTTATAATGGACCGTGTTATAATGAAATTGTGGTGTATATAGCACAGAGTGAAAGGCAACACTCAAAGTTTTCCAAAACTGCTTTGACCTTGAAAATCAGTTCAGGGGTTGCCATTATATTTGGTAACATTGGTAATAATTTGCATAAATTATGCAACGTAGCTATATTTTAAACTGACTTATCGCACCTTGTACTTAACTGATTTTCAAAAACAAAATATCTTTGAAATCTGGGGACAATATTTTTCCATTCCTCTTATTTCCCCAGAATGAAACCACTTCAATTCTGACAGTGATTATTGACTCCAATGGCCGTTTTGAAATCACCAGTTTAACCCTTATCTTGCTGAATATTCATTTAAGCCACACCAATTTCTGTCTATCAACCAATCAAATTACTTGATGTAATTTATTGCTACAAATTCATAAATTGAATGTCAAACAGTGCAGATCCTGATCAGATGGCTTTTTCAAGCCATCTGATTGGGATCTACACTGTTTGCAAAGATAGGGGTTGTCGTGAACAGCAGGATAAGGGTTAAGTGGTTGACATCACCATACCTTCTAATCATGTTATCAAAAGTTTGACAGTCACTTTATTCAATAGTGGTATTGAGTTTGATGATGTTACAAATTAGTCAAGTTTGATGTCTGAGAATTTGAACTCTCTTTATAATATTACTGTTGGGGCTCAAAGCAGAAACTTTATTAGTTGCTCTAAAACCCCTAAAATTTGGACACCTTGAGGACTTGCTGTAATTCTCCTAAAATTTTAACAAATTTGTTTCACGATCTAGAAAGGAGTCCAAAATGTGAAGACAGAATGGCAAACAGTGTAGTCCCTGATCAGTCCTTCAGGAACAGTCTCATCTGGGTCTAGACTGTTTGCTTAGGTCTGTCTGTGCCAATACTTAGGATCATTATGGTAAGCAACCAATATTGATGGGTCCTACTCCCAATACATGTGATTTCTGCGTTCCAGATGTTCATATTTTACATTTATATGCTGATATTTATGTTTTTGTTATTGTTTTGTTATGGTCACATGCACATCTAACTTGTTGGACTATGATGGGTCCGAAATAACGATAATGAAATCAAAAAGCTAATATGCAACTTTCGTCACATCTTTTGCGAAAAAGAAATATCTTGATATTTCGATACAACGCACGTAGCTTCGTTACCTATTACAACGCAGAGGCTGCTAACTAAATTTGAAAGCCCTGAATTATGTTAATAACGAATGATATTAATGGGTTCCGGATCATTTCGGCCCATAACAAAATCGGCCCATGACAAAATCGGCCCATAGCAATTTCGGCCCATAAATGATTTAAAGGCTGTTATAGCTAAGGGTCAATTATCAGCCAAAATTAAAAAAAAAATGAAAGATATAGTTAATTATGATAAAATATATGGCTATACAATTTATTTTACCCCTTTTCATCGCTCGGCATAAATTTGTATCATTATATTCAATAATTACCTCCCTCAGATGCAATGCAAACTTTATAATGGAAGATAAGAAATACAAATGTGTGTTCATTTAATAAGAAAATATGTATATTTATGAACTTGTAATTCTGGGGTCAGTTTGTCTGTTTATATTGTTGGCACATGTCGGTATGCAAAATTATCAATAATCACTTTACGTTGTTACCTTTATCGACACGTGCCTGAAGGTAACAAACATTACGATTATCATATTACTCAGTCATTAGTGGGGCACGTGCCAATCAGCCATAATTTCAGTTTGTCTCCTAATGCGTGTCTTTAATTCTTTCTTTGTTTCTTGCTTTCGGTTTCGTTTTATGACTGTTATTGGGCAGGGGCGCATCCATAGCTATGTGTGGGCCTAGCGCCGGGGCCCAACGAAGACTCAAAAACCTGTGCATTCCTGCAGTCTCACTTGTGTGTAACCAAATAAGCATCATAAAGTGGCCAAAGCTTCCTCGTGCCTCGAGCGATCATGACCATACTGTGCGGCTGAGCAAGTCGAGCTGGGCTCTTGAAGTAGCCAAAGCTTTCTCATGCCTCCAGCGATCATGACCATACTGTGCGGCTGAGCAAACTGGTTTGTGCATGCTGGGCGAATTGTAGAAATTGCTGGGCCCTTGCTTACTTATTTAAATTACTATGTGTTTCAGTCGGCCTAATGTTCAAACGGCTTCCTCCGGACCCGGCAAATGTTAATGCACGAAATGGGTGATTCCTGTAATAAAATTGAAGATTTTCTACTGAAAACTAATCAATGCGCTTGTTATTCATAACGCATTCCATTACGTAAATGGAAGCGTTGAATAACAGAAATAAGAAAAAACAATGTACTCAACGAAACCCTTAACGATTTCATAAGCCGAATGTGACTTAGTCAGTTTGCTGACCATTGCCTGCAGTGAAAACAAATATCAAATATCATAATTCAAAATTCTTAAGAGGGCATTTTCTTTCTTATATACCCACAGCATATTTCTTGGATCAGAAATAAGCATAATAACATATACCCCTTTAAACCCAAAATTTCCCTATATAAGGTGGGGTTTTTGGCGGTATTATTTTCTAGGACCTGTTACCATGATGTGGTATTTTTATCATTTGAGAAAAGAATATTATTTTCTCAAACTGAACATATTTAGCTCACCAGAGCCGAAGGCTCCGGGTGAGCTTATAGTATAGCAGTGATCCGCCGTCCGTCGTCTGTCGTCCGCGTCCGCGTCGGCGTCAACATTTTCAAGTGACTTCTCCTCCAAAACTGCTGGGCAGATTGAAGTCAAATTTCATGTGGAGCATTCATGGGATGGGGGAACAAAAGTTTACACGCAGGGTCCAGGTCACATGACCAAGATGGCCGCTATGCCCATGTAAAGTAAAAACCCTTAAAAAATCTTCTCCTCCTGAACCAGTGGGCCGATTGTGATGAAACTTGGTATGTGGCATTGGGGACTTGGGCCCATCATAGTTTGCTAAAATGATGACCCTCGGATGACCTTGACCCATTTTACTCCGAGTTCAAATTTGGTTATGAATGGGAAATAGACAAAACAGCGTAATTTTTTTTAAACTATTGCAGCCTGTGACCTGAAAATTAGTAAATGCAGTGGGCAAAATGTGCTAGTGAAACTACACTAGTTTTCAAGGTCAAGGTTATTACCTGACCTTGGCCCAAGGTCATTCAGATATGAAAATTAAAAATTTGTTTTTCACTGAAACCACTGGGCCATTTGCAACCCAATTTTGTCTGAAAACTTTTTAGAACAAGGAAATGAAATTTAAATTAATTTGAGTTTGGTCATGTGACCAAGATGGCTGCTATGCCCATATAAGGGAAAAACCCTTAAAAAATCTTCTTCTCCTGAACCAGTGGGCCGATTGTGATGAAACTTGGTATGTGGCATTGGGGACTCGGGCCCATCATAATTTGCTGAAATGATGACCCTCGAATGACGTTGAACCATTTTATGCCAAGGTCAAATTTGGTTACATAGACTTTTTTTATAGGAAATAGTCAAAACAGCATCATTTTTTTAAACTATTGCAGCCTGTGACCTAAAAATTAGTAAATGCAGTGGGCAAAATTTGCTAGTGAAACTACACTAATTTTCAAGTTCAAGATTGTTCCCTGACCTTAGCCCAAGGTCATTCAGATATGAAAATTGAAAATTTGTTTTTCACTGAAACCACTGGGCCATTTGCAACCCAATTTTGTCTGAAAACTTTTTAGAACAAGGAAATGAAATTTAAATTAATTTGAGTTTGGTCATGTGACCAAGATGGCTGCTATGCCCATATAAGGGAAAAACCCTTAAAAAATCTTCTTCTCCTGAACCAGTGGGCTGATTGTGATGAAACTTGGTATGTGGCATTGGGGACTCGGGGCCCATCATAATTTGCTGAAATGATGACCCTCGAATGACGTTGACCCATTTTATGCCAAGGTCAAATTTGGTTACATAGACTTTTTTTATAGGAAATAGTCAAAACAGCATCATTTTTTTAAACTATTGCAGCCTGTGACCTAAAAATTAGTAAATGCAGTGGGCAAAATTTGCTAGTGAAACTACACTAATTTTCAAGTTCAAGATTGTTCCCTGACCTTAGCCCAAGGTCATTCAGATATGAAAATTTAAAATTTGTTTTTCACTGAAACCACTAGACCATTTACAACCAAATTTTGTCTGAAAACTTTTTAGAACAAGGAAATGAAATTTAAATTAATTTGAGTTTGGTCACGTGACCAAGATTGCCGCTATGCTCATATGAGGTAAAAACCCTTAAAAAATCTTCTTCTCCTGAACCAGTGGGCAGGTTGTGATGAAACTTGGTATGTGGCATTTGAGACTCGGGCCCATCATAATTTGCTAAAATGATGGCCCTCGGACGACCTTGACCTAATTTACGGCAAGGTCAAATTTGGTCACAGAGACTTTTATATGGGAAAAAGTCAAAATAGCATATATTTTTAGCTCACCAGAGCGGAAGGCTCCGGGGGAGCATATAGTATAGGCAGTGGTCCGCAGTCCGGGTCGGCTTCAACATTTTCAAATGTTTTCTCCTCAAAAAACTGCTGGGCCGATTGAATTAAAATTTCATGTGCAGCATTCATGGGATGGGGGAACGAACGTTTGCTCTAAGGGTCCAGGTCACATGACCAAGCTGGCCTCCATGCCCATATAACGTAGAAACCCTTCAAAAATCTTCTTCTCCTGAACCAGTGGTCTGCTTGTGATGAAACTTGGTATGTAGCATTGGGGACTCGGGGTTATTATAGTTTGCTAAAATGATGACTCTAGGCTTTCCTTGACCCATTTTACATCAAGGTCAAAATTGCTCACATAGACTTTTGTGTGGGAAAAAGTCAAACAGCACATTTTTAGCTCACCAGAGCCTAAGGCCCCGGAGGAGCTTATAGTATAGGCATTGGTCCGTCGTCCGTCGTCGTCAACATTTTCAAACAACATCTCCTCTGAAACTACTTGGCCAATTGAAACCAAATTACATGTGGAGCCTCAGTGGGAAGGGGGAACGAAAGTTTGATCGTGAGGACTGTGTCACATGACCAATATGGCCACCATGCCCATATATGGTAAAAACCTTTAAAAATCTTCTTCTCAAGAACCGAATGGCCGATGTGCTTGAAACTAGGTATGCCGCATCGGGGACTCAGGCCCTACCACATTTATTCAAATGATGACCTTTGATTGACCTAGACCTATTTTACGTCAAGGTCAAATATGGTCACTTAGACATATGTATGGAAAAAGGACAAACAGTGAATTTTTCTGATTGCCTGGTAACCTGTGGCATCAGAAATGATATTTGCAATAACCTGAATGGAAGTTTTTCAACTCCAAAGGTCAAGGTCATTTGCTGACCTTTGTCCTGGATGGCTCAGATTCAGTATTTTAATCTTCTTCTCTACTCAAACTGCTAGGTTGATTGAAACCAAATTACATGTGGAGCTTCTATTGGAAGGGGGAATGAAAGTTTGTTCGTAAGGATTAGGTCACATGACCAATATGGCTGCCATGCCCATATATGGTAAAAACCTTAAAAAAATCTTCTTCTCAGGAACCAAATGGCCGATGACATTGAAACTTAGTATGCAGCATCGGGGGCTCGGACCCTACCAATTTTGTTCAAATTATGACCTTTGGCTGACCTTGACCTGTGTTTACGTCACGGTCAAATTTGGTCACATAGACAATTGTATGGAAAAAAGGCAAGACAGTGGATTTTACTGATTGCATGGTGGCCTTTTATTGTCACATGACCAAGATGGGCATCATGCCTGTATATGGTATAAACCACATGACCTCTGGTGAGCGTAGTGGCCCATGGGCCTCTTGTTCACATTCATTAGGGAAACACGCCCACACAAATATACTACAAACTTTACCGCCGAAAAACAAAGAAATTTTTAGAAGAAAAATTTTGATATTTTTTTTTATTTCTGCTCAAAAATAGATCTTGGGTACTCGTTAGAACCGCCTCGAGGCTAACGAGTACCCACAATCTATATTTTAGAGCAGAAATAAGAAAAGTAAGTTTACCACTGTAAACCTCAGTTCTACTATATAAAAGTGGGGTTCAATGGGGTCAAAATTATACAGGCGTGTTTTCGTGATGATTCCATGTTTCGACTTACATGCTGCTGATTTGGCCGTGCAAGCAAACCAATTATATGCAAACATAGTAACTATACCATCATTAAAATTGTGGATCGAAATTGCTATGGGCCGTTTTGTTATGGGCCGAATTGTCCAGGGACCATATTGGTTCGACCACATTAATGTCGATAAATCAGTCAGCCAGCGTAAGTTGGTGATGCTTAAGACATTCTGTATCATTTATCAGTCTAAGCTATGCAGTTCGAATGCCAAAATCTGTCAAGTTACAATTATTTACACTACCGTTCATAAACTTGGTAAGTCTTGGTCAAATCTGTTAAGTGTTAAGCCAACTAATATTTTCACGGTATGAATTTTATTACAACGCACGTGGCTTCGGAATTTACGACGCGCAGGTTACTGGGATGGGAAGACGCATTACGAAAACACGCCTATTAAAATACCACTAAAAAAGATAAAAACATCCAGATAAAACATCCTGATAGTTTTTATATTTCTGCTCAAGACATAGTGTGTGGGAACTTGTTTCAATCGCACGGGCCAGGCGCTTCTAACGCGTATCCACAATCTGTGTTTCTGAGAAGAAATAAGGAATGCAGAAAATCTGTCTACACTACCGTTCATAAACTTGGTAAGTATGTCTTCGTCAAATCTGTTAAAGGAGGCAGGAAAGCGATAATATGTTACAATAAATAGGTAAACATCAATAAACCCTTTCTTTTACTGAATACTGCAGGTTTCTAAGTGGTCTGATAAGGATTTCATCACTGTGAAATCTCCAGCCATTTACTCTGCTATTGAACTGACCTTGAAAATTCCAATTAACCACAGATATGCCCTTACGTCATCCATGAGAAATCTAGAAGCTTTGTGTGTACTGAATAGGCAGATTTAGCATTGTTGAAGTCTAAAACAGAAGCTTAAAATGGAGCAAAATAAGCAAGAACTGGCCACTCTTTGAGGGACTTCAATTTAGATATTCAGCCTTATATGTTTGAGTTCACTGAAATTTGTGATCAGGAATTTAGTGAGGGAAGCAGCAGCTCTGAAGATAGCTATCTTACATGCCAATCACAACAATTGTCGTCTGCTTTGTCACCTGCTGCTTTCTTTAAATGTCATTTGGACCAATCTAAAACTGCTCCTCTAGGAGTCTGATCTTGGTCCACACTGTTTGCCTATAAGCGAAAATATTATTTAAAAGAAAAGAAGAAAAAAATCTTTAAGAAGATGCAACAGACAGTATAAACAGTGGCCATTTTACAATCAGGTTTTCTTACGGTTGAATAGTCCGGTTTTCCACGCATGTGCACTCTTTAAAATGGAGGTAGCCGTCTCCATTTTTGATTTGGTGTTTATGGATTTGCCTAACTTTGACCCTTGTCGTTGGTGTGATATAGGAAAATGGAACAGCAACCAACGAAGCCAAAGCTAGCCATTAGCTCCAGATGAATTCGGCATAGGATGGTATTCCTAACGAACGGTTGTATATCAATTCAATATTGGTAGAGAATCCTCTCATGTCACAGCGCATGACTCAGTAGAACCTTTTTTGTTTGTGTTAAGGTTTACGTCCCCGACAACATCATGCAGCCCATCTCCGATGGGCCGGGACTGAGATATTACAATTTGAAGTGTGAAATAGTTCATGGACACAGAGCAATTTCAAACTGCCTCATTAATATTCTTGAGGTATTCTATGATGTCATAGATGCACACTTTTTTTTAATTTTATTAAATATGGACTATCTTGAGTATATTAGTCCTCGTGAACTGTATAATCGTCTATTAGAATAATTGAAACTGATCTCATCTAATATGCTTAACTATTTTTTTTTTTTCTATTTCCAATTTGAAATTTAAATAATCAATTAAAATTATTTAAATTCCGATTCTGTATTTGTAAATGGGTGCACTAATGTACAGAACTTAATGATCTTTTTAAAAGGCACCTCAAGTAGTCGAAATGAAATTTAGAACTAAATGGTAGTTTTAAACATTTTTAAAAAATACTTTACTTTAAATTTAAAATTTCTTTGTAATTGCTTTTTTAAAAGCGCCCACTGGTTTAACGAGTACTCACAACCTCCGTCTTCAAGTAGAAATAAGAAAATAATGTTTAACCCTACAAAACCTTAATTTCCTCTATATATAGAGGATATTTGATTTTTTCAGTGTAAGATCGAATTTTATTTCATCGAATGAACACCAAAACTGTTATTTTCACGAGTGGCGTAGCCACGAGTGAAAATAGCAGTTTTGGTGTTCATGAGTGAAATAAAATTTGATCGTGCACTGAAAAAATCAAATTTTCTGTATCTTACATGCTTCAAAAGGCAATATTTAGCGTCTTTAATGGTGTCGCTCACATTCGGAGAAAATTATCTTTGTTCCTGTTCGTTTCGCGTCAATTTAGTGGTGTCCATCGTGTTTAGTGGGTATACTATTGGGTGTAAACTGAAAGTTTGCACCTGAGAAATGGCCTGGGATGGTATTATTATGAATGATTAATGAAATAATCGAGAGAGTAGTTTTCCAAAGAAGTTGCTGGCAAGTCTAACGTCGCGCGACAAAAGACGTGACGTCAGCGTCATAAATGACGACAGTAACGTCCCCGTCCCACATGAACGGGCTATGCGTCAATAAGAACACATTTCAGTATTGTTCAGTTATCTGACAAAGATAAAATTGAAATTAGAGTTAGATTTGAAGAAAAAAGTAGTCCCAAACAGTGAAAAATAAAAAATCGTATTTTCACTGTTTGAAACAGTGAAAATATCGAATTATATTTCACTAATAAATCTCTATCATTCATTGAAAAGCATGTAAGAAAAAGGGGTGTTCATTTATACACAGACTTTCTTTTTTTCCTAAGCTAAATTCTAAATTTAGCCACCCATCCAACTGAGGTAATGGCAAAATGTGACCGACTCCGTATAAGAAGATAGATATATGATAGACTTTTTAACGGCCCCCAATAAATAGATGGGCTGCATGATGCTTCAGAGCTGAAACTGACTGCACACGAGTACTGGTAAACCGCTTAGAGGATCTAAGCCTGCCCACGCAAAGTGGCGATGTCTGTCTATCTATCTTGTTACACTGAATCGGTCATATCTATCTATCTAGCTATCTATACGGAGTCGGTCAATTTAGAATTTAGCTAAAAAGCTAAAAAAAAGAAAAAAAAGAAAGAAAACTATTTACAATCTGAATTCAGAGGTATACTAAAACGCATACCTCCGAGTCTCAATCTTACACTATACGGGCTATGAACACCTCTGCAGTCTTTCTTTAATACTGCGATCGGTCACATCTGACCATTACTCGCAGGTGTACATTACATACATACCAGGTTTGCAGGATGAAAGCCTACACAGTAATCGCGTAATTACGGTAGGGGTCTTTAACCTGCACAGGGCATGACACTCCCTGCACAGGGGGCCTCCAGTTAACGTCCCTATCCGAAGGACGGTGCACTTTATGACATTCATCCCTGCAAATGATGCCAATGGAGCGTGTTCGGTCACCGAAATTGTATCGCCGCTGTCGGGGATCGAACCCGGGACCTAGCTCTAGCATCAGAGGCAAGTCCACTAACCACTGATCTATCACGCTCAACTGAACTATCACGCTCCACAGTCTTACCACAGAAGAGGGACGACTTTTCCACTGGGAAATAGTTCTAGGAAAAAAAAAAAGAATTTTTCAGGGCACCACTATAGGACTGGTACGATATTGTGTGTTGTCTACGTCCATGCTTATTCATTGGCGACAGGGCTTGAGACATCATTTCATCTCAAATTGACAATGTCGGGTAAAAGTCCCACAAATTCTCTCCAAAATGACCTATACAGTGTTGACGGGGACGTTAAACATCAAATCAATCAAACGAAAAGACATGATGAAAAAAGAAAAGAAAAATAAATAAATAAAATTTATAAATAAATAAGATTTATATAGTATCACCTATTCAAAACAGGTAATATAAACTGTGTCAAAGTTTTCATTGCAAAGAAAAAAAAAAAAAAAAAAAAAAAAGACAAGCAGCAAGAAATGTATTAAATGCATGTGTACCACAAACATGGGACCTGTCAATAAATTATGCTCATTAATGTCGCGACCCTACGCTGGATAAATTAATTAAAAGAATCATAACTACAATTAAAGCAATTAAATCAATCAACTGATATAAGATAAATATAATTATATTAGTCTTTTATCAGTATTATGCCGTGGCTGATTTTTACATCACTGCAGTTCATATAATTAATGTGGTACATAACTTAACGTGCTTAGCATATTTGTTATCTAGAGCACAGTGACCTCACAAAGTTCATTCATCATGTACACACCCTAAGGGTGGAGTGGGTGTGTCTCGGCAGCCGCCCGGATGCAGAGAGGCGTGTCTAGGTCAAACTAAGATGGCGGAGTGTGAGGATGGGGACACAGAAAGCAAAACAGATGGACAGATTATTCTCTTAAAGTCCCCGTCCCAAATATATAATGGTGAGTTTTAGTTACTTTTTGACCGATATTTTTATGCTGAACATCAGCTGAATTCATTTTCAAGGGAGATAAGTCATGTATCGTTATTTTGACAGTAGTGTAAAATATGGTGGGTGGGGTATCAACCATCGGACTGCTTATATTTTGAAGTGTCCAAGCTTCGAAAACTTACTTTTGATAATGGTACTCTAAGTGTATATTAATCATTGCCAATCATTCAATGTCAGTAACCCCAGATGAGCACAGTTTACTGGAATCGTATAGATTTTCATTCAGTTGGAAACACCTGAACACCATCACCAGGGAACACAATTGGCATTGCCCCAGAGAGGTTATTTTGGGATATTATCATTGTCAGTGCACTTGCCTATCATGCTAGAGGCCCCCAGTTTGATTCTCGGCATTGGTAATAAAATCACTGTGTTTGAACATGCTTCCCGTACCAGGGAGACCCATACCCTACATGCACAGGGAGACCAATACCCAGATCCCTACCATAATACATGATTACTTAATCCGAGCCTTCTCTGACGTTCTAAAAGCCTTTTTTATTTTCTGATTTGGCGGCTTTACTACAGCCAGAGATCTCGGGTTAATGATTACTGTGTAGGCTTTCATCCTGCAAAGCAGCAATGTATATAATGTACACCTGAACATAATCCTCGTGAGTGGGTGTTGCAATATATATAGAAAGAAAAGAAATATAAACCAGGAAAAGTGTGGATAGGTAAACTGACAGGCTCAAAAATGACCTGAATAGTGTCGACTGGGCCATTAAACTCCAATACAAACAAACAAAACCTATTAACACTTGTGTCAAACAAGAAATAAAGAAAAAACCTTGATAAAGTCTGCCATCATTTGGATCGGGATGTAAATTAACTGAAGGCCCCTGTGCATTTAGGAAAAGGCACAGTTGTGAAACTCAGCTAAGCACAGTTATTAATGACTGGGCAAAAATCTTGGACAAAGGGGGACAGGTGGACACATTTATTCTGGACTTCGAGAAGGCTTTTGACACCCCCCCCCCCCCCCCCCCTCATGAACTACTTAAATCTAAGTTATTTGGTTATGGAATTGGGGGAAAGACCCTCAAATGGATAGATTCCTTTCTTTGCTACAGAAAACAGCAGGTTGTTGTTAATGGTGAATCTTCGGAATGGGCTCCAGTTTTGTCTGGAGTCCCGCAAGGGACCGTTCTTGGTCCACTTTTGTTCTCCCTGTACATCAATGATATTTCCACTGACATAGACTCAGAAATAAGACTGTTCGCAGATGACTGTGTTTGTTACCGGGAAATTAGAGATACAGATGACTCATTGAAACTTCAGGCTGACATAGACAGATTAGGATGTTGGGCACGTAAATGGGGCATGAGATTTCAGCCAGTTAAATGCAATATTATGCAGATAACTAGGAAGAGATCTAATAAAGTTGAGGCTTCTTACACCTTAGAGGGAACGGTCCTCGAGAATGTGGACTCCATTAAATACCTTGGAGTGACAATCTCACACAACTTGAGATGGAATACTCATATTAGCAATATGTGTACTAAGGCAAATAGAATGCTTGGTTTCCTGAGGCGAAATCTTCATCAGTGCCCTCAGGATGTAAAAGAGGCAGCATATAAAGGTCTTGTTCGCCCAATCTTGGAATATGGTAGTTGTATCTGGGACCCCAGTGGAGTGGTCCTTAACGATGAAATTGAGAAAGTTCAGAATAGAGCTGCTAGATTTGTAATGTTCAGGCAATTACTGCTTTGAAACTGGGAGCATGACTGGAATACTTGGAAAATTAAAATGGGAGTCTCTCAAGAAAAGGAGAAAAGACAGTAGGCTAATCCTTTTATACAAAGGTCTAAAGGGTGCTGCCAGCATTCCAACAGATGACCTTGTTCCCCCAGCTAGACAGTGTAGAAATCACCATTCGTTGGCGTTTCAGACCCTTAGCGCAAGAACTGACATTTATAAAGATTCGTTCTTCCCCAGAACCATTAGAGATTGGAATGCCCTTCCTGATTCGATAATTTCGACAGCTGAAGGTGCTGATGATTGTGTAGCTAAATTTACCTCTTTGGTTAGAGCTAGGGACTAACTTCCCACATCACAGGTCCTGGTGTATGAATGTCATTTGACGTGTCACCAGTAACAATTCTGATTCTGATTCAGATTAAAGACTCTTTCCATAATTACATGCTTTCGTACTTCGAATCTAGAGTGTATCTTCTCTTTTTTTATGAGGTCCCACACAGCTTAAGCATATATACTCCAGCTGTGGTCTCATGGAGTGTGATTAGCTCAGTGGTTAGTGCACTTGCCTCTGATGACAGAGGCTCCTAGTTTGATCCCTGGCAGTGGTGATAAAATTTCGGTTTTGAACACCCTCTATTTGCAGTGTGCCATCCTTTTGATCGGGATGTTAACTGCAGGCCCCCTGTGCAAGTGCAGGTTAAAGATCCCTACTGTAATTACATGATTACTTTGTAGGCTTTCATCCTGCAAATCCGGAGTGTATATACATGTAACATACACTCTCTGTTTCCCCTTCCAGGGTTAAGGCGAAATTGGGAGAAAGAAAGAAGGAATGCTCAAGGATCCATATCATTTAGAATCTATTTCCCTGACAAATGGCACCTATGTTTTGTTTAACCCATTAAGTACCGGAAACCCCAAAATGGGTACCTTGGCAGGGATTTTCTTAGTGCAGCTTTGGGGCCGGTAATCGGCCCCTATTTTTTCCCAATTTAGAGACAGATATTCCCAAAATTTATAACAGATTTCCCCATTTCTGATGATGTGCTACATTTTGATAAAAATTTCATGAAAATGGAACCAAAATTGACAAAGTTACAGCTGATTTGAATTCCCATATACATATTAGCGAGCTGATTTTCCCAGACCTAGCGGCCCCTGGACCCTGATTCTGAAGGGTTGGAAAATCCCTGCTTGGCAAACAGTGCAGGCATCAGGGCCTACACTATTTGCAGGAAGTTCAGCTATTTTCCAAATCAGATTTGAAGATAACACAACCTGTTAACCCTAAATTTTGAAGATTGGGATTGTAACGGTTATGGATAAATACCATTATCCATAACTACTGGTTAGTACCTGGATGGGTGACCGTGTTGTTTGCCAGGGTTGTTATCATGTAAGAATTCTCAGGGATGCAGGACTCCCAGCACACATATTCTGCATCGGGATGCATAGAAACTGCCAAAGATATGCCCACAAATGCATGTATTTCTTTGACAGGACACACTTAAATCTGTCTATGTAACTGTTTATCAGTTACATGTAGCTTTGAAGATTATAAAACACCGAACATTTGACACCTCCCTAACAATTTGAAAATTATGACCGCCCCAAAAACCACTTGCAGTGTATGGGATTTCTGATAACTTGCTTCTGTTTTGTTTATTTCAGGAAATTTGAAGGCTCATACAGAGAAAGATTCAAGTAGCGATGAGACAGAAAAGTGAGTTCATTTAAAATTTTCCTCTCTATTAGTCTCCTTATTAAAACTAAAGTCTAACCTGTCTATAAAGACCACTCAAGGGAAAGAATAAATATGGTCTTTGCCCACAGGTGGTCTTTATTAGGAGGGTGAGTTGTGCATCAACTGCTCTACCCCTTTAGATGACAAGGATTCTTCACAGCATTTATGCAGATACGTATTGGATAATCCCAGTTACACCTGAAAGATTCACTGATTGAATCCCCTAAAGGTAACATTATGTCAGGTTTTAATAATGAATCACTAAAAAAATTAATTTGGCTCATTAAAGGATATCCACAAACAATTAATTGCCAATTAAAACTTTGGTCAATGCTATTCAAAGCACAAAGTGGTCTTTGTTCAGGGTAAAAATAGGCATTTGGGAAGGATTTTGACTGTCCTCTGGTCCTAGTGCACAGGTGGTCTCTGTTCACAGGTGCATTATATAGTCAAATTAAATGGGAGGAATTGGAAGTGGTCTTTGTAGACAGGTGGTCTTTAAGACAGGTTTGACTGTAGTTGGGCCTTCATCTAGCTTGTACAAATGTGCAGCACAGGTCCCAGAAGGATCCATAGGCTTCTAAGGGGATGCCCTAAAAGATAAAACTTTCACTTGAGAAGAAAAGTTTGTGGTGCGATAATCAGACTGCTTTAAAAGCTCTTTCGATTGGTCCATTGTCTTGTGCAAAGTTTACCGGCAAGGGCGTGGTTGCAATACTCCTCACTTTTTATGCGAGTAAATTACGAGGGACTTGCAAGCAATTGCAATCTCTTGCAAATTTGGTTTGCAAGAAATTTAATCTCTCGCTCTATTGCCGTGCATTTTGCATGTGCGCTTATGCTTGAATATGGCTGACACGATTAATCGTATAATCGATCAATAAATTCAACAAAAATGATTATCATTTCTGATTTGCTTTTAATCGATTACTTGATAGGTACACTTTACTACCCAAAGTTATGCCTAAAATAGCTGGATGAGTGGCAAACAGTGCAGACCCTGATGAGACGCCGCATTCTGCGGCGTCTCATCTGGGTCTACACTGTTTGCTCAGGCCTGTCTGTTCAAATATACATTATGGTAAAGTGGAACATATGGTAAGTGTCATGCTCAGACAGAAAGCCAGACAGGTAAAATAATGACAAAAATCTTAGCGATTACTAATCGATTATCGATCGCAATGACAGGACTGATAATCGATCGTCCTTCAGCTCCGATTAGTCAGCCCTACAGTTGAATCTTCCTGGGACCAGTACTGTAGCTGGACAGAAATTGTAAAATGAACTTTATATACCATAAGCTCTTGACGTACATGTATTTACTTTTGTCATACATGTACATCATTGCTCCCAGATAAGGTGCTTTCTTCATCTGAAAAGTAAGTACTGATATTTTTGTTATTTCTGCATGAAAAAGTATGTTGTGGCTAGGGCTGGCTAATCGGAGCTGAAAAGATAATCGATTATCAGTCCTGTCATTGCGATCGACAATCGATTAGTAATCGCTAAGATTTATGTCATTATTCTACCTGTCTGGCTTTCTGTCTGAGCATGACTCTTACCATATGTTGCACTTTACCATATGTATATTTGAACAGACAGGCCTGAGCAAACAGTGTAGACCCAGATGAGACGCCGCATAATGCGGCGTCTCATCAGGGTCTGCACTGTTTGCCACTCATCCAGCTATTTTATGCATAACTTATGGGTAGTAAATTGTACCCATCAAGAAATCGATTAAAAGCAAATCAGAAATGATAATCATTTTTGTGGAATTTATCAATCAATTAATCGAATATACGATTAATCATGGCAGCCTTAGTTGTGGCACCTCACCTGGGTTTTCATTAGAAGCACCTTGATGAGGCACTTACGAATGCCCACAACATAAGTTATCATGCAGAAATAAGAAAAATAATATGTGGATACCACCTCTTATCTAGGGCTATTCTTACGTGTACAATTGAACATGTTGTTTACACAGATTGTACTTCCATTTTAACCCATATTGTATTGGAAACCCCAAAACAGGTACCCTGGCAAACAGTGCAAGCCCAGATCAGACACCGCAGAATGTGACATCTGATTAGGGCCTACACTACTTGTATTTGCAAAATGTTCAGCCATTTTCCAAACAAATTTTGAAGAAAACATAACCTGACACCGCTAAATTTTATGATGAACTCCAGCTATATTCCATTTGGTACTAAAATAGTTAACCCTTGTCCTACCAAACATGATAAATTTTTCCTTGGTAAACAGTGTAGATCTAGATCAGATGTTCAGAAATTTCACTGTCTGTCATTCAGTTTGTGAATTTGAGTGAATACCTTTTATCAAGTAATCTGATTGGTTGATAGTCAGAATTAATTTATTCAGCAGGACTTCTCCATTTCACCCTTTTAACTCAGGGTTATGCCTGAGTGGAGCGTGATAGCTCAGTGGTTAGTGCACTTGCCTCTTGTGTTAGAGGTCCAGAGTTCGATCCCCGGCAGCGGCGATAAAATTTTGGTGTCCGAACATCATTTGCAGGGATGAATGTCATTGTCCTTCAGATCGGGACATTAACTGGAGGCCCCCTGTGCAGGTTAAAGAACCCTACCGTAACTACATGAATACTGTGTAGGCTTTCATCCTGCAAAACCTGGAGTGTATGTAGTAATGTACACCTGCGAGTAAAATGGCCAAATGTGCCCTATCGCAGTATGAGTGGAAAAAAAGAAAGGGTTTTGTAAGTGCTGGATGGTGCTTCCACGCAGAGCTGAAACCGGCCCCAGATGAGTACTGCTTAACCGCTTTGACCATCTAAGTCTGCCCAGGCAAAGTGGTGGAAGTCTGACCCTCCCTGTCTATAAACCCTAGCTGTTTGTTTGGCTGGTAGGGCTTGAGATGTCATTTCATCTCAGTGTCAGGTAGAAGTCCCACAAAGTTGGAAGCAATGTCTCCAAATTAACCTTAACCCATTCAGTACCGCCTTCACCCATCGGGGCTTGAAGAAATAGATGGACTGCATGATGCATACGTCCGCACACTAGTACTGGTAAACCGCTTAGAGGATCTAAGCCTGTCCAGGAACCGCGGTGCATGGCGGGCCGTCCATGATTATAAACCCTATTGGTTCCATTGGGCAACAGGGCTTGAGATGTCATTTCATCTCAATGTCGGGTAAAAGTCCCACAAAATTGGAAGCAACGCCTCCAAAATGACCTATATAGTGTTGGCGGGGACGTTAAACCTCAAATCAAACAAAAACAAAACCCATTCAGTACCAGAAACCCATAAAGGGGTGCCTTGGCAAACAGTGCAGGCCAGATCAGACGACGCAGAATTGTGGCGTCTGATCAGGGCCTACACTGTTTGCATAAAGTTAAGGTATTTCTAGAATAAATTTTGAAGAAAACACAACCTGAAACCCCAAAATTTCGAAATGGACTCCTGCCATATATAAGGTGGAAGATTCCATTTGGTACAAAAAGGGTTAATTGTGTTGATGGGGATGTAAAATCCCAATTCAAACGTATACAAAACATCCGTAAATAACACCAAACTTTTTTTTGTTTTGTTTTCAGAGGGGGCAGGGTGAGAAGCAGAAAGCTGAAGAATCCACGAAGAGGAGGACATCATGTAAGAAATGATGTTGTTCTGCATTCACTCTTAATATATCGACACCACAACTCCTTACCATACTTGGTCTCCGTTTGAACAAGTTCTGAATTTACATCTACATGTCGGTCTTCGCAGTTTGCCCAGACCTGTCTCAGGGAAACAGACGCAGAGTTCCCACTGCATTTTGAAGAAGTGGGTACATTTGGTCATATAAATTCATTTTCGTACCCTCAATGTATAGTAATATATAGGAACTGGCTGGTGACAACCGGTTGTCACCAGCCTGCGAGGCTGCTGACAACCGGTTGTCACCAGCCTGTGAGGCTGCTGACAACCAGCTGATATAAAACTCGTTTACAATGATTAGGTTTTATTTGACATGATTTTAAAATAGATTTTTAAGTTATATTTGCTATCCTATCACAAACTGGGGCTGATACTAGGCTAGTAGCTGATTGAGAACAGGTTCAAACCATAAGATTTGGAAAAAATACTTGATGTTCTGAAGGATATGGTCTTCAGTCTGCAACAGTTTACTGTGGTTTTTGTTTGTTTGACAATTATTTCTGAATGGCCTCTTGTGTCAAACAAGGTAATGGATGGAAAAGTACATATATTTGCCAGTATAAACTACCAGTATGTGTAGCTATCAGTTAGTCTGGAAAAAATATCTAAAAAATGAAAGCACTGGTGGCCAGTGGTGGGTTGTTTATTTCTGAGTGTAGGCTGAAAAAATGGTTCTGAACTTTTTAATAATATATATATATATGGGACCTCATCAATTTTGGGGATTGGGCTGCACGGTGCTTCCACGCAGAGCTGAAACCAACAGAACTTGAGTACTGGTAAGCCTGCCCAGGAAAAGTGATGCGAGTCAGACCACTCCTTAAACCCTAGCGGTTTCTATGGATGGTAGGGCTTGAGATGTCATTTCATCTTAATGTCGGGTAAAAGTCCCACAAAATTAGAAGCAACGTCTCCATAATGACTTTAAAAGTGTTGAAAGGGATGTAAAACTTCAACTCAAACAAACAAACAAATCATCAATTTTGGGGGTTCAGGTCCAATTTTGGGGGTAAAAAAACCTTTGCAGAGGGTAAATGGGAATGCTGAAATGGCTAAGCATTTTGCTTTAGGTGTCGAGAATGCCATAAATCCAAATTTTACATTAGGTTAATAGGCATTTTTATTCAAAACTTAGGCGCCCAGGCAAAAATTTAGGCACCTTGGGCGGCTGAGGGCCTGTTTGTCTATAGCGCTGCTGTCTGTCCAAAAACATACGGTAAATAATATTTACTAAATATGGTAAAGTACAGTGAAGTTGCACAATTAAGACCACCTAAAATTAAGACAAATTATGCTCTTAAAAGCATATTTAGAAGGTTTCAGTTACATTTTCGTTGTGTTTTTCACATCCAGAATGCTATTTTGGGAGACCACCTTTGAGACTGTTCAAAAGTGGTCTTAAAGACCACTTTTGAACAGTCCCAAAGGTGGTCTTAATATAGGAATTATACTGTAGTTCTCTGAAGCAAAAGGGACTTCAGTCATGCAAGGGCCTTAATTTTAGTACACATGTCCATGTCCTAAGGCACAGAATATTGGGTTGAGACATAGCCCTAGATAAGAGAGGATATCCACTCATTTTTTTTTTTCAAATTTTTGTACAGAAACATAGGTTGTGGGTACCCATTAGAAGCACCTCACTGAGGTGCTTCTAATGAGTACCCACAACATGTTTTTGCAGAGAAATAAGAAAAATATCAGTATGTTTCGGATGAAAAGCTCCTTATCTGGAGCTATGTTGAGAGTTGTGTAATATTTGTAAACACATTCTTTTCAAATATAAAGTCACGGCTATAATCAGAGATGCATCATTTAATTCAGTGCACTCAGGCATCAGATTTTATTAAAATAAAACTGCAGAAGCCTCCATGGTGTAGTGGTTATTACCATTAAGCTACACCAAGTTGCTCTTGGCTACACACACTGAGTCATTTCATAAACCAAGGATCATGGGTTCCATCGGTGCTTCAGCTGGGGTCGGCAACATTCTTTCATGGAGATTGATCTTGAAATCTTTTCTACGGTCATTCTCTGCCTTCCGCTGATTCAAGAAGGGCAGTTGTCAGTTTCTGGTGAAAGAATGTGCACTGTCCTGGTTAACCGCTTGCGTATAAGCTTGCCCAGGAAAAGTGTGGATAGGTAAACTGACTGGCTCAAAAATGACCTAAAATAATGTTGACTGGGCAGTTAAACTCCAATACAAACAAAATCCATCAGGGCTTCTTTAGACTTTTGGGGATCATGGGTTCGATTTGGGACATCTTTAAACTTAAGGATGAGCCTTTAAACCGAAGTCCCGTCTCTGTAGAACCTTAGTTGTTGATGTTAATTAAGCAGGCGCCCATCCATCAGGGCTTGAAGATATAGATAGGGCTGCATGGTGCTTCCATGCAGAGCCGAAACCGACAGCACATGAGAACTGGTAAACTACTTAGAGGCTCTAAGCCTGCCCAGGCAAAGTGGTGCGAGTCGTAGTGTCTATACATATAAAACCTATTAGTTTCATTGGGTTGCAGTGCTTGAGATTTCATTTCATCTCAGTGTCGGGTAAAAGTCCCACAAAATTGGAAGCAACATCTCCAAAATGACCTATATAGTGTTGACGGGGATGTTTTGTTTGATTGTTTGAATTGGTGTTAAACGTCTCCGTCAACACTATTTAGGTCATTTTGGAGACATAGCTTCCAATTTTGTGGGACTTTTACCCAACATTGAGATGAAATGACACCTCAAGCCCTGTTGCCCAATGAAACCAGAAGGCTTATATGCATCGAAAGATTTGATGGGCACCGATCTGATGGGCAGACTTTCTAAGTCCTTCTAAGCGGTTTACCAGTGTACTCGCATCTGGTCAGATTCAGCTCTGCGTGGAAGCATCATGCAACCTTATCTCTTTCTCCAAGCCCCGATGGGCGGGGGTGATGACGGAGATGTTAAACCTCAAATCAAACAAACAAAGCAACAAAACAAATGCGAATGTCCTTGATTGTATAAATATGTCTGCAGTTGTTGTGCAGGCTGGTGATACATTGCTCTAAATAAGGACAATAATGGAGAAAATTTTGGGATACTATAAACTCCTAAAAAAATTAAGACAGCTTGAAGACTTTCTCCTAGAATTTTAACAAATTTGTTTCACGATCCTGCAAGGAGTCCAATAGGTGCAGACGGAATGGCAAACAGTGTAGACCGTGATCAGAGGAGCAGTCTGATCTGGGTCTTCACTGTTTGCTTAGGCCTGTCTGCCCCAATACTTGCTGTAAATCTCCTAAATCTTAACAAATTGGTTTCACAATCCAGCAAGGAGTCCAAAAAGTGCACACAGAATGGCAAACAGTGTTGACCCTGATCAGACTGCTCCTGAGGAGCAGTCTGATCTGGGTCTACACTGTTTGCTTAGGCCTGTCTGTCCCAATACTCAGGATCATTACAGCATAATGCACCATTTCTAGTGGCCTGGCTCCTATCAGTATAAAAAAGACAGGTTTTATAGTGTTGTGGTATACTTTGATGGGTGTGGTTATTTTTGATTAAGAGCCTGAGGCCTTTGATACATATTTGTCTTTGACATTAGTAGCTTAGGTATTTATTTACCTGCAAATTATCTACATGTATGGTAAATACTCTAAATATTGGGATCAGATAACACTTGAAGGAAGAGTATGCAGCAGTTTGCTTGAATTGAGGATTTACATCCCGGTCAGCACTATTTAGGTCATTTTGTAGATGTTGCTTCCAATTTTGTGGAAGTTTTACCCGTCATTGAGATGACATGACATCTCAAGCCCTACTGCCCAAACAAACCAATATGCTTAGAGGATTTGACTCGCACCACTTTGCCTGTGCAGGCTTAGACCTTCTAAGGGGTTTACCAGTGGTTTCAGTTCTGCGTGGAAGCACCATGTAGCCAAATTTGTTGTCCAAGCCCCTTGGATGGGGGCCTAGTATAAAGAAGTACCATTTACCCTACTCCCTTACCATACTCATTTTAAAATTTGAACAAGTGCAATCTACTTCCCAATGTGGTGTCTAAAAAAGCTGGATGAGTCGCAAACAGTGTAGACCCTAATGATGCCATATTCTTTGGCATCTCATCTGGATCTACACTGTTTGCTTAGGCTTTCCTGGGCAAATATATGTACATAGGGTAAATGAAGTAGTTGCAGATAAGCATGGCAGGGTTTAACTACATTTGCACCTGCCATTGGAATATTCAGTTAACAAAAGTCACACATTTGTGAATGCAACTACAACACAAACCATGCTATATGCATATGGCCACCTGGTCCGCTTGCAAAAAGCATACTAAAGGCGCACTACTGAACCTTCTACTGGACTCAGCAAAGGCGACTATACAGTAAAATTCTGCTATGAAGACCACCTAAAATTGAGACTAATTCTGCTTTAAAAAACTTTTTTTTTTAAATGGAGATTGAGGGTGCTTGTTAGAACCACCTCATTTAGGTGGTTTTAACAAGTGCCCGCAAACTGTGGTAAACAGTTGTCCCTGTAAACCTCAGTTTTTCTCTATATATAAGTGGGGTTTACTAAGAGTGTGTATGATACAGTGTGTATCATAGTGTTGATAGAGGGTGGACCCGGGTGTATCATGTCTTCTAAATGCCTTTATCAGTGTGCCTTCCGCTAATATAAACTTTGTCATTTTCTAGATTTACTTTAGATATACTGTTAATGATGAATTAAGATGGCAAATCTCCTGTTGGTAGTTTTAAACAAGATAACAGATTAAATGGGCTTCTTACCAATTAATTGTCACTTTATTGATGCCCTGTATGGGCGTGTGCTTTATAGGCAAGACAAAACAAATGATTTGGTTAACTGTTAGGCAATGGCAAGTCAGGTGGTTTTCTCCGGATCCACATCGGCTTGAAATGAGTGAAATAATCTTGAAAGGACTGTAAAACCAAAAAAATCTCTGGATAAGGAAATTTTAAGATAAGTTTCCTTATTTTTCCATAAAGACATTTGAAGGCATAATTATGTTGTGGGGCTATGAGGCGATTCTAACAAGTACCCACAACATATGTTTCATACAAGAAGTAAGGAAAATTATCCCTAAAGAGTAAAGCTGGCACGATTAATCGTATAATCGGTTAATCGATCAATAAATTCCACAAAAATGATTATCATTTCTTATTTGCTTTAATCGATTACTTTAGGTACAATTTACTACCCACAGTTATGCGTAAAATAGCTGTATGAGTGGCAAACAGTGCAGACCCTGATGAGACGCTGCATTCTGGGGCATCTCATCTTGGTCTACACTGTTTGCTCAGGCCTGTCTGTTCAAATATACATATGATAAAGTACAACATATGGTAAGAGTCATGCTAAGAAGAAAGCCAGACAGGTAAAATAATGACAAAAACCTTAGCGATTACTATTCGATTATTGATCGCAATGACAGGACTGATAATCAATTATCTTTCAGCTCCGATTAGCCAGCCCTACTAAAGAGGTGTAGAGATGATTCTAACAAGTACCCACAAAATATGTTTCTTACCAAATAAAAGGAAAATTGTCCATAGATGAAGCTATGGATAAGGAAGAGTACATGTATATAAATGAGAAAAAAATGGGATATTTCCTTTTCTTGCACACCAGACAAGGAAATCCGCGCTTTTACCCTGGGATAGAAATTTATGTTCTGACCCTGGTGTTCTGACCCCAAATCGAATATAACCGCATGTTTGATAAATGAACTGGTTGTTTAAAACCTTGTGTGCGCCGTCGTTAAGGTTGATGTCATGCAGGATCCGTGACGTCACTTTACATTCCTGCAGTGTCAACACAATATGGCGGACGTTGGTAACCTAAGTGACTGCAGCATTGAAATTCCGCGCTAAGAAATGGAAGGTATGCAAGAAAAAGAATCCAATATGGATGTGAGGGGTGGATAGAAAAATCCGTCCCTCGGGATGGGACGGATTTTTCTATCAACCCCTCACACCCATGTAAGATTCTTATATTCTTCAAGATGTTATTGAGGCTTATGTTGTGGTTGCTTGTTAGAATTGCCTCATAGAGGTGATTCTGAGAAGTACCCACAACATATGTTTTGAGCAAGAAATAAGGAAAATTGTCCCTTAATAAAAATTCAAACATGATTATCACCCATGTTGTGCTGTAACATCGCTCCAGATTAAGGCTGACACGATTAATCGTATAATCGATTAATCAATCGATAAATTAAACAAAAATGATTATCATTTCTGATTTGCTTTTAATCGATTACTTGATAGGTACAATTTATTACCCAAAGTTATGCGTAAAATAGCTGGATGAGCGGCAAACAGTGCAGACCCTGATGAGACGCCGCATTCTGCGGCGTCTCATCTGGGTCTACACTGTTTGCTCGGGCCTGTCTGTTCAAATATACATATGGTAAAGTGCAACATATGGTAAGAGTCATGCTCAGAAGAAAGCCGGACAGGTAAAATTATGACAAAAACCTTAGCGATTACTAATCGATTATCGATCGCAATGACAGGACTGATAATCGATTATCTTTTCAGCTCCGATTAGCCAGCCCTACTCCAGATACGAGGGATGAGTAGCGAAGTTATTTCTTTGGATAATTTTCCTTATTTCACAATAGAGACATTAGAATTGCCAAATTAACGACATTCTAACAAAGTACAGTAGAACTTCAATGGCTCGAACTCCGATGGCTCGTTTACGGTCGATGAGTCGAACAGGTTATTGAGTCCGCATGGAATTCCTCCAAATACGATAAAGGTGTTATCTAGGAAGACTTTCTTCATTTTTCTTGCAAATGTATGCTGTGTGTACTCATTAGAATCGCCTCGATGAGGCAATTCTAATGAGTACACACAACATTCATTTATAGTACAGAACATCCAAAATTATCTCCATTATGCCTCCTAGTATGACACTAATAGTAACCCTCTGTGGCTCGAACTACCACTGTCTCGACCGGCCCCGATAGCTCAGTTGGTAGAGTGTCCGCTCCGGGGAAGGGGAGGTCTGGGGTTCGATCCCGGGCCGCGACATACCAAAGTCGTTAAAAATGGTACTAGCTGCTCCTCGCTTGGCACTCAGATTTACGGGGAAGGGCTAGGACTGGTCGATCCAGTGTCAGGATAATGTGACTGGATGTGGTATCATGTAATGTGTCTGGGACATGATACTTCAGTGAGGCAGCACTATAAACGTGAGCATTGAGCTCCCTGTCTCAACCAGACACCGTCGCGATATGACTGAAAAATTGTTGAAAGCGACGTTAAACCGGAATTCACACACACACACACACCACTGTCTTGAACAAATTTTCATGGTCCCAAAGGGGTTCGAGTCATCAAAGTTTGACTGTACATGTAACCACAACATTTTTCAGGATAAGGAAAACGATCTATTGTTTTGTTTGTTTGATTTGGGGTTTAACAGTCCCGTCTGCACTATATTTAGGTCATTTTGGGGGTATTGCTTCCAATTTTGTGGGCCTTTAACTCGACATTGAGATGAAGTGACATCAAAAGTGTTTGTATACATGGCCAGTCTGACTCGCACCACTGTGTGTGGGCAGGCTTAGAAACTTCTATTAGCCCCCGCCCATCGGGGCTTGAAGAAATAGATGGGCTGCATGATGCTTCCACGCAGAGCTGAAACCGACCCGCACAAGAGTACTGGTAAACCGCTTAGAGGATCTAAGCCTGCCCAGGCAATGTGGTGCGAGTTGGCCCATCCATGCTTATAAACCCTATTGGTTTAATTGGGGGGCAGGGCTTGAGATGTCATTTAATCTCAATGTCGGGTAAAAGTCCCACAAAATTGGAAGCAACGTCTCCAAAATGACCTTTACAGTGTTGACGGGGACGTTAAATCCAAATAAATCAATCAATTATAAACTTCTAAGCAATTTAGTGAATTTACCAGTACTCATGTGTGCAGTCAGTTTCAGCTCTGCGTGGAAGCAACATACAGCCCGATCTGTTTCCCCAAGCCCTGTTGGAAGAAGTAAAAGTACCCACAAAGTATATTTCTTACAAGAAATAAGGAAAATTTTTCCTTAATTATTGATTGGGTTTTCATAGCTCCAGATAAGGATAATGAGGATAACTTTTATTGTTGTGGGTACTTGTTTGAATTGCCTCGGCAAACATTTGGGTTTTTGTGCTACTCACATTTTTTTTTCAGCAAAAGTATATATTTTTGCCATATTCAAGGATGCAGTTAATATATAAAATACCGTTAAAATCCTAAATATTCGGACACCTTTCTTTCTATACATACAGTGAAACTTGGATAACTTGAACACGGATAGTTATACCCCCGGTATACGAAGTATATCAGGGGGTATAAAGTTTTTGTCTTTCCGTCCGTTCGTCCGTTTGTTCATTCGTTTGTTGGTTCGTTAGTTCGTTTGTTCGTACTTCCGTCCGTCCCACCGTTCGTCAACCTTTACGTCAAAGTTTTGCGTTAAACCTTTTTGACAGCTCATATCTCTGTAACCACATGTTAGATTCTCTTCATATTTGGTAAGGGATATCTCTATAGCATTACCTTTCATATGGAATATATAAGCCCCTGGGTCAAGCCCCTGGGTAGGGCTGTCTGTCTGTCCGTCTGTCTGTTCATCTACTTTTACGTCAAAGTTTTGTGTTAAACCTTTTTCATTGCTGATATCTCTGTAACCACATGTTAGATTCTCTTCATGTTTGGTAAAGTATATCTCTATACCATTACCTTTCATATGGAATATCTAAGCCCCTGGGTCAAGCCCCTGGGTGGGCCGTCTGTCTGTTCATCTACTTTTACGTCAAAGTTTTGTGTTCAACCTTTTTCATTGCTGATATCTCTGTAACCACATGTTAGATTCTCTTCATGTTTGATAAACGATTTCATGATGCATGTCCCTGCCCTCCACCCATGGTGAATTTGACCTCAAGGTCACGGACTTAGAAATTTTACATTTGGTTAAAGTTTTATGACAAGGTTTACAGATGCCTGTATGTTCTAAACTCTAAGAAAAATTCAATTGATACTTGCATCAATGTTGCCTACCAGTCCAAAGATTTCATTGATGCATACCCCACCCTGCTGCTTCATTAACTTTGATCCCTCACTCCCTTGGTCCATTTAGAAATTTTATGCTTGGTTTAGCTTTTACAAGCACATTTATAGATTCTTATAGCTTCTTGACTTCTTCATTCATATTACATACAAGCTCGAAAGATATATCAGAGGATGGCACTGGCCGGGGGTATACGTGACCCACTGGTCGCTTTCTCTAATTTTTTAACAATGGCTAATACGAACTTGTTCTGGAGTCCCTTGAGAATATTTCCCAAAGCTCCAGATATCCATATATTTAGGATAATATATGCATTTTTTTCTGAGGTTATCTTGAAATGATATGTTGTGTGCACTCATTAGAATCACCTCAATGAGGCGATTCTAATGAGTAAACACAACATACCTATATTTTATTGAAGATTGTAAAGATATCCTAAAGTGATCCCCTGAGTATACATCAAGTCCTGGCACTATGGGTAAACCGCAGTAATTCGAACAACCCCTATTTCGAACAAAATTTCATGGTCCCGAAGATGTTCGAGTTATCGAAGTTTGACTGTATTTATAGAATTCTTTGATTTGTTATTTGTTCTAAAGAAAAAGAAAATTCTTCCTACCTACATGTACATGTAGTTAGGGCTGGCTAATCGGAGCTGATAGGATAATCGATCATCATTCATGTCATTGCGATCGATAATCGATTAGTAATCGCTAAGGTCTTTGTCATTATTTTACCTGTCTGGCTTTCTGTCCGAGCATGACTCTTACCATATGTTGCACTTTACCACTTGTGTTTTTTTAACAGACAGGCATGAGCAAACAGTGTAGACCCAGATGAGATGCCGCATAATGCGGCGTCTCATCAGGGTCTTTACTGTTTGCCACTCATCCAGCTATTTTAGGCATAACTTTGGGTAGTAAATTGTACCTATCAAGTAATCGATTAAAAGCAAATCAGAAATGATAATCATTTTTGTGGAATTCATCGATTGATTAATCGATTATACGATTAATCGTGTCAGCCTTACAATTCTGAAATTTATGGGTAGGAGCACAGCAAAAGGAGAATTTTTTAAGGATGGCCTTAGCAGTAGATGTCCTTCAGTAAAAGTTAAATGACCATTGAAAGTGATAGAAAAGCTGATATAGCAGATTCATTCGCAGCTAGGCAAGCTAGGTGTGGTCCTGTCATGATTGTTGACATCATTTCCACGTTGTTCTGGTGCATAGCATTGTTATAGGTGTGGTCATTTGAGAATGTGTACGGTGCTGAACTCTAGAATGCAATTTTAGAATTGTGTTATTGGGGACAGCTGAGAAGGAGACACAGTCAAATTTATTTTTTTGTTTTGTTTCCTTGGGAAAGGATATACACTGAAGTTTCCTTGTGGGTTAGCTGTCAATCACGATAATTGTCATCTGCTTTGTCATCTGTCGGTTACTTTAAAAGCCATTTTTGCAAACAGTGTGGACCCAGATCAGACTGCTCCTAGAGGAGCAGTCTGATCTTGGTCTACACTGTTTACTTGAACACAAAAATATTTTTAAACAGTTTGCAAAAAAATTCAGCAGACAACATTGTGCTGATGTAGTTTTTCTCGGCATCTTAAGAGTTAAAAGAGTAAGTGAAAAAATTTTAGAAACAAAAGTCATGATTGATTATGAAAAAACTTGATCATTAGTGCAATCACTTAACTTAAATGAGTAATCAATGAGCAAAGTGATTTGTCGGCAGTTTAACCACAAGGGATAAGTGCGTTGAGGTTCTAGTGACTCAAAGTTCGTGAAAATGTAAACATTTACTGAAATTGACAATGGACATCTGCCACTATAGAAGACCAAAGTTGGACTTTGTTCATCGATGGAAAAAGGTTCATTATTCTTGAGTTTCATTTTTGTGAAAAAAGGGAAAATACTGTTTACTTGTTAAAATTGGTTTTATTGTTGCACATGCTTTATTAGAGTCTGGTTTTCCGCCAGTTCGTTAGTTAAGCTGGCTACAATAATGTGTCCACGGTAACTTTCACGCTAATGAACATTGTAAGAGTCCGTTTCTCTAGAAAGATAAGAGCTTCATTAATGATACTTGGTACAAAATTTCATCTATGGATGGCAGCATTAATACAAGAATCCATATTTGACCTTCACCTACATTTCATGGTTCACTGATTTTGTGAAGATAGATGTAGTGCGTCAATCCTAATGTCACCTTGCCACTCAAGTCCATTTTATCTTTCACTGATTTTGTGGCCTCGATAGCTCACTCGGATGCACGTCTGACTGGTGATCAGGAGGACGCGGGTTTGATTCCTGCTGGGGTCGGCGTCATGAAATCCTTCTACGGTCATTCTCTTCCTTCCGCTGATTCAAGAAGGGCACAAGAGTTAACCAGTTGCATTTCAATGTATTTTCCATCAGCTTTTAGCTTATGGCTTGATATGGAGATTTTCTAATCCATCCATTTGTTTGCTCGTACATGAATTTGTTCATCCAGCTGTCAACATTTTCATCACTTAATGTTCCAGTCCATTGCTAGAGAACTGCAAGTCAGATGTGGTCCCAACAGGCATGTCATAGCCGTCATTGGAACTCTTATGGTACTGTTATTACTCAACAATTTTAAGAAACAAATAAGGCGAGACCATTCACATGAAAAATCAAGCCTTTCTTTTATTTGATATTGGGCTTGACATTTCATGTGAATGGTCTGCAAGCAGACCATTCACATGAAATGTCAAGCCTTTTTTTCTTTCAAAATTGATAAAAATAAATAGATTATCGTCTGCTATAGTATTTTCAGTTACACTAAAAGGGTTAATGATTATCATCTGCTATAGTATTTTAAGTAACACTAAAAGGGTTATTGTTTCTATTGTAGATTGCCAGAATGACAGAAGGCAGCTATTCCTCCGGTGAAAGCGGCGAGCAGACAACTCTAGTCAATAACATCAGTGACCAAAACTCGGACTCTTGCTCTCACTCAGAGTTATCCAACTTGGAATCTCCATCAAGATTATCTCCCTTGGAAGATGAAGCTAACGAGGAGTCTGTGCCAACGCTATCTCACAAAAGAATGTTACAGCTGGATGAGGCGTATTTTGTTCCAATATCACATGACCAAACAATATATCCGGTGACGTGGTTCCCACCGGTCGTGAGCAATAATGGACCTAGTGCTTTCACCAAAGTTAAATCTAGTCAGAACGAATTAACAAGCAATGATAATACCACAAATGATGACTTGATCAAACTGAATCATATAAAGTCGGCTTTTGCGAAATCGGAACCATACTGCTGCACGGGTTCAGATGAAAGTTCTTCCCCGGCATCCTTGGGTCAGATGTTTGCAGTGAAAAAGAGGATCAAGAGAGATCAGGCATTTAACGATGAGAGAGACTCACCGAGGAATGGGGATGATCCGATGGTGAGCTCAGTGAATGTTTCTCCACTGCAGGTCAAAGAGGAATTACCTGAATCGGACGATGAGATGCACAGTGATGGCAAGTCATTTAAAGTGAGTACAGTAGAACCTGCCTTAGTGGCCACCTCTGTTAAGCAAGCAACCTGTCTTAAGCAAGCAGGCATTCAGTACCCTCAAAAGGCAAATGTGTTAAATTTCACCTGTATTAAGCAAGCGCCTATCTTAAGCAAGCACATTTTGGTTATCCCTGAGGTGCTTGCTTAATACATGTACAGGTTTGACTGTACATTTCTATTGTCATTGCTTGTTAGTTAAGAATAGATTAGCTCAAGCAGTGACTTGTTGACTAATTAATCACAGTTTGGAGTTCAGTTGTGAAGTAGATCAAATCAAGAGCACCTAGTGCGAGTGATTTATCCACTTACAACTGACGGACAAACTGTCAACAATTCACACACTAGAGCTGACACATTAAAAATCGACAGTAATTTTATAGTTTCTTTCAAATTCTCCCAAACTTTCATCGTTGTTTGAAGAAATCCCAGCATCACTATTTACTGTTACACATACAGTAAAAATTCCTATTATAAGACCACCTTTGGGAATGTTCAAAAGTGGTCTTTAAGACCACTTTTGAACAGTCCCAAAAGTGGTCCCTGACCAGAGGACGTTCCCGGAATGCAGAGTATAGGAATGCAGAAAGCACAAAGAAAGAATAACTGCCCACTTCTAAATAAGCTTTTTAAAGCAGAATTAGTCTTAATTTTAGGTGGTCTAATTTTACGTGGTCTTAATAGTGGCATATCATTGCACATTTAAGGCCTTTTTGCAACATTTTTATGAAAGAAAATGATGTTACATCAAAGAATCAGTGAGTCTTTCCATGAATCAGTAGCTTTTTAGGGCAGATAGTCATTGCAGAACATTACGACAACACAGTGTGACACAGTGTGTCCTTCCATATCTTCAAAATGTTCACTTTTCTTATGAAAATTAGTAATATTTTTCTTATTTGTTGTCCAAACATAGGATGTAACCTACTCGTTAGAACCACCTCATTGAGGTGGTTGTAACGAGTACCCACAACCTATGTCTTGGACCAAAAATAAAAAAAAAATGAATACTGCCGTAAACCCCACTTTTCTCTATATAAAGTGGAGTTTAGACTTGTTGACATGATAAAAGTAAAGGCACAGTTCCCTTCCATTGCATTTATGGGCCCGCTGTGTTAGAATTCAACTTTTTCATGCTTATATCATTTGAGCATGAAATTTTAGCTCTCATATACATTTAAATACTATACCCTAAAAATCCTAAAATTTCGGACACCTTGAGCATGTTGAGGACTTGCTGTAATTCCTCTAAAAATTTTAACGGGTTGTTTAGCGATCTAGCAAGGATTTGTTTGTTTGTTTGATTTGAGGTTTAACATCCCCATCAACACTGTGTAGGTCATTTTGGAGACATTGCTTCCAATTTTGTGGGACTTTTACCCGACATTGAGATGAAACGACATCTCAAGTCCTGTCGCCCAATGAAACCAATAGGGTTTATAAGCATGGACGATCTGACTCGCACTGCCTTGCCTGGGCAGGCTTAGATCCTCTAAGCAGTTTACCAGTACTCGTGTGTTGGTTTCAGCTCTGCGTGGAAGCATCATGCAGCCCATCTATTTCTTCTGCTGTCACCTTCTTAAAAATTCATTGTGATAGTGACAGTCCATAGCTCCAGAGAAAGCACTTGTTGCAGGCCTCATATTTTTCAGGCATTTGCAGGATTTCAGGCTTTTAGAGCTTGATTTTTTCCTATTTTCATGATTTTAGATTTGGATTTTTCTTCCTGTAATGTACAGTCAAACCTGTGAACAAAGGCCATCTATGGGACAGGACAAATTTGGCCGTTATTCACAGGTGACCTTTATTCGGAGGTTTGTCAATTACCAGCAGGCCGACAGTGTCCAAAAATTCTTACATTTATTGATTAAATAGCAAGCTGTCACTGGATGATGAAGCATATTGTTTTCCATTTAATTTACATGTTTATTTGTTGCATCATCCGACGCCAGCAACCCCACATGTGTTTAAATCTTTCATAAAAAATGTTTGGAACCGGTAAAAAATATTTTCTCGATAGCTAAACGGTTGTGAATAGAGGTGGAAAGAAAACAGCGCTGTATAGCTCCCGAATTATCCCTCCATGTCAATAACCAACAACAGCGTTCGACTTTTCCCTCAGAGCGTCTGCTATTTGGCGCCAAAACATAACCATTCATGAGATCGTAGAGTAGTCCGTTTTTAATATGCAAACATATACCGTTAGATGTTGTCTGAGGAGGATTAAATCATTTTCACATTGATCTTGGATTAAATTTTATGACTGGAGGATAAACGCAAATTAGAGACATGACTTGACCATATTTTCACACCTTATCGACACGCACCGCAGGGTGGCAATTATATGACAGGGATTAACAATAGTGTCATACTTGAACCGTAATAAATACACAGATGGTTTGTCCCTGAATTGACAGTGCCGCAATTATTGTGATTTACTTACTGGGCTAGTTTTACCGTCTTTAGGATTGTCCGCCAATTAAAAAAAAAATGTTTAGTCAATTTTTCTTCACTTTTCTAATAAACTATCTTCAGTTCTTGTGTAAAACAGAATGCAATGGATTTATTCAATTCAACTCACTCACAAACCGTAACATGTTTGACCAGATCGCCAGGATTAAGGACTGCAACACCAATCAAGCAGGCCAAGCAGGCCAATTATATGCCAATCAATGGCAATAATTACCTCAAAGCTGAAATCATGAGCGTGATGGATTCAATTATAGACCGTTATTCAAGGACAGCAACTCAGTTTGGGACTGAATAACGTGACCGTTGACCGTAGTGCACAGTGGACCGCTATTCCCAGTTAATTTATTAGGGAATTTCGATGGGAGGGGTTGAAAATGTCCGTTGTAATAAGGGGACCGTTATTCGGAGGTGACCGTAAGCACAGGTTCGACTGTATTTCTTCAGTTTACAAGCTGTATTACAAACAGTGTAGATCCTGATCAGATGGCTTCTTCAGAAGCCATCTGATCTGGATCTACACTGTTTGCAAAGGGTAGGGTTTGCCATGATCAGCAGGATAAGGATTAAAGGCTGTAAAATCGGGTCTTTCAGGCATGGAAAAGCCTGGTCAGTATGAGACCTGTTGTTGCAGGTATTCATTAGAAGCGACTCAGTGAGGCGCTTCTAATGAGTACCCACAGCATGTTTTCTTGCAGAAATATGAAAATAATATGTGGATAGCCCCTTTTATCTGGGGCTATGACTGATACGAAACAGTAATGAGGACAGTTTTTGGATATTTTAAATTTTGCTGTTTATCCATGAAAACATGTAGCTACTTGTTAGAATTGCCTCTTGACAATATTATCAAGAAATACGAAAATTTGTCCCTTAATTATCTTCGTTTTTCCTCCTTATCTGATGGGCCCCGGCCCATCTGGGAATGGAGAAATAGACTGAGCTGCATGATGCTTCCAGGCAGAGCTGAAACTGACCGCACATGAATACTGGTAAACCTCTAAGAGGGTCCAAAGATCGCACATGCATATAAACCCTACAGGTTTCATTGAGCGGCAGGGCTTGAGATGTCATTTCATCTCATTGTTGGGTAAAAGTACTACAAAATTTTGGGCAATGTCTCTAATTTCTAAAATGACCTAAATAGTGTTGATGGGGGATGTTAAACTTCAAATCAAAATCTGTTCTCCAAAATGACCTAAGTAGTGTTGATGGGGACATAAAACCTCAGTTCAAACAAAATAAATGCCTCCTTATCATGAGGTATGGGTGGCAAGGTGTCTTCAATAGCGTAGTGGATAACGCGTTCGACTTATGATCGAGAGGTTGTGCGTTCGATTCCGGCACCCGGTATCGAGGTGTGTCCTTGGTCAAGACACATAATGACACTGCCTCACTCCACCCAGGTGTAAATGGGTAGCAGTGGTGTAATAGTCACTGCCTCTCTCTCGCGCTTGTGAAAACATCTGAAATGAGTGTTCGAGAGCGATTAAATAAGCTTGCAGATTCCATCGCAATCGAACTAAAATAAATTAGTATAAACTAAGGTGTCCTTATTTCAAGTGTATTTATGGTAAGCTCCAGGAGGTGGCACACAGGGTGGAGTTTTGTGTGACAACAATAAGCTGAATCGCCAGAAAAAATATTTTAACCCTTATCATGCGGAATTAACAATCATTACATCTACATGTACCTTAGCAAACAGTGGAGATCCAGATCAGATGGCTTCTGAAGAAGATTTCTGATCAGGATCTACACTGTTTATCATGCAGTTCGTGAACTGAACAAATACATTTTTATTATTATTACGAAGTATGCTATGGGAGTATAATGTTTTCGTCCTGCAGTTCGTCCATCCGTCTGTTTGTCCATGCGTCCGTCCATGTGTCCGTCTTTCCGTCAGTTAACATTTTGGTTAAAGTTTTGCTTCAAAGTTTCTAGGTGATTGTATCTTCTGAACCCCTTGATAGATTGAGTTGATACTTACACTGAAGTTACATACTGGTTTAAAAATTTCATTCATGCATGTCCCACCCCCACAGTGACCTTGAGGTCAAGGTCACAGACTTAGAAATTTTACATTTGGTTAAAGTTTTGCGTCAAAGTTTCTAAGAGATTGTATCTTCTGAACCCTTTGATAGATTTAGTTGATACTTACACTGAACTAACATACTGGTCTAAAGATTTCATTGATGCATGTCCCAGCCCCGCAGTAACTTTGAGGTCAAGGTGACAGACTGACAAATTTTACATTAGGTTAAAGATTTATGACAAAGTTTATAGATGCCTGTATGTTCTTAACTCTAAGACAAATTCAGTTGATACTTGCATCAATGATGTACCAGTCCAAACATTTCGTGATGTATGTCCCTTCCCCCACCCACGGTGACCTTGACTTCAAGGTCACAGACTTAGAAATTTTACATTTGGTTCAAGTTTTATGACAAAGTTTATAGATGCCTGTATGTTCTAAACTCTAAGGCAAATTCAATTGATGCTTCCATCGATGTTGCATACCAGTCCAAGGATTTCATTGATGCACACCCCAGGCAGCTGCTTCAGTAACATTGATACCCCCACCCCTTCAGTAACTTTGATGCCCTCACTCCCTTGGTCCATTTAGAAATTTTATGTTTGGTTTAGGTTTTACAAGCACATTTATAGATTCTTATAGCTTCTTGACATCTCTATTCATATTACATACAAGCTCAAAAGATATATCAGAGTATGGCCCTGGTCAGGGGTATATGTGACCCACTGGTCACTTTCTCTATTATATCAAGTAAAGTAAAATTCCTGTTTTAAGACCACCTTTGGGACAGTTCAAAAGTGGTCTTTAAGACCACATTTGAACAGTCCCAAAGGTGGTCTCTGACCAGAGGACACTGCATGCAGAAAACACAAAGAAAGAATAACTACAACCTACTAAATAAGCTTTCTAGAGCAGAATTAGTCTTAATTTTAGGTGGTCTTAATAGCGGAATTTCACTGTAATTTGATTGGTTGATAGTCAGCAATGGGTTAATTTATTTAGCAGGATATTAAGGGTTTTACATGTATACTGAGCATATAACGTTATCATTTCAATATCAAAATCAGTCAGAAGTCCACAAAAATTGGTACCCTGGATAGATCCACTGAATCAGGCTAAAATAGACTGATTTAACTGAAGATGTGCAGACTGAACTGACCTGAGTTTTCACATGGTGACATTTAGGCTTTCTTAGCTTTTGAGACAATTGACGATCTAGCTCGTGAGACAATTGACATATCTCACAGGCAACCGGCAAAGGCCCAGCAAGCCTGCATAAGCACCGTCTCTCCAGTGCCTTTGAGTACGTATTATGCAGATACATGTACAACATTGTACATGTAGCAAGGATCTTGAAGAATCCAACTTTCTGCCCATATATTAACACTTATCCAGCTGAATAGTAATAAAGCCACAGCCGTTTCTGACTGATAGCCAATCAAAATTCTTTATAAAATGTTCATTCCTATTTGCAAACTGCATGACAAACACTGTAGATCCTGATCAGATGGCTTCTTCAGAAGCCATCTGATCTGGATTTATGCTGTTTGCAAAGGTAGGGGTTTTCCTGCTCAATACACATGTGCATTTTACGAATCATATGGTGGAGATCAAACTCTTGGTGCCTTTTTGCTTGTGTTGGTTCACTATAATTATAGTGCACATCACAAGACAACTTGGTTTACTACTTGCGCCTAGCAAAGGCCCAGATTTGGATGCACAGCCTGATCAGAGCCTTAGCCTGCTTTCCATTTAACCCATTTTGTACCAGAAACCCCAAAACGGGTACCCTTGCAAACAGTGCCGGCCCAGATCAGACGCCGCAGAATGCGGCATCTGATCAGGACCTACACTGTTTGCAAAAAATCCAGCTATTTTCCGAATAGTGTTTCGAATAGTGTTTGAAGAAAACATAACCTGACACCCCTAAATTTTGAAATGGACTCCTGCTATATATAAGGTGGAAGATTCTGTTTGGTACAAAAACGGTTAAGATAAAAACGTGTTACCTTTTTATCATACAAAACAGCTACAAGTCTTGATAAACATCTTCAACAAATTTTCTCGTGAACCGATTCTTTTGTGAACCCATTCTAGATGGGGATTCCCCGAAAAAGGGACACTGGCAAACAGTGAAGGCCCAGATCAGATGCTGCAATCTGCCTTCAGCCATTTTCTACATAACTTAAAAAAAATAACTCAATTTTACACTGATTAAGTTGAAAATGGACTCTCCCGGATGGAAGAATTCATTAGGATGAAATGGGTGAACTGACTACAACAGGAAAGGCATTGTTTTCTTGCTGACTATGGGGTAAAAATAGGAGTGGTCGTAGATGACAAAACTCGGTAGATTGTACACAAGGTATTGTGCCACCAGTGTCTGAGGGGGTAAAATTGGGAGTGGCGGGCTTTGATATTGCTGACAAGCTTGTATTGATGAGAATCAAGGTTTTAATCATATAACCCTGCGTTTAATAATTTATCGATAAAAAGTTTGACAAAAATGTAAGGTACCTTACTGTACTAAATAAAGGTTCATTGATTTACCGTAATAATCCTAAGTATTGGGACAGATAGGCCTAATCAGACAGTGCAGACCCAGATCAGACTGCTCCTGTAATCAGGGTCTACACTGTTTGCAAACAGTGCAGACCTAGATCAGACTGCTCCTGAAGGAGCAGTCTGATCAGGGTCTACACTGTTAGCCATTCCGTTTGCACCTTGTGGACTCTTTGCTGGATCAAGAAACAAACTTGTTAAAATTTTAGGAGAATTACAGCAAGTCCTCAGGGTGTTAGAATTTTTAGGATTTTTACGGTACTTCAAGCCCATGGCAAGAATTTTATGCTCAGCTTAGTTGATCATGATATTTTAGTTGCTCATCTGTTTCGGTGTACATACCTGTGTACCTAAGTAACCGGACACCTCAACTCTTGACGGGCTTCTGTGGCCTAGTGAATAGGAGAGCTGACTCTTAATCATAAGGTTGGCCTCGGTAGCTCAGTCGGATGTGCGTCTGACTGGTGATCAAGAGGATGCGGATTTGCAGCATTCTTTCGTGGAGATTGATCATGAAATCTTTTCTACAGTCATTCTCTCCCTTCCGCTGATTCAAGAAGGGCAGTTGTCAGTCTCTGGCAAAAGAATGTGCACTGTACTGCTCAACCGCTTACGTATAAGCCTGCCCAGGAAAAGTGTGGATTGGTAAACTGACGCTCAAAAATGACCTAAAAATAGTGTTGACTGGGTCATTAAACTCCAATACAAACAAACAAACAAATCTTAATCATTAGGTCTTAAATCGCTCTTACATCGCTGTGGTTCAAGCTTGGCTCGGGCCACATGTGAAACACCAAGTTCTGCAACGGAAGGTCAGGTGGTTTTTCTCTGGGTACTCCAGTTTTTGGCCACTGATTAATGTTCGAGTGAAATAATCTTGAAAGGGATGTAAAGTCAGTGAGTGTTTGAGTTTCACGTCCCACCCAACAGCTAAGGTCATATAGAGATGGGACCTCGGTTTAAAGGCTCATCCGAAAGTCTGGAGAAGCCCGGGATCGATCCTGCGATCCCTGGTTTACAAGGCAAGTACGTAACCACTACACCATGGGAAAGGGATGTAAAACAAAACAAAACAAAACAAAAAAAATCAACTCCTTACCATACTTGTTCTAAAATTTGAACAAGTATAATTTAACATCCAATGTTGTTTCTAAAAACAGCTGGCTGCATGGCAAACAGTGTAGACACTGATAAGATGCTGCATCCTGCAGTGTCTCATCTGGGTCTTCACTGTTTGCTCAGGTCTGTCTGTCCTTATACTTACTGTAAATACAGTACCAATAAAAAAATTGTATGCTCATAAAAAAATTTAAATCCTGAAAATTCAGACACCTTGCTCCTAAAATTTTTAAAAATTTGTTTCATGATCCAGCAAGGAGTCCAAAAGTTGCATACAGAATGGCAAACAGTTAAGAACCAGATCAGACTGCTCCTTCAGGAGCAGTCTGATCTGGGTCTGCACTGTTTGGTTAGGCGGGGCTCCTAAGCCCAGGAAGTAAGAGCACTGACTCTTAATCATTCGGTCTGTCAATGCTGTAGGTTTGAGCCTCTCTCTGGTCACATGTCAGATGCCACGTTCTGCAATATTAAGGTCAGGTGGTTTTTCTTTGGGTACTTCATTTTTCCCCCACCTCTGATTAAATCAGCTTGAAATCAGTTAAATAACCTTGAAAGGGCTGTAAAGCCAAAACCAAGAAGAAAGAAGAAAAAATGACGGGTAGTGTTGGAGCTGGGTGTATCCTCACCCCACCTCACCATCCACCTCTAACATGCATGTGGTAAATATCTCTCTCCTCTGTGGGTTTGAGCCCCCTTTTGGGTCACATGTGAGATGCCAAGTTATGCAGGTCCCCACTCATCTGGGCTTGAGGACATAGATTGGACTACATGATGCTTTCACTGACCGCACATGCGTACTGGTTAAAACTGCTTAGCTATAAGCCTGCCCAGGCACGGTGTCCCCTTGACCTTCCATGCATAGGAACCCTATTGGTTTCATTGGGTGGCAGGGCTTGAGATGTGATTCATCTCAATATCCCACAAAATTGGAAGCAACATCTCCAAAATGACCTAGTATTGATGGGGACGTTGAACCTCATTATAAAGAAACACCTGAAGGTCAGGTGGGATTTCCCTGGACACGCGGGTTTTATCCATCTCTCAGCAGCTTATCAATTGGCTTGATATACAATGAAGTACAGCTGATAAATATAGTGAAATAAGTTTGACAGGGGTTTAAATCCAAAATTTAAAACTAGATCGCACAGTCGATGGTAGACCATCGCAAATATCCACTTTTTCTAGATATGGCAAAGTCATTTTTTTTTTACCTTTGACCTTGGGGTCGTGTTGTTGCCAAGGTCACACCAAAAATAGCCCAGTGCCATCTACATCCCATGTACTATCCACAGGCAAAGTTTGAAAAGTGTGCCTTATCCAGTTTCAGAGGAGATCCATTCCAAAGAAACGTGATGGACATGCATACACACATACATAGACTGACAGACATTCGACTGTGACACGAAATCAATATACCCGAATTTTCTTCGAAAAAGCGGGTATAAAAAAAGTGTCTACGAGCTATAACTCCGATGACCACATAAGTCGGTATATTGAGGATTTTTTGGGGGATAATGTTAGAAACATATCAGGAGATGATTAGTATAAGCAACCTTGCTTGTTTTCAAATCCTGTTGATCTTTCTAATATGTTACATTCTTGTTATATATATGTAATTGAAAAGAAGTAAATAAAATATTGTTTAAACTAAACATATGTTGTGGCTACTTGTTAGACTCACCTTGTCCATGCTTATAAACCTTATTGGTTTCATTTGGGCAACAGGACTTAAGATGTCATTTCATCTCAATGTCGGGTTGAATCCCCACAAAATTGGAAGCAACATCTCCAAAATGACCTATACAGTGTTGACAATTAAGTAAGTTAAACCTCAAATCAAACAAACAAAATCAGTGGTGTAAAAGTCAATGCCTCTCTCTTGCACGCTTGAAAATATCCGGAATGTGTGTTTTAGAGTGATTCAATAAGCTTGGAGCTTTAATTTCGCAGTCAAACTAAAATAAATTACTTTTATAAACTAAATTACTTGTTCTTGGTACACTGTTTATCAGTCATATCAGTCAATTTCTTCCATGCAATTTGCTAGCCTCTGCACAAAGGTTTTTAAGTTTAAAAGCATTAAATTGAACATTATGAAAAAAAAAAAAAAAACAGGAAGAAGAAAAAAATTACCAAATTTGCAAAACAGCTCAAATGGAAATATTAATGGTGCATATCCCCAAAAGCACTTAAATCTACATTGATCAGTGGTGGGTGACAGTATTCATTTTCAAGAGATTATGACAAATGGATCGCCCCCGCCCATTGGGGCTTGGAGAAATAGATTGGGCTGCATGTTGCTTCCACACAGAGCTTCATGTACATGAGAACTGGAAATTGCTTAGAAGAGCTGAAACTGACAGATCACATAGATAAGTACTGGAAATTGCTTAGAAGGTCTAAGCCTGCCGAGGAAAAGTGGTGTGAGTTGGACCGTCCATGCATACAAACCTTATTGGTTTCATTGGGTGGCAGGGCTTGAGATGTCATTTCATCTCAGTGTTGGGTAGAAGTCCCACAAAATTGGAAGCAAGTCTCCAAAATGACCTAAATAGTGTTGACGGGGATGTTAAACCTCAAAAACAAACAAACAAAAACAACAAATGGATACACCACCATGGTAAACAGCTACGGTAATTGAAAATGTACTTTGCTCTCACCTATTGATTGCCTCTAAACTATGTCCTGCTGAATATGTTAATTTAGCCACACCCAGTACTGACTGTCAACCAGTCAGGTTACTTGATGTAATTTTAGTAACAAAATTGATGAACTGAATTCTGAATAGTGTTATTACATTCAGAGGCCATCAGATTCTGATCTGGGTCTTCACTACCTACAAAGTAGGGGTAATCGTGGTTCTGAAACGCTGTGTTTTAGGTAGTGGCGTCTGCTGAATCTTTTATTAAAGGTTTCAAACATATTTTTGTATACAGGCAAACAGCGTGGACCCAGATCAGACTGCAGTCTGATCTGGGTCCAAACTCTTTGCAAAAAGTCACTTTTAAAGTTAACAGCAGACGACAAAATAGACGACAGTAACTGTTGTGGTGATTGGCATGTTATGGGTTAAAAGGAGACACTATTCAGGAAGGGATCAGTGTATCTGGAAAAAAACTTGAAGTTACAAAAGTTGTCTCCCTTTTTAACCCTTTTTGTACCAAATGGAATCTTCCTCCTTATCTATGGGAGGGGTCCATTTCAAAATTAAGGGGTGTCAGGTTGTGTTTTCTTCAAAATTGATTTGGAAAATTGCTGGGCTTTATGCAAATAGTGTTGGCCTTGATCTGACACTGCATTCTGCAGCGTCTGATCTGGGCCTGCACTGTTTGCCATTAAGGTACCCCTTTAGGGGATTCCCGCATACAGTGGGTTAAAAGTATTGAAAACAAAATGCTGAGCTAAAAATCCTCAAAGTTCAGGCACCTTGAGAACTTGCTGTATTAACAAATAATTATGTTTCACAATCCAGCAAGGAGTCATAGAGGTGCAGAGTGAATGGCAAACAGTGTAGACCCTGAACTGACAACTGACATCATTCCACAATTTCTTTTAAACACCTCTCCTAAATCCCTGACTAGATTCTAACCAAATTTGGCAGAACTGATCTTTCGTAGTTGTTCAAAGAATTCCATTCTATGCATAACACTGGTTGCCATGACAGCAAAAAGGGGATAATTTGTGCAAGCCTTTAAAAATCTTCTTGTCTGAAACCGGAAAGCCCAGGTCTTTGATATTTAGTATGTAGCTTCATCAAGTGGACCTCTCCTAAATCCCTGACAAGATTCTAACCAAATTTGGCAGAAAAGATCTTTCGTAATTGTTCAAAGAATTCCATTCTATGCCAGTGAAAAGAAGATATTTGTGAAAGCCTTTAAAAATCTTCTCGTCTGAAGCCAGAAGGCCCAGGTCTTTGACATTTGGTTTGTAGCTTCATCTAGTGGACCTCTACCATTCATGTTGTTCAAACTATAGCCATTGGGTTAAAAAATGGCTGTGACCAAGGTCACTATTTTCCAAATCTGCTTCTGAGGAAAGAATGTGCACTATACTGGTAAACGACAAAGCCTGCATGTCCATGAAAAGTGTGGTTTGGTACAGTGCTAGCTCTAAGTGACCTTCATAGTGTCGACTGGGCTGTTAAACTCTAAACGAACCAACCAGCCAGTCCACAGGTGTAGGGGTTTTCAACTTCTTTGTTTAAGAAATCTTTACCCGTAAAATGTTTTAAGGGTTTATCTAGAGAGCAAACTTTTCACAAATTTAATTGACAAAGGAAAAATTTCACAAAGTCAGCATTCATTGATATATGGTAAAAATACCAGTACTTTGTTTAACAAAAGCGTTTACACACCATTTAGTGCTAAGTATCGGTGACCTGTATTATAGTAGATGTAAACAAAAGGGCACCTCCCACATTGCTTAAACCCCAGGAGGCGAGACACACAAGGCCACACCTTGAATACACATGGGCCCTGTTACAAGAAAATGTATCATCAGGACTTCCAATCGGTGACGATAAGGACAAGGCTGCGTGCCTGCAGAGCTAGCTTTTGGCCCGAGAGGTAGACTGAGGAACATAGATTAGCTTCATGTGGACAGCTAAGGCTGTGACCAGCCTGCGCAAATGCGTAGGCTGATCACAGCCTTGGCTGGCCGCCCATGTTAAAAATACATTTTCTCATGTCAAAGCTCGCCTATAATTAACTTATTGATTGTCCCATATGGAGAGTTTCCAACCAAACATTTTATACCTGGACTTGAATATTTTAAGTAGTAATGATAATAATAATCGTCTTTATTTTGAGAGGGTAACACATTTAGCAATAACAAGCTAATCTTCCATGAGGCCCTCTACTAGGCACAGTTTTTACATGTAGAGATACTATATATATGAAAAAAAAAAAAATATATATACACTCACATAATATGCACACACACTCCACACAGCACTACGAGTGAGTGAGTGAGTTTGAGTTTTACGTCCCACCAACAGCTAAGGTCATACGGAGACGGGACCTCGGTTTAAAGACTCATCCGAAAGTCTGGAGAAGCCCGGGATCGATCCTGCGATCCCTGGTTTACAAGGCGAGTAGCTTAACCACTGCACCAGGGAGGCTTCTAACATAGCACTACGAGACATGGTGCATTTTTACATCTTAAAAATTTCCACTTCTCCAATGAAAATCCGCCATATGTTTCCTATTGACCCTGCAAACATAGGCTGTGGGTGCTCGTTAGAACCACCTCATAATATGTCTTGGAGCAGAAACAAGAAAACAATGTACACCCCTGCAAACCCCAGTTTTCTCTGTATATAAAGTGGGGTAAGTGGGGTTTTCATTTCATGGACCTGTTAACGTGATGACATAATAAATACAAAAATACACAACAAATACAGAAATATCAGCATCAACAAAATTACAGTGCTCCCTTCACATCCACTTAATGCAGTTTCTATGGAAATTGTCAAGTGAACCTACAACTTTGAGTCTGTCTGGTAGATTGTTCCACACCACTGGACCAGAGTAAAGTAAGCTTAAGTTGCTTGACTGAAATAGAGCCTTCCATCTTTAACCTGCTGAATAGGTTTAATTTTGCCATACCGATTTCTGACTGTCCACCAATCAAATTACTTGATAGAATGTATTTTGAATTTAACCCTTAAGATGCCGAGAAAAACTACAGCTGAAAATGATGTCTGCTAATGTCCTCTGCTGAATCTTCTTGCAAACCTTTCAAAAGTATTTTTGCATACAGGCAATCAGTGTGGACCCAGATCAGACTGCTCCTAGAGGAGCAGTCTGATCTGGGTCCACACTGTTTGCAAAAATGACTTTTTAAAGTAACTGGCAGATGACAAAACAGGCGACAGTTGCCGTGATAGGCATCTTATGGGTTAATTTAACAAACTGCATGGCAAACAGTGTAGTTTCTGATCAGAAGCCATTTGTTTGAAGGTTTTATGTCCCAGTCAACACTATTTAGGTCATTTTGGAGATGTTGAAGATGTTGCTTCCACTTTTTTGGGACTTTTACCTGACACTGAGAGGGAATGACATCTCAAGCCCCGGAGTGCCAAACATTCCTTGCATCACTTTGCCTTGGCAGGCTTAGACCTTCTAAGCGACTTGCTAATACTCAAGCGCGGTTGGTTTCAGCTCTGCATGGAAGCACCAAACAACCCAATCCGATGGTCGGGGGCCCCGGATAAGGGTTAATAGAAAATGAATACGGTCCATTCTAGTCCCTCCCTCCTTACTTGAGATACTTAGGTGTGTGTGTGTTACATGCTCTGTGCCAGCTGATCTGGGCATGCACTGTTTTTTTTTTTTCAAATTAAATGTACTATTTTGGGGTTTCCAATCCAAATTTGGTTGATCCACTCTAGATCTTCTTTTCAGCCAAAGTCTGGTCTAGTCCTTTTTTCTTTACACCAAACTTGTTCAGATTTTTTATAAATTTAAATTTACTGTAAAAATGTTGATATCAATGCAGACTCAAATTATATGGCAGATGATAGAAGAAATAGATTGGGTCCACGCAGAGCTGAATCTGACCACACACGAGTACCGGTACTGGTAAACCGCTTAGAAGGACTAAGCCTACCCAGGCAAAGCGGCTAAGTCAGATCCTCCAATGCATATAAGCCTTATGGTTTCATTGGGCAGCAGGGCTTGAGATGTCATTTCCCATCAATGTCGAGTAAAAGTCCCACAAAATTGGAAGCAGCATCTCCAAAATGACCTATTAAAATAATAGTGTTGACGGGGACGTTAAACCCCATTTCAAACAAATGATAAATTTCAGTTCACGGGAGGCCACTGTTTCAAAATTATTTCAGTCACCCTTTTTAAGAAAAGTCTACTCTTAAAGAAAAGAATTTGCTCTGGAGCAAATTCTTTCCTATAAAAGTAGACCCCCTTTCTGAGGGGTGCATTGGAAACAAGAACGCAATCGGGAAGTATTGAAAGTTATGTTCTTGAAAAAAAAATTCCAGAAATTTTTTTCATTTCAAAAACATATTTAAAGGTTTACCACCAATGAAAATTTCAGATAAAAAAAATCTGAAATTTTCCATATTTCTACTCAAAACAGAGATTGCAGGAACTTGTTAGAACTGCCTCTGCCAGGCGGTTCTAACAAGTACCCACAGTCTTTGTTTTTTGAGCAGAAATAAGAAAAAAATGTATACCATCTGTAAACGCCAATTTTGCTTTATGAAAGTGGGGTTTTAGGGGTCAGAATTATATAGGCTTGTTTTCATGATACATGTATACATTTACTTCTTTCTCATAAAATTTATACCACAAAACATTGTACCGTGACAAACAAAAAAAGAAAAAAAAAAGAAAGACTCATTTTGATGGCCAGCCATAAACAGTCATTACTTATCTGACAAATTGTAACTGTTGAAAGTGTGTCTAACCCATGGCAACAGACCCACAGGCAGGCTCGGTTGGGGCGAGGGAAATGTGTTGTCCATCTTTGGGTGTAGAAAAACAGAAATTACTCACTTTTTGTCGGCTTCCTCCCAGCAAGGCTTGAAGAAATAGATGGGCTGCATGATGCTTCCACGCAGAACTGAAACCGACCGCACACGAGTACTGGTAAACCTCTTAGAGGATCTAAGCCTGCCCAGGCAAAGCGGTGCAAGTCAGTCCGTCCATGCTTATACCCTTATTGGTTTCATTAGGTGACAGGGCTTGAGATGTCATTTCATCTCAGTTGCGGTTAAAGTCCCACAAAATTGGAAACAACATCTCCAAAATGACCCAAATTGTGTTGACGGGATGCTGATCCTCATTTCAAACAAACAAACAAAACAGGCTGTAGTGGGTTAATCCTTATATCCTGCTGTTCAGAGAACCCCTATCATTGCAAACAGCCTAGATCCAGATCAGATGGCTTCTGCCATCTGATCAGGATCTGCACTGTTTGACATTTAGTTTATGAATTAGTAGGAATAAATTACATCAAGTAATCTGATTGGTTAAAAGTCAGAAATGGGTGTGGCTAAACTGAATATTCAGCAGGATAAGGGTTAAGAGCATAATATATTATGTTTCTCACTGCTGTGGGTTTAGGCCTTTCTTAACACTTTGGTTGTGTTATCCTGTATCCTAACCCTTATCTTGCTGAATATTCAATATAGCCACACCCATTTCTGATTTTGAACCAATCAGATTACTTGATGTAATTTATTCCCACAGATTCATAAAATGAATGTCAGTGTAGATCCTGATCAGATGGCTTCGTCAGATCTGGATCTACACTGTTTGCAAAGAAAAGGGTTGTCGTGAACAGCAGGATAAGAGTTAAAACAATGTATGCCCATGTTTAAACTTGCAATTTTCTCTTTATAAAGTGTGATTTACAAGGATATTCAACTACTCATTACACCCAGCAGGCACATGACAAAATCGCGAGATCACATCAACGTCGATACAACGTCATGACGTTTATGCAACGTCGCATCCACGTCGGTGCAACGTCTTGACATTGCACTGACGTTGATTTAACGTTGCCCTTGCGACATGAGCCTGCTGGGCACAGACTTGACACAGACAATGTGATATCAAAATCCATGCTGCTCTGTTCTTGTCTAAGTTTTTATCCAAGTCCTATTTTTGCCTATCCTGCAACATGTGTTGGTGTACGTAATAAGCGTTATTATGAAGCATCTTATTCAGCATTCACTAAGTATGTTATTCAATCATTATATTACACCACATGTATACTGACACACCTTCATAAAAGTCAGTCACCGAGAGCTGATACACCCCAACTCAGCTACTGGTGTGGAAAATCTCCATACATAAACAGTACGTGGGTCGATTACTTTTATCATACATTTCAGTTCAGGAAGAAAATATCGCTTGATGCATGTTTTATGTGGTTGAGCACTTTTAGAGTCAAGTAATCAGTTTCTGAAGTGTCTGTAAAATAAATTAGAAAAAAAGCAGAAAAACAGAAAAAAATGAAAAAAATCTGCTTTTGTACAGCATAAGCAAGTTTATGTTAATAATTGTCTTTAGTTACATGGGTTAAAAAGAAATAAAGTTCATTTTTCTGAAATGTACGTATAATATGATTGACAATCAGTTTTTAAGTGATCATGATCAAATGATCTATATTGGAGAAATAATCCACGTGGGGGAATTCATTTAATATATTATATTTGTGTTTAAATATTAGGCTCACATTGTACCAGGGTAAAATTTGTGATGGATTAAATTGTTGATGGACATAAATAATTTCACGGAACTGAAATTCTAGTCTAAAGAACTTAAAAGCTTGTGATATAGATTCGTTGTTACATTGAAAAGAGTGGAAATATTTGTGATATATAGAATATTGTACAGTTTATATTGAGTGATAAGAATATATAGAAAAAATTGCAACAATATAGTATTAAATGACTATAAAGTGTAAAGAAGAAAAAGAGAAATATAGTTATGCATCTAATGTACGGTGATGAGGTACCCCGGGTGCCTTACTTTTACAACCCAGCTCAGTGCTTGTCGTGCCCGCTCAGTATATACCCATGGGTAAGTAGTAGATGGCTTGAAGCCCGTCTGGGGTTTAATCCTTTCACCCCGGAGTTTCTGAAGTAGACTCTTTCCATCTTTGAATTTGGGCATGTCCATTCTACAAGATAGGGGGTTTAGTCAGTTGTCTTTAACCCATTGTATTCTAGTGGACTCATGCTATATGTTGGACAAGTCCATTTGTCATATAAGGGGTGTCAGGCCTATTCATTTTAATTTCATTTTTGATGGAAAATTCTAATAGCAAATAGTGCAGGCCCTGATCAGAGAATGCGGCATCTGATCTGGGCCTGCTCTGTTTGCCAAGGTCCAAGGGACCCCTTTAGGGGTTTCCCGCATGCATTGGGTTAACAGGATGGCAAGCATTGTAGATCCTGTTGAGATGGCTCATTATGAGCCATCTCTCATCTGGATCTACACTGATTGCATAGGTATCTATATATACTAGTCTACAGGGTTGAAAGGGTAATGAAAACAGGGTATTTTTGTTTTGTTTTAGGAGGGACATTTGTTTGCTTGGAATTGAACAGCCAAGTCAACACTATTTAAGTCATATTGAGCTTGTCAGTTTATCTAACCACAGGCTTATACATTCACCATATTTGCATTATTTGCTGGCTCCCAGCTTGCAAATTGTCAATATTGGAAAAACAGGTAACCAGACCCCCTGACCTTCCAAGGTCAGGGGGGTCTGGTTACCTGTTTTTCCAACACTGATAACCTTCAGACTAGGAACCAGCAGATAATGCAAATAAGGTGAATAAGGGGTTATCCAGTAATGTGCACATCCTTTCTCATGAAACTGACAACTGCCCTTCTTGAATCAGTGGAAGGGAGAGTCTAAATGACCAAAGAAAAGTATTCACTATTAAATAGTCTCTGGGAAAGAAAATTTTGCTTGTCTGATGGGTATTGAAACCGGGACCCTTCTGATCATCAAAAAGATGTGTATCCAAATGAGCAATGGAGGAGTGAGTGTTTGAGTTTTACATCTCGCCAACAGCTACGGTCATACGAAGACGGGACCTCGATTTAAAGGCTCATCCAAAAGTCTGGAGAAGCCCGGGATCGATCGTGCAATCCCTGGTTTACAAGGCGAGTAGCGTAACCACTATGCCATGGAAGCTTCTAAGAGCAATGGAGGACAGCTTAGGGGGATGGTAGGGGCTTAATGCCCATACCAACCTAGAAATTTCTTCCATGGGGCAGTTCTAACTGCACTTATATTAAGCCCGGCCCCCACCCATTGGGGCTTGAAGAAGTAAATGGGCTGCATGATGCTTCCACGCAGAGCTGAATCCAACCACACATGAGTACTGGTAAACGGAATAGAGGATCAAAGTCTGTCCAGGCAAAGTGGTGCGAGTCGGACCATCCATGCTTATAAATCCTATTGGGTTTATTGGGTGACAGGGCTTGAGATGTCATTTCATCTCAATGTTGGATAAAAGTCCCACAAAAGTGTGTAATGCCGAGCCCCATTTTTCGCTGAAAAAGTGAGACAAAAAATATTTGAAAATTATGTCTGCAGATGTGGTGATTTGACAGTTTAAAAGTAAGATATCCCTATGCATGATACTACTATTATTTTGTTTGGGTTGATATTTTATACCAAGTAGTTATAGACTTTTATACCTATAGTAAATTTCGCTCTTCATCATAAGAAAATGTATGTGAAACCAATTTGGTTTTGCTCTTAGCTTGCCTGTCAAGTAGGGCTGGCTAATCGGAGCTGAAAAGATAATCGATTATCAGTCCTGTTATTGCGATCGATAATCGATTAGTAATCGCTAAGGTTTTTGTCATAATATTACCTGTCTGGCTTTCTGTCTGGCTTTCTGTCTGAGCATGACTCTTACCATATGTTGCACTTTACCATATGTATATTTGAACAGGCAGGCCTGAGCAAACAGTGTAGACCCAGATGAGACGCCGCAAAATGCGGCGTCTCATCAGGGTCTGCACTGTTTGCCACTAATCTAGCTATTTTAGGCACAACTTTGGGTAGTAAATTGCACTTATCAAATAATCGATTACAATCAAATCAGTACTGATAATCATTTTTGTGGAATTTATCAATCGATTAAACAATTAATCGTGTCAGCCTTACTGCCAAGCTATTCCAGCAGGCACTTTCGCTCTATGGCAACGTCAAATCAACGTCGGTGCAACAGCATGACGTAGCACCGACATTGATGTGACATTGCAGTAATGTCATAACGTTACATGCAAGTCGATAAGACGTCACATTAACGTCATGTGCCTGCTGAGTATTGTACTTGTATACCATAACACCATCATTTCGGTGAAATCATTGGTGTCAGCCTTGTCATCACTCGTCAGCGTCCGCAAAAATCTACAAGTTTCGTGAAAGATATTTAAGACCACATACACTAAAATTCTAACAGAAGACCACCTTTGAGAATTGTCCAGAAGTGGTCTTATTACCGTAATAATCCTAGGTACATGTATTCGGACAGATAGGCCTGAGCAAACAGTGCGGACCCAGACCTCCACCATTTGCCATTCTGTCTACACCTTTTGGACGATCCTTGCTGGATTGTGAAACAAATTTGCTAAAAAATTTTTATTCTATTTTGCTTATCTCCCTTTCTGTTGGAGATTGCTTATCTCCCTTTCTTGGGGAGATGAAACAAATGACCCTCAATGGTAGCTTTTACCATTTGCAAACAACAAAGGCTCAGGTCAGTTTGCATTCTGATTTAGTACACTTAGATTAAAAGTCAAACAAACAAAATCCTCATCAACACTATTTAGGTCAATCTAGAGACTTTACTTCCAATTTTGTAGGGCTTAAAATTTACCCAACATTGAGATGAAATGACATCTCAAGCCCTGCCACCCAATGAAACCAATAGGGTTTATATGCATCACCAGGATGGTCAGACTCACACCAATTCGCCTGGGCATGCAAAATTAGACCTTCTAAGCTCTTTTAAGTGGTTTACCAGTACTCACATGCGGTCGGTTTCAGTTCTTTATGGAAGTACCATGCAGCCCAATCTATTTCTCAAAGCCCTGATGGGCAGGGGCCCTTTACTGCTAAGATAGAATAAAACATCACATCAGTTTGTAAGTCTCTTTCTAGGGTGGCAAGTTTGTGTTACCATTGGTTACAAAGCAACCTCACAAAGACAGATTTTATGATGACATGGCTTGTATATAAATATGTTACAAATTCCGTAATGATCCTAAGTATTGGGACAGATAGGCCAAAGCAAACAGTCCAGACCCAGATCAGACTGCTCCTGAAGGAGCAGTCTGATCAGGATCTACACTGTTTGCCATTCCATCTGTACCTTTGGGACTCCTTGTTGGACCCTGAAACAAATTAGTCAAAAATTTAGAATACTGCAAGTCCTTAAGGTGTCATAATTTTTCGGATTTTTACAAATAGATGTTGACTGAAATTCGACACAAGAAGCTGCTTTACAGGACAAAATGAAGTCCAGGGTTCTCGGCAATAAACTTCTCAGCTTACAGAATTATTTTCTTTGCTAAACTTACTAGTGTATTAACCCATTGCAGGCGAGAAACCCCAAAAGGGGTAACTCGGCAAACAGTGCAGGCCCAGATCAGACGCCGCAGAATGCGGCGTCTGATCGGGGCCTTCACTGTTTGCGAAAAGTTAAGGCATTTTCCAAATAAAATGTGAAGAAAACAAACCTGACACCCCTAATTTTGAAACGGACTCATGTTTAATATAAGGAGGACGATTCCATTTGGTACAAAAAGGGTGAAGTCATTTTATATAGGCGAAAAAACTAAAATATACAGTATCATAGAATAATGCTCGTTTAAATATATGTAAATGATATGAACATGAAGTCGCGAAAGCTTTTGATTTTCAGTTTCAAATTTAAGAGCGTAATTAATGTCTGACACTGACGAAGTTGAAAAACAGAAATGGGCACCTGCTGCACTGCACTTTTAAAACTCTTGAATTCTGTTGAACCATTTCAAACAGTGTAAATTCAGATCAGATGAATCTTCACTGTTTATCATTCAGTTGGTGAATTTATTACCAGCCCATCAGGGCTTGAAGAAATAAATGGGCTGTATGATGCTTCCACGCAGAGCTGAATCCGACCGCACATTGGGGCTTGAAGAAATAAATGGGCTGCATGATGCTTCCACGCAGAGCTGAATCCGACTGCACACAAGGACTGGTAAACCACTCAGAGGATCTAAGCCTCCCCAGGCAAAGCAGTGCGAGTCGGACCATCCATGCTTATAAACCTTATTGGTTTCATTGGGCGACAGGGCTTGAGATGTCATTTTCATCTCAGTGTCGGGTAAAAGTCCCACAAAATTGGAAGCAACGCCTCCAAAATGACCTTTACAGTGTTGACGGGGACGTTAAACCTCAAATCAAACAAACAAAAAGTGAATACCATTCAATCTATCAAACATAAAAAAAAGAAAAAGAAAAGAACTGAGTTTTCATAAACTGTTTTAGCCTTCCAGGCATCCCAAAGTACGAACTCTGACAGATATTAGTGTAGAATCAGATCAGATACTGCCAGATGCAGCATCTGACCTTCAGACAAAACCAGAATCTGATCTGACAAGCCCCTTCAGACAGAACCAGAATATTTTATTTTCCTTGAATTTCAGGCCCTGGAAGAGCCAGTAGATGTGTCAGTCAACATTATGTTGTTTCTATTTCAGCCCCTACAAACAGAGCCAGTAGACTTGTCAGTCAACATTATGTTTTTTCAGCCCCTACAAACAGAGCCAGTAGACTTTTCAGTCAACATTATGTTGTTTCAGCCCCTACAAACAGAGCCAGTAGACTTGTCAATCAACATTATGTTGTTTCTATTTCAGCCCCTACAAACAGAGCCAGTAGATGTGTCAGTCAGCATTATGTTGTTTCTATTTCAGCCCTTACAAACAGAGCCAGTAGACTTGTCAATCAACATTATGTTGTTTCTATTTCGGCCCCTACAAACAGAGCCTGTAGACTTGTCAATCAACATTATGTTGTTTCTATTTCAGCCCCTACAAACAGAGCCAGTAGACTTGTCATGCAACATTATGTTGTTTCTATTTCAGCCCTTACAAACAGAGCCAGTAGACTTGTCAATCAACAAGAAATCAAGTTCTCCAGATTTTATACAAGATGTACATATGAGTGAACTTGGGCATCCCCTGGGATTCAGAATGGGGGTCTCGCCATTACAGTACCCCAAAATTAAAACAGGTGAGTTACTGTTTTCAAGATCGCAAAAAATATACAGAAAAATTACTCCATTAAGACCACCTTTGGGACTGTTCAAAAGTGGTCTTTAAGACCACTTTTGAACTGCCCCAAAGTTGGTCTCTGACCAGAGGTCACTGTATGCCAAAAACAGAAAGAAAGAATAACTGAAACCTACCAAATAAGGTTCTCAAAGCGGAGTTGGTCTTAATTTTAGGTGGTCTTAGTAGCGGAATTTCACTCATGTGAATGGTGAAACTCAAGGGTAAGTCAGAAAAAAGACCAGTTGAAAGTTTTCAATAGTGAGTACACTGTTTTCATTTAAATCATTTGTTTGTTTATATTTATTCTGAAACAGTAAAACACACCGTGTGTTCATAATTGTTTTATTACCCCCTGTGGTATACTATCTATAGCAGATCAAAGGCGGTCCCTAATAGGGTGATTAGTAGCTTTTGTTGAATCCCCTGACTGAGGTACATTAGGGGAAAATCAATAATATACACTCCAGTCAACAGTTAGTAAAATATTGATTTTCCCCAGGGAGGCCCCTTACCTGTTGAAGACAGAGTACTTGTCTTCAGTCAGCACTGAGGGCTACATAATATTATGTAATGAAATGATAGTCCTCAATAATCAAGAATAAATGCCTTTAACCCTTGTCCTGCTGAATATTCATATATGCCACACCCACTACCAATTATCAACCAATCAGATTACTTGATGCAAATTATTACAACAAATTCACAATCTGAATGACAAACAATGTAGATCCTGATCAGATGGCTTCTTCAGAAGCCATCTGATCTGGATCTACATTGTTTCAAAGAAAAGGCATATCCGGGTTCAGCAGGACAAGGGTTAACACTATTTAGGTCATTTTTGAGCCAGTCAGTTTACCTATCCGCACTCTTCCTTGGCAAGCTTATATGTAAGCGGTTAACCAGTACAGTGCACATTCTTTCGCCAGAAACTGACAACTACTCTTCTTGAATCAGCGGAAGGGAGAGAATGACTGAAGAAAAGATTTCATGATCAATCTCCACGAAAGAATATTGCCGACCTCGGCAGGTATCGAACCCGCCTCGTCCTGATCACCAGTGAGACGCTCATCCGACTGAGCTATCGAGGCCGGCTTCATTTAAATCATAGAAAAATTGTTTTAACTGCACGGTCAGGCGCAACCGTTTGCTCCTTATGCCAACTTTAGAAATGTTTGGTTATAATAACACAGGGTTGGTGCAATTCGAAGTTCATGGCTCATGAGCCGATGTCATTGATACTTCGATGAATGTTGTAGATTTAATTTTTTCATTACGCAAACACGCCTATACGAATACATTGCCACCTTTATTGCCGAAAAATTGAAAATTTTAAGATGAAAAATTGTGATATTTTTCTTATTTCTGCTCAAATAAGAAAAATAAAGTATACCCCCGGAAACCCCAGTTTTACTGTATAAAAGTGGGTTCAAGGGGGTCAAAATGATATAGGCGTGTTTTCGTGATGACATCCATTATATGATGAAAAGTTCTAGTTTGAGCAAGAAAACAATGGCTTGCAGTTTTCTTAGTAACAATTAAAGAACACCATGGACAGCATAAAATCCCCCGTCGTCAGTCATATTGGAGAGAACCATGGTTTATTTTTGATGTCAGTGACTGAATGTTCATGTGACGTCACAGGAGTCAGTGTATGAAATTCATTGAGGTTTGAATGACATTGCATCCCTACAGTTAATCCATGTTGTACAGTAAACCCCAAAATGGGTATGCTGGCAAACAGTGCAGGCCCAGATCAGATGCCGCAGAATGCTTGGTCTGATCAGTGCCTACACTGTTTGCAAAATTTTCAGCCAATTTCCAAATATTTTTTGAAGAAACCACAACATGATATCCCTAAATTTTGAAATGGACACCTCCTATATATAAGGTAGAAGATTCCATTTGGTACAAAAAGGGTTAACTATTGGGGGTTTTTGGGTTGATTGGTTTACAATCGACCCAATGTTATAAAGGACAGAAACTGAATTTGTGCTGTTGTCCACTTGACTATCGAAATCAATATAACTTATTTATAGTAAATAGCAGAGTTAGTTTAGCGTGTTGCGTATAAGGGTTATCTGTAAAATCTGGGCTGGAATCATGGTTTGGGCTTGGCAAACAGTGTAGACCCAGATAAGACGCCGCAGAATGCGGCGTCTGATCAGGGTCTGCACTGTTTGCTTACAGTACAGGAATTGAAGGGTGAGCCACCAAAGAAAAAACGCAGCATCTGATCAGGGTCTACATGGTATGCTTACAGCACAGTTTAAGGGTTAAATGTCCAAGTGTAAGTCCTCGTTCCAAATCTACACTCGGAGACAATCGACCCACCAGTACTCGCAGTGCTTTGATCTGTAAATACACTGAGAGTGTAAATAGGAGATAGGAGATTTTTTTTTAAAATGCAAAACTGTGTGATGTTTTGGTTGTAAAAAGGAAATAGGAGAATTTTTTATATGCAAAATGAAATTACCAAGTACAGATATAATCTGTGTGTAAGTCGAGTCATCAGTTTGAGATTTAAATGGTGATACTATAGGTGTCTGAAAGCTTTTAAATTCAAAATTTTGATAAATATTAAAAATTGCACAAAATGCATTAACCTTTATCCTGCTGAAAACAACAACCCCTACCTTTGCAAATGGTGTAGATCCAGATCAGAGGGCTTCTTCAAAGCCATTTGATCAGGATCTTAGTAACACTGTTAGGCGGTTTGAAAAATGAACCAAAATACTGTATCAAGTTATTTGATTGGTTAATAGTAAAGTCAGTCATTGGTTTGGCTAAATTAATTTATTCAGCCGGATGAGGTTTAACCCTTATCTTGCTGTTCACTACAACCCTATCTTTGCAAACAGAGTAGATCCAGATCAGATGGCTTCTGAAGAAGCCATCTGATCAGGATCTACACTGTTTGGCATTTAGTTTATGAATTTGTAGCAATAAATTGCATCAAGTAATTTGATTGGTGGATAGACAGAAATGGGTGTGGCTTAAATGAATATTCAGCAAGACAAGGGTTAAAAACTGCACAGGAAGTCAGAACAAAGTGCCAGGTACAAATGTCACTGAGGATTAAGGCTGACAAGATTAATCGTATAATCAATTGATAAATTCAACAAAAATGATTATCATTTCTGATTTGCTTTTAATCGATTACTTGATAGGTACAATTTACTACCCAAAGTTATGCCTAAAATAGCTGGATGAGTGGCAAACAGTGCAGACCCTGATGAGACGCGTGCAGACCCTGATGAGAGGCCGCATACTGCGGCGTCTCATCTGGGTCTACACTGTTTGCTCAGGCCTGTCTGTTCAAATATACATATGGTAAAGTGCAACATATGGTAAGAGTCATGCTCAGAAGAAAGCCAGACAGGTAAAATTATGACAAAAATCTTGGCAATTACTAATTGATTATCGATCGCAATGACAGGACTGATAATCAATTATCATTTCAGCTCCGATTAGCCAGCCCTACTGAGGATGAATTTGCAAAAACAGAAAAAAACCTTTTTGTTATGAAAAGCATCTTCTGCCTTTTATCTTTATGTAGGACATTTCGAAAACACGCCTATACAAATACATTGCCATTTTTTTGCCCAAAACTAGAAATTTTAAGATGAAAATTTGTGATATTTCTGCTCAAAACATAGATTGCGGGGACTCAATAGAACCGCCTCAATGAGGGGGTTCTATCGAGTACCCAAAATCTATGTTTTTGAGCAGAAATAAGAAAAATAATGTATACCCCCTTAAACCCCAGTTTTACTCAATAAAAGTGGGGTATGAGGGGGTCAAAATTATATAGACGTGTATTTGTGATGAAATGTCTGTTTGTAAATTAAAGGGTGTCTGATCTGGGTCGGCACAGTTTTGCAGACCATTTATGGTCATTTTTCTATATAATCTATACTTTTTCGTGATCTTTCTGTTATATCCAAAACTGTGTTATAAATGAACAGTGTTATATCTCTTCCCTAACATTTTGCTCTATATGAAGAATTTGACGCAATTAAGGAGATCAACAAAGGATCCAAGATTAGAGGCGGTGTAATAGGGAATAAAGGGTCTTTTCCCCTTAATTACATACTTCAAAAAACAAATGTTGTGGACATTTGTTTGAATTGCCTCCGTAAAGTGATTCTAACAGATGACCACAACATTTGCTTCATGGAGTATTGAATACTGTTACAATGTTTTATCATATAACATCCGTGTGTGGGGCTTGAAGAAATATATGGGCTGCATGATGCTTCCACGCAGAGCTAAATCCAACCCGCACACGAGTACTGGTGAAACCGCTTAGAGGATCTAAGCCTGTCGAGGCAAAGCGGTGCGAGTCCATGCTTATAAACCCTATTGGTTTCATTGGGCAACAGGGCTTGAGATGTCATTTCATCTCAACGTCGGGGTAAAAGTCCCACAAAATTGGAAGCAACCTCTCCAAAATGACCTTTACAGTGTTGACGAGGACGTTAAACTTCAAATCAAACAAACACATGTTATATGATAAATAATTAAATACAATGTTTTATAATGTGACATCACTTGTATTTCGTGGACAGGCACTGTCCACTAAATGACAGCGATGTTATAACATATAACATATAACTGTTATTTAGTGGACAGTGTCATTCGGACACTGTCCACTAAAAAGCAGCGATGTTATATGATAACATATAACTGTTATTTAGTGGACAGTGTAATTATGACACTGTCCACTAAAATAACAGTGATGTTATATGATAACATGTAACTGTTGTTTAGTGGACAGTGTCATTCTGACACTGTCCACTGAAAAACAGCAATGTTATATGATAACATATAACTGTTATTTAGTGGACAGTGTCATTCTGACACTGTCCACTTAATAACAGCGATGTTATATGATAACATATAACTGTTATTTAGTGGACAGTGTAATTCTGACACTGTCCACTAAATAACAGTGATGTTATATGATAAACACATACCATAAAAATAATATGACAGCACATGAAATAACACCATTTTCTGGTTTAATACTGCTGCATAGCATCATCATGCTATCCATGGCAACCCAATATTTTCCATTGAAATTCTTTTGAATTTCATTAGCAATTAAATTTAAAGTGGTTATATGGTACACAGAATCTTTTACTCGTGGTCATTTCATATGAAATGATCACTCATATAAAATCCTGTTGCAAGTCCAGGAGTATTTCTGTTAACCTTTGTACTGCTGTTCACGACAACCCCTTCCTTTGCAAACAGTGTAGATCATCTGATCAGGATCTAAACTGTAATTCAGGTTGCGAATTTGAATGAATATATTACCTCAAGTTGTTTGATTGGTTGAAATGTAAATGGGTGTGGCTAAATTAATTTATGCGGCGGGACAAGGGTTAATCAATCTCATCTTCAGCTTAGGATTCGTACCATTGAAATCGTCATTTTAGGCAGTTGGAACATCGGTAAAAAAAGGGTTATATGACAAGGAAGTTAAAGGAGGTCTTGTTATCGCCTTTCTTGATAGTGTATCAAACTAATTGTTTGCATTAATGATTAAGAAGAGTCTCTTCAGGTTAAGAGGATCGATTTGAAACTTGTACTTGGCCCCACTCATGAGAGAAGGGACATTACGTAAAGTCATTTCATTGATTTGAAACTTGTACTTAACTTGTGCTATGGTGGCCCCAGTCATAAGAGAAGGGGCATTACGTAAAGTCATTTCATTGATTTGAAACTTGTACTTATCTTGTGTGCTATTGTTGGCCCCAGTCATAAGAGAAGGGGCATTACGTAAAGTCGTACACTCTAGGTGAAGAGGATCGATTTGAAACTTGTACTTACCATATGCTATTGTTGGCCCCAGTCATAAGAGAAGGGGCATTACGTAAAGTCGTTTACTCTAGATTAAGAGGATGGATTTGAAACTTGTACTTATCATTTGCTGTTGATGGCCCCGCATATGAGAGAAGGGACATTATGTAAAGTAGCATACTCTAGGTTAAGAGGATTGATTTGAAACTTGTACTTACCATGTGTGGCTGTAAGCCCCACTCATGAGACCAGGGACATTATGATTACGTAAAATCATATACTCTAAGTTGACCCTTACCATGATGAACCCGGATATATCCTTTTTAAAAACTGTATAGATCCAGATCAGCTGGCTTCTGAGAAGCCAGCTGATCAGGATCTATACTGTTTTTCATTTTGCTTCTGACTCCATGGTAAAAATGGAAATCATGCAAAGCAATTGGCTGAAAATTGGGGAGGAGTGAAGTACAATGTACTTGTATATTGAAATGATCAGCATGATGAGGGTCAAGAAGATCAACTTGAAACTTGTACTTTTCATGTACTGTTCTTGGCCGCTCTCATAAATATGTGGCATCATAGATCTGGTTAAAGAGATTAGGCCTAAAAAAAAAAGAGTTTGTTTAGGGTATCCCGACCCTACTTAGAAATTTGCTGTGATCCTAATTTTTTTTTTACCCTTTTGTCAGAAAAAAAATTAACCTTGCATATCACCAAAGCACCAGATTTTTGGTAGTTTTTCAAGAGTATTTTAGGTAAGATTCATATGATTTACATAAACAGGCATCATCTTAGGCTCTTACAGCTCCTTTACATGCTCAGACAGAATAAAAAACAAATCTTAAGAAAAAAAAAAAATTGACCCTACCCTGCCTAACATTTTTAGCTCACCTGACCGAAGGTCATGGTGAGCTTTTGTGACAGTAAGATGTCCGGCGTCGTCGTGCGTCGTCCGTCGTCCGTCGTCCGTCGTGCGTAAACTTTTTCTTGTGAACACACTAGAGGCCACAGTTTTGGTCCAATTATCATCAAACTTGCTCAGAATGATAATCATGACAATATCTCGGTCAAGTTCGAATTTGGGTCATGTCGGATAAAAAAGTAGGTCAGTAGGTCAAATCATAGAAAAACCTTGTGAACACTCGAGAGGCCACAATTTTGGTCCAATCATCATCAAACTTGCTCAGAATGATCATTGTGACAATATTTTAGTGAAGTTTGAATATGGATCATGTCGGCTTAAAAAGTAGGTCAGCGGGTCAAATCATAGAAAAACCTTGTGAACACCCTAGAGGCCACAATTTTGGTCCAATCATAATCAAACTTGCTCAGAATGATCATCATGACAATATCTTGGTCAAGTTCGAATATGGGTCATGTCCGGTCAAAAAGTAGGTCAGTAGGTCAAATCATAGAAAAACCTTGTGAACACTCTGAAGGCCACTGTTTTGGTCCAATTATCATGAAACTTGCTCAGAATGACCATTGTGACAATATTTCAGTCCAGTTCGAATATGGGTCATATCGGGTTAAAAAGTAGGTCAGCGGGTCAAATCATATAAAAACCTTGTGAACACCCTAGGGGCCACAATTTTGGTCCAATCTTAATCAAACTTGCTCAGAATGATCATCATGACAATATCTCGGTCAAGTTTGAATATGGGTCAAATGGTTCCGGTCCGTTGCACATCTAGGTCACAGGAGCCAAAAACAGATTTTTTTCACCAAAAACTTAAAAAATCTTCTTCTCTGAAACCACAAGGCCCAGGTCTTTGTTATTTGGTATGAAGCTTCATCTAGTGGACCCCTACCAAGATTGTTCAAATTATAGTGCTGGGGCCAAAAATGCCCCCGCACGGGGGCCCTTTGGTTTTACATAGGCTTATATAGGGAAAATCTTTAAAAATCTTCTTCTCTGAAACCACAAGGCCCAGGACTTTGATATTTGGTATGAAGCTTCATCTAGTGGACCCCTACCAAGATTGTTCAAATTTGAGTGCTGGGACGAAAAATGCCCCCGCCACGGGGCCCTTTGGTTTTACATTGGCTTATATAGGGAAAATCTTTAAAAATCTTCTTCTCTGAAACCACAAGGCCCAGGTCTTTGATATTTGGTATGAAGCTTCATCTAGTGGACCCCTACCAAGATTGTTCAAATTATAGTGCTGGGGCCAAAAATGCCCCCGCCCCAGGGCCCTTTGGTTTTACATAGGCTTATATAGGGAAAATCTTCAAAAATCTTCTACTCTGAAACCACAAGGCCCAGGACTTTGATATTTGGTATGAAGCTTCATCTAGTGGACCCCTACCAAGATTGTTCAAATTATAGTGCTGGGACAAAAAATGCCCCCGCCACGGGGCCCTTTGGTTTTACATTGGCTTATATAGGGAAAATCTTTAAAAATCTTCTTCTCTGAAACCACAAGGCCCAGGTCTTTGATATTTGGTATGAAGCTTCATCTAGTTGACCCCTACCAAGATTGTTCAAATTACAGTGCTGGGGCCAAAAATGCCCCCGCCCCGGGGCCCTTTGGTTTTACATAGGCTTATATAGGGAAAATCTTAAAAAATCTTCTTCTCTGAAACCACAAGGCCCAGGTCTTTGATATTTTGGTATGAAGCTTCATCTAGTGGACCCCTACCAAGATTGTTCAAATTTTAGTGCTGGGACAAAAAATGCCCCCGCCACGGGGCCCTTTGGTTTTACATGGGCTTATATAGGGAAAATCTTTAAAAATTTTCTTTTCTGAAACCACAAGGCCCAGGACTTTGATATTTGGTATGAAGCTTCATCTAGTGGACCCCTACCAAGATTGTTCAAATTTTAGTGCTGGGACAAAAATGCCCCCGCCACGGGGCCCTTTGCTTTTACATTGGCTTATATAGGGAAAATTTTTAAAAATCTTCTTCTCTGAAACCACAAGGCCCAGGTCTTATATATTTGGTATGAAGCTTCATCTAGTGGACCCCTACCAAGATTGTTCAAATTATAGTGCTGGGGCCAAAAATGCCCCCGCCACGGGGCCCTTTGGTTTTACATAGGCTTATATAGGGAAAATCTTTAAAAATTTTCTTCTCTAAAACCACAAGGCCCAGGACTTTGATATTTGGTATGAAGCTTCATCTAGTGGACCCCTACCAAGATTGTTCCAATTTTAGTGCTGGGGCCAAAAATGCCCCTGCCCCGGGGCCCTTTGGTTTTACATAGGCTTATATAGGGAAAATCTTTAAAAATCTTCTTCTCTGAAACCACAAGGCCCAGGACTTTGATATTTGGTATGAAGCTTCGTCTAGTGGACCCCTACCAAGATTGTTCAAATTATAGTGCTGGGACAAAAAATCCCCCCCTGCCACGGGGCCCTTTGGTTTTACATAGGCTTATATAGGGAAAATCTTTAAAAATCTTCTTCTCTGAAACCACAAGGCCCAGAACTTTGATATTTGGTATGAAGCTTCATCTAGTGGACCCCTACCAAGATTGTTCCAACTATAGTGCTGGGGCAAAAAATGCCCCTGTCCCGGGGCCCTTTGATTTTACATAGGCTTATATAGGCAAAATCTTTAAAAATCTTCTTCTCTGAAACCGCTAGGCCCAGGTCTTTGATATTTGATGTGTAGCTTCATCTAGTGGACCTTTGACAAGATTGTTCAAATTTTAGCCTTTGTTGATGTTTGGTATGAAGCTTCACCTTTAAGACCTCCCTCAACATTATGTACATTAAAGCCCTGGGGCCAATAATGGCCCTCTCTGGGGCCCACTTGTTACACTATGGATCAGGTGAGCGATCCAGGGCCATCATGGCCCTCTTGTTGAAGATGTTACCCTAAACAAACAATTTTTTTCTAGGCCTTACTGCTATTAAAGGAACAAGAATTAATTTAGGATGTACACAATTCTTACGTCTATAAAATGAGATGTTGTGGGTACTTGTTAGAATCAGCTTAGCTATAATAGCCCCAGATAAAACTTGGACAAGGATAATTTTCCATGTAACTTCTCCATAACCAATCTGGCAGGTACTTGTTAAAGGTTAAAGGTTGGCCCCTGCCCATCTGGGCTTGGAAGAAATAGATGGGCTGCATGATGCTTCCACAGAGCTGAAACCAACTGCACACAAGTACTGGTAAACAGCTTAGAGGATCTAAGCCTGCCCAGGAGACAGGTGGGAGTCTGACCATCCAATCCATGCTTATAAACCCTATTGGTTTCATTGAGCGACAGGGCTTAAGATGTCATTTTGATCTCAGTGTCGGCTAAAAGTCCCACAAAATTGGAAGCAACATCTCCAAAATGACCTATACAGTGTTTACGGGGACGTTAAACTTCAAATAAAACTACATCAAAACGTGTTTGAGGTATGATAACACTCCTGTGTGCTCATATGTCCAGAAATGGCATTTTTCATATGAAAATCTTGGATAATTATGTTATTTCTAGTCCAAGTATAGGTTGTTGGTGCTCGTTAGAACCGCCTCATTGAGGAAAAGAGTTCCCACAATATATGTTTCTGAACATAAATAAAGAAAATAATGAATACCCCTGTAAACCCTTCTATTGTCTATATAAATTAGGGTGTAGAGGGGTCTATATTTCACTGACTTGTTAGCCTGATGAAGTACCCACAACATGGACAGTTGACCATTGCATGGATGTCAAATTTGAAACATTGCTGAGCATGCATTTTGGCATGTCCATTCTTTTAATGCGGTAGGACGGCATTTTTTTCTTTTATTTATTTTTTCTCAGAGAAAGTGAGGCTTGACATTTCATGTGAATCATCTGCCAGGCAAATGTAAAGCCTTATTTTCTGCTGGGTAGAAAATGTAGTCCGAATCACAGGCAGTTTCTCTGAAAAATAAGAAAACATACCGTATTCGCCCTAATTACCGCACATGCTCCTATAAGCGCACACCAAAGCTATTTTTGAAAAGGAAATGCAAAAGCTCAAACTTTACAGTAACCTCCCCCTGGAAGCTCTCACAGTAAATCGCTAAAAAACTAACCGTTATTTCTTCAACAGTGAAGGCAATGCTTAAGTATCATTTTCGTCCCATTAAATATCAGTATGCATAATTTCGGGGGCTATTGTTTTCGCATCGAGTGTGCGCTAATTAGGTAGATTATTCACTGATTTTTTTACATGATTTTGAAAAAACTAAGCGCATGGTGCGGTAATTAGGGCGGATACGGTATTTGAAAAATGATGTCAGCATATGCCGTGATTGGCAGTTTGTGTTTTAACCCTTATCTTGCTGAATATTCATTTAAGCCACACCCATTTCTGTCTATCAACCAATCAAATTACTTGAAGTAATTTATTGCTACAAATTCATAAACTAAAAGCCAAACAGTGTAGATCCTGATCAGATGGCTTCTTCAGAAGCCATCAGGCTTCTTCAGAAGCCATCTGAGCTGGATCTACACTGTTTGCAAAGATAGGGGTTGTCATGAACAGCAAGATAATTAGGGTTAAATCACTTCCATCATATATTGATCCAAGTAGTTACAAAAATGTCTGATTCAGAAGATAACTGATTATTATAGTTTGAGGTTTTTTTTCTGAGCTATTTTTCTTCTGGTTTCCATGGCAACACCACTCCCAGTACAGCTCTCTACATATCAATCTTGTTGATTCCTAAGTATTTTGACCTTAATTGACTGTAGATTCACACTTAACTGTTATATTGATTCAACCCTGATTGTCTTAAATGGATTCTTCCTTTCTTTGAATTGGGACATGTCTATTTCAGGAAATAGGGGTTCCTTCTAAAAACACACAAAAACCAACAAAAGAATATTAAACATGGCCTCACCCATTCAAATCCTATAACACCATAAGGGCTTGCTGTAATTCTCCTAAAATTTTAACAAAGTTTGTTTCATGATCACAAGGAGTCCGAAAAGTGCAGGTGGAATGGTAAACAGTGTAGAACCTGATCAGACTGCTCCTCCAGGAGCAGTCCGATCTGGGTCTGCACTGTTTGCTTAGACCTATCTGTCCCAATACATAGGATCACTACGGTATTTTGTTTTGGTCCAGGGACTGAAAGCTAATTAACCTTAATACACCAGTCACAACAATTGTCATCTGCTTTGTTGTCTCATCATTTTCATTGACAGAACTAAGAGCAGTCTAATCTGGCTCTGCACTGTTTGCCTGTAGGCAAAAATATGTTTGAAATGTTTACAAGAACAGCAGACGGCACAAACTGACAATATTTTCAGATTCTATTGCTGTTAAACCCTTAAAGCATCATGCAGTTACAACTTTAGCTGACAGCATTTTCAAATACGCTTAATTAATTTTGCACACAAAACATGTTCAAGGCTTGGGATGTCATGTGAATTGTTGTCTGCTAATAAAATGTGACCAGCCCCGATAGCTCAGTTGGTAGAGTGGCCGCTACGGTGAACGGGAGGTCACGGGTTCGATCCCGGGCCGCGACATACCAAAGTTGTTAAGAATGGTACTAGCTGCTCCTCGCTTGGCACTCAGATTTACGGGGAAGAGCTAGGACTGGTCGACCCAGTGTCAGGATAATGTGACTGGGTGTGGTATCATGTAATGTGTCTGGGACATGATACTTCAGTGAGGCAGCACTATAAAAGTGAGCATTGAGCTCCCTGTCGCAACCAGACACCGTCGTGATATGACTGAAAAATTGTTGAAAGCGACGTTAAACCCGAAATCACACACACACACACATAAAATGTGAGTTTCTCTGAAAAACAATAAAAGAAATTAAGAACCATTGCCTGTTTTGTAATTTGCTTAGGGTTAATATAGGGTTTAAAGCTGTCTGTGACTATTGAACATCAGTTTCCACATCTCACTAGACAATCAGCAATAACACCTCCCACACAGGTAGAAATAGATTCATTATCCCTGCAAGTGCTATGCAAAATTCTAGAGCAGAATTTTGTTTATTTGATTTGAGGTTTAACGTTCCTGTCAACACTGTAAAGGTCATTTTGGAGATGTTGCTTCCAATTTTGTGGGACTTTTACCCGACCTTGAGATGAAATGACATCTCAGGCCCTGCCGCCCAATGAACCAATAGGGTTTATTAACATGGACGGGCCGACTCGCTTCGCTTCGCTTTGCCTGGGCAGGCATAGATCCTCTAAGCGGTTTACCAGTACTTATGTACGGGTCGGTTTCAGCTCTGCGTGGGCAAGGGCCGTCTAGAGCAGAATAGAAGCCTCGGTGGTGTAGTGGTTATGCTACTCGCCTCGTAAACCAGGGGTCGCAGGAGCGATAGGGGGTTCTCCAGACTTTCGGATGAGTCTATTAACTGAGGTCCCGTCTCAGTTTGACCTTAGCTGTTGGTGAGTTTGTTTGTTTGATTTGAGGTTTAACGTCCACGTCAACACTGTAAAAGTCATTTTGGAGACGTTGCTTCCAATTTTGGGGGACTTTTACCCAACCTTGAGATGAAATGACATCTCAAGCCCTGTCGCCCAATGTAATTAATAGAGTTTATAAGCATGGACGGTCAGACTCGCACTGCTTTGCCTGGGCAGGCTTAGATCCTCTAAGCGGTTAAAATGTAACCAGTACTCGTGTGCGGTCGGTTTCAGCTCTGCGTGGAAGCACCATGCAGCCCATCTATTTCTTCAACCCCTGATGGGCAGGGGCAATAGCTGTTGGTGAGACGTAAAACTCAAACATTCACTCACTCTAGAGCAGATTAACAGTGTATATTTTTATACCCTCATCAAATGATGCTTGGGCATATACCAGTAATGGTGCTTACATGTGTACATTTGTACATCCGTCTGTACTTGTGTGTGTACGTAAGCAGGTTAAGCAGTAGTTTTTATACGCCCGTTTTGAAAAAACGGTCGTATTATGTTATGGGGTCGGCGTCCGTCCGTAAACTTTTCGTTTCCGGATAACTCCTCCTACAGTTTTCATCCGATCAAGCTGAAACTTGGTAGGTAGTAAGACCATGATGTGTAGATGTGCGTAAAGTTTCGAGAATCAACGTCCGCCAAATATTATTAGAGTTATGCCCCTTTGAAATTTTTGTAAACATTTTCGTTTCCGGATAACTCCTCCTACAGTTTTCATCCGATCAAGTTGAAACTTGGTAGGTAGTAAGACCATGATGTGTAGATGTGCATAAAGTTTCGAGAATCAACATCCGCCAAATATTAACAGAGTTATGCCCCTTTGAAATTTTTGTAAACATTTTCGTTTCCGGAAAACTCCTCCTACAGTTTTCATCCGATCAAGCTGAAACTTGATAGTTAGTAAGACCATGATGTGTAGATGTGCGTAAAGTTTCGAGAATCAACGTCCGCCAAATATTAACAGAGTTATGCCCCTTTGAAATTTTTGTAAACATTTTCGTTTCCGGATAACTCCTCCTACAGTTTTCATCAGATCAAGTTGAAACATGGTAGGTAGTAAGACCATGATGTGTAGATGTGCGTAAAGTTTCGAGAATTAAATTGTCCGCCAAATATTAACAGAGTTATGCCCCTTTGAAATTTTTGTAAACATTTTCGTTTCTGGATTACTCCTACAGTTTTCATCCGATCAAGCTTAAACTTGGTAGGTAGTAAGACCATGATATGTAGATGTGCGTAAAGTTTCGAGAATTACCGTCATCCAAATATTATCAGATTTATGCCCCTTTGAAATTTTTTAAAACATTTTCGTTTCCAGATAACTCATACAGTTTTCATCCGATAAAGCTGAAACCTGGTAGGTAGTTAGACCATGATATGTAGATGTGCGTAAAGTACACTTGGTATATAGCAAGACTGTGGTCTGAAGATAACTGATTATTACATGTGAATCAGCTACACATATAATAATATAATATCAAGCCTGGTGGTAGGGGGTGCATCTGTTTCCTATGGACACATTTCTAGTTTTTCCTATTTTTCAAAGTATTACATGTGAATCAACTACACATATAATATCAAGCCTGATTGTTCCTCAAAAACAAGAAAAAAATACTTTGCATGCCAAATACTGATCATGGATTTAAGATTTTAAGGTTTTGGATATGCTGTATGGTTTTGCTGCCATTTTTCAAAACGAAGCTGTTTTGCTGATGGGAATTAAAATGCTACATAAAAATAGATTTGGCTGCATGGTGCTTCCACGCAGAGCTGAAACTGACCAAACTTGAGTACTGGTAAACCGCTTAGAAGGTCCAAGCCTGCCCAGGCAGAGTGCGAGTCGGACCGCTCCTTGGGTGGTAGGGCTTGAGATGTCATTTCATCTCGATATCAGAAGCAACCTTAATATTGTTGACGGGGATGTAAAACCTCAACACAAACACTGACCTAGGGGTTTGAAAGGGCTTAATATTTACTTGCAGTGGGAATAGTGAATCACATTCCCTGGCTTGAGGTAGATAAAATGTTTGAGTTTACATAATATCTGTTCTTATCAAGACAGATTCTGTTTATTTTGGTACATTGGGTCCCTTTATCAAGACTGATCAAGATACGCATATAAAACAAGAAGCAAATTTAAGCAAAAATTTATCTTCAGACATATGTGCCAAGCAAAGACTCGGATCAGCCTGCACGAATGTGCAGGCGGATCCGAGTCTTTGCTTGGCACAGTATAGGAAGCCCTCACCGCAAAGTTTCCTGTTGCGGATATAGAAAGGTTTTTTTATGACCAAATGGATGCAGAGGCAGATTTTTCTTCCATGTTTACTTGTGTCTGAAGACGTTGTTTTGCTCGAAGCAGCTCGTATAAGGTTTCAAAATAGGTAATCTGTTTTCATACACATGAATTGAGAAACTGCAACTTGAACTTGAGAGATGAGCAGTCTTGTACTTTTAACCTCATTTTAGATGGAGGGGAAACCTCGGAAAAAGGTCACTGGCAGACAGTGCAGGCCCAGATCAGACACCACAGAATGCAGCATCTGATCAGGGCCTTTAACTATTTGGAAAAGATCCAGCCATTTTCCTAGAAATTTTTTTTGAAGTACCGTAACAATAAACTCAACCTGACACACTAAATTTCGAACCGGATTCCTGCTGGAAATTCTATTCAGGCCGAAATGGGTAAACCTATAAAATGTCAATCACAACAATAATAACTGGCCCCGATAGCTCAGTTGGTAGAGTGTCCGCTCCGGGGAACGGGAGGTCATGGGTTCGATCCCGGGCCGCGACTTACCAAAGTCGTTAAGAATGGTACTAGCTGCTCCTCGCTTGGCACTCAGATTTACGGGGTAGAGCTAGGACTGGTCGACCCAGTGTCAGGATAATGTGACAGGGTGTGGTATCATGAAATGTGTCTGGGACATGATACTTCAGTGAGGCAGCACTATAAAAGTGAGCATTGAGCTCCCTGTCGCAACCAGACACCGTTGATATGACAGAAAAATTGTTGAAAGTGACGTTAAACCCGAATTCACACACACAGCAATAATTATTGTCGTTTACCTGTTTCTTTTAACCGTTTTTGTACCAAATGGAATCTTTATATATACCAGGAGTCCATTCCAAAATCCAGGGGTGTGAGGTTGTGGTTTTTTTCAAAATTTATTTTGAAAATGGCTTAACTTTTCGCGAACAGTGTAGGCCCCGATCAGACGCCACTTTTTGCGGAGTCTGATCTGGGCCTGCACTGTTTGCCAATTACCAGTTTTGGGGGTTCTGGTACAAAATGGGTTAAAGTCTTTGGACTCTCAATGTCAACTTCTCTGCTATCTCTTCTGTCTCCTTTCTCTCTTTCACTGGGAGATGACACAAAATGACCCACAAGGGTTGACATGTTAAACCCATTTAGTACCAGAAACCCCCAAAACGGGTACTCTGGCAAACAGTGCAGGCCGAGATCAGACGCTGTAGAATGCGGCGTCTGATCAGGGCCTACACTGTTTGCAAAAAGTTCAGCCATTTTCCATAATGTTTGAGTGATGACACAAACTTATAGTAGTCTTATACCCGAATATTGAGTGTTGTTATACAGTATAGCTCCAATATATCGCGGTAGTCGGGGTCCATAGCCCGAAAACCGTATGTGGTCGGAGCACGATATAAGTCGCGGTAGTTTGCCGAGATGCCAATACAAGTCGCGGTGATAGTTTGGTGAGAACCGTTAATCAATCCACACTAATGGCTGTCAGTAATGCTATCCGCCGTATTTCACCATTAAAGTAGGTTCAGAATTACTCAGTGACAGAACAAACAAAGGGGACTATGTCTACCAATTAACTTACATTCAAGAACAGCTGAAAATCTGCGTCTGAAAACGTGATTGCTAAAATGTCAAAACAGGACGCCATTTTGGATTTGCGGGTTCCCCTGGTTGTCTTGAACGGGTGACGGCCAAGGGGCACAACTACAATAAGCGCTAAAGCAATTCTAGTTGTTTCCCTTGGCTTGCCAGATCTCAGAATCATTAAAGTAGCGGTTGGAAAAAAATTATTTAACGTCTACCACGGGCCGAAAAACTATACAACAACAAAACTATCATTTTATTGTGTTTTGATTTCGGGCAAGTGTAAAAAAATCGTCTCCAACTATCAGTCTTTTTGAGTCCTTAAATACAGTATAACTAGACCAGTAAGTAAATCACAATAATTGCTGCACTGTCAATTGAGAGACAAACCATCTGTGTATTTATTACGGTTCAGGTATGACACTATTGTTAATCCCTGTCATATAATTGCCACCCTGCGGTGCGTGTCGATAAGGTGTGAAAATATGGTCAAGTTATGTTTCTAATTGGCGTTTATATTCCAATCATAAAATTTAATCCACAATCAATGTGAAAATGATTTAATCGCTCCTCAGACAATTAGCTACATCTAACAGTAGATGTTTGGATAATAAAAACAGACTTTTCTGCGATCTCGTGAACGGTTATGTTTTGGCGCCAAATAGCAGATGCTGGGCGGGAAAAGTCAAACACTGTTGGCGCCTGGTTTAACCTGGTTTTAAATAAATTTTAACAACTTAAAACTCTATTTTTTTTTAATTATGAATTTTTAAGGGAAAAAAACCACAAAAAAACGGGATCCACGGCGCGACCGCGATAGATTGGACATCGCGAAATATCGGAACGTGATATATTGGAGCTATACTGTATTACAAAATATCTGAATGCCTGTGCCTGTATTTCAGAACTGGAAGACCCACCAGATCACCCAACAGTCACTATAGAGTCAATAAACAAGATAGGTTCAGCTGCCCTCCTATCGCTAAGAAGAATCAAAGAGGCTTCAGAGTAAGACAATGTTGTTGTTTCAGAGTTTGACCCTTATCCTACTGAATAAATTAATTTAGCCACACCCATTTCTGACACTATTAGCCAATCAGATTATTTAATATAATATATTTGTTCAGTTCACAAACAGCATGACATACAGTGTAGATCCAGATCAGATGGCTTGTTTGTAAAGGTAGGGTTTTCATGTTAGTAGGATAAGGGTTAACATATTACATCACAGGAATTGAACCCAGGGTCTCTGGGAACACTCTACCGACTGAGCTACCAAGCCACATGGTCGCCCTGTTATATTTTCCTACTCCCTAATGAGATGCGTACCAGAATCTTTAAGTCCTATCCAGTCAGGCTGCAAGTCTTATTTTCATACTAATTGGTGCTCTCAGATGCATTGCAGGCAGAAAAAAAACATGGCTCGACCGGGACTCGAACCCAGGGCCTCTCCCATACCGTGTGAACACTCTACTGACTGACCTACCAAGCCACATGGTCGACCTGTAACAATCCCATCAACAGCTAGAGTCATATCAGGCAGCCCTCAGTAGCTTTGTCAGATGGAGGTCTGACTGGTGATCTGGAGGTCACAGGTTAATAGAATATTGAAAAGACACATGCAAATGATAGCTCTGCCCGGCCAATCCTAAATGGAACAACTACAGTAGAACTTAGATGGCTCGAACACCTTTGGGACCTCGAAAATCTGTTCGAGACAGGGGTAGTTCGAGCCACGGAGGGTTACTGTCCGGAGGCATAACGAGATACTTTTAGACATCTTTTCGGTGTTCTATAATGAATATGTATGCTGAGTGTACTCATTAGAATCGCCTCATTGAGGCGATTCTAATGAGTACACACAGCATACATTTGCAAGATAAAAGACTAAAATCTCCTTAATTATCTCCCACTATTTCTTATGTAGAGGATTTCGCTAGGGGCTCAAGAATGGGTTCGACTCATCCATGGTAAATGAGCCATCATTGTTCGAGCCATCGAAGTTCTACTGTATAAAGTAATCACGAATAAGATTGAAAGGGCAGAGCTATCATTTGCACCACCCGCTTTTAGAATATTATAATACCTAAAACATTCAAAAGTAACACAAACAAGCTGTGATGATTCTGACCATATCGTCTGCTTGCAAAAAGGCATACAACAGAATCTTCTGGTGGGCTCAACGAATTTGACATATATTGTTTAAGTTGAGGTTTAACATCCCCATCAACACTATTTAGGTCAGTTTGGATATGTTGCTTCCAGTTTTGTGGGACTTTTACCAACACAGATGAAATGACATCTCAAGCCCTGTGGCCCAATGAAACCAAAAGGCTTATATCCACTGCACCACTTTGCCTGGGCAGGCTTAGTCTTTCTAAGTGATTTACTAGTACTCATGAGTGGTGTGTGGAAGCAACAGGCAGCCCAATCTGTTTCTCCAAGCCCCGTTGGGTGGGGGCGAATTTGACATATATAAATGACACCTGAGCTGCCTTGTCGATCGTATCTGCGGCTACAATACTGGCAGACAACTGTTATTCAGAAAGAATAGATTTATAAATTACACATAAAAATGTTATTTTAAAAGAAACAAATTCTACACTTTAACCAATATTGTTCCGGAAACCCCAAAACAGGTAATGGGCAAACACTGCAGGCTCAGACCAGAGGCCGCAGAACGCAGCATCTGATCAGGGCCTACACTGTTTGCAAAACGTTCAGCCATTTTCCAAATAAATTTTGAAGAAAACACAACCTGTCACCCTAAATTTTGCAATTGACTCCTGCTATATTTAAGGAGGAAGATTCTATTTGGTACAAAATGAGTTAAAAATTATTTAAAGAAAGGTTCAGTTACTTGAAAGCATTTTAACATGTCCTGGTGTATGAATGTCATTTGACTTGTCACCAGTAACAATTCTGAACATGAAGACACAAAAATGGTCTCCATAGCAAAACAAAACAGAAAGAAAACACACACTGCAATGGAAGGTCGGGTGGTTTTTCTCCGGGTACTCCAGTTTTCGCCCACTTCTGATTAATGATCGGCTCGATATGAGTGAAATAATCTTGAAAGGGCCGTAAAACCAAAACAAAAAAAAAAAAAGGAAAAAGAAAGAAAACACACACACACACACACAAAAATCTTTTTCTTCTGCTGCAATGAAGAAAGACAACTGAGGGATGATTCATAATACAAAGTTTGTGTTGAGTACCTTCCCTTACTGGGCAAAAAGAAAAGAAAAGGGGAGGGGAGGAAATTTGTTTTGTGGCTATGTACATTTTCTTTCTCATTTCCTTTCAGCTGTGTCACAAATGAATAAAACAGCAGTTTCCTGTCAACTGTTAAAGTTTTTTTTTTCTTTTCTTTTTTTTTCAGCAAAGATTAAGCTTCACACTTCATATAAATTGTGTGCCCAGCAATGTCAAGCCTTATTTTTGCTGAAAATTCACACATAAATGGCAAAAAATACAATGGACCAAAAAAAGAGCTATCCGATGCTTCAGTGGCTAGTGTTTTATTCATTTTTCAGACATTTCAAGGCAATACGCAGAATAAATCCGGGTGCAAAGTGTACACCGCCACCATTCCCTGTCACTGATGAGTCACTGGCACAGTGTGAGAAAAAGAGACGAATTCATCGCTGTGACTTCGAAGGCTGTAGTAAAGTCTATACAAAAAGTTCCCATCTTAAAGCACACAGACGAACACATACAGGTACATTATTACCTCTTTATAACACTCTTGCTCACCCCTTGACCTCAAGGTCAAGGCCACAGACTTCTTTTGTGGATTTGTTCATCCATATTTGTGTTGCCCCTTATATTCAAGTCAGATTTGGTCCAGACAATCGTGACATAGCCTTTGGGAGAATTCTTGAAACCAAATCACAGTCAGAAAACTTGAAATTGTGCCCAGTCAAACAAAATGCGAGACTTTTGCATAAAGAATGTGGCTAAACACAGATCTTGTACCCCACAGAAAACTCTATGCCTCCCCTATTTGTAGGCTACACATACACATTTTGAAATTCGGACACCTTGAGGAATTGCTATAATTCTCCTAAAATTTTAACAAATTTTTTACACGATTCAGCAAGGTGTCCAAAAGGTGCTGACAGAGTGGCAAACAGTGTAGACACCGATCAGACAGCTTAGGAGCAGTCTGATCAGGGTCTGCCAGTGTAGACCCAGATCAGGAGCAGTCTGATCTGGGTCTGCATGGATTGCTTCGGCCTGTCTGTCCCAATACTTAGGATCATTGCAGTAAATCGGAAAATGCTGAACTCCCATTTTCGCATCTATCGGCTCAGATGCAAAGAGGATATTTACTTATTTTGAGGTGAATACCAAATATATTTCGCCGACCTCATTAGCTCAGTAGGATGCACGTCTTACTGGTGATCAGGAGGACACAGGTTCGATACATGCCGGGGTTGGCAACATTCTTTCATGGAGATGGATCATGAAATCTTTTGACGGTCATTCTCTCCCTTCCGCTTATTCAAGAAGTGCAGTGGTCAGTTTCTGGCGAAAGAATGTGCACTGCACTGGTTAACTGCTTAAGTATAAGCCTGCCCCGGAAAAGTGTGGATAGGTAAACTGACCGGCTAAAAAATGACCTAAAATAGTGTTGACTGGGCCATTAAACTCCAATACAAACAAACAAACAATGTGAAAATATCATTATTGCATTGATTTCACTGTTAAGTATAAAATGAACTGTTCTACTTATTAGTCACTTGTCAGATGTTAGAAGAGATTGTATATATGCTTGATAACAAGAATATTAACGCATTGTATGCTAGTAGACTCTTGCTATATGTTAGACAAGTCCATCTTGTTATACAAGGGGTGTCAGGCCTATTTTTTCGTTTTTATTAGCTTGGCTGTTTTCGAAGAAAATGACGAGGTATTGTCATAGCTCTGGCATCGTCGTTGTGCAAAAACTTGGACATTTTCGTCTGCGTCATTGTCGTGCGAAAACTTGGACATTATGTAATATCTCTGTCATTACTGAACATATTTACTTGAAACTCAGATTAGTTGTTCATTATGAAAAGGGGCTGCAGCCGAGCGTTGGTACCAGCATGCGGTGCTCTTGTTCTATTTTTGATTGAAAATTCTGTTAGCAAATAGTGCATGCCCTGATCAGATGCCACATTCTGCGGCATCTGATCTGGGTATGCACTGTTTGCCAAGGTACCCCTTTTGGCCCGGTTTCCCGCATGCAATGGGTTAATGTTAGCATGTGTTGCAAGGCAATTTATTATGTGTTATAATGAGGTTGGTGGCATTTGTTACTTTGCAGTTTGATGAACCTGGCAACATCATGCTTTATTGTATTAATTAACGATCTTTGAAGTCTGAATTGATCAAAACTAATGATGATGTTAGTTAAAGTATTGTTAAATCTTCGATTGTTTAACCCTTTTTGTACCAAATGGAATATCCCACCTTATATATAGCAGGAGTCCATTTCAAAATTTAGGTGTGTCAGGTTGCGTTTTCATCAAAATTTATTTGGAGAAAGACTGAACTTTTAGCAAACAGTGGAGGCCCTGATCAGACGCCGCGTTCTGCGGCGTCTGATCTGGGCCTGCACTGTTTGCCAGGGTACCCGTTTTGGGGTTTCCGGTACTAAATGGGTTAATATTATCCAGCACATGACAAACACTACCTAAAGACGTGTGACCTTCAAATACCTGAATCAGTCTGCTCATTTACTCGCTAAAACAAGAGATGCCATGTATCTCTCTTTGAATAATCCGCAGGCTATAGAAGGTACATGCAATCTGCAGAGGCTCTGATCAGACTGCACGAATGCACAAGCAGATCCGAGTATTTGCTGGTTGCGCAAGCCTTAACGTAGCTTTTGTTGTGCGCTAGCTCATGTTGCAAATACACTGTCACCTCGATATATTGTGGGTATTGGGGTCCAAGACTAGCGACTGCATTAGCAGTGATCACCGCATTATAAAGATTTGGTACTGACAAGAAATTACCCCACCCACTAATGGTCATGAAAACCCATTACAAATACAATAGGACATATTGCAAATCATGAAACGTAAATTTAAAACTATTATTATAGCCCCGCTTGAAAAGTGGGGCTATATTGGATTTGCCCTGTCATTCCGTAATTCTGTAATTCCGTAATTCTGTAATTCTGTAATTCCGTAATTCCGTTATTCCGTTATTTTTTCGTCACAGTTTTCCCCGAAACTAAGAGAGCTAGAAAACTAAAACTTTGTATACACGTGGACAATGGGTGCCTCCACGGACCTTACCGAAATTATGACCAAGGGCCCATAACTCTTGGAGTTATCTCCCCTGATAGGTTTTTTTAAATGAAAATGTTTGGTCACAGTTTTCTCAGGAACGAAAGAAGCTAGAAAGCTCAAACTTTGCATAAATGTGGACAATGGGTGGATATAGGGAGCTTACCAAAATAATGGCCAAGGGCCCATAACTGTTGGAGTTATCTCTCCTGATAGGTTTTTTAAATAAATGAAAATATAGGTTTTTTTTAAATGAAAATGTTTGGTCACAGTTTTCTCAGGAACTAAAGAAGCTAGAAACCTCAAACTTTGCATAAATGTGGACAATGGGTGGATATAGGGAGCTAACCAAAATAATGGCCGAGGGCCCATTACTTTTGGAGTTATCTCCCCTGATAGTATAGTTTTTTTTAATAAATGAAAAGGTTTGGTGACAGTTTTCTCAGGAACTAAGAAAGCTAGAATACTGAAACTTTGTATGAACATGAAAAGTGGGTGGATGTATGGCCCTTACCAAAATAATGGCCAAAGGCCCATAACTCTTGGAGTTATCTCCCCTGATAGGATATTTTCTGCAAGTAAAAAAATCATTTCACTTTTCTAACCATCAAACCATGAAAAATATTTTCGATACAGTTTTCTCAGGTACTAAGAAAGCTAGAAAGCTGAAACTTTGTATAAACATGAACATTAGGTGGATGTAAGTAAATAATGGCCAACAACATTACTCTTGGGGTTATCTCCCCAGCAAAGAAAAAAAAAAATATTAAAGTTTTCTCTGGAACTAAGAAAGCTCCCCTGATAGGTTAAAAGCTTTTAGAGTCAATGTGTCTTACTCCTCTGATAGCGCTATAGCGGGGCTATAGTCAGATCCTCTGACAGCTCTAGTTTTATCTGTTAGTCAATTTCACTAAAAATGCAATCACTATTTCATCCTAGGACACCAACCTTGTAATACCTTTTATTATAGCCCCGCTTGAAAAGTGGGGCTATATTGGATTTGCCCTGTCATTCCGTAATTCTGTAATTCCGTAATTCTGTAATTCCGTAATTCCGTTATTCCGTTATTTTTTCGTCACAGTTTTCCCCGAAACTAAGAGAGCTAGAAAACTAAAACTTTGTATACACGTGGACAATGGGTGCCTCCACGGACCTTACCGAAATTATGACCAAGGGCCCATAACTCTTGGAGTTATCTCCCCTGATAGGTTTTTTTAAATGAAAATGTTTGGTCACAGTTTTCTCAGGAACGAAAGAAGCTAGAAAGCTCAAACTTTGCATAAATGTGGACAATGGGTGGATATAGGGAGCTTACCAAAATAATGGCCAAGGGCCCATAACTGTTGGAGTTATCTCTCCTGATAGGTTTTTTAAATAAATGAAAATATAGGTTTTTTTTAAATGAAAATGTTTGGTCACAGTTTTCTCAGGAACTAAAGAAGCTAGAAACCTCAAACTTTGCATAAATGTGGACAATGGGTGGATATAGGGAGCTAACCAAAATAATGGCCGAGGGCCCATTACTTTTGGAGTTATCTCCCCTGATAGTATAGTTTTTTTTAATAAATGAAAAGGTTTGGTGACAGTTTTCTCAGGAACTAAGAAAGCTAGAATACTGAAACTTTGTATGAACATGAAAAGTGGGTGGATGTATGGCCCTTACCAAAATAATGGCCAAAGGCCCATAACTCTTGGAGTTATCTCCCCTGATAGGATATTTTCTGCAAGTAAAAAAATCATTTCACTTTTCTAACCATCAAACCATGAAAAATATTTTCGATACAGTTTTCTCAGGTACTAAGAAAGCTAGAAAGCTGAAACTTTGTATAAACATGAACATTAGGTGGATGTAAGTAAATAATGGCCAACAACATTACTCTTGGGGTTATCTCCCCAGCAAAGAAAAAAAAAATATTAAAGTTTTCTCTGGAACTAAGAAAGCTCCCCTGATAGGTTAAAAGCTTTTAGAGTCAATGTGTCTTACTCCTCTGATAGCGCTATAGCGGGGCTATAGTCAGATCCTCTGACAGCTCTAGTTAGCACAAAAATCGTTAGTTTATTTTCCACATTTTTGTCGGAATGAAATACCCAGATTTATGTTGGGGTCCGACCATATACCAGTACCTAAGTTTATGTCGGGACGATATACCAAAATTTAGGCAGCAATCAATTTAGTCTGAATATGAAAAAATTTATGGGTGGCAAATAAAAGTTTGGTTGGAAAGACAGAATTTTAGTGTTTTGTGGAAACTGCTATATCAATAATAATAATAATAATCGGGTCACAAATCATCTTTATAGGTAAAAGGAGAACTGCCTACACCAACAGATATCTATTTATTTATTGTTCTATTCAATATAGAGATAAGCACATAAAACCAGTCGGACTGTCTGTCCAAAAGATCATGTGCTTTCATTCTTAATCAAAATGGCATCTGTAATACCTGGGGAAAAGCATGTGTGTGTGTTTGATAGGAATATCTTTTTTTTCACAGGGAATTACGGTAGTCGTGAAAAAATACATAACGGGAGCTATGGAACACCCGTATTATACTGATTTCCGCAGTTAAGCGATCAGTGTTGTAACGAGGTTGCATTGTATGCTAATACTTTTTTGTCGAAGAAATCTAAGTAGCATTTTCAAATGCAAAAGCTACTCAAATGTTTTTAAGCAGAAGTAAAACAAATAGCATATTGGTCAAATGTCAGATGTTCAAAGTTTTGATGATCATTACCTAATGCCTTTGTTGGTTTTGGACAACAAGGCCCAGAACTCGGAAATTAAAATTAGATCTATCAAGTCCAGTCCATACAAATACATTGTGAATATTACCACCGAAAAAAATGCAAATTTTAAGATGAAAAATGGTGATATTTTTCTTTTTTTTGCTCAAAATATAGATTGTGGGTACTCGTTAGAACCGCCTCCATTGAGGCGGTTCTAACAAGTTCCCACAATCTATATTTTTGAGCAGAAATAAGAAAAATAAGGTTTACCCCTTTAAACCCCAGCTTTACTCTATAAATGTGGGGTTCAAGCGGGTCAGAATCATAGAGGCATGCTTTCGTAATGGAAAGTCCTGAGTTACTCTATCCTGAGCATTAGATTTTGCTGTATTTTCCAGGTGAAAAACCTTATATTTGTACGTGGGAAGGATGTACATGGAGGTTTGCAAGGTCAGATGAACTGACAAGACATTATCGTAAACATTCTGGGGAGAAGCCATTTAGGTGTAATGTCTGTGATCGCGCTTTCTCACGGTCCGATCATCTCTCACTACATATGAAAAGACACTGAAATCTAGGTGAGTGTGTAATGTCTGTGATTACACTTTCTCATAGATCATCTCTCACTACACATAAAATGACACTGAAATCTAGGTGAGTGTGTAATGTCTGTGATTACACTTTCTCATGGTCGGATTATTTCTCACTTCACATTAAAAGACACTGAAATCTAGGTGAGTGTGTAATGTCTGTGATCAAGCATTCTCACGGTCAGATCATCTCTCACTACACATAAAACGACACTGAAATCCAGGTGAGTGTGTATTGTCTGTGATCAAGCTTTCTCATGGTCAGATCATCTCGAACTTCACATGAAATGACACTGAAATCTAGGTGAGTGTGTAATGTCTGTGATTACACTTTCTCATGGTCAGATTATCTCTCACTTCACATGAAAAGACACTGAAATCTAGGTGAGTGTGTAATGTCTGTGATCAAGCTTTCTCACTGTCAGATCATCTCTCATTACACATGAAACGACACTGAAATCTAGGTGAGTGTGTAATGTCTGTGATTACACTTTCTCACTGTCAGATTATCTCTCATTTCACATGAAAAGACACTGAAATCTAGTTGAGTGTGCAATGTCTGTAATAACACTTTCTCATGGTCAGATTATCTCTCACTTCACATGAAAAGACACTGAAATCTAGGTTAGTGTGTAATGTCTGTGATTACACTTTCTCATGGTCAGATCATCTCTCACTTCACATGAAACGACACTGAAATCTAGATGAGTGTACTTGCTGTGATTACACTTTCTCATGGTCAGATCATCTCTCACGTGCACTACACATGAAACGACGCTGAAATCGAGGTGAGTGTGTAATGTCAGTGATTACACTTTCTTATGGTCAGATTATCTCTCACTTCACATGAAAAGACACTGAAATCTAGACGAGTGTGTAATGTCTATGATCAAGCTTTCTCATGGTCAGATCATCTCTTACTACACATGAAACAACACTGAAATCTAAGTGAGTGTGTAATGTCTGTGATCAAGCTTTCTCATGGTCAGATCATCTCTCATTACATGAAATGACACTGAAATCTAGGTGAGTGTGTAATGTCTGTGATTACACTTTCTCATGGTCAGATCATCTCTCACTACCCATGAAACGACACTGAAATCTAGGTGAGTGTGTAATGTCTATGATCAAGCGTTCTCATGGTCAGATCATCTCTCACTACACATGAAACAACACAGAAATCTAGGTGTGTAATATCTGTGATAGTGCATGTTCCCGAACAGACTACACATGAAATGACATTGAAATCGGGGTAAGTGTGACATATCTGTGAATGTGCTTTTTCCGGCTCATATCATCTCTCACTGCACACGACACAGAAATCTAGGTTAGTGTCACACTTTCTCCTGGTCAAATCATCTCTCACTACATATTAATTGTCACTACACATGAAATGACACAGAAACCTAGGTAAATTGATTGTGGTTACACAGAAATCTAGGTAAATTTGTAATGTCTGTGGTCAGGCCTTCTCCAAGTAGAATTCCTCAGTACACATGAAACAACACTGAAATCTTGGTAAATGTGCAATTTCTGTCATCTGTATTCTAGTTAAATCTTATTCTGCTGTTCATGACAACTGCTACCTTTGCAAACAGTGTAGATCCAGAGCCATCTGATCAGGATCTACACTGTTTGTCATGTGGTGTGTGCATTGAGTGAATATATCAAGAAATCTGATTGGCTGATAGCTGGTAATAAGTTTGGCTTAATATATTCAGCAGGATAAGGGTTAACATGATTTCTGCTTTAGACTTTCCCAATAGTTTAACAAAGACATAGCAACGGATAAGGTTGGTATTTTGTGACAATTGAAGGATAGTTTTTGTCAATTCTCCATAAAAACCTATGTTGTGGGTATTCATTAGAACCACCTCTTCGAGGCGGTTCTAATGAATACCCACAACATAGGTCTATATGGAGAAATAAGGAAAACTATCCTTCAGCTATCACGGAAATACACACCTTATCTGTTGCTATGGAACAGCTAGTAGTGTATATGGGAAACATCTGTGATTGTCTCTTTATGCAAGATACAATAAAACCCCTATATTAAGACCACGTTTGTGACTGTTCAAAAGTGGTCTTTAAGACCACTTTTGAACAGTCCCAAAGGTGGTCTCTTACCTGAGGACATAATATGCAGAAAACACAGAGAAAGAATAATTGGGGCCTACTAAATAAGCTTTTAATGCAGAATTGGTCTTAATTTTTGGTGATCTTAATAGCGGAATTTCACTGTACATGGTTCTGCTGTTACAGTACTGTAGTAGAATTGCAGACTAGGCGGCACAGTATCTCATGAAATAATACTGGCGCCTGTTGTTAGGAGCATTGTTGGCTTAAAGAACTATGGTATTTTTGCTGAGAGTATGTGAGCAGCAGCTACACAAAAGCTACTCACATCTTTTTCAGCAAAAATACAGTCAATCCTGCCTTAGTGGCCACCTCTATTAAGCAAGCAACCTGTCTTAATCAAGCAGGTATTTACTTCCCAAAAAAGGCAAATGCATTAAAATTCACCTCTATGAAGCAAGCACCTGTCTTAAGCAAGCACATTTTCATTATCCCTGAGGTGCTTGCTTAACACAGGTTGGACTGTTCTGTATTAGCTGTATTAAATGATAGAAGTTTTAACCCTTATCCCACTGAGTAATTAATTTAGCCCCACCCATTCCAGATTTTGAACCAATCAGAATACTTGAGAAGCCATCTGATCTAGATCTACACTGTTTGCAAAGTTAGGGGTTGTCGTGAACAGCAGGATAAGTGTTAAACAATGCATTTAACAGTGCCTTCATTAAGTTCCTGCAGGTATTTATGATCCTTGTTTTGTTTGTTTGTTTGTATTGGAGTTTAGCCTGCCCAGTCAACACTATTTAGGTCATTTTTGAGCCTGTTAGTTTACCTATCCACACTTTTCCGGGGCTGGCTTATACGTAAGCAGTTAACCAGCACAGTACACATTCTTTCGCCAGAAACTGACAACTGCCGTTCTTGAATCAGCTTAAGGGAGAGAATGACCATAGAAAAGATTTCATGAGCAATCTTCATGAAAGAAAGTTGCCGACCCTGGCAGGTATCAAACCCGCGTCCTCCTGATCACCAGTCAGATGCGCATCCGACTGACATTACGAAAACATGCCTATACAAATACATTGTAAATTTTACCACCGAAAAATGAAAATTTTCAGATGAAAAATTTTGATATTTTTCTTATTTCTGTTCAAAACATAGGTTGTGGAGTCTCGTTAGAACCGCCTTGACGAGGTGGTTCTAAGGAGTACCCACAATCTCTGTTTTTAGCAGAAATAAGAAAAATAATGTATACCCCTGCATAACCCAGTTTTACCTTATAAAAGTGGAGTTGAAGGGGACAAATTTATAAAGGCGTGTTTTCGTGGTGACTACCGAGGCCGGCTTATGATCCTTGTATTTTATTCTGTCTTTTCAGGCTAGTTAGATGTTGTGGTGATCGTCTTGTACTAGTTATTTTCTGCTGTTACCATAGCAGTTGTTGCCATAGCAACAAGAAGTTTGATGGCTATCTGACAGCCAGTTCCATTGCCTGCCATCTCAGGGCCCTGTTGACAGCTTTGCCAAAACTGCTATATTTGGACAGAGTGCTGCGAAATCATAGGATTTAGGCTTTGTCAGCAGCTTTGCTAAAATGTTGTATCTGTACAGATGCCATTGGATGGTATTCAGGCCCTGTCATCAGCTTTCCGGAAGAAGGAAAAAAAAAACGCTGCCCTGGGAAACTATCACCCTGTGTAATTTTCAGAATTGACAGTAGATTGAGTGCATTTGGAGGGAAAAGCGTTTGGAAAAATAATTTGTGAAGTGTTGTGATGCAGAGTTTGTGAAAATCTGTTGGCATTAGATTGAATAACATTTATAGTTGTTTGCTGAAATGAAACATGCTTTTATGTATGTCATTGCTCTAGATATAAAGGAAAAGTAAGAAGGATATTTGTTTTGATATTTTTTCTTATTTCTGCATCAGAACATAGGTTGTGGGTAGAACATAGGGTGTGGGTATATGTAAGTATTGCCTCAATGAAGCAATTTTAACCCATTTTGTACTGGAAACTCCAAAAGGGGTACCTTGGCAAACAGTGCAGGCCCAGATGAGACGCCGCAGAATGCGGCGTCTCATCAGGGCCTACACTATTTGCCGGAAGTTTAGCCATTTTCCAAATCAATTTTGAAGACACCACAACCTGTTAGTCGTAAATTTAGAAATGGACTCCGGCTATAAAAAAGGAGGAAGATTCCATTTGGTACAAAAAGGGTTAATAAATACCCAGAAAACACTGAGGGTTTGGTGCAAGAAGGTTATAAAAGTTTATATTCTTTATACTTTTACAACCTTCTTGAGTGGGAGATTGGGTCTGTGCGAAGGTGCTGTGTAGTGTTTAGCTTTTAGTGCCAGGGCCATCTCACTAAGTACTGGTTAATTGCTTACAGGAGCTAAGCCTGTCCAGGAACAGTAGAGGTAAGTGACCAGCCCAACATGACCGTAGCTGTTGACTTGGCCATTAAACTACAACACAGCTTCAACAACCTTCTTGCAGTGTACCTTCGATATAATTCTGGAGAGAAATAAGAAAAATTATACCCAAATTATCCTCCTCCGCATCAGAAGCCAATCATTATGGTAAAAATCCTAAAAATTCGGATACCTTGAAAATTTTAACAAAATTGAACCACGATCCAGCAAGGAGTCCAAAAGGTGCAGATGGAATGGCAAACAGTGTAGACCCTGATCAGACTGCTCCTGAAGGAGCAGTCTGATAGGGGTCTGCACTGTTTGCTTAGGCAAACAGTGTAGACCCTGATCAGACTGCTCCTGAAGGAGCAGTCTGATAGGGGTCTGCACTGTTTGCTTAGGCCTATCTGTCTCAATAGGATCATTATGGTAAATTAGCCATTGAGGCACCTTGATAGCGTGTTTAGATATTCTGCTATTTTTAGAGAGAATAAAATTTGATTTTTGTTTTTGAATCATCAGATGAATCCTATGAAATGTTATTTATACCGCAATCAGGCATTCTAGTAACCTAATAAAGGGAGTCGAATAACTGCACGCAATAATAGGTAGTGACCTATAATACCTTCTACTGACCTATAATTCGTCTAATGACCATTTATAGACCGGACCTTCTTTTCAGGTCACTTATTTACAAGTGTTAACAATAACATGCAACCTTTTATACATGGGAAAACAATGCAACTGCAATTTAAAATCTTTGCAATATTTATTTGAACTGATTTTCAGAAATCTCAGTAAAATTCTTACCTTATTGGCCTTTCCTGGTTTGAATGGCCTGTTGGAATAACTGCGCACTGCTACTGCAGTTGCGTCTCAACCTCAAACATAATTTCTAAAGCTAAAATAAACTATATATTTGCAGATTTTCATACACTTGTAAAGCGCTGAGAAACCTTTATTCGAGCGTCCATGTTGTTTCCTACGTCTTTGTGGCGCGGTGACGTCAGAAACTTTGCACTCGTGGACGTCACTTTATACTACTTGTGCGCGCCATGGCACTGAATGTCGTTTAACATGCCACACTGTCTGCTGTCTTTTTTGCTTAAATTTGCTAAATTGTTGCAAAACCCCTTGATTGTTTTGAATTGCGGTATAAACTAAATACATGATTAGTGTCTTTAATAATAAAATATAATCGGTTCACCGTGATAATTTTATAGGGGCTTGCTAAAATTCCATGCAAAAAAGTTAATGTCAGGTAAAAGTCACACAAAAATTGGAAGCACTATCTCCAAAATGACATGGGAACATTAGATTTAAGACCCCTCTTTACCAGATGTTTATGTTTTGTCAAAAATGCTTGAAAGGCAAGTTACATATTCAATTTGGTTTAGGCTATATGCTGAAAATATAACATCCTAAGCAATATATTATGTTATGAATTTGCTGTATATAGGCTTTTATTAGCTCACCTGTCACGTAGTGACAAGGTGAGCTTTTGGGATCACTTTTTGTCCGTCGTGCGTGTGTGCGCGCGTGCGTGCGTGCGTGTGTGCGTGTGTGCGTGCGTAAACTTTTTCTTCAAACGACATCTCCTCCTAAACCACTGATCAAATTCTAACCAAACTTCACAGGAATGATCCTTAGGTTGTCCCCTTTCAAAGTTGTTCAAATGGTTCCGGTCCATTGCACATCTAGGTCACAGGAGCTAAAAATAGATTTTTAAAATGAAAACTTTAAAAATCTTCTTCTCTGAAACCGAAAGGCCCAGGTCTTCGATATTTGGTATGAAGCTTCATCTAGTGGACCTGTACCAAGAATGTTCAAATTATGGCCCTTGGGCCAGAAATGTCCCCGCCCCTGGGGCCTTTGGGTTTACATAGGCTTATATAGGGAAAATCTTGAAAAATCTTCTTCTCTGAAACCACAAGACCCAGGTCTTTGATATTTGGTGTGAAGCTTCACCTAGTGGACCTTTACCAAGATTGTTCAAATTATGGCCCTTGGGCCAGAAATACCCCCGCCCCGGGGGCCTTTGGGTTTACAAAGGCTTATATAGGGAAAATCTTGAAAAATCTTCTTCTCTGAAACCGAAAGGCTCAGGTCTTCGATATTTGGTATGAAGCTTCATCTAGTGGACCTGTACCAAGATTGTTCAAATTATGGCCCTTGGGCCAGAAATGCCCCCGCCTCGGGGGCCTTTGGGTTTACATAGGCTTATATAGGGAAAATCTTGAAAAATCTTCTTCTCTGAAACCACAAGACCCAGGTCTTTGATATTTGGTGTGAAGCTTCACCTAGTGGACCTTTACCAAGATTGTTCAAATTATGGCCCTTGGGCCAGAAATAACCCCGCCCCGGGGGCCTTTGGGTTAACAAAGGCTTATATAGGGAAAATCTTGAAAAATCTTCTTCTCTGAAACCGAAAGGCCCAGGTCTTCGATATTTGGTATGTAGCTTCATCTAGTGGACCTGTACCAAGATTGTTCAAATTATGGCCCTTGGGCCAGAAATGCCCCCGCCCCGGGGGCCTTTGGGTTTACATAGGCTTATATAGGGAAAATCTTTAAAAATCTTCTTCTCTGAAACCACAAGACCCAGGTCTTTGATATTTGGTGTGAAGCTTCACCTAGTGGACCTCTACCAAGATTGTTCAAATTATAGCCCTGGGGCCAAAAATGCCCCCGCCCCGGGGGCCTTTGGGTTTAAATAGGCTTATATAGGGAAAATCTTTAAAAAATCTGCTTCTCTGACACCACAAGGACCAGGTCTTTGGTATTTGGTGTGAAGCTTCACGTAGTAGACCTCTACCAAGATTGTTCAAATTATAGCCCTAGGGCCAAAAATGCCCCCGCCCCGGGGACCTTTGGTTTTACATAGGCTTTTACAGGGAAAATCTTTAAAAATCTTCTTCTCTGAAACCGCAAGGCCGAGGTCTTGGCTGTTTGGTATGAAGCTTCATCTAGTGGACCTCTACCAAGATTGTTCAAATTATAGCCCTAGGGCCAAAATTGCCCCCGCCCCGGGGGCCTTTGGTTTTACATAGGCTTATACAGGGAAAATCGTTAAAAATCTTCCTTCTCTGAAACCGTAAGGCTCAGATCTGTGATATTTGGTGTGGAGCTTCATCTAGTGGACCCCTACCAAGATTGTTCAAATTATAGTGCTGGGGCCAAAGATGCCCCCGCTATGGGGCCCTTTGGTTCTATATGGGCTTATATAGGGAAAATCTTGAAAAATCTTCTTCTCTGAAACGACAAGGCCCAGGTCTTTGATATTTGGTATGATGCTTCATCTAGTGGACCCCTACCAAGATTGTTCAAATTATAGCCCTGGGGCTAAAAATGCCCCCGCTCCGGAGGCCTTTGGTTTCACATAGGCTTATACAGGGAAAATCTTTAAAAATCTTCTTCTCTGAAACCACAAGGCTCAGATCTTTGATATTTGGTGTGAAGCTTCATCTAATGAACCTCTACCAAGATTGTTCAAATTATAGCCCTTGGGCCAAAAATGCCCCCATCCCCGGGGGCCTTTGGTTTTTCATGAGGTCTAATTGGCCTAAACTAGCTAGTCTGGCCCAGAAAACATGTACACTCCATATGTTTAACTTCTGTGGTGTATTCCTTGCTTCCAAAGGATAACCCTTTTATAGAACATATTTAACTTCACTACAGCTGGTGTGTGGGAATGTGTGGCGGCGGTAAAACGTCTCCCTGCCCTACATCATAGTGTAGATTATATTTTCTTGTCCTTTGGGATCATTGATTCCATTGTGGAATTTTGAAAATATCTGAGGGTCACTTATGAGGCCTAATTGGCCGAAACTAGCTAGTCTGGCCCAGAAAACATGTACACTCCATATGTTTCACTTCTGTGGTGTATTCCTTGCTTCCAAAGGATAACCATTTATAGAACATATTATATAGGGAAAATATTTAAAAATCTTCATCTCTGAAACCACAAGGCTCAGGTCTTTGATATTTGGTATGAAGCTTCACCTAGTATAGCCCTTGGGCCAAGAATGTACTAGAGACACTGATTCTCAGGTGAGCGATTCAGGGCCCTCTGGGCCCTCTTGTTTTCAAGGTTTTTATCTTATTCTGTAATACCCACATTGTTGTGCTTCCAAGGTCACAAATACAGTTTATTTTTGTTGCTTATTAGTTACTTTTGCAATAACCAAGTCTGTTTTACTGATAGTTAATATGATGTCTAATGAAAATGGGTAATTTAAAAATAGAAGTTTTTGTTTTTTTCTCAGAATTGCTACTTGATTCAGCAAGTTCATGCTATTTACAAGTTTATTATGTGACGTCGTGTCTTAGAATTTAATAATGCCATATATTAAATTCGGTAATCCACTATTAAATTAGTTAGATATGCCCTGTAACGTTACACCTATGACATCCTGAATGTCATCGCGTTTACTAATGGCGGAATATTTACATTTTTGTTAAAAAGCGCAAATAAAATTGTGTTTTAAATGTCTTATGATAAATAGAATCTTGCATTTGTGCTCATGTATCATCAAATTTATTAAACTTGTTGAGGAAAAGGGATAAAATGCTCAGCAAATCCTTGCATTTTGTCCCTTTTCCTCAACTTGTTTAATAAATTCAATAATACATGAACACTCATGTAAGATCCTCTGTATACAAAGTAGAACTTCAATGGTAGAAGCCTCTGTGGTGTAGTGGTTACGCTACTCGCCTTGTAAACCAGGGGTCGCAGGATTGATCCCGGGCTTCTCCAGACTTTCGAATGAGTCTTTAAACCGAGGTCCCGTCTCTGTATGACCTTCGCTGTTGGTGGGACGTAAAACTCAAACACTTACTTCAGAACTTCAATGGCTCCAACATAGATATGGTTGATTTTTAACTCGTTTTTGAGTTAACGTAAAAAGCCTAAAAATTCCGAAGCCTTGATAATTTGTTGCAATTCTAAAATTTTAACAAATTTGTTTTATGATCCAACAAGACGTCCAGTAGGTGCAGACGGAATGGCAAACAGTGTAGACCCTGATTAGACTGCTCCTTGCAGTCTGATCATAGCCTTCCCTGTCCACAGATTGTAAAACAGGTTTTATATCTGTGTTCATTACGCAAACACGCCTATACAAGTACATTGCCAACTTTATCACCGAAAAAAAAAATGAAAATTTGATGATGAAAAATTGTGATAATTTTCTTTTTTCTGCTCCAAATATAGATTGTGGGCACTCGTTAGAACCGCCTCATTGAGGTGGTTCTAACGAGTACCCACAATCTATATTTTATAGCAGAAATAAGAAAAATAAGGTATACCCCCGGAAACCCCAGTTTTACTATATAAAAGTGGGGTTCAAGGGGGTCAAAATTATATAGGCATGTTTTCGTGATGCGGTTATATTATTCTATTCTAATTCACTTGTATTTGCAACATAATGTCAGATTGGATAACATAAAAAAAATGTCAGAAACACGATGGCATCACATAACATTGATTTTCATTTGCTGACATTTGGTTTTATGCAGCTGACAGCTATTACTGTTTTTTGACAAAATCTACAATCTAAAAACCTTAAAAATGAATATTGTAAAAAGCCTAAAAATTTGGACACCTTGAGGACTCTGTAGTTCGCCTACAATTTTAACAAATTTGTTTCAAGATCCTACAAGGCATCGAAAAGGTGCAAATGCAAAGGCAAACAGTGTAGACCCTGATTAGACTGTCTGATCTGGGTCTGCACTGTTTGCTTAGGCCTATCTGTCCCAATACTTAGGATCAATATGGTAAGTGCATTAAATGGAGATAACTGCATTGCAAATTGTTATTTCAGGAGATGAATTTGAAGATTTTTATTTACAAATTACATTTTACGTCTCTGCTGATGCATGGCCCTGAAATGAAATTTACAACCATAAAAGTGCCATTGTACCTCCCCAAATGACAATGTCGAATACAGTCATCCTCTAATTTATTGGAGACACAGAAAATGAGTGCTAATCTTTCATTGCTGTCATGACATGTTATGGTCAAACAGACATTTTATTTTAGTTTCTGAAATATAGACCAATCAAATGAGGCAGACCGTTTCTTCAAAGTTGACAGAATTTTCATTCTTTCACTTGCAGAAGTAGGTAGTGTATTTCCCTTATGTATTCGGATGGACAGGGCTGAGCAAACAGTGTAGACCCAGATGAGATGCCACACTAGGCACCAACTAATCAGGATCTACACTGTTTGCTGCTCATCAAGCTATTTTCAGACACATTATCAGCTAGTAAATTGTACTTGTTTAAATTCTAGAACAAGAAATGTAAGCAGTTTAGATGTCTGAGTACTTTAAAAGGTAAATACCGTTGTTAGCTGTGAACAAAATTAACCATATGACAGCTTTAGGTAATGTCATTTCATGTTTTCCATATGTACCATAATGATCCTAAGTATTGGGACAGACAGGACTAAGCAAACAGTACAGACCCAGATCAGACTGCTCCTGAAGGAGCCGTCTGATCAGGGTCTGCACTGTTTGCCATTGCATGTGCACTTTTTGGACTCCTTGCTGGATCATAAAACAATTTTTTAATATTTTAGGAGAATAACAGCAAGTCTTCAAGGTGGCCTATTTTTAGGATTTGTATGGTTACACATGTAATATCATGCAGCAATGTCACAAAATGTTTTCACGCTGTCCGTGACAACATTATATATCCTGAAGAAGATCAAAGAGAAAAAAAAAATCAGAAAACTCTGATTTAAAGAATCACACAGTTGTGGTCATTTCATATGAAATTTATTAAACTGGACAAAGTCTTATTTGTTAAATTTTGTATGAAATGACCGCTCATGTAAGATCCTCTATATGTTTTACTTTTGAGACAGTGTTTACAAGAATCTATAACAAATATGATTGCCAGTGTGAAAAATGATTGACTGATGGAGAGAATTTTAGAGAAATTCACTTTGGTAATGCATGAAATTTTAGTCTCAGATTTTATCATCCAAATGTGTTGATAAAGTCTAATATATTGTTTAACACTTATCCTGCTGCAACGATTCATTTAGCCACACCCATTTACTTTTCGGCCAATCAAATTTCTTGATGTAATTTATGCATTAAAATTTGAAAACTGAATGACAAACTGTGTAGATCCTGATCAGATGGCTTCTGCACAGTTTTCTTCAGTTCACTGTTTGCAAAGGTAGGGGTTGTCATGAACAGTAGGATAAGGGTTTAATCTTCTTTGTTAGTTCTACAGTGTAGAATATTTAATTGCTATTTTAGCTCAAATTATTTGGTGCACATTGTAAATTGACAAGAAATTCAGACACTTATCATTGTGGTGCACAGACAATTTGGCTGTGGACATTTCCACATAAGGCAATTCAGCTATGGGCATATTGGCCAGATGACTTTTCGTGAGTATGCGAGATTTCCTAGTCAAACTGTCAATTGCTTATTTGTCTGGAATAAAATATCCAAATACATGCAAACTTCAGTGAATCTAACACCTTTAATTCATGAAAATTTGTTTTAGATAGAGGTGGTTTGAGCCTTTTTGGATTAATTACCATGCTAGGCAAGGATTCATGAGGGATATTACTGTGTTTGTTTGTATTGGAATTTAACGGCCCAGTCAACACTATTTAGGTCATTTTTGAGCCGGTCAGTTTATCTATCCACACTTTTCCTGGTCAGGCTTATATGAAGCGGATAACCAGTACAGTGCAAATTCTTTCTCCAGAAACTGACAACTGCCCTTCTTGAATCAGCAGAAGGGAGAGAATGACCGTAGAAAAGATTTCATGATCAATCTCCACCAAAGAATGTTGCCGACCCCGGCAGGTATCGAACCCGCAACCTCCTGATCACCAGTGAGACGTGCATCCGACTGAGTTACCGAGGCCGGCGAGGGATATTAATTTATAAAAATTTAGATACACTAAGGATTTGCTGTAATTCTTCTGAAATTTTGATAAATTTATTTCATGATCCAGCAAGGAGTCCTAAATGTACAGATGGAATGGCCAACAGTGTAGATCTTGATCAGACTGCTCCTACAGGAGCAGTCTGATCTGGGTCTGCACTGTTTACTTTGGCCTATCTGTCCCAATACTTAGGATCATTATGGTATTTCTTTTGTAAAATAGGTATTTTGTATGCACTCAGTAGAATAGCAGAATGATTCTAATGAGTGCACACAACATAACCTTTTCAAGATTAAATTAAGAAGACCTCCCTGAATATATGGATATCTGGGTTTATGAGAAGGATTCTCCAGGGCTTGAGAATGAGTTTGAATTAATCATAGTAAACAAGCCATCAGTGTTTGCGGCATTAAAGTTACATTGTTTACTATTTTTCCTAGACTACCATAAAAATAATAAAAAAAAAGTTCTGACACCTTGAGACTTGCTGTAATTATCCTAAGATTTAATAATAATAATAATCGAGGGTAACACATTTAGTACTAATCTTCCATGTGGCCCTCTTTTTCTTCCTCTTCCTAAGTAGAAACCAGTACTTAGTAACTAAGCAATGTGGATAAAGTCATTTGCTCAAGGAAACAACACAAGGCGCTTGCGGGGATCGAACTGGCTACCACTCAATCTCAAACACTGCACCACAGCGCTCTACAATTTAACAAGTTTGTTTCTCGCTCCAGCAAGGAGTCCAAAAAGTGGAAACAGAATGACAAATAGTGTAGACTCTGATCAGACTCTCCTTCAGGAGCAGTCTGATCTGGGTCTGCACTATTTGCTTAGGCCTGTCTGTCCCTGTATTTATGATTATTACACCAAATTGTTCCACATATACTAAGTTTGCTCTTGGGTGATGCAGAGAAATCGCGATTTGCAGCAGAAATCGGCATTGATTCCTCTGTCGTTTTATGCCCATTTTCGATCTTGCGTTCAAAATTCAAAATTACACTGCTTCTAGTTTACTTAGGGGAAGGCACTGGCAGTTCAGCACGATTCACATTTGGTTGAACACTGCCGCATTTTGCAGCCCAGGAGCAATCAAACTTGTCCTGCTGTTGTGGGGTAATGCTAACGCGCCTGACCGTAACGGACGTAAAATGCTTAAACGTTACAATACAATTGTTCCACATACATGTAAATGGTAAAAAGTAGCTGTTAGACATAACCAGTAATCCAAATGGAGTCAGCTGAATTCCTTCCTGCAGTTTCAATACTGGTAACTTATTCCTGTATTCCACTTTTGTTATTTTGAGTGCCTGGATTTCTTGCGTATTTATGATATATATTTTTTTTCTCCAGGGTATTTCTGTATATACATGTAGTTTTAAAAGTGCTTCAACGCAATAACACATCTTTCTTGCATTTCTTGAACATTTTATTCTATATGTTGAGGGTTGACTCATCCAGGTGACAGGGGCGATAATCAATGCGAAATTTATAAATTCATCCTGTTTAGAGCAGCAAAATTTTTTAAGAAAAAGAGCCTTAGCGTGTTTCAGTGTTATGTCCCACCAACAGCTAAGGTCATACAGAGATGGGACATCAATTTAAGGACACATTCGAAAGTCTGGAGAAGCCCAGGACCAAACCCACGACCCCTGGTTTATAAGGAGAGTAGCTTACTCACTACACCATGGAGGCTTCTTTAGGAAGAAGGCAAATCATGTGTTTGGACTGATGGTCAGAGAAGGGTCAGGAGTACCGATTTTTATGTTGACAGTATGCAAAATCTGTTTTGACAATAAGGAAAGTATTGAAGACATTTAAAATGGGTTGACACCTATGCCAAGTAAATCAGTTAGCACATTGCATATGGGAAATCCCTAAATGGGTACCTTGGCAAACAGTGCAGGCCCAGATCAGACGCTGCATTCTGCAGCGTCTGATCAGGTCCTGTACTATTTGCCAACCAATTTTCTGTCAAAAATAGATTAAAAACGAAGAAATAGGCCTGACACCCCTTATATGACAAATGGACTTGTCCAAGATATAGCAACAGAAGAGTCCACTAGTATACAATGGGTTTAAAGAAAACTCCTTTGAGATATGCTGAAATAACACTGTGTGTCTGATCGAAATGCTTTACCTGCTACAGCTGATCACAAGAAATGTACATGTACTGTACATTAATACATGTATATTGGTTTTTACTGTATAATTTGTTATGTTTGTTTGTTTTAATTTCATGTAGATAATTTATATTTTTTGTTAAAACGTTTTTTTGTTTTTATTAAAAGCAATAACATTTCTTCAGCTTCCTGTTACGATTGTGCTAAAGTCGGGATCCAGCAAAACACTTGGGTTTGAGATGGGAGCCAGCAAAACAAAAGTATCCACATAAATGTACACTGACATCTTTGTAAGGTGTCAGGGGCCATACTATTTGTATAGTGATGGACTGTCCAATTACAGATCAGACAGCTTGAAAAAGGAATGGCTATACTTTTAGGATAGGCAACTCTTTCAGAAATATTTTTGATCCCCTTATCAATATGGATCCACCCTTAAAGGAAAGAATTTGCTCCTGAGGAGCAAATTTTTTCCTTGAAGGGTAGATCCCTTTTTCTGTAGGGCTGAGTTCACAGGAAAGCAAACGGGAAGTCCCAAATGTTGTCTCCCTTTGAAATGAGATGTTTGCAAGATGTAGCAGAAAACACAAACAGACTTTTTCAAATGCAGTTTTTCTTGACATTTTAAGGGGAGTGGATACACCTTCAGGGGAGGCAACTCCTGCAAAAGTAATTTTGTCTCCCATGTCAATAGGAGTCAACTCTTTAAGGAAAGAATTTGCTCCTAAGGAGCAAATTCTTTCCTTTAAGATCAGGAGTAAATGCTTTCCTTTAAGATTAGACCCCATTTTTCAGTGGGACTGAGCCTATAGAAAAGTGAGCAAGAAGTCCCGATAGTTGTCTCCTTTGAAAAATGGCAGAAAAATCTGCCAGGTGTTCCCATTCCCCTTAAGTGTTAGAAAAACCTGTCTATTTGAAACCAAAGAAGGGAGTCCAGCGGAAACTTTTCTTTGGACAGACGAAATATCCCATATATTTTAATTACATTTTATCTTTCGATTTTTGAATTGAAGGTCAATGAGTATTGGACTTAAATGAAAGAGAAATATAATATACAAATACACTAATAATTAATGACAGTAATAGTGATGCAACTCTTTAAACCGAGGCCCCATCTCTGTATGACCTTAGCTGTTGGTGGGATGTTAACTCTTATCCTGCTGTTCATGACAAACCCTTTCTTTCCAAACAGTGTAGATCCAGATCAGATGGCTTCTGAAGAAGCCATCTGATCAGGATCTACACTGTTTGACATTCAATTTATGAAGTTGTAGGAATAAATTTCATGAAGTAATCTGATTGGTTCAAAGTCAGAAATGGGTGTGGTTAAACTGAATATTCAGCAAGAGAAGGGTTAAACTCAAACACATACATACAGTGATGCATCAGGGTTTTTTGGGGGGTGAATATTTGCTGGATTCCAAGTGTTTGTACAGACAATAAAGCATAGCTTGCCAAATTTTTATTCCTTAAGCAATTTTGAATCAGTTTTTATTATTGTATATTCCAATGTAATAAGCGTTTAGTTGGAATTTTATAGTTTAATTATTTTGTCTTATGATTTGTCATTGTTCTGTTGTGTCATATGCTTCTTGAAGTAAACAAAAAACAAAACAAAACAAGAACTTTTAAAAGTACATGAATATTCTCTCCATAGAACCTGTACACGATTTGAGAATTTTTAAGAAACTGATCTACGCATCTTAGCTCCATTTGTTTGTTTGATTTGAGGTTTAGCGTCCCCGTCAACACTGTATAGGACATATTGGAGACGTTGCTTCCAATTTTGTGGGACTTTTACCCGACATTGAGATGAAATGACATGCCAAGCCCAGTCGCCCAATGAAATCAATATGGTTTAAGCATGGACGGTCTGACTCACACCGCTTTGCCTGGGCAGGCTTAGATCCTCTAAGCGGTTTACCAGTACTCATGTGCGGGTCAGTTTCAGCTCTGCGTGGAAGCATCATGCAGTCCATCTGTTTCTTCAAGCCCCGATGGGCTGGGGCCTCCAAGACCTAATGGGTAAGAGCGCTGACTCTTAATCATTAGGTCTCTCACACTGTGGTTTGCGCCTTGCTCTGACCATGTGAGACGCCAAGATTTCCAATGGAAGGTCAGGTGGTTTTTCTCTGGGTACTCCCACCTCTGATTAACGATTGGCTCTAAATAGGTGAAATAATTTTGAAAGGGCCATAAAACCAATCCCCACCTCCCGCCAAAAAAAAAAGTAGGAATAATGAGGTTGATTAACAGATAATTTTCTTTATATCATGTTAGTAACATACATTGTAGGTAATCTTAGAATCTTCTCACCGAGGGCTTTCTAACACATACCAACAGCATATGTTAGAAACAAACATTATGGGTACTTGTTAGAATCACCTCATAGAGGCAATTCTAACAAGTACCAGTAATTTATGATTTGATGGAGAACAAATGATGCCCAAATTATCGCATATACTCCCTCATATCTAGCGCTATGGTGTGCTCCCAAGTCTGCAAATAACGACCTCAAATAACATTTACCTCAGCTTACACCTGCTCAGGAGGAAATTCATACCTGTTGGTCTGGGAGCCAAAACTATTTTTCAAAGAGAGCCCCCCCCTCCCACTGCAGCTGATAAAAATTTTACATGGGTGTGAGGTATGGATAGAAAAATCTGTGCCAAAGTGCCAAGGTCCACAGTCAGGCATCGGGAGGCTTTCCATGTGATTCTGGAGTGTGATCCCAAGGGACAGATATTTCTATCTACCCTCATACCCATGTAAGATTCTTTTTTCTTGCATACCTTTCAGTTCTGAGCATGTATTTGAAATAATGCTGGCACATCTGCTATATTATGATGCCAATACTGTGACATTGGTTGATGTCCTGTCACACGGATACAAGAAATTCTGTGCAATCAGTGCACATCAGACATGAGAAGTCCTGATTCTCTGGATAAGATAATCTGGGTATTATAAGCCTTTTTATCGCAAGGTAAAATTAAACATTTCCTTACCTGGAGTGTAAATATATAAATTTCCCCAAATTTGAAGATATGTTAGAAACAAACTGGTGTTTGTGCGAGTATGTGTCGAGCAAATGCACTGTGATTTATTGCTGTTTAATATTGCCCTCATAGACACCATATTGCTCACATTGTGTAACCTAACCCATGACAGAGTTCTGACAGAGCATGTGTTTTGCACTTTAAATTTCGATAATTGTAAAACTCCAGCAGTTTTTGTCGTAATTGCTTTAGGAAGCAGGAGTGACCCAGGGCTCACCATCTTGATAACAAGTCCATGTAATGAACACCCCTCTAAACCCCACTTTATACATGTATAGAGAAACCAAGGGTTTACAGGGGTATCCATTATTTTTCTTATTTCTATTCCAAGACTTAGGTTGTGGGTACTTGTTAGAACTGCCTTGTTGAGGCGGTTCTAAAGAGCACTCTCAACCTATGCCTTGAGTACAAATAAGAAAATTATCGCAAAATTTTGACTGAAAAATGGCCATTTTCGAGATATGAAAGAATGCACTAGATCTAAGCCATACAGGGTGTTATCATAATGACTCTGGAGTTGTTGTCAGTGTCAACAATGTTAAGTCTGATTTTAGCTCCCTTTTTAAAAAAAAAAAAAAAATCAAGACAAGGAAAAACCTAGGCCTCTTAGCCAACGAAACTTACTACACACATCTGCCTAATCCGAGCCTTCTCTGACGTTCTAAAAGCCTTTTTTATTTTCTGATTTTCTGATTTGGTGGATCTCACTACAGCCAGAAACCTCGGGTTGACATCCGCCATGAAAAACTACCCCATGCTGTCAACCATTACATACCTTGACATACTTTTCTCTCTCGGCTGAACAATGTTAAGGGCAGCAGTGACATAGCCATTTGGTGAATTTCTTGAACTAGTTAGTTGAGCTAACATACCTTTAGCAACTGGGCTGTCTGTCAATGGATACTTCAGGCGATGCACTAGTCTTCCATAACCACTGCCCCAATGGGGCTGGGATTAGTATGGGCTGCCCAACAAGCACTGAACGTTGAATCAATGTTGAAACAACGTTAAAAACGTCGTTTCAACATTGATCCAATGTTGAGTCACTATTTTGATGCTTTTCCTGATTATATGCCCTGCACTTGGAGACGTTTGTTGTTTGAAATCACCTTGGAAAATGTGGCTAAGGTCCTGAAATATTTGGTCTGACGATAGCTTAAAAGTGCAATAAAGGAGGAATATTTGTTGATTTTTAATGTTTCTGTATAAAATGTTGGTTTAGTGCTAGAGAAGGCAATTCTAACAACTAATTGCTGCATATTTTATAAAATTAATCCTTTTTGTATGAGATGGAATCTTCCTCCATATATATAGCAGGAGTACATATCGAAATTTAGGGGTGAGAGGCTGCATTATCTTTCAGAAATTTACTTGGAAAATAGCTGAACTTTTTGCAAACAGTGCAGGCCCTAATCAGACCCTGTGTTCCGCGGCGCCTGATCTGGGCCTGCACTGTTTTCCCAATTCCCTTTTAGGGGTTTCTGGTACAAAAAGGATTAAAAAATGAGTAGTCCTAGAATTATTTTCAGTCTATTCAGGGCATTATTATATTTAATTTGCCCTTAAGTTTGAAAGAAAAACTGCATCTAAAAATGCCCTCTGTTTATGTCTTCTTGCAAACTTTTTATTAAGAAATATTTAAGCATGCAGTGTGGGCCCTGGTCATCTAGGATCAGTCTGATTTGGGCCTGCACTGTTTGCTAGCGACCTATTTTTGGGGTTTCCCGATATAAAATGGGTTAATGCCAGTATGAGTGCAATTTGAATGTTTGAATGACAAGTTCCTTCATGTGGCACATAAAGCGTTGTATATTTCAGTGTAATGTACAGTAGTTGATGTTATCTAGAAATATACGCGGACTGCTAAGCAGTTCTAATAATAGCTGTTGTAACTGTTTGTTCACATCTTGTACAAAAATCATTTTACGTCACAGAAGTGGTCATATAATGTCAAAGGGACTATTTCCTAAGAATTCAGCAACAATATTTTTACATCCCTGTGATATGATGATTTCTTTCATTTCTCTAAAACTGGCCCTGAGGTTATAAAACATTTCTCATGCTCAACTCAGCTGAGCATGAAATTTGTGTATCCTTGTTTTGTTTGTTTGATTTGAGGTTTAATGTCCCCGTCAACACTGTATAGGTCATTTTGGAGATGTTGCTTCCGATCTTGTGGGACTTTTACCCGACAATGAGATGAAATGACATCTCAAACCCTGTCGCCCAATGAAACCAATAGGGTTTATAAGCATGGACAGTCCGACCCGCACCACTTTACCTGGGCAGGCTTAGATCCTCTAAGCGGGTTGGCTTCAGCTCTGCGTGGAAGCATCATGCAGCCCATCTATTTCTTCAAGCCCCGATGGGTGGGGGTCATGTGTATCCTTGTAACTATTAAAATACAAACACATCTGGCAATTTTCCTGCTCAGATCAGTACATAATGTCATTTATCCTGCTCACAAATTTTATAATGCCAACATTGGTTGGCATTTTAAAATTTATGAGCTTGATAAATTCCATGCTCAAGTGAGTTTAGCATGAAAAAGTTTATAGCCTCGGGGCCAGGGCTGTTTCTGATGAACATTTTTGATGTTTTTCTTATTCCTGCAACAAACTTAGATTTTGGGTGCTTGTTCGAACCGCCTCAATTGAGGCGGTTCTTATAAGTATTCACAATCTGTTTCAAAGCAGATAAATAAGGTAAATAGTATATAACCTTGTAAACCCCACTTTTCTCTATATAAAGTGGGGTTTATGAAGGTATTCATCACACAGACTTGTTAGTTTGATAATTAAGTTGTGATGAATTCTTCATAAAATATACAGGGAAATTCCACTATTAAGACCGCCTAAAATTAATTAAAATTCTGCTTCGAAAACCTTATTTAGTAGGTGTTAGTTATTCTTGCTTTGCATTTTCTGCATACAGTGTCCTCTGGCCAGAGACCACTTTTGGGACTGTTCAAAAGTGGTCTTAAAGACCACTTTTGAACCATCCCAAAGGTGGTCTTTTTATAGGAATTTTACTGTATAGTGTGGGTGTACTTTAGAAATGCTAGTTACTGGTTTAACCTGCCTATTTGGCAGAAACAGTCTAACCAGAACACTTTTGCATAGACATGTTTGGCTAATGATGGCCCTTCCTCTGTAAAACATGGGATTGTGAGCCAACTCATCTGAATCTACACTGTTCCAAAAGAATACCTAAAGTGTAGTTTTAATGTAAGTTAAAGCTGCTTTGGATCAGCCTGCAAATTCGTGGAATCTGACCAGCACCTTCTCAGATTGCTTGAGCCACCAATGGATTGTGGCTCATCCATGGAGCAAAAACAAAAACAGTAAGATGTGGCTGCATGGGTGAGCAGGCTTATCTTGCATTTGGTGTTACAGGATGCCATTGTGATCCTAAGTGTTGGGACGGATTGGCTTAAGCAAACAGTGCAGATCCAGATCAGACTGCTCCTGAAGGAGCAGTCTATTCTGGGTCTAGCAGATCCAGATCAGACTGCTCCTGAAGGAGCAGTTTGATCTGGGTCAACACTGTTTGCCATTCCGTCTGCACCTTTCGGACTCCTTGCTGGATCGTGAAATAAATTTGTAAAAATTTTAGGAAAATTACAGCAAGTCCTCAAGGTGTCCGAATTTTTAGTATTTTTATGGTAATAAGGTTTGTCAGCATGTGTGCATAAACTCATCTAAAAGTGAGTGTTCCAGGTTATTGCCAGGGTACATAAAAAGTACACCTTTGCATGTGTGACCAGTGCAGGTTGCAACCAGTCTGTGCACCCATCAACATTCATGGCTACAACTGGTAAAGATTCTGATCAGGGTGCACAGATGTGTAGGCTGATCTGAATCTTTTCTGGCTGCACTTGCCAGCTTGAAACTTTCTATATGCACAATTTGATATGGGTTTGTTAAGTATTGACCTGCTGAATAGATAAATTTAGCCAAACCCATTTCTGACTTTCGATCAATCAGATTACTTGATATAATTTATTTCGAAAAAATTATGAACTGAATGTCAAACAGTGTAGAACTCATCACGTGAACAAGTCCTTGAAATGAAGACCCCCAAACCCCACCCCACTTCATATAGAGAAAACTGGGGTTTACGGGGGTATACACTATTTTTCTTATTCCTGCTCCAAAACGTAGGTTGTGGGTACTCGTTAGAACCGCCTCAATGAGGTGGTTCTAACGAGCACACACAACCTATGTTTTGAGCATTTATAACAAAACTTTCACAGATTTTCATCAGAAAAGTAGCCATTTTGGAGATGTGAATAATGCACTATGTCGCACGGATGTATTATCATAATGTGTAGATTCTGATCAGAATGCTTTTTCGAAAACAGTGTAGATACTGATCAGATGGCTTCTAAAGAAGCCATCTGATCAGTATCTACACTGTTTGCAAAATATAGTTCATGTTCGGGTTTAGCAAGGCAAGGATTTATGCTATGTGTAGGTTCATGTCTAGATAAATAGATCATTGCTGGTCTTGTATACCAAATTTGCTTTTCTTCCATGAAGTCAGATCATGACAATAAAATCATATAATAAGAATAAAGAAGTTCTGTTTTCATTCTGATATACCTGTAGAAAATGTGTTTCAGCTTGCCTTCAAGTCAAAGTCTTCTTAAGGGGAATGAATTTATCTGGCACATTTTCAACCATTTTTACAAGGGACCAAACTTTTGGGTCTTCTGAAAGTTTTTCCTACAAGCTATGCTCCCCTGTGAAAGAGGCTTACTCTTAAAGGAAAGAATTTGTTCCTTAGGAGCAAATTCTGTCCTTTGAGGGTAGTCCCCCATTAATAAGGGGGACAAAAATGTTTTGAAAGTTGTCTCCCCAGAAGGTGTTTCCATTCCCCTTTTAAGATGACAGCATCCCACGTTATCACCCCATAACCACATTTTTGAATGAAAAAGGTCTCTTCAACCATCAAATGTCCTTTGAGAGTGGTCCCCCGTTAATAAGGGGGACAAAAATGTTTTGAAAGTTGTCTCCCCAGAAGGTGTTTCCATTCTCCTTTAAAGATGACAGCATCCCACGTTTGTCACCCCTTAACCACATTTTTTGTATGGAAAAGGTCTCTTCAACCAAAAAGTAGATTTCCATCAAATGTAGACGGCCTCAGTAGCTCGGTTTTATGCACATCTGACTGTTGATTAGGTCACAGGTCCAATACCTGCCGGGTCGGCAACATTCTTATGTGGAGATTGATCATGACATCATTATGTCTCCCCCGAAAAAAAATTTTTCGGAGAGACATATTGTTTTTCCCCAGGGCGTCTGTCTGTCTGTCCGTCTGTCACACATTTGTGTCCGCTCTATAACTTGAAAACCATTCAAGCCATCTTCGCGAAACTTCATATAAATATATATCAGCATTAGACGACGTGCAGTGCGCAAGAACTATAACTCTCACATTTATACTTTTTGAATTACCTCCCTTGGAAGTTTGTCGGTATGTATATATGTATGGGCAAATCGTGTCCGGTCAATAACTTTCTTATTTTCAGTTGTATTTTAAAATTACTTGGCAGAAATATTAACAACCATGAGGCGATGTGTGTCGCACATGAGGTAGGTCGGTACCTCAAAGGTCAAGGTCATACTTAGAGGTCAAAGGTAAAAAAGGGGCCTTTTTGTCTTTGGTCAATAATTTTCTTATTTTGAAATGGATTTTAAAATTACTTGGCAGAACTATTAAAAACCATGAGACAATGTATGGTGCCCATGAGGCAGGTCGGTACCTCAAAGGTCAAGGTCATACTTAGAGGTCAAAGGTAAAAAGGGGCCTTTTTTTCGTGTTTGGTCAATAACTTTCTTATTTTGAGATGGATTTTGAAATCACTTGGCAGAAATGTTAACCAATATAAGACGATGTGTTGCGTGCATGACCCAGGTTGGTACCTCAAAGGTCAAGGTCATACTTAGAGGTCAAAGGTAAAAAGAGGGGCCTTTTTTCGGGTTTTGTCAATAACTTGCTTATTTTTTAATAGAATTTGAAGTTACTTGGCAAAAATGTTAACTTTCATGAGACGATGTGTTGCATGCATGATTCAGTGTGGTACCTCAAATGTCAAGGTCATACATAGAGGTCAAAAGTCAAAAAGGGGCCTTTTTGTGTTTGGTCGATAACTTTCTTATTTTTAGATGGATTTTGAAATTGCTTTGCAGAAATGTTAACAACCATGAGATGATGCACGCATGACCCAGTTTGGTACCTGAAAGGTCAAGGTCATACGTAGCGGTTAAAGGTAAAAAGGGGCCCTTTTTGTGTTCTGTCAATAACTTACTTATTTTTAGATGGATTTTGAAATTACTTGGCAGAAATGTTAACCACCATAAGACGATGTGTTGCGTGCATGACCCAAGTTGGTACCTCTAATGTCAAGGTCGTACTAAGAGGTCAAAGGACAAAAAGGGGCCTTTTTTAGTGTTCAGTCAATAAATTTCTTATTCCTGGATAGATTGTGAAATTACTTGGCAGAAATGTTAACCATCATAAAACGATGTGGTGCACGCTAGACCCAGGTCGGTACCTCCAAGATCAAGGTCATACTAAGAGGTCAGAGGTAAAAAAGTTTTTTTTTTGTGTGTGTGTGTCCAGTCAATAACTTTTTACCTCAACTGGGCCGAAGGCTCCAGGGGAGCTTATAGTATAGTGGGTCCTCTGTCGTCCGTCCGTCCTTCCACACTTTTGAGCAGCCATATCTCTGCAGCCTGCAGGCTGATCTCAATCATTTCTCATCTGTTGCATGGCTCTGGTAGGGAATTGATGACATAAGCTTTTTTTAAAATCACATGAAAGCTTTGGTTGCTATGGCAATCACAAGATCCCATAGACTTTCAATGGGAAAATGCTTGCCATCACCGTAGCCCCGTCAGTTTTGATCGGATCTTTCTGAAACTTATATATAAGGTGGCTGGGGATAAATCCTCGGATGAGTTCGAAAACTGGCTAAGTCGGCCCATTTATCATAGAGTTACGACCCTTTGATTGCTGAAAATGTCGATTTTTGACCTTGTCATCACCGTAGCCCCTTCAGTTTTGATCGGATCTTTCTGAAATTTATATGTAAGGTGGATTGGGATAAAATCTCGGACGAGTTCGAAAACCGACAAAGTCGGCCCATTTATCATAGAGTAACGTCCCTTTGATTGCTGAAAATGCTGATTTTTAACCTTGTCATCACTGTAGCCCTTTCAGTTTTGATCGAATCTTTCTGAAACTTATATGTAATGTGGCTGGGGATAAAACCTCGGATTAGTTCGAATACCGGCCAAGGTGGCCTATTTATCATAGAGTTAGGTCCCTTGGATTGCTGAAAATGTTGATTTTTGACCTTGTCATCACTGTAGCCCCTTCAGTTTTGATAGGATCTTTCTGAAACGTATATGTAAGGTGGCTCGGATGAGTTCGAAAACAGGCCAAGTCAGCCCATTTATTGTAGTTATGTCCCTTTGATGGCTGAAAATGTTGATTTTTGACCTTGTCATCACCGTAGCCCCTTCAGTTTTGATCGGAGAAGCCTCCGTGGTGCAGTGGTTACGCTACTCGCCTTGTAAACCAGGGATCGCAGGATCGATCCCGGGCTTCTCCAGACTTTCGGATGAGTCTTTAAACCGAGGTCCCGTCTCCGTATGACCTTAGCTGTTGGTGGGACGTAAAACTAAAACTCACTCACTCACTCACTCAGTTTTGATCGGATTTTTCTGAAACTTATATGTAAGGTGGCTGGGGATGAAACCTCGGATGAGTTCGAAAACTGGCCAAGTCTGCCCATTTATCTTAGAGTAACATCCCTTTGATTGCTAAAAATGCCAAATTTTGACCTTGTTATCACAGTAGCCCCTTCAGTTTTGATCGGATCTTTCTGAAACTCAGATGTAAAGTGGCTGGGAATAAAACCTTGGATGAGTTTGAATACTGGCCAAGTCGGCACATTTATCATAGAGTGACGTGCCTTTGATTGCTTAAAAATGCCTATTTTCGACCTTGTTAGCACTGCTACCCCTTCAGTTTTTATCCGATCTTCATGAAACTTACAAACAAATAAGTCAGGCAGAAACGCTCGGAGGAGTTTGAAAACTCGTGAGGTTTGCCTATTTGTCACAGAGTAACATCCCTTTGATTACTAAAAATGCCAAATTTTGACCATTTCATCACCGTAGCTCCTTCAGTTTTGATCGGATCTTTCTGAAACTTATAGGTAAGGTGGCTGGGAATAAAACCTTGGACGAGTTTAAATACTGACCAAGTCGGCACATTTATCATAGAGTTACGTGCCTTTGATTGCTTAAAATGCCTATTTTCGACCTTGTTAGCACTGCTGCCCCTTAAGTTTTGATCGGATCTTCATGAAACTTACAAACAAATAAGTCAGACAGAAAAGCTCGGAGGAGTTTGAAAACTCGTGGGGTTTGCCTATTTGTCACAGAGTAACATCCCTATGATTGCAGCAGTTAACTGCTTATTTTTGAACTTGTAATCACCATAGCCCCATCAGTTTATATCGGATCTTCTTAGCAAGTCAGGAATAAAAGCTTTAATGAGTTTGAAAACTGGCGAGGTCGCCTATTTATCATCATAGAGTTACATTCTACTTGATTTGCATAAATTGCTTACCCTGTCATCACCATGTCCTTCCATTAATCCTTCAGTAAAGGTTGGCACTTCCTGAAACTTTGAATCTGTTAGCTCAGGTGAGTGATACAGGACCAACTTGGTCCTCTTGTTTATTTCTGGATGGACTTTATAAAGAAGCCATGCAGAAATGTTCACCGTCATTAGACCATGAGTCATGTGCAAGACCAAGGTCCATACCTCCAATGTCAAGGCCATACCTAGAGGTCAAAGGTACAAAAAGGGACAGTCAATAACTTCCTTATTCTTTGATGGATTATGAAATTACTTGGCAGAAATGTTAACCATCATGAGACGATATGTGGTACCTCAAAGGTCAAGGCCATACTTAGAGGTCAAAGGTAAAAAAGGGCTTTTTTGTGTACGGCCAATAACTTTTTTATTTCTCTATGAACATTTTTAGCTCACCAGCGCCGAAGGCTCCGGAGGGAGCTTATAGGATAGACAGTTGTCCGTCGTCGTCGTCTGCGTCGTATGTTCGTCGTCAACACTTTCAAACGACTTCTCCTCTGAAGCCACTAGGCCGATTGGGCCCAAATTTTATCTGTAGCATCCTTGGGAGGGGGGATTGAAAGTTTGTGTTTTTATGAAAATCGGCTCATTAGTTTGGTTGCTATGGCAACTTAGAGTTCCCGTAGACTTATAATGAGGAAAATTGAAAAAGCCTCTGCAGATATTTTCACAAAACTTTCATAGAAATGTTCCTTAGATAATCTACTTCTGCCATATGAATTTAGGGCTGCTGCTCATTTGTATTGGTTGCCATGGAAACCAAAATGAAAAATATATATATAAAAAAAATACTTAAAAAATCATCTCCTCAGAACCGTATGCTCTATGAGGCTGAGGGTTTATGGAAATATTCACCATATTTGCCTTTACAGGTTTTGTGTTGTTGTTGTTGTTGTTTTTTTTTATGAAATTCGGCTCTTTAGTTTGGTTGCTATGGCAACTCAGATTTTCCATAGACTTATAATGGGGAAAATTGAAAAATGGCATTAACTACCAAGCCTTTGCAGATATTTTGACAAAATTTTCATAGAAACGTTCCTTGAGTAAACTTCTCTCAGCCATATGCTTTTATGTCAACCTGTGGGTCCCGTAGGTTGTGCCAGGGCCATGCCCAGCCCCCTCCACTTCATAAAATGCCTAATATCTCAGAAACCTTACAGATCCCCACCCCTAAACCATATATATTCTTGTTCCTTATGATAAAACACATTAAGTGACACCAACCTGGGGGTTCCCCCGGATGTGCCGGGGACATGCTCCACCCCCTCCACTTCATTAAATGCCATTTATCTCAGAAACCATTCAGATCCCCACCCCTAAACCGTATATATTGTTGTTTCTTATGATAAGACGCACTCCATGACAGCAACCTGGGGGTCACTCGGGATGCGCCTGGACCATGCCCCCCCCCCCCCCCATTTCATAAACGGCCTAATATCCCAGAAACCCTACAGATCCCCACCCCTAAACCATATATATTCTCGTTCCTTATGATAATTCGCATTCAGTGACACCAACCTGGGGGACACCCAGGATGTGCCGGGGCCATGCCCAAACCCCGCCACTTCATAAAAGGCCAAATATTCCAGAAACCTTACAAATCCCCACCCCTAAACCATATATATTATTGTTCCTTATGATAAGATGCATTAATTGACACCAACTTGGGGGTTCCCCCAGATGTGCCGGGGACATGCCCCACCCCCTCCACTTCATAAAATGCCATTTATCACAGAAACCATTCAGATCCCCACCCCTTAACCATATATATTCTTGTTCCTTATGATAAGACGCACTCAGTGACACCAACCCGGGGGTCCCCCGGGATGTGCCGGGGCCATTCCCCATCCCCTCCACTTCATAAAAGGCCAAATATTCCAGAAACATTACAGATCCCCACCCCTAAACCATATATATTATTGTTCCTTATGATAAGACACATTCAGTGACACCAACCTAGGAGTCACCCAGGGCATGCCCGGGCCATGCTCCACCCCTCAACTTAACAAAAGACCATATATCTGAGAAACTGTTCAGAGCCCTACCCCTAAACCATAATATATTCGTGTTCCTTATGATAAGACGCAATCAGTGACAACAGCATGGGGGACTCCCGGGGTGCCACCGGCCATGTCCCACCCCTTTACTTCATTAAAAGCCATATATCTCAGAAACTGTTCAGATCCCCACCCCTTAACCATATTATATTCTTCTTCCTTATGATAAGTCCCCACTTCATAATAGGCCATATATCTCAGAAACCATTCAAATCCCCACCCCATAATCACATATATTCTTGTTGTTATTAGACACATTCAGTCAACCCCATCTTGGGGGGGGGGGGGGGGTCCGCAGGGGCCATTTCTCTCCCATCCACTTCATAAAAGGGCCTCATATCTCAGAAACCGTTCAGCATTCAGTGACAGCAATCTTGGGCTTTTCTGGGATCCACCATGCCCGAATCCATCCACTGCTTTAAAAGCCTTACATCTCAGGAGCCATACATATCCCCACCGCTAAACCATAATGTCTCTGTTCCTTTTGATAAGATGCATTTAGTGACACCAACAAGGGCTCCATTGGGTTCATGCCCCAGCCTCTCTACTTTATAAAACACCTAATATTTCAGATACAGTCCACATGAGTGCTCATTTGGGTATGGGGTTTGTTTGGGAGACTTTATAATTGGTAGATTAAAATCATATCCTGTTAAACTACAATGTCATGGGCAGTGCCCACCTGAGCTCTGGTTTATGAAATTTGGCTCTTTGGTTTGTTTGCTATGGCAAGTTAAGAATTTCCATTGACTTATAAATGGGGAAAATTGAAAAATGACATTTATGCCTTTCAAGATATTTTGTCAAACTTACATAGAAATGTTCCTTTAATAATGTTCTTTTAGGCCTATTAGTTGCCACAGGTGGGAAATTGTCAATTGTCATCTGTTGTCCTGCAACAACACATTCAAGCGACATCAGTCCTCTGAAGCCACTAGGCTGATTGGGTCCAAATTCTGTCTGTAGTATCCTTGGGCGCAGGGCTTCCATGGTTAATTTAACTACATTGCTGCCAGTGGGCAGTGCCCCCTGAGCTCTGGTGAGCATAGTGGCCCATGGGCCTCTTGTTAAAGTTACTTTGCAGAAATGTTCATCTTCATTAGATGATGTGTTGCACACAAGACCCAGCTCAATACCTCCAATGTCAAGGTTATACTTAGAGGTCAAGACATCTGTGTTTCTGTAGAAAAACAAATTCTAGTTTCTACAGTCATTCTCTCCCTTTTGCCCCCGACAATCGGGGCTTGACGAAATAGATGGGCTGCATGATGCTTCCACGCAGAGCTGAAACCGACCGCACACGGGTACTGGTAATCCGCTTAGAGATTCTAAGCCCGCCCAGGCAAAGCGGTGCGAGTCAGACCATCCATGCTTATAAACCCTTATGGTTTCATTGGGCGACAGGGCTTGAGAGGTCATTTCATCTCAATATCGGCTAAAAGTCCCACAAAATTGGAAGCAACGTCTCCAAAATGACCTATACAGTGTTGACGGGGACGTTAAAACGCAAATCAAACAAACAAACTAACAAAATTGCTCAAATACTTTGGCTCTACTGGACAAGATGTTATTGTACTATTCCCCTGATGGATTATAAACGAAACCGGTTGGGAATAATATTATTCACTGTACTTTTCGTGTGATGTCATTTCTCCTTTATATATATATATATAGTACAATATGGATCAGGTGAGTGATCCAGGGCCAACGTGGCCCTCTTGTTTGTTTTATTAGCTCATGGATAATGGCTTGGACTGGGTCATTTGTTCTGTAGCCTCTGATCTGGGTCTACACTGTTGGCCAATGTCCCAGCACATTAACTCTCAGCACTTTGACAGAGCCAATGTTTTACAGCAAGTGTTTTTAACACAGCACTCTGACGTCACAGCTGCAAGAATAGCCCTGCTGTAGTACCTAAATTTTGTGCAGATTCACTTGCAATATCTTCACAATTACTTGCAAATTCGAACAAACTTGACAAACTTGATAAAGCGGACATCAGAGCTCAACGTAAAGGTATTGCACTTAGTCACTTTGGTACCTTGGACATCATCTTGGCCCCCGCCAATCGGGATTTGAAGAAATAGATGGGCTGCATGATGTTTCCACGCAGAGCTGAAGCCGACCCGCGCACTAGTACTGGTAAACCGCTTAGAGGATCTAAGCCTGCCCAGGCAAAGCGGTGCGAGTCGGTCCGTCGATGCTTATAAACCCTATTGGTTTCATTGGGCGACAGGGCTTGAGATGTCATTTCATCTCAATGTCGGGTAAAAGTCCCACAAAATTGGAAGCAACGTCTCCAAAATGACTTTTACAGTGTTGGCGGGGACGTTAAACCTCAAATCAAACAAACATCAAATGATTTTTTTTTTGGGGGGGGGGGGGTTACGGCCCTTTCAAGATTATTTCACTCATATCGAGCCGATCGTTAATCAGAGGTGGGCGAAAACCGGAGTACCCGGAGAAAAACCACCTCACCTTCCGTTGCAGAACTTGGCGTCTCACACGTGGCCCGAGCGAGGCTCGAACCACCTAATGACTAAGAGTCAGCGCTCTTATCCACTAGGCCACGGAGGCCCGTAACATCAAATGAATAAGTTATCGTACGTATACCAATGAAAAAGGGTTAAATTTGTACCGCCTAACTGTAGCTTGTAGGCAGTTGGCCATAAATATTGATAGAATACAGGCATCATATCTGAAATATTGATTCTGTTAATTTTCTTATATTGATCTGGAATGGAATCTGTAGCTTCTTGTGTATTGTGTTCCTCTTTCTTCTTATCATAATGATAAAATATTCAGACAATACATTACGAAAACATGCCTATACAAATGTATTGGAAATTTTACCACAAAAAATGAAAAATTTTCAGATAAAAAATCTGATATTTTTCCTAATATTTACCCCTGTAAACCCAAGTTTTACTATATAAAACTGGGGTTTAAGGTGGTTACAATTATATGTGTCTTTTTGTGATGTGATAAATTATCCAGGCAATCAAGTAATTTCGTATTGGCCCAGTTACAGGTCCGAGGTCTGCTGTATTGGCCCTAGGCCGAAGGCCGGGGCCAATACAGCTGACCGAGTACCAAAACGAAATTACTTGATTAATGAAAATTTTATTAATTGACACATTAAGAAAAAAAAAAAAACATGAAACCAGGCTAATATCACTTGACCTCCGACCTGGTGTTAATACGGATGACCTCAGATCAATACAGGATAGTCAATTAATAATGCACAGTATATGAGAAATTCCGCTACGAAGACCTCCGGAGCTTGAAGTTTGATCAGAAATGGTCAGTAATGCATGTTAAAATGGCCCAAATCTATTATCCTGTGAGACGACCCGAAGTAATCATATTAATGATATATACTGTACTTTTGTTTGTGCTCCTAAATATTTATTGTGGGAACTCGTTAGAAAGTTGAGGCGGCTCTGTACTCGGCTCTGTACTCACAATCTATGTTTCTATGGTGTACACTGGCGCAAATAATCAGGTGCGGGATCCATGCTTGATTGAAGCTATAGAAATGGCATTTTAAGATTACTTATTTCTTTGTTTCTTATTTAAAATCCAAATATAGATTAGGGGCGCAGAAAACAAAATAACAACGCGCCTTTTATCACGCTTTTCGATATTCTCGCCAAATTTTCTGACATGGCCTTCTTTTGTCCAGAGTGATCAAAGTAAGATGTTTTTAAAGTTCGTTTTTGAAGAAAAAAAAAAAAAAAACGGCTGAAAGCGGCAGAACGTCTTCCTATACTTCGATGAAGTGAGATTATCTTTTCAAATGGACGCTAGAGGGCGTAAGCAGTTTTGCAAACTACAATCTCAGTAAAACCGAAACGCATATTTCTTTTCTACCTGTAATTTGTTCTTTGTTGTTTACAATTTTATTTTTCTTCTTTTCCTTTTTTCTTTTGGTTTTACGGCCATTTCAAGATTATTACACTTATTGAGAGCCTATCGTTAATCAGAGGTCGGCAAAACACCGGAGTGCTCGGAGACAAAACACCTGACCTTCCGTTGCAGAAGTTGGCATTTCACATGTGACCCGAGTGAGGCTCGAACCACAGTGGAAGACAGCTAGTAGAGATATTTTATTCAGCCCTATGTTATCATGACTAACACAAAGTAGAGTTTGCTGATTTGTGAAATATTAATTCACAAGTGGGCGAATTGCTATATATTTTTGAATTTGCTCGAAAGCCGGATTAAGCATGTATTTATCGCCATTCTGATTTGAGGTAATAATAGAAAGTAGCAACATATTACATTTATTTTTACCACCGCACATCGGGGCTTTGAGAAATAGATTGGGCTGCATAATGCTTCCACGTAGAGCTGAAACCGCCCGCTTAGGAGGTATAAGCCTGCCCAGGCAAAGTACTCTAACTAATCAAACATTTTTTCACATCTATTGAGATAAAGACCTATTTCTACACGAACGCCGAACACTATATATGTTTCAAAACAAAGTCTATACAATAAATAGCTCCTGAAAGGTCCATCGTTTCACGTTTTGTTCAGAGCCGAATTTGACCCTGTCGTAAAGTATGACAAGGTCATCATTTGAACAAACTTTGCAGTACTCGAGTGACCGATGCCACATATAGAGGATCTTATACATGTGGTCATTTCATATGAAATTTCTGAAACGGGCCTTCGGCGAGTTTCATAAATTTAATATGAAATGACCACGAGTGTAAGATTCTGTTTATCATATGACCGCTTAAAATTGGATTTCATCGCCTTTAGATTTGACAAATTTTCCACAAAAATGCACGGTTGACATGAACGTCGTCATGGCGTTATTTCTTACATGCTTTTCAATGAATGATAGAGATTTATCAGTGAAATATAAATCGATATTTTCACTGTTTCAAACAGTGAAAATACGATTTTTTATTTTTCACTGTTTGGGACTACTTTTTTCTTCAAATCTAACTCTAATTTCAATTTTATCTTTGTCAGATAACTGAACAATACTGAAATGTGTTCTAATTGACGCATAGCCCGTTCATGTGTGACGGGGACGTTACTGACGTCATTTATGACGCTGACGTCACGTCTTTTGTCGCGCGCCGTTAGACTTGCCAGCAACTTCTTTGGAAAACTACTCTCTCAATTATTTCATTAATCATTCATAATAATACCATCCCAGGCCATTTCTCAGGTGCAAACTTTCAGTTTACACCCAATAGTATACCCACTAAACACGATGGACACCACTAAATTGACGCGAAACGAACAGGAGCAAAGATAATTTTCTCCGAATGTGAGCGACACCATTAAAGACGCTAAATATTGCCTTTTGAAGCATGTAAGAAACAGAAAATTTGATTTTTTCAGTGCAAGATCAAATTCTATTTCACTCATGAACACCAAAACTGCTATTTTCACTCGTGGCTACGCCACTCGTGAAAATAACAGTTTTGGTGTTCATTCGATGAAATAAAATTCGATCTTACACTGAAAAAATCAAATATCCTCTATTTATTCCCGTCAAAGTGTTACTACACGTGTGGTGATACGATTTTTATTACACGGTGTTATCCGCTGCTTATCAACGACGCCATATGATAAACCAAGTTTCAAAGCAATCGGCCTTTCGGGTTAAGAAGAAGATTTTTCAAATTTGTACTTAACAGACAAACTTCACTAACTGGAACCCCGTTGGGACCATGAGAATTTGTTCGCGACAGTGGTAGTTCGAGCCACTGAGTGTTGCTAATAGCGCCACGCCCAAGAGGCATGATGGAGATAACTTTGTGGAATCTTTTCGGTGTTCTATAATATAAATGTATCCTATGTGTACGCATTAGAATCGCCTCATGGAGGCGATTCTAATGAGTACATACAGCATACATTTGCAACATAAAAGAATAAATCTTCCATAAATTATCCCTCACTATTTCTTATCTTAAGGCATTCCCTAGGGACTCAAGCATGGGGTTCGACTCAATCATGGTAAACGAGCCACCTGTGTTCGAGCTATCGAAGTTCGACTGTATATCGTTAACCATATATTTTGTCACCCATCTTAATCATGTGATATAAACTATCTGACATTGTTTCCCAATTCAAGAAAGGCTCCATTTGAAATTTGCATTCGATCGGCCCACTGGTTTCAGAGGAGACTGGCAGAAGACAGACGGATGAACATAGTCTGTCAAGTAAGCCTTTTACATTGAGCCAGAGCATGACAAAGGCGTCAAGACGATTGTTTGGTTTTTGTTTAGAGTTTAATTGTCCAGTCATCGTTATTTAGGTCATGTCGGGTCGGTCAGTTTATCTACCTATTTTTCCGGATAAGCGGTTGACCCGTACAATGCATATTATTTTGCCAGGAACGGACAACTTTGAGAGAATGGCCATAGAAAAGATTTCATAGTCAATCTCCACGAAATAATGTTGCCGACTCGGCGGGTATCGAACCCGCGACCTGATCATCACGATGGTTTGCAGCATCCCACTGAGCCATCGGAGGCCGGCTCAAGAAGACCGAAAAAAAGAGTTTGTACATAGAACCAGCTTGGCAAGTCCTAGCTTGTTGCTCTGTTGATAGCGCTGTGGCTATTTGGGGCTGGGGCCGATGTCAACAGTGAAAACAAGACCCGCACCAGACTCCGCGGATTTATTATTTATTTATTTGTTTACTTTGAAAGTCACAAGCCTTCATTGTTATATACATTTTTATCATATGACGTCGCGTCTGAGAATGTTATAACGCCATGTAATAAATTCGACAATCCGCTAGTGGATTAAATATGCAAATTAGTTAGATACGCCCCCAACGACGTCCTTATCGACGTCGTGTTTACTAATGACGGAATATTGGCATTTTTGTTAAACAATCGTGAATAAAATGCGTTTTAATGTCATATGATAAATAGAATCTAGCATCGTGCTCATGTATTATTGAATTTATCAAACTCGTCGAGGAAAAGGGATAAAATGCTCAGCAAAGCCTCGCATTTTATCCCTTTTTTCCTCAACTCGTTTAATAAATTCAATAATACATGAACACTCATATAAGATCCTCTATGTAGCGCATGACACAACATCGCTGGTAGCATGTAACCCCATCACGGTATCTGGATATGAGGATAACACTGCAATGTGAGATAACTTTTTCTTTTACGTCTGGTCGATTTATTCTGATGTCCACGTGACGATCTATGATTTGTAGGAAATCCATGTGATGATTATTTATAAAAAATAGCCGCGCTATTCTTAGCGATGTGAGGCCCGTGTTGCATAAGAGGGTTATCTACAGAACCTAGAGAATCTGGACTGGAATCATGTGCTGGACTGGGCGAACATTGTAGACCCAGATCACACGCCGCACAACGAAGTTAATGGCACATTGATGATGTCTCAGTCATACTTCGATCTTGAATGTTTAGGATGTCATTTAAAAACTGAATGGCTTGGTAGTTTTATAACCCTTATGATGCGACAAACAGCATCTGAAAATGTCGCCTGTTTATGTCGTCTGGTGAATCGTTTTTTGTTTTTTTTTTAACTTTTCAAACATATTTTGGATACAGGTAAACAGTGTGGGCCCAGATCAGACTCCTAGAGGAGCAGTATGATCTTGGTCCAAACAGTTTGCAAAAATAACTTTTAAAGTTACCAGCAGACGACAATTAGACGACTATTGTTGTGATTGGCATGTTATGGATTAAAACAAAACAAAACAAGAACATCAAAGTGCATGTATTTACAAATTTCCGCATTGATTATCTTCAACGGAACCATTTCGGTACCATGTGGTTACAACTCTGATATTTGCGTCAATAGCCAAGCAGGCATGGGGTGAAAATATATTGTTCGTGTTTTAGCAATTAATATTCTTGTAATTGATAACTAGCGTTTGAAAAAAGCAATTAATTTTTAGTGGGGATCTTTCACTACCTGCTGCCGTAAAAAGAATAGTTTAATGCGATACTGTTCCGTCAGGTTGCAGGTAGCTGAATCCATCGGTCATTCCGGTGCACATATTAATACATGTGTTATTTTGAACGAGCCTCCATGGCCTTATAGTCACTCGCAGATTAGATTGACTAGGCTGTGCTATTCAGGTGTTGTCAATATATATGTCAAATTCGCTGAGTCCACCCGAAGGTTCGGTAGAGTGCCTCACATGCTTTCAGCAAGCGGACCAAATGGACATACATCCGTGTTACAGTTGAATTCAAACAACCGGATGACTTGGTTTACCTTTTTGTTAAGGCAGGTACTAACGATAGCCCCGCCTAGTCAATCTTATACATCTTTCTTATCAATATGTTTCTACCCTTAAAGGAAAGAATTTGCTCCTAAGGCCTTTAAGTGTAGCAGCTCATTATTATTATTACTTTTGTTGCTGCTGCCGATACTACTACTACTACTTCAAGAATCCTCCGTGGTGTAGTGGTTATGCTACTCGCCTTGTAAACCAGGGATCGCAGGATCGCAGCTTCTCCAGACTTTCGGATGAGTCTTTAGACCGACGTCCCGTCTCCGTATTACCAACCAACAAACAAATTGAACATCTTCGGGACGAATGGAATTAGTTCGAGTTAGCGGTAGTTTGAGCCATCGAGATTTAATCATCGTGACTGGGCAGAACGCATTATGTGCATAACGTTTTGATCTTCTGTTACTAAATAAAGGTATGTTGTGTGTACTCATTAGAATCGCCTCATTGAGGCGATTCAAATGAGTACACACAACATACATTTTCAAGATAAAATACGAAAACTTTCCTGAGTAATTTTATTTGAAGTTACGGGAAATTGTTTCTATGGCTCCAGAAGGAGTTTGCCTCAACCATTGTAAATGAACAATCGTTGTTTTACTCCGCCCATCGGGGGTTGGAGAAATAGATTGGGCTGCATGGCGCTTCCTTGCAGAGCTGAAACCGACCGTACAAGTTTACTGGTAAACCCCTTCGGCCAAAGGGTTATCCTTTGGAAGCATAGAATACACTACAGAACTGAAACGTATGGAGTGTTCATGTTTCCATGCCCAGACTAGCTAGTTTCGGCCAATTAGGCCTATTAGTGATCCTCAAATAATTTTAAAATTCCACAATGGAATCAGTGGTCCCAAAGCTGAAGGGCAGGGAGACGTTTTACGGCCGCCACACATTCCCTTAACACCAGCTGTAGTGACGTCAAATATGTTCGATAAAAATGGGTTATCCTTTGGAAGCAAGGAATACACCACATGCACAGACCTGAAAAGTATGGAGTGTGCATGTTACCTAAGCCTGCCTGCGAGTCGGCCCGTCCCTGCATATAAACCCTATTGGTTTATTTGGGCGGTAAAGCTGAGGTCATCTCAATCTCGGACAAAAGTCCCACAAAACTGGAAACAATGTCTCCAAAATGACAAAAAGTGTTGACGGGGGCGTTAAACATCAATTCAAACAAACAAAACAGTATGCTAAGTGAGCGTTTCTTTTCGGGATGCACTCACTCATCTCGAGATACTCAGAAGCAACTGACTAAATGTTAATGCTTATGGAGTTACAAACTTCATTAACATTCCTAATTACAGTGGCGATCATTTTACAAGTCAACATTCTAACACTAATCCCAGCAGGCATTCAACGTTGAACTAACGTTGAAACAACGTTGAAAACGTTGTTTCAATGTTAGTTCAACGTTGAGTCAACGTTTTGTGCCTGCAGGGAATATAATACGTGCAGATATGCGTGTAAGTAACATATTAATGACCCAGCACATGCGAAAATGTAACTTACCAGCAAATGCACAGGCTAGCCTGTGCATACGCCATAAGCGCAGTCTCGACATTACGATACACGTAACTCGCCCGTGTGGGATGGAGCATCCTTTCGTATCCTCCTAAACGGTCATTTGTCTGATGGTTTGTTTTCCTAATTTATATACCATACATAGTTTGTTTGTGCTCGTTAGAACCGCCTCGTTCAGGCGGTAATACGACGGTTTAGCAAGTATCCATACAACCTATGTCTTAGAGAATAATGTCTATTCCATATACCCTCTGACGCATCAATAGTATTGATGGGTCCTATGTATACCCGTGCAAATCCCAATTTGTTCATAAAGTTGGATTTAGAGTGTGTTCATTACCGCACTATTTTGGTCATTTTGGAGACGAAGCTTCCGATTTTATTGGACTCTTACCCGACATTTAAATGAAATGACAAGTAAAGCCCTACCGTTAGTTGGCTAACACAATTTGCATTCATATGCTGGGTGTGTTTCAGGTCTGCGCGGAAGCATCGCGGAGCCGAATCTATTTCTCCTTTGGCATATTCTATTATCAAAAAAGTAAACCGAGTCAACCAGTTTCAACACAACTAAAGCTATGGTGTACCGTAATGATCCAAAGTATTGGGACAGACAGTCCTAGCAATCATTGCAGACATGGGTCAGACTGCTCCTTCACTGCTCCTGAAGAAGCAGTCTGATCAGGGTCTGCAGTGTTTGACATTCCGTCTGTATTTTTGGACTCATTACTGGATCGGAGAACAAAGTTGTAAAACTTTTAGGAGAATTACAGCAAGTGTTCAAGGTGTCCGAATTTTTAGAATTTTTACGGTATATGACTGCGAATCTTCTTGTGGACTCAGCGAATTTGACATATACTGACAACACCTGAGCTGCCCCTCTCTGTAAATCTTATATGCAACAAGTATAGTTTTTTAAAAAAAAAACTAGGTCTACGCTTAGCATATATTAAATGAGCCCCGCCAAGCGAATTTGTGTCTTCGAGCATTCCGGCATGACAAATTTTAACTGCGAATGTCCAGCCATTCAGAGGGGCCAGGGATATGGCTTTCTGTCTGAAGGTTCCTCTTGATTCACTGCTTGTATGAGCGAGAAGCGAAGGTTCTGGCGAGACTGTGCGGATGCGTAGGCTCGCCTGAACCTTCGCTGCTCGCATAGGCGATAAGTACCAAAATCGCTTACGGGGCCCAAATGTGAATCTCTAGAGTTATATCTCAGAAAAGTGTTTTATACAATTAACTGTCTTTGACAATATTCTAATTGCCATAATTCCGACTGAAGTATAATGTCTAAAATGTCAAAGTTACAAAAGCTGTAATATTGTCAAAAGTACTTTTTCATCTTTAAAAAGGTACATGTGCAACTTCAATATGCTTGTGACATCTTTCAAATGGAATGCTCGAAAACTGTTGGAGAAGCAAAGTAGACTTTATGGAAGACTAATTTAAGATTAAACCAAAACGTTATGCCGAAGACTCCTAGGGAGCTTGTAGGATAGGCAGTGGTCCCTCGTGGTCGAGAGTTTGTAGATGTATATTTTGTATTAGCCTGTACAATATGACACCAAATATGTGCTTGTACAAATGTGATAGTAATTCTGTGCCAGAGCTCTGCCCGTGGGCCTCTTTTTATGTGAAAGCTTATACTTGTTATCGGTCGCTTTTTTCTTCTTGTGAAAGCTTATTCTTGTTGTTGCATAAAAATGGATTGTGGGTTACCAATGGCTGTACTTCCGTGTCAAGCCCTACCTCTATAATATCTAAATATCTACGCCCATGGGCGTAGACAATTACTGTAAGCGTGCTGTGAATAATTTCAAGATGGCCGCCATCTGGGATACCAGAATGCAACAATTTTAGCAATTCTGAATCTCCATGTCACCAAAATGCCTCCCACTAAGTTCAACCCAATACAACAGTTGCAGATGTGGTTTGAAGATTTTCAAGATGGCCAACGTTGCAGGCATCTGAGCTATCAGAACACAATGGTTCTAAGGTGTCTGAATCATCATGTCACCCCAAGGCTTCCCATCAAGTTTCGGCTCAATTCATCTTGATTTGATTTGAAGATTTCCAGAATGGCCAACACGGAAGCCATCTTAGATAACAGAACAGAATAACATCAGCAATTCTAAATCCCCATGTTGCCACACTGCCTACAATCAAGTTTCAGCCCAATCCTACCTTTGGTTCAGGAGGAGATTAGAATTTCTGGATGGCGGCCATGGTGGCCATCAAGTATATCGGAATGGAACGATTGTAGCAAATCCGAATTTCCATGTCGCCCCAATGCCTCTCAACAAGTTTCAGCTTGATCTGACATCTGAATCGAGAGGAGATGTCTTTCGAAGAATTGCAAGATGACCTCCGCAGCCATCTTGGATACCGCAACAGAACAATTTTAGATAATTCTGAATATCCATGTTGCCCCAATGCCTGCTATCAAGTTTCAGCTCAATCGACGACTGGTTCGGGAAGAGATGTCATTTGAACAATTTCAGGATGGCCGCCATAGTGGCCAGCTTGGATATCGGAAAAGAACAATTTAGCAAATCTGAATAGCCATTTCACCCCGATTGTTTCCATGAAGATTCAAGTTGATCCAACCTCTGGTTTGCGAGATGATGTCGTTTGAAGAATTTCAAAATTGCCACAATGGCGGCTATCTAGGATATCGGATTGGAATGATTTTAGCAAAACTGAATCTCAATATCGCCCGATCCGATGCCTCTCATCAAGTTTAAGCTTAATCAGATCTATGGTTTTGGAAGGAGTTGTCGTTTGAAGAATTTCAAGATGGCGGCCATCGTGGATATCAGAACGGAACAATTTTAGCAAATTTAAATATCCGTGTCGCACTGCTGCTTTCCATTAAGCATCAGCTCAATTAGACCTAAGATTCGGTAGGAGATGCCGTTTGAAGAATTTCTTGAATATTGGAGCGGAACAATTTTAGCAAATCTGAATTTCCATGTCACTCCGATACATCCCCTCAAGTTTCAGCTCAATTCGACCTTTGGTTTGGGAGGAGATGTAATTTGATAATTAAAGATGTCCGTCTTGGATATCGGAACGGAACGATTTGAGCAAATCTGAATCCCCATGTCAGCCCGATACCTTCCATCAAGTTTCAGCTCAATTAGACCTTTGGTTTGGGAGGGAATGCGTTTGAAGAATTCCAAGATGGTCGCCATGGCGGCCATCTTGGATACCGGAACGAAACCATTTTAACAAATCTGAATATCCATGTCACACCGATGCTTCCCATCAAGTTTCAGATCAATTCGACCTTTTTAGCCGGCCTCGGCAGCTCAGTCGGATGCGCGTCTGATTGATGATCAGGAATATGCAGGTCCGATACCTGCCGGGCTTCGCAACATTCTTTCGTGGAGATTGATAATGAAGTCTTGTCGACGGTCATTTTCATCAAGTTTCAACTCAATTCTGCCTTTAGTTCGGGAGGAAATATGGTTTAAAGAAGTTCAAGATGGCCGCCATGGCAGCCATCTTGGATATCGGAACGCAACAATTTTTCCAAGTCACCCTGATGTCTACCATCAAGTTTCAGCTCAATTTGATCTTTGGTTTGGGAGATGTTGTTTGAAGAATTTCAAGATGACCACCATGGCGGCCATCTTGCATATCGGAACGGAACCATTTTAGCAAATCTGAATCTCCATGTCTCTCCGGTTTCTGCTCAATTCAACCTTTTGTTATCGAGGCGATATCGTTTGAAGCATTTCCAGTTGGCGACCATGGCGGCTATCTTGGAAGTCCGAACGGAACCATTTTAGCAAATCTGAATTTCCATGTCACCAGGATGCCTCCTACCAGGTATGTGTATAGTCCGACTTCCGGGTTTTAAGGAGAAAAGTTAACGACGGACGGATGGACAACATACCATTGCATGAGCTGACCTGTAGTTTAGTTCCAGATGAGATAATTATTTGTTACAAAATGGATTTTTGTAAACAACAGTCAATACTTTAATAACAATGCACATGTATTACCATGCTAAAGCCATGCTTATATGGACATGTTGAATAATCTCCTTAAACGTTCTCTCCAATTCTATCCAACATTTTGTTTAGTTTGTCTTCTAGCAGTCCAAGTTTGATTCCGATTTTTCTACATTTGTGTTTGACTTCTTCTTGTATAAGATGAAACGACATAGCCAATAACGACATGCCGAAAAGCAGGTACAGTACAATGAGAACCCCCTTTTCATCACTGTCCCAGTCTGTAGCCCCGGCCCCTGGAACTATGTCGCCAAACCCTATACTAGTCAGGGTCACAAAACAGAAATAAAAGCCGGTCATAAAGTCCCAGTTTTCCCACGGACTGAACATCATTGCTCCAAGTATCATATATCCTGTCATTAGTAGAAGAACTACGGAGATGGGAACCATCTCACGTGTTGATTTCAGCCTCTGTTTCAGAACGAGGTCCTCGTCCTCAAGGGCGCCGAGTGACAATATACTGCTTGTCAGAGAAGGTGGTGGTGGTCTACCATCCAGCGAGATTGAACTGCTTCTTATCGACAATAGGGAGCCTCGTTCTGGGCCACCCATTGGCATTAAACCACCCCTGATTAAAGAAGATGGGTGAGTCATTTGTCTGTCGCAGCTATATCTTCGAACATGTCCTGTGAACTCAAAAGATCTGTCATTTTCTGTTTCAGAACCTTTGTCCCTGACTGAATTTGTTTCTTCTATTTCACTATCAAACGGTTCAAATTCTTGAATTGCACACAGTGTCTTTCTCCGGTCTAAAAACGCCCGTGCCGCTGGGTTCAGTTGAGCTCTTCTGATATGTGATAGATGTGCTCTCTCTGAAGCTTCAGATAGTTCTTTGTACGGGCAGTTGTTTCCACCGGCCATGGAACCTGGAAACAAAGACACACTTCTACTGCGATACTCGTGGTTTCTTATTTCTGGATCATACATATCATTTAAGCGTTCAAAAAGCCTAGCACCGCTGCTACGTGCAGGATGAAAATCAGCACCATTATCATCATGCTGTCCATGTAACCCGTGAATACTGCCCACTCTCAATAACAGCGAGGACCGTTTTCTTATTGCCCATTTCTTCAGCATCACTCCACGTTGCCTCAACTTTTGAAATGCCTGTCTTTTAAGCCTCCGTCGCTTCAGGCGTATGTACTGGTAAGTGAGGTTGACGCAAGTGTGTCTGTAGATCATTCTAAAGATGACGGCCATAAGGTTACCAATGTTTCGAAGACACAGCATTGTCAGTGGAATGCCAAAGATGGCGTAGACAATGGTCAGCAGTTTACCGCCTGTTGTTCTTGGGGCAATATGGCCATATCCTGAAAAATGGTCAAATTTCAATACTTCAAACATTATTTGGACCATGAAAATTTGTTGAAGACAAGGGTAATTCAAGCCATTGATATTTATTCATCGCGCAAGGCCATCAGGCATACTAAGGATATATTTTTATAAATGTTCTTTAAGACAAAAGTGTGTCGAGTGTACTCATTATAATCGCCTTATCCGGGCACACAACGGGGTGGTTGTAATGAGTACAAACTAAATAAAATAGAAGGTATGTCGTATATTCCCATTGGAATCGCCTCATCGGGGCACACAACGGGGCGATTCTAATGAGTACACACTGAATAAATGCCCCCCGCCCATCGGGGCTTGAAGAAATATATGGGCTGCACGATGCTTCCACGCAGAGCCAAAATCCGACCCGCACACGAGTACTGGTAAACCGCTTAGCCCAGGCAAAGTGGTGCGAGTCGGACCGTCCATGCTTATAAACCCTATTGGTTTCATTGGGCGACAGGGCTTGAGAAGTAATTTCACCTCAACGTCGGGTAAAAGTCCCACAAAATTGGAAGCAACGTCTCCAAAATGACCTTTACAGTGTTGACGGGGACGTTAAACCTCAAATCAAACAAACAAACACTCTATATAAAATAAATGGTATGACGTATGTTCACATAAGAATCGCCTAATCGAGGCGATTCTAATGTGCAAACACTATGTGGGCCCCGCCAAGCGAATTTGTGTCTTCGAGCATTCCGTCATGACAAATTTGAACTGCGCATGCCCGGCCATTCAGAGGGGCCAGGGATATGGCTTTCTGTCTGAAGTTTCCTCTTGATTCACTGCTTGTATGAGCGAGCAGCGAAGGTTCTGGCGAGACTGCGCGGATGCGCAGGCTCGCCTGAACCTTCGCTGCTCGCATAGGCGATAAGTACCAAAATCGCTTGACGGGGCCCATGTATACATTTGCAAGACACAATAACGTAAACCTCCATTAATCATCATCTGAGCTTTCAGGAACTTAAGGGCCGGTTCCGGTAGCTCAGTCGGATGCGCGTCTGACTGGTGATCAGGGGGACGCGGTTCGATACCTGCCGGGGTCGGCAACATTCTTTCGTGGAGACAGTTCATTAAATCTTTTCTATGGTCATTCTCTACCTCCGCTGATTCAAGAAGCGCATTTGCCAGTTTCTGGGGAAAGAATGTGCACTGTACTGGTTAACCGCTTACGTATAAGCCTGCCAAGGAAAAGTATGGATAGGTAAACTGACCGGCTCAAAAATGACCTAAACAGTTTTGACTGGGCCGTTAAACTCCCATACAAACAAACAAACCTGGAACTTTAGGGAAATGAAAACACCTGGCAGATTTTTCCGCCATTTCTAAAAGGGAGACACTTTTCGGGACTACCTGTTCGCTTTTCTGTAATCCCTGTCTCACTGAAACAGGGGTCTACACTTAAAGAACAGGCCAATCCTTTACAAGGAAAGAATTTGCTCCTCATTAGCATTTTTTTTCCTTTTATTAGAGTTGACCCCTATAGACATGGGAGACAAAAATACTTTTGTGATGGTTGCCTCCCTTGAAGATGTTCCCCTTCCCCTTAAGAACGAGGTAAATGAGCCAGCACAGTTCTAGCTATCGAAGTGTACTGCTGTAGAAAGAAAAGTTATAGATTAATACTTTGAAAGTTTTGCTGAATGCCATTTTGAATTATAAATGGGACGCGTCAAACGATAAATGTCTTCGAGCATATGAACTCCGCGAAGTCTGTTTGCGTACCTACTCACAATAAAACTTTATCAGTTACCCCTTATATTAATTGCATTGTAACACATTGAACTGATAAGGACATTTAGGTTTATCAGACCAACGTGACATTGCATTTCTATGAACTCTATGAGCTGGACTACTGGAAGGAATGGCAAAACTGTAAGAATGCACAAGGAGATTAACTGATAAACAGAATTCCAGATTCGTGTCATTGATATCCAGTTTATCAGGCTCGGCTTCGAGAACGCATGTAGAATCGCTCGGCAAGCCTAGCAAGGAGATTAACTGATAAACAGAATACCAGATTCGTGTCATTGATATCAAGTTTATCAGGCTCGGCTTCGAGAACGCATGTAGAATCGCTCGGCAAGCCTCGCGATTCTACAAGCGTTCTCGAAGCCGAGCATGATAAACTTGATATCAAAAGACACGAACCTGTTATTCGCTATTTCCCTGCCTGCTAAGAGAGGCGTCGTACAGAGCGTCTTTATAGTGCATAGCAAGGACTCTCATCAATGTGCTGACTGATCTGAGCCTTCGCTAGGCGCACTTGCACGAATTCCCTTTTCGCTTGACACCGTCCATACGCCGTAGCCCTTGTTGCTCGCAGACTTTTGTAGAGGACCTTTGATAGCTACGTGCCGACGGTTGGAAGTTATGCGTGTAGCCTTACTGGTCGGCTGAGTTTGGTTAATTCCCCAGCAATCGTCTTTACAACAATAATCTATTTATTTATTTATTCAAAATTTCATGACATGAATACATACATCTGTACAACAAATATACATACAAAATTGTCAAAGGATTGGATGTAGGCTCAGCCTATATTTCTTCTTCTTCTTCTTCTTCTTCTTCTTCTTCTTCTTCTTCTTCTTCTTCTTGGTAAATGTACATAGGCAACAGATATGTTTATGCATACAACATCTTAAAGGAGACGATAAATATAGGCTGAGCCTACATCCAATCCTATGACATTTGTATGTATATTTGTTGTACAGATGTATGTATTCATGTCATGAAATTTTGAATACAACAATAATCCGGGGAAGTAACTTTTCGGCTTTACAGTCATTGTGGAGACTTTCGGACAGTCTTTAAACAGAGGCCTTGTCTCCATATGACCTTAAGTGTTAGTGAGACGTAAAATTCAAACACACACACACACACAACCTCAGTGGAGACACAATCAGGACTGAATAAGTATTTGCGTCTGCTGTTTGTTAAACAAAAGATATTTTGATAATGAACTCTTGTTGCCCGGTGACACCATTTCAACGTTTCTCAAATGTAACGTCAACGTAACTTAACGCCAACATAACGTCAAATGTTCCACCAAAATACGCGTACTATCAGTACAAATTTGCATTTTATTGTGTACGCCCTTTGAGAAGGATAGTTTTAGTAAAAACGCCCTTTAAGAAGGATAGTTTTAGTAAAAGAGAATACGTGGATAAGCTTCTGTTTAGAAAAAGTGTTTCCGCGTCGTGAAAAAACATGTTTTTGTCGGTATTTGCGCAGGTTGAGCAGCGTCTTAATGCTCTACTAGTACTTGGATAGTAAATTATATCTGGATTTTTTTATATCCAAAATTTCAAGACTCTTTGCTACGCCTTGCCCCTTTGTTCCTTTCCAACCTGCCAACGATCGCAAATTAATAATACAGTCGAACTTCAATGGCTCGAACACCTTTGGGATCTCGAAAATCTGTTCGAGACAGGGGTAGTTCGAGCCACTGAGGGAGACTGCCAGTAGGCATAACGAGATACTTTTAGACATCGTTTCGGTGTTCTATAACGAAAATGTATGATGTGTGTATTCATTAGAATCGCCTCATCGAGGCGATTCTAATGAGTACACACAGCATACATTTGCAAGATAAAATACTAAAATCTTCAGAACTATCCCCCATTATTTCTTATGTAGAGGATTTTTCTAGGGGCTCAAGAATGTGTTCGTCTCATCAATGGTAAACGAGCCATCGGTGTTCGAGCCATCGAAGTTCTAATGCAAATGTTTCCCATAGGCGGGATGAAAAAAAAAACAAAACAAAAACAAACAAACAAAAAAAAAAAAAAAAAAAAAAACGTTTATTTCTGGATTTTCCAGCATCATTGGATTTGGAACTATATAAGCCCTAAAGCTAATTCATTTTTTGTCAGATTTGAATCATCGAGTACACTCGGCTGACGGATTCAAGTAGAACAATGGTCTATGTTGTTTTTATGTTTGAACATTTGGCTTGGAAAAGCAGTTGATTCTATTTAGAACTACGCCTAGGCCCATGCGAAACACAATGAAACAGTAATAGGTGACCTTATCATCATTTTTCAAACTTAACATTGATGAAGTGACCTCTGATGCAAGCCAGAGATATGAAAAACTGTTTGAAAGAAAACACAAACTATGTGTCAACCATGAAGATTTCCGACGTCAAAAGCCGTTGCCACGCGCATGTCTTCAATCACGTCCGCGTTGACGTTTTATATACCAGAGCTCTCCGCCCTGTCTGGCATTCTTGTCATTTATATTCAAGAAAATCTCCGAGAAAGACATGGAACAGAAGAAGAACTGGTATTTCCAGAAGACATTGGTGCTGTCGACGGAAGAAAAATACTCAGAGGTCTTCACCGAAAGACACCAGAAACAACTTAAGATGAAGATCATAGACAATGAACAACAGAGGCTAATATATTATATCTACTCCATCAGCGAAACCAGGGCCAAGTGTCTCATCCGGCCAGAGGAGAACGGCGGTTTGAGCTTTACTAAACCAGAAGTCTCCCGGAGTGAAAAGCTGGTGGCGGAAGCGGTACCACTGGAAACCATGGACGAGGAAGAGGCTGTTCCAATTTGCCAGGTCTACGATCTGTGTGGTGCTGGCGAACTTTCAAGCCGTGAAAGTTTTGGTCCTCTTGGTCTGATGGACACTCAGGCTGAGGATCTTAGGCCATGCGACTGTGGTTTGGTGATGTCTGGGCCAGAGGAGCCAACGTCGAGCGATAGCTCGGAGTGGCTTCCCTTGTCCGGTCCACCTGCGGATTGTCCGTACCACTGCGTGGTTAAAGATGCTCCAGACCTGACTTGTCTATCTGGCGAAGATGATCAGACCCGGGACGGTTCGGAGGAATGCTGGCACCATGCCGAGAGGAGTTCTGACGAAGAGGATCCATCTCTGCCCAGTTCTTGGTGGAAGGTGATACCGTGGAAGCTGTCAGTTCGGATCCTGGGAGCCAGCAACTCACCAAAGTTCCCTGTGGTCGGATGGAAACTTTGGCTCCTGCTTAGCTATGGAAGGATAGGAATCAGCTAACAACAACCAGAGAAAAATACCGGCTCTCTTTAGGGCCGACAAGTTGTCAAGATAGAAAACCTTTTAAAATGTCAAATTGTGTTTATAAATGAATAAAAGTAAATGATATAGATCTATATATATAATACGAAATTAGGCACTGCCTAGTCACGGGCATGGTTATTACTATGTCAATTTCAACAATCAATCAACAATCAATCAACACTATGGTCAGGGATTTTCAATTTAAAATTCTCTACAAAATCATTTGTACAAAAATTAATAAAGTGGATAGTGATTGAACAACATTCTGAAGCAACTAAAGAGATTGGTTGATAACTCATGGGAATCTTAATCTCTGTATTATAGTTATAACTCTTATTTAATGCTCGGCTTAAAGTTACTAATATACCCCCGCCCCCCACTCCCACCACCAACACAGTACAATTCAAAATATCACTTTGAGCAATCAATTTTGTAAACATTAAAGGGCTATAACTCTGCTGAAAATGTATTGATGTAAAAAAAAAAAAAAAAAAAAAGAGGGCCAATCATGGCCCTGGATCGCTCACCTGATCCAAAGAGTAACAAGTGAGCCCCTAAATAGGCCTATGTAAAACCAAATGGCCCCGGGGCGAGGGCATTTTTGGCCTCAGGGCTATAATTTAAACAATCTTGATAGAGGTCCACTAGATGAAGCTTCACATCAAATATCAAAGACCTGGACCTTGCTGTTTCAGAGAAGAAGATTTTCAAAGATTACAGTATTCGCTCTAATTACCGCACCGTGCCCTTAGTTTTTTCCAAATCGTGTCAAAAAATCATGGAGAGAAATCTACCTAATTAGCGCACAGTTGATACGAAAAAATAGCTTCCGATATGATGCATACTGATATTTAATGGGATGGAAAAGGATACTTAAGCATTACCTTCACTGTTGAAGGTAAAATAATGGTACTTTTTTATAGATTTGCTTGAGAGCTTGAAGGAGAGGTTACTGTAAAGTGTCTGCTTATGCATTTCCTTTTTTTTTTTTTTTTGGCACGGTCGCCCCCGCCCATAGGGGCTTGAAGAAATATATGGGCTGCACGATGCTTCCACGCAGAGCTGAATCCGGCCCGCACACTAGTACTGGTAAACCGCTTAGAGGATCTAAGCCTGTCCGGGAACCGCGGTGCGAGGCGGACCGCCCATGCTAATAAACCCTATTGGTTTCATTGGGCGACAGGGCTTGAGATGTCATTTCATCTCAATTTCGGGTAAAAGTCCCACAAAATTGGAAGCAACGTCTCCAAAATGACCTTTACAGTGTTGACGGGGACGTTAAACCTCAAATCAAACAAATGCATTTCCTTTTCAAAAATAGTTTTGGTTTGCGCTTATAGGAGCATGTGCGGTAATTAGGGCGAATACGGTATCTCTAGTATATAAATCTATGTAAAACCATAGGGCCCGGGGGCGGGGGCATTTGTACCCCGAGGGCTATAATTTGAACAATCTTGGAAGAGGTCCAGTAGATGAAGCTCCATACCCAATATCAAAGACATGGGCCTTGCAGTTTCAGAGAAGAAGATTTTTAAAGATTTTCCTATAAAATAAAAATCAAAAATGAGTTCCTTTAAGAGCAATGAAAACATTCATAAGAAAGAAGATGGGTCATACTACGTAGTTTCGGCTAATAAAGCCTCATCAGTGACCCTGTAATGATCCGGCAAAGAAAGCCAGAGGAAACATACTGCAATTTTGCGAATTTCGAATAAGCAGTCGATTCAAAGACTGATATAAATCAAAACGGGCTCCAAATAATTAAAAACCTGTCTAGAATATGAATCTAAACCAATAATTTATTTCTGATTTCTCAGAATATTCACGCTGATCTCAAAGGACCAAAAGTAAAATATAAACTGCACTATGGTTGATGTACGGGGAGACGTTTTACGGCCGCCACACGGCACAACACCAGCTGCAGTGAAGGCAAATAAAAATCAAAAATGAGTTCCTTTAAGAGCAATGAAAACATTCATAAGAAAGAAGATGGGTCATACTACGTAGTTTCGGCTATGTAAAACCAAAGGGTCTCGGGGTAGGGGCATTTTTGGCCCCAGGGCTATAATTTGAACAATCTTGGTAGAGGTCCACTAGATGAAATTTCAAACCAAATATCAAAGACTTACGTCTTCTGGTTTCACAGAAGAAGATTTTTAAAGCTTTTCCCTATATAAGTCTATGTAAAACCAAAGGGCCCCGAGGCGGGGGCATTTTTGGTCTCAGGTCTATAATTTGAACAATATTGGTAGAAGTCCACTAGATGCAGCTTCAAACCAAATATCAAAGACCTAGGCCTTGTGTTTTAGAGAAGAAGATTTTTCAAGATTTTCCATATATTCTATGTAAAACCCAAGGGCCCCAGAGCGGGGGCATTTTTGGCCTCAGGGCTATAATTTAAACAATCTTGGTAGGGGTTGACAATTTGAAGTTTCAAACCAAATATGAAAGACCTGGGCTTTGCAGTTTCAGAGAAGAAGATTTCTAAAGACTTTCCCTGTATCAGCTAGTGTGCTCCATACTTATATCCTGTATCCTAGCTGTGACATGAAATTTGAATGAATCTGGCTGATTAGGTTAATTTTGTTGTTTTTTTTTGGTTTGGGTTTAACGGCCCTTTCAAGATTTTTTCACTCATATCGAGCTGATGGTTAATCAGAGGTGGGCGAAAACCGGAGTACCCGGAGAAAAACCACCTGACCTTCCGTTGCAGAACTTGGCGTCTCACACGTGGCCCGAGCGAGGCTCGAACCTACGGCGGTGAGAGACCTAATGACTAAGAGTCAGCGCTCTTATCCACTAGGCCACGGAGGCCCGTTTCAATTTGTTTATAGTCTAACGATGCATTGAACACTATTTAGAATACACAATGTATATCCAACCACTCAGGCAGTTTGCCTAACATCATCAGTTTAACAGTGTTTAAGTCGACCTGTCATGTTAGCCCGTTTCTGTACAGAATGTCCCCAAAAAGAATATCAAATGGGCAAACAGTGCATGCAATCCCAATTCAGATGTAGCAGAATGCAGATCTGATCAGGGCCATCACTGTTGATCGAATTCCGATGGCAAGTTCATATGGTGTTAGGTATCTATCTATCTATCTATCTATCTATCTATCTATCTATCTATCTATCTATCTATCTATCTATCTATCTATCTATCTATCTATCTATCTATCTATCTATCGGATGTAAGTCTATGGTCGGGATCTTTAAATAATGTCATGTTGTGAGGTACAGAACTCCTCAGTGCATATGATAGATAGATAGATAGATAGATAGATAGATAGATAGATAGATAGATAGATTAGATAGATAGATAGATAGATAGATAGATAGATAGATAGATAGATAGATAGATAGATAGATAGATAGATAGATCAGTGGTTAGTGCACTTGCCTCTGACGCTAGAGGCCCCGGTTTTATTCCTGGTGGCAGTGATTATTTCTGGATACGAACAAGCTCCATTGGCATCATCTGCTGGGTGAATGGCAAAAAGTGCACCGTCGTTCGGATAACTGTGTAGGCTTTCATCCTACAAACCTTGTGTGTGCTAAATGTACACCTGCGAGTAATGGTCAAATGTGACCGATCACAGGATAGATAGATCAGAAGTAGTGCACTTGCCTCTGGCTCTAGAGGCCCCGGTTTGATTCATGGTGGCAGTGATTATTTCCGGATTCAAACACGCTCCATTTGCATTATAAATCTGCCGGGTGAACGTGATAGCTCAGTGGTTAGTGCACTTGCCTCTGATGCTAGAGGTCCCGGGTTCGATCCCCGGCAGCTGCGATAAAATTTCGGTGTCCGAACACGCTCCATTGGCATCAATTGCAGGGATGAATGTCAAAAAGTGCACCGTCCTTCGGATCGGGATGTTAACTGTGCAGGGAGAACCATCCCCTGTGCAGGTTAAAGATCCCTACCGTAATTACATGATTACTGTGTAGGCTTTCATCCTGCAAAACCTGGAGTGTATGTAATATACACCTGCGGTAATGGTCAAATGTGACCGACGCAGTATCAGCAGATAGATAGATAGAATGGCAAAAAGTGCACTGTTGTTTAGATAGATAGATAGATAGATAGATAGATAGATAGATAGATAGATAGATAGATAGATAGATAGATAGATAAGATAGATAGATAGATAGATAGATAGATATCTAACACCATATGAACTTGCCAGGCAATTTGTCATGATGTATGGTCTGAATCAGGATAATACCAGTGTGTGTGTTTTACAAAATCAAATGCACCCAAATCTGTGAAGAATACAGCATAGTCGCAGAAATATAGAATTTTTGACAGAAACAGCTTTTTACAAATACTTCCCCGGCTGTACAAACTAGCCTTTCAATGTCTTTCTATCAAAGTATCAGAGTATAAGCATACAAAGCGGCAAAAGCTCCAAATGAACTGTCAAAACAATTGTTGTTGACAGGCCAAAAACTGTAACGCGCAGACGGAAGGTAAACAAAAGACTGATTCTCATTTTTGTGGAATCTTTAACGTTTATGCCTAATTAATTCTGATAAGCGCCTGAATAACGTCGATCAATGATTTAGAACCGGTCACGCATTTTTCGAACAAACGCCGGGAAAATGAACTTTTATTTTTTAAAACGCATTTATTTGTTAAAAAGGATACGTTATAGTTCTTGGAATTTAGAAAGATCTTGAACATTTACGGAAAGAGAAAAAAATCCGGCCAAAAATGTAAGCGTTTCTCGCCAGTTTTCAATTCGCGAGATCTCGTAATTTTGGGACGGATCAGCTGAGAGAGATGGGCTGGTGAAATGCACGCGCACGATACCTATAGGCGTGCACGCCAAAGTTGCCTTCGGCAACTTTGTCCATGCCCGTATAAAAATTAAATCTTCGAATATTAGCGTCTATGTTAGCACGGCCAATACTGCACATACGATCAGCAAAGGTTCAGGCAAACCTGCTCATAAGCGCAGTGTCACCACAACCTTTGCTGCTCAAAGACGTGTGAGAGACCGGAAGGTTTTTGTTTGTTTGATTGATTTAAGGTTTAACGTCCCCGTCAACACTGTAAAGGGCATTTTGGAGACGCTGCTTCCAACTTTATGGGACTTTTACCCGACATTCACCTTATTTGCATTATCTGCTGGTTCCTAGTCTGAAGGTTATCAGCGTTGGAAAAACAGGTAACCAGACCCCCCTTACCTTTCAAGGTCAGGGGGGTCTGGTTACCTGTTTTCCAATATTGACAATGTGCAAGCTGGGAGCCAGCAAATAATGCAAATATGGTGAATAGGGTTTATAAGCATGGACGGTCCGACTCACACCGCTTTACCTGGGCAGGCTTAGATCCTCTTAGGGGTATACCAGTACTCGTGTGCGGTCGGGAGAGACCATGAGGTAGAAAAATCAGCCAGCGCACGACAAAACCTACAATAAGACATGTGCGCCCATCGACGACTCAGATCAGCCTGCGCAACCATAAAGTCTAACCAGAGACTTCTCTTGCTGCATGAAGGAGCATTTGGTCCTTAGCTATCCTTGGCCAATGATACAAGGGCACTCATCACATAGGTATCGAGCAAATGCTCAGGCGAGCCTGCCCATACGCGCAGTCTCGCCAGAGCCTTTTCTCCTCTGTCATGTTGAAGAGTTATTGAGGTAGCTACATGCAAATTATAAAGCGTCAAGCCCTATTAAGGGGAATGGGAACACCTGGCAGATTTTCCCGTCATTTTTCAAAGGGAGACAACTTTCGGGACTTCTTGTTCGCTTTGCTATAAGCCCTGTTCCACTGAAAAAGTGGTCTACTCTTAAAGGAAAGAATTTGCTCCTCAGGAGCAAATTCTTTCCTCTAAGAGTTGACCCCTATTGACATGGGAGACGAAAATACTTTTGCAGGAGTTGCCTCCCCTGAAGGTGTTCCAATTCCCCTTAATTAGCTGCGCAAACGCATTTTGAATACACTCGTAGAACTCGCCTATCGGGGCTTGGAGTAACAGATCGAGCTGCATGGTGCTTCCACAAAGAACTGATGAGTACTGGTAAACCGCTTAGAGTATAAAAGGGATATTCTCTGCAAGCGAGGATAGACGGCCTCGGTAGCGTCTGACTGGTGATCAGGAGGGCGCGGGTTCGATGCCTACCGGGGTTGGCAACATTCTTTTGTGGCAATTTTCAGTTTCTGGCGAAAAAATGTGCAATGTAACCGCTTACATATAAGCATGCCCAGGAAAAGTATGGATAGGTAAACTTACCGGCTCAAAAATGACCTAAAATAGTGTTAACTTGGCCGTTTAACTCCGATACAAACAAAACAAAATCTGGAAGCGAGGAATACACCGTAGAACTGAAACCTATAGTGAACACATAGCCTGTCCCGAGTGAGTGGTACGAGTCGGACCTTCTATGCAAATAACCCCTATAGGTTTCATTGGGCGGCAGGCTTTAAGATGTCATTTAATCTCAATGTCGGGTAAAAGTCCCACCAAAAAGGAAGCAACGTCTCCATACTGACCTATATAGTGCTTTGGGGGACTTTAAACCTCAAATCAACCTGCTTTAACCCCCTTTTGAACCGTGGTAATATGTTCTATACAGGGGTTTGTGCCACATGAAGGGTAATCATAACAACATGTTAGTAGACATCTTACACGAGTGGTCATTTCATATGATATTTATGAAACGAGCCTTCGGCGAGTTTCATAAATATCATATGAAATGACCACTCGTGTAAGATTCTCTTTATCATATGACTACTTTAAATTGGATTTTATAGCCTTTTAATTTGACAATTTTTCTACGAAAAATGCATTGTTGACATGGACGTAGTCATGACGTTAATAAATCCCGCCAAAGTGTTATTACACGTGTGGTCATACGATTTTTATTACACGGCGTTATCCACTGCTTATCAACGACGTCATATGATAAATTCAATGTTTGAGATATCTGTCGTTTTGCTTCGAAATAAGGATATGTCGTGCGTATTCATTAGAATCGCCTCAACGAGGCGGTTCAAATGAATACACACAACGTACATTTTCAAGATTAAATAAGAAAGATCTGCAATTTTAGAAATTTTCCTAGGGACCCAACAACGTCACAGCCGTGGTAAACGAACCATTGGTGTTCGAGTCATTGAAGTTTCCAGGTATAAGCTATTCGCCTCTGCGGCCTGGCGCTGAAAATAATAGATCGCTATAATTGCACTTTCAACATTTTACATGAACCATATTTACGAGATACGAATTCACAAAATTTCCCCATTCACAGAGAGCATTAATGGCCCTCACCTGTTCCCAGAATTGTAGGTATGAGTATGTGTACACCGTTGAGTAAGAGCAGTAGTTTCCCACACCACTTCCCAGTGTCGTAGGCTAAATGCTGCTCGTTTAGTAATAATATTCCACACTATTTCCCAATATAGTAGGGTATGTGTACCCCGTTTAGTGAGAGCAGTAATGTTCCGCACCATTTCCAAATATGATACAGAATGTGTACCCCGCTTAATGAGAGCAGTAATGTTCCGCACCATTTCGAAATATGATACAGTATTTGTACCCCGTTTAATGAGAGCAGTAATGTTCCGGACCATTTCCAAATATGATACAGTATTTGTACCCCGTTTAATGAGAGAAGTAATGTTCCGCACCATTTCCAAATATGATACAGTATGTGTACCCCGTGAAATGAAAGCAGTATTGTTTCGCACCATTTCCAAATATGATACAACATGTGTACCCCGTTTAATGAGAGCAGTAATGTTCCGCACCATTTCCAAATATGATACAGTATGTGTACCGCGTTTAATTAGAGCAGTAATGTTCCGCACCATTTCCAAATATGATACAGTATGTGTACCCTGTTTAATGAGAGCAGTAATGTTCCGCACCATTACCTAATATGATACAGTATGTGTACCCCGTTTAATGAGAGCAGTAATGTTCCGCACCATTTCCAAACATGATACAGTATGTGTATCCCGTTTAATGAGAGCAGTAATGTTCCGCGCCATTTCCAAATATGATACAGTATGTGCACCCTGTTTAATGAGAGCAGTAATGTTCCGCACCATTTCCAAATATGATACAGTATGTGTATCCCGTTTAATGAGAGCAGTAATGTTCCGCACCATTTCCAAATATGATACAGTATGTGCACCCCGTTTAATGAGAGCAGTAATGTTCCGCACCATTTCCAAATATGATACAGTATGTGTACCCCTTTTAATGAGAGCAGTTATGTTCCGCACCATTTCGAAATATGATACAGTATGTGTATCCCGTTTAATGAGAGCAGTGATGTCCCGCACCATTTCCAAATGTGATACAGTATGTGTACACGGTTTAATGAGAGCAGTAATGTTCCGCACCATTTCCAAATATGATACAGTATGTGTACCCCGTTTAATTAGAGCAGTAATGTTCCGCACCATTTCCAATATGATACAGTATGTTTATCCCGTTTAATTAGAGCAGTAATGTTCAACATGATGATATCGGGGTATGTGTATCCATTTGGTGAGAGGAGTAAAGTCCCACACAATGTCCTACTATTTTGTATGCTCGAGAGCTAAATGAGGGGGTGGGGGTGGAGGTGTGTGTGTATGTGTGTGTATGTAGTGGGGGAGGTCTTTAATAGCTCGAACATGGGTGACTAATTCGTTCTTGAGTACCTGGAAATTTTTATCATAGCTACAGATTACTCGAAAATATTTAGGGACTTGATCTTGATTGAACTTCAAAAAGTATATGTGTTGAGTGTTCTCATTAGAATCGCCACGTTGAGGCGATTCTAATGAGAACTTACAACACACCCTTTACGTGTATTTTATAGAAAATCGAAAAAATATCCAAAAGTCATCCCCATTTATGTCTCCTGACCTGGCACTTTGACTAACCCGCAGTTGTTTGACTTTTCTCCATCTCGAACAAACTGTCATGGTTACATAATTTATCAGTTACCTCCTGTATATATTGCATTGTAACACATTGACCTGATAAAGATATACTATCTCAGGACAAGTGAGCTAAACCACGTCAACGTGATATTGTACTTTTATGAATGAATCGGACTACCTTTTAAAAAATGGCAAAAATGTTATAATAACTGGAAAAAAATTGAAAAATTACTTGAAAGAAGTGTCATAGGAAAAATTACGGTATGATTATACAAAATATATGGACCGATTATTGCATTTCGGAATATTGAGACGCACTGAGGTTAATCGATAACTAAACGTAAATAGCATATATAAAGAATGTATAATGAGATAAACTGATAAATAGAATACCAGATTCGTGTCATTTGATATCAAGTTGATCAGGCTCGGCTTCGAGAACGCATGTAGAATCGCTCTGCAAGCCTCGGGTGTCGAAGCCGTGTCTGATAAACTTGTTAACAAAAGACACGAACCTGCTTTTCTCTATATATATTTGTCCGATCCATTGAAATTCAACTTCAATTCGGATTTTAATACACCGTTAAATAGTTACCTATGGTTGTGATGACGGTCACGGAGAAGAGGAGAGAGTCTGCAAATGTCCACTGATATTCCTCATCCCCAAACTTTCCGTCCCAGTTTCTGTCCTCAGTAAACTTGAAAGAGAAAACAACAGGGAATGCACGAGAATTTGTTAAACATAATTTATATAAATCCTATAAAAAGAGCCGTGTTATGCACAGTAGAATGGAAATGAATGTAAACTGGAATGGAATAGAGAAAGGAATGAAATGGAAGTAAGACTTACTCGGTGAAAAGAACAGAATAGAATAATAATGTAATGGAAATGGAATGAGAATTAAAGGAGAATAACAACTGAATGGTATTAAGATGATATGGGAATGAGAACTGATGGAAAATAAGAATGGAATGAGAATAAGAATAGAAAGAGAATTAGGTGAGAATGGGAAAACGAATGAAAAGGGAATAAGAATGGACTGAAAATAAGCATGCTCTTAGAAAAAGAATAAAATGGAAATAATAAGAAGAAACAGAAAATCATTGGAACGGTAATAAGAATGACGGGGTCGTCAAGCGAATTTGGTACTTATCGCCTATGCGAGCAGCGAAGGTTCAGGCGAGCCTTCGCATCCGCGCCGTCTCGCCAGAACCTTCGCTGCTCGCTCATACAAGCAGTGAATCAAGAGGAACCTTCAGACAGAAAGCCATATCCCTGGCCCCTCTGCATGGCTGGGCATGCACAGTTAAAATTTGTCATGACGGAATGCTCGAAAACACAAATTCGATTGGCGGGGCTCAAATGGCAATGAGAGTTGAATGCGAACAAAGTGAAAGGGGGTCTTTCAAGGTATAGGAAATTTGCATTGGTTTCTGCCCACGCTTGGATTTTGATGAAATTATGCATAATTATTGCCTTGGGTATAACCATTATAATTATGATGCATTCACTTTTAAATTTTATTTCCGTAGCAAATTTATTACATATTTTATGAAGTCTCTATCACAACAGAGAGTACTCTCATATAAACTTGTCTACAGTATTCAGAGTTGCATATATCTAGTGCTTCTATGTTTAATGAATTAAAGCCATAACGGTGAGTTAGTTGATACTATGAATGACCTCATATGTCTAGTAATAGTGGCTGAGCATTCAGTTTTCTTTGATTGTGTCCCCATATTTCAGCTCCTATTTTTGTATTCATTGAAATTTTATATGCATTTTTACCATGTTCCAATTTTTGTAAAGACAACATTTTAGCACAAAAACTACCCACATATCTTAGGAACATGTTGATGAATTTTGATGGAAATTGAGGACCGGTAACATTGTGTTTTAACAGACTGAATACTGATAGTCATGATTCAGCAAAATGTGAAATTATATGATTATCATGTTTTGGTCATGCTGTTTAATAATACTTCACTGTTGCTTTCAATTTGGATGGCTATAGTATAGTATAGTTTGTATAGGTAGCTCATAGCATAATTATAAGTATTATTTCAAAACATCCATTTCGGTCAATTTGCCCCCTATGGAACAAACTATTTTGTCTACAGAACTAAACCGCAAAGGTTTTGATGACAAACGTCATCAAACGCACCAATGTAATCGTGTGCACAGTTTTCTTTCTGTCTTTCTTGTCTAATTTGACAATGGTGCTAAGGTGATGTTTAGATTTAACATTCAAATCAACAACATACCAGTCACCTTAGCTGTTGCTTCAGATTTTGTGAGATTTGTTATCCGACTCGAGATAAATGACTCTCCAGTCAAACTGTTGTTTGTTTATTTAACCCTAACTGTCCATTTAAAAAGAAAGGTTTACTCTAGGGAAAATCAATAACACTTGAGATTACTTTTCCTGGACATTAAGTTTTCAGAATTCGTATGTGCTTAGGCACCAGCCAATCTATCTTTTTTGAATAGCCCCTATCAACGAAATCAAACGGCTTCCTGAAGCTGTATTCCAAAGCCATTTGAATTTGCTTTTAGAATTCACATGGTCGTACATTTGTCAGTGGTCCAAAACTTATGTGATCATGATTGTGTTGTCTATATATCTGAATAGGTTTTTCACTTCATTTACCTATCTCAGCAGTTGTTGCAGTAATTACAAAGCACATTATGTAAGATATCAAGAAGCATTTAAACTGTTGATAATAATTATTCAATCTGTGAGTAGTTTTCGCATTTCTCCTAGGATTTTAAATTATTTTCGGTAAATACATTGTGATGCATTTTTATGTCCAAATACTGCAATTCTCTTTCTAAGCTGGGAGATACATAGCACAGAAATGTACTGGTAATTATTAATGAACAAAAAGCAAGCAAGAACAGTGCTTAAAAAAACAGTGAACTTGCATTCAGCAGAAACATTCAAGAAGTGGTTGAAAGTTTTACAACCAGAAAAATACTAAAAGCTCCCTTCCGATAAATTAGCCACTATATTGACAAAGTAAATAGAAAAAATAAGACACTAAAGAAACGTCAACAATTACAATACCAATATAGAAAAGAAACACATTTATGCATGTGTTCTAAAAGGAAGGAAACTGTTTCTCTCCCTGTCTAATAGCCAAATTTCTCTAGGTCATGGAACAGCTTTGTTTACACCAAATATTGTGCGCCTCATCCATCAATGATATCTTTTGCAACAGAATCTAAATATCAGTGACATTTCGATTTTTGGAAATACTAACCAATAATTACTGTAACTTTCTTGTTAGGATAATAATCCAGCGTTCATAAAGACAGAGTATATCTAAGGCTTAATCTGGCCTTGGATTTATCAACAAAACTATTTTACTAGTAACAACAAACCACTGACCATTGCGTCCTTGCATACCAGCTTGGTATAGAAATGAAAATAATGGATCTCCTTGCCTTACACCTATTTGAGTAGCATGACTTATGCAAAGTCATTAAGTAAAGTTGCACATGTTCACAATAATTTTGCTGCTAATAAAAAAGAAATATATGTTGTTAAGCCTAATTTGTTGATTAGAATACCTTTTGATTTAGTGTTTTACTATCTACTATTTTGGATAGATAATAGTGTATACATGAAAGGAAAATATCAGAAATTCATGATATTTTAATAGTTCCTAAGCTAGATCAGCTCAATATGTATTCATTTTGATTTGTATAATCTAATTTTTATTACGTAAGTGTTACGAATTGCATTTTTGTAAGGTTCTTGGATGATTTCAATAAAATAGTAAATTTTGCAGAAACGACTTACATTCATTATAGGTGTAAAACTACAGTGTTACAGGTTTCGGATTTCATGAAATTTGGCATAGCTAAAGAAGATACATATGGCAAGTTTTCCTAGCAAAATGAAATCTTGACAAAGACTAGAACATATTTATCTTAGGGATTGAATTTTGATATTTTTTTAAAAAAATTTTAATTAAAAAATTAGATTTTTAATAATTATTTTATCAGAAAATGTAAACTTTAATTAATTCAAAAGGTTTTTAGTATCAAAGGAATGCCTATGGATTTCTGCATTCAATCGAGTTCACAGATTTTGAAACTAAATAAAACATAAGATTTAAGACGCACTTATTTAGAGACAAACACCAGCTCATGGAGGGAGTCAGTTAGAGTGGCCTCCTGAGTCCTACTTTGATTGATATAATTTATTAAATACATTTTTATCGGTTGTATATGCTGAGTTATTAATATACAAAGTTTAAAGAAAAAACATGCATGGGCACAGATGAAAGACTCCCTTTGAATTAGAATAAAATAGGGACAAGAATGGTATGGGGATGAGAATGACATAAGGATGAAATGGGAATAACAATGGTATGGAAATGAGAACAGCATATGAGTAAAAATCAAAAGGATTGAGAATGAAATGGGAATGAGAATGAAATGGAAATAAGAATGGAATGGGAATCAGAATGGAATGAGCATAAGCATTAGAATGTGAATTAAAATGGAATGAGAATGAAAAGGAAAAAGAAAGGAATGGGAATCAGAATGAAATTAGCATAAGGACTGAATGTAATAAGTATGGCATTAGAATCGGAATGGGGTGAGAATGGAATAAGAATAATAATGAACTGGAAATAAGAAACGAAAATTAATGTAATTCGGATAAGAGAGAATGGTATAGAGATAAGAAAGACTTCGGGGTAAGTATGAAATGAGATCGAGAATGAAACGGGTATAAGAATAGAATTAAAATAAGAATAGATTGGGAATACCAGTGTAAGGGGAATAAGAATGGAATTGCAATAGAATGGGAAAATGAGGAAAATGGAATAAGAATGAATTTAATGAGAATGAAACTGGAATAAGACTTCATAAGAATGACAAGGAGAGTGGAGTGTGAATAAGAATAGAATGGGAATAAGAGCCAAATGGGAATGCGTTTGGAAGGGGGATAAAATGGATTGACCAAAATTGAATTGGAAAAATAGAGCAGACAAAATAAAAAAAAAAAACGGAGTTGGAATGAGAATAAAATGGGGCTAAGAATGAATTAAATGGGAATGAAACTGCATAAGAATGACAATGAGAGTGGAGTGTGAATAAGAATAGAATGGGAATAAGGGTCAAATAGGAATGAGTTTGGGAGGGGGATTTTATGGATTGACCAAAATTGAATTGGAAAAATAGAGCGGACATAAAAACGGAGTTGGAATGAGAATAAAATGGGGCTAAGAATAAAATGAAAATGAGAAATACATGGGCATGGACCAGAAATAAGAATGAAATGGGAATAAAATGGCATGGGGAGAAGAAGGGATTGAAAATATGATGGGATAAAAATGAAAATGGTAGGGGTCTTTCCAAAAATGGAAATGACAATGACACAATGGGAATAAAAATGAAACGAGAATAGAATGGAAATGAGAATGGAATTGAAATAAATATGAACTGGAAACAAGAAGGGACTGGTAATGAAACTGAAATGGAAAGGAGAATGAAAATTTATGAGAACAACAATGGAATCAGAATGAATATGTTATGGGAAAACAATGAAACACAATTAAGAATGGAATAACAACTGAACGGGTAAAACCCGGAGTGGGGATGAGCATGGCAAAGGGATAAGAATGGTTTTGGGATAAGAATGAATGTAAAAAAGAATGGAATAACAATGGAGTGAGAATGACAATGGAACAGAAAAAAAGACTGGAATGAAATAGGAAAAAAGTATGATTGGGAACAGGAATGAAACTGGAATAATACTGGAATGAGAATGGAATGACATTAAAAGTGGACCTGGAATACGACTGGGATGGAAATAAGAATGTAATGAGAATAAGAATTGAATATGAATACGAATGAAATAGGAATAAGCATGGAATGGGAGTGACGTCTGAACGGGAATGACATGGTACTAATACTGGAATTGGGAATTAACATTCCGATCGTTTCAACGAATAGATCGGAATATTTGTCTTGTCGGTACTGTCGTTAACAATGCCGTGTAGTATAGTCGAGTGAAGGTTTTTCACGTGGTCAGTTATCGTGATGTGTAAAATTGGTTGAAATAGTGGTCACTTTCTAGACGGCTTTCGGACAGAGTACATCTTACAAAACCGGTTTGGGTAGTAAGAAGAAAGGGCGTTGTTGGTCATTTTCAACATGGAGCGGGAAGAAATGGAAGGTTTAGTAACTGATAAAGTGAACTCAGCTGTGAGAAGTTGCCAGAACGAGCTACTATCTGGGATTCAGACACTAATTACATCTGAAGTACAAAAGATAAGTGATAGTCAGAAAGTTTTTTCAGAATTACAACTTAGTAAGATTGCTGCAATCACATCGTCTGACTATAAATTCAAAAGAAAGTCCAACGAAGAGCAGTACAAGGTCAATAACAAAGTTCTCGACAAAATACAGGACTGCGACAGAAATATAAACACGTCAGATTTCTCGCAGGCTAAAGAGAATCTTGCTGAAGGTAAATTGTATTTTCAAATAGATGAATGATACTGCTTTTATTACCAGCGCAAACATGCTTCTTGGTTCAAATGGACGACAGGGCTTGAGATTTCATATCGTTATCGAGTAAAAGTCACTCGAAATTGGGAGCAGTGTCTCTAGAATAACCTAAATAATGTTGTCCGGGGTGTCAAACCTCATGCTTTTTTATTACAGTGCTATTAATAGATATATTAGAGATTTCGATATTTAAGCACGTGTACGCAATGGCGCATTCTAATTTTCAAAGTTTTTTTAGTACACACATACGCAGCATATGTTACATACGTATACGCATACACTAATACGTGTATGTACGCATACTTACGCAAAACGTTCACTGTTAGGTTCAGTATACGTTCATATACTTACGTGTGTTAATTGTAATGCACATGTAAGACCTACGGACCTATAGATGATTTTAATTCCAGTTTTCCATATATTTCAGCGACTAACATACTGAAGCAGCGACAGAAGGTATTAAGGATAGCAGACGAATCCGAAATGGGCTGGAAGGTTGTCGACGAATATATACAATCAGAGGTCGCCAGCGACGAAGAAGATCAAAAACGCATACACAGAGCGCAGGCGAGAGCGAGCAGAAAGGCGAAAACCGACAGGGGGCGAAGGTTTAGGCGATGGTTTCCATATGGTCGAGGGCGCTTTCAACAGCCAGTCGCTACGCCATCAGCGGTAAATCAGCAGCAACAGCAGCAACAACAGCAACCTAGCAGAGTCGGATTGTGCTTTGCATGTGGTCAAGGGGGGCACTGGAAATTTGAGTGTCCTAACGCCAAAAAGAATGTTAAGTTAAGTAGTTCAGATTATATATTTTCATTATTTCAAAGTCAGGTCACAAGACCTTTACAGGGGGTAACAGAACAGAAGAACACACCAATGTGAAGGTTGAAAGGTATCAAATATCAGGTAAGATACCGGAAAAGGCGTACGACTCTTCAGAAAGCAGGTCTGAAATTTTAGAAACAGAAAATAGTGTAGATTCTTCTATAATATCTCCATACAATAGATTAAAGAATAATAAAGTTATTTGGCAAAACGCAGGCGCAAGTCAGTATATTTTATCGGTTATAGACGAGGGGTACAAAATACCATTCAAAGACACGCCTTGCATCTCTCATTCCAAAAACAACAAGTCTGCTAGAGATAACCCTGTCTTTGTAAAGCAAGAAATACAAAAGCTGATCTCAAAAAAGTGCGTATCAGAGGTTTATAGTAAGCCACATGTAGTTAATCCTTTGACTGTCGCATTCAACAGGAAAGGTAAGCCAAGACTAGTGTTAGATTGTCGTAATATTAATGACAATTTGCATAAGTTTAAGGTCAAGTACGAGGACATGCAGACAGCTCGTCAACTTTTCGAGAAAGGGTCTCATTTGTTCCGCTTTGATATCAGAGGGGCATATAATCATATTGATATCTTTAATAGGCCTACCCATAGAACCTTTTTAGGCTTCTCTTGGTTTGACGGTGACAAGGAGCATTTTTACGTCTATAATTCTCTGCCGTTTGGTTTGGCAACAGCGGGGCATATTTTCACAAAAGTAGTAAAGGTAAGTGTTATGTATTGGAGGTCAAAAGGTCACAAAGTAGTCACTTTTTTAGATGATGGGATAGGTGGTCACGTAAGCATGGAAAAGTCTCTCGTTTGGTTTTCTTTTATCAGACGAAAAATGTCAATGGGAACCATCATTATGAATTTCATGATTAGGTTATTACATCTGTATGGTTTCCGGCAAGTTTCATATTACTAGTGACAGAATTGACAGAACAGAGATATCAATCAAATCCATGTTAAATCAGTTACAGAGCCAAACATTCAAGATAGTGCCAGTCAGATTTGCTGCTTCAGTTGTCGGTCAAATAATTTCCACTCAGTTGGTGTTAGGCAAGATAGCCATGTTGAAAACTAGGGAGTTATATAAATGTATTGACAGCAGGACAAGTTGGCAGTCCCCCGTATATATTTCTGACAAGGCAATCGAAGAGTTAAGTTTTTGGCTATCGAATATTAAGAAATTAAACGAAGAGGGTCAGGATATTACGGAAAACTTTAGTCACGAAGTTGCTTTGTTTTGTGACGCAAGTAGTGACGGGTTCGGTGGATATCTTGAGTCAAAGGGTCAGACTCGCTATGATGATGAATGTGTGTTAGACAATCAGGTAGTTCTGTTGAGAAATGGCATTTCCCCGGAAGAGGAAAAGGCTTTGCCGGTTAGTCAGTCAGTTTTCCCGGAAGTGAAAACAATGGAGGGGTTAGTAACAAGGCAACCATACAGCATTAGCCTTGGTTACACAGAGAACCCGAATAAGGAAAATTCCCCGGAAGTGGATTTTTATGAACGGATTTCTGACCCAATAAGAAGGTCCGACGAAAAAAGAGAAGCAATGCTTAGTACAAATAAATTTAGCCTTTCCCATCCACTTTGCTTAGATACTGATAATAAAAGCATTGAGATTATAGGTACATAGAATAGCTCAGAAAAGTCTAAGTACTCTACTTGGAGAGAGGCAGAAGCGGTGAGACGGGTCATTAAAAGCAGCGTAAATGACATCATAGGTAAAAAGGTCAAAGTTTTTTTTCCGACAATAAGAACGTCCAGTCAGTCTTGAAAAAAGGTAGCAAAAATGAAGGTTTGCAAGCCATTGCTTCTGACGTAAATGATATTTGTAGAAGTAACAACATAAAAATGTCAGTAGAATGGATTCCGAGAGAATCAAACGAAAGGGCAGATTATTTAAGTCGCTGTAGAGACTGCGATGACTGGTCCGTTCAAGACTGGGTATTCAGCAAAATTGACCGTATGTGGGGTCCTCATACAATTGACAGGTTCGCGTCATATTATAACAATAAATGCAAACGCTTCAATTCAAGATGGTGGGTGCCCGGAACCGAAGGCGTGAATTCTCTAGATCAGTTTTGGGGCGGGTCCGAAATAAATTGGGCCGTTCCGCCCCCTAGATTAATACCATCAGTTTTACAAAAGATAGCAGAAAACAGGGCTAAGTGCACTCTCATCATACCGGATTGGCCTTCAGCTCCTTTTTACCCAGTTCTACGCAATGAGACTTTTAAAAAACATATAACAGGGCAAATCGTTTTGGCGAGGCGAAACATCATTAAAGAAGGTCTAGGAAACAACGGCATATTTGCTAAAGAACCATTGTCATTTAATATGCTTGCTGTCAAATTCTTCTGAAGCAAGAAGCGTGGTTTTCGACAGCAATGTTTAATATCGAGTTTTCCGTTTCAGGTGTTGGTTTAACGAGAAACATACAGCAGCGGCTTTTCGATGCAGATGTGAAGCAGAGCGGTCTTGCTGAAAAAAATTTCCTCATATCTTATCAGCTCCAAAGCGGACAGTACTACAAAGAAATACAAGTCTTCTTTCGACAGGTTTAAAAACTTTTGTTCAAGCTACGGTTATAATTATTTACCAGCAGACCCGTTACATGTTACTATATACTTTTCACATCTTTTGGATCTGTCAGTTTCATATGGAGTGATCACCAGTGCGTTTTATTCAATTAAATGGGTGCACAATATCAATAGTTTCACAGACCCAACAGAAAACGGTTTTGTTAAGGGTCTATTAGACGCCGCAAGGAGGTTAAGATCTCAGCCAGTAAAACGTAAGGATGTGATAAGCTCCGAGATATTAATACAGCTTTGTGATCAATACGTGGGTCATTCAAATCTTAACGACGTCAGAGACTTATCTATGATATTAATAGGGTACGCTGGTTTGTTGCGTTTTGACGAAATCAGCAATTTACACGCCAACGACATCGTATTTGAAGAAAGCCATTTAACATTGACAATCCGCAAGAGTAAGACAGATGAATTCAGAGCAGGAAACAAAGTACTTATAAGTAAATGTAGATCATCTGCTTGCGCTTATTCTATGCTGAAGCGTTATATAGATTTGTCAGGAATAAGTTTAAAGTCAGACGAGTTTTTGTTTAAGCCTATTTTTAAGTCAAAAGGTCAATATAAGCTTATCCACAAAAATAAGGCAATCAGTTACACTAGAGCCAGAGAATGTATTATACATAAATTAAGAAGTGTCGCTCCAGATCTTAACCTGGGTACTCATTCACTCAGGGCCGGTGGCGCGACAACTGTCGCGAACAGCGGTGCTGTAGATGAAAGATGCATAATGAGACATGGCAGGTGGAAATCACAAGACAGTAAAAATATGTACGTTGAGGATTCTTTAACCAAAAAATTAAAAATAACAGAAGTATTGTCACTGTAGGTAAACGTCATGTCGACGTCGTCGTCATTTTTGGATTTCGTAGCTTTTTTAAGGCGTGATCTATACAAAATTTTGTTTCCATCCCTATCATTTGTATGCTTCTAAAGCGCGTCAATCTGCACCAAATTTGTTGGTTATTTGTTAGTTAGAAGTTAAGACGAGACTTAACATTCCGATCGTTTCAACAAATAGATCGGAATATTTGTCTTGTCGGTACTGTCGTTAACAATGCCGTGTAGTATAGTCGAGTGAAGGTTTTTCACGTGGTCAGTTATCGTGATGTGTAAAATTGGTTGAAATAGTGGTCACTTTCTAGACGGCTTTCGGACAGAGTACATCTTACAAAATTTTGTATAGATCGGGTCAGTATACTGTGCTACTTTATCTCATGTTAGATATATCCTTTTAAAAACACGCCGTACAAATCTGGTGTGTTTGTCCTGCAAAACGTCAATATGCATTTATAATGACATCCTTGTTTCAACATATTCTCAGACTACGTCTGAAATATGAAATTTTGTTTGGCATAACGCCCTTTGTCAATGGTCACTGCGTACTCTTTGTCCAATAAAGCGCGTCAATCTGCACCAAATTTGTTGGTTATTTGTTAGTTAGAAGTTAAGACGAGACTAAGAATGGAATGCAGACGGAATAGGAATGGGAATGAAAAGCATCTGAGTATGGAATGGTAATAAAAAATAGAGCGAGAAAAAGAATAAAATTCAAATGGGATGGAGGTGGAATAATTTGGAAGAGTAGAACAGGAACACCAATGAAATGGGATGAAGAAAGGAATGGAATGATAATGACATGGGTAGGAGAATGGAATGTGAACATGGATGGGATGGAAATCACAATATAATAACAATGGAATGGAATAACAATACCCTGTAACAAGAATGGAATCGGGAAAAATGAAAATTGGAATAAAAATGGATTGGAAAAAAGAATATAATTTGAATAAGAATGGAATGAAAAAAAGATTGGAACGGGGAATGGTATGAAATGGGCATAAAAAGGTAATGGGAATACGAATATGGATGGAAAATGGAATGGGAATGGAATGAAACTGGAATGGGCATGGAATTGGAATATGAACTGTATGGGAATAAAAATGGGAACGGGAACAAGAATGCGAATTGGTAAATTGGAAATAGAATGGACTTCCTTATTATTTATCTACTGTGATACCGTACAGTTCGTTTATTTCTTATGAGGTGTCTTGTTATATATTCGTATGGTACGATACAATGTCCTGCATGAATAAGGGTACAGTTTTTTCAAAACTAACGATGAACGTGCGTTCAGACTTAAATCATTTTATATTTATAGAACAAGCACACTAATAGTTTTGCCGAAAAAAATGTTAGCTACTCACATTTTTCCTGCAAAAATAATCATCGGGTGTATAGTTTAGATATTTTACTTGCTAGAACTTTTAACTATTATGTCACTTATCAACTTCATGACGTTAGCGGTATAATTACCTCATGCATATGACTTTTGTAATCACTCAGTATGCTGTCAACATTTTGTAGCCATTGTTGTTTTCGGAAAATATCCTCTGCTGTAGAGTTATCCAGAATATTAACCAGTTTATCCACAAACCTCTCCTTTGTATTCGTGACCAACTTTCGCACCTCTCTTTCATTGGGCGCTTCAGTTTCCTGGCGGGAAATGAATACTCTTAACAATCATTGTCGTAAACAGTCGACGCATTGTGGCAGCTCACTATTTACGACAATGTTTCAACATCTTCTCGCGCCTTGTTTACAAGGAAGAAATTTTCCCCACCAGTTTTACATTAGGCCAAGGAGGCCCGATATTTCATTCAATGAGTCCCTACAAGAGGAGGCAGATATTAGATGAAAGAATTTTGTGCTACTAGATAAGCCGTTACTGACAAAGGTGACAAATGTACTTCCAGATAGCTGTCTCCTTGTCACGTTGGAATATCATTTATTGAATTACCCTTGAAAACCCCACGTTATCAAGAGAAAAGTGTAGTTACAAAGGAGCATATCATTTTCTTTAATTTTGCTCCAAATATAGATTATTGGTACTCGTTAGAACCGCCTCAATGAGGCGGTTCTAACGAGCACCCACAATCTTTATTTCGAGCAGAAACTAGGAAAGTAGCATTTGCACCTGAAAAATGCTATTCATATTATGAAAGACGCCGTTAAAGCATACGAGTGCATTGATGCTTCTTCGGGGTGGGGTGGGGATATTGTAGGCTCCCTGGGAGCAATCACTCTCTTTAGAGTAATGGCATCGGAGTACAACAAAACAAGCGAGAAATCAAATGTTGTCGCGACTGCAAATTTAAAAAAGTAGCTATTAATTTTATTTCAATGCCCCACTACTTTTTTCTCCCTCGTAAAATTGGCGAAAAAGACTCCTACTATGGTTTAACATGTTCACCTTAAATATGAATCCACCAAGAATGGCATATACCACGACCATGCAAGTTAATCCAACGTGTGAGAAAAGGAAAGTAATAAATTTCTTCATAAAGTATTTGGTATATCTCCAAAGCCTTTCCATCTTGGTTCCTTCCGAAGATGTGGATTCCACGTCCGTTGTTATGGTTTCGTATCCTTCCACTTTTATTTCCATCCTTTGGTGTTTTTATATTTTATTTCAGATTTCCCTGCCATATAACTTTACCGCATTACTGTATCATTAATGAGCCAGTGCATGAGAAAATGTAATTGTCGCATTGGCGACCTGCAAAGGCTCAGGCGAGTCTGCGCATGCGCGCAGGCTCGCCAGAGTCTTTGCTGCTCGCAGACATGTAGGGAAGGCCTCGAGTGAGCGTCATATAAGACATCATGCATCTAGCTCTACTATAGTTGCATGCGCATGCTCGATTGAGCCTTGCCTGGCCGCTTATGACATTAGTGTTCTATTGTTTGTTGGTGTTGAGGTTCTACGTCCCAGTCAACACTATTTAGGTCATTTTTGGAGACGTTGCTTCCAGTTTTGTGGGACGTTTATCCGACATTGAGATGAAAAGACATCTCAAGCCCTACCGCCCAAACACACCAATAAGGTTTATATGCGGGGACGGTCCGACTCGCAACGCTTTGCCTAGGAATGCTCAGACCTTCTTAGCGGGTTACCAGTACTCTTGTGCGGTTGTTATAAAGCTCTACGTGGAAGCACCATGCAGCCCAATCTTTTTTTTTTTCAAGTCCCGATGGGCAGGGCGCTTTTTTGTTTTTCTTTTGTTTAAAGCGAGGTTTTGCGTCCCCATCCATACTATTTAGGTCATTTTGGAGACGTTGCTTCCAGTTTTGTTGGACTTTTAGCCGACAATGAGATGAAGTGACATCTCAAGCCCTACCACCCACTAGGGTTTAAGGAGCAGTCCCATTACGAAAACACGCCTATACAAATACATTGTAAATTTTAACGCCGAAAAAAGAAAACTTTCAGATGAAAAATTGAGACAGTTTTCTTATTTCTGTTCAAAATACAGATTGTGGGTACTCGTTAGAACCGCCTCATTTGGGCGGTTCTAACGAGTACCCACAATCTATATGTTGGAGTAGAAATAACAAAAATAAAGTATACACCTGTAAACCCAAGTTTTACTATATACAAGTGGGGTTCAAGGGGGTCAAAATAATATAAGCGTGCTTTCGTGATGCGACTCGGGCAGGCTGATACTGTCTTAGGGGTTTATCAGTACAAAAGCTCTGTCGGTTTCAGCTCTGCGCGTAAGTACAATGCAGCCCACACTATTTCTCCAAGCCCTGGTGGGCGGGGCGGATTTGTGTCATTTTTTCTCATGAGTTGTCCCAATTCATTTCAATTCTGCGACACATGAGCCAGCGCGCTGCAAAACCTTGCCACTATCACAGACACGGAACAGCTTACGCATCCAAGCAGTCTGATCAGTGTCTGAGAGAATCGTTCTTTGGATAGCATGGTGGCTCTAAACAGGCTCATAGGAACAGCGAAGATTCAGATCAGCCTGCGCATGCGCAGACTAATCTGAGTCTCCCCTGGGCGCACATGTCCGATCTTGTCGAGCCTCGTATTTTGCTCATTTATTTTCATCCTTTTAAGTTATTATATTGGTTAAGTGTCTTCAGTTTTACAATCTTAGCTCATATTTTCTCCTGATGTTAAATATTAAATTATACATTGCTTTGTCATTTATTTTATTTTCTGGCGCGCCCCCGTCCATCGGGGCTTGGATGGGCTGCATGATGCTTCCACGCAGAGCTGAAACAGACCCGCACACGAGTACTTGTAAACCGCTAAGAGAATCTAAGCCTGTCCAGGCAAAGCGGTGCGAGTCGGCCCGTCCATGCTTATAAACCCTATTGGTTTCTTTGGACGGCAGGGCTTGAGATGTCATTTTATCTCAGTGTCGGGTAAAAGTCCCACAAAAATTGGAAGCAGCGTCTCCAAAATGACATTTACAGTGTTGACGGGGACGTTAAACCTCAAAACCAAACAAACAAACAAACAAAACAAACCATCCGGGCTTGGAAAAATAGATTGGATTGCTTGGTGCTTCCGCGCAGAGCTGAAACAGACCGAACTTGAGCACCTAAACCTTTTAGATCTAAGTTTGTCCATGAAAAGTGATGCGAGTCAGGCCGCTTCTTTCGCTCGGGTCACATGTGAGACGCCAAGTTTTGCAACGTAACGTCAGGTGGTTTTTCTCCGGGTACCCCGGTTTTCGCCCACCTCTGATTAACGATCGGCTCGATATGAGTGCAATAATCTTGAAAGGGCCGTAAAACCAAAAAAAAAAAAAAACAAAAAAAAAACAGGCCGCTTCTTTAACCCTAATGATGTCTGGGTTGAGGTGCCACTTCATTGATTCATTTCATTTCAATGTCTGATTGACCCATTGCATGTGGGAAATCACTAAAGGGGTACCTAGGCAAACAGTGCAGGCCCAGATCAGACGCCGCAGATCGCGGCGTCTGATCAGGTACTTCACTATTTGCTATCAGAAAGCTCCGCCAAAAATAGAATAGAAACGAAAAAATGGGCCTGTCATCCCTTATATGAAAAATGGACTTGTTAATATCTCACAAATCGGAAGTAACGTCTTCAAAATGACCTAAATAGTGTTGATGGGGGCGTAAAACCTCACAGACAAAACATTTTTTATTATTCTGTCTGGTTTTTGGCTATATTTAATCCGAATTCATTTCAGTCACTTTTTGTTTCCGTTCATTATTCTTTTCCCTATTATTTGTTTACTCCATTTTTTCGTCTTATAACATCCCATGAATACTTCAGTGTGCATCGGTTAATTCTCCCTTTTCCCATGTTAGTTTTTCATATCATGTTGAACTTCCATTTTTCATGCAGCTTGCGTTAATACCATAGCATGCTTATTTTATTTCACTAACAATTAATGACATTGCAATATCATCGCGAAATTTACAATTTATTCCAGTAGCTGTTGATCTGTCTTCATCATTTCTTCTTTTGCTCTGTACAGGTTATATTTCTCTTTCTGTCTGTCTTTCGTATTAACCTTTGAGCGTATTTGTGTCTTAAATTTTTTATTTGACATCACATAATCTCAGGTTGACTTCAAATCTCAACAGGAAATGTAAAAAATACCCCAAACGAAAATTTAAGCGATTTGCGTGCGTATTAATTAATAGGTTTTTAGCGATTATAATAGCAGAGAAACATTTGCAAGTGTTCGCCTGGTAGTGTGTGAGCCCACTCATAAGCCAACCTATCTTCGGAGTGTGCGAACAGTTATGACAAAAAACGGGCTGCTCAGATATACAGACTAGTAAGGATTTTAAAATTTTAATCTAGAAACCGGAAGTGTTGTTCTGTCCAATCAGCGAACAACAAAGGTGCAGATCAGACTGCGCATGCGCGCAGTCTGATCTATACAATTGTTGTTCGCAGCTGGCAGAAACCAGGTTTCCTTATGTCGTGGCTTCATTATCTAGGCCGCAGCAAATACATCCCAATAAATAAGCATGTACGTAAAAACTACTCTTGAATAACTAAGACTTGACTGCGCACTAGCGTATCATAATAAATATCGAACTTAGGAAAAAGCTAATTAACAGTTTAACAGCGAAGACTTTATCAGACTGGACAGACGCATCATCTGGTTTGACACTTTGCTGTTCATAAATGGCGTTTAGTTGAGGATGATACGACGCGGCCTATATACATATCTTATCAAGTTATGCAAAAGATTCTGATATCGGACAAAAGTGCCAACGGACGAGCTCTCATTTGGGACGTAAAAACACAAAGGATAAGTTATGAAAGTCACAGCGAACGTGCAAATGAACAGTTGCCTTAATATTATTGATAAATACAGAGTAATTAAGACTTATTCACGGCGCTTTCTACAATTTTAAACACGGTTAGTGTTTTTAATTGGAATTGTGCGCCTTTAAAACTTGTTTGAAAAAGGTGGATACACGTCATCATATCAAAGGGTACAACTCGGGTGATGATGTGATGGTACTTTTACAAGGGGCATGTAAAACTGGTAGGTTTGAGGTAGGTACACAAAAGCACGCAAAAAAAAAAAAAAAAAAAAAAAAGCCCCATGGGCCACTATGCTCAGCAGAGCTCAGGCGGACACTGCCCACTGGCAGCCATGTATGGTTTTAATTTATCGATTATAAAGTCTCCCAAATGAACCCCCATTCCATGTGGACCCTGTATCTGAAATATTAGGCCTTTTATGAAGATGAGGTTTGGGACATGGACCCAACAGAGCCCAGGTTGGTATCACTGAATGTGTCTTATCGTAAAGAACAGAAATATATATTGTCATGGGGTGGGGATGTCTACATTTCCTGATATCTAAGGCCTTTTAAGCTGTGGAGGGGTTGGAGCATGGCCCTGGAAGACCCAGGAAATCCAAGATTGTTGTCCTTGAATGTGTCTTATCGTTACGACCAAGAAAATATATTGTTTAGGAGTGGGGATCTGAACTGTTTCTGATATACGAAGCCCTCTTATGAAGTGAAGAGAAGAGGAATGACCCCTGTGGACCACCAAGTTGGTGTGACTGATTGTGTCTAATCACAAGGAACAATAATATATGGTATTATGAGGTGTGGATCTTTATTGTGTCTGAGATATATGGTGCTGGGGATCTGAACAGTTTCTGAGATATATGGCATTTTATGAAGTGGAAGGTGTGTGTGTGGGGGGGGGGGGGGGGGGGGGGGAGGGGGCATGACCCTAGCGCAACCTGAGAGACGCTGGTATCACTGAATGTGTCTTATCATAAGGAACAAGAATATATACGGATTAGGGGTGGGAGGGGTGGGGATCTAAATGGTTTCTGAGATATTGGGCCTTTTACAAAGTGGAGGGGATGGGTCATGGCCCGGGCACAACCCAGGGGACACACAAGTCGGTGTCAATGAATGCGTCTTATCATAAGAAACAAGAATATATATGGTTTGGGGGTGGGGATCTGAATGGTTTCTGCGATATATCGCCTTTTATGAAGTGGTCGGAATGGGGGTGGGGCATGGCCCCGGGGTAGCCCGGGAGACCCCTATATTATATATGGTTTAGGGGTGGGATCTGAATGGTTTCTGAGATATTGGGCCTTTTATGAAGTGGAGGGGGTGGGGCATGGCCCGGGCACATCCAAGGGGACCCCCAAGTTGGTGTCACTGAATGCGTCTTATCATAAGAAACAATAATATATATGGTTTAGGGGTGGGAATCTGAATAGTTTCTGAGATATTGGGCCTTTTACGAAGAGGAGGGAGTGGGGCATGGCCCGGGCACATCCCAGGGGACCCCCAAGTTGGTGTCACTGAATGCGTCTTATCATAAGAAACAAGAATATGTATGGTTTTGGGGTGGGGATATGAACGGTTTCTGAGATAAATCGCCTTTATTGAAGTGGAGGGGTGGGGCATGGCCCAGGCGCAATCTGGGAGACCCCTTGGTTGGAATCACTGAATGCATCTTATCATAAGGAACAATAATATATATGGTTTAGGGGTGGGGATCTGAACGGTTTCTGAGATATTGGGCTTTTTATGGAGTGGAAGGGGTTGGGGATGGCCCGGGCACATCCGAGGGGACCCCCAGGTTGGTGTCACTGAATGCGTCTTATCATAAGAAACTAGAATATGTATGGTTTTGGGGTGGCGATCTGAATGGTTTCTGAATTATATCGCCTTTTATGAAGTGGAGGGTCGGGGCATGGCCCCGGTGCACCCTAGGAGACCCCTAGGTTGGTATCACTGAATGCGTTTATCATAAGGAAAAGAATATATATGGTGTAGGGGTTGGGATCTGAACGGTTTCTGATATATTGGGCCTTTTACGAACTGGAGGGAATTGGGCATGGTCCGGGTACATCCCAGCGAGCACCCAGGTTGATGTCACTGAATGCGTCTAATCATAAGAAACAAGAATATATATGGTTTTTGGGTGGGTCTGAAAGGGATGGGGCATGGCCCCGGCGCATCCCGGGAGACCCCTAGGTCGGTATCACTGGAATGCATCTTATGTTTTAGGGGCGGGGATCTGAACGGTTTCTGAGATATTGGGCCTTTTACGAAGTGGAGGGGGTGGGGCATGGCCCTGGCACATCCAAGAGGAACCCCAGGTTTGTGTCACTGAATGCGTCTTATCATAAGAAAAAGAAAATATATACTTTAGGGTGGGGATCTGAATGGTTTCTGGGATATATGGCCTATTATGCACTGGAGGAGCGGGGCATGGCCCCGGCACACCCTGAGGGACCCCAGTTTGGCATAAAAGCATGTGGCTAAAAGAGGTTCATGCAAGGAATATTTCTATAAAAGTTTTGTGAAAATATCTGCAAAGGTTTGGCAGAAAATGCCATTTTTTTCTATTTTTCCCCATTATAAGTCTATGGAATTAGTTGCCATAGCAACCAAACTAATGAGCCGATTTTCATTAGAAAACACAAAATTTAGACCCCCCAGCCCGAGTATGCTACAGATGAAATTTGGGCTGAATCGGTCCAGTGGCTTCAGATGAGATGTCGTTTGAAAGTGTTTACGCCAGACGACGACGACGACGCAGACGACGATGACGACGGACAACTGCCTAACCTATAAGCTACCCCGGAGCCTTCGGCTCTGGTGAGCTAAAATAAATAAATGTCCGACTCAAGATCCTATCCGACTCGCAACCATTTTACCCTATAAACGCTTAAGTTTTTCTTTCTTTGTGTTTTCTACACTAGGTTTCCTCTAGTAAAGGACCATCTTTGGGACTGTTCAAAAGTGGTCTTAAAGACATTTTTTTTTAAACAGTCACGAAGGTGGTGACCATGAAAGAAATTTTCTGCATATAGCGATGCTTGAAAAGAAATGTGAAATAACGTTTTCAATAGACAAATAAAGTTATGACGGATACATGTACATTCAGATACAAAGAATACAGTGCAAACAGAAAATGGCAGTCTTGGTTTTACTGCGCCTCTTCATAGGCAGTACTATAAGAATCTTATATGGGTGTGAGGGGTGGATGGAAAAATCCGTACCGAGGGACACTGTCCGGCATCACGAGGCTTGCCGAGTGATCCCGAGGGACGGATTTTTCTATCCACCCCTCACACCCATATTGGATTCGTTTTCTTGCATACCTTCCATTTCTTAAAGCGGATTTTTAATGCTGCAGTCACTTCGGTTACCAACGTCCGCCATATTGTGTTGAACTTCAGGAAAGTTTAGTGACGTTGCTGTGACGTCAACTTTAACGACGGCGCATACGAGGTCGTAATCAACCAGTGCGTTTATCAAACACGCGATTAAATTCGATTTTGGGTCGGAACACCAGGGTCAGAACATAAATTTCTGGTGTGCAGTACTAGATGTTCTTGCACGCCAGACAAGGAAATCCGTGATTTTACACTGGGATAGAAATTTATGTTCTGACCCTGGTGTTCCGACACAAAATCGAATATAATTGCGTGTTTGTTAAATGCCCTGGTTGATTACGATCTCGTATGCGCCGTAGTTAAGGTTGACGTCACAGCGCGTTGCGTGACGTCATTAAACATCCCTGCAGTGTCATCACAATATAGCGCACGTCGGTAATCGAAGTGGTTGCAGCGTTAAAAATCCGCTCTTAGAAATGGAAGGTATGCAAGAAAAAGAATCCTACAATTTATATGGGGTTGAGGGGCGGATAGAAAAATCCGTCCCTCGGGATCACTGTCCGGCATCACTCGACAAGCCTCGTGATGCCGGACAGTGACCCTCACACCCATATAAGATTCTTATATTCTATAAAAGGAATCAATGGTCCCAAAGGACAAAAAATACAACACACTATGATGAAGGACAGGCCGCCACACATTCCCCTAACATCAGCTGTGGGGAAGTTGGCAACCATTTTGATAATAGAGGATCTTACATGAATGCTCATAATACATGAGCACGAATGCAATATTCTATTTATCATATGACATTTAAAGCCCATTTTATTCACGAATTGTTTACAAAAATGTCAATATTCCGCCGTTAGAAAACGCGACGTCGTTAAGGACGTCGTACATGTAATGTTACGGGACGTATCTAGCTAATTTGCATATTTAATCCACTAGTGGATTATCGAAAACATTACGTGGCGTTATTTCACTCTTAGACGCGACGTCATAAGATAAAGACATATACAGTGACATTGTGCAAGCTTTCATTTCTCCACATCGGATGCGCGTCTGACTGGTGATCAGGAGGACGTGGGTTCGATACCTGCCAGGGTCGGTAACATTCTTTCGTGTAGATTGCTCTGGAATATTTCCTACGGTCATTCTCTCCCTGATTAAAGAAGGGCAGTTGTCAGTTTCTGGCGAAACTATGTACACTGTACTGATTTACCGCTTACGTATAAGCCTGCCCAGGAAAAGTGCGGATAAGTAAACTGACCGGCTCGATATGACCTTAATAGTGTTGACTGGGGTATTAAACTCCAAAACAAACACTTTTTCTTCACATTGACTGTATTTTTGATAAAAAAAGTCTGATAAGACTTCAAACATACGTTGTGGGTACTCGTTAGAACCACCTCACTGGCGGTTCTTACGAATACCCCCATCCGTTGTCTTGGAACAGAAATAAGAAAAACATTGTATATCCCCGTAAGCCACAGTTTCCTCTATATGAAGTGGGGCTTAAATTGGTTTTAAGACAAATGATGACGTGTATACATGAGTAGATCATTTTTAAAGGTACTATAACGGGCTATCCCTGGCCTAGTGGTTAAGCGCGCTGACTCTTGATCATTTGGTCATTCGCCGCTGTGGTTCGAGCCTCGCTCGGGTCACATGTGATAGGCCAAGTCCTTCAAAGGAAAGTCAGGTGGTTTTTCTCCGGGTACTCCGGTTTTCGCCCACCTCTGATTAACGTTCGGCTCGATATGAGTGAAATAATCTTGAAAGGGCCGTAAAACAAAAAAAAAAAAAAAAAAAAAAAATAACGGGCTAAATAGTAGAAGTAGACGTAGTAGTATTGGTAATTTTTTGTTTGTTCGTTTTGAGATTTAACGTCCCCGCCAACACTATTTAGGTCATTTTGGAGACGTTGTTTCCAGTATTTTGGGTCTTTTACCCGACATTGAGGTGAAACAATATCTGAAGCTCTGCTGCCCAATGAAACCAATAGGTTTCTGGAAAGGTTTAGACCCTCTAACAGTCTTATTTCGCCGCGCGATTCGAGGTTTTTCGCCATTTTCACCTACCCAAACTTTATTGTTTTCTTTGCAAACGGATTAAACATACAGCCACGTTTCATCTCTAGTTACTATTTCTCTGAGTCTCCTAGGATCCTTATATTTTGCTAGAAGTTCGGAGGCTTTTCTACCCTTACCCCTTTTCTCCAGGTGTCAAAAGATAGGAGCAAACCTTCTTAAGCTTATTAAGCTTAGAAATTCTTTCAATACATTATGAAAACACGCCTATCTTAACATATTGAAAATTTTACCTAAAAAAAATGAAGATTTTCTGATGAAAAATTGCGATTTTTTCCTTATTTCTGCTCCAAACACAGATTGTGGGCACTCGTTAGAACCGCCTCGCCGAGGCGGTTCTAACGTGTACCCACAACCTATGTCTTAGAGCAGGAATAAGGAAAATAATGTATACCCCTGCAAACCCCAGTTTTACTATATAAAAGTGGGGTTTAAGGGGGTCAAAATTATATAGGCCTGTTTTCGTGATGATATAAAATACGACTGGCGAATTCATGCCATATAAATCCCCTATCTCTTCCACAGTGTACGCATATCTTCTTCAATTGCCGTTTTCACAATCTGACAGTGCTTATGCGCAGGCTCACGTGAACCTTTCTGATCGCCTATGTGAAAGTGCCCATTTATCATTTACCAACTCTTTCAGGTTCTTCTTGGCATCCAACTAAAGGGCTGGAAACATATTGCTACCTCGAGATCTCTCCTACATTTCTGTGAGCGGCAAAGGATCTTGTGAGACTACGCGTATGCGTCGGCTCGCCTAAACCTTGCTGCTGCCTTTGTGAAAGTGTCCTTTTATCATTTACCTGCCCTTCAAATCCTCTTGACATCCAACTGCAAGGGCTGTACACATAGCTACCTCGAGAATTATTCTACATTTCTTTGAGCAGCAAAGACTCTGACCAGACTGCCCCTATGCGCAGACTCGCCTGCACCTTGCTAGACGCCTATGTGATTAGTGCCCTTTTCTTTCACGTTCTGTAAATAAATGCTCTTGGCAGGTATCTTATAGGGCTGGACACATAGCTACCACAAGAGCTCTTCTATATTTCTGTGAGCAGCAAAGGCTCTGGTGAGATTACGCGTATGCGCATGATGTCCCGAACCTTGCTGTACGCCTGTGTGATTAGTGCCCTCTTCTTTCACATTCTGCATATAAATGCTCTCCACAGGCAACTTATTGGGATGGATACATAACTACCACAAGGTCTTTTATATTTTTTTGTGTGCGGCAAAGGCTCTGGTGAGACTACGAGTATGCGCATTATGTCCTGGACGCCTATGTGATTAGTGCCCTTTTCCTTCACGTTCTGCAAGTGCTCTTGGAAGGTAACTCATAAGCTAACAGAAGGTCTCTTCCATATTAATATAAGCAGCAAAGGCTCTGGTGAGGCTGCCCCTATGCGCAGGCTCACCTGAACCTTGCTGGACGCCTATGTGATTAGTGTCCTCTTCCTTCACGTTCTGCAAATGCTCTTGGCTGGCAACTTATATGGCTTGACACATAGCTACCACAAGGTGTCTTCTATATTTCTGTGGGTAGCAATGGTTCCGGTGAGACTGCGCTTATGTGTAGGCTCTCCATACACTTGCTGGACGCCTATGTGATTAATGCCATCATCTTTCACGTTCTGCAACAAAAAAATAAAAAAAAGCTCTTGGCAGGCAACTTATGGGGCTGGACACATAGCTACCACAAGATCTCTTCTATATTTCTGTGTGCGGCAAAGGCTCTGGTGAGACTACGCGTACGGGCATGCTATCCAAAACCTTGCTGGGTGCCTATGTGACGAATGCCGTCTTCATTCACGTCCTGCAAATGTCCTTGGCAGGTAATTTAAAGGTCTGGACACATAGCTACCACACGGTCTCTTCTATATTTCTGCGGGCAGCAAAGGCTCTGGCGAGACTGCGCGTATGCGTAGTCTCGCCTGAGCCTTTGATGGGCGCCTATGTGGTGAGCACTATTTGTCACATCAGCTGGCGCATTGCGTTCTCCAAATGCGCTTGCAGACAACTAATAGGGCTAGACGCATGATAATATGCATTTAGCTACTTCGGGACCTCTTCTACATGTCTATGAGCAGAAAAGGCTCTGTCCAGACTGCGTGAATGCGCAGATTTGCCTGATACTTTCACGTGTGGATTGATTTATTCTGATATTGACGCTTATTTTCTATCGACCTTTTATACATACAGTGACATTTCGCTATTAAATATGTTCTATAAAAGGGTTATCCTTTGGAAGCAAGGAATACACCATATCACTGGAAAATATGGAGTGTACATGTTTTCTGGGCCAGACTAGCTAGTTTCGGCCAATTAGGCCTCACCAGTGACCCTCAAAATTTTCAAAATCCACAATGGAATCAATGCTCCCAAAGGACAAGAAAATAAAAACAACACTATGATGTAGGGCAGGGAGACTTTTTACAGCCGCCACACATTCCCACACATCAGCTGTAGTGACGTTAAAAATGTTCTATAAAAGGGTTATCATTTGGAAGCAAGGAATACACCATAAAACTGGAAAATATGGAGTGTACATGTTTTCTGGACCAGACTAGCTTGTTTCGGACAATTAGGCCTCATCAGTGACCTTCAAAATTGTCAAAATCCACAATGGAATCAATGATCCCAAAGGACAAGAAAATAAAAAACTACACCATGATGTAGGGCAGGGAGACTTTTACAGCTGCCACACATTCCCACACATCAGCTGTAGTGACGTTAAATATGTTCTATAAAAGGGTTATCCTTTGGAAGCAAGGAATACATGGTTTCTGGGCCAGACTAGCTAGTTTCTATCCTTACAAACTTGCTGAATATTCATTTAAGTCACACCCATTTCTGGCTATCAACCAATCAAATTACTTGATGTTATTTATTGCTATAAATTCATAAACTGAATGCCAAACAGTGTAGATCCTGATCAGATGGCTTCTTCAGAAGCCATCTGATCTGGATCTACACTGTTTGCAAAGGTAGAGGTTGTCGTGAACAGCAAGATAAGGGTTAAGACCACCTAAAATAAACCATAATTCTCCATTAGTAAGTATATTTAAACGGTTTTGTCATTCTTGCAGCGTGTATTCGGCACAATCTGTCTTCTAGAAAGATACCACCTTTGGGACTGTTCAAAGGTGGTCTTAAAGACCACTTTTGAACAGTACCAAAGGTGGTCTTTTATAGGAATTTCACTGTATATCTACTTTTATTTATTGACCAGTGCATAAAGCATTTATTTATTTTATAAACACAATTTGACATTTTAAAAGGTTTTCTTTCTTGACAATTTGTCGGCCCTAAAGAGAGCCGGTATTTTTCTCTGGTTGTTGTTAGCTGATGCCTATCCTTCCACAGCTAAGCAGGAGCCAAAGTTTCCATCCGACCAGAGGGAACTTTGGTGAGTTGCTGGCTCCCAGAATCCGAGCTGACAGTTTCCACGGTATCACCTTCCACCAAGAACTGGGCAGAGATGGATCCTCTTCGCTAGAACTCCTCTCGGCATGGTGCCAGCATTCCTCCGAACCGCCCCGGGTCTCATCCTCCTCGCCAGATAGACAAGTCAGATCTGGAGCATCTTTAACCACGCAGTGGTACGGACAATCCGCAGGTGGACCGGACAAGGGAAGCCACTCCGAGCTATCGCTCGACGTTGGCTCCTCTGGCCCAGACATCACCCAACCACAGTCGCATGGCTTAAGATCCTCAACCTGAGTGTCCATCAGACAGAGAGGACCAGAACTTTCACGGCTTGAAAGTTCGCCAACACCACACAGGTCGGAGACCTGGCAAATTGGAACGATCTCTTCCTCGTCCTTGGTTTCCAGTGGTACCGCTTCCGCCACCAGCTTTTCACTCCGAGAGACTTCTGGTTTAGTAAAGCTCAACCCGCCGTTCTCCTCTGGCCGGATGAGACACTTGGCCCTGGTTTCGCTGATGGAGTAGATATATATTAGCCTCTCTTGATCTATGTCTATGATCTTCGTCTTAAGTTGTTTCTGGTGTCTTTCTGTGAAGACCTCTGAGTATTTTTCTTCCGTCGACATCACCAATGTCTTCTGGAAATACCAGTTCTTCTTCTGTTCCATGTCTTTCTTGAAAAATTTCCTTGAAACGATGACAAGAATGCCAGACAGGGCGGAGAGCCCTGGTATATAAAACGTCAACGCTGACGCGATTGAAAACATGCACATGGCAACGACTTTTGACGTCGGAAATCTTCATGTTTGACGTACAGTTTGTGTTTTCTTTCAAACAGTTTTCTAGATCTCTGGCTTGCATCAGAGATCACTCCATCAATATAAAGTTTAAAAAATGATGATAAGGTCACCTATAACTGTTTCATTGTGTTTTGCATCGGCGCAGGCGTGGTTCTAAATAGAATCCACTGCTTTTCCTAGCCAAATGTTCATTGATAAAAACAACAAAAACCATTATTATGCTTGAAATCGTCAGCCGAGTGTACTCCATGATTCAAGTGTGACAAAAAAAAAATGAATTAGGTTTAGGGCTTATGTAGCTAAAAAAATCATTGATGCTGGAAAATCCCGAAATAAAAACTTTTTTTATCCCGCTTAGTTTCCTTTGGGAAACATTTAATTTTAATATGCGATCGTTGGCATTTTGGAAAGAAATAAAGGGGCAAAGCATAGCAAAGAGTCTTGAAATTTTGGATATAAAATCCAGATATATTTTGCTATCCAAGTAGCGAGCATAAAGACGCTGCTCAGCCTGTGCATATGCGCAGGCTGAGCAGCGTCTTTAATGTCCGCAAATACCGTCATAAGCAAGTTTATTCATGACACGGCACATTTTCTGAGAAACACTGTTTCTATAAAGGAGCTTATGCACGTATTCTCTTTTACTTAAAGCGTTTCTACTTAAACTGAGTATACAATAAAACACAATACTTAACTCATAATACGCGTATAATAACGTCAAATACTCATAATTTGACGTTATGTTGGCTTAAAGTTACGTTGACGTTACGTCCAGAAACGTTGAAAGGGTGTAACCAGGCAACACGGACTCGCTGTCCCAAAAATCGTTTGCTTAACGAACAACAAACGCAAATATTTTTTTTCATTCCTGATTGTGTCTCCACTATGGTCGCTTGTGTGTGTTTGAGTTTTACGCCTCAACAACATCTAAGGTGATAAGGAGAAGGGATTTCGGTTTAAAGACTCGTTCGAAAGTCTCTACTATGACTGTAAAGACGGGGTAAAATGGCGATTCAGATTTGCTAAAATTGTTCCGTTCCGATTTCCTCGGGGCGACATGGAGATTCAAATGTATCTAAAATTGTTCTGTTGCGATATCCAAGATGGCTGCGCACGGAGGCCATCTCGAAATTCTTAAAACGCCATCTCCTCCCATACCAGAGCTCTGAACAAGCTGAACTTGATCAGAGGCATCGGCTCGACATGGCGATTAAGATTTGGTAAACTCATTTCATTCCGATATCCTACATGGCCGTCATGGTGGCAATTTTGAAATTCTAACGAAGTCTCCTCCCGAACAATAGGTTGGATCAAATTGAAACTTCATGGAAAGCATCGGGGTGAAATGTGGATTCAGATTTGCTAAAATTGTTCTGTTCCTATATCCTCGGGGCGACATAGAGATTCAGATTTGGTAAAATCATTTCATGCTGATATCCTATATGGCCACCACGGTGCGGCAATTGTGAAATTATCCAAACGACATCTCCTCCCGAACAAGAGGTTGGATCAAATTGAAACTTTATGGAAAGCATCGGGGTGAAATGGCGATTCAGATTTGCTAAATTGTTCTGTTCCGATAGCCAAGCTGGCCACTATGGCGGCCAGCCTGAAATTCTTCAAATGACATATCTTCCCGAACCAAGGGTCGATTAAGCTGAAACTTGATAGCAGCATTGTAGCGACATGGAGATTCGTATTAATGTAAAATTGTTCTGTTGCGATATCCAAGACGGCCATCTTGAAATTATTCAAATGACATCTCCTCCTAAGTCAAAGGTCGAGTTAAGCTGAAACTTGATGGGAGGCATCGGGGTGACATGGAGATTCAGGTTTGCTAAAATTGTTTCATTCCGATATCCGAGATGGCCGCCATGCGTCCATCTTGAAATTCTTCAAACGACATCTCCTCTTGAAACTAGCCAATCAGATATCGCGTTACATACGCAAGTGCATATTAAGTAGTAGTTTTATTGTAGTCAGATTCTCTTTGATCACCCTTAGGTTTTGTTTGAATGGAGGCTTTAGGTCCCCGCCAACAATATTTAGGGCATTTTGGAGACATTGCTTCTAATTTTGTGGGACTTTTACCCGTTTATCCGGCATTGAGAGACGGGCCTCCGTGGCCTAGTGGTTAAGAGCGCTGACTCTTGATCATTAGGTCTCTCACCGCTGTGGTTCGAGCCTCGCTCGGGTCATATGTGAGACGCCAAGTTCTGCAACGGAAGGTCAGGTGGTTTTTCTCCGGGTACTCCGGTTTTCGCTCACCTCTGATTAAAGATCGGCTCGATATGAGTGAAATAATCTTGAAAGGGCCGTAAAACAAAAACCAAAAAACAAACAAAAAAAAAAAAAGATCCGGCATTGAGATGAAATGAGATCTCAAACCCTGTCGCCCGAGCAAACCAAAAGGGTTTATATGAAGGGACGGTCCGAATCGTACCACTTTGTTTGGACTCTCTAAGCGGTTTACCAGTACTCATGTGAGGCCAGTTTCAGCTCTGCATAGAAACATCATGCAGCCCAATCTATTTCTCCAAGTCCCGATGAGCCGGTTTAGATAATAGAGATCTTGCATACCATGCAGTTTTGCAAGATTATACTCCCTTGAGCCAACAAGTTAGAGACACCTGCATGAGTGTGATGGTTTCAAATCTATGAAGCAATCATTATGTAAGAAATAGATCAGCTCTAGCAGTGATTTATTGAGTGATATATCACTCACTGTTCGGAGGTCATTTGTATCACAAGTGCGAGTGTTTGTCTACTTACAACTGACCAAAAACCGTAAATACATGGTTAGTGTCTTAAAAAATAAAATATAATCGGTGAGCCTTAGACAATTTTATAGGAGCTTTAGCTCGCCCCTATATTTGTCGGGGCGAACCGATTATATTTTATTAGTAAAGACACTAATTGTGTATTTAGTTTATACCGCAGTTCAAAACAATCAAGGGGTTTTGCAGTAATATAGCAAATTTAAGCAAACAAGAGGGCCCAGAGGGCCCTGGTTCGCTCACCTGATCCAATGTATAAGAAGTGGGCCCCGGGCAGGGTCAATTTTGGCCCCAGGGCTATAATTTGAACAATCTTGGTAGAGGTCCACAAGATGAAGCTTCATATCGAATATGAAAGACCTGGGCTTTCTGGTTTCAGAGAAGAAGATTTTAAAGGTTTACCCCGCATATAGAAGTCTATGTAAAACAAGATTTTCCCTATATAAGTCTATGTTAAACCAAAGGGCCCCGGAGCAGGGGCATTTTTGGCCCCAGGGCTATAATTTGAACAATCTTGGTAGAGGTCCACTAGCTGAAGCTTCATAACAAATATCAAAGAACTAAGCCTTGTGTTTCAGAGAAGATGATTTTTAAAGATTATCCCTATATAAGTCTATGTAAAACCAAAGGGCCACATGGCGGAGGCATTTTTGGTCTCAGGGCTATAATTTGAACAATCTTTATAGAGGTCCACTAGCTGAAGCTTCATAACAAATATCGAAAACCTAAGCCTTGTGGTTTCAAAGAAGAAGATTTTTCAAGATTTTCCCTATATAAGCCCATGTAAAACCAAAGGGCCCAGGAGCGGGGGCATTTTTGGCCCCAGGGCTATAATTTGAACAAACTTGGTAGAGGTTCACAAGATGAAGCTTCATACCAAATATCAAAAACCTGGGCCTTGCAGTTTCAGAGAAGAAGATTTTTCAAGATTTTCCCTATATAAGCCTATGTAAAACAAAAGGGCCCTGGTGCGGGGGCATTTTTGGCCCCAGCACTATAATTTGAATAATCTTGGTAGGGGTCCACTAGATGAAGCTTCATACCAAATATCAAAGACCTGGGCCTTGCGGTTTCAGAGAAGAAGATTTTTCAAGATTTTCCCTATATAAGCCCATGTAAAACCAAAGGGCCCCTGTGTTGGGGGGGGGGGGGGGGCATTTTATAGCTCCAGCACTATAATTTGAACAATCTTGGTAGGGGCCCACTAGATGAAGCTTCATACCAAATATCAAAGACCTGGGCCTTGCGGTTTCAGAGAAGAAGATTTTTAAAGATTTTCCCTATATAAGCCTATGTAAAACAAAAGGGCCCTGGTGCGGAGGCATTTTTGGCCCCAGCACTATAATTTGAACAATCTTGGTAGGGGTCCACTAGATGAAGCTTCATACCAAATATCAAAGACCTGGGCCTTTCGGTTTCAGAGAAGAAGATTTTTAAAGATTCTCCCTATATAAGCCCATGTAAAACCAAAGGGCCCCCGTGCGGGGTCATTTTTAGATCCAGCACTATAATTTGAACAATCTTGGTAGGGGTCCACTAGATAAAGCTTCATTCCAAATATCAAAGACCTGGGCCTTGCGGTTTCAGAGAAGAAGATTTTTTAAAGATTTTCCCTATATACGCCCATGTAAAACCAAAGGGCCCCCGTGCGGGGGCATTTTTGGCCCCAGCACTATAATTTGAACAATCTTGGTAGGGGTCCACTATATGAAGCTTCATAACAAATATCAAAGACCTAAGCCTTGTGTTTCAGAGAAGTTGATTTTTAAAGATTATCCCTATATAAGTCTATGTAAAACCAAAGGGCCACATGGCGGGGGCATTTTTGGTCTCAGGGCTATAATTTGAACAATCTTGATAGAGGTCCACTAGCTGAAGCTTCATAACAAATATCGAAGACCTAAGCCTTGTGGTGTCAAAGAAGAAGATTTTTCAAGATTTTCCCTATATAAGCCCATGTAAAACCAAAGGGCCCCGGAGCGGGGGCATTTTTGGCCCCAGGGCTATAATTTGAACAAACTTGGTAGAGGTTCACAAGATGAAGCTTCATACCAAATATCAAAGACCTGGGCCTTGCAGTTTCAGAGAAGAAGATTTTTCAAGATTTTCCCTATATAAGCCTATGTAAAACAAAAGGGCCCTGGTGCGGGGGGCATTTTTGGCCCCAGCACTATAATTTGAATAATCTTGGTAGGGGTCCACTAGTTGAAGCTTCATACCAAATATCAAAGACCTGGGCCTTGCGGTTTCAGAGAAGAAGATTTTTCAAGATTTTCCCTATATAAGGCCATGTAAAACCAAAGGGCCCCTGTGTGTGGGGCTTTTTTTAGCTCCAGCACTATAATTTGAACAATCTTGGTAGGGGTCCACTAGATGAAGCTTCATACCAAATATCAAAGACCTGGGCCTTGCGGTTTCAGAGAAGAAGATTTTTCAAGATTTTCCCTATATAAGCCCATGTAAAACCAAAGGGCCCCTGTGTTGGGGGGGGGGGCATTTTATAGCTCCAGCACTATAATTTGAACAATCTTGGTAGGGGCCCACTAGATGAAGCTTCATACCAAATATCAAAGACCTGGGCCTTGCGGTTTCAGAGAAGAAGATTTTTAAAGATTTTCCCTATATAAGCCTATGTAAAACAAAAGGGCCCTGGTGCGGAGGCATTTTTGGCCCCAGCACTATAATTTGAACAATCTTGGTAGGGTTCCACTAGATGAAGCTTCATACCAAATATCAAAGACCTGGGCCTTGCGGTTTCAGAGAAGAAGATTTTTAAAGATTTTCCCTATATAAGCCCATGTAAAACCAAAGGGCCCCCGTGCGGGGGCGTTTTTAGATCCAGCACTATAATTTGAACAATCTTGGTAGGGGTCCACTAGATAAAGCTTCATACCAAATATCAAAGACCTGGGCCTTGCGGTTTCAGAGAAGAAGATTTTAAAGATTTTCCCTATATACGCCCATGTAAAACCAAAGGGCCCCCGTGCAGGGGCATTTTTGGCCCCAGCACTATAATTTGAACAATCTTGGTAGGGGTCCACTATATGAAGCTTCATACCAAATATCAAAGACCTGGGCCTTGTGGTTTCAGAGAAGAAGATTTTTAATGATTTTCCCTATATAAGCCCATGTAAAACCAAAGGGCCACCGTGCGGGGGCATTTTTAGCTCCAGCATTATAATTTGAACAATCTTGGCAGGGGTCCACTAGATGAAGCTTCATACCAAATATCAAAGACCTTGGTCTTGCGGTTTCAGAGAAGAAGATTTTTAAAGATTTTCCCTATATAAGCCCATGTAAAACCAAAGGGCCCCCGTGCGGGGGCATTTTTGGCCCCAGCACTATAATTTAAACAATCTTGGTAGGGGTCCACTAGATGAAGCTTCATACCAAATATCAAAGACCTGGGCCTTGCGGTTTCAGAGAAGAAGATTTTTTTAAGTTTGCGTGAAAAAAATCTATTTTTGGCTACTGTGACCTATATGTGCAACGGACCGGAACCATTTGAACAACTTTGAAAGGGGACCACCTAAGGATCATTCCTGTGAAGTTTGGTCAAAATAGGATGAGTGGTTTAGGAGGAGATGTCGTTTGAAGAAAAGTTTACGGACGCACGGACGCACGCACGGACGGACGCACGACGGACGACGGACAAAAAGTGATCCCAAAAGCTCACCTTGTCACTACGTGACAGGTGAGCTAAAAAGACACCAGAGGGGCATGTTAAACGACATTCAGTGCGTAATAGGTATATACTGACCTATAATACCTCTAGGGACCGTTTAAAGACCTACTTTTCAGGTCCCTAATTTGCAAGTGTAAGCAATAGCATCCGACCTTTTATATACGAGAAAACAACGATACAGCAAGTCATAATCTTCAACAGATTCTCAGAAATTTAATTCAAATTCTTACCTTCTCGGGCTTTCTGGTTTGAATGGGCCGTTGGAATAACTGCGCACTGCTACTGCGATTGCATTTCATATGAAATTCACCATAGTCATCGGCCCCCGCCCATCGGGGCTTGAAGAAATATATGGGCTGCATTATGTGTCCACGCAGAGCTGAATCCGACCCGCACACGAGTACTGGTAAACCGCTTAGTGTATCTAAGCCTGCCCAGGCAAAGCGGTGCGCACGAGTCGGACCGTCCATGCTTATAAACCCTATTGGTTTCATTGGGCGACAGGGCTTGAGATGCCATTTCATCTCAATGTCAGATAAAAGTCCCTCAAAATTGGAAGCAACGTCTCCAAAATGACCTTAACAATGTTGACGGGGACTTTAAACCTCAAATCAAACAAAAACCACCATGGTCATTTCATATGAGATCCACCATGGTCATTTCATAAGAAATCCATCCTGGTCATTTCATATGAAATCCATCGAGGTCATTTCATATGAAATCCATCGTGGTCATTTCATATGAAATCCATCGTGGTCATTTCATATGGAATCCATCGTGGTCATTTCATATGAAATCCATCGTGGTCATTTCATATGAAATCTACCATGGTCATTTCATATGAAATTCATCGTGGTCATTTCATATGAAATCCACCATGGTCATCTCATATGAAATCCATAGTGGTCATTTCATACGAAATCCATCGAGGGCATTTCATATGAAATCCATCGTGGTCATTTCATATGAAATCCACCGTGGTCATTTTATGTGAAATCCATCGTGGTTATTTCATATGCAATCCATCGTTGTCATTTCATATGAAATACATCGTGGTCATTTTATATGCAATCCATCGTGGTCATTTCATATGAAATCCATCGTGGTCATTTCATATAAAATCCACCATGGTCGTTTCATATGAAATCCATCGTGGTCATTTCATATGAAATCCTTCGTGGTCATTTCATATGAAATTTATGAAACGCGCCTACGGCGAGTTTCATAAATTTCATATGAAATGCCCACGACTGTAAGATTCTGTTTATCATATAACGATTTAAACATGTTAAATCGGATTTTATCGCTGAAGAAGTTAAAAAGAAAACAGAGATGTCACGAACGGCGTCATGCTATTACGCGCAAGTAACTGTGTGTTAGATCTATTACATGTGTGGCCATTGTTTGTTTGATTTGAAGTTTAACGTCCCCGTCAACTCTATTTAGGTCATTTTGGAGACACTGCATTCAATTTTGTGGGACTTTTACCCGACATTGAGATGAAATGACATCTCAATCCCTGCCGCCCAATGAAACCAATAGGGTTCATAATCTTGGACGGGCCGACTCGCACCACTTTGCCTGGGCAGGCTTAGACCTTCTAAGTGGTTTATCGGTACTCGTATGCGGTCGGATTCAGCTCTGCGTGGAAGCATCATTCAGCCCAATCTATTTCTGCAAAACCGATGGGCGGGGACAATACACGTGTGGTCACATGACGTTATCCACTAATAAACAGCGGCGTGAGGATCTTACACTCGTGGTCATTTCATATGAAATTTATGAAACGAGCCTTCGGCGAGTTTCATAAATTTCATATGAAATGACCACGAGTGTAAGATTCTGTTTATCATAGGACCACTTTAAATTTGATTTTATCGCCTTTAAATGTGACAATTTTTTTTCCACAAAAAATGCATGGTTATCATGGACGTCGTCATGACATTACTTAATCCCGCCAAAGTGTTATTACACGTGTGGTCATACGATTTTTTATTACACCACGCTATACACTGCTTATCAACGACGTTATATGATAAATCTAAAATATAACACAACTCCTGAACAATATTTAACTTCTTTTAATGAAGGAGCTTGATTGATACAGTGAAGAATAATGAGCAATGATTAATTAAACAGTATTATAAACATAGTGCTCTGGAACAAGACATATACAGAAAAAATGTGCTCCTTACGATAACACACCCGTGCGACATAGTGTACTTTTCGCATCTCAAAGATGCTTATTTACTCCTTACGATAACACACCCGTGCAACAAAGTGTACTTTTTTCGCATCTCCAAAATGCTTATTTACTCCTTACGATTACACACCCGTGCGATATAGTGTACTTTTTCGCATCTCCAAAATGCTTATTAACTCCTTACGATAACACACCCGTGCGACATAGTGTACTTTTTCGCATCTCCAAAATGCTTATTAACTCCTTACGATAACACACCCGTGCGACATAGTGTACTTTTTCGCATCTCCAAAATGCTTATTTTCTCAATACGCTAACACACCCGTGCGACATTGTTCATTTTTTACATCTCCAAAAAGGCTACTTTTCGGATGAAAATCCATGACATTTTTCTTGTTTATACTGCAAACATAGGTTGTGGGTGCTCGTTAGAACCGCCTCAATGAGGCGGTTCTAACGAGTACCCACAACCTATGTCTTGGAGTAAAAATAAGAAAAATAATGTTTACCCCCGTACACCCCAGTTTTCTCTATACACAGTGGTGTGTAAGGGGGTGATCATTTCACGGACTTGTTCACGTGATGTTAGGAAAATCCGTGATATTATTCTTTTTTTTTTTTTTTTTTTAATGTAAACAGAGGTTTGAGGTTATGGGTGCTCGAATCCACAACCAATGTCTTGGAGCAGAAATAAGAAAAATAATATATACCCCGTAAATCCCAGTTTTCTCAATATAAAGTGGGGTTTAGATGGGTGTTCATTTCACGGACTTGTTTGCATGATGTGAAGCCGGTGTCATGAGGCATTTTTCATTTCATGGCGATTATTTTCTTCATGAAAGATTTGGCGGTCTTGCCAGTCTATGTTTCTTCTAACGCAATAAATTGAGGTTACATCACGTGAACAAGTCCGTGAAATAACCCCCCCCCCCCCCCCCTAAAATCCACTTTATAGAGAGAAAACTGGGGTTTACGGGGGTATATATTATTTTTCTTATTTCTGCTCTATGACATAGGTTGTGGGTACTCGTTAGAACCGCCTCATTGAGGCGGTTCTAACGAGCACCCACAACCTATGTTTGCAGTATAAATAAGAAAAAATATCACGGATTTTCATCAGAAAAGTAGATATTTTGGAGATGTGAAAAAATGCACTATGTCAGACGGGTGTAACATCGTAATGGTAATATAAAGCTAGACAAATGTATTGCTGTATCTTCAGTCGTTAGGTGTTCTGAATCTTGAATTATTTCATGTTTTTAACTGAACGTCTTATTTGAATGCATGTTTTGTTTGTTTGTTTGTTTGTTTGTATTGCGTTTAACGGCCCTGTCAACACTATTTAGGTCGGTCACTTTTGAGCATGTCAGTTTACCTATCCACACTTTTCCTGCGCAGGCTTACACGTAAGCGGTTAACCCGCAGTGCAGTGTACATTCTTTCGCCAGAAACTGACATCTGCCCTTCTTGAACAAGCGGAAGGGAAAGAATGGCCGTAGAAAACATTTCATGATCAATCTCAACGAAAGACACCGGCAGATATCGAACCCGCGTCCTTGTGTGTGTGTGTGTGTGTGTGTGTGTGTGTGTGTGTGTGTGTGTGTGTGTGTGTGTGTGTGTGTGTGTGTGTACGAATTCTGTGTGTGTGTGTGTACGAATTCGGGTTTAACGTCGCTTTCAACAATTTTTCACTTTTATGGTGCTGCCTAACTGAAGTATCATGTCCCAGACACATTACATGATACCACACCCTGTCACATTATCCTGACACTGGGTCGACCAGTCCTAGCTCTACCCCGTAAATCTGAGTGCAAAGCAAGGAGCATCTAGTACCATTTTAACGACTTCGGTATGTCGCGGCCCGGGATCGAACCCGTTACCTCCCGTTCCCCGGAGCGAACCCGCGTTCTTGAATACATGTACTTATAGTAACGGAAAAAAGAAGCAATGAATTTTACACTGCTCAAGAAAGGGATCATAAATGTTTTGAATGCATATTTTACATCAAAAAGGTTTTGAAACTTAGCATAAAATGTTAAGGAACATTGTGTTTTTTACAGTGCAATTTTCGCGGCTTTATCTCAAATGTATGGCCCACGTTGTATAAGGGTCGAAAACTTCAAACTTTCCTCAACAAGTTTCTGGTCGGGCCAATCGGAGTCTAAATGTTGGTTTTCTTTTGCTCCAGCATTTCAGTGGTTTCTTGCTGTCGAGTCCTCACCGTTGTTTCATCTCTGTTGTTGTTTGATTTTTTTTGTGTTCACGGAGATGTTGCGCTGATGAGTTAGGAGGCCTTTATGCGGACTGAACATGTCTAAACCGCGACGGAAGTAAGGGCGAGGATTGTGGCCACGTAAAATCGATTTACGCCCTCCGGTGGAATTCGTGTCACTGACCGTTCCAAGGCGGTTCATCTGTCGCGGTTTATTTTTATTATGGTTTGTCTTTTTGTGTGTGTATCGCTTATATTACTTTATTTTGGATAGCCAATTGGCCATTTTGTGGGAAAGTGACTGTCGTTTTGGCTTTTGGCTATTGATCTCTGATGGGAGCTATGGGTTTTGTTTGTTTGTTTGATTTGAGGTTTAACATCCCTGTCAACACTGTAAAGGTCATTTTGGAGATGTTGCTTCCAGTTATGTGGGACTTTTACCCGACACTGAGATGAAATGACATCTCCAGCCTTGCTGCCAAATGAAACCAATAGGGTTTATAAACATGCACGGTCCGACTCCCACCGCTTTTCTGGGCAGGCTTAGTTCCTCTAAGTGGCTTACCAGTGTGCGGGTCGCTTTCAGTTCTGTGTGGAAGCATCATGCAGACCATCAATTTCTTCAAGCCCCGATGGGCGGGGTCCGAGGAGCTGTGGGTTAATTGTATCGATTCCTGATCATTGCCTTCACTTCTATTTTTATTTAATAAATTTAATAATACATGAACACTCATGTAAGATCCTCTATATATGCAGCACAGCGAAGACTCGTTGAAAAAAGGGATAACATGCTCGGTAAAGCCTCGTCTTTTATCCCTTTTCCTCAACTCGTTTAATTAATTAAATACATGAACACTCATGTAGGAACCTCTATATAATAGTTCCGGGTTAAAAATATGGCCTCATTCATCACGTGAACAAGTCTTGGAAATGAAGACCCCTCTAAATCCCACCTTTTTGTTTGGGTTTTACGGCCCTTTCAAAATTATTTCACTCATATCGAGCCGAACGTTAATCAGAGGTGGGCGAAAACCAGAATACCCGGAGAAAAACCACCTGACCTTCCGTTGCAGAACTTGGCGTCTCACATGTGATCCGAGCCAGGCTCGAACTCACAACCGTGACAGCTAAATCCCACTTTATATAGAGAAAACTGGGGTTTACGAGGTTAAACATTATTTTTCTTACTTATGCTCCAAGATATAAGTTGTGGGTACTCGTTAGAACCGCCTCAATGAGGCGGTTCTAACGAGCACCCACAACCTATGTTTTGAGCATTTATAAAAACATATCATGGATTTTCATCAGCAAAGTAGCCATTTTGGAGATGTGAAAAATGCACTATGTCGCACGAGTAAGTTATCATAACAATAGTCGAACTTCAAGGGTTCGATAACCTATGGCTCGTTTACCATGCCTGATTCGAACTCGTAATTGAGTCCATTGGAAAATTTTCTCCAGTAGGCGTTAGCTCAACTTTGTTTGCTTGTGCTCAGGGTTTACGTCCCCGTCAACGCTTGTAGGTCATTTTGGAGACGTTGCTTTCAATTTTGTGGGGCTTTTACCCGACATTGACATGAAAAGACATTTCAAGTTCTACCGCCCAAAATTACCGCTAGATTTAAATAAGCGATACGACTCGCAGCACTCTTCCTGCGCAGACCAAGACCTAAGCGGTTTACCAGTACATTCGGTTTCAGCTCTGCTGTCATTACGCAAACACGCCTATACAAATACATTGCCACTTTTGTCGCCAAAAAAATGAAGATTTTAAAATTTTAATTGTGCTATTTTTCTTATTTCTGCTCAAAATAAAGGTTGTGGGCTCTCGTTAGAACCGCCTCATCGAGGCGGTTCTAACGAGTACTCACAATCTATATTTTAGAGCAGAAATAAGAAAAATAAGGTATACCCCCTGAAACCCCAGTTTTACTTTATAAAAGTGGGGTTCAATGGGGTAAAAAGTATATAGGCGTGGTTTCGTGATGCCTATCTATTTCTCCAAGCCCTAATGTGGTGTGTGGTGGAGTGTGTAATTGTGTGTGTGTTGCGGGGGGTGGGGGTTGTTATCTCCAGTCAACTAATATTTCTGCAGTGGATAGTTTAGGGCGTTTTCTCATTATTTGATCTTGGAAACGTATGTATGTTAAGTTGTTAACTTAAATCGCCTCGAACAGCGATGGCTTATTTACCATGGATGAGTCGAACCCATTCTTGAGCCCGTAGCTAAATCCTCTACAAAAGAAATAGTGGGAGCTAATTGAGGAGATTTTAGTCTTATATCTTGCAAATGTATGCTGTGTGTACTCATGAGGCGATTCTAATGAGTACAAACAGCATACATATTCATTATAGAACACCGAAAAGATATCTAAAAGTATCTCGTAATGCCTCCAGACAATAACTGTCAGTGGCTCGAACTACCCCTGTCTCGGACAGATTTTCGAGGTCCCAAAGGTGTTCGAGCCATTGAAGTTTGACTGTATTTAATAGAATATCTAAATGAAATTCCTGCTTTATCCGCATTATGCCCCGCCCCCACCCCTCCCCCATCCCCCCTGACCTCGTGCTCTGATTAACCCTCAGTAACTCAAACTTCCCTACTTCAAACGAATTTCAACTGCCAAAAGATGTTTGAGTCATTGAAGTTCGACTGTATCTCATTACCTCAAAGTAATGCGTTAACCCATTTTATACGGGAAACAGTGCAGGACGCGTCTGATCGAGGCCTCCACTGTTTGCAAACGGTAGAGGCCTTGATCAGACGCCGCTTTACCACCCATTTTGTTTCAGCTGCAACATTCCATTCCAGGCACCGCTGTCAAATGTTTCTTTTCTATGTAAAGATCAGAGATCTCAAAATCAATCAAGTTTCTTTTATCTGAAATGTTTTGACAATCAAAATGTCCACTACTGTGCTTGATCAAGAGCACACCCATTTGTCAGTGATGACCACTGATTGGTCATTTTACCACCAACAGCACCAAACATGCCAAACACATTGTGTCATGATAATAATTATTGTTAAAATTAACATCAGGTATTAGTCACAGGTGTAAAGTAGAAGTCAAACAAAGATCAGGAATCGATACAATTAACTTACTCCACCCATCAAAGACACCAAAGGGAAAGAAACACAAACATGAAGCGACCAGACCATAATGGAAACCTAAACAAAGGACGCTTTTGCACACTTGACTTTCAAACCATCACGTGAACAAGTCCGTGAAATGAACACCCCTCTACAGCCCGCTTTATATAGAAAAAACTGGGGTTTACGGGGGTATAGATTACTTTCTTTATTTCTGCTCCGGGATATAGGTCGTGGGTACTCGTTAGAACCGCCTCGAATCGAGGCGGTTCTAACGAGCACCCGCAACCTATGTTTGAAGTACAAATCACAAAAATATCTTGGATTTATATCAGGCAAGAAGCCATTTTGGAGATGTGAAAAATGCAAAATGTCGCACTGGTGTGTTACCGTAATGCATGGTTGATTTGTCCTGTCAGTGCTTTGTGACAAATGGAGTACATTTCTGCCATCAAAGACACCGAGGTAAATCCAAATCTTTTGATCTCATTTTATTTTTTGTTGAATGAAGACGATGTTGCACATTACGAAAACACGCCTATACAAATACATTGCCACCTTTTTGCGCCGAAAAAATGAAAATTTTATCATGAAAAATTGTGATATTTTTCTTATTTCTGCTCAAAATATAGATTGTGGGCACTCGTTAGAACCGCCTCATGGAGGCGGTTCTAACGAGTACCCACACTCTATATTTTAGAGCAGAAATAAGAAAAATAAGGTATACCCCCGGAAACCCCAGTTTTACTATATAAAAGTGGGATTCAAGGGGGTCAAACTTATATAGGCGTGTTTTCGTGATGAGCTGAAACAGAATAGGTAGTATTTTCTAAATCAATTTCAAAAATAAAATAACTCAATCTAACACCCCTAATTTTCGAAATGGACTCCTGCTGTATATAATGGGGAAGATTCCATTCAGTACAAAATGGGTTAAAATGCTATCTATTGTTTTGGTATTGTTTAACAAGATAATAACCCCAGTATGAAATATTGAATACAACAAATAATAGAGGAAATAACAACCTTGCATATTTGTCTATCACATTTACATCACTAACTGTCGGTAACTTTGGTTTTAGAATTTTTGCTTTTTGTTTCACTGTCGAGAATATTTTTCTCTTTGGTGCAGTATTTACGTTTCGTCGTTTGAGCACGCTGTTCGGAACGTATCCCCTAGCAACACAGGTCCGTGGTAGAACGGGTTCCATGCGAATGATTGGCTGCGAATTTAATCCGTCCTCCGTTTCGAAATTACACACCGGACGATAAGAATTTCTAATTACGGGAATAGGTGACAGTCGAATATCGTTGCTTTCATTTACTTCTTCTTCAATCTGCAAATATACCAGATAAACCAGATGTATATTTAGTAAAACCATTGACAACATTAGTGGGCTGATTCATTACGATAACTCACCCGTAGGATATAGTGCATTTTTCACAACTCCAAAATGGCTACTTTTCTGATGGAAATCCTCGACATTTTTCTTATAAATGCTCAAAACATAGGTTGTGTGTGCTCGTTAGAACCGCCTCAATGAGGCGGTTCTAACGAGTACCCACAACCTATGTCTTGGAGCAGAAATAGTAAAAATAATGAATACCCCCGTAAACCCCAGTTTTCTCTATATAAACTGGTGTTTAGAGGGGTCTTCATTTCACGGACTTGTTCACGTGATGTGTCCCTGAGTTAACCCACTGTATGCTGGTGGACTCTTCTTCCATTGCTATATGTTGGTCATGTCCATTTGTCATATAAAGGGGCGTCAGGTCTATTTTTTGTTTTTATTCCATTTTTGACGGAGAATTCTGTTAATAAATAGTGCAAGCCCTGATCAAACACCGCGTCCTGCGTCGTCCGGTCTGAGCCTGCACTGTGTGCCAAGGTACCCTTTTTGGGGGTTCCGGCATACAATGGGTTAAGCCTGAACCTGGACTTAGACTGTTTCGTTTAACCCTTCAATCCATGCACTGTTAACAAACAGTGTAGATCCTAGTCAGACGCCATGTTCTGTGGTGTCTGATCTTTTGGTCTACCCTGTTAACCAAAGTCCCATATTTTTGACCATATGCATAAATGCAGTTTAATATGTTTAAGCAAGCACCTGAGGAATAATCAAAATGTGCTTGCTTAAGACTGATGCTTCTTAATACAGATGAATATAATGTATTTGCCTGCTCTCTAGAAACCGAATTGCATGCTGGCTCAAGAAACCAAATTGCATGCTTGCTCAAGACAAGTCGGTTGCTTAACAGAAGTGTGTATGGCCACCTTTACAGGTTTATAGATTTATCAATTCAGTATCAAAACTTATTTCTGTTCGACCATAAACTCAGCCCATGAGGTTAGTTGAGGTTTTACAGATAATTAAAAAGAAAAACGAACAGGAACTGGTAGAATCAGATCATCCCAAGCTAACACTCTTGGCAGATCACTCTGTGGTCAAAACGACAATAATAACTCAGATTAATTAGTACCGAAAAACGTAATTGGTCATTTTTAGGGATGGGTATACATTTAGGAAAGGCAACAAAGAGAAAGCGTAGTCAAGATTCACTGTGCGGGCATGTTCCAGTATTTACAGTAATGAAACACCTTTCAATGCCTTCCCGGCTCATAGAGTACCTTAGCCTTTTCAGGTCAGCATGTAAACTTGGTATCTGTCCAGCTTTCAAACATCAACCCTTAACTCAGCATATGACCACTTCAGAATGTACAGATTCAGGATGAACTGCAAGATACTACGATGTGATTGTAAACCTATCCAGGAATTACTACCTTCTTGTTAAATTACATGGTTAATCTATGCACAGTGCAATATGCATTGTAAAAAGATTTAGCAAAACAGCCGCACAGCTGGGAAACTTTTCAGCTTTTGAATCTCAGTTTGTCCATAAATGTGTCATACTCACGGTCCAAGAATATTGACCAACCAGTCTGAGGTAGTTATGTGCAAGCACGTCGCCGATGATTACCTATGGTCCGTTTTATTAATTGCCCGCTAAATTCAACCGTCATTGATAAAATGCCCAGATGCGAGAGAACAACCTTTTGTTTGGAATTCCGGGAATTAAACATTCGAAAAAAAAAAAAAAAAATGAAAGAGAAGGTTGCCGATTCAGAAACTAGGACTGCCATTCGAGGAAGATTTCTTACTGTTGCTACTGGTATTGTTCGCAGTCGCCGAATGTGAAACAAACTATAATGACTGCACCCAATTTCCGTCCAAATATAACTTCAATAACATACGGTCTACGTTAAAAAATGACGGAACAAGCGTAGTGCGTAAGTTCTGTTTGTTTGTTTGATTTGAAGTTTAACGTCCCCGTCAACACTGTAAAGGTCATTTTGGAGACGTTGCTTCCACTTTTGTGGGACTTTTACCCGACATTGAGATGACATGACATCTCAAGCCCTGTCGCCCAATGAAACCAATGAGGTTTATAAGCATGGACGGGCCGACTCGCAACGCATTGCCTGGGCAGGCTTAGATTCTTAAGCGGTTTACCGGTACTCGTGTGCGGGTCAGGTTCAGCTCTGCGTGGAAGCATCATGCAGTCCATCTATTTCTTCAAGCCCCGATGGGCGGCTAGCGCGTAAGTCAGTAGGTTTGCTAAATCTTTCTGCAATGCATAGTAATCCCTGCAACGTACTACTTTGACGAAATGTTTCATTCTGATATCTAGCCAAAGCCTAAATGTAGTGAACTAAAATGTACATTTAGGCTTTGGCAAGATCAAAGAATTGACTAACAGATTACCACCAAGTGAGCATCGTTTTTGCCAAGTGCACTATTGCCCAACAGAAGTGATGGGAAATCTACGTTGCAGGCAGCAGGCAGATACGAATTTTATACCAAGTAAAGAAATGAACTGTAGGCAAATCTGAATTTCTCTATTTATTGCCATCATATCTTGACGTAGTGACACAAGAATGTGATACTTCTCGTCTAAGCACTAGTGTATATATCTCGTTTATCATATGACGTCGCCTCTGAGAATGTAATAACGCCATGTAATAAATTCGATAATTCACTATTGAATTAATATGCAAATAAGTTAGATACGCGCCGTTACGTTACATGTACGGCGTCCTTAACGACGTCGCGTTTAAAATGGCGGAAAATTGACTTTTTTTTGTAAAACAATCGTAAATAAAATGCGTTTCAAATGTCAAATGATAAATAGAATCTTACATTCGTGCTCATGTATTTTTGAATTTATTAAACTCGTTGAGGAAAAGGGATAAAATGCTCGGCACAGCCTCGCATTTTATCCCTTTTCCTCAACGAGTTTAATAAATTCAATAATACATGCGCACGAATGTAAGATCCTCTATGTCTTACATTTAATATAGTTACCTTATCCGCTTTTCTGAAGAGTCCATCAGCACGAGGGTCTTTGGCTTTCTTCGCTTTCCGCTTTGCACGTGCACCCCAGTATGTGTAATTCACAGCCGCGTATTCTAGAAGAGCCGCAAACACAAAGACAAAACACATCACTAGATAGATATCTATTGCCTTGACGTATGATATACGTGGGAGGGATGAACGAACTCCGTTGCTTATAGTTGTCATCGTCAACACGGTGGTTATTCCTGGAAAATACATGTACAGTAAACCTTCAATAGCTCGAATAATATAACCCATAAACTACGGTTTATTCGAACCCATTGAATCCCTAGATCATAATTTCCATAGATATATTAAAGACAATTAAGAGAGTGTTGTTCCTTATTTTGAATTGAAAATGTATATTGTATGTACTCATTAGAATCGCCTCATTTAGTCGATTCTCTAATGAGTACACACAACATACCTTTATTTAATAGAAAATAGAAATATTATCCCCATTATATAACACGATCTTGCGCTATAAATAACCCACAGTGAATCGAAACTTTCCTATCTCGAAAACAAATTTTCATAGTCCCAAAGGTAGTCGAGCACCAAAGGTCTATCAAAGGTCTACCTGACACGTGGGTAAAAAATTACGGTTGACGCGTTTCTAGAAAAGTAACTAAATGTTGTTCTAAATTATATAAATTATCATAAAACATTCATGTTAAAATGTGTTCTTGTTGTTGGAAGAAAAAATAATTTTAAAAGAAATTACCATTCAAAATGGTCCATTTTTGAACACCTAATTCTCCATTGTACTTCCTCAGAAACATGATGTTGTTTTACACCAACATATAATATAATCCGTTTATAGTTCTTATCGTAGCAAGAACGAGAAGTAGTTTTTCCAAAAAGCTGTCATTATAACATTCTACACCCATCGAACGTCCATACTGACATTCATAGGTGTATACATGATGTGTATTTCTCCAGGTAAATAACTGGTTATAAATGTGCCAGTCGTCTGGCATAAGGAATAGTATTTTAAATGTTTTATGCCCAGACCTTGATATTTCTTCATATTCATTATTTTGATGATTTGGTGAATATTATTATGCATCTAATAGATAAAGTTTTCTTAAAAAACAAAGCAAAAACAAACAAACAACAACAAACACAACTGCTAACGATCTGAAAGTTAGTTATATCGCTATGCAAATTTATCCCAGTATTAAGCATGGATGACAATGTATGGGTACGCATTGGTAGGAGTTATAATGTTATAATGGCAGTTTTTGACGAACCAAATACCTCTCGTCGTTGAGAGTAAATGGATTGCAGTATATTTTGGTGTAAATCATTACGTTTCTGAGGAAGGACAGATGAGAATTTCTGAGCAATTGTAAATTTTGGTCCACGTGCCAGGAAGACATTTTGATAGTCCTTAGGACATTCTACATGTCTACCAGACACGTGCGGTAGCATAAAGCGTTACATGTTTCGAGAAAAGTAACCCATTATGTTCCTTACTGTAGAAATAATCACAAAACATGTGCAGTAAAATTCCTGTATTAAGACCACTTTGGGACTGTTCAAAAGTTGTCTTTAAGACTACTTTTGAACAGTCCCAATGATGGTCTATAACAAGAGTTAAATGTGTGCAGAAAACACGAAGAAAGAGCAACTGAAACCTTCTCAATAAGCTTTTAAGAGCAGATTTAGTCTTAATTTTAGGTGGTCTTAATAGCGGCATTTTACTGTATATTAAAGAATATATTTTTGCTGTTGAAGGAAATAATAAACATTTAAGTTGTGAGAAAAATACCTGTCAAAATGTTCCACTTTATTTAATCTACATCCCCCACGCCCTTCATCAGAAACACAACGTTTTTCCAAACTTGTTACTTTTTATATAGTTTAAAAAACCCAACAAACACGCACACAGGCGGCCATTGGTATGTATAAATGAGATGTAGTTTCTCGGGTAAATCAGTGGGAATCTTCTGGTATAACCAATATCATAATCATATCCAATATCTTAATGAAATGTTTTACACCCAAATCTTGATATTTATTCATGCTGTCTTTTGGCATGTGTTATTATGCATGCAATAGGTACATGTGAGAAAAGGCGTTGGTTATGAAAAATAAAAAAAAAAACAAAAAAAAAAAAAAAAAAAACTGATATAATGATTTGACCGAGTTAGTTATTCCTGCTCTGTTTACCCCATGGGTTACACATGGATGTCAGTGCATAGCGTACAGTACACGTCGGATAGTTGTTTACAATCATGAATATAGCATGAATATAATGTTTTAATGACAATTTTTGGATAAACTACTTCCCGGTACACATAGTATATAGACTAAACTATCAGTATATGCTGGGGGTAAAGTATAATTTTTCTGGAGAAGAACGAGGAAGAAGTAGATCCTAGCTTCCAAGGTTTCACTTTTTTATAGAACATTGAAACTTGTATGATACGAGCAAGTACATGTAAATAGGTCGAATATGTACATAAGGGCTAAATAACTCATTGACTATTATTGGAAGAATTGCATGGCTTTGAATAACAAACAAACTTTGGCGAAGGCTCATAGGGGATTTCCGTGTTTCTATTTGTTTCACCTATGCATTTCTGGTACGAAGCCATAGCGATGCAGCGATTGTGTAAGACGAGGGCGACTGCATGCTGGATTGCACACTTTATAGGCATTTCCTAATACTATTAATTCTTCCTTTTCTGTCTTATTTTATGTCTTTAATTTCCTCTATAGACGCATTTAGCATCGCTGAAAGTGTGGATTGTCGAAAGCTTTGTTTTTAACATTTCTTTCAAAATTGAAGTTAAGGCATTGATCCGGAATCGATAGAACTCCCACATCTCCTGTCCAAGGGCAAGAAACACAAACATAAAATAAAACTTCATCGAAATGTCGCGGTCTAGCTAGTAACTGCATTGTCTTTGATTAACCCCGAACAGTGAAAATAATTTTCATACATTAAACGCTAAATTCGTTGGGAATTTCTAGCTTCGTATGTTTCCGTAACTCAACTAGAGCAAACAAGTATATTATATCAATTGATAAATGTGTGTTGGTTGAGTGGTAGTGTATATATTTTGAAATCGCGAGATCTGCGGTTCGAGACCTGTGGGTTGTACCTCTCAATGTCTTTATTTGTTTTTATTTATTTATTCCAAAATATTTATATGTTTCTTTTTCATCATTGTTTTACATTTTACTTGTAATTTCTGAAATTATATAGATACATAACATTGCATCTAAATCAACTCCACTGTCAGTTTTCGTGCATAAGCGTCACTGCGATGCGTTGAATATATGAGCTGGCTTTTCTGCAGAAAGAGGCTGGCAACGTTTGAAACGGTCTGATTTTACTGCGACCAAGTGAGCGGAGAGATTTGAATTTTCTGTCTGTGACTGTAAATTACTAAAGGACTATTGACGAGAAATTTCCATGTTCAGAAGGATTTTTCTTATTATGAAATGACAAGCTTTTTTTAATTCTTTATACACAATAATATTAATAATAATAACAACAATAACCGAAAAATGATGATAGATTCGGTCTCACGGATACAATTTTTGTATCCTTGTGCTCTAACCACTCGGCTAATCTGGCTGCATGTTTTAAGGGCGTTGCCCCACATATCGGATACTTAATGATTTTGATTTGTTTTTGTAAACGACATCAAAAAGGTCGGCATATGTCGAGTTGTATCGCCGGAAATGTAAATGGATCGTGAAATTTATTCACCAGTTTGCGGTTTCTTCTAACAGACAATACACTAAAAAATGTTCAGTTCTGCGGTGTATTCCTTACTTCCAAAGGATAACCGTTCTTGGTCGATTGTTAACAATCGATCCAGAGTTTCTTTCAGTGCTGATGTCCCTGTGACTATCACTGGTTTGTAGGAAATCCAGGTAACGGTTATTAACCCTTTTTGTACCAAATGGAATCTTCATCCTTATATATAGCATGAGTCCATTTCAAAATTTAGGGGTGTCAGGTTGTGTTTTCTTCAAAATTTATTAGGAAAATGGCTGAACTTCATGCAATCAGTGTAGGCCTTGATCAGACGCCGCGTTCTGCGGCGTCTGATCTGGGCGTGCACTGTTTGCCAAGGTACCTCTTTAGGGGTTTCCGGTGCTAAATAGGTTAATAGAAAAATAGCCACTCTATTCTTGGTGTTGCAACGTCAGAGCGCTGTGTAAAATAAAAGCTTATTGTTAGAAGCTGCCCCGGCATATATGCTGGGACATTGGCAAACAGTTTAAACCCATTTCAGACGCCACAGATCGTGGTGTCTGATCGGGTCTGAACTATTTGCTTAAAGTACGAGAAATTAAGGGGATATACATGTAACAAAATAGCCCAGTTCGCCGAACGGATTTATATTCCTTAGTATGCAGTCCCGCATAATATATGAGCGACATCATAAGAATACCCTGTTTTTGCCATTTACAAACAACAGATTCGTCTGCGAATCCGCGCAGTCCAGTCTCATTGGGCATTGATCTTTGCTGTGTCACAGGTGTGGACTCGAACCCAGGGCCTCTCGCATACCGTGCGAACACTCTACCGACTGCGCTACCGGGTCACACTGTCGACCTGTTACTTTCCCCCCCCCCCCCCCCCCCTGCCTAATTAGATTCGTCCCGACATTTCTCCTAATGAGATTCGTCCCGAATCTCTAAGTCCTATCCAGTACGGCTGCGAAACTTATTTTTCATACACTTTCATGCCTCAGACGCGGTGCTGGAGCCACACTGGCCACTACATGTCGCAGGGGTGGAAAAAACATGACTCGACCGGGACTCGAACCCAGGGCCTCTCGCATACCGTGCGACTACTCTACCGACTGAGCTACTGAGTCACACGGTCTACCTGTTACATTGCTTGGATAGTCCTATATCCCGAGTTGCTACAGTAAATATTTCAAGACCACTGCAAGTTCAATTCTCCATCATTATGTACATTTCGTGCAATTTGATTGGCTGAAATAAAAGTTTTATACTTCGATAAATTCCATGGGCAGGAATCTCATAACTATTTCACACAGCGACAGGTAGATATATATGTTGCGTCAAAGATGAGTTAGATCCCGCGCCTTTCGTCATTGCATATGAAGTGACGCCAGCATCGTTCCATTAAGACTTTCGAAACTATAGTAAACACAAATAAACTAATTTTAAAGACAATGTTTTTCGCTTGAGTTTCTTTCAAAGACGGCAGCTTCAAATTTGAGTAATCATTCCGCCGTGGCAATTGTAAAATTGATTCTTAAGCTTTCGAAATAATTCCTAAAATTTACAATTGTTGTGGCATTGACAAAGTTAGAATTATAAGGAATGAATTATTATTTTGTCCGATTTTATCTACGTGTTAACCTCGACGAATCACTCACAAATTTAGTAAAAAGCCCAGCTTTTAATATGCTAAGTTTGTGAGTGACTCGTCGAAGTTTACACACCCATAAAATCTACAAAAATGAAATTCATTCCTATTTCGTGTCTTTCGTTGTAACTCCGAAGTCAGGTTTTCTCGTGACGCTATTTATTGTCATATTTCGATAAAAGACGGATCGTGTTGTTTAATATTTTGACAGATTTCAAGTGAAGGTATTGATCAACTTATTTACCATGCCGTGATGGACAATCAGGACTTATTCCCGAGCGCGTTAAGATAATTGTAACCTTAAATACTTCCGCCGTAGCTGACACGTACATGTATTTTAAAACGTTACTTTACATGTATATTCGAACTTTTGAAATTTGACGTGATATTATTTATTGTATGCGAATTTCAAGTTCAATATTCTTTTTTAAAAAAAAAACGATCGCTGTTCATGTTATGTTAGAAATGTCTACAACACAAAAGTATCCGTTTTTATCGTATAAGGCCGTTGTTATTTAGTGAATAACATCATGTCATACACTTATTTGAGCCCCGCCAAGCGAATTTGTGTCTTCGAGCGTTCCGTCATGACAAATTTTAACTGCGCATGCCCAGCCATTCAGAGGGGCCAGGGATATGGCTTTCTGTCTGAAGGTTCCTCTTGATTCGCTGCTTGTATGAGGGGGCAGCGAAGGTTCTGGCGAGACTGCGCGGATGCGCAGGCTCGCCTGAACCTTCGCTGCTCGCATAGGCGATAAGTACCAAAATCGCTTGACCGGGCCCATATGACCACACGTGCAATAACACATGGTGGCTGGCTCTAAACGTCATGGCGTTGTCCAAGACAACCGTATGTTTCTATTGAAAAGTAGAAGTAAAACAAAGATCAGGAATCGATACAATTAACTCACTCCACCCATCAAAGATGCCAAAGGGAAAGAAACACAAACATTAAGCGACCAGACCATAATGGAAACCTAAACAGTTGAACCTCTGGCAATAAAACAGAATTGAAGGCAATGATCAGGAATCGATACAATTAACCCACAGTTCCTATCAAGACACCAAAGGGAAAGAATCACAAACATGAAACAACTAGACCCTAATGGAAACATCAATAGCGGAAAGCCAAAAAGGACAGCTACTTCCCCACAAAATGGCCAATTGGCTATCCAAAACAAACTGATATAAGCGATAAACACATTCAAAGACAAACCATTACAAAAATAAACCGCGACAGGAGGACCACCTTGGAACGGTCAGTGAAACGAATTCCACTGGAGTGCTCAAATCGATTTTACACAATCCTCGCCCTTATTTCCGTCGCGATTTAGACATAATAATTTCTTCAGTCCGCAAGAAGGCCTCCTAACTCATCAGTGCAATATCTCCGTGAACACAAAAATCAAACAACCATAGAAATGAAACAACGGTGAGCTATCGACAGCAAGAAACCACTGAAATGCTGGAGAAAAAGGAGATCAACAGTTAGACTCCGACTTAAGATCACTCTATGACAAACACACTTTTACACTCGTGATTATTTCATACGAAATTTATGAAACTCGTCGGATGCTCGTTTAAAAAATTGAATATGAATTAACCACTCCGTGTAAAATCTTCCCTTATTATACAGTCCAGATCATACACATCTTACCTGGTAATCCGTAAAAGGGATCAAGGTCTAAACTAATTGCTAACGAGATTTGTGGTCAAAAATAGAATAAAAACTATAAAACAAAACAAAAAAGACAGACCTGACATCCCTTAAGTGACAAATGGACTTGTCCAACATTTAACAATGGAAGAGTCCACCAGTATACAAAGGGTTTACAGCGTCGTGTAAAAAAAAACTCTGTTGACCGATGAAAGCGGGCTTGCACGCCGGTGGGTCAGGCCTCAGATTCTATGACGGCTCCAACGTAAAAGCTTATTGAAAATTAGAGAGATAATGTTGGTTGGTGCCTGATGCTCTGTCTCTGGTCGGGCTCATTGGAGTCTAACTGTTGGTTTTCTTTTGCTCCAGCATTTCAGTGGTTTCTTGCTGTCGAGTCCTCACCGTTGTCTCACCTCTGTGGTTCTTTGATTTTTGTGTTCACGGAGATGTTGCACTGATGAGTTAGGAGGCCTTCATGCGGACTGAACAAATTATTTGTCTAAATCGCGACGGAAGTAAGGGCGAGGATTGTGGCCACGTAAACTCGATTTAAGCCCCCCAGTGGAAATCTTCCACTGACCGTTCCAAGGCGGCTCTTCTGTGGCGATTTATTTATGTTGTTGTTTGTTACTTACTGTGTGTATCACTTGTGTCTTTTGGTTTTGGATGGCCATATGGCCATTTTGTGGGAAAGTAACTGTCCTTATGGCCTTCCTTGGTTTAGGTTTCCATTATGGTCTGGTCGCTTAATGTTTGTATTTCTTTCCCTTTGGTGTCTTTTATGGGTGGAGTAAGTTAATTGTATCAATTCCTGATCTTTGTTTTACTTCTACTTTACATATTTTACATTGTTTTCTATCTGAACATGGGAGGTTGGGCTGATGTGGGGGGGGGGGATGTGTAGCTTTCTTACTGCTTCAGCTTCAGTACAGCAATGGCCTGTTGTGCTTGCAGCTGGTGCGGGAAGTGGGCTCGTTTTTAAGTGTGTTTTTATTTTGTATTTCTTCTTCTCTATATCGTTTTCCCTTTTTCTTTTGACCGGTTAATTGGAAGATAGCTTGAGATGGACGGTTGCGACAGGACTTGGCCGTGCACCCAGCGACTGTTGTCAATTACTGTCGAGGACGATCTCACTAAGAACTGGTAAAAGATTAAGTCCAGGTCCTGTGACCTTAGCCGCTGACTGGGGCGAACAATCACACACGTAATATTTCTCTCTATCTGTACCTGATGTTTATCAAAGATACTTGTAGTATTCATCTTACGCCGGCAAGGAAGATCTTATCAATACTAATTTCAACTTCTTATTATTTCTTGCAAACTTTTGAAACATATTTTTGCATACAGGCAAACAGGGAGGACCCTGATCAGTTAAGAGGAGCAGTCCGATCGGGATCCATACTGTTTGTCATTCGCCAGATGATGACAAAGCGTACGACATCTGTTGTGACTGGAATCTTAAGGGTTAATACGTAACTTGTGCCTATTTTATGTACAAATTGATGTCTGTGGATCAGTTTTCATGCAATATGACATTTATTGTAGGCGTCTTAATATGAAGTTTTAAAATCGCATTTTTTCTGTGATTTCGCATCTTCTAAGAGCATTTTTTGTTGAATTAGGTCAATACTGTTGAATCTTCAAGTTTTTACACCAAAGTCATTGGTATTTTTTTTGACGTAATTGCTTGAGCTTAGGTTACTACAATAAAATTCCGCTATTAAGACCCCCTAAAATTAAGACGAATTCTGCTTTTAAGAACTTATTTAGAGGTGTGTAGTTATTCTGTCTTTGTGTTTTCCGCACACAGTGTAACCTGGTCAGGGATCACCTCTGGGACTGTTCAAAAGTGGTCTTAATATCGGACTTTTAATGTATTTATCAAGTTTGCTTACTAGAACAGATAACATTTTGGTCATTAAGGTGCTCATTAAGATAACGATGCTTTACACAATTACAAGGGACCTATTCCGCATATCATTTATAGGATGTTATGTAATCAATTTGGTATCTAACTTAATATACCAACGTAAAGACATGTATACTTGCAATAACATTCAAATTAACAAGTTGTTTTCTTTGATCGTTGAAATCGTGGCATTGTATGGAAGCATATTACTCTGATTTGTAGCAATATATTGCAAACAGACTTTGAAGCCATTCATATTCATAAATATCCATATTTTCCAAGTGGACAGAAGACCATAATTTAAGCTAAATGAACCAAATGTTTAATTCACGCGTGGCTGGTATTTAAAGCCCTGACGGGCCATACAGTAACGCCTTTCTTGTTTTCATGTTTTAAATCCAAAATTTTCAAATTTGCATACTGTTTAACATTAATCATGATACAAGAATGGGTTAGAATAATTTTGTCCAACCATCAAATAGATTAAATATTCAACAACCAACGTAACTGGATTTCTAAATGTATTTCTGGAATGGCCTACAGAATGCGAAAATCAATTTTGCCAATTTCAGCCGTGTTTCATCAAATTTGTAACGGAAGGCAAATACTGGGCCTGTCCCTTGAGGTATGCATAGATCTAGACTATTATATATTTAGACATGAAAGAGAGTATTTGATATTCAAAAGCATTAGTGGTGAGGTCAGTTTGTCTCTTCAGTGTCGAAACATGTTTGCGTTCATTCTTAAATATATTATGCTCACAAAGTGATCTTAAGTATTAAACAATTCTTCTCCTTAAATTGCATCTGATATACAGTCAAACTTCAATAATTCGAATAGTTTTTGGGACATCACGAAACACGCCTATATAATTTTGACCCCCTTGAACCCCACTTTTATATAGTAAAACTGGGGTTTCCGGGTGTATACCTTATTTTTCTTATTTCTGCTCTAAAATATAGATTCTGGGTACTCGTTAGAACCGCCTCATTTTTTCGGCGATAAGGGTTACAATGTATTGGTATAGGCATGTTTTCGTAATGAGTGTCGAAACATGTTTGCGTCCATTCTTAAATATATAATGTTCACAAAGTGAGATCTGGGACCTCGAAAATGTGTTCGAAATAGGGGTAGTTCGAACCACTGAGGGTTAATCATGACGAAAGGCCGTGAGGCTAAACGGATTTCTTTCGATCTTCTGTGGAATAAAAGAATTTTATATGCACTCATTACGATTGCCTTATTGAGGCGATTCTTATCAGTACATACAACATACCATAAAGAAATCTTGTATGCATTGATTAGAATCAGTACATACAAGAAACCTTTTCAAGATGAAATCACAAAAACAACATAAAGTGTATATAAAGGGATATATGGAGCTATTTGGAGAATTCTCTAGGCACTCCCGAACGAATTCGATTTAGCCATGGTAAGCGAGAAGTCCGTGTCCGAGTTATCACTGTAGTTTTATAACAATAATATCTTTTAAAAGACGTTTAAGTCATCTGGTAAAGAACAAGCCACACCAGGTACTACTTATTTGTGTTGGTCTTTGTCTTCAAGATCCGACTTTGTCGATTTTGACATTCGGATGTCATCCGTAATTCGCGTAAGTCTGTGTCTCCACGATCACACTTTGTCGACTTTGACATGCGGATGTCATCACTGTGTAATTAAACTCTCATCCATTTTTCGCGTTAGCCAGTGTCTCCACGTTCAGACTTTGTCGACTTTGACATGGGTATGTCATCCATAATTCGAGTTAGTCTGTGGCTCCACGATGAAACTTTGTCGACTTTGGCATGTGGATATTATCCACAATTCACGTTGGTCTGTGTCTTCACGATAAGACTTTGTCGACTTTGACATGTGGATGTCATCCATCATTCGCGTTAGTCTGTGTCTCCACGATCACACTTTGTCGTGTTGCTTTCGCTTTGGTGTCTCTATTGGCCTTCACTTTTATTTTGACATGTGGATACCATGCATAATTCGCGTTAGTCTGTATCTCCGCGATCAGACGTTGTCGACTTAGTCACTTTGAGATATGGATGTCATCCATAATTCGCGTTAGTCTGTCTAATTTGAGATGTGGATGTCATCCATAATTCGCGTTAGTCTGTGTCTCCACGATCACACTTTGTCGACTTTGACATGGGGATGTCATCCATAATTCGAGTTAGTCTGTGTCTCCTCGATCACACTTTGTGGACTGTGACATGCGGATGTCATCCATAATTCGAGTTAGTCTGTGTCTCAACGATCACACTTTGTGGACTGTGACATGCGGATGTCATCCAGAATTCGAGTGAGTCTGTGTCTCCACGATCACACTTTATGGACTGACATGCGGATGTCATGCATTATTCGGGTTAGTCTGTGTCTCCACGATCACACTTTGTGGACTGTGACAGGTGGATGTCATCCATAATTCGAGTTAGTAGGTGTCTCTACGGTCACATTTTGACGACTTTGACATGAAGATTTCATCCATAATTCGCGTTAGTCTGCCTCCACTGATCACAATGTTTCGAATTTGCGGTGTGGTGGTTATTCTACTCGCCTTGAAAACCAGGGGTCGCAGGATCGATCCCTGTCTTCTCCAGACTTTCGGATGATTCTTTAAACCGAGGTCCCGTCTACGTATGACCTTAGCTGTTGGCGAGACGTAAAACTCAAACACTCAGTCACACTCAGTCATCCATAATTCGCGTTAGTCTGTATCTCCACGATCACATTTTATTGAATTTGAAATGTGGATGGCATCCATTAATCGCGTTAGTCTGTGTCTCCACTGCCACACTTTGTGGACTTCGACATGTGTATTTCACCACTGTCGAAATAAATCGATGCAGGAGGGCAGTGGGTATAGGAATCCGCACTATACGGGATAACCGCTTATGCATGTGCATGTCCAGGAAAAGTGTGATTAGGGTAACTATGAGGACTGATTGATATGTTGTGAGCCTCGTATTGAAGGAGGTATGCAGGTATGTTCTTTTTAAGTCCTACTATTATCTGACTATATAGGGCCGTGTACCCAAGAACTTGTCTCATATGGCCATTTTATATCGACGGGGTAGCACTCGAAAGCAAACAAGACGAGCAGCTTTTGCAAAATGGAGAAATTCGGTTAAAGAGCAGTGATCCAATATTTGCATGAAAAGGTTTAAAAAAGATCATTGCCTCCACTTCTATTTAACACCGAAGGATATCCATAATGATAATGGTAGCAACACTAGGGAAATATGCCTCTTCATATGCTACAGTGCAAAAGAGAATGGCGGATTTAAGCGCAGCAGACAGAGCCTTGAGGATGACCCCTGTTCTGGAAGTCCTGTCATTGTTGCAACCCCAGAAATGGTCAATAAAGTCCATGTCATTGTTATGACTGATAGGCCAGTCACAGAAAGATACATAGCCAGTAGAGTTGGCATTTCACAGGAAAAATTACATTCCATTCTGGCAGAGGATCTTGCAAAGAGAAAGCTTTCGGCCCGATGGGTGCCAAGACTTCTGACAGTTGATCAGAAGCACACCAGGCGCACATTATCGCGTGCTAATCTTAACCCTTTTGATGAAAATCCTGTCAACTTTCTTCCGAGTTTTGTCACTATTGATGAGACATGTGTACATCGAGGTCAAACAACAATCGAAACAATTGAAGCATTCTGGCTGACCCCGCCAAAGAAGGTAAAGACTTATCCATCAGCTGGGAAGGTTATAGCCTCCTCGGTCTTCTGGATTGCAGATGGTATTCTGCTGATAGATTATCTCCAAAAAGGAATACCAATCAATGACACATATTATGCTTCACCTCTGACGCAGTTAAGAGAAAATATTAAACTTAAGCGCCGCGGAAAGCTCACTAAAAGTATGTAGTTCCATAACGACAATGCTCCTGTTCACAAGCCTACCATTGCTATGGATGCCATTCACGAATGTGGCTTTAAATTGATTGAGCATCCACCTTATTCACCTGATCTCGCTCATCAGACTTTCATCTATTTCCAAAACAGAAAACGGCTATTTCAGGCACCCACTTTCAGTCCAATAATGACGCCATACATGCAGTGGATGACTTTCTGAACGGCCAAGAAAATGAGTTCTATAAAAGTGGCATTGAGGTCCTTAAACAAGGCAGGCAAACGTGTTCAGTTGCGGAAGGGGATTATGTTAGAATCCGACAAAATTCAAATCCTTCAATATGAGGGTAACAACATATCAATCAGTCCTCGTAACCTGCTAGATATGGCCTAACCCTTTTCCTGCTAAATACGACAACGTCTACCTTTGCAGTGTAGATCCAGATCAGATGGCTTCTATTAGTAATCTGATCCGGATCTACACTATTTATAATGTAGTTTATAAATATAATGTATACAGTATATTTAGTAGTTCGATTGGCGGATGGTCGGGAAATGAGGCAGCTTAATGAAGTCATTCAGCAGGATAAGGGTTAAACAGCGTTGACTGAGCCGTTTAACGCCAAACAAACAACAAACAAATTTCACAAGACAATCACTTCAAGAACAGCCATTAAAGATACATTTTACCACATAGGTGTGTTTCTTGTACCCAAATATATGCACTCTTTCACTTTAATTGACACTAGCAAGCAGTGAATACTTAAATCAGCCGGGCGAGCGCGGCGACGTATCCGTGTCGAAACTATTTGCTTAAAACAAAAATAAAAGAAAAACGTAATCATATACACCCCTTAATTTGATAATTTCCCTGACCCGTGAATCTACCAACATCACGACGTAAGTACGTCGTATCGATATTGGAACCTAACGGGTATGTGCATGTTGGATAATGTAGTGTATAGTTACCAAGAGCTACACGTGCCGATGTTGCCTCATGGTTTATCCAGAAGGAGACCCATGATAACATGACTATTAGGATTGATGGTAGGTACGTCTGGAAGATAAAATAACCGATGTTGCGCTGCAGCTTGAAGCTAAGGGATAGCCGCTGATATTTTCCTGAAATAAAAATGCATTTTCATCACGAAAACATGCCTATATAATTTTGACCCCCTTGAACCCCACTTTTATATAGTAAAACTGGGGTTTCCGGGGGTATACCTTTTTTTCTTATTTCTGCTCTAAAATATAGATTGTGGGTACTCGTTAGAACCGCCTCGATGAGGCGGTTCTTACGAGTGTCCAAAATATAGATTGTGGGTACTCGTTAGAACCGCATCGATGAGGCGGTTCTTACGAGTGCCCACAATCTATATTTTGAGCAGACATAAGAAAAATATCACAATTTTTTATCATAAAATTTTCATTTTTTCGGCGATAAAGGTGGCAATGTATTTGTATAGGCGTGTTTGCGTAATGTGTTGATTTTGATGAAAAATATATATCTTGCATATTCAAAGTAACATCACGAAAACACGCCTACATGTATATAATTTTGAGGCGGTTCTAAAGAGTACCACAAACTATGTTTTGAGTAGAAACATAAAAAATATCACAATGTTTTTATCTAAAATTTTTCAATTTTGATGGTAAGATTTTCAACATATTTGAATAGGCGTGTCTTCGTTATGACACATTTATGCAATTTCATGCAGCATAGTACCCCTGAAGGTAGTTAATAAGTTAATTACAATTGTCGGGCCGCATCAATCGAAAAGGTGATTCAAGCGTCCATCGAAGACTTGAACCAGCATGTGTGCATCTGTGCAGTCCGACCAGAGACATAGCTTGCACAATGTAGATGTATGTTGACCAACGGTTTCCCCATGTAGACAGGAAGACAGTATATCATGTCTGAGGATTCAATAACGCCATGTAATAAATTCGGTAATCCACTAGTGGATTAGATATGTAAATTAGTTAAATACGCCCCTAACGTTACATGTACGGAGTCCTTAACGGCGTCGAGTTTACTTATGGAAAGTAGAAGTAAAACAAAGTTCAGGAATCGATACAATTAACTTACTCCACCCATCAAAGACACCAAAGGGAAAGAAACACAAACATGAAGCGACAAGACCATAATGGAAACCTAAACAAAGGAAGGCAATAAGGACAGATACTTTCCCACAAAATGGCCAAATGGCCATCCAAAATAAAAAGACACAAGTGATACACACATTAAGTAACACACAACAACATAAATAAACCGCCACAGAAGAACCGCCTTGGAACGGTCAGGGGAAAGAATTATTAGTGGAGGAATATTGACATTTTTGTGAAACAATTATGAATAAAATGCGTTTAAATGTCATATGATAAATAGAATCTCACATTCGTGCACATGTATTATTGTATTTATTTAACTCGTTTGGGACAAGGGATTAAATGCTCGGCTGAGCCCCTTTTTTCCCTTTTCCTCAACTCGTTAAATAAATTCAATAATACATAAACCCTCATGTAAGATCCTCTATAAATGCAGGAGACTCGTTGAAGAAAAGGAATAAAATGTTCGGCACAGTCTCGCATTTCATCACTTTTCCCAAACTCGTTTAATAAATTCAATAATACATGAACACTCATGTAAGATTCTCTATAATAATGAATGAGCGCGAGTGTGCTGGTAAGCAGGTGAGCACACTGGTCTTATTTGTGCTCTTTGTTTCCAGACATTACATGTCAGGTCACAAAAGACTGGCAGGATATTTCAACACAAGGTTTTACATCTCTCAGTTACATGGTAACCGCAAATGTCTACAGCAAACCGTCTTCTAGGTATTTCGCTTAGAAATTTCCAATCAGTTTTACACAGCAGACATTTGTTTCAAGTCAAATACTCACACCAAATGCAATTCTACTTACTATTGAAATTCAGTTCAGTGTTCCGTTTTCTATAGAATAAATTTTAAAATTTGCTTTTTTTATAACGTAAGCTAGAACAATTACGTGTCTTGAATTTCAATAAACTTGCTAGCTTCTTTAAACAAACAATTTAGCTCTCCCTATAAGATTTGGGGTGCGTCAATAACACTTAGCGTCCTTATTATGAAATTGATGCCGACAGTTTTATTTGTCCTAAGATCTTCTCACTCCTTCCTAATCCATTTGGTTTGGTCATAACATCCCGAATCATTGCTTTTCTACAATCTATTTGAGCCTTTTATAACCGAATTTACTTTGCAAATTACGAAGAATTGGAAATCCGTTGTCTGGAAAATTTTTTTCCTAAATAATATGCTTGTGCACACGGACAGAAACAACCTAGCATGTGCGAGCACAGCTGGTGCTTACCAATGCAGCCACAACCGAGTATTTATGGTTTGGTCTATGCATGCGTCAGGACCCACCATCACGAAAACACGCCTTTATAATTTTGACCCCATTGAACCCCACTTTTATACAGTAAAACAGGGGTTTACAGGAGTAAACCTTTTTTTTTATTTCTGCTCTAAAATATAGATTGTGGGTTCTCGTTAGAACCGCCTCGAGTAGGCGGTTCTAACGTGTACCCATAATCTATATTTTGAGTGGAAATAAGAAAAATATCACTTTTTTTCATCTGAAATTTTCGTTTTTAGGGGGTAAATTTCACAATGTATTTGTATAGGCGTGTTTTCGTAATGAAAAAAAGCGAAGATTAAGATCTTATATCTGAGTATTCACTCGTCATACTTGCCCTCTTTAATGGCCTGGTTTTCACATATACAGGATATTAGCAGGGTAGGTCTCCAATTGAATATAGTTGTTAAGGTCCGAATCCCAAAATGTGCATACCATGTTTCATCGGCCGTTTGGTTCCTGAGACGAATGAGCATTTAAACTAATTTGTGCTTTTTTCCATCAAATAAAAAGTTTATAAAAATAAAATGTTTTAGCGACCTACCGACCCATACCCTTTGTCGGCATGTTAGCGGAAACACAGGTATATTTTTAGGCCTTATACTGTGAAAGACTAGATACGTCCAAGTGTCATTCATAGAACCACTTTACAATCGGCAAACACAAACCATGCAGAAAGTAATGAGGGATGGGGAAGGGGCAATCTATTAGATTACATACATATCTATTCGAGGAAGTGTCATCTACAATGACCCAAAAGGTGCAGCCAACACTGACAACAAGCTGATCAATGTTTGCGAACTGAGACCATATAAAATGCTAAAGCTATATTGCAAGATGGAAAATTTCTCCGCACTTATTGAGTTATTTATAAGATAGCTTATGCCAACGTACATGAGCTGTATTGCATTTTACCAATGTAATGTAATGTGTTACATTAGTATCCCACACGTGCACAAGTCCGTGAAATAAATAAAGTCCCCACTAAACTCCACTTTATATATAGAAGACTGGGATTTACGGGCGTAAATATTATTTTTCTGCTCCAAGACATAGGTTGTGGGTACTCGTTAGAACCGTCACAGTGAGGCGGTTCTAACGAGCACCCAAAATCTATGTTTGGAGTGTCAATAAGAAAAATTATTACAAATTTTCGTTAGAAAAATTACCTTTGTGAGGTTTGAAAAAATGCACTATATCAGACGGACATATCGTAATGGATTTCAAACCAACATGAATAAGTCATCTGCCACCCTTCTCACAAAATAATGACGAAGCCACCTCAAAAGAAATAACAGTGAAGGCAATGATCAGGAATCGATAGTTACCTCACACCTCCAGTCAAAGACACCAAAGGAAACGAAACATGATCATTTAGTAACTAAACCATAATGAAGATGTCAATCGCGGATATCCGAAAGGACAGTAACTTTCCCAATGGCCATACGGCTATCCAAGATAAAAAGGTATAAGCAATACATACATACAAAGACAAACTAGAACAAATAACAAACCACGACAGAAGAACTTCTGACTTTGTAGAACATTGTGGCCCGTCACTTGCCTTGTAGGACAACAAATCACAAGCATCCCCACCTCTCTTAAAACAACATAAGCTTACATGAAGCCAATGCAGAACAGCCACATTTATCAAGCAGGCGATTCTCGTAATATCTAAATTCGGTCAATCGATTGCTTCTGTTGGGGTTTAATGATGCATTTATCGCAGGTAAGAGTGAAGGACATGAGAAAAAGGGGGAATTTATCAACTACCCTCTATATTAATTGCATTGCAGCACATTGACCTGATAGAGATATGCTATCTCAGGACAAGTGAGCTTTAGCAGGTCAACGTGACATTGCACTTTTATGAATGAGCCAGACTACTAGAAAAAAATGGCAAAATGTTATTATTACTGGACAAAATGGAAAAATTACTTGAAAAAAAATATGATAGGAAAAAATATGGTCAGCTGATGCAAAATATATCGACCTGCAGAATGTTTGAACGCACTGAGGACCATCGATAACTGATCGTAAATTGCTAATTTAAGAGTGTACAAGGGGGTAAACTGATAAATAGAATACCAGATTCGTGCCATTTGATATCAAATTAATCAGGCTCAGCTTCGAGAACGCATGTAGAATCGCTCGGCAAGCCTCGCGATTCTACAAGAATTCTCGAAAACCTTGCCTGATAAACTTGATATCAAAAGACACTCACCTGGTATTTTCTATTTATATGGAAGTGTAGAGACTGAAAAACTAACATTCACCCTGTTCCTTTACCTGCTGCAAGGACAGCAGGTCTTGCCCGGCTCCAAGCAGCCATCAGTTGGACACACCTTTATCAAACATGAGTTAAAAGCCGACACCCAAAATAAGAGCAGTATCACCCATGAGCTATTGATTCAAATTTGTTCAAATAAATTTGGTCTTTTGGAAAGGTTAGCTTTCAGATGCCAGGATAACACATAAGAACTGGCTTTTTTTGGAGCATAGAAGTTTTTTTTCTGGGACAGACTAGCTAGGTTTGAGCCAATTAGGCCTCATCTGTGACGCTCAGATACTTTAGGAATTCCATTACAGAATTAATTTTTCAAAGGCCCAGAAAATAATGAAGGAGATGAGACTTTTTACACACGCAGCACACTTCCTTAACACCATCTATATTGAAGTTAAATATGTCATATAACAGGTTATCCTTTTAAAGCTAAAGTTCTATGTTCTAAATTGTTCTGTGGCAAATACGTTTCTTGGCCAACTTCTAGCAATGGAATAAGTTGCAAGCACTTACCTGTTAGAAGTGACTCTAGTTTTGTTATGGCTCTGTATTCCACGATGGAAAACTGTGGTAGTTCAACATTTTCCACATTATGGACAGACCCGCTTCTCCAGTAAAGGTATACATCACTCATCGCATAGCCATCTACAGTACAAAAGGCAAACTCACAGCTCCAGATTAACGACAAAGCACAGGGATAATTTTCGGATTATTTTCCCTTTGTCTTATTAGAAACATATGAGCCCCGCCAAGCGAATTTGGGTCTTCGAGCATTCCGTCATGACAAGTTTTAACTGCGCATGCCCAGCCATTCAGAAGGGCCAGGGATATGGCTTTTTGTCTGAAGGTTCCTCTTCATTCACTGCTTGTATGAGCGAGCAGTGAAGGTTCTGGCGAGAGTGCGCGGATGCGCAGGCTCGCCTGAACCTTCGCTGATCGCATAGGCGATAAGTACCAAAATCGCTTGACGGGGCCCATATGGTCTTGATACTTTTCAGAATCGAGGTGATTCTAACAATTATCCACAATATATGTTTATTTAAAAAAAAACAACAACAAAAGAAAACAAGCAATATGTTCTATAAAAGTGTTATCCTTTGGAAGCAAGGACTACACCACAGAACTGGAAATAAGAAGTGTACATGTATTCTGGACCATACTAGCTAGTTTCGGCTAATTAGGCCTCATCAGTGACCCTCAAATATTTTCGAAATTCCACACTGGAATCAACGATCCCAAAGGACAAGAAAAAATAAACTACAATATAATGTAGGGCAGTATCCGAAAAATATCCCCATTCATCTTTATTACGAAATAAGGTACTATAAGGAGACGTATTTCAGTTTTGTTTTGTTTGCCCATCGTATTACAATGGGAGTGCTTAGGACATTTCACTCTTTTATTAATTGACTGTCCCGTATTGATCGGAGATCATCCGTATTAACACCAGGTCAACCAATATTAACTGAGGTCAAGTGAGGTAAAAAATCAATAATTAAATGTGTCAATTAATAAAATTTTCATTAATCAAGTAATTTCGCATTGACCCAGTTACAGGCCCTCGGTCAGCTGCATTGGCCCTCGGCCTTCAGCCTCGGGCCAATGCAGCAGACCTCGGACCTGTACATGAGCCAATATGAAATTACTTGATTAATAACAGATGCAAGATGCAAGACCACAGTGCGATTACAACCCAGATGCAGGACCACAGTGCGATTACAACGTTGTTCACAAAGAATAATTAACGCATGGAATACTTTGCCAGAGTATGTTATAGCAGCGAAAAACGTCAATGATTTTAAAACACGATTAGACCAGCACTGGAGCCATGAAGTTATGTATATTCATACAAGGGTCTCTAAGTTAACATCAAACCTGTATATATATGATGCTCAAGGAAAAGAGTCAAGTAAATACCATGACACAGTGACAGAAAGATTTCAATTAAGACGCGGGCTTAAAAAGGAGGTTACTCCTTCCATCAGAGCCCAAAAATCATCCTCAAGGTATCCACAAGGTATAACATTATAGTATCAATTCCAAAACCAGAAAAGCGTTTGTTTTCGTCATACTGTTTTAAAATTCAAAAGAAATGTATTTGTCAAGAAGAAACGGCATTTTGGTTTGTCAATAAATGAGTATTTAATTTTCGAGCGTTTTTCGATTAGAATTTATAACAGTTCCTTAAAAACAGAACAAAAATGACCTAATGGGTTTAGTATAAACGTGCTTATCGTACTTCGAATACCAAAAAATTATAAACGCGTCTTCGAAGGCGCAAATGAAAGAATACCATGGCCATACGTTTTCGGTGGAAATCGGAGAACCCTGAGAAATCCAACAACCCTGTCCAATGTTGGCGCTTGAGTCGAAACCGGGTTGCAGCCCGGGTTCAACTCTGCACAAGACTTTTTTTATCAACCGAATGGTTATGTCTACAAAACAGTAATTATTGCGAAAAGACGCAGTGTTTAAACGTTTTCTTACAACTTTCTATCTCCACGGTGCAGTTCTGAACGTCTAAAGGATAATTATGGAGGTCCATCATACACGCCAGTGTCGTTGTGAATCTGCAGATAAAACAACAAAAACAATAAATAAAATAAGCCATATTTGTAAGAACGATCATGCGCCTATTCTTAAAAGCCATTCAAATCAAACAGAATGCGCCCCAATTGATTACATTTGATACCATATTTTTGCATAAGCCTAAAAATGATTTCTGTAAATTTGGCTCTTTTGTCAGAGTGGCTCAGATTCTAAAAAGGCAATTCTGAAGTCAGGAAACCGGGGGCGTTTCTGTGGTGAACAAAGAAGATTTAGAGATTGATTGGGTAATAAAACAGTTATTGCGTAGCATCTTGGAGTAGCCCCGTGGTGAGGTGAACGACCTGATGCACATGACTCAATAACACTGACATGACTATTTAGTTGTAGGACAAGGTGGTATTTCTTTCACAGCAAGAAAAACACCACCAAAAATAACACAACAAGTGCTTTTGAATGCATCCCTGAGCATGGAAATGGTTTTTGAAATTTAAGATATAGTTTGTCAGGATTCTGCTTCTATAATTCTGACCCCCTTGAACCCCACTTGTAAATAGTAAAACTAGGATAAAGTGAGTTTACAGGGATAAACCTTAATTTTCTTCTTCTGCTCTAAAATGGTGATTATGAGCCCTCGTTTTGTGAGTACTCGTTTGACTTGCCTTGATGAGGCGGTTCTAACGTGTATCCACAATCTATATTTCGAGCAGAAAGAAGAAAAATAGCACGTGTTTTCATCTTAAAATTAACAATGTATTTGTATAGACGTGTTTTCGTGATGATCTGAAACTTGACAGTTCTGGAGTTGTGAAGGACATAGACGATATTTATTTTTTTTGAAGTAACTAACAAAAATATTTTATCGAGTCTGTTGAAAATTCTGATGTTTTCAATACACGAGATTACATATTTTTGGCATTTCATCACATGAACAAGTCCGTGAAATGAACACCCCCGTACACCCCACTTTATGTAGAGAAAACTGGGGTGTACGGGATATACACTATTTTTTCTTATTTCTGCTCCAAAACAAAGGTTGTGGGTACGCGTTAGAACCGCCTCATTGAGGCGGTTCTAACAAGCACCCACAATCTTTGTTTGCACTATTATTAAGAAAAGTATCACAGATTTTCATCAGAAAAGTAGGCGTTTTGGAGGTATGGAAAAATGCACTATATTGCACGGGTGTGTTCTCATAATGTATTGAAAAAGAATAAATTTACACTTTTTATTTTATACGTGGCTTCAACGATATCCTGTAATTAAACATCTGTTTGTAACATGATTCGCACTCGTGAAAATTGCTGACGTTTCTTCATACTCGATGAAATATGTTTTCAACACAGTATTCAGCGAAACAAAAAGTAAATTTTCTCTTTATTTATATGAAAAAAGTAGTTCTAGCTGCTACTGTGAAAATAACAAAGTCGTGTTATCTTTCACAATGTAAAAATATCTTATATATATGTTTTCACATGTGAAAATATAATTTTAATTTGTTTCAGATATGAATTGATTTTACTGCTAAGTATTAATTGACTATCCTGTATTGTTCGGCGGTCATCCGTATTAACACTGAGGCCAAAAATCAATAATGATGTTTTTAATGGTGTCGATTAATAAAATTGTCATCAATCAAGTTATTTGTATTGTCTCGGTCAGCTGTATTGGCATCGGCCTTCGGCTTCGGGCCAATACAGCAGACCTCGGAACTGTAACTGGGCCAATATGAAATTACTTGATCAATAACATTATAGTATTATTCTCATGGATGTTCTATCGTAAATGAGTTTATCTTCTTGTGGAACTGTCCTGGCAATATCATCTAAAGTGTACGCCCTGTTGAAGACGATGATTTCCCTTGAGAAAATGACATATTTCATTTCCATTGTAAACTAGACGCTCTCTAGTGTTATAACCAAAAGCATGTGCAAAAACCTTTCGCAATAAACACCTGCGTCCACATTTGCTCATATAATATATATACGAAGCTTAAAAATAAAGATTTTGTTTAAGACTGGATGGATGTTTACTTATATGTGTCAAATGCTCGAAAGATTGGGTCCGCTGCAATATGGTCAGGTTTATTATAAACAAATCATATTTACATGCTTTGGCTGATAAAAATAAAAGTCAATCAAGTTTTCAGATTAGACTTTAGTTTATTACGGTCTAGACTGTTGGCCAATCCGCATATAAATAATACTACTATAATACTGCTTCCGCATTCGAATATTTTGAACGATCTCCCTTATTTAGAAACGTCTAGAATTTTGCGCAAAAATACAATATAAAAAGACATTCTTGAAATTTGAATGGTTGATTGTGCTGGGGTCTAACGACACGTCAACCTTTGTAGGTCATTTTCTGTCATCCCCAAGAGAAATGGAGAAATCAAATAGAAATAATAGTAGAAGAGATGAAAGAAAAGGAACAGGGGCAGGAAAATGACTGAAAGTTTGATTGTTTTTTTTTACTTGAGGTTTAGCGTCTCCGTTAACACTATATAGGTCATTTTGTAGACGTTGCTTCCAATTTTGTGGGACTGAGATGAAATGGCATCTCAAGCACTGCCGCCCAATGAAACCAATAAGGTTAATATGTATGGACGGTCGGACTCGCACCACTTTGTCTGGACAGAATTAAAACTTTCTAAGCAGTTAACCAGTACTCAAGAGCGGTCAGTATCAGCTGTGCATGCACATATCATGCAGCCCAAGACACCAAAGGGAAAGAAACACAAACATAAAACAACTCTACCATAATGAAAATGTCACAAGCGGAAAGCCAAAAGGACAGTTACTTTCCTATGAAATGACCAAATGGCTATCCATAATAAAAAGAAACCTGTATATCAATAATCAACCACAACAGAAGAACCGTTTTGGAACGGTCAGAATAAAGATTTCTACTGGTTGGCTAAAATCGATTTTACGTGGCCACAATCCTCGCCCTTGATTGTGTCGTGGTTTACAGTAGGAAAACATGTCCGTGTGAATTAATGGCTTCCAACATGGTGTCAGAAATGTTAATTTTTAGGTAAAAAATGATAACATCTTTCTTATTTCTGTTTTCAACATAGATTGTGGATGCTCGTTAGAACCGCCTCAACGAGGCGGTTCTAAAGAGTACCCATCATGTATGTTTTTGTGCAAAAATAAGGCGGATAATGTTTACCCCACTAAACCCCAGTTTTCACTATATAAAGAGGGGTTTAAGTGGGTGTTCATTTTGCGGACTTGTTAACGTGATGGATAGATTATCTGTTCAGTCCGCTTGAGGGATTTATAACTCATTACGGAAACACGCCTATAAAAATACATTGTGAATTTTACCGAAAAAAAAAAAAAAAAAACAAGAAAATTTCAGACGAAAAACTGTGATATTTTTCTTATTTCTGCTCTAACAGATAGATTGTGGGTACTCGTTAGAACCGCCTCGATTGATTTTTTTTCTAATTTCTGCTCTAACATATAGATTGTGGGTACCCGTTAGAACCGCCTCGATTGATTTTTTCTTATTTCTGCTCAAAATATAGATTGTGGGTACTCATTAGAACCGCCTCGATTGACATTTTTCTTATTTCTGCTCAAAATATAGATTGTGGGTACTAGATAGCACCGCCTCATCGATATTTTTCTTATTTCTGCTGAAAATTAAGATTGTGGATTTTCGATAGAACCGCCTCGAACCTCTCGATGAGGCGGTTCTATCCAGTACCCACAATCTATATTTTAAGCAGAGCTAAGGGGCCCCTGGGCGTGGCCCGTTTGGATCCCAGGGGCATGATTGGCAGGAATTATGTAGGTGACCACTTGCCGTTGCTACATGCTAAATATCTAAGCTCTGGACCCTGTGGTTTCAGGGAAGACAATTTTTAAAGCTTTTTTCAAATATGAGTCAATTGGAGCAAAGGGGCCCCGGGGCGTGGCCCATTTGGACCCCAGGGGCATGATTGGCAGGAATTATGTAGGTGACCACTTGCCGTTGCTACATGCTAAAATATCTAAGCTCTGGTTCCTGTGGTTTCAGAGAAGACGATTTTTAAAGCTTTTTTTCAATAATGAGTCAATGGGAGCAAATGGGCCCCGGGGCATGGCCGAGTTGGAACCCAGGGGCATGATTGGCAGGAATTATGTAGGTGACCACTTGCCGTTGCTACATGCTAAATATCTAAGCTCTGGGCCCTGTGGTTTCAGGGAAGAAACCTTTTGAAGCTTTTTTTCCATTATGAGCCTATGTAGGTGACCACTTGCCGTTTCTTCATGCTAAATATCTAAGCTCTGGGCCCTATGGTTACAGAGAAGAAGATTTTGAAGCTTTTTTTATCCATTATGAGTCTATGGGAACGAAGGGGCCCAGGGGCATGATTTGCAGAAATTATGTAAGTGACCACTTGCTACATGCTAAATATCTGAGCTCTGGGCCCTGTGGTTTCAGAGAAGAAGATTTTTGAAGCTTTTTTTCCATTATGAGTCTATGGGAGCTAAGGGGCCCCAGGGCGTGACCCATTTGGACCCCAGGGGCATGATTGGCAGGATTTATGTATGTGACCACTTGCCGTTGCTACATGCTAACTATCCCAGCTCTGGGCCCTGTGTTTCAGGGAAGAAACCTTTTGAAGCTTTTTTTTTCCATTATGAGCCTATGTAGGTGACCACTTGCCGTTTCTTCATGCTAAATATCTAAGCTCTGGGCCCTATGGTTACAGAGAAGAAAATTTTGAAGCTTTTTTTTCATTATGAGTCTATGGGAACGAAGGGGCCCCGGGGCGTGGCCCTTTTGGACCCCAGGGGCATGATTTGCAGAAATTATGTAGGTGACCACTTGCTACATGCTAAATATCTGAGCTCTGGGCCCTGTGGTTTCAGAGAAGAAGGTTTTTGAATTATGTAGGTGACCACTTGCCGTTGCTACATGCTAAATACCTAAGCTCTGGGCCCTATGATTTTAGAGAAGAAGATTTTCGAAGCTTTTTTACCATAATGAGCCTATAGGAGCTAAGGGGCCCCGGGGCGTGGCCATTTGGAACCCAGGGGCATGATTGGCAGCAATTATGTAGGTGACCACTTGCCGTTGCTACATGCTAAATATCTAAGCTCTGGGCCCTGTGGTTTCAGAGAAGCAGATTTATGAAGCTTTTTTTCCATTTTGAGTCTATAGGAGCTAAGGGGCCCATGGGCGTTGGGCCGTTTGGACCCTAGGGGCATGATTGGCAGGAATTATGTAGGTGACCACTTGTCATTGCTACATGCTAAATATCTGAGCTCTGGGCCCTGTGGTTTCAGAGAAGAAGATTTTTGAAGTTTTTTTTTTCATTGTGAGTCTATAGGAGATAAGGGGCCCCGGGGCGTGGCCAATTTGGACCCATGGGGCATGATTGGCAGGAATTATGTAGGTGACCACTTGCGGTTGCTACATGCTAAATACCTTAGCTCTGGGCCCTGTGGTTACAGAGAAGAAGATTTTCGAAGCTTTTTTCCATTATGAGTCTATGGGAGAATAGGGGCCCCGGGGCGTGGCCCATTTGGAACCCAGGGGCATGATTGGCAGGAATTATGTAGGTGACCACTTGCCGATGCTACATGCTAAATATCTAAGCTCTGGGCCCTGTGGTTCCAGAGAAGATTTTTGAAGTTTTTTTTTCCATTATGAGTCTACAGGAGCTAAGGGATCCGGTGTGTGGTCAATTTGAACCCCAGGGGCATGATTGGCAGGATTTATATAGGTGACCACTTAACATTCATAGAAGCTAAATATCTAAGCTCAGGGCCCTGTGGTTTCAGAGAAGAAAATATTAAAATTTTTCCACGAAAATTTCTATGGGAGCTATATGTTGCCATGGCAACCAGAATTCCAATCTAATCAGCCCAAAAACCTTATGCAGCCTTTCCCCCTACCTGATAAGGCTTCACATGAAATTTGATCAAGATTGGTCATGGGGTATTAGAAATATACTTATTTGAAATTGTTTACGGACGGACGGACGGACGGACGAACGCACGCACGCACGACGGACAAAATGTGATCACAAAAGCTCAGCTTGTCACTACGTGACAGGTGAGCTAAAAATATCAATCGAGGCTGTTCTAACGAGTACCCACAATCTTTATGTTAGAGCAGAAATAAGAAAAATAAGTTTTACCCATGTAAACCCCAGTTTTAACAATATAAAATTCGGGTTCAAAGGGGTCATAATTATAGTCGAACTCCAATGGCTCGAACCCCTTTGGGACCACGAAAATCTGTTCGAGACCGGGGTAGTTCGAGCCACTGAGGTTACTGTCAGGAGGCATAACGGGATACTGTTAGACATCTTTTCAGTGTTCTATAATGAAAATGTATGTTGTGTGTACTCATTAGAATCGCCTCATCGAGGCGATTCTAATGAGTACAAACAGCATATAGAATCGCCTCATCGAGGCGATTCTAATGAGTACACACAGCATACATTTGCAAGATAAACGACTAAAATCTCCATAATTATTCCCACTATTTCTTATGTAGAGGATTTCGCTAGGGGCTCAAGAATTGGTTCGACACATCCATGGTAAATGAGCCATCGGCGTTCGAACCATCGAAGTTCTACTGTTTATTGGCGTTTTTTCGTGATGTTATTCGTTCAGTCAGCTTACGGGATTAAAACTGATCAGTGCAGCATCTCCGAGAACATAAATATCAAACGAAAACAGAGATGCAACAAGGATGAGGACTCGACAACATGAAATAACAGAAATGCTGAAGCAAAAGAAAGCCAACAGTTAGACTCCGGTGGGCCTGACCTGAGATAGAACATCAGGCATTATGAACAACTATTCAGAAAAAATTCTGTTCGTCTTTTTTGGCTACAATATCCAATATAAAGTAATTTTCATGCTGATGTTTACGATCTAGTCAGTTATTTTCTCTTTCATCATTCTGGGAAGTTGGTTTCTTTTATTCCAGTCATTCATTGATCCAAGCTGACAGATGACGGTTCCAGTGGGAAACTATTATTACACTCTGGTGGTGGGTAAACAGTTATATACCATGTAACGAATGAATTAATGAGCGTGTACTTCTTATCTCTTCTGACATTGTTGACATAGATTTATCTCTCCTATAGTCCCTGAATGGTCTGTAAACGTTTAATCGGTTTTCATCATCGTACAAGCTCGAATTCTGGTTTACATCAAAAGCGAATGTCGTTCAATAATTTAGATTACCAGTGTGGTAATATGTTCGAAAAAGGGTTATCCCTTGTAAGCATAGAACATACTACAGAAATTCGCAATATTTCTGGGCTAGACTAGTAGAGTGATTTTGACTGTCGTAGATCAGTGTGTTCACAAAAAGAGCTAAACCATTAGCATTTTTGGGGCGCGAACGTTTATATGGTTGAACCTGCATCCCCTATCACGTTTGTCAAATTATGTACAGAGGACCGGCGTTATAACGGTAGTATTTGTTCCTTATTTTTGTGCCATTATAATGAGTTATCGTTATAAAGCATCCAAGTTAGGAGTATGATAAGTAAAAAAGGTCTTGTCGACATCACTACTACAAGCAACAAATGTTATAGACATTTGTTAGAATCGCGCCGAAGAGGCGACTCTAACAAATATCTATAAATTTTGTTTCTTGGAGTATTAAGTTACAGGAATCTTTCATGACTTTGGATCCGATTGGGTCATTTCCAGCCAGAGGGAAGCCCATGTCGCTCGGAATCGAGGCTAAGCCTTGAGCTAAGAATTCATTCCTTTGATATTGTCGTTATAACAAGTTTTCCCCTTATAACGAATGTCGGTATAAAGGGGGTTGACTGTCTGTATCGGGGTGAGGCTAAGGAAATAGGTAGGTGAAAACGCATATGGAAGGCATGGAGAAGTAATCAAATGTAAGTGCTCAAAATAAAAGGTTGTGCAAAGAACAAAATGAAAGTTGAAAGATATCAAGTAGGTTAATCATATGACGTCGCGTATGAGAATGTAATAACGTCATCGTTAAATTCGGTAATCCACTAATGGATTAGATATGCAAATTAGTTAGATACGACCCGTACCGTTACACATACGACGTCCTTAACGACGTCGCGTTTTCGTATGGCGGAATATTGACATTTTTGTAAAAAGAATCGTTAAATGTATCACTAAATTTATTTAACTCGTTGATGAAAAGGAATAAAATACTCGACAAAGCATCGTATTTGATCCATTTACCTCAACTGGTTTAATAGAAATAAATAATACATGATCACTCATGTAACATCCTCTATATAAAATAAACAGAGAGAAAGGAGACATTTTTCCCAGTTGCCTTTACGCCGCTCAGAGTAGACCACCACGGGTACGCTTGATGCTAATGGGAACCAGACCCAAACAACATAGTTTAAGCCGTCCTCAAAACTACTGGAACTAACTGGAACCCTACTGTAATTTAGAACTTGACGTTTGCGACTTCCGCAGCAGCCGTTTTGCCTTGGTTGTTCCAGATCGGGACGATTCTAAAGAAGGAGCTGTATTTATGCTCAAATCTGCATGAGCTTCTCAGCTGCCAGGCCTGATATTGAGTTAGACCTCTTTCGATAGCTGGAAAAATCTGTTTACAATTTTACAAAAAATGATCAGCTATTGTTTCTTGTATGTCTTGATTCCAGTGACTCTAAATCTAGGTGGTCTAACACGTCAGTTACTGAGTTGTATTCCTGTGTCTAATTGCAATGAATGTTTCTTTTACAAGCCCCAAGCGGTGCAACCGTTATCCATGTTTGGTGTCTCTGATGAGAGGTGTGGGTAGTTGTATCGACACCCGCACTTCTGTTTTGGAACCATTCAGAGCAACCTAAGCGATTTGTTTGCTACTGACACTGGGATTTGGAAGTTACTTGTCAGGTAAACAATAATGTATAGTTCGGTCTGGCGACCCCAAAATATGGTTATATTTTGAAGGCTGAAAGTCCATTAGCCAAGTGATCCAGTCTGTATATGCCTTTCTGAAGTGCAGTCACAGTAGTCATAAGGACTGTCAATACGGTAGCCAATATAGTTACCTGCACAAAGAGGCGTACTTTCCATTGGATGTAATCTGACAGGTCGTTAACAAAGGTTAGAAACAGAAGTGGGCCCATGACTATTTGTTGTCGAACCCCGCCTACTACAGATGTAGTTTGTGAAGGTCTATTATCCACAACAATCTGGTGTGTGGAACTAGATAGATATGTACTCATCCAGCTGTATGCAAACACCCGTATCAAATAGTCGTCCAATTAATTCAACAGACGCTTGTGTTGAATCCGACCAAACGCAAAATCGTGTAGAAACAGGTCAGTCTTATTTTCTCTTGTCCAGTGAAAGACCGACTAAGATAAGGTGCTTGCCTTATTTGCTGAGTCTCACATCTTCTTTTGGCAAGAAAGTTATGCTGGCTGTCTGTCAGAACGTCGTATCATCACGGTGGTTTAACATGTTGCTCGCAAGGCTTTTAGTATTCTTTATGTTGGTTGGCGCCTGATGCTCCGTCTTTGGTCGGGCCCCTCGGAGTCCAACTGTTGGTTTTCTTTTGCTCCAGCAATTCTGTTGTTGTATGCTGTCGAGTCCTCAACCTTGTTTCATCTCTGTAGTTTTTTGATTTGAATGTTCTCGGAGATGTTACACTGATGAGTTAGGAAGCCTTCTTGCGGACTAAACAAAATTAGTGTATACCGCGGCAGAGGTAAGGGCGAGGATTATGGCCATGTAAAATCGATTTAAGACCCCTAGTGGAATTCTTTCCACTGACCGTTCCAAGGCGGTTCTTCTGTGGCGGTTTATTTATGTTGTTGTTTGTTAATACTTACTGTGTGTATCACTTGTGTCTTTTTATTTTGGATGGCCATTTGGCCATTTTGTGGGAAAGTAACTGTCCTTATGGCCATCCTTTGTTTAGGTTTCCATTATGGTCTGGTCGCTTCATGTTTGTGTTTCTTTCCCTTTGGTGTCTTTGATGGGTGGAGTAAGTTAATTGTATCGATTCCTGATCTTTGTTTTACTTCTCCTTTGCAGCAAGAAAGGTAAGCGAGTTTACTTTTGTTTTGTATGAGAGTCTGGTAAACTGTCTTTCTGTTTACACTCACACAAGAACAATATTTGTTTATGTCATATTAAACTGTCTTGCAGTTTCCCCTCGCACTGTTAGAGTCGTTTAATAAATATGTATGTAGCTTTGGCATGCACAGAAGATCCACTAGGTACATGTACAGAAAATGACACTCTTAAACCTGGTTTTACTGAAAATAGGAAGGAATGCCCCTGAAGCTGTCAAATGGCCATTACGATAACACACCCGTGCGACATAGTGCGTTTTTCACATCTCCAAAATGGCTACTTTTCTGATGAAAGTCCTTGATATTTTTGATTTTAATGTTCAAAACATAGGTTGCGGGTGTTCGTTAGAACCGCCTCACTGAGGCGGTTCTAACGAGTACCCACAACCTATGTCTTGGAGCAGAAATAAGAAACATAATGTATACCCCCGTAAACCCCCGTTTTCTCTATATAAAGTGGGGTTTAGGGGGGTCTTCATTTCACGGACTTGTTCACGTGATGATGACCAGGTCCCTGTTGTTTAAAGCATTGTAAGCTTAACGAGCTCGTTAGTTGTCAAAATGATGACTATTCCAGCAAGAACAATATCTTATACTCTGGTACTTAGCTGGACAAATGTGAGCAGCTTTTGCATATGCAAAAGCTGCTCACATTTTTTCAGCAAAACATATAGTATACATGCATTTGACATATTAAGTGACTTGAACTTTAACAATACGCTTACTAAAGACATCGTTAGTTTTTCACAACTGGGCCCAGGAAGTGCGAGAATCAAGGAACACCTACTACAGGCCTCATATTTTTCAGGCATTTGCAGGATTTCAGGCTTTTAGAGCTTGGTTTTTTTCTTGATTTCAGGCTTTTAGATTTTTTATTCTTGTGCCCATAAGTCTGTTTAAAAAACTATTTAACCGCTATTCTGCTGAATAAATTTATTAACCCACACCATTTCTGACTATAAGTCAACCAAAATATATGATATTTTCACAAACTGCATTACAAACAGTGTAGATCCTGATAAGATGGCTGATCTGGGTCTACACTGTTTGCAAAGGTAATACATGTAGTTGTGTCTTGTTCAGCAGAATAAGGGCTGAAGCTGTAAATCGGGGCTTTCAGGCGTGGAAAATGGCATCAAGACGAAGAGATGAAAAAAAAAGATACACGGCTAAAATTAATAAGCTGTCATTGGTAACTTTGAGGTAGAATTTCTTCTGTCACTTACATGTAAATATCAGAATTAATTAATTCATCATTTCTCAACCACAACTGGCAGAGAGCGAAACCTGTCAGTTGATATTAAAACAAAAATCTATTATTGATGTTTGTTTTGTTTTGTTTGGAATTAAAGAACCCGGTCAATACTATTTGTATCATATCGAGGCGGTCTGTTTTCCAAACCATAATTCAGTCCTTGGCAGACTCATACGTAAGCAGTTAACCTGCATGGTACATATTCTATCGCCAGAAACTGACATCTGCCCGCCTTGAATCAGAGGAATGGAGAGAATAGCCATTGAAAAGGTATTATGATCAATGTTGCCGACAACCCGACAGTATTGGTGGGCCGATTGTCTCTGCTTATAGGCTGACAAAATGGCCATAGACTGACAATACTTTAGGCTAACCAATTAAATCTTAAAACACTGCAGATCCTTGATAGTATATCGATAGAGTCTTCCATCTAATATTCGGACCATTGTAATTATAGGGTTGTCAGGTTTGTTTTATGCGTGGCAGTGTGATAGGTCTTGCAAAATGTATGTATTTTACATAAACAGTGCAAGATCTAGATCAGATCTTGGTCTACATCGTGTAGCAATGTATCAACATTACGGTAACACATCCATGTGCATTTTGCAAACCTCAAAAAAGGTAATTTTTCTGATGAAAATTTGTGATTTTTTTCTTATTTATACACCAAACATAGGTTTTGGGTGCTCGTTAGAACCGCCTCATCGAGGCACCCTCAACCAATGTCTTGGAGCAGAGATAAGGAAGATAATGTTTACCCCGTAAACCCCAGTTTTCTCCAAATAAAGTGGGGTTTAGGGGGGTCTTTATTTCACGGACTTGTTCACGTGATGAAAGGAACGCCATGTTGATGAAAAAACACCCACTATATAAATACATATATGATAATGAAGTGCAAACATCATAGAGCATAGACAACCAATATAAAATGAGCCAGCGCACGACAAAACCTAAAATAAGACATGTGCGTCCATCGAAGTCTCAGATCAGCCTGCGCATCCAAATAGTCTAACCAGAGACTTCTCTTGCTGCATGAAGGAGCATTGGGCCCTTTGCTATCCTTAGAGCGCACAACGAAGACTCTGAACAGACTGCGCGGATGCGCTGGCTGATCTGAGTCTTCGTTGGGAGCACATGTCTTATTGTAGGTTTTCTCATGCGCTGGCTCAAATGACATTTTTTCAATCACAATTAATGCTTTATGGAGCACTTTTCAAGTTTTTTTTTTTTACTTGACGTGCATTTTATTGTGCTGCACGATCCCGATCCGACAAATGTTCCAGAAAATGGCACTATTGTGATGTCATATATTGACCAACATCAGCGCAATTCAAAATGGAAGTGAATAAATCAGTAAATTAAACAAAATGCCGATGTGAAATGAACGTAGTGAGCAGCGATCAGTGATCAAATCGTAAGGGAACAGGGATAGATGAGAGATACGGGAGGCCATCGGCCATGCGTGAGAAAGTTATGAGTGGTTGACGCCATTTTGGATGGAGCTGAACAGTGTATTCTATTCTAAAGGACGAAATAAAGATGAGTTAAGTCAGTGCGAGATGGGTGCTCCGTCGAAATCGAGCTGCGTTAGACTGTATCCGACACTGTTGTGGACCCTCAATCAGACTGTTACCACGGATGGCTGCACTGGCCAGCACTGACTGCTTGGGCTATGAAATATGTTCTATAAAAGGGTTATCCTTTGGAAGCAGGGAATACACCACAGAACTGAAAAATACAGAGTGTACATGTTTTCTGGGCCAGACTAGCTAGTTTCGGCCAAATAGGCCTCATCAGTGACCCTCGGATATTTTCAAAATTCCACAATGGAATCAATGATCCCAAAGGACAAGAAAATATAATATACACTATGATGTACCACAACATTATACACCCCCCTACAGCACTGGCCTGGCCCCTATGGATTTCTTTGTTTTCCGCGACTGAAGGAGATTTGCGAGGATGTAAATATGTTTCTGCGCATGAAATGAAAATGGCAATGAGATCCGCACTGATGTGATAACGCAGACATTTAGCAGAAGTGGGTGCAGCGGCAACACAAATGCGTGGTGGCAGCTGGTGAATATTTTTGAAAAGCAAATGTGAAGCGTGTAAGAACAGAACTATGTCTTGGACGGCTATCGACATTGTGCGACGTCATGATCAGATGTAACCAGCGAAAAGCTCGAAGTGCTCTGTAGTAGATTTGGCGGCTCGGAATCAAGCCATAGGAACTTAGCACGAAGAGCTCATAGTTGTTGAAAATTTAACGAACCGATGTTAATTATTTGGCTGTTATAAACTTTTTTCTGGCTCCGTGCGGGAATTTATTGACCATACATCGACCGACTAGCAAACAACATAACGAAAACACGCCTATAAAATTCTGATCCCAATGATCCCCATTTTTATACAGTAAAACTGCGGTTTACAGGAATTACCTCATTTTCTTATTTTTGTTCTAAACTATATTGTGGGCACCCGTTAGAACCGTGTACCTACAGGCTATATTTAAGAGGACATAAAAAAAAATATTACAATTAAATATTCTTTTTTTTTCGGCGGAAAAATTTACAATATGTTTGTAATCGCGTCTTTTCGTTATATCGCTTTGCTTTTCTCTGCTCACTTGGAAGTTCAATGTACAGTCGAACTTCGATGGCTCGAATCCCTTTGGGACCATGAAAATTTGTTCGAGACAGCGGTAGTTCGAGCCATAGAGGGTTACTATTAGTGCCATACCAGGAGACATAATGGAGATAAGTGTGGATATCTTTTCATTGTTCTGTATTATAAATGTATGTTGTATGTACTCATTAGAATCGCCTCATCGAGGCGATTCTAATAAGTACACACAGCATACATTTGCAAGATAAATGAAGAAAATCTTCCTAAATTACCCTATATCGTATTTGGAGGAATTCCCTGCGGACTCAAGAACGGGTTCGACTCATCCATAGTAAACGAGCCATAGGAGTTCGAGCCACTGAAGTTCTACTGTAACTTACCTCATTCCGTATATTATTGAGCCGCTTCCAAACAATCTTATCATCTTGTTTTTCTCCGTGACGTCGTGTAAAAATGAGTTTTTATCGTTCGTGAAAAAAGTGTCAGGTACCCAGATTTTTTCAGCGAAGTCTCCTGATAAGGTCATGCTTTCGTTATGATTGTCAGAGAAGGCCAATCTCTCGTCTGTCCAGTACTGGTTGAGGTACATAGTGATCGTGTAATCCTGAAAATAAATTAATAAACAAACACAGTCGAACTTCAATGGCCCGAACTGCTTTGGGACCTCGAAAATCTGTTCGAGTCAGGGGTAGTTCGAGCCACTGAGGTTACTGTCAGGAGGCATGACCAGATTCTTTTAGACATCTTTTCGGTGTTCTATAATGAAAATGTATGCTGTGTGTACTCATTAAAATCGCCTCATCGAGGCGATTCTAATGAGTACACACAGCATACATTTGCAAGATAAAAGACTCAAATCTCCTTAATTATCCCCCAATATTTCTTAAGAAGAGGATTTCGCTAGGGGCTCAAGAATAGGTTCGACACATCCCTGGTAAACGAGCCATCTGTGTTCGAGCCATCGAAGTTCTACTGTAAAGGATCTCACGTGAAAGCCAAAAGGAGAGTTAGCTTCCCACAAAAATAGCCAAACGACTATCCAAAAGTAAAAAATATATTAGCAATGCATAGAAACGCTTTGGAACGGTCAGTTAAAAATTGTTCACTGGGCGTGTATGATTGTGTGTATGTGTGTGGGGGAGGGGGGGGGGGGTGCGAGGGGGTGCTTAACTTGATTTATACGAGGCCACATTTCTCGCCTTTAGTAGGAAATGGCTTTGCGTCACTTTTGATTTTAAACCTTATGAACTGCTTATGGATAGAACTTCAAGCTCCTGTGCTTTATGACGTCAAGGAAACTGTGCCGCAGTAACTAGGAAAATGTATACAATTGTATTGTTGTTTCAGTTTTAGACCTCAACCTAGGGGTTTCGATCAATGATATTATAAACAAATAAATCAAATTTATAAAGGTAATTATTGTAACGTGTCTAGAAGTATGAATAACATTCAGTCAAGAGCAAAGTTGTCACGGTCAGAATTCACATGAAACCCTTCGGGTTCACATGCCTTGCTCGTGACCAATACGCCTGTATAATTTTGATCCCCTTGAACCTCCCTTTTACATAATAAAAACTGGGGTTTACAGGGGTAAACTGTATTTTTCTTATTCCTGCTCTAAAATATAGATTGTGGGTATTCGTTAGAACCGCCTCGATGAGTACCCACAATCTGTATTTTGAGCAGGAATAAGAAAACTTTCGCAATTTTTCATCTTAAATTCTAACACAGCGCGCCTATATAGGCAATGCAAAATAACTGTGTTTTATTCTGCAACAAATCACAGCTCGGAAGAGCGTGACGTGTGACGTCATTAAAAACTGCAAATTTATGACGTCACTAGTCGATTTACTTGACGTTAGACGGTGTAACGTCATTTTCTCGCATCGAAAACGTTAGAAAAGGATATAAATGCATGTGTTTCAGTCGATAATTTTAGCGGGATTTAACAATGGCAAAAAGTTGTGAGATTTTGAAGGAAACAACAACATTATTGCCGATTTTCAGCGTGTTAGAATCGAAATAGATCAGCTTTAGCCATTGATTTGTTGGGTAATAAATCACAGTTTGTCGGTCAGTTGTAAGTAGACAAATCACGCGCGCTACGCGCTCGTGATTTGTCTACTTTACAACTGACCTCCAAACTGTGATTTATTACACAACAAATCACAGTTAGAGCTGATCTATTTCTTAAATCTTGTTTTTTTTTGGCGGTAACATTGGCAATGTATTTCTATAGGCGTGTTTTCGTAATGGTTGTTCATGTTTCAATAAACGCTACAATAACCATCATTTTTAAAATAGTACATGCAAAAACAAGGAAAAGCAGGGCAATTTCTTTCCTATACTTCAGGGACCAACTCATATGCCTTAACGGATTTTTTTTAATGTCGAAACCGCTTGTAATCAAATAATTGTCTTGTTTCAATTAAATGAATTGACCTGGCATACATTTTTACGTTTGATTAAAAATCCATTTAAAATACTTTTTGTGTTATTTAAAAAACTGTCCTAGACAACTGAATTGTTTTTATTAGTCGAAAAACACAAATAAAAGAATTCTTGTTAGAGAATAGACAAACTGATTTTTTTCTCAGCACTTGTTAAAATAGTGCGTAGCTCACTTCCCTTAGGTGACTCTGGCGAATATTTACAACCAGTAATGTTTGATTAAGAAGCTAGAAGGTTTTCAGAATGAAGCCTTAACCATGGCCTTGCAACTATTAGAAAGATGTTCTCCATTCCGCAGCGCAATGTCCGCTTTAGTGATCCCCGCTGACAATTAGTTGAGAGCGAATCAATCCAATTTGTCACTTTTTCCCCTGATGTCTGTTTCCTAAAGCAGGTTTGATAAGTAGCCGGATAAAGTTGCTGATAGTGGGAAATGAACAAGTCCTTTGGGAAGTTCATTTCTAGGAGAAAGACATTAAGGTCTCAGCGATGGGTTTTCGCTGACAGATTGAGCCAGCAATGAGAAAACGAAACGGGCCTGAAATGGTTTTCAAGGGCTTTTTGTAATTGATACTGGGGAGAAACACATTATTTTCTGAAGGATAGATTGATGGTGACAATATCAGTCATAATAAGTCCTTGCGTTCAGCGAAGACTCTGGCCGGCCTCAGCATAAGGCTAGTCCGGTCAGAGTCTTCGCATTTCGTTTTTTAAAGCGCAAGGGGCTATAAGTCTCATGCGAACAGAAAAGACCACACGAATTGCGCAGGATGATCTGAAATCTCAATCGTCGCAGAGGTTTGCATATAGATTTTGGCATACGCCTGCTCTGATACAGCGCTTAGTGTCCATGCAACGCTTTATGTCCATGTGATCACTAAGCGTTATGACTGAAACGCTTATTGTCAACGCTTATTGTCCCAACGCTTATTGTTCACATGGACACCAAACCTTGCGGCTGTCCATACTATGTGCGATCCCAACTCCTTTTGTTCACCATGTCAATTTAACATAGAGATTATTCAACGTCAAGGTACTATTGTTTGTCTTCAAAATGCCATATGTCAACTGTCACTCCTCAGACAGCAATCATATTTGGACCATAAGGATTGGGATCCCGTAAAGTTAAGACAACCAGTAAATTTTACTGGCTTTCATGTCATCTCTCCTGACCCTAGGTTTAATGTGCCGGGATGGCTCTAGACATCAAACTCTTTTTTACCTTTTGATATATTAACACCATACTTCAGTATTATGAGCCAGTATGACTCATAATACTAAAGTATGGTGTTCATATAACAAAAGGTCTTCAGGATATAAGCCAAAATCACTGAAACAAGAAATATAAGTTATGGTGACCTACATTTATTTTGAGATCAAATAACTGGTCATACTGACTCATAATTCCAAAGTATGATGTTCATATATCAAAAAGTCTTCAATATGTCAGGCAAAATCACTAGACCGTGAAATCCCGATGAGAGCCAGAATCCAGCTCCGGTAATGCGTTACAGGTCACTTTTGTCCAAAGCATGATAAATTCTGATCACATCAAGAAAACTCGCCTATATAATTTTGACCCCCTTGAATCCCACTTTTATATAGAAAAGGTTACAGGGGTGAACCTTATTTTTCTTATTTCTGCTTTGAAATATGGATTGTGGGTAATCGTTAGAACCGCCTCGATGAGGCGGTTCTATCGAGTACCCAAAATCTATATTTTGAGCAAAAATAAGATAAATATCTCAATTTTTCATCTTAAAATTTTCATTTTTAATCGGCGATAAAGATTACAATGTATTGGTATAGTCGTGTTTTCGTAATGAAGACGTAATCATTGTGAAACTTACCCAAAAAAGGACATTAGCGGTTGATTCTGTATTCCGATCTACATGATCGACGCCTACAATGACCAGCTTATTGGTCATATGAACACTAAGCGATGTATGGACACTAAGCGGCGTTACGCTGCTCATAAGTAATGAAATACAGCGGCTTAGTCATCGGGGCTTGTAGTCAGTCGGTAAAAGGGTCGATTCTTCTAGTGGCTGGTTGTATGATGTTTTCGAAAATAGATTTAAGAAAAATCATAAATTGGTTTGGGTGGAAATCTTTACAAATAATATACATATTAAAGATACGATGTTTGTCGAAGAGAGACAGATAGGGTTAACTAGACCGAATTAGCAGGCTTAGTTTTAGAAAGAATTTAAATGTAAGGACTCGGTTGTTTATACCTACGCATTTTCAACATTTAAGATGGTGTTAATTAAAACTTCAATCATTTATAGCTGCAAGTATACTGATAAAAATGCGAGTAGCTTTTGTCTTCAACAAATGTATTGGTGTATTAACCCTTCAGATGCCAATCACAACGCCTGTTGTCTGCTTTGTTCTCTGCTGGTTACTTTAAGAACATGGTTGCAACTAGTGTGGACCCAAATCAGACTGCTTCTCTGATCTGCAAAGCGTATGGACCTAAAGCAGTCTGATCTGCAAACATAATTGACCCAAATCAGACTGCTCCTCTAGGAGCAGTCTGATCAGGGCCGACACTATTTGTCTATATACAGATATATTCAGAAGAGCTTGCAATAAGATGCATGGCAGGAGAGGACATAAATAGATGACCTTTTCAGATGCAGTTTTTCTTGGCATCTTAAAGGTAAAATACTGTACTTGCCAGATTATTGAAATATTCAACTACTGACAACTAGTTAAGCTAAGTCTGCTTTGAAAAACTGGCTACTCTGTTTCTTTGACGTGAAATGATAAAAAAGTAGCACTAAATTCATTGTGCCTGTAAATTGCCTTCCTGAAAGTTGTTTTGTAACGTGGGATATTTGTGCTGTTTGACTGTAGCTCTATCTGAGTAACCAACCATCGAAATGAGCCACCAGCGCCTTTGTTGCTTGCATGCTTTATGCAAGAAATTCTTCGTCTAGTCCTTTTTCTTGGCTGCGTACATGCATCTAAAGAATTATTAATCAAAGATATCAACAAACATTTTTCTAATGGCTCGGCCAGCATTAGGCTTTGCGAATATAGTACCGTGAAAGGGTTAACCTCTATCATATAATGTTGACAACGTCGTGTCATAACAAGAAAATTATTATCGGCATTATGGACAGGTTTTTGGTACATATTTGCATGCTCCAAAACTGTACTGAAAAATGTAGAAACTCTGCCACCAAAGCAACCTGCACATGTAAAAATTCAATTGAGTAATAAATTACAGTTTGGAGGTGAGTTGTAAAGTAGATCAAACCATGGGCGCGTAGCGCGCGTGATTTGTCTCCCTACAACTAAGCGACAAATTGTGATTTATATCTCAATAAAACACTGATCTATTTCGGTTCAAATATGTTCTAGAAAGGGTTATCCTTTGGAAGCAAGGAATACACCACAGAATGGAAAATACAGAGTGTACATGTTTAGTGGGCCAGAGTAGCTAGTTTCGGCCAATTAGGCCTCATCAGTGACCCTCAGATATTTTCAAAATTCAACAATGGAATCAATGATCCCAAAGGCAAGAAAATATAAACTACACTATGATGTAGGGCAGGGAGACGTTTTACGGCCGCTACACATTCCCAGACAACAGCTTTCGTGACGTCAAATATGTTATAGAAAGGGTTGTCCTTTGGAAGCAAGGAATACACCACAGAATGGAAAATATGTAGTGTACATGTTTAATGGGCCAGACTATCTGTTTTCGGTCAATTAGGCTGAAAATCGGCAATAATGTAGTTATTTGTCTTCAAAATCGCACAAATTTTCGCAATTGTAGGAAGAAATCCCGCAAAAATCATTGACTGTAACATGCACTTATGACCTTTTGTATCGTTTTAGGTGCAAGAAAGTTACGTTACACCGTCAAACGCCAAAGAACCTACGTGTGACGCCATATATTTGCAGTTTTTATTGACGTCACTCGTCACGCTCTCCGCACCGTGATTTTTTGAATAATAAAACAGAGTTCCTTTCCATTGCCTGTATATGCACACTGTGTTAGAACTGTTCCTAAATATTTGTTTTCTGGAGCTGTCGGAAGAATTCCCTGGGAACGTAAGAACGAGTTCGACATTGCCATGATCACCGACCCATCAGTGTTCGAGGTATTGAAGTTTTTTTTAATGAATTTTGTGTAAATACGGTAAGTGTTACAGCCAAAACCAGATGTGCGATAACAATAACGGCGACTGTCTGGATTGCAGCGAAAGTTTTCACTGGGTCATTACTATTTAATAATAACATATGACCCTGGCCCAGACTAGACAATTTTCTCCAGACAGTCTGCTACACAATAAAACAGTATAAACATCTTAACGAGAAAGGAAAATAGACTTAAATGAAGATTTAGGCTTCGTAGACGCCTAACCTGACTGCAGATGAAAATTTAGAGTTAAAACGCGTCTTGCTGGCTTTGTTTGAACATATTTTATTACTAATTTACATTTACATTACAAGAAAAAGGACTAGGCAATAAGTCCTAATAACATTTATTACATGTTACCTTTTTTACAATTAACCCTTCTCTTGCTGAATATTCAGTTAAGCCACACCCATTTCTGACTTTGAACCAATCAGATTTCTTCATGTAATTTATTCCTACAAATTCAAAAACTGAATGTCAAACAGTGTAGATCCTGATCAGATGGCTTCTTCAGAAGCCATCTGATCTGGATCTACACTGTTTCCAAAGATAGGGGTTGTCGTGAACAGCAGGATAAGAGTTAAACAGTAGACGAGCACAAGATGTGGGTTCTCAGTGCCAAATAGAATGCCGTGCACGATTTATCACGTAAGACATACAGATAGAGACAGACAGACATACAGACAAGTAGAGCAGAGAGTGAGGCTTCTCCTCTAAAGAACTCTTATTTCTTTGCGGAAGAATTTTGCTTCGAAGGAATTACAGAGCTTTGTTATCCTTTGGCAAAAAAAAAGGCGGAAGAATCACCAACATGACAACATACATAATTAGGGAAAGGACCAGAAACAACAATATGAAACAGGAAGGATTCACAGCAAAAGCACCGACTTGGAACGGTCGGTAAAAATTACCGATGGTCTTAACTTTACGGGATCCCATTCCTCACCCTCACCCCCGCTGTTTTTCAAACATGTATTTATTCGGTCCCCATGAAGGTTTTCTAATTCGCCAGTGAATCAACTCAGTTAATAAAAACATTGTTTCCAATTTTGTGGGACTTTTACCCGACATTGAGATGAAATGACATCTCAAGCCCTGCCGCCCAATGAAACCAATAGGTTTTATAAGCATGGACGGGCCGACTCGCACCGCTTTGCTTGGGCAGACTTAGATCCTCTAAGCGGTTTACCAGTACTCGTGTGCGGGTCGGTTTCAGCTCTGCGTGGAAGCATCATGCAGCCCATATATTTCTTCAAGCCCCGATGGGTGGGGGCCGAAACATGCCTTTATAAGTTTGACCCCCTTGACACAACTTTTATACAGTAAAACTGGGGGTTACACCTTATTTTGCTTATTTCTGCTCTAAAACATAGATTGTGGGTACTCGTGAGAACCGCCTTGCTAAAATTTGAGCAGATACATGTATAAGACAAAATATCGCAATTTTTTATCTTAATTTTTTGTTGTTTTTACTTTTCTTTTTTTCGGCGGTAAAATATACACTGTATTTGTACAGGCGTGTTTTGGTAATGTTAATTTATTGTGCCGCAAAAAACAAAACAAAACAAACTTAGAAAAATGCTTTCCGAGGTTCATGCTATCGATATTCTTGATGTATTAAAGTGTTGAAATCAGCGACATGTATTGACTCTCTTGCTAAGCGAATAAGTTGCGAAATACAAACACCGTAAATGGCGAACGAAGAACATCACGATCTAAACATGGTAATTATTTAATTATATCATTACGCAAACACGCCTATACAAATACATGGCCACCTTTATGGCCAAAATTATGAAAATTTTATGATGAAAAATGGTGATATTTTTCTTATTTCTGCTCAAAATATAGATTGCGGGCACTCGTTAGAACCGCCTCATCGAGGCGGTTCTAACGAGTACCCACAACCTATATTTTAGAGCAGAAATAAGAAAAATAGATTGCGGGCACTCGTTAGAACCGCCTCATCGAGGCGGTTCTAACGAGTACCCACAACCTATATTTTAGAGCGGAAATAAGAAAAATAAGGTATAACCCCGGAAACCCCAGTTTTACTATATAAAAGTGGGGTTCAAGGGGGTCAAATTTATATAGGAGTGTTTTCGTGATGTAAAATCAAAATCATAGCGCTTGTCATAAATTTTAGTTGAAACAAAACCATTTGAAATGTAAATCCACAAACCGGGCTTTGGTATCAGAATTACTGACTTTTTTTAACTGTAGGTAAGATAAATTTGAATAACGGTTCCTGCAAAGTAAGGGATGTCAATACTTAAAAGTGAGGTTGAGTTAAAGGCTTCAATAATGTCAGCTTGATTTTGACTAGACAAAACAAAAATAAATCAGCTTCAAGGGGAGCAGAGTGTGTAAATATTGGAATGCATACGATTTGTCTACGAGCAACTTTGTACCAAATTGCATGTAAATATTATTTAAAGGATATGTTAAAGAGTCCCACAAATATTTGTCAAGACGAAAATATATATTTTATTTTCAGATTTGCACCTGATGTAAAGAAGGCAGATCTGTCATTGCATGCAAGGAAAGTAGCACTTTCAATCAAATTAATACGTTTTTCTTTTATCAAGTTTAGATCAAGTAGTGTATAGAGTGGAAAATCATATTTACACCGCAATCAGCCAGTCTAGTACACTAATAAAGGGGGTCGAATAACTGCAAGCTATTGTCGGTAGTGAACTATAATACCTTCTGTTAACCTATAATACGTCTAGTGGCCGTTTATAGACCGGACCTACTTTTCAGATACCTAATTTGCAAGTAACCCCCACAACAAAACTGCTAGTTATTATCTTTTCTATATTTTTTTAAATAGCTTTTCAGAAAATTCAGCTAGATTCTTACCCTGCTAGCATTCTACATAAATCTACAGCGGGCCGTTAGCGGCCCGTCAGCTACCCTGACGGGCCGCTAACGGCCCGCTGTAGATTTATGTAGAATGCTTACTGGGTATCTTCTCGGGCTTTCTGGGTTTAAATGGTCCGTTGGAATGATTGCGCACTACTACCGAGGCTGCGTCTAAGCCTCGTTATTAATTTCGAAAGCTGAAATAAACTTCAGAATGTCAAGCACGAAGAAACTTTTATTCGAGCAGCAATGTTGTGTTTGGCGTCTCTGAGGCGCGTTGAGGTATAAACGTTGGCCTCTTTGACGTCACGTTATGCTACGTGTGGGCACCCAGGCACTGAATATCGTTTAACAAGCCACATAGTTTGCAGTGTTTTTTGGTTTAATTTACTAAATAATTGCAAAACCGTATGGTTTTTGATATTGCGGTATAATTTAAAGACATGATTAGTGTCTTTGATAATAAAATATAATTAGTTCGCCGCGAAAATTATATAGCTCGCCACTATTTTGTATAGTGCTCAGCTATTATCCTTTCTTATTAAAGACACTAACCATGTATTTATTATATAGACAAACTAGACGCTCGAAAACCTCTTAACTTAATTTATTTAGTACCATCCCAGATTTTTTCTATATACCAAAACATTTTTTCCTGATCTTTCATAGACATTTTCACAAGTATCTAATGATAATTTATTTAAGGAATAAATATGGTTTATTTTGAGTGTTTTACATTTACATACTGTCAGCATTTTGCTCTGTGCTCCCAGTGCAGATATTTAACTTTGTTTCTAAACTGCATCATTTCAGTTTTGGCATTGAGCCTGACTAGCGTGGATGTTATTATTCAATTAAATTTACAATTTAATTTCCTTTATATATTGGATTAATAAAATTTGAGACTTGTGCCTGTGTGTGTGACATTATTATTTACAATTTGTTGGTGCTTCAATACCATATTCATTACAAAAGTTGGACTTTATCAGTTTGTAAATGGCTTCTCCGTGTCGCACAACCATATGACTTGAAGACAACAGCTCAACTAAGGGCTGAGTTAGTTAAATTGGGATACAGGTTGCAACTTCGACTCTTAAGAGTGCTCTTACGCCGATATATGAACATGTTATTCACATGAAATGTCAGTTTTGTGATGACCAAAGAAACAATAATAGTGGGCTCGATGCCAGAGAACAAATGGAAATAAATGAACAGAGAACTCAAAAACTCTTCTATTAAATCAGAAACTATGTCTTCAAGGACTCAGGACATGTTCAAGCACAGCTCCAGATAAGGCACTTTTTATCCAAAAAGTCCTGATGTTTTTTTTTATTTCTGCGTGGGGGTATGGATTGTGGGTGCTTGTTGGAGGTGCCTCAGCGAGGTGCTTGTAGTGGGTGCCTGCGGCATGTGTTTTGCGCGGAGGTGAGAGGAATGACATTTGGATACCCGTTCTTATTTGGAGCTAGGAATTCAAGTGTTATCAGACAGTTCATCTGTGATGCAGAGAGTGCTGAACCATTCTCTGCTGTTACAGCTAACACTCAAGATGGGCCATGCAGATCACCGTCCAGATATATCTGTATCTATTACTCATTTCTGTCAGGCTGTTGGGGTCTATATAAGGGGTTTTGTGTGAGAAGTACCCTCGGCATCAACCTGAACTTTTATGATATGTAGGAAATCTTTATGAGCTTTATGGAGATGTTTTCTTGTTGTATCATGTTCAGTTCTCGGTGAAATTAAAATAGATCAGTCTATGAGGCATAACGACCTCTTTCAGCATTTGATTGGTAGTGCTAATGGGGTCAGTTCACATTCTCGCATGTGCCCGATTTTTTCTCTAAACTCGTGTATATAATATGAGACAGAGCTATTATAAATAGCCTTTTCGTTTCAATGCAGGTTTTGCTACTAAATTAATTTCATTTGTTGGGCATACCTCGGAGAACACACTGGTGATTGAACAATTGCTTACGTTATGATAAATTGGAAGCTCAAATTGACTAATTTTCATGGGCGATTCTGATTATGTGTTACAGCATGCAGATCTGGAAATTTATATTAGTATGTACTTTAGGGTACCCTTTTGAGGTCGGTTACAATCAAGTCTCCGGTCAGCACATATGAGAACAAAATCGCTTCAAATGATTTTTTAAAAAAAAAAAATTCTAAAAATGAAAAATCGGATAAAAATACATCAGGTTATCCTATTTTTGGAGTTTAATGTGCAAAAATTGATTTTGCCAGTTTAACGCAATTTGTTCTTTTCTCGGGCGGCAGACAGGAAATGCAATATTGGCGATTTTTGTGTTTTTACTACAATCAGATCTTAATATTTTAGCACTATGGTACTAGATTGTTAGATTGCTCATAATAATATTGGGTTTCTGTTTGATAAGCCGGCCTCAGTAGCTAAGTCGGATGCGCGTCTGACTGGTGATCAGGAGGACGCGAGTTCAATACCTCACTGGGTCGGCAACATTCTTTCATGAAGATTGATCATGAAATCTTTTCTATGGTCATTCTCTCTCTTCCACTCATTCAAGAAGTGCAGTTTTTTTTTTTTTTTTAGTTTCTGGCGAGAGAATGTGCACTGTAATGGTTAACTGCTTAGGTATAAGCCTGCCCAGGAAATGCATGGACAGGTAGACTGACCAGCTTTAATATGACCTAAATAGTGTTCACTGGGCCGTTAAACTCCAATACAAGCCAACAAACAAATCTCTTTGATAACTCCCTCACTATAGATATACCAGATTGTTGAGCTGGGCATTGAACATGTGCCATATTTTTTCTGATGTTCAACATAGCATAGCACCCTTGGTGTGTCTAGAACGTCTGGGAATGATTCTCGACAGTATGATTATGCAGGTCTGCTTACCTTCAGATAAGGTGCATAGGATCATTGAAATTTGTGAGACCTATTGAGACAATCTTCTTGCTGCTTCAGCTTTAGGTCACTTAATTTTTTCCTCCAGTGATCTTTAAAGGAAGGTCAGTCTTAGTCAAGATTTGTTGCATAGAATCACACCGAATCGGCATTGTAAAAATAATTTCGCAAATGTGGCAAAATCCTTAAAGAATGGTATGGTCTGTCCATATTTTGTTATTCAGCTGTATCTTTGGCGGTTTTGCAGTAGTATTCGGTTCACAGTGTCTTATTCAAATGGCCAGAACAACTTCTTCCAGTATCTGACGGTGATCTGTCGGTGGCCGTTCGCGAGTTTTATTCTATAGGTGCTGCTGCCGTCATCTGAGGGAAATGCTGGGCCAAAAAACGTATCCAGTTGATTTGTGACAATTCAGTTGTGTTTATAATACGGAAAGGATGGGCACGACAATTTGTATGGTTGCTCCTCAAGCTGATCTACACCCATAAATGAGCCCAAACTCAGAGAATCTATCATGGGACTAGATAATCTAAACGTTACAATGACGTCTTTATGACAATGAAAAAAGTGCTGTTCATTGAAAAGAACATATGAATCATCTCTATGGGCCTTCAAGATGTTTCTGTCAAAGATCAGAAGTTTCAGCAAAGACCTTTCTTCTGTTTATTGTCCATGGTTTAAGAATTTGTGGCTCAAACATTCTACAATTAAGATGGATATATGTATTTCTGGCGTACATTTCATGTATCTAATGGCATATATACCATGGCTATTACATACATACTTCAAAGTGGCAGTTCCTGTGTTTGTATTTATATCCTACTGACTTCAAGGACAGACCAAACATCCCAGACATCCAATTACTGGGGCTATTCTGAGATAGATATGTGTACTTCTAAAATCGGAATATACTAACTGTATGTGGTACCGCTTCTTTGGATTCTAAGATGTTGGGAATTTACCACTGAGCAGAAATCCTTTGATCCTCACAGTACTTTGTGTCTGAGTGACGTTAACTTTTTCTGATGTTCGTGCTGCTTATTTCTAAAGTCATCCAAAACTGATCCATTCAGACAAGGAATAATCTTTTTAACCTTTGTCCTGCTGAATATTTAAATAAGCCACACCCACTACTGATTATCAACCAATCAGATTATGTAATGCCCATTATTGCAACTAATTTGTGAATAGGATGACAAACAATGAGGGTCCTGATCGGATGGCTTCTGACACTGATCTGGATCTGCATTGTTTGAAAGATAAAACATTTATCCGGGCTCAGCAGGAAGAGGGTTGAGCTAGAGACCAGTTTGGATTTATGTCCTTACACTTTCTTAAAAACTACACTCAACGCACTTACAGATTTGTTTTGAGGAACTTACCATAGAAACCATTATTCTTAACGGAGTTGGGTGATCCTCTAATTAGAACTTTTAAAAGAGTTACTTTAAATAACAGGACCAGACATTACCAATTGTTCTGGTCATTCATTTCCAATTGGTGCTGCAAGCTTGGCCTGAACAGCACGCTTAGATCATTTATTAAAAACAGTGGCGAGATGGTCACCAGATGTTACAGACTGTATATTCATGTGTATCGGCCCCAGCCCATCGGGGCTTGAAGAAATATATGGGCTGCATGATGCTTCCACACAGAGCTGAAACCGACCCGCACACGAGTACTGGTAAACCGCTAAAGAGGTTCTAAGCCTGCCTAGGCAAAGCGGTGCGAGTCGGCCCGTCCATGCTTATAAACCCTATTGGTTTCATCAGGCGGCAGGGCTTGAGATGTCATTTCATCTCAATGTCGGGTAAAAGTCCCACAAAATTGGAAGCAACGTCTCCAAAATGACCTTTACAGTGTTGACGGGGACGTTAAACCTCAAATCAAACAAACAAAACAAAGCATCAAGACGTGTGATTAAACATGCACAAACAGCTTTGTTTAATGCTTGTCCTGCTGAATAAATTCATTTTGCCACGCCAATTGCTATCAAATCACTAGATTTTATGCATTTGTTCAAGTCATTAATTGTCTAGGAAACAATGTAGGTCCTGATGAGTTCTGCCATCTGATCTGGATCTGCAATGTTTGCAAAAGTATGGGTTTTAAATGATTGCAGGACATGCCAGTTAAGAGCTGTGGCCCTGCAATTTGACCTTTACTCAAGCAGAATGCAATGCAGGCATTTTATTTGTAATCATCAGTTTCAATTTTAAGCCTAGGTGGTCTTGTCAGATATATCAGTGCAATTTATTGCAATAATGACAACAGACATGTGCTTTCTAAATTGCCTTATCAACACAATTACCCTGAGCTAACATTTGTTTTACTTGATATGTATTTATTGTTCTAATTACATTCTGCCTAAATCTGCTATGACATTTAACAACAGTGTTGAAATATTAGCAGACTGTTTAACATTTTTGTGATCATTTAGAGGCTGATGATGGTTATTTATTTTTTTTTTTTTTTACCTATTTACCTTACTCCTTGGGGAACCACTCAGCTGTGAACACAATTCACATCTGACTTGTTTTTGGGGAAACAGTTACTTTCTTATTGAAATTAACCTGTTTTCTCCCCAAGTCGCCAGTAATTTACAATGATATTTGCATTCTTCATCCTTGGTCAAACATTGCTGATGACCGTATAGTAATAAGCATGGCACTATACTATCAGAAATACTGCTTGTCTGAATTACACTCCGCGCGCCATGCGGAACTGCGACATCTCTGCCGTCGGGCAGAACTGCTCTGCGCGCCATGCGGAGCTGCGACATCTCTGCTGCTCCACGCGCCATGTGGAATTGAGACATCTCTGCCGTCGGGCAGAACTGCTCCGCGCGCCATGCGGAACTGCGACATCTCTGCTGCTCCACGCGCCATGTGGAATTGCGACATCTCTGCCGTCGGGCAGAACTGCGAATGCGACAGCGTGCATCTGAGCAGGATAGTGTAGTGCTCATGTTGTGCAGCATTGATTTTCCTAGTCAGCAGTTTTGTCCAGGTTCATCAAATACTAGCTTCTTTCGCCAGGTTTAGACCATCCTTCGTCCAAGCGATCTGCGCGCCATGCAGGTTCCGGCTTGGTCCCGCGTGATAAGCTAGTATATTTGTTGCACTGGGCTGGTTCTCCTGATGCCAAATATATTTATTATATGTATATAAATAAAGATGTAGTATTACGTGGACTTGCTCGTTTTCATTATAGTAGCTCAAAATAAATGATAATTTATTTAAGGAATAAATATGGTTTATTTTGAGTGTTTTACATTTACATACTGTCAGCATTTTGCTCTGTGCTCCCAGTGCAGATATTTAACTTTGTTTCTAAACTGCATCATTTCAGTTTTGGCATTGAGCCTGACTAGCGTGGATGTTATCCACCACCGCCCCACCACCTTAACCATCATCAGTTTCAGTAGGGATGATCAGCCCAGGTTTTAAGATGAGTTTTAATTGATTTTTTGTGGACATATCAGATGATAGGACGAAGCGGGGAAACAGTTACTTTCTTATTGAAATTAACCTGTTTTCTCCCCAAGTCGCCAGTAATTTACAATGATATTTGCATTCTTCATCCTTGGTCAAACATTGCTGATGACCGTATAGTAATAAGCATGGCACTATACTATCAGAAATACTGCTTGTCTGAATTACACTCCGCGCGCCATGCGGAACTGCGACATCTCTGCCGTCGGGCAGAACTGCTCTGCGCGCCATGCGGAGCTGCGACATCTCTGCTGCTCCACGCGCCATGTGGAATTGAGACATCTCTGCCGTCGGGCAGAACTGCTCCGCGCGCCATGCGGAACTGCGACATCTCTGCTGCTCCACGCGCCATGTGGAATTGCGACATCTCTGCCGTCGGGCAGAACTGCGAATGCGACAGCGTGCATCTGAGCAGGATAGTGTAGTGCTCATGTTGTGCAGCATTGATTTTCCTAGTCAGCAGTTTTGTCCAGGTTCATCAAATACTAGCTTCTTTCGCCAGGTTTAGACCATCCTTCGTCCAAGCGATCTGCGCGCCATGCAGGTTCCGGCTTGGTCCCGCGTGATAAGCTAGTATATTTGTTGCACTGGGCTGGTTCTCCTGATGCCAAATATATTTATTATATGTATATAAATAAAGATGTAGTATTACGTGGACTTGCTCGTTTTCATTATAGTAGCTCAAAATAAATAACACGATATCTACATGTCAAAGCGGTGAGACTCGAAGTTAATAATTTAGAAAGCTCAGCTGGAGTTAGCAATATAGCGGGCTTTATATGGTTTATAAAGCTTTGGTAACCAATACATTGTAGGGAGCTTATTCTGGAGTACTTTAACACTCACAGAAAACGTTATGGGTAGTCTTTTGCTGGGGCCATCAACAACTGGCTTTCTGTTTAACTGAGCCTGTTCGTAGGCTATGATCTCATTAAGTTCCTGTTTTAAAGTGTTAATACAATGCAACCGTCAAACAACGACAACCTTATCTGCGGGAACCAAAACGTACTTCCCATACCATGATTCAAATGACGGAAAGTAGATTTAGGTTTAGGCAGGGTTTAAGATGTCATTTCATCTCAATGTCGGAAAAAGTCATACAAAATTTGAAGCAAAGTTTCCAAAACGACCTAAATAGTGTTGAATGAGACGTAAAGCCTCAATTCAAACAAACAAACAAATTTACCATCCAGTGCTGTCAGTATTTTGATTTGTTTGAGTGGGTCATCACGTGAACAAGTCCGTGAAATGAAGACCCCCCTAAACCCCACTATATATAGAGAAACTGGGGTTTACGGGGGTATTCATTATTTTTCTTATTTCTGCTCCAAGACATAGGTTGTGGGTACTCGTTAGAACCGCCTCAATGAGGCGGTTCTAATGAGCACACACAACCTATATTATGAGCATTTACAAGAAAAATATCAAGGGTTTTCATTAGAAAAGTAGCCATTTTGGAGATGTGAAAAATGCAGTATATCGTACGGGTGAGTTATCGTAATGGAATTTATTCATTGTTTTCTACAACCCTGAATTTAATAGCTATTTTAGGCCTTGAAATGAAGAATTTATAAGCGGTTGTTTGCTCAACCAAACTAGAGCATTCCGCAATTTAAAACAGCATTGGTTTTTGATTATTAATGGGGCAGAAATAAAAAGTAAAGAACAATATAAAAACACATTAAGAAAGATGTACGATTAAAAAAACAACAACAACAACTTTATGTCCGTTGTAAACAGTCTATCTGCATGTTTTGGAAGGAAAAGCCGTCCAAAACCATGTCAGTTTAATAATTGCACTTTTTCAGTGATAATGGCATGTTCGGATTGACAATCCGGTATTTTTCCGACCGGGTATTCCAGAATATTATTAATACCCCCTTTGCGTCATACACTTATATTCATGTGACAGTTATGCAGGGTTTCTCATGAGCAAATGTAGATGTTGACGCAGGCTCGTCAGCGATGGTAAGAAAATAGAAAAAAAAAAAAAAAAAAAACTTGTTGGATGATTTTTTTTCAATGTTGGCACTTGGCAGAATGGTAGAACATTTGTCAGTCCATGATTCTATCGTGATTTAAACACCAAAATATACCGACAAAACTGGGACCGTCGAGCCGACCGTCTTGCCAAAAAAATTGAGATTCATAGCCTAATGTGATAGTTGGACGGTTTTTCGTTCCATTTCTCGGATCAAAAACCGTCCAGCACATAAACGAGTGATAAAAATAGGCTGTTTTGTTTATCATGCTTATTATGCTTTTGGTGACGATAATGGATAACAATGCTATGATGCTCTGATGAAGTCATGCAAGTTGTGTTTGTGCCTAGTGTGTTGGATGGAATAACCGTCCATAATTAAGTAAACAAATATGGATGGATAAACCGTCCAATTTTTTGACAGTTTTAATCGGATGGAAAATCCATCCATTTATCATGCATGGTTAATCCATCCAAAAGCACATTTTAAAGTTGAGATGGTTTACGGTCGTGGAATAGACTGGTAAACTGAATATATTACAAATTATTTTGATTTTTGGCGGGAAACATGTGATCACATTCCCCGCCTGAGAGCAAACTCATTTTGATTCTTGGCATGGGATTACATTCCCCACCTGAGACCGATATTTTCCCATTACGATAACACACCCGTGTGGCATAGTGCATTTTTTCGTATCTCCAAAATGGCTACTTTTCTGGTGATAAATTTGTGATATTTTTCTTATAAATACTGCAAACATAGGTTGAGGGTGTTCGTTAGAACCGCCTTATTGAGGCGTTTCTAACGAGTACCCACAACCTATGTCTTGGAGCAAAAATGTAAAAAAAAATAATGTTTACCCCCCTTAAACCCCACTTTTTCTCAATATAAAGTGGGGTTTAGAGGGGTGTTTATTTCACGGACTTGTTCACATGATGCCTAGCCATAAGGCGAAGGTAAATATCGCTTTCACGGCCACCGCCCATTGGGGCTTGAAGAAATAGATGGACTGCACGATGCTTCCACACAGAGCTGAAACCGCTTAGAGGATCTAAGCCTGCCCAGGCAAAGCGATGCGAGTCGGACCGTCATGATTATAAACACTATTGGTTTCATTGGACGACAGGGCTTGAGTTTTCATTTCATTTCATTTATTGACTGTAAAGTATTGTGGAGCATGGAATTATTTTGCTTATATATTTCTAATCAACTGCAGTAAATCCAAGATGGTGGACATCGCAATTAAGCGAAGGCAAGCTGGGCAGAGTAAAATATTTACACACACGCACTAAAAACTTTTTACTGGCCGTTTCAATGTGGTTCCTCTGTTGTGGTCTATTTTTTTATAGTTCGTCTTTGCATCTATGTATTGCTAATATCTTTTTATTTCGGATAGCCGTTTGACCATTTTGTGAGAAGGTAACTGTTCTTTTGGCTTTCCTCTTGTGGTGTTTTCATTATTCACCTTACTTGCATTATCTGCTGGTTCCTAGTCTGAAGGTTATCAGTGTTTGAAAAACAGGTAACCAGATCCCCTGACCTTAAAAGGTCAGGGGGTCTAGTGTTGGAAAAGCAGGTAACCAGACCCCCTGACCTTAAAAGGTCAGGGGGGTCTGGTTACCTGTTTTTCCAATATTGACAATGTGCAAGCTGGGAGCCAGCAAATAATGCTAATATGGTGAATGGTAAAGTTGTACTGTGATGGTCTTTCTTTCCCTTTGGTGTTTTGGATGGGAGGTGTGAGGCAATTGTATCGATTCTTGATCAGTGCGTACACTTATAGCTTGTATGTGGTGTATACGGTTTCGTGTATTCCATGAGATGAAGATGCATGACTTGATGAATGGGCTGGATACAAACAAGAAGGTTTGGCTTGGATGGGGACCGTGACCAGTGCATGCTTCTGGCATTTACGCACAGAAGACGTGTGATTATATCGTATACATGTATTTATTTGATTCGTTTTTATATATCCTGCACTACAGTGGTCTTGTGTTTTGTTTCGGGGGTCTTGGTTAAGCGATTCATGAATATGAAGTACATTTTTTTCGAATAATAGTATTTGTTTGTTTGTTTGAGGTCTAAAGTCCCCGTCAAAAATGTATAGGTCGTTTTTGAGACGTCGCTTCCAATTTTGTGGGACTTTTACCCGACATTGAGATGAAATGACATCTCAAGCCCTGTCGGCCAATGAAACCAATAGGTTTATAAGCATTGGCGGTCCGACTCGCACCGCTTTGCCTGGGCAGACTTAGATCCTCTTAGCGTTTTACCAGTACTCGTGTGCGGTCGGTTTCAGCTCTGCGTGGAAGCATCATACAGCCCATGTATTTCTTCAAGCCCCGAATTGTCGTATGGTAGAGCCCTGTTATTCGTTAGAATAACAGGACCATCTTGTCCATTCGCTCCACATTGTTCTGATTGATTATTTTTTCAAGTTTTGTATCCTTTACTAATGGCTGGACAAGTTTTTGTACATGGCTTTAATTACAGTAAAAAGTAATTGTTTGTTTGTTTGTTTGAATTACGGTTTAACGTCCCCGTCAACACTATTTAGGTCATCTTTGAGACGTTGCTTCCAATTATGTGGGACTTTGACCCGACATTGAGATGAAATGACAGCTGAAGCCCTGCCGCCCAATGAAACCAAAAGGCTTATATGCATTGGATGGTCTGACTCACGCCACTTTGCCTGGGCAGGCTTAGTCCGTCTAAGCGGTTTACCAGTACTCATGTCTGGTCAGTTTCAGCTCTGCGTGGAAGCTCCCTGCAGCCCACCTATTTCTCCAAGCCCCGATGGGCGGGGCGATCAGTAAAAAGTAAAAGTCCTATATTAAAACCACCTATGGGACTGTTCAAAAGTGGTCTTTAAGACCACTTTTGAACAGTCCCAAAGGTGGTTTCTGACCAGAGGACACTCTATGCAGAAAATACAAAGAAAGAATAACTGCAACCAACTAAATTAGCTTTTTAAAACAGAATATGTCTGAATTTTTGGTGGTCTCAACAGCGGAATTTTACTGTATTTGTAACGATTTTCTTTTAGTCTTTTTCTCTTTTTTCTCCTCTTTTTTATTTGCATATTTCTTTAGTTTTTGGAAATAACTCTCATAACATTTTCTGGTCAAGAAATGGTCCAACAGTCCATTTAATGAACATTTCGTCAATCCCCGCTTTACTGTTGGTTTGGATAAATAATATTGAAGGGAAGGCAATAATCAGGAATCGATACAATTAACCGTCAGCTCCCATCAGAGACGCTAAGGGAAAGAAACACAAACATGAAACAACTTGACCCTTATGGAAACATCACTAGCGGACAGGCAAAACGACAGTTACTTTCCCAAAAATCTGGAGTTGGAGTTCACACACAGTTTGAGTTTATAAGGGTGAATTATTTTCTAATTGAACATTCCCAATATTTGTTTCATTTTTGCTTAAACATGGAGTATGGTAACTCGTTGGTATTGCCCTAACGAGCAGTTACAATGTGTGAGTTAAACAGAAATGAGGTTAAAGAAAAATGAAGAGTTTTTGCTCGCCGTGAAGAAAGAGAAGTGAACAAGAAGACATGCAGTCGCAGTGTTTCGCGGGTTGTTAAAATTGGTATTTAAATCAAGTTTCATTTAGACGTTGTTTTAATAATCTTTTTATAGCCCCGCTTGAAAAGTGGGGCTATATTGGATTTGCCCTGTCATTCCGTAATTCTGTAATTCCGTAATTCCGTTATTCCGTTATTTTTTCGTCACAGTTTTCCCCGAAACTAAGAGAGCTAGAAAACTAAAACTTTGTATACACGTGGACAATGGGTGCCTCCACGGACCTTACCGAAATTATGACCAAGGGCCCATAACTCTTGGAGTTATCTCCCCTGATAGGTTTTTTTAAATGAAAATGTTTGGTCACAGTTTTCTCAGGAACGAAAGAAGCTAGAAAGCTCAAACTTTGCATAAATGTGGACAATGGGTGGATATAGGGAGCTTACCAAAATAATGGCCAAGGGCCCATAACTGTTGGAGTTATCTCTCCTGATAGGTTTTTTAAATAAATGAAAATATAGGTTTTTTTTTAAATGAAAATGTTTGGTCACAGTTTTCTCAGGAACTAAAGAAGCTAGAAACCTCAAACTTTGCATAAATGTGGACAATGGGTGGATATAGGGAGCTAACCAAAATAATGGCCGAGGGCCCATTACTTTTGGAGTTATCTCCCCTGATAGTATAGTTTTTTTTAATAAATGAAAAGGTTTGGTGACAGTTTTCTCAGGAACTAAGAAAGCTAGAATACTGAAACTTTGTATGAACATGAAAAGTGGGTGGATGTATGGCCCTTACCAAAATAATGGCCAAAGGCCCATAACTCTTGGAGTTATCTCCCCTGATAGGATATTTTCTGCAAGTAAAAAAATCATTTCACTTTTCTAACCATCAAACCATGAAAAATATTTTCGATACAGTTTTCTCAGGTACTAAGAAAGCTAGAAAGCTGAAACTTTGTATAAACATGAACATTAGGTGGATGTAAGTAAATAATGGCCAACAACATTACTCTTGGGGTTATCTCCCCAGCAAAGAAAAAAAAAAATATTAAAGTTTTCTCTGGAACTAAGAAAGCTCCCCTGATAGGTTAAAAGCTTTTAGAGTCAATGTGTCTTACTCCTCTGATAGCGCTATAGCGGGGCTATAGTCAGATCCTCTGACAGCTCTAGTTTTTTCTGATAAACCAGACGTGAATTCGGTGTGTTATTTGTTTTGCAAATCATTTCATATAGAACTGTTTTATAATAAACGGTGTAATTTTAAGTTTTGTGCCATGCATTTTCCAATAAACCTTTCAGTTCCTGTTTGTTGTGGAATTTTATGAGAATGTTGCATGCGATTTGTGTTACGAGAGGGAATAATGTGTCCATATTTGCCGTCACGTGTCATTTGGATGCCATTTGAAGACTCGTATTGGTGTTTCGGAGTTGCACATCACACATCTGGGGGAAAGAAAGCGGGAAACCAGATGTAACAGATATTGAGGATAATTGAAATACAGAGTATGAGGAGAGTGAGGAAATGCGAATGAAAGCAGACGAAAGTAGAAAAATAAACAATTTCCCAATGACAAATACCCGCAAAGCATAGTTATGACTGAATATTCTTTGGTCATTTCTTTTAGTAGCCAATAGAGTGAATGGCTTGTGCCTCAGGGATGGGTTCTCGGAATATTCAACTTTTAACAAGTACCAACAATCTATATTTTGAGCAGAAATAAGAAAAATATCGCATTTTGTTAGCTTAAACTTTTTTTGGCCATAAAATTTACGATGTATTTGTATAGGCCAATTTTCGTGATGGTATACGTCATCACGTAATGTCGCTTTTGTTAGCTGGCGCTTGGTATTACGCAGCTGATTTTATGCAAATATAATATTTTCTGAACAAAACAAAAAACTGGAATTTTCGACCTTAAAATCGACGATTTGCCTCCCCAAATGACAATTTTATTCAAATATTCCAACTCTGATGCATTTGTTTTGTAAAAAATGCTCTATTTATACAAAACGCCAAACGCGGCTCGCTGCGTAAAACCTAATGCAAAACAATAAAACGCGAGTTACATTATGAGTCGGGTTCCCGACTGTTGGCCTTATTTAATCAGACGTCACGCATTACATACGCAGTGGCGTTGGAATGGGCTTGCACTGTCTGGTAGAATTTGAGTTCGCTTAGTACTTCGGTGGAAGCCTTTGAAGATCTCATAAAACCGAATCAACTATTTAACTAATAAGAGCTGACATTTCAATACACGTGGAATAATCACGAATGACAATTTGACCTTGGCAATCTTGCAGTTGCGAGATTTGTATGCAATACCGTCTAATGTGTCTAAATTGTGAAGATCTTATTCACTAGGGATCATTTCTGATTGACTACTTAAAGGTTTTGCCAACTTGCAGATGCACAGTTTAATTCATTAAGCTTTCGATTCGCTTTTACCCGTATCTGACATAAAGAAGCTTCCGCGTTAAAGCTCTCGATTGGTGTTTTTTGTTGTTGTTTTTTTTTCAATAAAAGGGGAGCCATGCTTTTCCTGTTTCTTTAAATTTTTACGTTTTTTTTTTTTTTACAAAATCCTTTGTTTAAGAAATAGATCAGCTCTAGCTGTGATTTGTTGAGTAATAAATCACAGTTTGGAGGTCAGTTGTAAAGTAGACAAATCACGGGCGCGTAGCGCGCGTGATTTGTCTACTTACAACTGACCGACAAACTGTGATTTATTAACTAACAAATCACTAGCTAGAGCTGATCTATTTCGATTCTAACACGCTGAAACTCGGCAATAATGCTATTGTTTCCTTCAAATTCTCACAACTTTTCACCATTGTTAGAAGAAATCCCGCTAAAATTATCGACTGAGAGAGAGAGAGAGAGAGAGAGAGAGAGAGAGAGAGAGAGAGAGAGAGGGGGGGGGGGAGGAGGGGGTCATTTCCCGGAATTGTCGTTCAACCGTATAATCGCCACATTTCACTGTATAAAGCGGGGCTAACAAGGACATTCATTAGACGGAAATGTGGATGTGAAAGTCCTGATTTTCATCACATTAGACGGAAATGTTGATGTGAAAGACATGATTTACATCACATTAGACGGAAATGTGGATGTGAAAGTCCTGATTTTCATCACATTAGACGGAAATGTTGATGTGAAAGTCGTGATTTACATCACATTAGACGGAAATGTGGATGTGAAAGTCGTGATTTACATCACATTAGACGGAAATGTGGATGTGAAAGACGTGATTTACATCATATTAGACGGAAATGTGGATGTGAATGTCATGATTTACATCACATTAGACGGAAATGTGTATGTGAAAGCCGTGATTTACATCACATTAGACGGAAATGTGGATGTGAAAGTCCTGACTTTCATCACATTAGACGGAAATGTTGATGTGAAAGACGTGATTTACATCACATTAGACGGAAATGTGGATGTGAAAGTCGTGATTTACATCACATTAGACGTAAATGTGGATGTGAAAGACGTGATTTACATCACATTAGACGGAAATGTTGACGTGAAAGACGTGATTTACATCTCGAAAACCCTGATGTCCGTGAAACGAAAACCCCTCTTCACCAAAAAAAAAAAAAATGGAGTTTACAGGTGTATACATTATTTTTCTTATTCCTTTTCTTTGACATAGCATGTGGGTACTCGTTAGAACCGCCTTAATCATAAGCAGGAATACTCGTACTACAGGTACTAATCCACACTTATCTGTCACTTCTGTGACGTCACAGCCACTCGCTAGTTTTCATACAGGTAATACTAGGAAAATGTATAGAGTTATATAGGAGCCCGTCATTTAACTAATAAAATCTTTTATTTTCATTTCTACAAGATATTATTATAACCACAAATTTGATAGAAAAATGTATCTGCTTCATTTTGGTACCAAATTTGTTGAAATAAAATAAATTTTAAAGTGGCCCAGATTCTAATGAATGCCACTGGGGTATTTCCCTATTAAGTCTTTGTATTTTACAACAAAAATGAAAAATAGCCTTAATTCAAAGGCTCAAAAGTCACATTTGTTAAAATTTCTCCGTGCGCTATAACCTCTCACTAGAAAGATCTGTTTAATATCTATATTCATGTGGTAAAAAAAAAATTAGAAAAACAGTTTATTAAAAGTGGCCCACAGGTTGTAGAAAATAGCTATATTTGAAGTTTCGGATCAAAAATGTGTAAAGATTACACAGACGCAGGGCTTGTATACACAGGATATTAGAATGAATCGCAAAAGAAGTTATAAGAATTGAAAATCGGTATCAATATGAATAATATTGTCTAATATTATTGATAGAATTAGAAAGAATATTTTCCTTTAAGAAAACAAATATACATCCATAATTAAAAACTTTGCACTCATAACTTAATTTATTTTTGATAATGTAAAACTATGTTTTTAATTTGCAACCTTTTGAAGCTTGTTTTAAGATTTGCTTTAATTATATTTTCGCCTAGGAAAACTACTAACTGCTTAATTAGAAAACTTGAATGATACGATGTATATTTCCACCATTACGAAAACGCGCCTATACAAATACATTGTAAATTTCACGGCCAACTTAAAACAATTTAAGAAAAAGTTCTTTCCTATTTCTGCTCTTAATTATAGATTGAGGGTATACTCGTTAGAATTACGATGATGACTCGATAGAACAGTCAAACGTATGATTTTAAGCTCAATTTTTTTTATTATTTTCATCTCATTTCTGCTCAAAATAAAGATTGTGGGTACTTGTTAAAATCGCCTCACTGAGTCGGTTCTAACGAGAAACCACAACATATGTTTTTAGCAGAAATAAGACAATTATTGTTTGTGAGGATCAAATAATTTTCAGTTTTCGACGGTAAAATTTTCAATCTATATTTGAATAGGCATGTTTAGGTAATGTTTGTTACATTTTACACCAGTCCTGCAGATGCAGTGTTTTAATTCATGTGTTTAGAAACTTTAATGGTCTCGATATATTATAATTTATATAATACGATGCATATTTCCATCATTACGAAAACACGCATATTCAAATACACTGTAAATTTCACTGTCAAAACCAGCAATTGTAAAAAAAAAAAAATGATGTTTTTCTTATACATATACTGTGTGGGTACGCGATAGAACTGCCTCTGCGAGGCGGTTCTAACGAGTACCCACAATCTATATTTTAGAGAAAAAATAAGAAAAATGAGCACCCTGAATTTGTGTTCGTGGCTAAAAGTCATACATAAGAAGTAAGAATCTTTCGTCTGGATCGTGTCATTTTTCTCTTATGAAGTCCAAACATAGTGGTTCTTTTTTGTCTCATTAATTAATTTTAATCTTCTCTGGGCTTAGCCGAAATAAAATATTAAATTTGGCAAAATATCTCATTTGTGCAATCGTTTCAGAAGCTGTGTTTCTTTCCCACACCTACTCCCTTAAATTACAATATACAATGTTTTCATTTTTAAATGCAAAATACACAATGTTTCACCCGAAGGCTATGCTTTGAAATTGATCGTTTATGTCAAAAGGTGTGTGTGTGGTGGGGTGAGGGTGGGGGCGTGATATACCGCACAAGACCACGTTAGTTTTATGGATTGTTTGATTATCTTAATTACATAGAAAAAAGTGAGGTTTATAATGACAATCAAACCAAAACCAATTGTTTTTACATTGCATTAACCCTTATCCTGCTGTTCACGACAACCCCTAACATTGCAAACAGTGTAGATCCAGATCAGATTAGTTCTAAAGAAGCCATCTGATCAGGATCTATACTGTTTGTCTACCAGTTTGTGAATTTGGCCGAAAACAGTATACAATGTAGTCTGATTGGCTGATAGTAAAGATGTGGCTTATTATATTATTCGCGCTTGAACAGCTTCGTCGAGGCGTTTCTACAATTTCAATTTTAGGGTGGTAATTGTTTCAATATACATGAAATATAATATAATGTGAGTATAGGCTACTTTCGTTGTGTCTTGTTTAAATCTTAAAGTAAGAAAATTACGACACAAACCCACTTTCTTTATTCTGAAATGACTGAGGATATATCTGTGTATATTGAAATAATGTGAGTTGCTCGCCTAGGGCGTCCGAGATATGTTTATCCAAAGTTTGTGAGTGTTGTGCATTAACCCATTTTGTACCGAATCCCACAAAACGGGTTATAGCAAAATGTACAGGCCCAGATCAGACGCCACCGAGCTCGGCTTTTGTTCAGGAACTTCTTTTTGCAAAAAGTTCAGCCATTTTTTTATTTTTCAAATATATTTAGAAAACACTTCACACCATCAAATTTTGAAAGACCACGTTAGTTTTATGAATTGTTTGATTATCTTAATTACATAGACAAAAAAGTGAAGTTTATAATGACAAACAAATCACTAACCATTTTTAACCCTTATCCTGCTGTCCACGACAACCCCTAACTTTGCAAACAGTGTAGATCCCGATCAGATTAGTTCTGAAGAAGCCATCTGATCAGGATCTATACTGTTTGTCTACCAGTTTGTGAATTTGAACGAAAACAGTATACAATGTAGTCTGATTGGCTGATAGTATAGATGTAACTTATTATATTGTTCTCGTTTGAACAGCCTCGTCGAGGCGTTTCTACCGAGTATCCGCAACGTATGTTATGTGCAGAAATATTAAAATTATCAGGATTTTTTAATCTGAAAATTTCAATTTTAGGGTGGTAAAGGTTTTAATATAATATAATATAATGTGAGTATAGGCTCCTTTCGTTGTGTCTTGTTTAAATCTTAAAGTAAGAAAATTACGACACAAACCCACTTTCTTTATTCTGAAATGACTGAGGATATATCTGTGTATATTGAAATAATGTGAGTTGCTCGCCTAGGGCGTCTGAGATATGTTTATCCAAAGTTTGTGAGTGTTGTGCATTAACCCATTTTGTACCGAATCCCACAAAACGGGTTATAGCAAAATGTACAGGCCCAGATCAGACGCCACCGAGCTCGGCTTTTGTTCAGGAACTTCTTTTTGCAAAAAGTTCAGCATTTTTTTTATTTTTCAAATATATTTAGAAAACACTTCACACCATCAAATTTTGAAAGACCACGTTAGTTTTATGAATTGTTTGATTATCTTAATTACATAGACAAAAAAGTGAAGTTTATAATGACAAACAAATCACTAACCATTTTTAACCCTTATCCTGCTGTCCACGACAACCCCTAACTTTGCAAACAGTGTAGATCCCGATCAGATTAGTTCTGAAGAAGCCATCTGATCAGGATCTATACTGTTTGTCTACCAGTTTGTGAATTTGAACGAAAACAGTATACAATGTAGTCTGATTGGCTGATAGTACAGATGTGACTTATTATATTGTTCTCGTTTGAACAGCCTCGTCGAGGCGTTTCTACCGAGTATCCGCAACGTATGTTATGTGCAGAAATATTAAAATTATCAGGATTTTTTAATCTGAAAATTTCAATTTTAGGGTGGTAAAGGTTTTAATATAATATAATATAATGTGAGTATAGGCTCCTTTCGTTGTGTCTTGTTTAAATCTTAAAGTAAGAAAACCCACAAACCCAGTTTCCTTATTGTGAAATGACTCAGGATGTATCGGTGTATATTGAAATAATGTGAGTTGCTCGCCGAGGGCGTCCGAGATATGTTTATCCAAAGTTTGTGAATGTTGTGCATTAACCCGTTTTGTACCGAATCCCACAAAACAGGTTATAGCAAAATGTGCAGGCCCAGATCAGACACCACCGAGCTCGGCTTTTGTTCAGGAACTTCTTTTTGCAAAAAGTTCAGCCATTTTTTATTTTTTAAATATATTTAGAAAACGCTTCACACCATCAAATTTTGAAATGGACTTGTGCTATGTATAAGGTTGACAAATTCCGCTCGGTACAAAATGGGTTAATCTGATATAGACGACAGAGCTTTAGTTGCTTTAATTAGCACATCCCAGTGTAGGTATAGAGCTTTTCATATCAGAAATTAGACTGGAGTTTAAAGGCCTTCTCAACACTTTTTTTTTGTGATATCGAGCTTGTCCGTTTACCTATCCCCACTTTTCTACTGAGTGTTCGTACGCGATTAACCAGTATGGTGCAAATTCTTCTGTTTGAAACTGACAGCTGCCCTTTTGAAACAGTGGAAGAAAGAGAATGAATATAGAGAAGATTTCATGATCAGTTTCCACGAAAGAATATAGCCGTCTCCGGCAGGTATCGAACCCACATCATCCTGATCACCGATCATTCGCGCATGCGACTGAGCTACCGAGGCCGGCTTCAGAAATAATTCAACACCCATGTAAAATTAGGTCTTCATATGTGGTTATTTAAAATGAATTTTCCATAACAAAAAAAAAAAAAAAAAAAAAGCCGCGACGTGAATTTAAACAATGTGGCATTGGCGACTAGCATAGACTCAGATCAGGCTGCGCTTAAGCAAGTGCAGTCTGATCAGAGACTTTGGTACGCGAAAGCAATGTAATTCATAGAACCGTTATTGAATCAGTAAACGTGCAGGCTGATCTTGTTTTCACCCTAAAAACTACCACATTATTTGAAATCCTGTGTCGAAGCTGAATTCCTAACATAAGCCACCGTGTCTACTAGGGCCTATGTTCGGATACATAATTGTTTTACGGCGTAACAGTCCTCACTAGAGGCCAGAGCTTTATAAATGGCATGCCATTACTATACGCTTAATTTCATTAATTAAATGAATTCTTTTACATATTGTCATCATTACGTTTCTTTTATTATTTACAAAGGGCCACAATATAAAAAGGCACAAAATTACATGAATATACCCATGAAATATATAAAAAAGAAATAATATATTTATACATGTATAAACGTAATCTATTTTTATTTCCCTATAATTTTGGATTAACGGCCCAGCCATGAATATTTAATTTATATCGAGGGCAAAACACCAGGTCATCCGTTTGCAAAACATGCCTTTTTTATATAAAATATCAGAATTTTTCATCTTGAAATTTTCGGTGGCAAAAATATCCATACTAATTTTAACAGGGCACTGGATAGAACACAGATTGGTTGTGTATTGTAACTCAAACCGGGAGGTGTGAACTCTTATTACACACTGTTAACACAGGTAAACGACGCTATTTCGACTACGGTCTAAGGGAATTAACTGATGTCAATCAAATATGGGATATCGGTAATCTGGGTGACAGTTCCTGTAGTACGAGAATTCCTGGTAATGTGAGGCGGTTCTAACGAGACATTGGTTGTGGGTACTCGTTAGAAGCGCATCAATGAGGCGGTTCTACCGAGCACCCTCAACCTATGAATATAGTAAAAATAAGAAAAAAAAAAATATCATAAGTTTTCATCAGAAAATAATGAAAGATTGTGTTATGTCACACGTGTTAGTTATCATAATAAAAGTCGACATTTTTGCACTGTCTGTCCTATTTCAATTCTTCTCCTAAACCATTATAACCATTATAACCATTATATCCATGATTGGCATTACAAGGTCTCCAGGTTAATGGAAAACAATTGTTGGCCTTGTTAAAGAACTGTTTTTCGGTAATGACGTGTCTGAATAGACATAGTATATTTTGGTCACGTTAATGCAATACACTCATTTGATATTAACCTTGTCCTATTGAAATAGGCCTAAAAATAGCTGTATAGTATAATGCAATACAGTCATTTGATATTAACCTTGTCCTATTGAAATAGACCTAAAAATAGCTGTGTTTCCGCTAATCCGACCGGCCCTGTTTTTTCCTGCCGACCCTGTAATATTTATTGCCATATAGAAAAAAAAAATAGAAAGATTTTCTTACCTACCGACCTTAATATTTTCTAGCACTTTTGATAAAAATTCATAAAACTGTCAAAATAGCAAAAGTAATTATTGAAACCCTGTTGTTTTGCTATCTTGATGCTTTTAACCTCATTATTTGAAAAGTTTTAATGTAATATTATTAAAATTTAGCCTTTTTAATTGTTTTCTTACCTACCGACCTTGATATTTTCTAGCACTTTTGATGAAAATTCATAAAACTGTCAAAATAGCAAAAGTCATTACTGAAACCCGGTTGTTTTTGCTTTCTTGATGCTTTTAACCTCATTATTTGAAAGTTTTAATGTAATATTGTTAAAATGTAGCCTTTTTAATTGCTTTCGTTTTTTTTCCATCAAATAAAAAAATTACAAAAAAAAATAAATAAATAAATAAATAAAACGTTTTAGCGACCTACCGACCCATACCTTTTGTCGGCATATTAGCGGAAACGCATCTATTCTTTTAAACCTAAATAGAGTGTAATTACTTTTTGAGATGAATACTAAAAATATTCCATCGATCGTGTTAATAACATCTTGGGAAGTTTGGTATTTATCGAAAAAAAGGAGAGTTAATTTGCTTTTTATTTAAAATGTGACTTTGGCGATGTCTAATTACGATAACATACCTGTGCGACATAGTGCATTTTTTAACATCTCCAAAATGGCCATTTTTTCTGATGAAAATCTGTGATATTTTTCTTATAAATACTGCAAACATAGGTTGTGGGTGAGCGTTAGAACCGCCTCATTGAGGCGGTTCTAACGAGTACCCACAACCTATGTCTTGGAGCAAAAATAAGAAAAATAATGTATACTCCCGTAAACCCCAGTTTTCTCTGTATAACGTTGGGTAAAGGGGGGTCTTCATTTCACGGACTTGTTCAAGTAATGTGTAATTGCACACCTCTTCGTAACAGGCTTTGCACTCGTGAAATTTTTTTCTGGTATTTTCAACACACTCAATGAAACATGCTTTATCTATCTATATATCTATCTATCTATCTATCTATCTATCTATCTATCTATCTATCTATCTATCTATCTATCTATCTATCTATCTATCTATCTATCTATCTATCTATCCATCCATCCATCCATCCACCCATCGATCCATCCATCTATCTATCTATCTAAAGAAGCCTCCGTGGTGCAGTGCTTACGCTACTCGCTTTGTAAACCAGGGATCGCAGGATCGATCCCGGGCTTCTTCAGACTTTCGGATGAGTCTTTAAACCGAGGTCACATCTCCGTATGACCTAAGCTGTTGGTGGGACGTAAAACTCACTCACTCACTCACTCACTCACTCACTCACTCACTCACTCACTCACTCACTCACTCACTCACTCACTCACTCATCTATCTATCTATCTATCTATCTATTTATCTATCTATCTATCTATCTATCTATCTATCTATACTGAGTCGGTCATTATTGGCCATTACCTCAGCTGGATGGGTGGCTAAATTTAGAATTGAGCTGAAAAAAGAGAAGGTCATTGCAAGAGTGTGTAGTCATGTAACTGACTTCAACACTCGTAATAAATTATTAACGGCTAAACTCCTTAATCAAAATTTTATAGACGCCATTCTGATTTAATTTCAAAATTCAATATTGGACTTAAATCTCTTCTGCAACAAGGTCTATCGGAACCCGAATTTTATGGTGACTTAGTATATAAATTCAGAAAAATATATAACCGCAATGACTTCAGCACCCAATTTCGTAAAATCATTCTTCGATATAAAAAGATTGGGTACAACATGGATATTATACGACAGACTGCATGCATGGTAGTTAACCCAATCACGGTTGGCAACTTTGCTTCCCTCTTTAATTGCACGCCGGTGGGTCAGGCCTCAGATTCTATGACGGCTCCAACGTAAAGGCTTATTGGGAATTAGAGAGATCTAATTCAAGGTAATGTTGGTTGGTGCCTGATGCTCTGTCTCTGGTCGGGCCCATCGGAGTCTAACTGTTGGTTTTCTTTTGCTCCAGCATTTCAGTGGTTTCTTGCTGCCGAGTCCTCACCGTTGTCTCACCTCTGTGGTTCTTTGATTTTTGTGTTCACGGAGATGTTGCACTGATGAGTTAGGAGGCCTTCATGCGGACTGAACAAATTATTTGTCTAAATCGCGACGGAAGTAAGGGCGAGGATTGTGGCCACGTAAAATCGATTTAAGCCCCCCAGTGGAAATCTTCCACTGACCGTTCCAAGGCGGCTCTTCTGTGGCGATTTATTTATGTTGTTGTTTGTTACTTACTGTGTGTATCACTTTTTATTTTGGATGGCCATATGGCCATTTTGTGGGAAAGTAACTGTCCGTATGGCCTTCCTTTGTTTAGGTTTCCATTATGGTCTTGTCGCTTAATGTTTGTATTTCTTTCCCTTTGGTGTCTTTTATGGGTGGAGTAAACTAATTTGTATCAATTCCTGATCTTTGTTTTACTTCTACTTTGGACGAGTCCTTAAAACCATTAACCAGCCGAATAACAGAGGTATGCTGAATCTCAGTCTCACGCTGTACGGGCTTTGAACTCCTCTGCGGTCTTGGCATTCACCGCGGAAGAGGGAAGACTATTTCACTGAAATATAATCGTAGTTCTAGGGAAAAAAAATATTTTTCAGGGCATCGCTATAGGACTGGTACCTACTATATTGTGAGTTGTTTACATTTGATGCCCTTATTTGGGTTAAGCTGTCACAGCTCTGTTAAAAGACGCCCAACCAGAGTGCATCTTATAGGAGAAGGTTTATGAGGACTGCTCACGACGGGCCTCAAGGGACGGCCACTCTAGCTCGTTAAGCATGTCACCGACGCTACTTCTGTTTCGTCGGCAGGTCCATCGAGCAGCTGTTCTCTGCACCTTCTCCGCCTGCTGAATCTGAATTCTAACATAGGGATGCCAAATGGGTGATGCATATTCAAGTTGAGGGCGAACCAATGTTATTTTGTCTGCCTAGGTGCAAAGGCCAAATTACGTCTGAGAAATCCTAAAGTCCTAGTTGCTTTCGATTTTATCTCTGAAATATTTTGACCCCAATCAAGATCGCCAGTGATGGTGATACCAAGATATTTGGCGGATTGAACCTGCTCCAAAATTTGCTGATGTAGTATCAAACTTAATTTGCTTGTCCGGAAGGTGTCTTGACACCCTCATTGAATGGCAACAGATTCGATGAAATATTGGTATTTATCGAATAAAAGAGAGTAAGTTTCTTTTTTTTATTTTATACGGAAAACAAACCAGGATGCTACTGTGACAATGACATGGTCATGTTATTTTCACACTGTATTATATATATTTTCACACTGTGAAAATATCATTTTTATTTGTTTCAGATATGCATAGATTTCACTGTTAAATATAAAATAAATGTATACAAATTGTTAAGATTCACTTTTCAAAGTAGGGTTAACACGCCTAGGTAGTTTTTTTTACACACGAACTTGTTACTGTATATTGGTTTTGTTTGTGTTGAGGTTTTACATCCCCATCAACACTGTTGAGGTCATTTTGGAGACGATCTTCCGATTTTGTGGGACTTTTGCCCGACATTGACTCAAGCACATACCGCCCCCCCCCACCCGCTAAAAATCTCTTGGGTTAATGGAGCGGTCCGACTCGCACTACTTTGCCTAGGCAGACTTAGACCCTCTAAGCGGGTTTCTGTCGGTTTCGGCTCTGTGCGGAAGCAACATGCAATCCATAATATTTCTCGAAGCCCCAATTGGCGGGAGTGTAACGATATATTGTAAATTGACAGTAACAACTCTTTTTTACACGGAAATACAAACAATATTTCATTTTTTGAACATTTTATTCGCCATCAGAACATATCAGAACATGTTTTAAGCGACAATCTTTCGCATCATGAGACTTTGTCGAATAATATGTTTGAAACTGAATATACCGTAGCCATTTTATGTTCGTTCGTCGGCACTCGATTATTACTTAGGCGGAAATACCAGGTTTTTTATGGAACAGCAGGAGATTTAAAAACAAATTAATTCAAGACAGCAACCACATATTTTACATAGAGTATACATTAATGCCTAGGTTACAAATGGTCTATGACGTCCGTATGGCGCCCGTATTTCCGGATTGTCGTAATATTTATGGGTTCCTGCGACGTCTTCGGGCGCCGCAACTTTTACGATTTGGTATACCTCTGCGCTTTGACAAATTTTAAAAATCGCAAGTCGTAGCCCATAGAAAGAACTCCTCGATCACCGCAAGGGCATCGCACGGGAACCGCACGGACATCGCTGGAAATTTGGGCTAAAACAATCGTTCGATGATCGTATGCTCTTAGGATGACTGTACGGTGCCAGAACGGTCTCCGTGCGGATATCATAAGGTTTCCGCACGGTGCCCGCACGGCGTCAGTAAAATCGCACGGACATCGGGCGGTCATCTTGCGGCAATCTTACGGGGACCGTACGGCTATTTGGTTGCTGTGCGAATGACTTTGTTGTTGTTTTCCAGTTTCCCCGTGTCGCGGGTCTTCAGCTGGTGGGGTCCCAGGGAACGAATCCATGCTGGCACTAAACCGTAGCCGTTCGGTGGTACCCCTATTCCCCGTTGCCGGTGATTAGGGAGACCATCACTCGCTCCAGAATGATTTTCATTTCCAGATGGGTATATATTGGTCATTTCCTACTGTTCATTTCATTTCAAGAGTTGTCACTGAAAACGAAGATGGCTCTGATTCCGCCACTCAGGCTCAGAGTAGCACTTTTGCGCCTGCAACTGAGGCGGAATATAAGAAGGGAGCAGGCGATAATTGGAACCCTGACTCTCCTTTTTTGTGCGACATGTTGATGATCGACTACACAAGAAACGTGTTGTACACGCTTGCTACACAAAATGAGCTCCAAACTAGACGACGATCCTTCTGTTATCGTATGATCTCCAAGCTATTGTCGTACGGAGCTGAGGAGACCGCACGATGTCCGTAGGATTTCCGCACGGTTTCCGTGCGATGCCCGTACGGTCCCCGTACGATTTTGAACCAGCTTGTCATCGAAAACCCGTACAAGAAATTGCACGATGTCCGTATACAATGTAACACCATAAGTCGTAGCCGGTAGCCTCCTACAATTTCTAAAACTCGTACGGAAAATCGTAGATAAATATATCGTACGGCGAAACTAAGGCATAAATAGTCATAAATGAGTATAATTAGATTAAATAGTCATAAATCGGTAGAAAGAAAGAAAGACAGAAAGAAAGAAAATGACATGCGTTTACGGACGGACGACCGTTCTGAACCCAAATTTATCTCCAATTTTTGGAAGGTATTTGTCATATAAATATGAGGACAGCAGCTGTTTAATGTTTATACCCATCAAATATAGCCTGTAATCTTTATCAGTTTTATGGCCCCTAAAGGTAGCCAGCCCAACAAGACTTAGCCACACCTACTTTTTTCAGCTGGTTACCTGTTCATGTTTGAGCTTGGAACCAGACCCCCCCCCCCGCCGGCATGAAAATCCTGTCTTTAAGGGGAATGGAAAACCTGGCATCCATTTTTCAAAGGGAGACAACTTTCTGGACTTCCTTTTCGCTTTTCTGTAAGCCCTGTCCCACTGAAAAAGGGGTCTACTCTTAAAGGAAAGAATATGCTCCTGTTGAGCAAATTCTTTCCTTAAAGAGTTAATCCCTATTGACATGGGAGACAAAATACTTTTGAAGGAGTTGCCTCCTCTGAAGACGTATCAATTCCCCTTAAGTCATCCTTATTATACCTCATGACTAGGCACTCTGATTATGGCAGGCCCTCTGTAGTTCGAACAGCCTCTATGTCGTAGAATGTAAAAGGCAGTAGCGTATTTGATCTATTCAAGTTCTATGTTCTATGGGGCACCCTTTTCCTATTTATTCCCTATTTATAGATATCAAGAATTATTTTTGGATATCCATAATTCTAATTAATGATATCCATTATTCGAAATATGGATATCCATAAATTGGTCTGAATTATGGATATCCATACTTCGAATTATGGATATCCATAAATCGAATAATGGATATCCATTATTCGATTTATGCATATCCATAATTCAGATCGATTTATGGATATCCATAATTTTATTTTATGGATATCATTTATTCGAAATATGGATATCCATAATTCGGTCCATTTATGGATATCCATGATTCGATTTATGGATAACCATAATTCCACTTGGCAAATAAATACAATAAATAATGACTGAAATCAAAGGCTTTTGCGGTGAATTATGGATATCCATAATTCGAAATATGAATATCCATAATTCAGCCCGATTTATAGATATATAAAAATTCGATTTATGGATATCCATCATTCGAATTATGGATATCCATAAATCGGCGGAATAATGGATATCCATATTTTGATTTATTGATATCCATAATTGGAGTTCGTCATATCCATAATTCGAATTATGGTTATCCATAAATCGCTCTGCATTAATGATATCCATAAATCGAATTATGGATATCCATAATTCGATTTATGGATATCTATAATTCGAATTATGGATATCCATTATTCGGCTGATTTATGGATATCCATCAATCGAATTATGGATATCCATAAATAGACTTATGGATATCTATAAATATGGATTAAATAGTAAAACGGCACCCCATAAAGTTCCACCAAAATTTCTTTCATGCTAATGGTTTTATTGATGCACATTCCGATAATACACCCGTGTGACATAGAGCATTTTAATCTCAAACATCTGTTATTTTTTATGAACATTTGTGAGTTTCGTCGTAATTTAGTCTCCAAACATAAATTGTGGATGCTCCGTTAGAAGCGCCTCATTGAGGCGATTCTAACGAGCAACCACGATCCCGTTAGAAGCGCCGCATTGAGGCGGTTCTAACGAGCACCCACGATCTATGTCTTGGAACAGAACTAAGAAAAAATGATGTATACCCCTGTTAACCGTAGTTTTCTGTATATTTTATATGTTTGTTTGAATCGAGGTTTTATGTCCATGTCAACACTGTGTAGGTCATTTTGGAGACGTTACTTCCAATTTTGTTGGACTTTTACCCGACATTAAGACGAAATGACATCTCAAGCCCTGTCGCCCAATAAAACCAATGGGGTTTATAAGCATGGACTCTCACCGGTTTGCCTGGGCATGCTTAGATCCTTTTAGCGGTTTACCATTACTCGGGGCGGTCGGTTTCAGCTCTACATGGAAGCATCATGCAGTCCATCTATTTCTTCAAACCCCGATGGGCGGGGGCCGTTTCTGTATATAAAATGGAGTGTTGAGGGACTTTATAGGGGTGTTTATTATACAGACTTGCCACCCGTGATGACAAACGAAACAATAACAATATATTTGGTATTCAAAACAACTGCGGGACAGAACAACAACAATTTCTCTGATTAGGTTTCGATCGGATCTTGATCCAGTCGTATTTAGATTAAGCTCTGTTGATGGTGAAAAATAACTTGGAAGCTGCAGGAGAGATTGGTCTATATTCGTTTCCATATGGATCACTCTATTTAATAATAATAAGTGAAAATATGCTTAGGCGAAGTCACAGTCAAAGTCAATTGTTTGTTTGATTTAAGAAATAGATCAGCTCTAACTGTGCTTTGTTGAGTAATAAATCACAGTTTGGAGGTCAGTTGTAAAGTAGACAAATCACGAGCGCGTAGCGCGCGTGATTTGTCTACTTACAACTGACCGAAAACTGTGATTTATTACTCAATAAATCACAGACTAGAGCTGATCTATTTCGATTCTAACACGCTGAAAATCGGCAATAATGTTGGTGATTCCTTCATAATCTCACAACTTTTCGCCATTGTTAGAAGAAATCCCGCTAAAATTAACGACTGAAACACATGCATTTACATCCTTTTCTAACGTTTTCGATGCGAGAAAATGACGTTACATCGTCTAACGTCAAGGAAATCGACTAGTGACGTCATCAATTGGCAGTTTTTAATGACGTCACTTGTCACGCTCTTCCGAGCCGTGACTTGTTGTAGAATAAAACACAGTTGTTTTCCATTGCCTATATAGGCGCGCTGTGTTAGAATTGAGGTTTAACGTCCCCGTCAACACTGTAGAGCTCATTTTGGAGACGTTGCTTCCAGTTTTGTGGGACTTTTAGCCGACATTGAGATGAAATGACATCTCAAGCCCTGCCGCCCAATGAAACCAATAGGGTTTATAAGCATGGTCTACTCGCGCCGCTTTGCCTGGGCAGACTTAGATCCTCTAAGTGGTTTACCAGTACTCGTGTGCGGGTTGGTTTCAGCTCTGCGTGGAAGCATCATGCAGTCCATATATGTCTTCAAGCCCCGAAGGGCGGGGGCCGAACGGTCAAAGTCAAATCCTCTTCCAACCAATAACAGCAAAAGGTTGCCGTTGGAATAGCGCACATTTTGGATAGTTTTGTTTGTTTGTTGTGGAGTTTAAGGTCCCAGTCAACACTATTTAGATCATATCGAGCCGGTCAGTTTACATATCCACACTTTTCCTGGGCAGGCTTATACGTAAGCGGTTAACCAGTACAGTGCACATTCTACCGCAAGAAACTGACAACTGCCCTTCTTGAATCGGCGGAAATTTTAGTTTATAGGCTTAATAACACTGTCGCCGGATTCGAACCCACAACCTTTCGACCACAAGTCGAACGCGCTAACCACTGAGTTATCGATGTTGCCGATAAAACAAAAGGTAAATTATCGTGCCATGTTTTGGGGGAGGGGTTGATGTCTCTTTTCTCCAGCGTCCCTGTAATTAGACAGTAATTGTTCAGGCTGGATGAAAGAATCAATTATTCTTGTTGAGTGGGGACAGGAAATTTCAAACCCTCGGGTCAAGCGGTCATAGAACAAACTTTGTACATGAGGTGTATGCTACAACATAGATACCAAAATATCAATTTCTTGAGGCCAGTTGTCATCATTTCTTGATGACGTTCAATGCATTTCTATTTTAGCTCGACAGAAGTCGGAGTTTTTTTTTATTTTCCTTCTATATAGAAAAATAAATTATGTGAAATTGCTACATGTGGTACAACTGTCATTCACCGGTCCACTATCTATATTCAGGAAAGCAAGCCATACGCTTTAAAAGATCTTTTCCAATAAGCACGGAATTTGTGCTGCTTATAAATATTAAAATGCCAACAATTGTTGGCATTTTAATATTTATGAGCAAGACCAATGTCAACTCCTGTTCAACTGATCATGAAAATCATGGTTGCTAATTTAATACTTATAGATACCTGTCAGAAACCTTTCATGCGGAAACGAAATTCACCGGATCCCGGTCTAAGTGGATGCAAGTCTGAAGCAATATTGTTACATGTTTTATATATATATATATATATGAACATCCATGCATAGGAACTGAGGGCGAGGATTCATAAACGCCGGAGTCGACAGATCCGGGTATTTTTTCTTAGTTTGTTTTTGTCGTTCCTTTGTAGATTCTTAAGCTTATATGTTCAATGGATGTGTATATGTGTCTGTGCGTGTGTTTGTGCGTGCGCGTGTGCGTCTCAATAACTTGCCCAACTTGTTCTTTCGGTGGTTTAATATGGCAATCTTCTTTATTCTTGTTTTTTTCTGAGTCACACTTTTATTAATTAGACATAGTAAAATCACGACAATGTCCCACGTAGCAGCCTTACTTGATGGTTATCAAAACCTTGGGCATTTATTAGGCGAGAAGGCATCTATGCAAGCAGTTCTCTATTGTTGTCTTAGATATAACAGATGCGAATAGGACGGAGTAATTCGTAGAGTGACAATGCATTCAATAAGTATTGTGCTCGCCGTAAATTTGTTAGACTATATTACTGCAAGAACTGTCGATTGCGGTTTCTCTTTGTTTGTTTTGCTTTTAACGGTATGCTGGGAATTTAGTTGTCAGTCTTATTGCGTGTCTTTGTGACTCGATTTTGTTGTTTTCCAGGGCTTTGGTATGGCACGGTGTCATTGCTTTCAAACAGAAATTCTTTTACAAAAAAGCTAGTGGGTTTCTCGTTAGGTATGCGCTGTGAAATCTATCAAAGAAATAGAAGTATATTTCCAGAGGTAGACTACCTAGGCCGTTCCAGTTACCGAACGGCTTCATCAACTCTATCTGTCCTCTAAAACTCCTTTTTGCTAGATTGTTTAATATATCAGTGATCATGGTGTTACAAAATCCATTACTGATAGTCGGGGATTTGAAATTTGTAGCACCCGTATTTAAGGAGTTTAATGCACCTTACTTTCTCATACTTAACTATGATACGAATTTATTTAGAGGTCTCTCAGCATCTTGAAAATGGAGTTAGAAAATCCAAAATGTGGGGAAAAAGACATTAAAAGGGGAGATAAATGTTCCTACCCTCTTTTCTCATTTAAGCATCCAAACAATTCCAAACGACATCTCCTCTGAAACTACAATGCCAATTGGAACAAAATTATATGTGAATCCGCCATGGGGTGGAAGAACAAACATAGATTCTGAATATCTGGGACACATGACCAAAATGTCCGCCATGCCCATATATGGTAAAAACATTTGAAAATCGCCTCCCCAGGAACCAGTCGACCGATGACCTTGAAACTTGGTATACAATATATGGGACCCGGGCCCTATCGAATTTGTTCCAATGATGACATTTCGTTGACCTTGACCTTTCTTACGTCAAGGTCACATTCGGTCACTTAGGATTGTGTATGGAAAAGACAGGGTTTTCTGGTTCTGTTGCAGCTTATGACATCATAGTTGATATTTGCAATCAGCTTAATGATTCTGGGGCCATAAGATTAAACAGTTTTTAATTTTTCTAAAACTACTGGGCTAACTGATACCAAATTACATATACTGCATTAGTGTGGTCGAGAAATCCAAGTTTGTTAGAAGGATCTGTGTGATCGTCACACTAATAAACGGCCAAAAGTGATTTTAAATTCTGCATCTCAAGAAATACAAAACCTTAGTATGCAGCATTATGGACTCTAGCCCTACATTGGTTCAAAGCTGACTATAATGTATGCGACGGCAACAAAAGAGAACAATGTTGATTTCAAAATAATTTGGCATCAATGGTCCTGGGATTGGCCTCTACTAAACCATTATGGTCTGTTAAAATAAATGGCCACCACGGGTGTGTGTGTTGGGGGGGGGGGGGGGGGGTGAAGGGCGGGGGGGGGGGGGGTTATGCCCACTTGAGCTCTGGTGAGCGTAGTTTCCCATCGACCGCTTGTTTACAATTTTGTGTTCAGGGCATTTATTAAAAGTCGCGTAAACTTGATGGCAAGCGTAAACCATATCTAATTGGCGTTGTCATGATACAGCAGCCACAGTTTTCTGCTTTACTGATTGCGCTTGTTTGGTTATCTTTTGTTGCTTAGCTTCATAAACAATTAATTGGTGACCAGTGGTAGTTTGGTATGAAGTTACCATGACAGCAATACCTCTGAAAGACGACAATGTTCAGTGAAGATAACAGCGCGGCCTAATTTCAGTTTTTTTTTTTTTCAAAGGATGGCAGATTTTTGTTCAGTATTTCATAATTGAACGAAAGTCGTGTTTTAATGATTTTGCGCCTCTGAACAATTAAGTCTCCTTTTGACTGGAGGTGTGCGAAATTGTACTGCGAACAAAAAAGAAACATTATACAGTATTTGGTGGAACGATTTTACTTAAATGTTTTAAAGGTTTATTGTTTTGGCTTTTAACAATAATTTGCTGCAAAAAGGATACTCTACTAAATTTAAAGATCGGCATCTAATTCTCCAGCTGCGGATTTGATATACTCCAGCTTATTTGCTGATTGACTGACTCTGGTTTTGGTCGATCTTTTGGCAAACATGCGCAAATTGAGGTCACCAAGTTACATGAAGATGCAGAAAAGTTCAGTCGAGGGTCTGAGTTGAACCCGATGTTCCCACCCTTCATGAAAAATGTGAAGAGAAGAAGCTTGATTAACGTAGGAATCGTAACATATATTATGCCAAACATCGTCCCTGTTCACTGTTCAATATATCTGACATATTAGGTTTCAACGTCAAGTAAATTAACCCGCCCACCTAAGTCCTTTCATATGTACGAACGCAATTCCGCCAGAACGCCTGAAGGTAGGTGCCTGATGCTCTGTCTCTGGTAGGGTTAACCGGAGCCTAACTGTTTGGTTTCCTCTGCTGCAGAATTCTAGCTATTTCATGCTGTCGAGTCCTCATCGTTGTTTCATCTCTTTAGTCGTTTGATTTTCTGTTCTCGGAGATGTTGCACTGATGAGCTAGAACTCCATCATGTAGAGTGAACAATGTATCGGTTTTTACCACGACAATCAAGGGCGAGTAGTGTGACCACCTAAAATCTATTAAAGTGTCCAACCCCACCTCGGCCCCCGTAAAACTTCTTACTGACCCCGTCGTCGATCCTTTTTTGTGTTTTATTATTTTCACATTTATTCCTTAAGATGTATGTATTGCCAATGCCTTTTTTTATTTTGGATAGCCGTTCGGTCATGTGGGGAGATAACTGTCATCCTGGCTTTCCATCCAAGACGTTTTTATTTTGGTGTTTTGAATGGGAGGTGCGAGATATTTTGTATAGATTCCTGATCATTGCATACACTCTGTTTTTCAAACGTGATAACTCCTGATGGCCTGTCATAGAAGGCCTTTTTGGCCAATCTATATGGGACAAATGGGGTAGTTGGGTGTGGCAAAGGTGACGTGTATCTTGCGTTAATAGGGCGTCCAGCTGATATTGGCTTACAGCTGGACAAGACCTGCTGTTCTTCCAGCAGTAAAGGGTAGAGGGGGAAGACTGTTATTTCTTCTGTTTCTGCTTTTCCATTTTCCCATTTCTCCTTTGCCCCTTACTTTCATCTGCTCAACTATCTCTTCTGTCGCTGTTCTCCCACTCTGGAGAGAGGACAAAAATGACCAACAACGGATGACGAGCCTTTAAACCCAAAACAATCAATATATGGGACAAATGTCAGAAAAAGGAAGTAGTAATACAGGAGATGAAGAACAGATTAACCATCGTGTGACAAGAGACATAGGATGATTAAGAGCTAATGGTGAATAGAGGGACAAGGCTATCGTAGGCAGGTTGCCCAACAAAATGGTAGAAAGTAAGTGCAGGTGACATCTTAGGACGCACGTTTACAGGTTATACCAAAACTCTGGGAAAAGGGAAGATAAAAGAAAGTTTAAGGGATGGCTTTACGTCACATTAAACCTCGGGTACAATTTATTTTTAGTCGTGCGACTTAACAGAAAATAAGGTACCCAGTTAGATTTCAAGTGGCCAGTAACATTTACGTGTTTAAAATATAATAGTGTCGATGTTACTTTGGGAGCCTTCAGCACAAACCGGAAACTTTGGATAATGATTCTTGAAATATACAATGTATTCATTAAATGTTGATTGTTTCAAGTCACCAGTTTAGAGAATAACTTGCCAGTTCACCCGCTGACAAATATGCTTGGTGATGTATATTCCCCTCACTAAATATAAACCGGAAGGAAACGGCCATCAGTAACTTTTCAAAAATATATCTATCGGTCCCTGTTATGATACAATATGACCAGCCAGTAAAATAATTTAGTTTATGATGGTTTTAATATAAATTTTTATCACGATCTGTGTCACAACAGGAAAAAGTGGTAAAATGGTCCATAGGTATCGGTATCCCTTGTTCATGCCCGGATTGAAACAGCGTCATCCAGATTCACATGCACGTGCAAAAATAACCGTTCTTCATACTGACGAAAAAGAAATTGTTTCAAAAAGTACTAAAAATTATTTAGCGCGAAAAAAAATGTAAAATTTACCAAATTTTGTGGGTCAAATTTCAATGGTCAAAATCTATGGTAACACCGGACGTAATTACGTCATAGCATGAATTTTGGTGATTTCGAGTATTGACATATATTTTGGCTGAATCAATAAATCAACAGTCATATGTAAGCGCAAGCTACACATAAGTAAACTCAACCCAACTATCCGCATGGGGGTGGGTGTAAACTCATAGAATTTTCAACCCCTTTTCCCCACCAGATTTGCTAAATAATCACATGTCATATAGGTTAGGCTCCTATCTCAATGAAACGGCACAAATAAAGCGTGAGAATTTCGGGTGCATTATTTTTTTCGAAATCTGGTCTCAAATCCCGGACTATGATTCGGACAAACCTTATTTTCATCATAAGTCTTTGCACGATTTTCGGGTAGAGAAAGAACAATACTTGTTATTTCGTGGCACATTTAGGCCCTTTTTTCTTAGGCATGCAGATTGCGAATGGAGGCTGCCATCTTGTCTTGTCAGAAACGCTTAGCCGCTATGCAGTCGAACGGTAACTCCATATATAAGCCGCGTCATGAAAGCAAAAACTGTTTTGCCATTTGCGAACAACAACGGTGCCGATTAGCATCCTCACAGCGCTGAACACACACATCACGAAAACACGCCTATATAATTTTTTTGTCCACTTGAACCCCATTTTTATATAGTGAAACTGGGGTTTCCGGGGGGGGGGGGTATACCTTATTTTTCTTATTTCTGCTCTAAAATATAGTTTGTGGGTACTCGTTAGAACCGCCTCGATGAGGCGGTTCTAACGAGTGCCCACAATCCATATTTTGAGCAGAAATAAGAAAAATATCACAATTTTCATTTTTTTCGGCGATAAAGGTGGCAGTGTATTTGTATAGGCGTGTTTTCGTAATGATCTGGTACTTTGACTGTTCCACCGAACATTGGGGTAGTTGAAACCAGGGGCCAGTTTCATCAAAGCATTTGCGACGTATTTTCGTCTTAAAAAGATCGTACGAAGTTCTTACGACAAAAATCCTGTTTCATCAAATGCTCGAGATCTGCGATGTTCGCACATTTTGTCGTATTTGTGAGATGAATATTTAGACGTCGCACATTGAAATTTTCGTCTTAAACTTTGGACATGTCACGGTCATAGCGTAAGAAGAGGTTCAAAAAACATACGCTTATCTCTTGACTAACGTAAGTAACAAGTCATTTCGCTTACCTTCGCGACCGGTCCCGATAGCTCAGTTGGTAGAGTGCCCGCTCCGGGAAACGGGAGGTCACGGGTCCTATCCCGGGCGCGACATACCAAAGTCGTTAAAAATGGTACTAGCTGCTCCTCGCTTGGCACTCAGATTTACGGGGTAGAGCTAGGACTGGTCAACCCAGTGTCAGGATAATGTGACTGGGTGTGGTATCATGTAATGTGTCTGGGACATGATACTTCATTGAGGCAGCACTATAAAAGGGAGCATTGAGCTCCCTGTCGCAACCAGACACCGTCGTGATATGACTGAAAAATTGTTGAAAGCGACGTTAAACCCGAATTCTCACACACACACGCTTACCATCGCAGATCACGCCCATTACTTATATCAGCATATGTTATGAAGACCCCAATAAACTGACCCCTTTGTTAAAATCTTTAGTTTGGGTTCGGGTTTGGGGTTTTCTTGGATTTTTTTCTGTTTATTTTTTTTCTGTTTTGTTTTGTTTAGTTTTTAATAGAGATCGGGGCTACTCGTTAGAAGCGCATCTTTGTGGTTGTTGTGCTTACGAGTATCCACAATTTACATTTCATGGTATAACCTAGAACCGAGGCTGGCTTTCGACAATCGATGCTTGGTGACATAGTGCTTCCGTGCAGAGCTAAAACCGACCAAACTTGATTACTGGTTTACCGCTTAGAATGTAAAAGCCTGCCCAAGAAAAGTGGTGCGAGTGGGACCGCTCCTTAAATCCTGTCGGTAGGGTTTATAATTTCACTTCACCTCAAAGTCCCACAAAATCGAAAGCAGCGTCACCAAAAAGTACATGTACATTGTACCAACGGTAGGCGGGGGCTTAAATCCAAATGCAAACAAAAAAAAAAAAAAAAAAAAAAAAACAACGCGTCCAGGTAGTTCTAACTATTACCCACAATCTGCGATTAGACTTTTGATTAAAATGAAGACTCAGTGTACCTCAAATCGACCCATAAAACTAGATTTGTGAATACGACAGAGATGCGCCCGCCCAAGGACCATCCTCACCAAAAAAGCATGCCCCCCAACCAAGCATACCCCACCCACACAAAACAGACCGCATTGCTCGGCTGGAAAACTATCCTTGAGAACATCGGCATAGGTGTGGGTAATGTCGTTTAAATCTTGGAAAAAGTGTGTATCATTATCCAGATATGAACCAAATCCATAAAAAATAAATAAGTGAATAGAAGTGAAGGCAATGATCAGGAATTGATACAATTAACCCACAGCTCCCATCAGAGACACCAAGGGAAAGAAACACAAACATGAAACAGCAATGATCAGGAATTGATACAATTAACCCACAGCTCCCATCAGAGACACCAAGGGAAAGAAACACAAACATGAAACAACTAGACCCTAATGGAAACATCGCTAGCGGAAAGCCAAAAGGACAGTTACTTTCCCACAAAATGGCCAATTGTCTATTCAAAGCAAAATAATATAAGCGATACACACACTCAAAATCACACCATAGCAAAAAAAAAAAAAAAAACGCGACAGAAGAACCGCCTTGGAACGGTCAGTGATTTTACGTTGCCACAATCCTCGCCCTAACTACCGTCGCCATTTAGACCAATGATTTGTTCAGTCCGCATGAAGGCCTCGTAAGTCTATGACATTGACCTTGAGTTTTGGTTTTACGGCCCTTCCAAGATTAATTCTTTTATTTCGAGCCAATCGTTAATCAGATTTGGACGAAAACAAAACGGAGTAACCGGGGAAACGACCCGTATCTTTCGCCATACCAAATACAAACTAAATTCATTAAATTGGTTGTGAAATGTGAGTTCTGGACATTAAAAATTCTGAGTCTCTGACCTTGACCTTGAGGTCATGGGCATGGGCGCGATTTTGTTGAAAATTATGAGTCCGTGACCTTGACATTGAGGTCATGGGCATTAGTGGGGGTATGCTGAATAAACTTTAAATGTGTATCTATCATCGTACCAAATATGAACCAAATCCATTATATGATTTTAAAAATACCAGCTCTTAAATAAATTCAACATTTAATGTTTTCTAAGTCCATGACTTGACCTAGAGGTCATAGGTAAGGGCCAGTGTATTGTTGAATAAACCTTTTGACCTATACATATCATCACAATTCCATCATATGGTCTGGAAAATATGAGCTCTTAATAGGTTTAGGTTCCTCCTGGTACAATGCCTTAACTAGAGGTTACATGATCACGTACGTACATGTGCGTACGCCCGTATGTACGAAGGCCTTTAATGTCGACGGCGTGGGGGGATCATGGTCTTGCGTACTGTCATTTCGTCTATGTGCAGGCGATTGTAAAATTGTGTATACATGTAGCTATAGAAAAGCTTCTTTGTAATTTAAAATCTGTCATGCTGTAGAATCTATGTTGCAAATGAACTGATTTTAGTTTTCATTGAAAAGCTGGACGGCCTGATAGACGAACAATCAATGAAAATATATTTGCTACAGACCATTGCCAACAACAAACCGGAGCTGAAAACTGATATACGTTAAATACGAACACTTACAGAGGCTACGTCACGTAACGTTATATGCGGATCCTTATTAAACAGCGTCATGTATTGACGTTTTCATAAACTCCAATCAAAGTTCATATGATAAATTAAACCTTGTATTCATGCTCTTGCGTTACTGAAACTGAGCGTGAAAAGGTATTAAAGTGCTAAGCGAAGTCTCATATGTTATCTTATATTATAAACTCAGCAATACGCGTGGTGCACTCATGCTGAAGACCCAACCCCACCCCCACATTTACTGACAAACACGCTTGTGAAAGGGTCATTATGACTACGTTAAATCGATGCTAGTCTGACGTCACGACTTCCACAAAACATACCAACTCCAGTGGTACAGAGATAATGAATATCTGTATATTACGATAATAAATGGAAACACAAGTTTGAAACAACGAAGAATCAACGTTAACTCAAGGTTGTCTGTACTGATTATACATCTAGATTCACTGGAACAACAATTCTAAAACGTGTTATCTACTTTACACGGCTATTCAAAGACGGCACGTGATCCCGCATGTGACAATTAGTGGCCCCGTTTAAGAGCATATTAAAAATTGCGACATGGATTAGTGAAACGCAAATTAAGCTCGTACGAACACTTTGCGATGTTTTGATGAAACTGACGTACGCAGTTCTTTAAAAAGTGCGTAAGAACAATTTAAGATTATTCGTACGATGTTCATTGATGAAACTGGCCCCAGGTGTATCTGTGTTACATATGGTTTTAAACCTGTGGGGATAAAGCCTATGAAGGACCAAGCGAGCCATTGTTAAATAAGGGTGTAGGATGAACCCATGCATGTTTGTAGCTCTTGCTAATGTTATTTGTTATGCTGTGACCGGCGTTGAATAAAACATCTTGTATCTACATTTTCTCAGTGGCTGTTTTAAAGTCAATAAACTACTTCTTACAAACTGAAGGTTGTTGACAAAGAAGTATTTACATTTTAGACAATTTGATGATAATAATAAAACAATGTACTTCGACCAAGCGACACAATGAGAAAGCCCTGCTAATAAATATGTATCCTATTTACTTGAAATACATACCCTAAACCATAACACTAGCCAGCCTAGAAAACGTACAGCAAATAAGATACATTACGAAAACACCCCTATACAAACACATTGCCATTTTTTTGGCAAAAAAATAGAAATTTTAAGAGGAAAAATTGTGATATTTTTCTTATTTCTGCTCAAAACATAGATTGCGGGGACTCGATAGAAATGCCTCGTTGATGTTATCGAGTACCCACAATCTATGTTTTTGAGCAGAAAGAAGAAAATTAATGTATACCCCCTTGAACCCCACTTTTACTATATAAAAGAGGGGGTATGATGGGGTCAAAATTATATAGGCGTGTTCTCGTGATGGATCCTTGATCATATAGAGCGGGTTCGATGTAAGAACCGCGTCACTAATCTGTGACTAAAGTAAGATCGAACTGTATTTGGTCACAGGAAATGACGTCGGTTTAGTTTCCACAGTTCATCTAACGCGGATAGGTTGGTTCGAACCATGGTTGACTGGTTACCAGTTTTCCCTAAAGTGCTGCAGAACACAGGAACCAGTAATTTCTTTCGAAGGCATTGATTGGTTGCTATAATGATGTAGGGAGGAGATACAGTAAAAGTAACAGCAACCAAACTAAACTTAACCCTTATCTTGCTGAATATTTATTTAAGCCACACCCATTTCTGTCTACCAACCAATCAAATTACTTGATGTAATTTACTGCTACAAAGTCATAAACTGAATGCCAAACAGTGTAGATTCTGATCAGATGGCTCCTTCAGAAGCCATATGATCTGGATCTACACTGTTTGCAAAGATGGGGGTTGTCGTGAACAGCAAGATAAGGGTTAACTTGATCGAACTTCCTCATAGACTTGATAACGTGGTGGGAAAGTTAGATCGATCAACGAACCAAACTTGAAGGATTTTTGTTAATTACTCAAGGATAGAAGATGGAAAGTGCAAAGGAGAGTTCACACAACAAACGATTTGTTGACTGACTTTCGTATCACTATCACCCGTCTGTCGGTTTATGTCAATTTCTTCCTAATATATCAACAGTTCTTCCTCGGTAATTATGAAATTGTTTACATGGCTATTGAACACTAGTTTTTCAACATCTGCAGTACTGGTCAAGTCATAATTGAGGGGAATGGGAACACCTGGCAGATTTTTCCGCCTTTTTTTAAGGGAGACTACTTTAGAGACTTCCAATTCGCTTTTCTATAAGCACTGTCCAACTGAAAAAAGTATCTACTCTTAAAGGAAAGAATTTGCTCCTCAGGAGCAAATTCTTTTCTTTGAGAGTCGACGTCTATTGACATGAGAGACAAAAATACTTTTGCAAGAGTTGCCTCCCCTGAAGGTGTACAAATACCCTTAAACGTCAAGTTTTTTTCTATCCTCTAGAGTGTTAATATTCCATATACTTCTGCTACTGCTAATACCACTGCCACCGCCACATCCACCAACACAACCTCAACCTTCACCGTTACCACCACCACCAACGCCTCCACCACCACTACTGCCACTACTACGACAAAAAATACTACTACTACTACTACTACTACTACTACTTCTACTAGCTCCACCAACACCAGTACTACTTCCACTACTACTACTAGTATCACTACTGCTACTAATTCTAACTCAGCCACCACAACCTCCATCACCATTACCACTACTACTAGTAGTGCTACTACCACAACTACTGGTACTACTATTACAAGGCGTAATGGTTGTAGTAGTAGTAGTAGTAGCAGCAGTAGTAGTAGCAGCAGTGGTAGTAGTGGCAGCGGTAGTTGTAGTAGTAGCATTAGTACTACTACTAATATCACTACTACCGCTACTGCTACAACCACTACGACTGCTACAACTGCTGCTTCTACCACTACCGCTACCACTACGGCTCTTGCTACCACTGCTTCAGCTACCACCAGAACAACAACTACTACTCCTACTACTACTATTGCTGCTGTTGGTTGCTGCTGCGAAAGGCAAAGTATAATAATGCTTTATGGGTCTTAAATCATTCCTTGATAAAAATGTGATACTTTTTGTTTAAAGAGCATAAACGCACTGATGCCAGTCTTAACAATAATCAAAACAAGAACTGAGCTTCTTGTGAGAATTTTTTCCTTTCGCCTTATGTGTATTTTGTATATGTATTCATATCAGCAATTCTTTCAGTGGAGGCAAATCCTGCAAAAGTATTTTTGTCTCCTTAGTCAATAGGGGTCAACTCTTTAAAAGGAGACCCCCTTTTTAGTGGGATAGGGCTTATAGACAAGCGAACAGGAAGTCCTAAAAGTTGTCTCCCTTTGAAAAATGGCGGATAAATCTGCCAGGTGTTCCTATTCGCCTTAAGACGTCTGTTTTATGTGCTTTTCTATTTGAGTATGCATTTTTCTTTCTATTTATTCTACGTATAACGAGATGAAAGGGGCAGAGTCTTAGCTTTAAAACTGGGTATTCAACCATTGTACGCATCTGAATGATCTTCGTCTAGACTTTCTAATGTCTAAATATTTTTGCAAAAAGGGAGTGTTCTAGATTTTAGGCAGCCCATGGGAAAATGGTACCTATTGCATAGGAGGTCAGCAAAGGCCAAGGCGAGCAAGCTCGCCCGAGCCTTTTCTGCTCGCAGCTATGTAGTGGCTCCAAGCAAGAGCAAGCTCGCATGCGCAAGCTCGCCCGAGCCTTTCCTACTCGCAGCTATGTAGTGGTTCCATCGTGCATCTGGCCAAACTATTTGGTTTCGCAATCGCATTTGATAAACATAAACCGAATAATTTTGTTTGTTTGTTTGCTTGATTCAGATTTTAACGGCCCGGTCAACACAATTTAGGTTACATCATGCCGGTCAATTTACATATGCCTAACCACACTTTTCCTGGGCAGGCTCATACATAAGCGGTCCGGTTAACCAGTACAGTGTACATTCCTTCGCCAAAACTGCCCTTCTTGAATCAGCGGACGGGAAAACAGAATAATGCTAAGAGCATTTTATTCTTGGTTGTGCCTATTTATTCCAAGCTATCTTGGGACAACCTCATAGAAACAGATGTGGTTGGTGTTTTGTGATAATTAAAGGATAGTTTTCCTTATTTCTCCATATAACTTACGGAGAATTGACAAAAATATCCTTCAATTATCACAAAATACCAACTTTATGTGTTGCTATGCAACCAGCTTGTATTAAACCAGACACTCCCGTGTTACACGTGTCTGAAGACGCTATTTGAGAAGAAAAAATGCATAAGGGCAAATTTTGCATATGACTGTGATTGTAGAAAAAGAAACTCAAATGGTTTGATAAGACGCGTATGCAAACCAGTCTGAGAGAAATTCAGGAATGTATTTCAATCTAAAATCTGTATATCAGTTGGACGCACAGGGACGTAAGAAGATACACATCTGCGCCTCAGCAAACCGTCCTCTTATTTGATTAAATGTATAGAGTGAAGAGCAGTACACTGGTTTGAATGATAGATACGATGCATGTACTATTTTGGGCTCAGACATAATTGCTTTTCCCATCCATGTTTTGTCATTATATAATTTCCATAACTGTGGGCCCCCACCTATCGGGTATTGAAAAAAATAGATTGGGCTGCATGGTGTTCCCACGCAGAACTGAAACTGATCGCACACGAATACGAATACTGGTAAACCGCTTAGGAGGACTGAGCCTGCCCAGGCAAAGTGGTGCGAGTCGGACCGTCCAGTGCATATAAGCTCTATTGGTTTCATTGGGCGACGGGCGCTTGAGATATCATTTCAGCTCAATGTCGTGTAAAAGTCCCACAAAATTGGAAGCAACTTCTCCAAAATGACCTAAATAGTTTTGACGGGGACGTTAAACCTCAATTCAAACGGACCAACCATTCCCATAACTGTAGGCATACATTGAAGCGTAGTAGGGTTTATCTTACAATCCTGTGGGTGATCAAATGTCAACATAGCAGAATTATTATTTTTTTTGTTTTGTTGATTTGAGGTTTAACGTCCCCGTCAACACTGTATAGGTCATTTTGAAGACGCTGCTATCAATTATGTGGGACTTTTACCCGACATTGAGATGAAATGACATCTCAAGCACTGTCGCCCAATGAAACCAAAAGAGTTTATAAACATGTACGGTCCGACTCGCACCGCTTTGCCTGGGCAGGCTTAGAACCTCTAAGCAGTTTACCAGTACTCGTGTGCAGTGAGTTTCAGCTCTGTGTGGAAGCATCATGCAGCCCATCTATTTCTTCAAGCCCCGATTGGCGTGGGCATCAGTATTATTTTGACAAAAGATACTGGTATACAATTAACAGATTCCATTTCATCCTGCCTGGCATCCCCGCCAGAAACTGGTTTTGTTTCTACTATTAAACTTCGATTCCTCGAACACCGACGGCTCAATATCCCGGATAATATGAATATGTTCTATAAAAGGGTTATCCTTTGGAAGCAAGATATACACTTCAAAATCGGAAAATATGGAGTGTACATGTTTTCTGGGCCAGAACAGCTATTTTCGGCCAACTAGGCCTCATCAGTGACCCTCAAGTTATTTTCAATATTCCACAATGGAAGGGCAGGGAGACTTTTTACGGCCGCCACACATCAGCTGTAGTGACGTTAAATATGTTTTATAAAAGGGTTATCCTTTGGAAGCAAGGAATACACCACAAAACCGGAAAATATGGAGTCGTTCCTGAGTTCCTCAGAAATGCTCTCGATATCTCCAGTTTCCAAACGTATATGGGTCAGTAAATGATATTTTTTAATTATTTTATCTTGAAAATATATGTTTTGTGTACTCATTAGAATCGCCTCGTTGAGGCGATTCTAATGAATACCAACAACATATAATTAATAAGCCCAGTTTCGGATGCTGCCATAAGATTATGATTAACCCAAAATGGTTCAAACAACCCGAAACTCGAAAAAAACAATTTCATTGTCTGTATTGCGTTCAAATAAAAATGCAGGCAATGACCAGGAATCGATACAACACGTTACCAATGTACAGTAAAATTCTATAATAAGACCACTTTTGCGACTGTTCAAAAGTGGTCTTCAAGACAACCTTTGAACAGTTCCAAAGGTGGTCTCCGACCAGAGGATACGGTATGCAGAAAGCACAAAGGAAGAATAATTGAAGCTTTCTCAATAAGCTTTTTAAAGCAGAATTAGTCTCAACTTTTGGGGGTCTTAATAGCAGAATTTACTGTATTATGGAAGAGTTATCCTTTGGAAGTAAGGAATACACCACAAAAGTATGGAGTGTACAAGCTTTTTCTGGGCGAGACTAGCTAGTTTCGGCCAATAAGGCCTCATCAGTGGCCCTCAAATATTTTCAAAAAGTCCGTGTAATGAACACCCCTCTACACCCACTTTATATAGAGAAAGTAGGGTTTACAGGCGTAAACATTATTTGATTTTTTTTTTGCTAAAGAAAGAGCTAGAACTTCTATTTCTGGACCAGTAATAAAAATATATGCATATCCGTGTGATATAGTGCATTTTTCAAATCTCAAAAAGGGTATTTTTTTTCTAATGAAAATTTGTGATATATTTCTTATTTATTCTTCCAACATAGGTTTTGGGTGAGGCGGTTCTAACGAGTACCCACAACCTATGTCTTGGAGCAGAAATAAGGAAAATTATGTTTACCCCTCTAAACCCCAGTTTTCTCTATATAAAATAAGGTTTAGTGGGGTCTTTATTTCATGGACTTGTTCACGTGATGAAACATTTTCGTCTACAAAATAAATTAAATATGTTTTGTCAGAAGGTTAGCCTTTGGAAGCAAGATATATACCACAGAACCCAAAAGTTTGGTGTGTCTGGTCAGACTAGCTAGTTACGGCCAGTTAGACCTCGTCAGTGATCCTCAGTTTTTTGTTTGATTTGAGGTTTAACGTCCCCGTCAACACTGTAAAGGTCATTTTGGAGACGTTGCTTCCAATTTTGTGGGACTTTTACCCGACATTGAGATGAAAAAACATCTCAAGCTTTGTCGCCCAATGAAACCAACAGTGATCCTCAGATATCTTCAAAATTCCAAAGTAGAAATGATCCCATAGGACAAGAAAATATAAACGCACATGGAGGCTTTTTATGGCCGCCACACATTCCCTTAACAACAGCTGTAGTGACGTTCAAAAGTATTGAGTGTCATTTTAGCACACGGGTGGTTGTAATCGTAACGGAATTACCTAACATCTTCCGTTCAAGACACCAAAGAGAAAGAAAGACACGGTTACAATCAACGCGGCACCATAATGAAAACATCGCAAGAAAAGAGCCTACAAGGACAGTTTCTGTTCCAGATATGATCAAACGGCTATCCTCAATACAATTTTAGCAGAAGTTATATGAAAGGCATACAATGACAATAATAACAAACTACAACTGAAGCGCAGTCTTAGAACTTTTTTCTTGCACACCAGATAAGGAAATACATGGTTTTAGCTTGGGATAGAATATAAGAATCCTATATGAGTGATGCCGGACAGTGATCCCGAGGGACGGATTTTTCTATCCACCCCTCACACCCATATAGGATTCTTTTTCTTGCATACCTTCCATTTTTTTAATGCTGCTGTCACTTCGGTTACCGACGTCCGCCATTTTGTGATGACACAACAGGAATGTTTAGTGACGTCACGTATGACGACGCCGCGCATGACGTTGTAATCAACCAGTGCATTTATCAAACACGCGATTATATTCGATTTGGGGTCGGAACACCAGGGTCAGAACATAGATTTCTATCCCAGGGTAAAATCACGGATTTCCTTGTCTGGTGTGCAAGAAATTCTGTTCTAACCCTGTTGTTCTTACCCAAAATCGAATATTCTCGCGTGTTTGATAAATGCACTGGTTGATTACGACCTCATATGCGCCGTCGTTAAGGTTGACGTCACAGCACGTTACGTGACGTCACTAAACATCACTGTAATGTCATCACAATATGGCGGACGTCGGCAACCGAAGTGGCTGCAGTATTAAAATACACGCTCACAAATGGAAGGTATGCAAGAAAAAGAATTCTACATGGGTGTGAGGGGTGGATAGAAAAATCTGTCTCTCGAGATCACTGTCCAGCATCATTCGACAAGCCTCGTGATGCCGGGCAGTGACACTCGGGACGGATTTTTCCATCAATCCCTCACACCCATATAAGATTCTTATATAACTTCGCGGGGATGGAGAGGGGAGGAAGTTGGGTGCCTAGATCGATTTTACGTTGTCACAACCTTCGCCCCTAGGTCTGCCGTATATTGCCTCAAGTAATTTGTTCAGTCCGCATGAAGAGATTCTAACACATCATTGTAACATCTCCGAGAACATAACCTTCAGACGAATTCAGAAATTAAACAGTGATGAGGACTTAACAGCATGAAATAGTTGAAATGCTGAAGCAAAAGAAAACCAACAGTTGGACTCCGGTAGGTGATAATCAAGAACCAATCAACTTACTTAAGTTCCTTAGGCCAGAGCCGTCATACGGTCGGAGGCCAGAACCAACGACATACACGCTACTGAAGTTTAGTTTTGAAGCGGTTAACCTTTATAACCCCAATGCACTGTTCCACAATTCTAAGACATATTGTTGAAATGTTAACTGGAATAAATTGAAGTTCCGCCATTCCTACATTCTAAGACTTTCTTAGCTCGTTTAATTTGTTTTACGTCTAACAACGTAGTTAGAAATTTTAATGCGTGAAAGTGTTCTTTATTTTCTTGTTCAATTTAAGCCACTATTCATATTTTTGAAGACTGACATTGTGATTTTTGTAATTTGAAAAGAAAACTGTGCGGTATCTGCATATAAATTACTTGCTTTCTAAAATCTTGTAATAACACGACTTGAAATTGTAGTTCTGGCTTAGTTTATGGTCATTTGTATGCCGTTAACATTTTACTGTCGAACGCAACAATCAGAAAATTGAATTACGCGAACCTAGAGACGTAATCACAAGAAATTGAAAATTAATACTCAGTCGTAGTAGCTTTGTCACAAATGAAATTTCAATGTTGAATTAAAGTCTTATCCGGCTTGTAAGCCGTCAAAATAAGAGCCGGTCGATTTCTTCTGTCGGGAATTCCTTCGCTAACAAGATTTTGAGTTTTAAAAGAAAACAAATGATTGCCTTATAATCCATTCCACAAATTTTCTGCTGGAGGTTTTTATACATTGCGGTGGAGAAAGTGTAATCTTTGGGAACTTTTCACAAAGCATGTTATATAAAAATTTTGTTGTAATGAACAGTGTAATAAAGCAGTTTAAGCATATTTATTAATTGATTATCCTATATTACACAAGGTCAACCAATATTAAAAAATCATAAATCATGTTTTTAATTGCGTCAATTAATAAAATTGTCATTAATCAAGTAATTTCGTTTTAGCCCAGCTACAGGTCCTCGGTCAGCTGTATTGGCCTCGGCCTTCGGCCTCGTGCCAATACAGCAGACCTCGGACCTGTACCTGGGACAATACGAAATTACTTGATTAATAACATTATATTATTAATTGATTATCCTATATTACACAAGGTCAACCAATATTAAAAAAACATAAATCATGTTTTTAATTGCGTCAATTAATAAAATTGTCATTAATCAAGTAATTTCGTATTGTCCCAGTTACAGGTCCTCGGTCAGCTGTATTGGCCTCGGCCTTCGGCCTCGTGCCAATACAGCAGACCTTGGACCTGTAACTGGGCCAATACAAAATCATTTGATTAATAACATTATAATATTACATAAGCACACCGAGAAATTAAAACCCCTGTAAAACAGAAGTGAAAGCAATGATCGGGAATCGGTATAATAACCTCCCACCTCCCACACCACACCTCAAAGGGAAAGAAACGCAGACATACATGTGACTTTACTATAATGAAAACTTAACAAGCAGAAAGTCAAAGGGATAGTTACTTCCCCCAAAAATGGCCAAACGGCTATCCAAAATAAAATAAAAAACATATTAGCAATGCATGCAAAGACCAATTGTTACAATAATAACGGTCCCCGCCCAACGGGGCTTGAAGAAATAGGTGAGCTGCATGATGCTTCCCCGCAGAGCTGAAACCGACCACACACGAGAACTGGTAAACCACTTAGGGGATCTAAGCCTGCCCAGGCAAAGCAGTGCGAGTCGAACCGTCCATGCTTACAAACCCTATTGATTTCATTGGGCGACAGGGCTTGAGATGTCATTTCATCTCAATGTCGGGTAAAAGTCCCACAAAATTAGAAGCAACGACTCCAAAATGACCTAAACAGTGTTGACGGGGACGTTAAACCTCAAATCAAACAAAATTTTAATAATAAACCACAACAGAAGAACCGCTATGGAACGGTCAGTAAAATGCTTTGTTTTATTTGAGGGGACGGGGTTGGGCGTGTTAACATGTAATCTAAGGTTAAATTACAAAATAAAGTTTAAAATAGCCTTTGGATTTTATAGATATACCTAGTATCTTCCTGGACAGTTCCGTGATTTCACCCATACCTGCTTAATTTCAAAATACTGAAACACCCATAACTTGCTATAAGTACAATAAACCTTTTACATATATCATTTTTAATTTCAATACACTTGTTTCTGATCTTGATAGTGACACTAACACTCCTGATACCCGTTATTGTAAAAACTCAGTGTATTGCTATCCTGCTGCTGGTCATACTATTACTTGCAATTTAAAAATTATTCCTGATTCTAGGATACGAAATTTAATTTCTAAAGGACCGAAATATCGACTTCCTTCGAAAATTGATTTCAATAAGTGTAGAGATGAAATCGCTACTGCCTTGAATGAATTGGGTAATCGATGGTGTAAACGAGACTATGTTGAGCATAAAGCCCTCAAAGATAGACTTAAATCTCTTCCGAAACAAGGTATATCTGAAAAATAGAAGTAGAGGCAATGAACCCGAATTTTATGGTGACTTAGTATATAAATTCAGAAAAATATATATTGCAATGACTTCCGTAAAATCATTCTTCAATATAAAAGATTGGGAACAGTATAAATGTTATGCGACAGACTGCATGCATTGTAGTAAACCCAGTCACGGTTGACAGCTTTGCTTCCCTTTTTATGTTTGTTTGATTTGAGGTTTAACGTCCCCGTCAACACTGTAAAGGTCATTTTGGAGACGTTGCTTCCAATTTTGCCCGACATTGAGATGAAATGACTTCTCAAGCCCTGTCGCCCAATGAAACCAATAGGGTTTATTAGCATGGACGGTCCGCCTCTCACCGCGGTTCCTGGACATGCTTAGATCCTCTAAGCGGTTTACCAGTACTCGTGTGCGAGTGGGTTTCAGCTATGCGTGGAAGCATCATGCAGCCCATATATTTCTTCAAGTCCCTATGGGCGGGGGCTTACTTACCTCTTTAATTGCACGCCATTGGGTCAGGCCTCAGATTCTATGACGGTTCCAGCGTAAAGGTTCGGAGATCTTAACGCGAACTGAACAAATTATTTGTCTACATCACGGCGGAAGTGTGGCCACTTAAAATCGATTTAAACCTCCTAGCGGAATTCGTTTCACTGACCATTCTAAGGCGGTTCTTCTGTTATGGTTTATTTTTGTTATGGTTTGTCTGTGAGTGTGTGTGTATCGCTTATATTAATTTGCTTTGGATAGCCAATTGGTCATTTTGTGGAGAAGTTACTGTATTTTTGGCTTTCCGCTAGTGATGTTAGCATTAGTGTCTGGTTGTTTCATGTTTGTGTTTCTTTCCCTTTGTGTCTCTGCTGGGAGCTGTGGATTAATTGTATCGATTCCTGATCATTGCCTTCACTTCTATTTTACTGAAAATGAGAGAGAATTTAATTTTATTTAATGTTGGTTGGTGCCTGATGCTCTGTCTCTGGTCGGGCCCACCGGAGACTGATTGTTGGTTTTCTTTTGCTCCAGCATTTCAGTGGTTTCTTGCCGTCGAGTCATCACCGTTGTTTCATCTCTGTGGTCGTTTGATTTTTGTGTTTTCGGAGATGTTGCACTGATATGTTAGGAGGCCTTCATGCGGACTGAACAAATTATTTGACTAAATCGCGACGGAAGTAAGGGCGAGGGTTGTTTTGGATAGCCAATTGGCGATTTTGTGGGAAAGTAACTGTCCTTTTGGCTTTCCGCTTAGTGTCTAGTTATTTCCTGTTTGTGTTTCTTTCCCATTTGGTGTCTTTAATGGGAGCTGTTGGTTAATTGCATCGATTCCTGATCATTGTCTTCACTTCTGTTTTGCAAGGGTAGTCATTTTTGGACGTGTGAACGTAATGCTTCTTGTAAGAAGTAAATTTTGTTTTGTTTGATTTGAAGTTTATCGTCCCCGTCAACACTATATAGGCCATTTTGGAGACGTTGCTTCCAGTATCGTGGGACTTTAACCCGACATTGAAATGAAATTACATCTCAAGCCCTGTCGCCCAATGAAACCAATAGGGTTTAGAACCATGGACCGTCCGACTCGCAACGCTTTGCCTTGACAGGCATAGGTCCTCTAAGCGGGTTACCAGTAGTCGTGTGCGGTCGGATTCAGCTCTGCGTTGGAAGCATCAAGCAGCTTATTTATTTCCCCAAGCTCCGATGGGCGGGGGCCGTTGTAAGAAGTAAAAGAAATACCATATTTACCCTATGTATTCAGTTAGACAATGAAAATCTTATATGGGTGTGAGGGGTGGATGGAAAAATCCGTCTCAAAGGTCAATGTCAGGCATCACGAGGCAAGCCTCGTGATGCCGGACAGTGATCCCGAGGGACGGATTTCTATCCACCCCTCACACCCATATTGGATTCTTTTTCTTGCATACCTTCCATTTCTTAAGCCGGATTTTTAATGCTGCAATCACTTCGGTTACCAACGTCCGCCATATTGTGTTGACACTCCAGGAATGTTTAGTGACGTTACTGTAATGCCAACCTTAACGACGGCGCATACGAGGTCGTAATCAACCAGTGCATTTATCAAACACGCGATTATATTCGATTTTGGGTCGGAACAGCAGGATCAGAACATAAATTTCTATCCCAGGGTAAAATCACGGATTTCCTTGTCTGGTGTGCAAGAAAGGCCTGTGCAAACAGTGTAGACACAGATGAGTCTGTGGCGTCTCATCAGGGTCTACCCTGAAGCTGTTTTAGACACAAAATCGGATAGTAAATTGTACTTGTTCAAATTTTAGAACATGGCATAGTAAAGAGTTGAGGTATCCGAATACTAAGTGTAAATTCGGTCAAATGTTCGGAGTATCCAAAAGGACCGCACAACGTTTTGTGATATTTAGTGGGATACGTTATGTCATGAAATCATATGTCCATACATTTGATAGCGCGTGATAAACCTGTTTTCTATTTAAATTCATTTGCACTACTTTGAGTTAACTTTTTTGTACCAAATTGAATCTTCCTCCTTATATATGGCAGGAGTCCATTTTAAAATTAAGGGGTGACAGATTTGTTATCCTGAAAATTTATTCAGAAAATAGCTGAGCGTTTTGCAAATAGTGCAGGCCCGGCGGCGTCTGATCTGAGCCTGCAATATTTGCCAGAGTAACTATTTCGGGGTTTCCGGTAAAACTGGGTTAAAATCGTTTTATGGCAAACCAAATCTCGGAGTCATCATTCATTTCATAGGAAATTTATTAAACGAGCCATACGTTTCGTATGAAAAGATCTTCCACATAACGTGGAAGATTATGTTTGCCATTTACGGGTTAATTACAGAGAAATGGGTCATAAGAACTTTTAAGAAAGAAAAGCTCCAACTTTAGAATGAAAAGCTCCAGCCCATTTGCATTTAATCCCCAGCAGATTCTACAACCAGATCAGCTTCATCAAATAAAACGGGAATAATGTTGCGAACGGTATATTTCGGCATATTCATATTCCAGGACGATGGACAGAAAACAAATTAAGCAATATTGGACTGCCAAATGAATCGATTTCGTAGAGAACTAACTTAAAAGTACATTGCAGTGCTATGGTAAACGGCAGACATTCCAATCAGAGAAATGTGCGAAGAAAGGTCCAAAAGGTCACACTGCGAGGTATATATTGTAACGGCACCTGGCTATTATTCTGTTATTCCTATGGCTGTCAGTGTTTAAAGTTTACTTAGATGACAAACACGCATAATTTTGCTACAGTATCATCTATCTTCGGTACGGATCATTCCAAGGCCGAACGAACGTGTGCCTAGCATTTACCGCATAAATGCCCATTGTCATACATAATTCTACGCTAAATCACTAAATATTAACTCATATCAAGCTTGTCCTACCGTGTCCTGCCCTTTGAGCCCCTTTTTATTGCTTAATTTTGCGTTTCTTCCTCATCAGAAACTTGTTTTCCCGATCGGCCATTGTTGACATTCATACAATGAGCCGCACCGTAATGACCGAAATGTTCCGCATGATTGGCAACTAGGCGACGTAGCGCACGCGCCTGGATAGTATAAATACGAGCGTCTGCTGTCAGAATCTTGTTGTTGTTTACGGATAGCAACCGGAACGTTTGGTATCTTGCCAAGACTGAAAAGAACGTAGAACGTACACATCAGAGTTACTCTGATCGGCACTGGTTTAAGTGGACCAGCAGCAGCTTCAGTGATGCCCAGACCAAAGAAAGGCCCCAGCCAGGTCTCATAATTTTACCATTCGCAGATCTCATCTTCTCTGTTTCTCCACCCATCTTGAGTACTGTACACAATTTGAGTGGACACTTTCCTTTACCATCTCTCCGCTATCTCTCCCCTTATTTAGGCAAAGTTGGCACAGGTTTATGTAATAAATGTGAGTGAAATTTCATTGAATGATTATGAGTAAGTGTTAAAATAATAGTGTAAATAACTTATAAAACTGGAATATTTCTGTTTGCGCATGTTTCATCTCTCTCCGCTCATATGAGTGAAAACCGTTTGCCGCGAGTATGTCTTGTTTATTACATTTTTAGATAAAATAAATGTGTCCTAGACGTTGTAAACCATAAATAGATGTATTCAAAGTTTTGGTGAAAGTTTTGTTGAATGTACAACGTCGAATTAACGTCTTTCGCTCATATGAGCGTAGTTTCGCTTAAACAGGCGCAACGTCACATAAATCGACCCATTACACATATATGAGCGCAGTTTCGCACAAATAGACGCAAGGTCATATAATTAGACGCATTGCACATAAATAAACGGGAGTACGCCCTTACGGCCGCATTCCACACATATTAGTGAAGTTCCACACAAACAGGCGCATTTTTGCATAAATGAGCGTAAGTTCTCCCACACAGGCGCATTCCACATATATGAGCGCAAAAGTTCCTTCACACAGTTTAAGTACGTTTGATGCTTCACAGTAATGCTTGTAGTGGTATAGAGTTGTTCATTTTGCGTAACACTTATATGCACTGACTGATTATTGTTAGATTGGTGTGTAGATACACACTGGACGACGCAAACACTCTCTATAACCCTTGTGTTATTTTGAAGTCTGCCTTGTTGCTAGTAGAATAACGGCTGAGTGAATTATTTACACAATCACGTTATAACTTGAATGTATAGTATGCTATGCGCCTATGTGGGTGAAGCTTTGTGTGCGCATATATAGATAAAACCTTGTATGCGCCAAAATATATTAATCTTTGTGATAGCTTATATCAGTGGAATCATATGTACGCAGAAATACGTGACGTTTTGTGCCCGTATATAAGTGGAATTTGATGCGCGCATATTGGTGTGACCTGCTACACTTAATGCAAATATTAAATTAAGTGCATCATATTGATGTTTTTAAGCTTGTAGCCATTCATCTTCCAGACTTATTTAGAATGTTTCTGTGTCATTATTAACAATAGAAGGTATAAAGCAAACTAATGCCTGCTATAGGAACGTCTTAAAATTGTTAATGCAGACTTGATGTGCATTGTCTGACTGATCTCATATTGTGTGAATGCTTATTTGACCGAATAATATCTTAGTAACCATTATCTGTATCAGTATCTTGCCATTACTCATGTCAATATTAATTGCCATAATTCTTAGTTAAGTTTGCAGAAACAAATTGTTAAGGGAAAACCACAATAAATATCAAAAACTGAAACTAGGGTTAGTAATATGTTCTCTTCCCTGTAGTATTGAGCTCAACCCAGGTCGAATCCACAAATATTCATTGTGACGCCACCACCACATCCTGACCTACTGAGGTGTCTCAGTCAACACACCGCTCGACCAGGTGGTGGCCCGTTACAATTTGGTGTCAGAGATTGGGATGAATGTTAAGTTAATAAATTCTGGAGTGAAATATAGCACGTAACACAGTTTGGAAAAATAATAATCGTTATTTGCAGCTGATCTTAGTACGTTTTTATAGTGAGGTATCCTGTCCGTCTGATTCAAATAATAGACGGCATAGATTTGAACCTTGGCAGCCACCTAGTAAGGTATCCTGTTGGTCTGATTCAAATAGTGCAAGACATAGATTTGAACCTTGGCAGCCACCTAGTACGTTTTTATAGTGTGATATCCTGTCCGTCTGATTCAAATAATAGACGACATAGATTTGAACCTTGGCAGCCACCAGTGAAAATAAAATAATCCATAAATATTAATAAATCCTGGTGTATGGTCTTTGCTATTGTGGAAGAGAACAAAAAAAAAAAAAAAAAAATCCATAGCAATAAATAATACTAACAAAAAATGGAAGGTAACAATTTAAATAACTCTAATATGGAGAAGGATCTCAATGCTCAGTCGACTTCTCAACAAAATACTACCAATGAAAACAATATGTACGGTGATGAAAATTCACTGGCAAGTTCTGCAAACTCTCTACAAATGTCAATGCTTGAGAGCAAACTTGAGTCTGAAATCACTAAAATGGGCACTATGATGAAAAATACGATTTCTAGTTTATCTGAGCACATGGATCAGAAACTTGCTGAAATAAATTCAAAATTCAACAATCTTGTTGCTGATCTTACTCCGAAAAACTCAAATGAAAATTCCTCAAATACTCAAACAAACCAGTGTAATGAGGCAACTGTAACGCCTACAGTTGCCACTGGCTCCAGTTCAAGTACGAACCACCCCCATTTTAAACTTAAACCCCAGTGTTTTAGTGGAGAGACAGATTTTGACGACTTTTTATCTCAGTTCGAAATCACATGTGAGATAAACGGATGGCAGTATAGAGAAAAGTCTCTATACCTTGCTAATTGTTTGACAGGGGAGGCAAGGTCCCTGTTGAGTGAGCTCGATTATGACGGTAGGCGCGATTTTGACACTTTAGTGGAGAAATTAGCCAACCGATTTGGGTCAATAAATAGATCAGAAATTTACAGAACTCAGCTTAAGTCTCGAGTTAGAAACAAAGGGGAATCTATACCAGAGTTAGCTCAGGCTGTTAAAAAGCTTGTACGTCAGGCATACCCAGGAGTCAATAAGGACGTGGTCGAGACCCTATCGATTGATCATTTTATTGATGCTCTAAGAGATTCAGAAATCCGTTTACGTGTTCGAGAGATTGGTCCCCAGACTCTTGGTGATGCTGAGCGAACAGCTTTGAGACTAGAATCCCATAAAATTGCGGATAGGCAACGTTCACGAAATGTTAGTCAGATTGAAACCGATAAAAGGCATGAGAAAGATGATCATAATAAAGGGGTAAATGATAGCATGCTGACTCTCCAAAAATCCATGGATGCTCTGACAAGTTATGTTAAGGACCTGGCAAAGCAGACTAGTCAAAACAAATCAAAAGGCATGTTCTCATATGAAAAGCAAATAGGCAATCAAAATTCTAAGAACAACGTCAATTTTGGTAGACCCTATCCAAATAACCCTCCTCGTATGCTTGCTTCACAGAAAAATTCATCTAGTCAGCCACCTATTAATAACCAACAAGGCCGGGGAAATGAATCTTACTTAGACCAGTTAGTGCAGAATCCGCGTTCACAGGGTTCGCGTTCGCGTTTGAACGATCATTATAGAAATAGGCAAAATAGTGATAGGAACTTTGGTAATACAAATACCAGAAACGTGCCTACAAGATTTGAAAACAACCAGGGAAACTGGAATCGGTCGGTTTGGGGACCACAACCCGACGTCGATAAAAAGGTCCGCTGATGTTCCAATAAGAAGCATGGAGGACGGATATTTTGTTGCTGGGTACGTTAAAGGTAAACCTCTTGCTCTTCTGGTTGATACTGGCTCCTGCTGCACTATTATAAGCAAAAATGTTTTTGAAAATTGGCCATATGAAATGCGCCCTAGTTTAACACCTGTAAATATGCACCTGGTAACAGCTACGGGTGAAGCATCTCCTTTTATTGGCAAAGCTGAAATTGAGATTAAACTTGGTGGTCAGTTGTTAATGCATGATGTTCTGTTCGCTGATGTTAAAAATGATGGAATTCTTGGCATGGATTTTCTTACAAAGCATGGGTGTGATGTGTTTTTGAGCAAGAATCATATCCTGCTGAATGGTGAAAAGATTGCTAGCTATCGTAGTAGTGTTGACATCATACCTTCTTGCTGTAGAATTGCTATCAATGAGAATGTTGAAGTCCCGCCTGAGTGTGAAATCATCATTTTGGGTCACACAATGGATAGAGTTGATACATGTAGCATTGGTGTTATAGAGGCCACTGAAAGTTTTGTAGACCGCAGTGGGCTGTTGATAGCTAAAGCTTTAGTTAATCCTAAGTTCGGTACTGTCCCACTGCGCATTATGAATCTGAGCAATGAGCCTTGCATGCTTCACAAAAATATGGTAGCTGCAATGTATGAGCCAGTAGAAATAGAAAAGTTTGGGGTCGTAAACTCTGTGAACAGTAAAACTACTCTTGAACCGGAGTCTTGTCCTCATATTGATGAACTCATTCTTCAAAGTTCCTCAAACTTAAACGAATCGCAAAAGAAAAGTTTAAGATCACTTTTGTACGAGTATAAAGACCAGTTCTCAAAATCTTCTCATGATTTAGGCTGCACTTATTTGGTTGAGCATACTATAAAAACATTACCTGATTGTAAGCCTGTGAAACTGAGGCCATACCGAATTCCACTTGCTAAAAGAAATTTCGCAGAAAATGAAATTAAGGCAATGGCGGAAAAGGGTCTTATTGAGCCTTCCCATTCCGCTTGGAGTGCACCCGCTGTATTGGTGCCTAAGCGTGATGGTTCAACTAGGTTCTGCATAGATTATAGGCGTCTAAATCAGCTTACTATTCCCGACAGCCACCCCTTACCAAGAATAGACGATACGTTGGATGCGCTTGGAGGCTCTAGCTGGTTCTCCACGTTAGATTTAAAGAGTGGCTTTCATCAAGTAAGCATAGCCGAGGAGGACAGGCCTAAAACTGCTTTCTCCATCCCAGGCAGTGGCTTGTGGCAATGGCGTGTCTTGCCATTTGGTTTGATAAACTCTCCGAGTGTATTTGAACGCCTGATGGAGAGGGTATTTGCCGGCTTGACCTTCCTCATTTTGCTCATATACCTTGATGACATAATTGTGTTTTCCAAGACATTCGAAGAACATTTGGAAAACCTAAGGGTGATTCTAAAAAGACTTCGAGAAGTAAACTTAAAACTTAACCCCAAAAAGTGCAATTTGCTGTGTAGAAAGGTTGCCTTCCTTGGACACGAGGTGTCTGAGGAAGGAATCGCCACTGATTCATCAAAGGTTCTAGCTGTCAAAGAATGGCCAGAGCCAAAGAACGCTACAGAAGTGAGGCAGTTTGTTGGTTTGGCTTCTTATTATAGGAAGTTCATACCTAACTTTGCAACTGTGTGTAAACCTCTGCATAAGCTCACTGAAAAGGACACTCACTTTTCTTGGAGTGATCAAACTCAGAATGCATTTGACACTATAAAACAGTTATTGACCAGTGCTCCTATTCTTAGTTATCCACTTCTTCAAGGACAACCATTTGTGCTTGATTGTGACGCATCGAACGTTGGAATCGGAGCCGTCTTGTCGCAAGTTCAGAACGGCGAAGAAAAAGTAATTAGCTATTTCAGTAAGTGTTTGTCCAAATCTGAGAGGCAATACTGTACTACAAGAAAGGAACTTCTGGCAGTGGTAATGGCAGTGAAACATTTCCATCACTATTTGTTAGGGCAAAACTTTACAGTTAGAACGGATCATGGCTCCTTACAGTGGCTTATGCGATTTAAGAATTGTGAAGGACAGATGTCACGATGGATCGAAACCCTGTCAGCATACACCTTTACCGTCCAACACAGGGCAGGTAGGGTGCATAATAATGCTGATGCGATGTCACGTAGACCATGCTATAACAATAATTGTAAACACTGTGACCGATACGAGAGACGATACTTTCCCGATATCTTGACAAAACCCGATATCTTGACAAAACCCGATATCTTGACAAATCCCGATATCTTGACAAATCCCGATATCATGACAAAAGAATCAGGTGCTATAAAGAACGCAGCCTTAAAGATAGGCAGTTCTGAGAGTGACAAAAGGATCACTCAAAGCGTAATTGGGGGTGACTATGAGAACACCTGTGAGGGTGATCATAGAATCACACTGTCCGACGTCGGTAGCTTTAAGGAATGCGAACAAAGCATATCCTTATGCTTGGAAGATAAAACCCGTGTATCTTCCTTAAGCCAGGGGAAAAATCCTGTGTATTATGGGCCCAACAGTATGGACGACAGTGGTAGCGATGCGCACACTACCACTTCTTTTGGACCTGGAGCAGCTGATGTGCTCTCGTCGGAGATGTCATCTGATATGACCCAGATCGATGTTCAATCCTTCACGCATACAGGTGATAATCTCGCTTGTGATGAGCTCAAAGCAGCTCACAAAATTAATTGTCGTCACGTGCATAGATTTTGCTGCAGGATTGCAGCTGATGGTGAAGTATGTTGCTGCAACGTAGCAGTAAGTAGTAGAAATTGGTGGGATCGTTCTGAGGACGAGTCATTGTTTGGGTGTTTATTTGAGTTAGAGGAAAATTCCACAAAGATGCAAGTTGCTCACGCGGGCGTGGCAACAAAAGACGGGGCTCATGAGGACAGTCCTGGAAGTTCACATGAGCATGAGTGTAAAATGGACAGAAACACTACAGACTTTGATAATCCACAGAATGATCACGATGATCATATGACTAGTATTGAAGATTTAAGCACCTGTTACAATGACTGCAATAGAAATACATGTCTAAATATCAGTGGATCTGGTCAATCCACTTCTAATAGTTCAGAGACAGATGATTGTCTAGAGTTAACACTAGAAAATATAAGAGATAGACAAGAAAGTGATACTGTTCTGAAACTCTTATTACAATGGAAAGTAGGTGGTGAGAAACCTACCTGGTCTACAGTGGCACCATATCGAAAAGAACTCAAGGCATACTGGCATGAATGGGATACCATTGAAATAAAAGATAATATACTATACAAGAAACGGTTGAGAGATGTTGGTAATGATTCTGAATACCTTATTCTAGTGCCAGAAGTTTTGAGAAAAGAAGTCTTTCGACAGTTACATGAGTCCGTTACTGCTGGACATCTAGGCAGAAGAAAGACTTATGACAAAATAAAGAAACGATTTTACTGGTGTAACATGTATAAAGATGTGTCATACTGGTGTCGTATTTGTTCTACCTGTGGGTCAAGAAAAATGCCACATAGATACGCAAAAGCCCCCATGAAGCAGTATAACGTTGGTTATCCAATGGAACGTATAGCAGTTGATATAAGTGGACCGTACCCTGTTTCGAAAAAGGGTAACAAATATCTTTTGGTTGTGTCCTGTTATTTTACCAAATGGGTGGATGCGATACCCCTGAAAACACAAGAAGCTAGTTATGTAGCAACTAAACTAGTTAACAGATTCATATCAATATTTGGAGTACCTTTGCAACTTCATACAGATTTAGGGTCTAACTTTGAATCAAAAGTGTTCCAAGAGGTATGCAAACTTCTAGGAATCTATAAGACTAGAACTACCGTTCGCAGGCCTCAGTCAGATGGCATGGTTGAGAGGGCTAATCGTTCTATTCAAAACATGATGTCCTCCTACATTTCAGATAAGCAAGATGACTGGGATGAACACTTACCTCTACTCATGCTCGCATACAGGTCATCTGTTCATGAGAGTACAGGGGTCTCCCCTGCGATGATGATGTTCGGTAGGGAACTGACTCTGCCAGTTGACATGGCCCTTGGTAGACCACTAAGAGAAGATAGGCTGTGTGCTACAGAACATGCCTATCAGTTGGAGGAAAAGCTACTGGACATTCATGATTTCGCTCGAAAACATCTGAATATTTCAAGCGAAAGCATGAAAAGGAGATACGATATTAAGGCTCATAAAATTTCCTATAAAATTGGAGATGCAGTGTGGTATTATAACCCGAAACGAAAATTAGGTTTCAATCCGAAACTTCAAAGACCCTGGAAAGGTCAAATGATCGTAGTAGAATGTATGAACGATGTTCTCTTTAGGATTCAAACTGGTCCTAAGACAAAACCCATGGTCGTACATCATGACAAACTTAAACCATACTTAGGGGAAGACAAGCCAGAATGGTTTACCAGTAAGGAAATCTAACAACAACATCAAATATGTTCTTTAATTAGTACATAATGTCACTAAAGCATATGTTTATTTTAATACTAAAAATAAGTTTTACAGAAACCTGTGCTGACATGTGCTTATCTTGTTATTCTATAAATCTGTGACTTCTATAACTGTGCCTCTTTAAGATTCTCTAATATTTTCTCCTTTATCTGTTCCTACATTGTGTTTATGAACATGTATGATCATTTGCTAACATTAAAAGTACGAAACTCAGGCTTCCAAAATTTGAATTAACAATTCAGTAGTTGTATGAGCCTGAAGTTTGAAATTTTCATGATGAAAAGTCCGCATCTTTAGGTCTGTCAGGAATCGAAGTGTATATTTGGCTGTGCAACGGAATGCTTATATCTTGTCTGTTGGTTCTACAGTAATACAGGGGCACCTGCAAGGAAAGAACATAAAAATCTGTTTAAACTTAGTTAAATGAAGTGTGACGTATTTTTGTAAATTGATGTGTTTAAAGATAATGTGCATCTAGGCAAGTGAAATAGATAGCATTTTATGACAAGCAGGCAGTCTGAGCGCAAGCCAGCTTGTAATTTTACACCAATGTGAGAAGCCAAGTTCTGGAACGAATGGTCAGGTGTTTTTTTTTTCTCAAGGTATACTTGTTGACACTGTATTTGATATGTAATCAGCTCGAGATAAGCGAAACAATTTTGAAGGGGACGTAGGTAAATTCTAAGATTGTGGTACATTTGTATGGGATAGGCCGAAAAACTAAATTGAGTATTTCACTTTGTATACGGATAGAAAAGGTGCTTGCTATGCAGATAGTTTTATGGTATAACTATCGTTTTGCACATTTCCTTCTTAATAATGTAGAAGGTAGCTTGTGAGCTACTGAACTTTACAGTAGCTCAACATGATCATCGCCAAAGTCTACATGTGTCTATGTCCGATTATAGAGTGAAATCTATTCCAGGAACAAATAGTTCCCTTAAGGAGAGAAATTGACATGGTTCTCACGTATTGTAATACATATATTTTCAGGGCCATCACTACCTGTGCTTGATATGTAATAATACATTTTTCCGGACCAAGTACGAAGTTCAGAGACACCTGCAGAGCCAACACACAGGCATTGGCTACCAATGTTCACAGTGCAGCATGATATTCACAAGCAGAAACTATAAACATGCGTGTGACGTCCGGGAAGATGATATGATTTTCATCCACCGAATTACTGGGGAAAGGGGCGATGCAGCGAAAGCTATGATGACTAAGTTCATTCGCGAGGTGCAGGACAGCAAGTGGCGGTATGTTAAGACAATGGATGAGCTCGAACCCATAAATACAGCACCAGTAAATGAACCATCAAGACAGCCCAGGCCTAGGAAAATTCGTATTAGCAGTACAGTCTCACCTGCTCTATCTGTGCAGCTGGAAGAACCAGAAGATATCAATCTTTATGAGCCTCCTCCAAAGATACCCAGGCTACAGATATCTAGACTGGAGCTTGAGCCAGTATCAAGTGGATCTTCAATCATATCAGATCTTGACCTCACCCCATCAATGTCGGCTGAAGAAAGCAGCAGTAGTAGTGAAAGCAGCGAGTCGAGCTCCGAGTCTGAGTCTGAATCAACATCAGAATCTGAAATAGAAAGTCCAAAACGATTAATAAATGTTAAATCAAGAGCTCGCAGTGACAGATCAAATAAGAAAGTGGAACATGAGAATAGAAAGGAAAAAGTTAGTAATGAGAAACAGAGTAAAAATAAGAATGTGGAAAATGTGCAAAATAAAGAAAAATGTAGTAGTAATGAGAAACAGATTAAGAATAAGAATGTGGAAAATGTGCAAAATAAAGAAAAATGTAGTAGTAGTGAGAAGCAGAGTAAAAATAAGAAAGTAGAAAATGTGAAAAGAAAATGTAGTAATGATGAAAAGCAGAGAGAAAATAAGAAAGCTGAAAATGATAATGGAAAAGAAGATAGTGATAATGAAATGCAATATGAAATAAGAGATGATAATACGGTTGAAGTGGAAACAAATATAAGTGATAAGATAAGTGTAGATGAATTGGTTGAAAGTAAAGACAAACAAAGTGAGACACAAAGGAAAGCAAGTAAAGATAGAAATAACAGTGCAAAAAGTGTACACAAAGGGAATGAAAAGGAGAAAGAAACCGAAAAAGGAAAACAGAAAGACGAGGAAAGTGGTAGTAAGACAAATAAACAAGTCATAGAAACAGAAAGTTGTGAAGAAAAGAGAAATGATAGAGAAAATGAAAGACACAAAATAAGAAATTCTGAGAAGGAGAAAAGTACACAGAATAAAAATGAAAAGAAAGACTCCAGAAATGAGAGACAATGTGAAAAGCAAAGTGAGAGTAGAAAACTTCAGAAAGTGACTGTGACAAAAGAAGATAATAAAACTAACAGTGAGAGAAATACAAATCTGAATAATGCTAAGTGTAAAGAGCCAGAAAAAGTAAACACACAAACCAAAGATAAAGATAGAGAGAATGAAAATGGAAATAATAGAAAGGAAACTAGTGATGTGATAAATAAAGATGAGCAAAATCAAAAGGAGAATTGTAATGAAAATAGACAAGTGGAAAATGATAAAACGAGAGAAATCAATAAAGAAAGTGAAAATAAGAAACTAAATGTGTCTGAAAACTCAAAAGATCAACAAAACAGTGGTGCAATTGTAAGTGAATTGCTCCTAGATAGAATAATGTCAGACATTACAAATACTTATTCTAATGTTCAAGAAATGGACAAAGAAACAATAGCTGCAGTCGAAAGTATTACAGAAGGCCCTTTAGTTCAAGCAATTGATAAAGGAATGGATGATTTCTGTCTGCAGTCTGTTACACTTATGCAGAAGAGTTTACTGCCAGAGATAATAAATGATGCAATCTCTGAATTGGTTCCAGAAATGCAGGCAATAGAAGAAGAAACAAATGATATATATGAGGAGGGATTTCAAAAGGAATTAAAGAATATAGCTAGAGAAAGTGTACTTGATATAAGTCTAGAACAAGCAGAAGAAAGAAGACAACACATGAAAAGACAGAGGGAAGCAGAAAGACAAGAGCAAGAAGTACGTGAAACTGACATTAGAGAGGATAGTAATAGAAAGAGAAAACATGATGAGATTGAAGCAGAAGAAAGCAGTGAAGATGATGAAGAAATAACAAACTTACGAAAGCTCCAAACTAAACGTCTCATTCTGAATATAGGTGGTGTCAGGTTTGAGACAAGTCGCATGACCCTCCACAAAGATCCAGATTCACTGCTGGCTAAAATAGAAAGAAAAATAATCCCTCATGGAAATAGCATCTTTATAGATCGCGACCCGTCACATTTTAGGTTAATCCTTTACTACTTAAGGAATGACTGTCAGCTTCCCAGTTTAACAGTTCTGCCCAGGGAAAGGAGGTATCTCATTGAGCTCGAAAGTGAGTGTACATATTACCGGGTCAAGGGTTTAAGGAAAATTGTGCAGAAGCGACTTCGTCATTTGACTGACCCATAAAGTTCGTCCTGGTATATGACATATCTAATTCATAGGTATGTCATATATCATGGAAAATGTTTGCAGTCTACACCTGTGGACTTAAAAAGTATGTTCCTGGTACCTGATTCTATCCCTGGAGAGCTGCAGTTACTGTGTTTTCGCGTTTAGTTTATGAACATTAAATAACAGCTTCAATAGACAGTATTTAATTATAATATATACTTAACTGTAGAGTCTAATTAAAGGTGAACATTCAAAGAGGAAAGAAAACCATGAACTTTGTTAAATTAGATAGGTTAGAATAAGATCAATTTTATTGTCACAGCTATTATCAATAATGAAATATTTGAAGTCCTTTATCTGTCAAAGTATACAATATTTTTTTTTTTTCTCATTGTTTCTAACAAAGTTTTCATAAATTTGAGCAAGCCAATAATAAGAAAATTTCATTACCATAAGGTCAATATTTGGATCTAAATATTGGCAACAGTCAGTATTTTGGTCTAAATTTTGGCTTCTTTCGTATGTAAATTGGATGTATGAGATTTAGCATCTTATTTACAAGTTGACAGATACAAGTGACCATGTCATATCATAGTTCAGTGAAGGTTATCTCTGCATAGCCTTTCATTGACCGAATTCAGAAATCTTACTAAGTGGGAAATATAAAGTAAATTCTTAATCTGTGAAAAGGTATTGTTCCTAAATTCCTTTTCATTGTGATTTCATGTGCGGATACATAGATTTGGGTTGACCATATGCATTTCGATATATGGTTATAGTTAATTCTGTACTAGTTATTTTTTTTGATACATTCATAGAAGAGAACCTATTCCGTTTGGCATTAGGAACTCTCCTGGGAGTGTATTTTCTCACCTTAGCTGTGTATCCCTTCACATGAAACTAAATAAAAAAAAAAAAAAAAAAAATGTGTTCTCAGAAGAGGAAATAAGCTCTGAAGTTCTGTGGTCTGAAATACTCTATGGCTCTGGATTCCTATCACACAGCCTGAGGTATGTCAGATCCCAGAGCCTTCGGAACTATTGATCTTATATTTTTGTCAAGTGTTGTGGTAACTTTTAATTTGCCTTTGAGATTTTATCCCTTCAACATTTAAGGTCATATAGAGATGGGACCTCAAATTTGAAAACCAAAGGTCTGGAGATCCCGAAATTAAAGCAGTGATCCTTGTATTATGAGGTGAATAACTTCAAAACAAGGGCTTTTGTTGTTGGAAGTTCATAGTTTGACTGTCATAATTGTTATATTGCTAATGTCTAATGAAATGCCATGTTTAACTATTTTTCCCCTGGCATTAATGGCAAGCTATTTAATTAAACTGATTATATGAAATGTCTATTATTGCCATGTAGGATGGGAGAAAGTGAACAGTTTCTTTATGAGAAATATTTGCTGATATTTCAAATTATTCTATTTCCTGGGAAATTGAGTGCTGATGATGATTCATTATACAAGAGGCCAGATTTCTTTTACTTACCTCGGTGTAGGGTGAACTCGTGACAGGTGATCCTCCAAGATCACTCTGAACCTAGGTTGGTGGAAAGAAGCTGCTTCTAGCCTAAATACTTAATCATTGTTCATAATCTGAGTCACCATTATCTGAAACATATGGTAAATGAATTATCATTTGCATGAATATGTCAAAGTTATAACAATTTCAAATGATCTTAAAAGTGCTCTAAGAAGTTTCATTCTTTATTATGACCTGCAGAAATGTACGCAGATTTACTGTTTTTGCGATGTTACAACTAATGTTGAAGTTCGCGGTTATCTCAGCTTTTTCAGCATGTTATTCATTCATACCTTTATAATTATGTGTATTCTGTTTCGCGATAATCTTAAGTCTTATGAACATACTGTGTACATTTCTGCGGTTGTGTCAGGTTGATTTGAATCTACGTGTTAAATGTTTAACTTGCAAGTTCTTCTCCGTGTATATGTATATTTTAATATTTTGAAAAGATGGCAAGGATTAACAGTAATAGCCGGTCGCCTCCTTCAAATATCTGTATAAGTTATAATATCCAACTTTCCAAGCTGCATGTAAAAGCTTACTTACCTTCCTCATGGGGTCCATGCCTTTATTGGGTAGGGGGCTGTTGTAACGGCACCTGGCTATTATTCTGTTATTCCTATGGCTGTCAGTGTTTAAAGTTTACTTAGATGACAAACACGCATAATTTTGCTACAGTATCATCTATCTTCGGTACGGATCATTCCAAGGCCGAACGAACGTGTGCCTAGCATTTACCGCATAAATGCCCATTGTCATACATAATTCTACGCTAAATCACTAAATATTAACTCATATCAAGCTTGTCCTACCGTGTCCTGCCCTTTGAGCCCCTTTTTATTGCTTAATTTTGCGTTTCTTCCTCATCAGAAACTTGTTTTCCCGATCGGCCATTGTTGACATTCATACAATGAGCCGCACCGTAATGACCGAAATGTTCCGCATGATTGGCAACTAGGCGACGTAGCGCACGCGCCTGGATAGTATAAATACGAGCGTCTGCTGTCAGAATCTTGTTGTTGTTTACGGATAGCAACCGGAACGTTTGGTATCTTGCCAAGACTGAAAAGAACGTAGAACGTACACATCAGAGTTACTCTGATCGGCACTGGTTTAAGTGGACCAGCAGCAGCTTCAGTGATGCCCAGACCAAAGAAAGGCCCCAGCCAGGTCTCATAATTTTACCATTCGCAGATCTCATCTTCTCTGTTTCTCCACCCATCTTGAGTACTGTACACAATTTGAGTGGACACTTTCCTTTACCATCTCTCCGCTATCTCTCCCCTTATTTAGGCAAAGTTGGCACAGGTTTATGTAATAAATGTGAGTGAAATTTCATTGAATGATTATGAGTAAGTGTTAAAATAATAGTGTAAATAACTTATAAAACTGGAATATTTCTGTTTGCGCATGTTTCATCTCTCTCCGCTCATATGAGTGAAAACCGTTTGCCGCGAGTATGTCTTGTTTATTACATTTTTAGATAAAATAAATGTGTCCTAGACGTTGTAAACCATAAATAGATGTATTCAAAGTTTTGGTGAAAGTTTTGTTGAATGTACAACGTCGAATTAACGTCTTTCGCTCATATGAGCGTAGTTTCGCTTAAACAGGCGCAACGTCACATAAATCGACCCATTACACATATATGAGCGCAGTTTCGCACAAATAGACGCAAGGTCATATAATTAGACGCATTGCACATAAATAAACGGGAGTACGCCCTTACGGCCGCATTCCACACATATTAGTGAAGTTCCACACAAACAGGCGCATTTTTGCATAAATGAGCGTAAGTTCTCCCACACAGGCGCATTCCACATATATGAGCGCAAAAGTTCCTTCACACAGTTTAAGTACGTTTGATGCTTCACAGTAATGCTTGTAGTGGTATAGAGTTGTTCATTTTGCGTAACACTTATATGCACTGCCTGATTATTGTAAGATTGGTGTGTAGATACACACTGGACGACGCAAACACTCTCTATAACCCTTGTGTTATTTTGAAGTCTGCCTTGTTGCTAGTAGAATAACGGCTGAGTGAATTATTTACACAATCACGTTATAACTTGAATGTATAGTATGCTATGCGCCTATGTGGGCGAAGCTTTGTGTGCGCATATATAGATAAAACCTTGTATGCGCCAAAATATATTAATCTTTGTGATAGCTTATATCAGTGGAATCATATGTACGCAGAAATACGTGACGTTTTGTGCCCGTATATAAGTGGAATTTGATGCGCGCATATTGGTGTGACCTGCTACACTTAATGCAAATATTAAATTAAGTGCATCATATTGATGTTTTTAAGCTTGTAGCCATTCATCTTCCAGACTTATTTAGAATGTTTCTGTGTCATTATTAACAATAGAAGGTATAAAGCAAACTAATGCCTGCTATAGGAACGTCTTAAAATTGTTAATGCAGACTTGATGTGCATTGTCTGACTGATCTCATATTGTGTGAATGCTTATTTGACCGAATAATATCTTAGTAACCATTATCTGTATCAGTATCTTGCCATTACTCATGTCAATATTAATTGCCATAATTCTTAGTTAAGTTTGCAGAAACAAATTGTTAAGGGAAAACCACAATAAATATCAAAAACTGAAACTAGGGTTAGTAATATGTTCTCTTCCCTGTAGTATTGAGCTCAACCCAGGTCGAATCCACAAATATTCATTGTGACGCCACCACCACATCCTGACCTACTGAGGTGTCTCAGTCAACACACCGCTCGACCAGGTGGTGGCCCGTTACAATATTGCAGCCGCAGAACATCTATTGTACCGTAATAAATGTTCATTTCGCATCGCGTTAAAACTCCTTGTGATGAACACAACGAGACGGTTCTTAAAAGAATTCACCACGTATGTTTGTACAGTAGAACTTCGATGGCTCGAACAAAAGTTCACACAGCGAGTAATATATTGCAGCCGCAGAACATCAAATGCACCGTAATACGTGTTCAATTCGCATCACGTTTTAATTTTCTCCGAATGTGAGCGACACCATTAAAGACGCTAAATGCCTTTTGAAGCATGTAAGAAACAGAAAATTTGATTTTTTCAGTGCAAGATCAAATTTTATTTCACTCATGAACACCAAAACTGCTATTTTCACTCGTGGCCACGCCACTCGTGAAAATAACAGTTTTGGTGTTCATTCGATGAAATAAAATTCGATCTTACACTGAAAAAATCAAATATCCTCTATTTCTTCAAGCCCCGATGGGCGGGGGCCGCATATGCAATTTGGCACACTTCTGAACAGTCAGACGGTTATCATTAGGGACGATATCGGGACTATAGTGTTGCTTGTGATCAAGTGGTTACAGAGGACCCGCTTTATAACGACAATTTTAATGGAATGAATTCTTAGCTCAAGCTTTTACCTCGATTCCTCCCGACTTGGGCTTGCCTCGGTTTGGAAATGCCCAAATCGAACCCATAGTCATGAAAGATTGCTGTAATTTAATACTCCAAGAAACAAATATTATAGACATTGAGGCGATTCTAACAAATGTCTATAACATTTGTTTCTTGGAGTTGGTTGGTTGGTTGATTTTAGGTTTAACGTCCCCGTCAACACTGTAAAGGTCATTTTGGAGACGTTGCTTCCAATTTTGTGGGACTTTTACCCGACATTGAGATGAAATGACATCTCAAGCCCTGTCGCCCAATGAAACCAATTGGGTTTATTATCATGGACGGTCCGCCTCGCACCGCGGTTCCTGGACAGGCTTAGATCCTCTAAGCGGTTTACCAGTACTAGTATGCGGGCCGGTTTCAGCTCTGCGTTGATGCATTATGCAGCCCATATATTTTGCAAGCCCCTATGGGCGGGGGCCTTTGTTTCTTAGAGTAATTATGTGGAAAAGACCTTTAAAAATCTATCATAATCCTAAATGGGATTCTTTATAACGGCAAATTCATTTTAACGGCACAAACATAGGGAACAAATACTGTCGTTATAACGCGGGTCCTCTGTATATCTTACAGTCGCAAATAACACATTGTGCAGTTCCCGACCTGTGCCATTAACTCAAAATTAAGAAAGTTCCAAAGTATCACACACATATGATTAGGCTGGATTACTTGATAAGCCGCATATTCGAACTAGTTTGATGTTGCGTTGTCAAGCTGTAACTTTCTGACCTCCCTCTTACTTTCAGGTATTAGGTGCAGAATCTTTAACTATATTTGTGTTTAAGGGCATGTTTAAATACATGTATGTTGTAAGCTGAGTAAATTGTTCAGACGGATTATGCAGCTACACGGCCCAAGGGGCACTGGGTGTTACAACTACTGTATTATGGGTACACAGCTTATGAAATACATGACCCAATCCCCTCCTGTCGATGCCTTTGTACCTAACCCTTTGATGAAAATCGGCTATTCATTCATGCTGACTGAACATACAGCGTGTTTCAATCGCTAGTCCGGTTAAGTCTTGAACCCGCGACCTTCTGCAACGGAGTCCAAGACTCCAGCAATCCGATCACTATTTTGCTTTGGATAGCCAATTGACCATTTCATGGGAAAGTAACTGTCCTTTTGGATTTCCGCTATTGATCTTCCCATTACGGTCTAGTTGTTTCATGTTTGTATTTCTTTCCCTTTGGTGTCTCTGATGGGAGCTGTGGGTTAATTGTATCGATTCCTGATCATTGCCTCCACTTCTATTTTTGGTGAAAACTCAGTTAACGCATTTTGTACTGAATGGAATCTTCCGCCCTAAATGTAGCAGGAGTCCATGTTCAATTATAAAAATTCCAAGATTTGAATAAAAGTAACAAGAGAACTATAAGATAAGTAAGTTTTTCTCTAGTAACTAGGTGTGACCACCTCTTCACTGTGCAAATGATTACGGCCTGTGGACGTTATACATCGAAGAGCTGGTCATATCTGAATTTATGCGAAAACGCCTTGCAGTCCCCAAATACATGTAACTTTCTTTCAAATCTACGAATTTTAGAATTGAGTCTTACCTTATAAACACTAAAGAATAAAAAATACATCAAAGTTATATCGAACATATTAAAGTAACGTTTGGTTTGATACCCAATATTATTATAAGTAAACTAAAGTTTTTCGTACAAAGCTGTCTAACACAATGTACACTTTCATTCTAGACTGAGCAAAAAATAGCGCAAATCAATGTAAATGACTGCGGGCCTCCAGTAGAGCAGTTGTTTAAGTTTTTCTAGATTATTACTATTTCTACTGGCACATAAACAGATCGTAACATAATTTTGTTGATCTGACAATGGTGAAATAGACATCAAACATGGTTTTAATGTACTCGAGATATTACTTCACTACAAAATAGAAGGATAAAACTCCATAGGAAAATTTGCCGAACATATCGTTATAAATTATATGTCAAATTATGGTAAATATACTTTTACTTTGCTGAAATATCTACTCACATTTAAAGTGGTAAACAATCTTATGGGCCCCGTCAAGCGATTTTGGTACTTATCGCCTATGCGAGCAGCGAAGGTTCAGGCGAACCTGCGCATCCGCGCAGTCTCGCCAGAACCTTCGCTGCTCGCTCATACAAGCAGTGAATCAAGAGGAACCTTCAGACAGAAAGCCATATCCCTGGCCCCTCTGAATGGCTGGGCATGCACAGTTAAAATTTGTCATGACGGAATGCTCGAAGACACAAATTCGCTTGGCGGGGCTTTTATATTTCTGCTTTTACTTTGTCATAAAAATATCATTGTATTAAATATATAACTTGGAAAACCACTGAAACCAGAACGTTTTGGCACGAAATGAGTTCGTTAATCTAGTGATGGTTTGAACAACTGGGGCCAGTTGTTCAAAGCATCGTTAGCTTAACGAAGTGGTCATATTGTTAACTCTTCTAGCAAGTACAATATCGTAAATTTGGGTATTTTTGCTGTACAAAGGTGAGCAGCTTTTGTTTGCTGCTCACATTTTTTTTTTTCAGAAAAAAAATTCAGCATATTTGCCATATTTAATGATCAAAGTTTTAATGATACGTTAACTAACGACGTCGTTAGTTTTGAACAACTGGCCCCTGATGTGCAGAACCCCTACAAACCTTGCTGTTGGTTTAACGCGACGGAAGTAAGGGCGAGGATTACGGCGGCTTAAAATCGATTAAGTCACCCCACCCCCCACAGTGGAATTCGTTTCACTGACCGTCCAAGGCAGTTCATCGTCGCTGTCTATTTTTGTTATGGTTTGTCTTTTAGTGTGTGTGTATCGCTTATATTTGGATAGCCAATTGACCATTTTGTGGGCAAGTGACTGTCCTTTTGGCTTTCCGCTATTGGTATTTCCATTAGGGTCTAGTTATTTCATGTTTGTATTTCTTTCCCTTTGGTGTCTCTGATGGGAGCTAGGGGTTAATTGCATCGATTCCTGATCATTGCCTTCACTTCTATTTTAAAAATGTCAACAGGCCTTGGTACTCGTAAATGAGTTTATGAGGAATGGTATCTGATTCCCGAACTGTAAGGATGAATATTTTTACATGTGAAAAAACTTTGAAAATCAAAAATACTTTATTTTCAAATGAAAAGGTTTATTTATTTCTGCTTTAAGAATCATTAAGGTTTTTCGAATGAATACATGTACCACAATCAATGTTTAAATGCAGAAATTCGATACACTTCAAAACGCACTTTCCTCTAAGATGGTGGCGTTTCTTTCACGGACTCGTCAAACCTTTCAAATATGTAGTCCAGTTAATATACCCATGTCGACAGTGCAGATCCTAATGAGACGGCTAAGTGTACGTTATCAGAATCTATACTATTTGCAACGACGTCCACGGTTTTTACTTAACCCATATGTGGCAGGTTTGGAGTGGTCCGTTTTCAAATTTAGGGGTGTCAGTTTGAAGTAAGTTGCAGAAAAACGTATGTTCTTTGTGCAAACAGTGTAGACTCAGATCAGACGACGCGTTTTGCGGCGTCTGATCTGGGTCTGCACTGTTTGACTATGTCCCAAAGAAGGGCCGCCAGGCATGTATGTATGTATGTATGTATGTATGTATGTATGTATGTATGTATGTATGTATGTATGAATGTATGTATGTATGTATGTATGTATGTATGTATGTATGTATGTATGTATGTATGTATGTATGTATGTATGTATGTATGTATGTATGTATGTATGTATGTACGTACGTACGTACGTACGTACGTATGTATGTATGTATGTGAGTGTTACGTCCCACCAACAGCTAAGGACATACGGAGACGGGACCTGGGTATAAAGACTCATCCGAAAGTGGGGAGAAGCCAGGTATCGAACCCACCACCCCTGGTTTTTGAGGATTTACGGGTAAAACCCTTATTGATAAAATGGATGGCTCCACATTCTTATCGGATTTATATTTCTGGTTGAAGAATATCTGTCCAGAAGTAAGAATAGACCAGACAATTTAATAATAACACCACAAAAGCAATAAAAGACGCGACTTCCATGATCACGACAAATATGATTATAAAATAATAACATTCCCGCCACGAGCCAGCCTATCTTCGGATACACGAAAAGGTAGACACAAACCGGCCTGCTCAACTACACTGAGTAGCAATCAACTTGAACTTTGACATTGAGAAAATCTGCAGTTCAAGAAGCGAGCTCAAAGAAGCAGATCAGACTGCGCATCCACGCAGTCTGATCTGCCACTTTGTTGCTCGCAAATGACAAAAACAGATCTTTCTAGGCGTTGTTTATCTGGTATAAAGAATCTTTTGGAATTAAATGACACGCACAAAACTTTAAACAACAACTTCTGTCTAGTCTGCTATTGTTACAGTCCTGTTATTGTTATGCTTTATTGCATGTGTTACTGAATATGGTAACAAATATCCTGGTTAGGCTATGCTTTTATCTTGACAACATCAAGACCGCTCAAGCATCAATATCCATTGCTTGAATCAACAAGCAATATCAATACGCTCGTGCACTCGTACAGACCAGTAACCATGACGGCATTATCGGCACACATTACATTCATATACCCTTGCCAACAGTGTAGATCAGCCATACTGTTGGTTTTCTTTTGCCCCAGCATTTCAGTGGTTTCTTGCTGTCGAGTCCTCGTCGTTCTTTCGTCTCTGTGGTTGTTTGAGTTTTGTGTTCTCGGAGATGTTGCACTGATGAGTTACGAGGCTTTCATAAGGACTGAACAAATTATTTGTCTAAACCGCGACGGAAGGGCGAGGATTGCAGCTGCGTAAAATCGATCTAAGACCTCCCCCCACCCCCCCGCGTTACTAATGCTCTACCTTCCCCCCCCCCGCCCCCCCCCCCCCCGCGGTTCTTCTGCGCGGATAATTTTTATTTTGGTTTGTCTTTGAGTGTGTGTTTCGCTTATATTATCTTGTTTTGGATAGCCAGTTGACCATTTTGTGAGAACGTAACTGTCCTCTTGGCTTTCCGCTATTAATATTTCTATTAGGGAGTGCCTGATGCTCTGTCTCTGGTCGGGCCCACCGGAATCTAACTATTGGTTTTCTTTTGCTCCAGCATTTCAGTGGTTTCTTGCTGTCGGGTCCTCACCGTTGTTTCATTTCTGTGATTGTTTGATTTTTTGTGTTCACGGAGATGTTGCACTGATGAGTTAGGAGGCCTTCATGCGGGCTGAACAAATTATTTGTCTAAATCACGACGAAAGTAAGGGAGAGGACTGTGCCACGTAAAATTTAAGCCCCCTAGTGGAATTCGTTTCACTGACCGTTCCAATGCGGTCCTTCTGTCGCGGTTTATTTTTGTTATGGTTTGTCTTTGAATGTTTGTATGGCTTATATTTTTTGTTTTGAATAGCCAATTGGCCAGTTTGTGGGGAAGTAACTGTCCTTTTGGCTTTCCGTTATTGATGTTTTCATTAGGGTCTGTTGTTTCCCGTTTGTATTTCTTTCCCTTTTGTGTCTCTGATGGGAGCTGTGGGTTAATTGTATCGATTCCTGATCATTCTATTTAGTTATTTTATGTTTGTGTTTCTTTCCCTTTGATGTCACTGCTTGGAGCTGTGGGTTAATTTTATCGATTCCTCATTCCTTTCACTTCTATTTTTCAAGGCAATTGATTAATTGTGTTGGTTTAACGACACGTCAACCCTTGTGGGTCATTTTGTCATTTTGTGTCGTCTTCCAGAGAAAAGAAGAAAAGAGACGAGATGGTAGAGGAGATGAAAGTGAGGGACAAGCAAGAAAGTGGAAAATGAATGGAAGTGTAGAGACAAAAGAATTACTAACGCTCCCCCTACCGACTTCGTGATGCAAGGACAGCAGAACATGCTCAACTGTAATCCAATATCAGTTGGACGCCCCAGTGACGCAAGATACACGTCGTCTTTGCCTCATCTAGCCACTCCCTTTGCAATGTAATGCTTCCATTATGCTAGATAGATGGTCTTTTTACGTCAGTATGTGGCAAAGGCAAGGTCTGGGACTTTTTTTTGTCTTCGGGTACTTTGATATTTACCTGCCTCGCAAAGGTCTGACTGGTGATCAGGTCGCGGGATTCGATACCTTCCGAATCGGCGACATTCTTTCATGATAACTGCAGTAATTTTCCCACTTTCGCTGCTTCAACAAGGGCTGAACGATTGTGCACTCTACTGGTTGACCGCTAATACATATGCCTGGCCAGGCAAGGATTAACGAAGTACTGTTGATTTCATTACTATAACACAGTTGTGAAACATAGTGCATTTTTTCACATCTCCAAAATGGCTACTTTTCTGATGAAAATCCATGATATTTTTCTTTTTTATACTGCAAACTTAGGCTGTTGGTGCTCGTTAGAACCGCCTCATTGAGGCGGTTCTAACGTCATTGAGGCGGTTCTAACGAGTACCCACAACCTATGTGTTGGAGCAGAAATAAGGAAAACCATGTATACCCCCGTAAACCTCTGTTTTCTCTGTATAAAGTGGGGTTTAGGGGGGTATTCATTTCACGGACTTGTTCGTGTGATGGGTCGTGAATTTTCAATAAATAGTGGTACGGGTTTCGCCCACCTTACATTACGATACAAATGAAATAAACTTGGAAAGACCTTAAAACAAAAAGAAAAAAAAAATATCTTTATTGCAAAACGTTATCCGTGGCCTGTTATGTTTTTGTATTTTGCCAAGCATGTAAAAATGTTACGATCAAACTAGGTCTGGCAGTGACGTCAAATCAATAACAAAGCTAAAAATATAAAGGATTTTCCAGTATAAATTTGTGCTTGGGTTTATCGTATGAACAGGACACGCCCACTCATTATACCACAGTCACAATTGCCCAGGGGATGCCAACGTTGCTTGTCATGCTGACGGTCCGAGTTCAAATCTCAATGACTGCGTCTTTTTTATTTTATATTTGTTTTTTCTTTTTATAGTAAATTAAATGTTCATTGTTTCATTCTTCAACGTATATATATTTTTTTCTATTTCACATTTTCAATCAAGTTTTATGCAGTCAAGTGTTATGTGCTTGAAAATGAACAAGATATGTTCTGTACACGTCGTAATTATCCACTTTTTACATGCCACACGGGTAAAGAAGATTTCACATGTCGTGTGTGTGTGTGTGTGTGTGTGTGTGTGTGTGTGTGTGTGTGTGTGTGTGTGTGTGTGTGTGTGTGTGTGTGTGTGTGTGTATGTGTGTGTGTGTGTGTGTGTGTGTGTGTATTACGAGGTCAAAAAAAAAATAAAAAAAAAATCATTGGACACATGGGTTTCGAACCAGCCACTTCCTGGTCTGTAGAACAACCTTCTACTCTCTCGGCCACGACATCCACAATGTTTTGGCGGTGTCTAAATTATCTTAGCTCTAGGTTTCAAGTAAAGGCCATATCATATGAATATTCGAGTAAACTAATTATGACGTAACTGCCAGGAATTCCTTGTCGGACTATAAATACGGCTATTGATTTGCTGGGCTGAACAGTTCGAATGTTTGTTTTTAAATGGAACCAGAAAAAAAAGAGAAGAATGAGCAGGAAAAAACATAGCCGTATGTCCACGAAAAAAACAACAACAAAACGCTTTTAATCCATAGTATAGCAATAGGATTTTCTATCGTAAATGTGTAAAGGAACAAGCGGTGCAGACCCAGGTCAGGAGGAGGTGCCTGATCCGGATCTACACTATTTATCACTTAGTTAAGAGTTGAGTGTTTGAGGTTAACGTCTCAACAACAGCTAAGGTCATACGGAGACGGAACCTCGGATTAAAGACTCATCCGAAAGTCTGGAGAAGCCCGGGATCGATCCTGCGATCCCTGGTTTACAAGGCGAGTGGTATAACCACTACACCACTAAGGCTTCAATCACTTGGTTAAAACTGCGACGCCGGGCATATCTGCATTTAAGATCACAACCCACCAAAAACCCTTGTTATGCAGGGGACAGAATAAGAATTTATTTCACTTACCATATTAACTTCAGAAATGGCATCAAAACTGGCTAAAATAATCTCTATTCCTATATACAGAGGTAGACCTAAAAAGAGATTAAAATATGAGACATATCATTAACATCTGGGCAAAGTTGTTCAAAGCTTAAAGAGCTCGTTAGCGGTTAATAATTAACTATTCTAGCAAGTGCAATGTCTAAAATTTTGGTATTTTTGATGAAAAATGCATTACGATAACACACCCGCGCGATATAGTGCATATTTCTCATCTCCAAAATGGCTACTTTTCTGATGAAAATTCCTGATATTTTTCTTATAAATACTGCAAACATAGGTCGTGGGTGCTCGTTAGAACCGCCTCATTGAGGCGGTTCTAACGAGTACCCACAACCTATGTCTTGGAACAGAAATAAGGAAAATAATGTATACCCATTTCCACCCCAGTTTTCTCTATACAAAGTGGGATATAGGGGGGTCTATATTTCACGGACTTGTTCACGTGATGGTTAGCAGCTTTTGCAAATGCAAAACCTGCTGTTTTTTTTTTTTCAGCAAAAATATTAGCATATTTGCCATATTGTATGCTCAATGATTTAACGATACGTTTGTTGCATCCCTAAACGTCCGACATCCCTAAGTGTCCGACAAAATTTTAATTTCTCGCAAAATTGTTGGAAACGGTGGGGAATGTTCAATTATGACATTTTAAGTGAAAATTTCGAAAAAAAATTTTGGGGAAATAATCGAAATTTAACTTCAATTTTTTCTTGTCGGACAATTCGGGTGCCCGATGCATCCCTAAGTGTCCGCCATCCCTAAATGTCCGACAACATGAAAATTGATTAAGAAAGCATTTTTATTGTTAATAATCAATCAATGATAAATAAAAAGACAAATTTAACGTTAAACCTATGTTAAAAATGTTCACCTTTGGAAATAAGCATTGCAATATATGGATCCGAATATACCGGCATCCTTAGATGTCCGCCAGCATGACAAAATCTTAGTTTCACGGGAAGATTTCCGAAACGGTGGGGAATGATCAATTGTGACATTTTAAGTGAAAACTTCGCTTTTTTTCTCGAAAATATTCGAAATTTAACTTCATTTTTTTTTCTTGTTGGACACTTAGGGATGACCCATGCATCCCTAAGTGTCCGCCATCCCTAAATGTCCGACAACATGAAAATTGACTAAGAAAGCATTTTTATTGTTAATAATCAATTCCGAAGGTATTCTTTTTTAGCATAGGTTTAATTACTTCACCTTTTTCTTTATAAATCATTATTCATTATTAGCGGTAAGAACTATTTTCCAAGTTACTTGTCATGCTGGTGGACATCTAGAGATTGCGGACATATTCGGATCCATATATTGCAATGCTTATTTCCAAAGGTGAACATTTTTAACATAGGTTTAACGTTGAGTTTGTCTTTTTATTTATCATTGATTGATTATTAACAATAAAAATGCTTTCTTAGTCAATTTTTAATGTTGTCGGACATTTAGGGATGGCGGACACTTAGGGATGCATGGGTCATCCCTAAGTGTCCGACAAAAAAAAAAATGAAGTTAAATTTCGAATATTTTCGAGAAAAAAAAAGCGAAGTTTTCACTTAAAATGTCACAATTGATCATTCTCCACCGTTTCGGACATTTTCCCGAGAAACTAAGATTGTGTCATGCTGGCGGACATCTAAGGATGACGGTATATTCGGATCCATATATTGCAATGCTTATTTCCAAAGGTGAACATTTTTAACATAGGTTTAACGTTAAATTTGTCTTTTTATTTATCATTGATTGATTATTAACAATAAAAATGCTTTCTTAGTCAATTTTCATGTTGTCGGACATTTAGGGATGGCGGACACTTAGGGATGCATGGGGCACCCCGAAATGTCCGACAAGAAAAAAATTGAAGTTAAATTTCGAATATTTCCAAAAAAATATTTTTCGAAATTTTCCCTTAAAATGTCATAATTGAACATTCCCCACCGTTTCCAACAATTTTGCGAGAAATTAAAATTTTGTCGGACACTTAGGGATGTCGGACGTTTAGGGATGCAACATACGTTAACTAACGACATCGTTAGTTTTGAATAACTGGTCCCTGGCTATTATTCGAGGGTATGAACACCGTCATGAAAAAATCAAAGCACTGACAGCACTGGTGGGTCGATTGTCTCTGAGTGTATGCAGAAAAATGGCCCCATTACGAGAATACGCCTATACAAATACATTGTTATCTTTATTGCCGTAAAAATGAAAATTTTAAGATGAAAAATTGTGATATTTTTCTTATTTCTGCTCAAAATATAGGCTGTTGGTACTCGTTAGAACCGCCTCACCGAGGCGGTTCTAACGAGTACCCACAATCTCTATGTTAGAGCAGAAATAAGAAAAATTTTCTTATTTCTGCTCAAAATATAGGCTGTTGGTACTCGTTAGAACCGCCTCGGTAAGGCGGTTCTAACGAGTACCCACAATCTCTTTGTTAGAGCAGAAATAAGAAAAATAAGGTTTACCCCTGTAAACCCCAGTTTTACTATATAAAAGTGGGGTTCAAGGGGGTCAAAATTATATAGCCGTGTTTTTGTGATGCTGAACGAGGACGTAGATTGTTTAGTTTAGTTTTATACGTATTGTTAATTTACAACTGAGCTCCAGAACCTAACATAACCGTTTGGAAGACATTGCGAGTTACATGTACTTTACAATGACTATTTATTTTTTAATGTTTTGGGCGATTTTCTAAACCTCCCGCTGAACATGTATAGTCAACATAATGGCTTTTTATAGTGAAATCAATGCATATCTGAAACTAATAAAAATGATATCGAATACTTACGGAACCCGGGAAGGGACATGATTTTTTATTTTTATTATGTTGTGCGAACAAGATAATATCTTGAGCGGACAAGATATTATCTTGTTCGCACAACATATTATCTTGTGCGGACAAGATATTATCTTGTTCGCACAACATATTATCTTGTTTGCAGAACATAGATCTTGGGAAGTTGTGCGGACAAGATATTATCTTGTGCGGACAAGATATTATCTTGTGCGGACAAGATAATATCTTGTGCGGACAAGATAATATCTTGTGCGCACAAGATCTATGTTTTGCAGACAAGATATTATCTTGTGCGGACAAGATAATATCTTGTTCGCATAACTTAATATCTTGTGCGAACAAGATAATATCTTGTCTGCACAAGATAATATGTTGTCCGCACAAGATAATATCTTGTCCGCACAAGATATTATGTTGTGCGGACAAGATATTATCTTGTCCGCACAAGATAATATGTTGTCCGCACAAGATAAAATCTTGTCCGCACAAGATATTATCTTGTGCGCACAACTTATAAAATAAAAAAAAAATCGTGTCCCTTCCCGGGTTCCGTAAATACTAGTGAAATGATATCTTATCATTTCATTATTGTTTCAATATAGCGCATCACAAAAACACGCCTATATAATTTTGACCCCCTCGAACCCCACTTTTATATAGTTAAACTGGGGTTTGCAGGGGTAAACTTTATTTTTCTTATTTCTGCTCTAAGATATAGATTGTGGGTACTCGTTAGAAACGCCTCATCGAGGCGGTTCTAACGAGTACCACCAATCTATATTTTGAGTAGAAATAAGAAAAATATCACAATTTTTCATCTGAAAATTTTCATTTTTTTCGGCCATAAATGTGTCATTGTATTTGTATAGGCGTGTTTTCGTAATGGAGCCGGGGCTACTTTTTTGTTTACGTTTTGTTCTTCTATATAAAAAAGATACCTTTTTTCGTCGGATACCAACAATATTTCATCTCGTGTGCTGGAAACATCCTATCTTTCAAACGCGATTCGCACTGCTGAAGATTAAGATGTTTTCAGCACACTCGGTAACCATCTCAAAAAAGTGAATATCCTCTATTTATAGTCGCGCCACTTATGTCTGTGACGTCATGGTAAATAGGGGCATGCACCACCGGGTGCTACACTGGCAAAACGTTAAGAAACCAGATCAGATGCAGCAAAACGCGGCGTCTGATCAGGGACTATAATGTTCGCATTAAATGAAGGAATTTAATGGCTGAACGAAAAAGTCTATACAAAGTTCCCTTAATGACCATTATCCCAGCATACACTTAGTGACAACTCACTTAGGTATCAGTGTTTTCAAAATACCAGAACTTTTGCTGACTTCTAAATTATCAAGATTTCATGTTTAAGGAAAACATGAAAGTCTTCCAAATTTTGAGAATAAACTGTGGACATTCCATCCTCCGTATGATGACCCATTAACCCCTGTCTTGCTGAGCCCGGATATATATTATCTTTCAAACAATGTAGATTCAGATCAGCTGGCTTCTGAAGGCTTCTGAAGTAGCCATCTGTTCTGAATCGTCATTGTTTATCATTCAGTTCGAATAAGCTGCAATGATTTGCATCAAGTAATCTGATTGGTGGTTAATCAGTAGTGGCCAAATTTAATGTATTCAGCAGAACAAGGGTTAACCTTCCAGTAACGCTAACATGCTTTCTCTCCCCGAGGGAATCGTCACTTGGTGTGCATTGCATATACATGTACAGTAAAATTTCACTATTAAGACCACTGAAAATTAAGACTAAATCTGTTTTTAAAAGCTTATTGAAAAGGTTAGTTATTATTTCTTTGTGTATTCCACACCCAGTGTCTCCTTATTAGAGACCACCTTTGGGACTGTTCAAAAGTGGTCTTGAAGAAAACTTTTGAACAATCCAAAAGGTGGTCTTAAGATAGAAATTTTACTGTACCCACTGTTTGCGAATGAGCAAATACAAGTCATGTAACTTCACAAGACCCCCCTCCCCAGGTAACGTCCAGATCAGAAGGACAGCCAATCACGCCCCCGCCGTTGAGGTTTTGTTTTGTTTGATTTGGGGTTTAACTTCTCCGTCAGCACTGTATAGGCTATTTTGGAGACGTTGTTCCAATTTTGCGGGACTTTTACCTGACATTGAGATGAAATGACATCTCAGGCCCTGTCGCCCAATGAAACCAATATCGTTTATAAGCATGGACTGACCGACTCGCAGCGCTTTGCCTGGGCAGGCTTAGATTCTCTAAACGGTTTACCAGTACTCGTGTGCGGTCAGTTTCAGCTCTGCGTGGAAGCATGATGCAGCCAATCTATTTCTTCAAGCCCCGATAGTCGGGGGCCACCCCCCCCCCCCCCTCAGGTAACGTCCAGATCTGAAGAACTGCCAATCATCCCAACACATCACACCAAAATTTTATCACCGCTCGCCGTAATACAAAATCCGGGATTCTAGCGTCCGATGCAAACGACTTTACTCAATTCCGCGTGTGGCGTCACTAACATGGCCGGTTAGTCACCACGCATATGCCAAAATCAATGAGGCCCGATTGTAAGATCACGATACGATTCGTACTAACTCTGTCGAAACGGCATCTATAGAATTAAAAGGGAAAATGATTGATGCTGCTTGTTGGAGGTTAAAGCTAAGCGCCACTTTTTTTTAAATACATGTAGGTGTATTAACTTGCATATTCGCTAGCATCCTTTCTGATGAGGCCTCGTCACTTTGCTGGGTCCTGTCATTACGAAAACACGCCTATACAAATACAATGTAAATTTTACCACACAAAAAAAAAAAAAAATAGAATAAGATGAATAATTGTGAAATTTTAAATATTTCTGCTCAAAATATAGATTGTTGGTACTCGTTAGAACCGCCTCGATGAGGCGGTTCTAACGAGTACCCACTATCTATATTTTAGAGCAGAAATACCAAAAATAATGTTTACCCCTGCAAAGCCCAGTTTTTCTATATAAAAGTGGGGTTCGAGGGGGTCAGAATCATATAGGCGTGTTTTCGTGATGGCGATTTTACCCCACGACCCTGTTGGTATAAGGCCTAATGACGTTACCGGTCCCCATTTTAGAAAAAGCCAAAATGACCAGCGCAATATCTTACAATGAGGCTTATGCGACCAGCGAAGATTTAGATCAGCCCCCATCTGTATTGTTTGATCAGAACCGTGGCTGATCGCATGTACCTGTTACAGCCTTTAGAGTTGAATGGCAATCCATGCATCATGAAAATCACGCTTGAATAATTTTGACACCCTTAAACCCCACTTTTATACGGTAAAAATAATGTTTGCTGGGGTGTACTGTATTTTTTGATCCTGCTTAAAATATATAGTGCGGCTACTCGTTAGAACCGCCTTGCTGCGGTTCTGGCGAGTTCCGAAAACCTATGTTTTGAGCAGACATATAAAAGGTATCGGAATTATTTATATATCTAAAAAACATTGGTAGTAAAATTTTCTATATATTTGAATAAACGTGTTCTCGCCGGCCCCCGCCCAACGGGCCTTGAAGAAATAAATGGGCTGCATGATGATTCCACGCAGAGCTGAATCCGACCGCACACGAGTACTGGTAAACCGCTTAGAGGATCTAAGCCTGCCCAGGCAAAGCAGTGCGAGTCGGACCGTCCATGCTTATTAACCCTATTAGTTTCATTGGGCGACAGGACTTGAGATGTCATTTCATCTCAATGTCGGGTAAAAGTCCCACACAATTGGAAGCACTGTCTCCAAAATGACCTATATAGTGTTGATAGGGACGTTCAACATCACGTCAAACAAAGTGAAACAAATGCGTGTTCTAGCAATGTTGGGTGGATGCGCACTAAACCGGGTGTCTGATAGTCGCACATGTCTCGTAGATTTTGTCGTGCGCATGCTCAAAATTAAACCTGGCATTCTGTCGAACAACTTGCACTCATTACGATAGCACACCCGTGCAACATAGTGCATTTTTCAGAGCTCCAAAATGGCTACTTTTCTGATGAAAATCTGTGATATTTTTCTTATTTATATTGCAAACATAGGTTGTGGGTGCTTGTTAGAACCGCCTCATTGAGGCGGCTCTAACGAGTACCCACAACCTATGTCTAGGAGCAGAAATAAGAAAAATAATGTATACCCCCGTAAACCAGATTTTCTCTATATTTTCTGTCCTACCTCATAGTGTAGTTTATATTTACTTGTCCTTTGTGATCATTGATTCCATTGCGGAATTTTGAAAATATATGAGGGTCACTGATGAGGCCTAATTGGCCGAAACGAGCTAGTCTGGCTCAGAAAACATGCACACGCCTCGCCTTATTTTCAGGTTTTATGGTGTATTCCTTGCTTCCAAAGGATAACCCTTTTATAGAACATATTTAAGGGAGAGGGGGGGGGGGAGGAGAGTGGTCTTCATTTCACCGACTTGTTCACGGGATGATGTTTCGTAGGTTTTGTCGTACACAGGCTCAAAATTGAATCTGGCATTCTGTCGAACAACTTGCACTAACAAAGTGCAATAACCAGACTTGGCAGCTCTTCGTCTGGACAAGACAAATGAACATGTTCCGTCCAGCGCCAAGATGCTGTTTTACTCAACTATTTCCATCTGATTAATTTCGGGAAACCTCATTGCCCTGTTGGTTCCGTCTGTTTTCTATATGAGGTCAGAATTAATCCGAAAACAAAACCATGATGGCAATAAATCCCTACAGAAGCGCTTTTATCCAGAAAGCCATAAAAGACAATAAATAGGCCAGAGGACGAAGGCAGAGAAGTTGATTGTTGTTCAGTGACAAATGCTTTCAGACCCTTTCTTCGCACAAAAGAAACGCAATTTCAATTTTTCAAGAAAACAAATTTTGCTGCTATTTTCATGAAAATAAGACATTTGTTTGTAGAAAACTTGTCAAATAATCTACGATAGCTTGAGAAAGATTCTACAAATATTGACTTGGTACCAGGGCAGTTATACTATTTCTTGAACATCTAAATGATATTGTATAATAAGCTGAACGCCCATAAAATACAGTTTTATCATTTTCTTCAACAAACATTTGCATTTAATATTAGTGAACTATATGTTCAACTGATCATTCAAATGAATTAATTTGCTCATGACATATTGTTTTGGAATAAATTTCTCGGCCTACTTTAGAAAGTTTTTTTCTCCAGGCGCAACAAAATCACTTATATGTACAAAAATCAGTTTAAGGCTTAGACAGCTCAAGAGAGGTTACTGATTTTTGTACAATCACTTATATGTACAAAAATCAGTGACCTCTCTAGAGCTATCTAAGCCTTAAACTGACTGTTTAAGGCTTAGATAGCTCTTGAGTGGTCACTGATTTTTGTACATATAAGTGTGAAATAATAAACCTTTGAATTTCTGGAGGGGACTTTTTCGTTAATTATTCTGGACATGTCCATAGCAGCCAGGGGTTAAAGTCCATGTGCGAATCACGAGTGAAACGTCTGGTGTTTTTAACACATACCACTGCAAGCAGTGGTAACAGTAGTAGTGCTTCTGATGCTACTGCAACTACTACTACTACTATTACTACGACTACTACCACTCACAGAAGAAGAAGAAGAAGAAGAAGAAGAAGAAGAAGAAGAAGAAGAAGAAGAAGTGAATAATATTTGAATTCTTCCTATTCATCACGGTAACAAGTCTGTGTAATGAACTCCCCCAACAACCCCACTTTATATGGAGAAAATTGGAATTACAGCGGTAAGTATGATTTTTTTTTATTTCTGCTCCACACATAAATTATAAAGAATTTAATAACCGAATCTTCGCCAAAGATTCGATGATTCGTCCGAATACCTTACCAAGTGCATCTTATTTAAAGCAACAAGTCATATTAAGAATAGGACCCTTCTGCGGAGGGACTCGGCGTACAGGAGTGCAACAAGAACCAAACGAAATATGTCTTCCTGTAAAATATTGCGACAAATGTGTCACATGAAATATAGTCATCTAAATATATATTTTTCACATCTGCAATAAATTACACTGGAGTTTAAGGATTCAAAACAAACAAAATAGAAATATATAAAACACTAGAAAACAAAGAGAAACAAAATATTTTAAAGCATATTGCGCAGTAATATTTCAAGAAATACATAACAAACTCCCGCTGCCACGATTCATGGAGGCTCCAAAGTTAACTTAAACCCACCAGTAATTTTTACTGACCGTTCCATGTCGCTGCTTTTGCTGTGGTTCTTCGTGTTTTGTGTTGGTTATTTTGATTCTTTCCCTAATCATATATGTTGTTACGTTGATGATTCTGAATCTGATTTTTTTCGTTTGTCCTTCCAGTTTAATGTTTGTCATGTTGATGATACTGATTCTTTCCCCCTTTATGTATATTGCACCTTCTTAGTTAGGTTTGGATATTCGGAGTCACCACCTGTTTGGGAAAGACCTGCTGACTAGGTTAACCTGATGTCAATTTTGTTTAATGTCGTCATTCCATGTTTCGATTTCTTTCCCTTGTGATTTTGTGAGAAGAATTTGGGATCTGAATGTATCAGTTCCTGATCGTTTCACTTTTTAATTCCATATAAATGACGATGATATGTTAGAAATTGTCTGATGAACGACGGACGGACGAAAGAAGGATTGGTATCCAGCTTTTCTTCATCAGACTACCTGTGAGCCCATGTGACCTAAAATAGTCATGTTTAAATATAATTATTTTTAATGACCCAAACATCCGTACTTTTTCTGTGATTCCTAGTTTCGTATAAAATGTAAATGGACACCGCAGAAAACACGAAACATCAATCAAATGTAATGACTGGTAACAGAGCGATTTCGCGTTTTAGACATTATTTTGAGGACGAAAAACGTGCCCTGCATTTTCAAGAAAAAACAAAGCCAGTAATTAATGAGATAGTTTCAAGACAGACATATTGGCATCCATCACAGAAAAGATAATTTGATTGCTTCTAAAAGAGGCAACATTAGCAAAGGAGAGCGACAATCCTCTCAGGTTGCCAATAGAAAATGGTAAACTGTCATGGCATATGGGAAGCACACGCGTAGTGGACCCTTTCACCGCTAAGTTTAGTTTTCTTGGGCGATTTTTATTCGAGGATGTATACACATACATTTATAATAACAAAATAAACAGAAAGGTATTTACTATGAAATATAAACTTCCTAGATATATTCTTATGTGCCCAATGAAAACTAGTTTTCTGTCAATCATTGTTACGTAATTGCCTAGTGGATCCATAAATTATTAGAAGGTGGTCATTTAGTGGGCGTGGTTTAGAATGCATTAAAGTTAGTAAGCATATTTGTAGTAGTTTTATGAGTAACTGTTTGTTTGATTTGAGGTTTAGCGTCCCGGTCAGCACTGTATAGGTCATTTTGGAGACGTTGCTTCCAATTTTGTGGGACTTTTACCCAACACTGAGATGAAATGACATCTTAAGCCCTGTCGCCCAATGAAACCAATAGGGTTTATAAGCATGGACAGTCCGACTCGCACCGCTTTGCCTGGGCAGGCTTAGATCCTCTAAGCGGTTTACCAGTACCCATGTGCGGTCGGTTTCAGCTCTGCGTGAAAGCATCATGCAACCCATCTATTTCTTCAAGCCCCGATGGGCTGGGGCTATCTGATAGGATAACTTCAAACATTTGCGACAATATATTCTGCAGTATACTATCGCAGTATACGTTATCATGTAACATCGCCGTTCATTGGCTGGTACTGTGTTGTACGCAGCTGACAACGCTTGTTGGTACACTTTTAACAGTTTATAAGAGTGGGGATAACTGTTATAATAATTGACATCTGGGGACGTAAATTGTCGGTTTTACGGTCGCAAATTCCGTTTTACGGCTCCGCTAACGCGTCGCGTAAAACAAAATTTCCGATCATAAAACTGTCGTTGAAACAAAATATTGTTAGCTTAACGAACGCGTTAGTGATATTTTTGCTGATAAACACTAGTTTAATTTCCATATTACAACAAATCAGCCCAGCAGTACCAGCAGTGAAACGGTTTTGGACACGATGAACACCAGCAATAAGACGTTCATTAAAAAACGTATTTGGGATTGAACACTCAAAAGGGTACAACCTTACATTGACGATATAAATTATCCTGTAATTGTTTTATTTGTATTAGGTTTTACGTCCCCGCCAACACTATTTAGGTCATTTTGGGATACGTTGCTTCCGATTTTGTGAAACTTCTACCAGACATACGAAATATCTCGAGCCCCGCTGCCCAATGAAACTAATAGGTTTTATAGGCATGGACGGTCCGACTCGCACAAATTTGCCTAGGCAGGCTTAGACCTTCTAAGCGGATTACCAGTGCGCATGTGCGGTCGGTTTCAGCTCTGTGTGGGGAAGCATCATACAGCCAAATCTATTGCTCCAAGCCCCAATGGGCTAAATGATCCTGTACACCCAATGGTTTTGGCATTATGCTATATTTGAATGCGTCAGGATCCCATCACGAAAAAAAAGCTTATAAGATTCTGCTCCCCTTGAACCCAACTTTTATAGAGTAAAACTGGGATTAACAGAAGTAAAGTAGAAGTAAAACAAAGATCAGGAAATCGATACAATTAACTTACTCCACCCATCAAAGACACCAAAGGGAAAGAAACACAAACATTAAGCGACCAGACCATAATGGAAACCTAAACAAAGGAAGGCCATACGGACAGTTACTTTCCCACAAAATGGCCATATGGCCATCCAAAATAAAAAGACACAAGTGATACACACAGTAAGTAACAAACAACACCATAAATAAACCGCCACAGAAGAACCGCCTTGGAACGGTCAGTGGAATGATTTCCACTGGGGGGGGGGGGGGGGGGGGGCTTAAATCGATTTTACGTGGCCACACTCCTCGCCCTTACTTCCGTCGCGATTTAGACAAATAATTTGTTCAGTCCGCATGAAGGCCTCCTAACTCATCAGTGCAACATCTCCGTGAACACAAAAAATCAAAGAACCACAGAGATGAGACAACGGTGAGGACTCGACAGCAAGAAACCACTGAAATGCTGGAGCAAAAGAACACCAACAGTTGGACTCCGATGGCCCCGACCAGAGCCAGAGCATCAGGCACCAACCAACATTACCTTGAATTAGATCTCTCTAATTCTCAATAAGCCTTTACGTTGGAGCCGTCATAGAATTTGAGGCCTAACCCACCGGCGTGCAATTAAAGAGGGAAGCAAAGTTGCCAACCGTGATTGGGTTAACTACCATGCATGCAGTCTGTCGTATAACATCCATGTTGTATCCAATCTTTTTATATCGAAGAATGATTTTTCGAAATTGGGCGCTGAAGTCATAGCGGTTATATATTTTTTCTGAATTTATATACTAAGTCACCATAAAATTCGGGTTCCGATAGACCTTGTTGCAGAAGAGATTTAAGTCCAATATTGAATTTTGAAATTAAATCAGAATGGCGTCTATAAAATTTTGAAAAGGCTTTGCGCAGTTTATGGTACAGATAACCCTGATTAAGGAGTTTAGCCGTTAATAATTTATTACGAGTGTTGAAGTCAGTTACATGACTACACACTCTAGCAAATCGAATTAATTGCGAAATATAAACGCCATAGGATGGCGCACGAGGAACATCACCATCCAAAAAGGAAAATTTACAATCTCAAAATCAAAGTCATCGCGTTTATCATAAATTTTGCAAGAAACAAATCCATCTACAATAGATAGATGTAAATCCAAAAACGGGGCCTCGGTATCAGAAGAATTTGCTTTATTTAACTGAAGTTCTGGGGGGTAAATCTGACTGATCAAACCATCGAAATAGGTATTATCAACATTTAATAAATTATCTTAATATCTAGAAGTGGAGCTAAAAGCTTCAATAATTTCAGATACGTTATCAATTGAAAGCGACAACAAGAAGTCTCTTTCATAACAATACAAGAACAGATCAGCCACAAGAGGTGCGCAATTCGTACCCATCGGAATACCCACAATTTGTCTAAATAACTTAGTGCCGAATCTAATATAAATATTGTCAAGTAGAAAGGTGAGGGCATCACACACTTTCTGACATGACCAAAGTGTATACTTCTTATGCTCTTTAGAAGTGAAAAATGCATTTCTGACATTACATGCAAGATAGAGAGAATCTTCTCTGTGAAAAGCCTATTCAATTAAATCATTAAGCTTTTCTTTTATAAGATTATGAGGAAGTGTATTGTAAAGAATGGAAAAATCGTAAGTAGACAGACTTGAAGAACGAAAATGGCTGGACTTCAATTTATTTAAAACCTCATTCGAATTTTTTATAGACCAAAACAGATTTCTTCCTGATCTTTCAAAGATTTTATCACAATATTTAATCACATGCGTTTTAATTGCAGTAAGACAGGAAGTTAATAATTTAGAAAGTTCGGTAAACCTTATTTATCTTATTTCTGCTCTAAAATACAGACTGTGGGTACGAGTTAGAACCGCCTCGATTAGAACACGGTTACCAGGGGCGGAGTCAAGACGTTACGCGCCAGTTCCCATGTAATATTGCAAGCCATCACAAAAATACGCCCATATAATTCTGACCTCCTTGAACCCCGCATTTATATAGTAAAACTGGTGTTTACAGGGGTAAACCTTATTTTTCTTATTTCTGCTCTAAAATACAAACTGTGGGTACATGTTAGAACGGCCTCGATGAGGCGGTTCTAACGTTTACCCACAGTACATATTTTGAGCAGAAATTAAGAAAATTATCATAATTTTTCATCTGAAAATTTTCATTTGTTGGTAAAACATGCAGTGTATTTGAATAGGCGTGTTTTCGTAATGAGAGGGTTTACATTGCGAACTGGGAAAACTCAGATCATACTGCGCTTTTACGCATGCTGACCTGACTCCTTGCCGATCGCTCATGCAAACTTGAATCTTTTTCATATGCACGGGTCCACTTAATGTTTACACAGCTTTTATCAACGAAGTCATTTTCTTATTGAAATTGCAACTGATTTAGGATTGCAAATTCCTTGACATATCAAATAAATCTTTATCTTTTCTAGGGTAAAAAGGATTGCTTTAATGTAGTTTTCTTTCCGTTTTATTGACAGTAACATCATTTAAATGCATCAGAACAGACATGAATCGATTAATGCTGTGTGCAATGTATTACCAGCAAGTGAATTAATGAATTCTCACATTTTGATAATTTCTCTTATCACCATTTGAGAAGCCAGAAATATTTTCAGGATTTCCCATCAGTAATTCTCGCCTTTCAAAAACATATTCTAGGCCAAGTTGCTATCCTTGTCTTAGAAGATGCTTGTCTGACCTTTAAAATGGAACATGTTTGTATTCTTAATTTACGCTATTAGCCGACGTACAACCGGCAGAAAGGAGACATATGCGAGATAATATTTACATTAATATCTTTAATATTTAATGTTGTAAAAAGTTAACCTCTATGAAGCCTTGAATACACAACAGAACTGCAAATCGTGGAGTGCACTTGTTGTTGTTTTTTCTGGGCCAGACTAGCTTGTTTCGGCCAATAAGGCCTCATCAGTGACCCTCAAGTACTTTCAAAATTCTACAATGGAATAAATGACACCAAAGGACTAGAATATATAATCTAAACTTTCATGAAGGCCATGCAAAACAGAGTGAAAGCAATGATTATGAATCAATACAGTAACCTGACACATCCAGTCCAAGACACCAAAGGGAAACGCCAACATAAAACTCGTACTTTACCGTAATTAAAACACCGCAAGCGGAAAGACCATGCAGAAACAAACAATGACAAAACACACACACACACACACACACACACACACACACACACACACACACACAACGAAAGCACCGCCTTGGAACGGTCAGTATTTTATCGGGGAGGGAGTGTGGGTGACGGGGTTGGGGATGGGGGCTTAAATCGATTTTGCGTAGCCACAATACTCGTCGTTGATTCTGTGGTGGTTTAGAAGAAATAAATTGTTCAGTCCGCGGAATGGTTTCTAACACACCAGTACAATATCTCTAAGAACATAAAATTCAAACGAATACAGAGATGAAACAACATTGAGGGCGCGACAGCATGAAATAATTGAAATGCTGGCGCAACAGAAAACAATGGAAAATGTTTCCGGCCGCCACATTCCTTTAACAGCAACTGTCTTTTCCCGGCGACTATTGCTTTAATATATGATTCAAAGGGAGGCGTGTCTCACAATTTTTACAACAAAATTCGAAATAACCTTTACTCATGCAAACGCTACTTTTTTCTTTTCATACCCGACAAAATAATAAAAAAACGCATACATTGCGATTTTCCCATTAAGTTTACCTGTTTTATAAAAAAATTCTAGACTGGGTAAAATTGTTTAAATCGGTCTAAATTGAATGGAATGTCAGCATGGCATGGATTAATATTCATAATTCTCGGATCTATGAACGAATTGCCTTTCCGGTTTCGCTCAATTAGTTTTACGAGTACTTGCAGTTTCTGGAAGTCGTTTTTTGTGTTGAAGACATTGGATTAAACATATTTATTATAGCAATAACACCATTACAATATGAGACAAGCAGATTCAGCTTAGGACCAGAACGAAAGCACAAGTACTTATATAGTACTTATATAGTTATTCTCCCAGAAACAAATGACATGTTAACATAATGGCGAGTTACAGGCAAATTAATCATGTCAGATGAACACAGCGTTATGTCGCAAGTAAAGCACCACACCTTAGAATGATACAAGTAGCAAAACTGGTTCTACTGGTTTATTGTGTTCTGCGTGTCAGAGCCAAAAGAAATGGCAGGATTTGGACCCCAACCCCCTTAATCAAAGGCTTACGGCGTGTTTGAGCCAATCAAACGATTTTTTCTACCAGACACTTACATATTACTGCAGTACAGCAAGCTATAACATAAAATCTTAATTCCCATTACGATATCACCCCTGCGACATATTGCATTTGTTTTTTCAAATCACTAAAATGGCTATTATTTCTATAATTTGAACTGCAAACGTAGGTTGTTGATGCTCTTTAGAACCGCCTCATTGATGCGGTTCTAACGAGTACCCACAACATATCTCTTGGAGCAGAAATAAGAGAAAAAAATGTATACCCTCGTAAACCCAAGTCTTCCCAGTATAAAGGGATTTAGGCGGTCCTCATTTGACAGACGTGTTATCGTGGTGCAGACTATGCAAAAATCTACTGTATGGGTTGTAGTTTTTTTCTTTCTTTGTGCTGGGTATATATGGTGGGGCTTTGTAGGGGTGTTCTGTACACTGACTTTTTAACATGCTGGACACTACATGTAGGACAAGCATCATTTACTTTTCGCAAATATGACTTTGTACGTAGCTTCTCTGTGGGCCCATGTTCTAACTTAGTATTTAAATTTCACCGTTTTAATGCGATTGGGACGTTGGAGCGAAACGTTTAACTGAATACTTGTAAGTGTTTTCCATATAGCGTCGTGCTCGATATCTGCAAATTTTAATACAATTATGTAGATATACTTATTTGCCCTATGGATGCCAGAATGTGTAAGATCACTTTTCCATTTTAAGAGGTGTTTCGAATTCAGCATCAACAAGAATGGTGTATAATGTTGTATCTCCCATAAAAACACAATTAGCTTTTTGATCACATTGCATGTATACGTCATTGTCTTCACAGTGTATATCTGACTGCATACCGGCAGCATATCTGGGGCCAGTTGTTCAAAACTTACGACGTCGTTAGTTAACGTATCGTTAAATATTTGATCATTTAACATGGCAAATATGCTAATATTTTTGCTGAAAAAAACGTGAGCAGCTCTTGCTTTCGCAAAAGCTGCTCACATTTATTTTCAGCAAAAATACCAAAATTTTAAATATTAAACTTGCTAGAATACTTAACAATATGACCACTAACGAGCTCGTTAAGCTAACGATGCTTTGAACAACTGGCCCCTGTTTATGAACTGTAAAAGCTCCAGTCATACCAAGCTTGTTCTTAGACCGCCCGGTCACGTCCGAACAAATTCGTTAACACCAAACGCGTTCTCTTTAAGTTCTGAAATCTCTTGCCTCCGAACGGAGTTGACGTAGCAGCAACCTTTCACGATCTGTTTTTGAACGTTATGGACGGGCTTGGACGGGACAAATGATTGCTCAAAAATTCTTTATCGCCCAATCCGTTTTGCATTTAGACGGAGTGACAGCGCACTACAAAAGAGATGGCCGTACTTAAAACGAGATGGTTGTACTTTGAACGGAACTGCCGTACTTTAATCCTAATAGGATCATGTTACGACGAAGTGCAGTCGGGTATAAACTAGCAGTAGATATTGAAAGCGATCGAACCGGAATTGTTCCGTCTTCAAAGGAGCTGCAGTTTGGGTCTATGGGGTAGTGGTCTCTTTCTTTTAACAGGTTCCGTCTTTTTGGCTCCGCTCCGTAATTGAAGCATGGTGATAACAACGATGCAATGGGCTTGATGCTAGTTTATTAATCACACGAAGGTGATGAATATCACAATGTTTATGTGATACTTACAGCTGACATGGACTTGATCAGCATAGCTTGAATGAGGACTGACAAGAATGCGTTAGATTTTCATACATCACGAAAACACGCCTATATAATTTTGACCCCCCCCCCCTTGAACCCCACTTTTATATAGTAAAACTGGGGTTACCGGGGGTATACCTTATTTTTCTTATTTCTGCCCTAAAATATAGATTGTGGGTACTCGTCAGAACCGCCTCGATGAGGCGGTTCTAACAAGTGCCCACAATCTATATTTTGAGCAGAAATAAGAAAAATATCACAATTTTTCATCTTAAAATTTTCATTTTTTCGGCGATAACGATGGCAATGTATTAGTATAGGCGTGTTTGCGTAATGGCCGTTGGGACAGGACGCGATTGCATTTACGTTTAAGCACTTTGGACGAGATGAGGTCTTAGTAACAACAAGATGAACTTTCTATGAACAAGGTGGTCTGGTTACAAAGTAGCTAGAATGCGCCTGACCGCACTGAAAATCGGGCGGAACTTGTTGCAAACGGATCTTAACTGACCACGAATGGGCTTGGACTGCTTGGAAACTGGCACTTTTGTCAGATCTAAACTTGTTACGAACGAACTGTGGACGAGATACAGACAGATACTGATGGCTTCTTATGATTAGTATTATAATGTTATTAATCAAGTAATTTCGTATTGGCCCAGTTACAGGTCCGAGGTCTGCTGTATTGGCCCGAGGCCGAAGGCCGAGGCCAATACAGCTGACAGCGGACCTGTAACTCGGCCAAAACGAAAAAACTTGATTAATGACAATTTTATTTATTGACACCATTAAAAACATGATTATTAATTTTTTACCTCAATGTTAATACGTATGACCTCCGAACAATACAGAATAGTCATTTAATAAAGAATCGTATTACAGGCATAATTGGGGGAAATACACGTTTTTCTCCGACTTCAGTCCGTTTAACGATTGTGTAAGGACGTGACAGGGTGGTTTAAGAACTAGTTTGGTGAGGCATGGGCTTTACACGGACTGTGGTCGGGGTAGAACGTGTTAAATTTGCCCAATTATGCCTGTAATACGATTCTATATCGATGTACGCATCTGTTATTGTACTTTTCTTTGCTAGAAGTTCCAACATGATTACGCCTTGTGCGTCCCAAAATACAGTTGCCATAACCTTGCCAGCAGAGGGTTGCATTATGAAGTTCGTTGGCCTCGGAGACCCCGGCCCTAGACACTGGCGACTTTGAACAAATTATTTGTCTTTTTCGCGGCGGAAGTAAGGACGATCAATTTAAGCCCCGCAGTGGAATTCGTTTCCGCTGACTGTTCCAGGACGGTTCTTCTGTCGCGGTTTATTTTTGTTATCGTTTGTCTTTGGGTGTTTGTGCCGCTTGTGTTGTTTTATTTTGGATAGCCTATAGGCCAATTCTTGGGAAAGTAACAGTCCTTTTGGCTTTCCGCTATTGAAGTCCCCATTCATGTTTGTGATTCTTTCCCTTTGGTGTCTCTGATGGGAACTGTGGGTTAATTGTATCGATTCCTGATCATTGCCTCCACTTCTATTTTGGTTGGTGCCTGATGCTCTTTCTCTGGTTGGGCCCATCGGAGTCTAAACGTTGGTTTTCATTTGCTCCAGCATTTCAATGGTTTCTGGCTGTCGAGCCCTCACCGTTGTTTAATCTTTGTGGTTGTTGGATTTTATTGTGTTCATGGAGATGTTGCAATGATGAGTTGGAAGGCCATCATGCGGACTGAACAAATTATTTGTCTAAATCGCGACGGAAGTAAGGGCGGGGATTGTGGCCAAGTAAAATCGATTTAAACTCCCCAGTGGATTTCGTTGGCGCTGACCGTTCCAAGGCGGTTCTTCTGTCGCGGTTTATTTTTGTTATGGTTTGTCTTTGGGTGTTTGTGTCGCTTATATTATTATATTTTGGATAGCCTTTTGGCCATTTTGTGGGACAGTAACTGTCCTTTTGACGTTCCGCTATTGATGTTTCCATTAGGGTCTGTTGTTTTACGTATGTGTTTCTTTCCCTTTGGTGTCTCTGATGGAAGCTCTGGGTTAATTGTATCGATTGCTGATCATTGCCTCCACGTCTATTTTCCAAAGAATGGATTGTCATAAGACTGCCTAAGAAATGCAGTCTGGGCCCAGATAAAAAGAAGCCAGTTTCTTTTTTCTTACCTTCTGTAAAAAGTTATTAAAACTTTTTCTAGTGAGATGCTTAAATCTATTTTCGATACATTTATTTACATAAAGTGGCATTTATTTAAAGCCAAATGTAGATCACTGGAAACTACATTCGTATATGTACATTTCTTCACTTTGTTTCCTTGACACTTGACACCAGTTTGATGACCATTATGAAAACACGCCTATTCAAATACATTGCCAATTTTACTGCCGAAAAAATGAAAATTTCAGATGAAAAATTAAGATATTTTTCTTATTTCTGCTCAAAATATAGATTGTGGGTACTCGTTAGAACCGCCTCATCAAGGCGGTTCTAACAAGTACCCACAATCTACATTTTAGAGCAGAAATAAGAAAAATAAGGTTTACCCCTGCAAACCCCAGTTTTACTTTATAAAAGTGGGGTTGAAGGGGGTCAAAATTATATAGGCGTGTTTTCCTGGTGCAATGCGCTGAATGTAAATTTCATTTCAGTTGATCAAGGACATGCCACTGTGGCAGTTAAACAGAAACAACTGTCAGAATGAATAAAGTAGCTACTTTTCAGTTTCCAATGGTAACAAGGCATTGAACAGACAGTTTTAAAAAAGTAGATCTATAGCATTGTATTATTTTCCTTTATTAAGCAATTTTTCACAGACTGAGATAGCTAATAAGCCCTAGTGTGACACAGGAATTTGAAACAAAGAAATGTCAAATGGCTGTATAAAGATTTATTTTGTCCCATGGTTGAGAAACGTCTTGTCGACACCATTTACTGGAAAAAAAACTTTACTAGGAATTCCCTTCCCACAATGAAATTATCAAGTGTTTCGAATTAACACCAGGTCAGCCAATACTAACCGGAGGTCAAGACCGGAGTTGAAGTCATTGTATTTGGCTGAGGTAAAAAATCAATAAATATGTTTTTAATTGTGTCGATGAATAAAATTTTCATAAATAAGTAATCCCGTATTGACCCAGTCACAGGTCCTCTGTCAGCTGTATTTGCCCTCGACCTTCTCAGATCAACATAAGCATTCTATTTCGCCAAATGCTTTGTTATCTTCTATTGCCCTTTTATCACATAATTTCGCTGTTCGTTAATTCATTACGTCATGTCATAAAATCAATCATATGACCACACGTGTAATAACAAATTGTTACTGGTGCGTAACGTCATGACGCCATCCGTGCCAACTGTATTTTTTCTCGATAAAAGCTTATCTTAAATCATTATATGAAAAACAGAATCTTACAGTCGTGGTCATTTCATACGGAATTTATGACACTCGCCGAGGTCTTGTTTAATTAATTTCACATGAAAAAGCCACTCGTGTAAGCTCCTCTATGTATGAAGTCATAAAAAACTTTTTGTATAATACCAGAGGTGAGTGTGTTTCTTCTGGTATCAGAGATTCGCTTTATGTCACCAAAACAATTTCAAACCTGATGTGATAAATAAATAAATAAATAAATAAATAAATAAATAAATAAATAAATAAATGTGAAAGCAATGTTCAGGAATCGAAACAAATATATCAGGGGCACCAAAGGGAAAGAAACATAATCTTACCTAAAATAAGCAGCCTTTACGCTGGGGCCGTCATAGAATCTGAGGCACGAATCAGAGTGAAATGAATGTATGAAGCAGTGAATACGTTAGAGATGAAAGCAGGCCTTTAGAAATGAATATTCAGTTGTCAGTGACAAAGATTTAACTGATGAGGCTTAACTGTCTGAAAGTAGCTGGTCTGGCCCAGAAAAAAACTTGTACATCCCACAACCTTTAGTTCTGTATTGCAGTACTTGCATCTAAAGGATGCATGCATGCATGGCAGTTAACCCACTTTCCTTTCCCATTTAACAGCAACCCGGTGGGTCAGGCCTCAGATTCTATGACGGTTCCAGCATAAAGGCTTACTCAGAATTAGAGAGAGTTTAATTTTATGTTGGTTGGTGCCTGATGCTCTGTCTTTGGTCGGGCCCATCGGAGTCTAACTGTTGGTTTTCTTTTGCTCCAGCATTTCAGTGGTTTCTTGCTGTCGAGTCCTCACCATTGTTTCATCTCTGTGGTTGTTTGATTTTTGTGTTCACGGAGATGTTGAACTGATGTGTTAGGAGGCCTTCTTGCGGTCTGAACAAATTATTTGTCTAAGTCGCGGCGGAAGAGCGAGGATTGCTGCCGCGTAAAATTGATTCAACCCCCACCCACCACCACCACCACCACCACCATCACCACTACCACCACCACAACCCCAGTGGAATTAGTTTCACTGACCGTTTCAGCGCGGTTCTTCTGTCGCGGATATTTTTTTTTAGGTTTGTCTTTGAGTGTGTGTATCGCTTATATTAATTATTTGTTTTGAATAGCTAGTTGGCCATTTTGTGGGAAAGTAACTGTTCTTTTGGCTTTCTGGTATTGATGTTTCTATTAGGATCTAGTTATTTTATGTTTGTGTTTCTTTCCCATAGGTGTCTCTGATGGGAGCTGTGGGGTAATTGTATCGATTTTCATTGCATTCACATCTCTTTAACATTTTTAGCTCGACTACTTTTCGAAAAAAAAAAAGAAACAAACAAACTTTCGAGCAATTGTCGTCACTCTGGCGTCTGTCGCCGTTTTCGTTCCGAAAAAAAAACAACAAAAAACATCCACCTAGCCTCATGAAACTTCATACACATACGCAACATCACTAAATCTACATTCTGACCAAGGACCATAACCGTTTTGTTGATTTTGGCTGAATCATTTCCCCTTTCCATTTTTTTCTGAAACACATTTTTCTGTCATTTCAAAACTACTTTAACAGAGTCTTCAAATTTAAGTAAAGGCGAGGATTGGAATTAGTTCCACTGACCGTTCCAATGCGGTTCTTCTGTCGCGGTTTATTTTTGTTATGGTTTGTCTTTGAGTGTGTGTTTCGCTTATATTTTTTGTTTTGGATAGCCAATTGGACATTTTGTGGGAAAGTAACTGTCCTTTTGGCTTTTGTTATGCATAAGAATTTATTTTTCTGATTCCCACTTTCACCCCACTGTGACCTAATAGTGCTATAAATATCTTGTTAATCTTTTTATAGAAGATTCTAGAAAACTGAGTCACAGATTAATTTCTTTTTTGTAAACAACATGTTTACAAGGAAAAGTACTTCAGAACCTTCCAGAAAGTTCAGGTTAGCATTATTTTTAGAAGATTACCTCATCTTATTCCACAACCCTGTTGAACATTCTAGAGAAATCTTAGGGTCTATAAAAGAGCATGATTTTTCTCATTGAGTCAGACTTTGGAGTTTGATGTTTGGGCATTTAAGAAAAGTTATTTCTAAATTCTGTGTTGGATTGTTAAAGGATATTACTTTTCATTTTGGACTGTGAATTCTGTGGGATCAAGGAAAATAGATTCATTCAGGATATTTCATAACAGAGCTAAGTACATTTAATTTTCTTACTTCTACAGGTTAAAGTTAACTTGTAAATAAATTTTGTTAAAATTTTCCAAAAGGCTTGTTTGCTTTTTCTTTCTGCTACGCCTGGCTCGTAAAAGAAATTGGGGGCTCGTCCGGGATAAAACCATTTGAGCATTTTAAAACCGACATTTCATGTGACGGCAGGTAATTGTCATTTCTTATCAAATAGATTTGGCAGTTGCTTCACAAGATTGGTATTTCCCTATAGGCATATAGGGGATTGTCATTTCATGTAAACTGGCATTTCAGGTGAAATAGTACTTGTCATTTCATGTGAAATTTTTGTTGGGCTTGTCATTTCAAAAAAAAAAAAAAAAAGAACTTTGTCAAATTAACCTCAATCTATATTTCCATAAACACTTTATAAAACAAACAAAAAGCAAACATGTCGTTTGATTTGAGAAGCTTTTTGGCTCAGCCTACTCAGGAATTGTTTAATCTGGCCAAAAGGACAGATTTGCTAGAAATTGCTTCCCATTATGGGGTCACTGCTGTCAAAACAAGCATGAAGAAGCATGAAATTAAGAATATTTTGGTACAGTTTTTTGTTGATGAAGAACTTTTCGATCCATCTGCTTTGTCTCTCATTATGGTTTCACATACTGAATTACAAATGAGACAAATTGAAATAGGAAGGCAAATTGAATTGGAGAAGTTAAGGTTAGAAATGGAAGAAAGAGAGAAAGAAAAGCAAAGGGAAATGGAAGAAAGAGAGAAGGAAAAAGAAAGAGAAATGCAGAGACAAATGCAGATGGAAAGATTAGAAATGGAAGAACGAATTCGAAAAGAAAAATTAGAACAGGAAGAAAAACAAAGAGAAATGGAGGAACGCCTTCAGAAAGAAAAATTAGAAAAAGAAGAGCGACTTGAAATAGAAAGAGAAAAATGGCAATTTCAATTAAAGATGAAGGAAATGGAACTCCAGGGTCAGGATAGGGTGAAACCTACCCCTGTTTTTGACTCTGGTAGTTACTTTGATGCCACAAAACACATCAGATTAGTTCCGCCATTTCAGGAAAAAGAGGTAGATAAGTATTTTTTGCATTTTGAAAAAGTTGCAGAAAATTTAAAATGGCCAAAAGAGCATTGGACCTTACTTTTGCAAAGCGTTGTTGTCGGAAAGGCTCGAGACATTTACACTCAGCTAACTGTCGAGCAAAGCTCAGACTATGATCTGGTTAAGGAGCTTATTCTTAAGGCATATGAGTTGGTCCCTGAGGCTTACAGGCAGAAATTTAGGAACTGTAAAAAAGAAATTTCCCAGACCCATGTAGAATTTGCTCGAACCAAAGAACAATTATTTGATAGGTGGTGTTCTTCTAAAAAAGTAGGCTCTGATCATGACAAACTTAGACAGCTTGTCCTTGTTGAAGAGTTCAAACGGTGCATAAATTCTGACATTAAATCTTTTCTCGATGAGAGACAGGTTGAAACTTTGGAGGAAGCTTCTCGTTTGGCAGATGATTATGCTTTGACTCACAAAGTCTCATTTGTGAACAGGCCTTATCCTCGAAAACCTTATAATCCACAGACAGGTCCAAGATTCTATCCCAGTAATCCTTCTGGTAGTTATAGCCATACATCTAGTACTATGCCCAAACTTTTTGGTGAAAATAAAAGCCAGAATCCTTCCAAACCTTCTGGTGAAAACAGAAGCCCAAATTTTCCCAAACCTTCTGGTGAAAACAAAGACCAGAATCCCTTATCTCAATCTCAAGTAGTTTGTTATTATTGTAAAAATACAGGTCATTTGATATCTGAGTGTTTAAAATTAAAGCGAAGGAAAGAAAGAGAAAGACAAGAGGAACTTAAGCCTACAGGCTTGACTTCTATAAGGCCAAACCCACAGTCTTGTGTAAGGGAGGAAACTCTTTCTGATATCAAATTATCTGAGACTGATTCAGTTATGGAGATTTATGAACCATTCTTATCAGATGGTTTTGTGTCACTAAATGGTGACAGTTATGCCCATCCTACCCCTATTAAAATCTTACGAGATACTGGAGCTTCTCAATCTCTTATTCTAGCAGATACTCTGCCTTTTTCCGAGAAGACTTCTTTGGGCCAAAGTGTCCTTATTCAGGGTGTGGAATGTGGATTTGTTAATGTTCCACTTCATAACGTTTATTTGTCATCAGACTTGGTATCCGGTTCAGTGGCTGTTGGTATTAGACCTTCTTTACCTTTTAAAGGTGTTCATTTGTTGCTAGGCAATGACTTAGCTGGAGATAAGGTTGTGGTAAACCCACTTTTGACTGCTAATCCTTGCACTGATCAACCACCTGATCCCATTGAGCAGGAAATTCCTGATCTTTATCCGTCCTGTGCAGTCACAAGGGCTATGGCACGTAAGGCCAAGCAAACTGATGGGAAACAGGATTTTGATTTAACTGATACCTTTTTGGGTCAGTCTTTTAATGACGAGATAACAAGGTCTCTGTCTTCAAACCTGCCTGATAAGCAGGCAGATTTTCATGACAATAAGTCATCTTTAGATCTAGGCCATGACAAAATGTCGGGGTCTCAACTAGCTATAGAACAGCACAAGGATCCTGAAATTTCGCCTTTGTTTGAAAGGGCTTTAGATGAGCAGGAAGTATCTCAGGTCGCAGTCTGTTATTATGTCAAAAATGGCATTCTTATGAGAAAATGGCGTCCACCAGACGTCTCAGCAAAAGACGAGTGGACTGTCAACCATCAGATAGTGGTTCCACGGATTTACCGTCCCGAAATATTAAACTTGGCACATGAAACTCCTATGTCAGGACATTTAGGTGTAAATAAAACCTATCACAAGATTCTTAATCATTTTTACTGGCCTGGGTTAAAGTCAGATGTTTCTCAGCATTGTAGGTCCTGCCATACATGCCAAATGGTAGGAAAACCTAATCAGACTATACCTAAGGCTCATTTGCAGCCTATACCTGCTTTTGATGAACCTTTCAGTCGAATAATTATAGACTGTGTGGGTCCCTTGCCCAGAACAAAGTCTGGTTGTGAATATCTATTGACTATTATGTGTGCTTCCACACGTTTTCCTGAAGCCATTCCACTAAGAAATATCAAAACTAAGACAATCGTCAAGGCCTTAGTGAAGTTTTTCACATTTGTTGGGCTTCCTAGTGGAAATCTTCCACTGACCGTTCCAAGGCGGCTCTTCTGTGGCGATTTATTTATGTTGTTGTTTGTTACTTACTGTGTGTGTCGCTTGTGTCTTTTGGTTTTGGATGGCCATATGGCCATTTTGTGGGAAAGTAACTGTCCTTATGGCCTTCCTTTGTTTGGGTTTCCATTATGGTCTGGTCGCTTAATGTTTGTATTTCTTTCCCTTTGGTGTCTTTTATGGGTGGAGTAAGTTAATTGTATCAATTCCTGATCTTTGTTTTACTTCTACTTTTCCTAAATCTATTCAGTCAGACCAAGGCTCAAATTTTATGTCTGGAATATTTCAACAAGTAATGCATGAACTTGGCATTGTACAGTATAAGTCATCGGCCTATCATCCTGAAAGTCAAGGCGCCCTTGAAAGATTCCATCAAACATTGAAAAACATGATAAGATCATATTGCTTTGACACAGAGAAGGATTGGGATGAAGGCATCCATCTCCTTTTATTTGCTGTAAGAGAATCTGTGCAAGAATCTCTTGGCTTCAGTCCATTTGAATTAGTATTTGGCCATACTATTCGTGGTCCTTTGAAACTTCTCAAAGAGAAATTTCTCTCCAATGATGACACCTCCCTGAATTTACTTCAGTATGTGTCCGATTTCAAAACTAGACTTTCAAAAGCTTGTGAGGCTGCTCGGACCAATCTTCAGTCAGCCCAAATGAAAATGAAACAGCTATATGACATAGGGACAAAAGAAAGGAATTTTAAACCAGGTGATAAAGTACTAGCTCTTTTGCCTATTCCAGGAAAATCGTTGCAGGCCAGGTATTATGGTCCATACACTGTAGACAAAAAGATCAGTGACGTAAATTACATAATAAACACTCCTGGGAGGCGCAAGCTAAAGCAGCTATGTCATATTAACATGCTCAAGGAATACATAGATAGGGACAATACATCTTTAACATCAGTCAATCTAGTTAGCTCTGTTCCACTTAATTCATGTGACAATGACTGTGAGGATATTAATTCAGTGAAGTCGGATCCCACATCATCAAAACTTCAGAATTCTGACATTCTACGGAATCTTGACCAGAAACTGTCACATCTAGAGCCAAATCAGCGGCATGAACTGAAACAGCTGATTTTTGAATATGAACACTTATTTCCTGACATTCCAACACGGACAGACAAAATATTTCACGATGTGGACATAAATGGTTCTAAACCTGTAAAACAACACCCATACAGGATGAATCCTGTGAAACAAAAATATCTTAAAGAAGAAGTTCAGTATCTATTAGACAATGACTTTATTGAACCAAGCCAAAGTGAGTGGAGTTCTCCTTGTATTCTTGTACCAAAACCTGATGGGACATATCGTATGTGTACAGATTTTAGGAAAGTTAATTCCTTAAGTAAAACAGATAGCTTTCCTATTCCAAGAATGGATGACTGCATTGATAACATCGGGAATGCCAAATACATAACGAAATTCGACCTTCTGAAAGGATTTTGGCAAATTCCACTTACAGATAGAGCAAAGGAGGTTTTGGCATTCACAACACCAGACGGATTATTTAACTATAAAGTTATGCCATTTGGAACGAAAAACTCTCCAGCAACATTTCAGCGCTTAATAAACATGGTAATTGCGGGACTGAAAGGCTGCAGTGCTTATATCGATGATGCTATCATATACAACGACCAGTGGAATCAACATCTTGGGACTATTCGAGCATTCTTTGATAGACTGAGTAATGCCAAATTGACAATCAATCTTGCTAAAAGTGAATTCTGCCATGCAAGTTTGACATTTCTAGGTCATGTTGTAGGTCAAGGTCATGTGAAACCCATTGATGCTAAAGTTGAGGCTATCTCAAATTTTCCCGTTCCCACGTGCAAAAGAAAGCTGATGCGATTTCTTGGTATGGCTGGTTATTACAGAAAGTTCTGTAATAATTTCTCTGTCATTGCTGAGCCTTTGACAAATTTGCTCAGCAAAAGAACAAAATTCCATTGGAATGCAATATGCCAAAATGCTTTTGATAAACTTAAAGCCATACTCAAGAGTGAACCAGTTCTCTTAGCACCAAACTTTGAAAAGGAGTTTAAGCTAGCTGTAGATGCTAGTGATGTAGGTGCAGGTAGTGTTTTGTTGCAGGAAGATGAAAATGGTGTGGATCATCCAGTTTGCTACTTTTCCAAAAAGTTTAATAAGCATCAGAGAAATTACTCTACCATAGAGAAAGAGTGCTTGTCTCTGATTCTTGCTCTGCAACATTTCGAAGTTTATCTTACCCCTACTACTGCACCGATTGTTGTTTTCAGTGATCACAATCCACTGACTTTCATACACAAAATGAAAAACAAAAATCAGCGGTTGCTCAGGTGGAGTCTCATGCTACAAGAGTATAATTTAGACATAAGACATATTAGAGGGAGAGATAACATTATCCCTGATGCCCTTTCAAGAGCTTGAGCAGTGTCAGGAATTGTGTTTTTCTTTCACACTGAAGTGGATTGTGGATACATGTAATTGTATATGCTATGTTCAATATTTTATTAATCTTAAAGCAAAAGAAAGCTTTATTACATAAATCTTTCTTTTCCTCGAAGAGGGGGAGTGTTATGCATAAGAATTTATTTTTCTGATTCCCACTTTCACCCCACTGTGACCTAATAGTGCTATAAATATCTTGTTAATCTTTTTATAGAAGATTCTAGAAAACTGAGTCACAGATTAATTTCTTTTTTTTAAACAACATGTTTACAAGGAAAAGTACTTCAGAACCTTCCAGAAAGTTCAGGTTAGCATTATTTTTAGAAGATTACCTCATCTTATTCCACAACCCTGTTGAACATTCTAGAGAAATCTTAGGGTCTATAAAAGAGCATGATTTTTCTCATTGAGTCAGACTTTGGAGTTTGATGTTTGGGCATTTAAGAAAAGTTATTTCTAAATTCTGTGTTGGATTGTTAAAGGATATTACTTTTCATTTTGGACTGTGAATTCTGTGGGATCAAGGAAAATAGATTCATTCAGGATATTTCATAACAGAGCTAAGTACATTTAATTTTCTTACTTCTACAGGTTAAAGTTAACTTGTAAATAAATTTTGTTAAAATTTTCCAAAAGGCTTGTTTGCTTTTTCTTTCTGCTACGCCTGGCTCGTAACACTTTCCGCTATTGATGTTTGCATTAGGGTCTAGTTGTTTCATGTTTGTGTTTCTTTCCCTTTGGTGTCTCTGGTGGGAGCTTTGGTTTAATTGTATCACTTCCTGATCTTTGCCATCACCTCTATTTTTCACATGAATGTTTCATTGGACAAGACTTTCCATTGATACCAATTGTTTTAAACTGTGACCTTGACCTTTGAAGTTTTACCCTTTTTTGGAAAAAATAACCAAAAATATAACACTGACCATATTTCCATAAGTATTTGACCTACGTTCACCATCACATGTGCTACATTCTGTCCCGGTGCCATTACCCTAGTATGCAACTTGACTTAATTATCTCTCCTTTTCTCCCCGTTTAAAAAATAACGGTCTTGTCACTCATTGTGATACCACTGATAATAATGCCTTCAAATTCACATGGATATTTCTTGGGATAAAATCCTTCCATTGATACCACATTTTTTACCTGTGACCTTGACCTTAGACCTGTTTTCGAAAGTGTAACCAAATACTTTAACTTGGCCATATTTCCAAAAGTATTTGTACTAGCCTCATCAATCTTGAATCAGGCTACCTTCTTACCATGCTCAATAACTCTATCATGCAATATGACTGATTAATCTCCCTTTGGGCCTTACGAGAAAATGCCCGTTTCGAGAAAACGGTTTGGTTTCTCAATTTTAATACCACAAACATTACAGCGTTTAAGCTTCACGTGCGTGTTCCGTGTTCCTTTGGGTAAGGCCTTTCTATTTGTATAAAACTTTTTGATATATGACCTTGGCCTTTGACTTTGATCTATTTTTCAAACATTGAACAATAATTATTAACCTTGGTCATAATTCCAAACGTATTTGGCCCAGTCTCATGAAACTTGACACACATCTGCATAATCAAATGGGCTACATACATTCTGACAAAGTTCCAAATGTCTATCATGCAATTTACTTTATTGATCTTCCTTTGTGACATACAAAGAACACCGCTTGCGGTGCTCTTGTAATAAAACATTCTTGGTACGAAATAAATGAGTAAAGATGTTTCAGGAACTCATCAAATCAGAGTCTAGCCCAAACATCAAACGTAAAGAAGGACACATTCATCTTAATAATAAACAATCACAGGCGTCAAGCAGACTAAGCAACTCTTTACTAAAGAGAAAGCAACTCAATAAGGCGGTTTTAACGAGCACTCACAACCTGTTTCGAGGTTTTGAGTATATACAGGAAAACCATTATATATATTTATCACAAAATTAGCCGTTTTGGTGATATGAAAGAATACAAGTCCGTGAAATGACAACCCCCTTACACCACACTTTTTAAAGAGAAAACATGGGTTTACGGGGGTATACATTATTTTTAGCTCACCAGAGCCGAAGGCTCCGGGGGAGCTTATAGGATAGGCAGTTGTCCGTCGTCGTCGTCGTCGGCGTCGTCGTCGTCTGTCCTATGACGTCAACATTTTCAAAGGACATCTCCTCTGAAGCCACTAGGCCGATTGGGCTCAAATTTTATCTGTAGCATCCTCGGGATGGGGGATTGAAAGTTTGTGTTTCTTTATCAAAATCGGCTCATTAGTTTGGTTGCTATGGCAACTTGTAGTTTCCATAGATTTATAATGGGGAAAATTGAAAAATGGCATTTACTGCCAAGCCTCTGCAGATATTTTGACAAAACTTACATAGAAATGTTCCTTAGGCAATCTACTATCTGCCGTATGATTTTAGGCCTACTGCTCATTTCTATTGGTTGCCATTGAAACCAAAATAAAAATATAGAAAAAAATACTTCAAAAATCATCTCCTCAGAAACCGAATGCTCTATAAGGCTGAGAGTTTTTGGAAATATTCACCATATTTGCCTTTACAAGTTTTGTGGGTTTTTTTATTATAAAATTTGGCTCTTTAGTTTGGTTGCTATGGCAACTTAGATTTTCCATAGACTTATAATGGGGAAAATTGAAAAATGGCATTTGCTGCCAAGTTATTGCAGATATTTTGACAAAACTTTTATAGAACTGTTCCTTGAGTAAATGTCTCTCAGCCATATGCTTTAATGCCAACATGGGGGTCTCCCAGGTTAAGCCGGGGCCATGTCCCGCCCCATCCACTTCATAAAAGGCCATAAAACGCGGAACCCATCCAGATCCCCACCCCAAAACCATATATATTCTTGTTCCTTATGATAAGATGCATTCAGTGACACCAACCTGGGGGTCCCCCGGTACGTGCCGGAGTCATGCCCCACCCTCCATTCCATAAAAGGCCCAATATCTTGGAAACCTTACAGATCCCCACCCCTAAACCATATATATTCTTGTTCCTTATGAAAATGTACATTCACTGATACCAACTTGGGGGTCTCCCGGGGTGCGCCTGTGCCTTGCCCCACCCCTTCTTCTTCACAAAAGGTCATATATCTCAGAAACCATTTAGATCCCCACCCCGAAACCATATATATTCTTGTTCCTTATGATAAGACGCATTCAGTGACACCAACCTGGGGGTCCACCGAGTTGTGCCGGGGTCATGCCCCACCCCCTCCATTTCTTAAAAGGCCCAATATCTTTGAAACCTTACAGAATCCCACCCCTAAACCCTATATATTCTTGTTCCTTATGAAGAGACTCATTCATTGACACCAATTTGGGGGTCTTCCTGGGTGCGCCAGGGCCTTGCCCCAACCCTCCACTTTACAAAAGGCCATCTATCTCAGAAACCATTCAGATCCCCGCCCCAAAACCTTATATATTCTTGTTTCTTATGATATGACGCATTCATTGACACTAACCTGGGGGTCCCCCAGGATGTGCATGAGTCGTGCCCCACCCCTTCATTTCATTAAAGACCCAATATCTTGGAAACACCTCCACCGCTTAAGAAGCCTTATAACTCCAGTATACAGATCCCCACTGCTACACCATATATATTCTTATTCCTTATGATAAGACGCATTTAGTGATTCCAGCCAGAGCTCCATTGGGTCCCTGCCCTACACCCTCTACTTAATAAAAGGCCTAATGTTTTAGATACTGAGTCCAGATGGATGCTCATTTGGATATAGGGGTTCATTTGGGAGACTTTATATTTGGTAGATTAAAATCACATCATGTTAAAATACATGGCTGTCATTGGGCAGTGCCCACCTGAGCTCTGGTGAGCATAGTGGCCCATGGGCCTCTTGTCTTTATTTCTTCTCTTAGACATAGGTTGTGGGTACTCGTTAGAACCGCCTAAATGAGGCGGTTCTAATGAGCACCCACAACCTTTATTTTAGTATAGATAAGGATAATATCACAAATTTTCATAAGAAATTGACCGTTTTGGAGATGTAAAAAATTGAACTATGACACACGGGTGTGTTACCGAAATGGAAAGAATACAAGATGCCAGACGGATGTGTTATCGTATCCTGTTGATCATGTGCTCTTGAATGTCCGTTTTTGTCTTGGTGTCAAGGGACATTCTTGTTTGACGAAAAAGGCTCTTGTTTCCACGCACCGTTCACCTCATACAGAGGAACTCGTCATAACGACCGCATTTGTTGCAATGGAAAATCCTGATCTGGATATGTATAAAACATTTAAATGCGCTGTGTCTTTATTACTCCAAGAAACAAATGTTGTGGATATGTGTTAGAAACGCCTAGCCTCGTAGTGGCGATTCTAACACATATCTGTATGCATATTAACCCTTTTAGTACTGGAAACACCAAAACGGGTAATTGACAAACGTGCAGATCCAGATCACTGTTTGCAAAAAATCAGCCATTTTCCAAAAAAAATCTGAAGAAAACACTACCTGACACCCCTAAATTTTGAAATGAACTCCTGCTATTTACAAGACGGAAGATTCCATTTGGCACAAAACGGGTTAAATACTATATATACTTGAATATTGCCATTATTCCGTCACCTCTTGAGATAAGGATTCGTGTCGTTGAGATTGCCGTACTTAACTACATCACTGTCGCCCGTCGTCGCAGTAAGACGGGATACATACCAGTAATTTTCCACGATTGTTATGTCGCATTGAAAATCTAATTTTAGGAACTGTATCGCAGATATATAGTATGCCTACTGCATGAAACACATATTGCAACAACGGGGCAAATTTATCTTTTATTATAATTACAATCACTGTGCTGTTAGATTTTTCTGAAGCATCTTCCCTGCTCCGTTGAGTTCCACAAATCAATAAAGATTCATAGGAGGTGGGTGGGGTCATGCATTTTGGGTCGCTGGGGAGTTCAACTGATATTGGCTTACAGTTTGGAAAAGGCCTTCGTTCCTTGCAGCAGGTAAGGGTAGAGGGAGATTGCTGTAATTTCATCTGTTTCTACACTTTCATTTATTTTCCTCCTTCCCTGTCCCTCATTTTCATCTCCTCTCCTGTCTCTTTCATATCTTTTCTCCCTTTCTCTGGGAGACGACACAAAATAAACTATACTATTATGTAGGGCAGGAAGACTTTTTACGGCCGCCACACATTCCCAGACACCAGCTGTAGTGACGTCAAATATGTTATATAAAAGCACGGAATGCACCACAGTATTGGAAAATATTAAGTGTAAATGTTTTCTTGGCCAGACTAGCTAGTTTCGGCCAATTAGGCCTCATCAATGATCGCCTCAAATAAGACCGCCTAAAATTAAGACTAATTTTGCTTTAAAAAGTTTATTTAGAAGGCTGCAGTTATTCTTTTTTCGTATTTCCTGCACACAATGTCCTCTGGTCAGGTACCACCTTTGGAACTGTTCAAAAATGGTCTTTAAGACCACTTTTGAACAGTCCAAAGGTGGTCTTAATATAGGAATTTTACCGTAGTATTAGTAGTAGAGTTCTTGTGTCCTTAAATATACTATAAGTCTCCTATCTACACTCGACAACTGAATTAAAGGCGAAATGACTTTGATCTATAGAATATTGTTAATCTACAGAAGACATCAAAGGGTCAGATAAGCAGAACGTTAGTTGTTGTTTCTCGACGACCTTTTCTCAATGTTTCATATTTATATATATTGGTACTATCTCGAATTGTCACGAAGTGTTGATTCTTAAGAGAAACAGTATTTTTTAATAATGTAGAAATAAAACACGGAATTGCCGAAAATATTTGAAAACACTCCCTTTCTTGGTTCTCTGAAAATCACTGGAAACTACTGACATAACAATGATTCTATCGATATGTCTGAGATTAAAACAGGACTCAACAATAGATATCAAGCCTATATCAGTTTTGTAAAAGAATAGATAAAATCAGTTTTTGGGGTGTGAAATGGTGCTTTTCTTATTTCGCAATCTAAATGACACAATTATATTGCGATTAGTCATTAGAAATCCTCGACCGGGGCAATTTCAAATATCTATCCCCTACAGATGTTATTATCTTGAGACAGATTCAGAAGTTAATGAAAATATACATATGTATAACTGAAAATCTGTATCATAGCGGGTGGACCTTTTCTGGCAAAGCGACCATCATTGCTTTGGTAACAATAGAAAAAAGATTTCTTTTTTTTTCCTTTCATCACTTTTCTTTCATCAAAACTCAGAGAAACGATTTTCATTGACATATGTTTGACCCCCTATTCAATATTGACTAGAATAAACAATAAATGGCGCCATAACTGACTAAAATCTTATATATTTTCATTATCCAGAACACAGACATAATATCGCAGAATAATATTTGTCGAATAGTAGACTCGGGCATTGCACTTAACCCATTTTGTACCAGAAAACCCAAAACGAGTACCCGGTCAGACGTCGCAGAACGCGGTGTATGATCAGAGCCTTCACTATTTGCAGAAAGTCCAGCCATTTTCAAAATCAATTTAGAAGAAAACACAACCTGACAGCCCTAAAATTTGAAATGGACTCCTGCTACATATAAAGAGGAAGATTCCATTTGGGATGAAAAGGGTTATGCCTCCATAATCATTCATGGGCGTGGGTCATATCGTCAGAAACATGTTTCAAAAAAGCTACTCTTGTAAGTGTGAGTGGGAAACACTAGCGTTACAAACTGTTTAAAATGTGGTTCGTAGCATGCCTCGGCGATGACAGGAGTGTTGTTCTGCTCGAGGTTGTCATACACATTACTGACAGAAAAAAGGGATTGATTTGCACATGTCTATGACATTTGAAATAATCTGACCTAAAGATGACGATTTCTCAAACATTTATGGAAATTCTTCCTTGACAGGTTACAGGCCGTGATTTGTGAATTTGCCATTAACATGTTGCAGACAAAGTTATTCATTTTTCTGTATCGTTGTTTCATCATCATTATCCGACATCTTCATACTATAAGGAAATATGTATTTGCTCCATTAATTGTTTTGAGCAGTGTATATCTACATGATGAATATTATCAAAATGTTTCAATATAACTACATACACCAGAGCAAACAGACTGAGTTTGTTTGTTTGTTTGATTTGAGGTTTAACGTCCCCGTCAACACTTTAAAGGTCATTTGGAAGACGTTGCTTCCAATTTTGTGGGACTTTTACCCGACATTGAAATGAGATGACATCTCAAGCCCTGTCGCCCAATGAAACCAATAGGGTTTATTAGCATGGACGGTCCGCCTCGCACCGCGGTTCCTGGACAGGCTTAGATCCTCTAAGCGGTTTACCAGTACTAGTGTGCGGGCCGGATTCAGCTCTGCGTGGAAGCATCATGCAGCCCATATATTTCTTCAAGCCCCTATGGGCGGGGGCTAAAACAGACTGAGTAGGCAGCCAAAACAGATAATGAGGCAGTCGGTTTGTCCTGTGAACCAGCATGTCATGGGTACCCATCAGTGCCTCCCCATCAAGGGGACACTAATGAACAACAAGGACCAAGTCACAGTGTCCAGTGTAGCAGGGCAAGGCCTGCCAGACAGTTATTGCATTCATGATACACCAGAAAAAAAGAAGAAAAGATGATTGACCAAGTGTTAGTAAGTTACAATGCATTATATATTATAAAACAAAATGATATATGGTGTTTGAGTTATATCTATCCAACAATATATAATTTACACATTCAGATGATGATTTTTGTAAACAGTTTGTATATATGTGATTTCAATGTGGTTACATTTTAGTTTGATTTTTACAACTGACACCGCAAACCCATTATCCAGAATGTTGGTTTTTTTGGAGCAGCGGAAAAGTAAAATAATCAAAATGTTTCAAGCGCGATAAAAGTTATTGCAATTTCTGAAAACTAATTACGGACGGACGAACGGACGTGATTACAGGGCATTCCTTGTTAGAGCTCATTTGCATGACTTTATGTGCTTTTGTGTGCAGTTACCGAAATTAAGAACAACGATTTATACAAGTTTTACGCATATTAACTCTTGCATTCCCTCTGAAATGGAAAAAAAAAAACTCTCCCCCTTCCTTGGGATTCAGCAAACAATAATGCATGCCAAGTGATTCTAAAACCTCGAACCCACACTGTCGTAAATGTGATTCGGTGCTATTGGATTAAGAAGGCATGATTTCAGAATCTGGACTGACCGCCTACAGAGAGCAAATATGTCAGACTGAATAAATATTGATAATATGTTTTGCATTCAATTTCAAATCGTGATAAATCATGTCTGGTTATAAACAATAGTTTCTTTTTAATTTCATCCTGATCTAGATCAGTATGTTTTTTTTATTCATACGCTGTCTCTACGCACATGGCTGCTGATAGGTATTTCTGCCTCTCGGCTTCTTTGTAGTCATCGTACTTATTAGGACAGGAAACCAGGGAAATCCAGTGTCTGAGAAGATAAGCCAATTTACATTCCACGTAATCTTGAAACTGGGCTTATGAATCGCAATCGAAAAGAAAAGTTTTCGAGTTGATCTGTCTTATTACACACGCAGGTCTTAACGATCTGACATTTCTTAATTGTTCAGGTTTTTACATCATGCTATCAATTGACTATCCTGTATTGATCGGAGGTCATCCGTTTTAACACCAGGTCAACCAATATTAACGGAGGCCAAGTGAGGTCAAAAAATAAAAAATCATGATTTTTTAATTGTGTCAATTAATAAAATTGTCATTGGTCAAGTGATTTCGTATTCACCCAGTTACAGGTCCTCGGTCAGCTGCATTGGCCCTCGGCTTCGGGCCAATGCAGCTGACCAAGGACCTGTACCTGGGCCAATACGAAAATACTTGATTAATAACATTATATTAATACGTCCGTGTAATGAAAATCCTGCAACACACCACTTGATCTAGAGAAAACCAAGGTTGGCTCGGGGTCAACACTAATTTGCTTATTTCTGCTCCAATTCATAGGTTGTTGGAACATACTTAAAGCCTAACGTATGTTTGGTGTATAAATAAGTATGGTATGGCAAAATTTCATGAAAAAACATAACCGTTTTCGATATATGAAGGAATGCACCACGTCACGCGTACGTGTTATCTTTATGCTTTCCATAGAAAGTATAGTAACAGAAAACATATAATTTACATTTACCACTTTTGGAATCACATTAAGGGAAATGGGAACACCTTCAGGGGAGGCAACTCATGCAAATGTATTTTGTCTCCCATGTCAATAGGGGTCAACTTTTACAGGAATGAATTTGCTCCTGAGGAGCAATTCTTTCCTTTTAAGAGAAGACCCCTTTTTCTGGGAGATAGGGCTTGTAGAATAGCGAACAGGAAGTCCCGAAACTTGTCCCCCTTTGAAAAATGGTGGAAAAATCTATGTTTCCATTACCCTTATGTGTCTTCATTTTTCCGATGATAATGCAGTTGACAATATTTTGGCTGTCGGAAAACATACATCCAACTCTTCTTTCTCATAGGCACTGTTGCTCCAAACTTTGTTCCATCTGAGGCAACTCTAGGATTCAGACGTGCAAAACTTTGTCAGCTCATTAATGCTATTCTTATTGAACTTTTAAACATATATATCCATCTCTGAGGCTCATAATATCTAAGTAAATATCCATACAGCGTCGACACAACCTCTTTTTCGAATTATTTTGTCTACGTATTTCCAGCAACGAAGTAACGATAAAATGTTTTTTTTTCTAATCACATTCTTGTTTCATAAAGAACATTCCAGCAGTCTGTACATCATGAGAACATGCCTATATTATTTCGACCCCCTTAAACCCCACTTTTATATAGTAAAACAGGGGTTTACAGTGGTATACATTATTTTTCTTATTACTGCTCACAATCATAGATTGTGGGTACTCGTTAGAACCGCCTCGTCGCGTGTTACTGATGGTGGAATATTGACAATATTAGATTTTGGTGACCTTGACCTTATTTTCATAAGCACGGGCCCTCAAAAACTGTGCATTTTGGCTTGTCTGCACTCTATGTCGTGAATGTAAATTAGACTTTGGAACGCTCTATGAGCGTAACATACCAAAGATTGTATTAGATTTTGGAGGCTCTGACCTTATTTTCTGGGGTTAAGGCCCGCCAAAACACTCAATTTTAGGCCAAAAATGGCTTGTCTGCACAGGCTCCCCATAACTATACATTCTGGCTTGTTTGCACTCTATCTCGTGAATGAATCAATGAATTTTGTAAAACTTGGTACAATATACCACTGCAACCTACCACAGATTGAATTAGATTTTGGTGACCCTGACCTCAAATTTAACGACACAGTCACCCAAAACTGCCATATTTGGCTTGTCTGCATCCTATGTCATAAAAGAATTGATGGAATTTGGTCAAACTAGGTACAATATATCACTGCAATCTACCAACGATTTGATTAAACTTTGTTAACCTTGACCTTATTTTCAAGGTAATATTCTTTGGATGCGTCGAATCCAATGCGAGTAATATGAAATCGATGCTAGAGGAGGGGGAGGGGTGTGTATTTAGTCTTGCAGACAACAGTGCTCTTTGTAAAGAAACTCAATGAAAACAACGAGTTTCCGGTTTTCATTTTAATATGTTTTCTTTGCTTCCAAAGTCAACATTTTTTATTTATTCGTTGCACCTTAGATTTCGGTAACCATTCCTAGCTTTAGTCAAATACATGTAGGTGTTTATGATATATTCATGGTGAGGGGACATTGCTTTCCTCTGAAAACATTTCTAGTTTGTGATATTTTTTCTTATTTATATTCCAAACATGGATTGAGGCGACTCTAACGAGTACCCACAACCTATGTCTTGTAGCAGAAATAAGACAAATATGTGTACCCCTGTACACCCAAGTTTACCCCCTGTGCACCCCAGTTTACAGGCCTGGGGTGTTTATTTCACGTACTTGTAAGCATGATGTGGCCACTCTTTCAATATTACACGGGAACTGGCGCGTAACGTCAGGTCGCCGCCCATGGAAACCCTGAGTCTATTGAAATATTTTTGTTTATCTTCTTCGGCAGTAAAATCGTTCAAGTTTAAAATCGTCATACGATAGACAGATTCTTACGCAAAAAAAAAAGAACAAAAAATTAGGTTTTGAATAGGAGTATGACGCAAATGAATTAGTTGCATTATTTTCATGTGTTCATCATATAATCAGATTTATATTGAAGTACAGATTCGGTGCTTGGGAACTGAGTAGCTCCCATAAATCGTTGGAACATATTTTGTATAATAAAACTGTCATCAGTGACAAGAACAGATGATTTTTCTCAATCAGCTAAGTAATACGGTTATTTTTAAGATGCGTGGTTGAATGCTTTATTACGTTTATTGATCAGCGATTTTCGATGGATAACACGCCTATTCAAATACATTCAATTTTTTACCGCCGACAAAATGAACATTTTCAGATGAAAAATTGTGATATTTTTTCTAATTTCTGCTCAACATATAGATTGAGGGTACACGTTTGAACCGCCTCATTGGTTAAGAAATAAGAAAAATATGGTTTACCCCTGTAAACCCCAGCATTACTATATAAAAGTATGGCTTCAGTTGATCAAAATTATATAGGCATGTTTTTGAGGTGTCAGCGATTTTTTCGATGGATACATGAACCTCTTACCTTAATACTTTTGACAAAGAAAAAAAAAAGGATTTCTCAAAATCAAAAGCTACGATTTATTTGTTTGATTTGAGGTTTAACGTCCCCGTCAACACTGTAAAGGTCATTTTGGAGACGTTGCTTCCAATTTTGTGGGACTTTTACCCGACATTGAGATGAAATGACATCCGAAGCTCTGCCGCCCAATGAAACCAATAGGGTTTATAAACATGGACGAGCCGACTCGCACCGCTTTACCTGGGCAAGCTTAGACCCTCTAAGCGGTTTACCAGTACTCGTGTGTTGGTCGGTTTCAGCTCTGCGTGAAAGCATCATGCAGCCCATATATTTCTTCAAGCCCCGATGGGCGGGGGCCGTCAAAAACTACGAAACAGACACACTAAACACCATAATAATCAGAGAAGAAATTACATAAAATGACTTGTACTGGAATAAGAACTTAGGGATATCTTCTCACTTCAATCATGATAATAGCATTACTTTTTAAACGCTTGAATATCTTTTTTTTTTTTTTTCAAGCGAAACTCCGTGCATCGACGACTGTTTTTTGTTTTGTCACGTTTCTTTTCATACAACATTTACACCAGATTAACAAGTCCGTATAATGAACACCCCCTGCAAACCCCACCTCATCTAGAGAAAACTGACCGGCCCCGATAGCTCAGTTGGTAGAGTGTCCGCTCCGGGAAACGGGAGGTCTCGGGTTCGATCCCGGGCCGCGACATACCAAAGTCGATAAAAATGGTACTAGCTGCTCCTCGCTTGGCACTCAGATTTACGGGGTAGAGCTAGGACTGGTCGATCCAGTGTCAGGATAATGTGACTGGGTGTGGTATCATGTAATGTGTCTGGGACATGATACTTCAGTGAGGCAGCACTATAAACGTGAGCATTGAGCTCCCTGTCGCAACCAGACACCGTCGTGATATGACTGAAAAATTGTTGAAAGCGACGTTAAACCCGAATTCACACACACACACACACACACACACACTCTAGAGAAAACTGAAATTCACATGGGTATGCATAATTTTCCTCAGTCTTGCTAAAAACATATTGTAAGTATTCGTTACAAACGCCTCGCCTCTGACTTGAAATGAAAAAAAAAAAAAAAAAAAAAACACAGATAAAGGAAATCATCTGAAAATGCAAGTTCGAGAGATGTGGAATGTGTCATTATAGGATACGGATTGTTTTTTTTTTTTTTTTTTTTTTTTTTTTGTCAGGAATCTGACATTTATTTTTTATTTGCTTTGTTTTTCCCGTTAACAAACATCTTTTGAGACCCGGGAAGTCCCAAAAGTTTTCCAGACCTTACATTCTACAGTTTGTTTCATTTTTCCACCTTTCTTAATGTGCACTACCCATATAATCATTCACTCATTCTGACAGTCTGGATTCTGTCACACGAAACACATATGGTATATTCAAAATGTTCATTAATATTGTTGGTAGTGCACCTTTCATTCCATCAACCATACTGTTTTACCTATAATACATATATACAAATAGTATCCAGGTCTGAATTTTAACCTGGAAAGTTATGAGCTATTCAGGATTCCCAACTTTTTAGTCTGGCAACCATTCCCAGTGGGGCAAATTGGGGGGAAGTGGGGGGTGGGGGGTATAGGTGGTTTGCACAGGAAATATGCTTTTTGTTATGTTTATATGTATATACTCTGTATTCATGGTCTCTACTATATGGGCTTTGTGTAGTAATGTTGATTATACAATGTCGTTAATAAGTACTTGGTATTGGCTCCATTCCTTTTCAAACGTTTGAACAACATCATTTTTGAATGCAATATTTAAATGCACTTTATACATGAATTTCAGCTTCTTTTTAAAAATATTGAGAATCAAGGGTTGTTGTTTACAGCGTGATACATAAATGAAATATTTTGCATAAAATAAAATGAAATTAATTGCCTCTGGAAATACTTGCTCCTCCTGTTTACCAAATATGAAAAACTTCTCTGAAATGGAACATATAATGCCATAAGAATTCAGCCATATTATCAGTTCTCTAACAAATTTTTGGGTTAATGTACATTTCCACAGGAGATGCACTGTAGTTTCATTATTTAGTTTACAGAAGGTGCACATAGAATCATTTTGTATTTTCATTTGATAAAGAAGTTTATTTGTAACAAGAATGTTATGATTTATACTGACTTGGAACCCGAATTTTATGGTGACTTAGTATATAAATTCAGAAAAATATATAACCGCAATGACTTCAGCACCCAATTTCGTAAAATCATTCTTCGATATAAAAAGATTGGGTACAACATGGATATTATACGACAAACTGCATGCATGGTAGTTAACCCAATCACGGTTGGCAACTTTGCTTCCCTCTTTAATTGCACGCCGGTGGGTCAGGCCTCAGATTCTATGACGGCTCCAACGTAAAGGCTTATTGAGAATTAGAGAGATCTAATTCAAGGTAATGTTGGTTGGTGCCTGATGCTCTGTCTCTGGTTGGGCCCATCGGAGTCTAACTGTTGGTTTTCTTTTGCTCCAGCATTTCAGTGGTTTCTTGCTGTCGAGTCCTCACCGTTGTCTCACCTCTGTGGTTCTTTGATTTTTGTGTTCACGGAGATGTTGCACTGATGAGTTAGGAGGCCTTCATGCGGACTGAACAAATTATATGTCTAAATCGCGACGGAAGTAAGGGCGAGGATTGTGGCCACGTAAAATCGATTTAAGCCCCCCAGTGGAAATCTTCCACTGACCGTTCCAAGGCGGATCTTCTGTGGCGATTTATTTATGTTGTTGTTTGTTACTTAGTGTGTGTATCACTTGTGTCTTTTAATTTTGGATGGCCATATGGCCATTTTGTGGGAAAGTAACTGTCCTTATGGCCTTCTTTTGTTTAGGTTTCCATTACGGTCTGGTCGCTTAATGTTTGTATTTCTTTCCCTTTGGTGTCTTTTATGGGTGGAGTAAGTTAATTGTATCAATTCCTGATCTTTGTTTTACTTCTACTTGGAACCAAATGAGAGCTGGGTATTTTGTAACATTAAACGGATAGCTGTAAATCTGAGTCCAGTCTTCTTTACTTAGATCATATAATTTGTTCCAAGTTATTTGTCCTGTTGGTACATCTTTATTTTGATTAAGCAAGTCGTACATTGTTTTTGATCCTTTAAGTTGTATTAAAAATGGTTGAACATGAGATGGGATAAATGGCATTGTTGATTTATGTTTTATATTAATATTATTTTCTCTCAGGTATATTTTTACTGCACATATAGTTCCATGAAACTGAATTGTATTTGAATGTATCCCTGACATTTCTGTGAATTCTTCATGGGTATAGAAATCTCCATTTTCTTTTATCAAATCATTCAAAAATCTGATCCCCTTTTTGTACCAAGAACTGTAAAAAATATGGGAACCCCCTATATTTATATTTTCGTTATAAAATATTGGGGTTTGTAAAATGTCATTTTCGTTTATGGGCTTCTTTTTATTGACATTAATAAAGGACTGAAAAACATTTTTCCAAAAATCATTTTTTATATTAGCTATACATTTTTCTACATATTTTGTATTACATCCAGATAATTTATCTATTTCGACATCAAGTTTTATAAGGTCTTGCCATTTGCAGTCATTTATAAGAAGACGCCTGATCCATGTGGATTTCAGAGCATCTATAAAGGCGTTCAAGTTAATCATTTGCAGACCACCTTCACAGTACTGCTTGACTACGACTGCTTTTTTAATTTTACTTGTTTTATTGTTCCACAAAAAATCAAACAGTGTATCATTGATGTAGTCAATTGTTCTTTGGTTAGGATTCGGAAGGGCTAAAAATAGATGATTGAATGCTGGTATCATGAATGTTTTTATTACTGTTATTTTACCAATTGGTGTCAAAGCTCGTTTACTCCATTTTTTAACATTGTTCTCTAATTGCTGTATTTTTGTTGTATAATTATCTTTTATCATCTGTTCCAAATTAACGTTAAAAGAGATTCCCAGAACTTTAAATGTGTTACTTCCCCATGATAGTTTCCATTTTGTTTTGATTGCACTTGTACTGTACTTTTTGGAGCCAATCCATACCACCTGTGTCTTCTCATAATTAATTTTAAGGCCTGATATATTTGCAAATCTATCTAGTTCATTTAGAGAATGAAAGAGAGATTCAGAGGACCCATCTAAAAACATTGAAGTATCATCCGCATATTGTGAAATTTTGAATTCTAAATTTTGTACTTTAATTCCTGATATATGCTTGTTTTGTCTAATTTTCACAGCCAAAAATTCTGCACATAGGATGAAGATATATGGTGATAGTGGATCACCCTGACGGCATCCTCGCCCTATATTAAAGAATTCAGACATGTGTCCGTATTGAATTACAGATGAAGATATTTTACAATAAAATGTTTCAATCCATCTACATAATTCTGGGCCAAAGTTTAAGAATTTTAGTACTTTCTGAATGAACGCCCATGATAAAGAATCGAATGCTTTTTCAAAATCTATCAATAGCAAGAGCCCTGGTATATTATTTTGCTCAGTATAGTTCATCACATCATATATTAAGCGGGTGTTTTCTCCTATATATCTGCCTTTTAAGAATCCTGTCTGATCTTTGCCTATTAATTTATCTAAAACTAATTTTAACGTATTCGCTATTGAACCTGATGCTATTTTGTATATTACATCTAAAAGAGTCAGTGGTCTCCAGTTCTTAAGAAAAAGTTTTGATTTACCTTCTTTAGGGATACACGTTATTAATCCTTGTCGTTGAGTTATTGAAAGTTCTCCATTTGCAAATCCTAAATTAAGTGATCTGAGAACAAAATGGCCTAGCTGTTTCCAAAATGTTTTAAAGAATTCTGCTGTAAAACCGCTTATACCAGGGCTCTTGTCAGATTTCATTTGATACAATGCGTTACTTATTTCTTTATATGTTAATATTCCCTCTATACTGTTTGCCTGATCATTATTAAGTTTTGTCATTTTATTAAATTTCATGTAGGTTTCTAACTCTGTATCTTCTAATGTTTCATCTCTTGATTTATATAAATTTTCATAAAAAGTTTTTGTTTCTTTTAATATTTCTTCTTGCTTAGTTATTTTTGTTCCATCTTCCTGTTCCAGACAACATATTGTTTTGGACACAGAATTATGTGTTTCCAATGCACAAAAATATTTTGTTGGCCTCTCACCCTGATCTATATACTGTGCTCTAGATCTAACCATATGTCCTTTAAGTTTCTCATGACGTATATTTATTAATTCAGTTTTTAAAATTTCAAGTTCTTCTAAATTATCCTCATTATCATTATTTTCCATGTCTGCTATAGTTTTTATTAATTGCTTTTCCCTGGTATCCCTATTTTTATTTTTATAACTTGCATAAGAAATGGATTTCCCTCGAATTTCCATTAGTAGAACATCTAGGAATAACTGGTCATTTATTGTTAGTTGAAGTTCTTCATCAGGAATATGTTCTAAATTTTGCATATTATATACTGGTAATGCATATTGTTTTTTAATTTCTAAGATTTTTGAATTAATCTGATTTAGGTATTCAATATCACTTAATAGAGAATTATTATGTTTCCAGTATGATTTTCCTTTCCTAAAGTTTGTGAGATTAAGTTCTAATGATATATTTGCATGATCTGATCTATAACTAGGGTTAATGTCTGACTTTTTTACAAACTGTAATAACTTTTCTGAAATTAGGAAATAATCTAGTCTTGCCTGTTTGCATGGATGTTTCTTTTTCCAAGTAAATTTTTTACTCATTGGAAAATTTTCCCTAAATGGATCAATTAAATATTTATCTTGTATCAGTTTCAACACTTCATCTCTTGCTTTTGGATTATTGATACCTTTATAATTATAATAGTCTAAGACTGGATTTTGGACTAAGTTATAATCTCCACACATGATGATTTCTGTATTGCCAATGTCATCTATATAACTCGAAATATCCTTAAAAAATGAAGGGCTGTCTATATTTGGTCCATATAAATTTAGTAAAGTAAGTCGCTGGTTATGAATAGTTATATCTACAATTAAGAAATTACCTCTGTCGTCAGTTATTTTTTGGTGTATTTTAAAGTCTAGATCCTTATTAAATAATATTGCAACACCTCTTGCATTTGATCCAAAGTTACTGAAGATACTATTACTGTTTCCCCATTGGTCTATGATCTGTTTTTCATTCTCATCTGTAAAATGTGTATCTTGTAAACAGTAGATGTCATAATTCTTACTCTTAATGTAGTCAAATACATCTATTCTTTTCTCTGTAGATTGCAGGCCTTGTACATTGCAAGACAAAACACGTATATCAGTCATTTTTAAATGTTATTTTGAAATATGTTTGTATGTCCTGTGCAAGAAGGGGGTGTATGGGAATGGTTGCCAAGCATTTAAAGTGAAAAAGAAACAAAAACAGAAACAACATAATAATTATGAAGTGGCAAAAAACATGTCCTGCTTGAATTTATGTTCTATTTTTTCCATTCATGGCTTAAACATATTTCAAGTAATAGTTTTGTTCCATTTAGTTTTCATCGTCATCACGTGAACAAGTCCGTGAAATGAAACCCCCCAAACCCCACTTTATATTATATAGAGAAAACTGGGGTTTACGGGGGTATTCATTATTTTTCTTACTTCCACCCCAAGACATAGGCTGTGGGTACCCGTTAGAACCGTCTCAATGAGGCGGTTCTAACGAGCACCCACATCCCATGTCCTGAGCATTTATAAGAAAAACATGAAGGATTTTCATCAGAAAAGTAGCCATTTTTGGAAATGCACTATGTCGTACGGACGAGTTATCGTAATGGTGAGGAGAGAAACAAGAGAAAAAAATACATGTATATATATATTGAAAGTTTAGCCACCAAAAAATTATTTTTGTTTAAAAAAAAAAAAAAATAATAATAATAATAATAAAAATAAATAGATATGGGGAAAAAAAAGAGAAAATCTTGATACTAACCCTCATCCTGTTGTTCACGACAACCCCTACCTTTGCAAACAGTGTAGATCCAGATCAGATGGCTTCTTAACCCCTGATCAGTATCTACCATGCTTGACATTTAGTTTATGAATTTGTAGGAATAAATTACCTCAAGTAATCTGACCAGCCCAAAGCCAGAAACGGGGGTAACATAATTGAATTTGAATTTTCAGCAGGATAAGGGTTAATATTCCTCATATAATAAATCAATGATATTTGAGAGTTAAAAGTTCAAGCGCGAAGAGACTATTCCAGTTTTTAGGGAAGGCAAGTTTCGGATACCTTCTTTCATAATTTCTAAAATTATGGTGTTTGAATGAATTCCAGATGGTTATTCTACATGTCTATATGGTAACACAAAATGTAAAATTAACAACACAATTGCAAGTATTGAGCAATGTAAAATAATAGCTGAAGGTGACTTAGCTAAAGCATTGGCAAGTTTAAAAATAGAAGTGCAGTCAAATCTAAAGATTACCGGCATACTCCCAACAAAACACAAAGACCGTGGGAACTCGCTGGAGCCATCTCAGCCAGACAGTTCCAACAAGGACCCACAATCTCATCCCCGGACAGAAGTGGAAAAAAGTTATGCATACCCCTGCAAACCCCAGTGGGGTCCAGAGGTTTCAAAATCCAGTCTCTTGTTATTTGAGATACCGAGAGTTGACTGCAATTCAAATAATTTGTCAGTATATGAAAATACAGAATACCTATTACCAGCAGGAAACACTAAAAGGGTGACCTGGCAAACAATGCAGGCCCATATCAGAAGCAACAGAAAACATGGCCCGCACTGTCCACTAACAGAATTTTCTGTCAAAAAAGGAATAAAAATGAACAAAACTAGGCCTCAATCTCCTTAAATGACAAATGGGCTTGTCTACATAAAGCAGTGGAAGAGTCCATCAGTATACAATTTGTCTGAGTTCAAGAAACATTCACAGAAATTCTTATATTATAATAGAAGTACTTGAACATATGTCTTTGCAGAGCTTCCTATGTTCTAACCTCAGCGAAACGAAACATGAGACTAGTTAAGGAGCTCTGCAAGTTTCTCCCATCAACTGTCTCCGACTGCCTCAGTCTTGTCTGTGCAAGGCTAAAGCACGGAGACCAGAGTAGTTGCATTAACTTATCCTACATTAAAAACTTGAAAATCAGGTCATTAGCAAACACTGAAGGCCCATACCAATTGCTCACAATGCCAGGTACACTCTCCATAAAAAAAAAAAAAAAAAATAAGAAAAATCCATGCACCGTGTCCATATTATTATTTATTAATTGACTATCCTGTATTGATCGGAGGTCATCCGTATTAACACCAGGTCAACCAATATTAACTGAGGTCTAGTGAAGTCAAAAAAATCAATAATCATGTTTTTTAATTGTGTCAATTAATAAAATTGTCGTTTATCAAGCAATTCCGCACCGATGCAGTTACAGGACCTTGGTCAGCTGCATTGGCCCTCGGCCTCGGGCCAATGCAGCAGACCTCGGACCTGCACCTGGGCCTACACAAAACTACCCGATTAATAACATTACAGTAAAACCCGTCTAAGTGGCCACCTGTATTAAGCAAGCAACCTGTCTTAAGCAAGCAGGCATTCAGTTCCCAAAAAGGGAAAATGCATTAAAATTCACCTGTGTTAAGAAAGTACCTGCCTTAAGCAAGCACTTTTTGAATATCCCATAGGTGGCTGCTTAATACAGGTTGGACTGTGTAGTAATAATACCCATCCTAATATTTCAAACATTGTAAATTGCCTTACTATCCCTACTTGTAGATATCACCGCAGATCTAGGTGGCCCCCGGCAATCGGGGGATGCTTCCACATAATACTGGTAAACAAAGCCTGCCGAGGCAAAATTGTGCAAGTCGGACCGTCCATGCACATAAACCCTATTGACTTCACTGGTCGGCAGGGCCCGAGATGTCATTTCCTCTCAATGTCGGGTAAAAGTCACACAAAACTGGAAACAATGTCTCAAAAAAAAGCCCTGTACAGTGTTGACGGAGATGTTGCCCCTATCCCGCTGTCCACGACAACCCCAATCTTTGCAAACAGTGTAGATCCAGATCAGATGGCCATCTGATCAGGATCTACACTGCTTCAGCCTTGGCATTCAGTTTACGAACCCGCAGCAACAAATTACATCAAACAATTTGACTGGCCGACGGACAGAAACGGGAGTGGCTCAAACGAACATTCATCAAGATAAGGGCTTAACCTCGAATCAACCAACCATCCCAACACATCTTAACCAAACACAGCGGCCCATTTGAAAGAGATGGTTGAATTACCTATACCATAGATTCATAATATTAAGAAAAAAAATGTGCCTATTCGAATATATTGGAAATATTATCCACCAAAATGACAAATTTCCTGTAAAAATGACACTCACAGGTAGGTATTATGAGTCTGTAAACCCTTTTGTACCAGAAACCCCTAAAATGGGTAGTTGGCAAACAGGGCAGGCTCAGATCAGATGCCACAGAATGCAGGTCTGATCAGGGCCAACACTGTTTGCAAAATTTTCAGCCAATTTCCAAACAGTTGTTGGAAGAAAACACAACCCAATACTCCCAAATTCCGAAATGGACTCCTGCTTTATGTAAGGTGGAAGATTCCATTTGGTACAAAAAGGGCTAAACAACAATAAAACAAAAATATGGGTGCCTAATTCACCATATTTGCATTATTTGCTGGCTCCCAGCTTGCACATTGTCAATATTGGAAAAACAGGTAACCAGACCCCCCTGACCTTTAAAGGTCAGGGGGGTCTGGTTACCTGTTTTTCCAAAACTGACAACCTTCAGACTAGGAACCAGCAGATAATGCAAATAAGGTAAATACATTGTGTGTGTCCGTGTATGTGCATGTGTTTGGTTTACATTTAAATTAAATAGATATATAATTATTTTGGTCTTACCTTCTCAGTCTGTAATCCTTAATATAACCATTAGACTAAAAATAACCATTAATACTTAGTTCACTCATACTAAACACTCGCACCTTATTGAGTTTGTGTCTTTAAGTTGGCCCTCATCCGGCTGAAACAAGAAAATCTGTGTCTTTGCAAACTGTACAGACCCAGATAGCCATCTGATCATGATCAACATTATCTGTCATTCAGTTTGCAAATCCAAACCAAACACATTATATCAAGTATTTTGATTGGCCAACAGCCAGAGATGGTTGTGGCCAGATTACTTTATTCAGCAGGATAAGGGTCAATAAGTACTCGTCTCAAATCTCTAAATGTCTGTTACAGTTTATTGTCTAGGGTCTTTTGATATCTATGGCTCAATCACACTGTTTATATCTGTGCCTATATCAAATTTATGTCGCTTCCCTGATTTTGTTTTGCCAAAAACACTGCCATTAAAATACCATGCACTGTCTATCTGTTCAAGGAGTAGGAGAGTGTTAATCAATTTAGTATTCAGTTTGTTACGGATTGTTATCCTAATGTAACACAGTTGAAAAAGGCAACAACAAAACTGTAGGCTGTTGTACCATAGCACATATCGCCTCCCCCATCGGGGCTTCTCGAAGTAGATTTGGCTGCATGCTATTTCCACGCACAGCTCGAACTGACCACACTCGAATACTGGTAAACCGCTTAGAATGACGAAACCTAATCAGGCAAAGCGATGTGTGGTCGGTCTCGGTAGCTCAGTCTGACTGGTGATCAGGTGGACGCGGGTTCGATACATGCCGGGGTCAGCGGTCTACGGTCACTTTTCCCTTCTGCTGATTCAAGCAGGCCAGTTGTCAGTTTCTGGCGAAAGAATGTGCACTGTACTTGTTAACCGCTTATGTATAAGCCTGTCCAGGAAAAGTGTGGAAAGGTAAACTGACCGGCTCAAAAATGACTTAAAATAGTGTTGACTGGGCCGTTAAACACTAATAAAAAACAAGCAAAAAAAAAAAAAAAAAAGCAAAGCGGTGTGAGTCAGACTTCAAGTGCATATAAGCAGTTTAGTTTCACTGGGCTGCAAGGCTTGGGATGTAATTTCTTCTCAATGTCGGGTAGCAGTCCATAAAAATTGGAAATAACGTCTCCAAAATGACCTAATAGTATTGACGGGCACGTTAAACCTCGATTCAAACAAACAAACCACAGGACATCGGCTTAAAACGCCCCCTATAAGAAAACGCTCTGTGAATCGCACTCTATTTGTTAGAGAAAAACAGGGTTTAACAGGAGTAAAACAGTTTCCTTAGTTGTTACTCTGATTAATTATGAACACGCGTACAAACTGTCTCACTGACGAGGCGCCAACAATATATCTTGGAAGAAGGATAAATGAAAATAGAAGTTGAGGAAATGATCAGGAATCGATACAATTAACCCAAACTGCCCATCAGAGACACCAAAGGTAAAAATACACAAACATTAAATAACTAGAACCCAACGGAAACATCAATAGCGGAAAGCCAAAACGACCGTTTCTTTCCCCACACACTAAGAAAAATGGCTGCTTTGGATAGGTAAAATATACTCGGTCAAAAACGTTTCTATACATAAAATTGCTTCTTTTGCGATAGTTACTACAGATAAAAACTACATAAAAATTTGTTATGTTTTGGTAATAGGACTCATTTTTCTGTACAATAGCTCCATTCGTTTTTGTTTACTTAAACCCATAATCAATGGGTATTGCTCTAAACACCCAAGGGGGTCAATGTGTCACTTTCGCATAGAAAAGTATGAAAAGTGCTTTGATTTAACGTCATAAAAATCACTTTACCCCAGATTCCTAACTTTTTATACACGCTACCCTTTGCGTCTATCCACAAAGGATTAGGAACTTTAGTTGCATCGGGTACGAGAAACAGTCGAACACGTATTGACCTCCTATTCTTAGAAGTTGTATCAAATGCTGCTTTCGACTGAATCTCCATCGAAAATCGCAACCGGTAGTGCTACATGCTTCACTAATTTTCTGCATTATTTACCATCTCGGTGAACAGCAATGGTGGAAACAAATCGTTTTATATAAAAATGGCAAACATTGATTGCAGGGTATAAGAATAACAACAGTGTTTTGAATTGCAAGGGAGATAATCTGAGAATATTTATAAATTAAAACCTTGCTTATAATGCAAGATCACGAAATGTTGTAAAATTAAAGTGTTATCCGATGTTCAAAGGATAATGTCTTCCATCTTAGACATAAAAGAGATTGTCTGCGCATGCGCAATGCCCATTTCTTGCAAAATCGTTCTAGGCATATATCGCAAGGCAACGCTGGAGTAGAAAGGTCTGGAAAAATACATGTTTGAGCATTCTCTAGCTAAACGTCGGATTCACATGTATGCAGTCATATTAGACTCGATATCTATCTGATATTTTGTGAGTTTCACCCGGAAGTTGGTATAGTTACTTTTTTGACTAAGTGTATAACCTTTTGCTCACATGCATCACGAAATTTGACCCCCCTTGAACCCCAATTTTATATAGTAAAACTGGGGTTTAAGAAGGTATACTTTATTTTTCTTATTTCCGCTCAAAAACATCGATTGTGGGTACTCGATAGAACCGCCTCGTCGAGGCGGTTCTATCGAGTCCCCGCAATCTATGTTTTGAGCAGAAATAAGAAAAATATCACAAATTTTCATCTAAAAATTTCTAATTTTTGGCCAAAAAATTGGCAATGTATTTGTATAGGTGTGTTTTCGTAATGGTATATCGGGTAATAAGGCGTTGAGAAGGGTGAATTATATTCGTTCTCTGAGTTTTGCTCAAAAATAGATTGCGGGTACTGGGCAGAATTACCTCAATAAAGCGGTTCTAATGAGCACCAACATTTTATGTTTGCAAGAGAAAAAGAAAGAAAATCATCATCAATTTTCATTAGAAAGCTGGTATTATTAAACCACTGAACACCATGTCACACAGTTGTGTTAATCCTTATACTGTTGTCCGAAGACAGGTTGAAAGTGACGTCAGAGAAAGTTTTTGTTATTAATTTGTTTGTTTGTTTTGATGTTTAACGTCCCCGTCAACACTGTAAAGGTCATTTTGGAGACGTTGCTTCCAATTTTGTGGTACTTTTACCCGACATTGAGATGAAATGACATCTCAAGCCCTGTCCTCCAATGAAACCAAAAGGATTTATTAGCATGGACGGTCCGCCTCGCACCGCGGTTCCTGGACAGGCTTAGATCCTCTGAGCGGTTTACCAGTACTAGTGTGGGGGCCGGATTCAGCTCTGCGTGGAAGCATCATTAAGCATTGTCCACTGTTGTCGGAGAATAAGTAGACAGTGACGTAAAAGAGTATACCACCACAGGTAGGTTTAACACGTTGCACCATTATCATTATCATACCCATCATTGGCTGACAAGACGGACTATACCGTTATAATTATCATTACCGAAGCGTCGTTACCTTTTGACAACGGTGGACAATGCTTAATAACAAAAACATTCGCTGACGTCTCTTTCAACTTATCTTCGGACAACACTAACGGCGCTTCTGTAATGATAATTATAACGGTATAGTCTTCTTGCCAGCCAATGATGGGTATGCTAATGGTAACTGTGCAACCTGTCAATCCTACCTGTGGTGGTATACTCTTTTACGTCACTGTATACTTATTCTCCCAAAATTATCCAGCATGAAACTAGATCACAGTGGACTATACGTAATTAATATCAATAAACAGCAGTTACGTTGGCTGGTATTGATTGCCCGAGATACCAACATAACAATTCAGAAGAACAAGGACGTGCCATGATGCAGAGCTCTAGTTAAAACCAAAAAAAAAAAAAAAAAAAAAAAAGAAAAAAAAAAGAGAAAAAAAAAACGAAACAAAGAGATGGGATCTTACTACACCGCCGCTACATTGAAACCCCTCAAATATCGATTGTCATTTACCTTACAAGATGCAACTTGTCATTGTTGTATACCAGACTAACTTTTATGGTTCGTGAGACACCTTATACTTTTAAGATGGCATTAAGAAATAATAATAATAATAATAATACAGATATACACACATTAGCTGCTTCTTGCACGACCAGTCATAGACATCGTTGTTTTATCTCTGTATTCATTTCTGTTTGATGTTCTCGAAGATGTTGCTTTGGTGAGCTAGAAATCCTTCAAGCGAACTGCACAAATACACCCCTCAACGCACACACACCGAGGAAAATTCTTTTTGCTGACCGTTCAACGGCAATTTTTCTGCCGTGGTTTAATGTTGTTATCGTTTGTCTTTTCTTATGTGTCATCACGTGAACAAGTCCGTGAAATGAACACCCCCTTACACCCCACTTTGTATAGAGAAAACTGGGGTTTACGGGGGTAAACATTATTTTTCTCATTTTTACTCCAAGACATAGGTTGTGGGTACTCGTTAGAACCGCCTCAATGAGGCGGTTCTAACGAGCACCCATAACCTATGTTTGGAGTATAAATAAGAAAAATATCACGAATTTTCAACCGAAAAGTAGCCATTTTGGACATGTGAAAAAATGCACTATGTCGCACGGGTATGTTATCGTAATGTATTGCTAATATCTTGTTATAATCATCACGAAAACACGTCTGTATAAATTTGACCCCCTTGAACCCCACTTTTATATAGAAAACTGGGGTTTCCGGGGTATACCTTATTTTTCTTATTTCTGCTCTAAAATATAGATTGTGGGTACTCGTTAGAACCGCCTCTAACGAGTGCCCACAATTTATATTTTGAGCAGAAATAAGAAAAATATCACAATTTAAAAAAAAAAAAAAATCATTTTTTCGGCGATAAAGGTGGCAACGTTTTTGTATAGGCGTGTTTGCGTTATGTTTTATATAGCCATTTCTATTTTTTATAGACGTCATGTCGATTTAGTCTCAAAATTTAATGTTCGATTTAAACCTATTTTGTAATAAGTCCGATCGGAACCTGAATTTTATGGTGACATAGAATATAAATTCACAAAAATATATGCTTGCAAGGATTTAAGTACCGAATTTCGTAAAAAACATCTTCGATATAAAAAGATTGGATACAACATAAATGTTATTCGACCGACTGCATGCATCACGGTTGATAATTTTGCATCCCTCTTTAATTCCACGCCGACAGTTTGGGCCTCAGACTCTATGACGGCTCCGATCTAAATGCTTACTTAAAAAATTAAAGTAATGTCGGTTCGTGCATGATGCAAGTAATGTTGGTTCGTGCCTGATGCTTTGTCTCTTGTCGGGCCCACCGGTGTCCAACAGTTGGTTATCCTTTATTCCAGCATTTCAGTTATTTCATGCTGTCGAGTCCTCATCGTTGTTTTTTCTCTGTATTCGTTTCTGTTTTATATTCTCGAAGATGCTGCACTGGTGAGCTAGAAATCCTTCAAGCGAACTGCACAAATACACCCCTCCATGCACACACACCGAGGAAAATTCTTTTTGCTGACCGTTCCACGGCAATTTTTCTGCCGTGGTTTCATGTTGTTATCGTTTGTCTTTTCTTATGTGTATTGCTAATATCTTATTTTATTTTATACATAGCAGTGAAATGAATGAATATCTGAAACAAATAAAAAAAGGTAATTTTTACACTGTGAAAATATAAATGATATTTTCACAGTGTGAAAAATAACATGACCATGTTATTTTTACAGTAGCAGACAGGGCTACTTTTCTCACCAAAACTCATATGTTAGCTATAAAATAATTCTGTAAAATACCTTGAAAAGCACTCTTCGTACTATAAAAAATGCTGTATTCAAAATGGCGATTTGTTTATGTTTTGCAACTGACAGTTGTGACGTCATAGCCATGCCAAAAATGTGACGTAAGATCCGATTGATCAATTACAGTAGGCGTCCTAAAATATTATAAAATAAAAAGAAAATTTACTTTTTTTTCGATAAATATCAAAAATATTTCATCTCGTGTGTTGAAAACATCAGAATTTTCACTTGTGCTTCGCACTCGTGATAATTCTGATACTTTCAACACACTCGATGAAATATTTTGATATTCATCTCAAAAAAGTAAATATCCTCTATATAATGGATAGCACTTTGGCCATTTTGTGGGAAAGAAACTGTCCATTTTGCTTTCATCTAGGCGGTTCTGACGGGTACCCACAATCTATATTTTAGAGCAGAAATAAGAAAAATAAGGTATTCCCCCGGAAACCCCAGTTTTACTGCATAAAAGTGGGGTTCAAGGGGGTCAAAATTATATAGGCGTGTTTTCGTGATGAGATGTTGGTTTGTATTCGTGTTCGTTTCCCTTTGATGACTTGGATGGGAGGTGTGAGGTACTACACATTTTGTTTTAGCTGGAACATTCCAATTCTGGCACTGCAATCAAATGTTTCTTTTTTATATTTAGATCAAATACATGAACTGAAATAGTATTCACCATCACAAGGCCCACCCAACTAGATCAGGACCCCACCCACTTGTCAATGATGAACATTGATTAGCAAATGCATTGTGTCATGATGATACATGTTCAGATTTACACCATGTGCCCTATCGTCTTGAGGTCACAAAAGCAAAAGTGTCATACTTTACTGTCAAACATGATTGACTTGTCTCCACAGTGTTTTGTGACAATCCTTGTACGTTATTGCCATCAAAAACATAGAGGTAAATGGTAAATCGAAATCTTTTGATCGGGCAATTAGGTAATCAGCTTTTTTAGTTGAATGAAGAAAATGTTGCAGCTAAACCAAAATGAGTGATAATTGTGTCGATTACTTTACTTTACCTTGTTATTCTACTTTGTAAAACTGAGCAACAAATATAATAAAGAAGATACACAGCCCACACTCAGAAACAATCATTCCATCAATGTTGTGAGTGCTCTGAACCTTACTATGGAAGAAGGATTACCTAGCGAACAGTATTTGGCTCAATCACACAAACGTAGTAATTTAGTCTTCTGGTCTGTAAGCTTAACGGCGTCTAGCTAATGATTTATGTCGACGGAAATTTGTAGCGAAGGAACTCTCATAATCATTGATGGTCAAGCAAAACAAATACCACAGTTCATCAAATATAATATGAGCCGCTCCATGAGAAACATTGTGTTATCTATTAGAACAACAAACGATAAGATTATAAGAATCTTATATGGGTGTGAGGTTGGATGGATTTGTTTGTTTGATTTTGTTTGATTTGATGTTTTACGTCCCCGTCAATATTGTAAAGGTCATTTTGGAGACGGGACTTCCAATTTTGTAGGACTTTTACCCGGCATTGAGATGAAATGACATCTCAAGCCATGTCGCCCAATGAAACCAATAGGGTTTATAATCATGGACGGTCCGACTCGCACCGCTTTACCTGGGCAGATCCTCTAAGTGGTTTACCAGTACTAGTGTGGGGTCAGTTTCAGCTCTGCGTGGAAGCATCATACAGCCCATCTCATTCTTCAAGCCCCGATGGGCGGGGGCCGATACGGGTGGATGGAAAAGTCCGTACAGAGGGTCAATGTCCGGCATCACGAGGTTTGCCGAGTGATGCCGGACAGTGATCCCGAGGGACAGATTTTTCTATCCATCCCTCACACCCATATAGGATTCTTTTTCTTGCATACCGTCCATTTCTTTGCGCGAATTTCTAATGCTGCAGTCACTTCGGTTACCGATATCCGCCATATTGTAATGACACTACAGGAATGTTTAGTGACGTCACGCAACGCGTCAACTTAACGACGGCGCATTTGAAGTCGTATTCAACCAGTGCATTTATCAAACACGCGAGAATATTCGATTTTGGGTAAGAGTACCAGGGTTAGAACAGAATTTCTACCCGAAGCTAAAACTATGGATTTCCTTATCTGGTGTGCAAGAATAGCCTGTTCACACAGTGTGGACAAAGTTGTTTAAAGCATCGTTAGCTTAACTTACCGCTTGGGGGTCAAAATGTTAACTGTTTTAGCAAGTTCATTCACTAATATAGTGTTCGTTTTGCCACTCACATTTTTTCCGCAAAAATATTTGCATATTTCCTATGTAAAATGATGAAAGATTGAACTATTTGTTAACTAATGATATCGTAAGTATTGAATAACTGGCCCATGATATTTCTCATGTTAAATGGTGAAAAATAGAAGGGAAGGCAATGATCAGGAATCGATGCAAATACCAACACCTACCATCAGAGACGCCAAATGGAAAGAAACAAAAACATTAAATAACTAGACCCTAATGGAAACATCAATAGCGGAAAGCCAAAAGGACAGTTACTTTGCCACAACATGGCCAATTGGCTATCCAAAACAAAAAGATATAAGCGATACACACACTCAAAGACAAACCATAACAAAAATAAACCGCGACAGAAGACTGTTACTAGTCTGTGTAGCTGAGCATGTCAGTTTTTGTGTTACCTGGTCGCAAACCAAAGACAGGGTTTCTCATTTCGTGCTAACATGGACAAAGTGAAACGATGTATTCAAGCCCGATGCTCCTCAGGGCTTGGTAGCTCACCCGGATGCACGTCTGACTGGCTACCAGGGGTCGAATGTTCGACACATGCGCATGCTGGATCGGCAACATACTGTCATGCAAACTGAACAAATTATTTGTCTATATCGCGATGGAAATAGGGGCGAGGATTGTGGACACGTAAAATCGCTGATTCAAGAACGGCAGTTTACAGTTTAAGAGTGCGCATTGTACTTGTTTACCGCTTACGTGTAAGCCGCCTCATGCAAAGTGTGGTTAAGTCCGACCGGCTCGATATGACCTAAAAAGTGTTAACTCGGCAGTTAAACTCAATACAATCAAACAAATGTATTCAAGCAGCCAGGTAAATCTGCATTCTGACAGAAGGGCAACGAAGGCTAAATTTCGTCTTGCGTCTGCGGAATTACTCATCACGAAAACAAACCTCCCTTGAACCCCACTTTTATATACATGTAGCAAAGTTGGGGTTTGCAGGGGTATATATTAGTTTTCTTATTTCTGCTCAAAACCATAAATTGTGGGTACTCATTAGAACCGCCTCGCCGAGGCGGTTCTAATGTGTTCCCACAAACTATGTTTTGAGCAGAAATAAGACAAATATCACAAGTTTTCATCTTGAAATTTTCAGTTATTCGGCGGTAAAATTTACAACGTATTTGTATAGGCATGTTTTCGTAATGTCAAATAAATATCAAAAATGAGTTCCTTTAAGAGCAATGAAAACATTCATAAGAAAGAAGTTGGGTCATACTACGTAGTTTCGGCTAATAAAGCCTCATCAGTGACCCTGTAATGATCCGGCAAAGAAAGCCAGAGGAAACATACTGCAATTTTGCGAATTTCGAATAGGCAGTCGATTCAAAGACTGATATAAATCAAAATGGGGTCCAAATAATTAAAACATGTCTAGAATATGAGTCTAAACCAATAATTTATTTCTTATTTCTCAGAATATCCACGCTGATCTCAAAGGACCAAAAGTAAAATATAAACTGCACTAAGACGCCATTTCGCTTGGCGTAGATAGGATAATCAAATTGACTGGCTGTTGTTTTCTGTAACAGTCATCGACTAACAGTGTGTCAGACGTAATTTTTCATAGACCCTAATATATTTAATGCATAACGCGATACATTGGAAGAAGACGAAATATAATTTGTATGCAACGTGACTGGCAGAACTGAATATTGCGTTCATCAAGAAAAAAAAATATCCGCCATTTGACTTAGCAAATTGCAGAAAAAGTATAGAATAGAATGGTTCATCATGGTTAGGAAAGCTTACATTTTCTAGCATATACAGTTAGATTCTATTATTTAAACTATATAAGTGAAGGCAATGATCAGGAATCGATATAATTTACCTAACACCTCCCATCCAAGACACTAAAGGGAAAGAAACATCAGCAACATAAACAACAGCTGCAAGCCACAACAGAAGAGCCGCCTTGTAACGGTCTGTAAAGTGTTTTACCTGGGGTGGGATTGGGTGGGGTGGGGGGGGGGGTGGGGGTTAAATCTATTTTACGTGACATCGCTGCAATCCACGCCCTTGAATATGTCGTGATTTGGGCCCCGTCAAGCGATTTTGGTACTTATCGCCTATGCGAGCAGCGAAGCTTCAGGCGAGCCTGCGCATCCGCGCAGTCTCGCCAGAACCTTCGCTGCTCGCTCATACAAGCAGTGAATCAAGGGGAACCTTCAGACAGAAAGCCATATCCCTGGCCCCTCTGAATGGCTGGGCATGCGCAGTTAAAACTTGTCATGACGGAATGCTCGAAGACCCAAATTCGCTTGGCGGGGCTCAATTAGACAAATAGTATTTCTAACTCATCAGTGCAACTCACCAGTGAAACACCTCCGAGAACATAAAAATCAAACGAATACAATACGTCTTCAAATTGCTGGCTCTTTTTATACTAATTTGTGGCTTCGTCTGTTAGTTCACGTGCTATTTGGTATTCGTTTTGTATGTGTCTTCATGTGATAAATAATTTTCTCATCTTCTGGTAGCTTGAAATGGCTGAATCCTTTTTAGGTGTTCCTAAATGAGTTATATTGTTATTCTGTTTGAAAAGTTTTAGCTGGACTATTGAAACCTGGGTCCTTACTTTATTTTTCACAGTTTTGTGAAGATGATGTGGCTAGTGAGCAGTGACTCTGTTTTAAGCATTGCACCCAGTCTGCAACGGTTACTTTAAAAGTGATATGGGCATACATGGCAGACAGTCACTGTTTCAAAGAACATGCCATTTTCAACATTTTCGGTACAAACATCACAATGACGTGCCTAAATTTCGATTTGTCTTCTGGGACCAGTTGTTCAAAACTAACAACGTCGTAAGTTAACATATCGGTAAAACTTTGATCATTTATTAAGCCAAATGTGCTAATATTTTTTCTGAAAAAAAAAAAAAAAAAAAAAAAATGTGAGCAGCTTTTGCGAAAAATGCCGAAAGTTTAGCTACTGAATTTGCAAGCACAGTTAAGAATATAACCACTAACGAGCTAGTTAAGCTAACCATGCTTTGAACAACGGTCCCTGGGATATAAGCTATCCAAATAATTCAGACTTTGCGAAAAATAATTTGCGCAGAGACGTTTACATATTCGATATGTTAGCTGAACCCAGAATTTCAGAGTCATTGTGCAAAACGAAACTCCCTCCTTTGCACGAGAATGAATTATACTTTACGAAAAACATACAACATTTATAGGTGTTTACAAGTTTTCGTATCCGTGCTAAGATAAGCGCAAAACTAAAACCATTTGAAACGAATTAAGAACGATATATGAATAGGTCACTTGAAGCTGAAGCAGCACTAAAAAGAGCATTCTGACATATCCATTATTTTGCTCATGTACATGTAATGGAGAGAGGCAAATTGCTTGCTTGTGTGTATTGAGAACATTGATGTGTTTAAATATATGCCGGTGCCTGTGCCATTTATGCCGACTTTGTAGTGTAGTGTAGTTTATATTTTCTTGTCCTTTGGGATCATTGATTCCATTGTGAAATTTAAAAAGTATCTGAGGGTCACTGATGAAGCTTAAATGGCCGAGGCTGGCCGTTTTGGCCCAGAAAACATGTACACTCCATATTTTCCAGTTCTGTGGTGTATTCAATGCTTCCAAAGGATAACCCTTTCTAGAACATATTTGAGTGATGTGAGGTCTGGATTAATTGTATCGATTTCACTTCTATTTTGGACATGTCTAGAGATGAGCATTCCGTTGCACCTGACCGTGCGCTAAATAAAATGGCTCCACGAAAAGACGTCTATATAAATTTGACGCCCCTGAACCCACTTTTACATAGTAAAATCACATTTAGCACAAGATTTCTAACAGTTGATACATGTATCCTTTTATTAGCTACCCTTTGTGTCTATCCACAAAAGATTTGGAACTTAAGTTCCATTTGCTAAGAGAAACAGGCGATCACGCATAGGCCTCCGATTCTTGATTGGTGTGTGCAAAATGTTGCTTTCAATTGAAACTCCAAAGAAAATCGCAATTGGTCGCGCTACATGCTACATGGATTTCTAACTTATTTTCCATCATGGCCAATTTATGTGTTCATGTTTGTTATTGTTCGTCTTTGCATGTACAGTAAAACTTCAATGGCTCGAACACCGATGGCTCGTTTACCATGGATGTGTCGAACCCATTCTTGAGCCCCTAGCGAAATCCTCTACATAAGAAATAGTGGGGGATAATTAAGTTTATTTTAGTCTTTTATCTCGCAAATGTATGCTGTGTGTACTCATTAGAATCGCCTCGATGAGGCGATTTTATGAGTACACACAGCATAAATTTTCATTATAGAACACCGAAAAGATGTCTAAAAGTATCTCGTTATGCCTCCTGACAGTAACCTCTGTGGCTCGAACTACCCCTGTTTCGAACAGATTTTCGAGGTCTCTAAGGTGTTCGAGCCATCGGAAGTTCGACTGTTTGTATTGCTTATATCTTTGGATAGCCGTTTCACCATTTTGTGATAAAGAAACTATCCTTTTGGCTTTTTCCACTTGTTCACGCTCGTGTTTCTTTCCCTTTGGTGTCTCTGGTGGGTGGTGCTGGGTAGTTGTATCGATTCCCGACCACTGCCTTCACTTCTATTTTGTTAATGTGAGGCATACCCTTTCGCACTTGACAGAAATGACACAACTGAAGTTTGCTTTTGTTTTGAGATTAACGGCATAGTCAACACTATTGAGTTCATATCAAGCCTGTCAGTAAACCTAATCACGTGTCTTTGGCATGTATATATATATTTTAGGCGATTAACCGGTAAAATGTACATTCGCCAGAAACTGACAACTGGCCATCTGGGATCAGCCCAGAGAAGGACTGTAAAAAGGATTTCAAGATCAATTTCCCCAAAAGAATGTTGCCAACCCGGTAGGTTTCGAACCCGCGACTTCCTGATTACCAGTCGGACGCGCGGTAAAACGGGATACCGAGGCCAGTATTTGAAAGAACCGGAATGATGATTTAGTAAAACAAGCACAGCGTTAAGGAAAACTAGACATTACGAAAACACGCCTATTCAAATACATTGTAACCTTTATCGCCGAAAAAAAAATGAAAATTTTAAAAGAAAAATTGTGATATTTTTTTTATTTCTGCTCTAAAATATAGGTTGTGGGTACTTGTTAGAACCGCCTCATCAATAAGTTTATTAAGGTTTACCCCCTGTGAGCCCAAGTTTTACTGTATAAAATTGGGGAATTATATAGGCATGTTTTCGTGATGTCTACGCATAGCACATATTAGATGCAGATGTCCAGAGTTATATCCCAGAAATGTTTTTATACAATTAACTGTCTTTGGCAATATTCTAATTGCCAGTCTGCACCCAGGATCCTGCCAACTGAAGTGACAAAGTTGCAAATGCTGTAATTTTGTCAAACAGTACTTTTTCATCTTTAAAAAGGCACATGCACAACTTCAGTATGATAATAAGTTAGTAACATCTTATCAAAACTGTTGGTGAAGTTAAGTATACAACTTTCCTACTCATTATATCAGACTAATTGAAGATTAACCCAATAAATTTTGCTAATAGCGAGGCAAGTTTTTTAAGGCTCCTGGCTTGTAGCAAAGACAGTGGTCCATCGTGGTCGAGGGTTTGTAGGTATATATTTTGTATTAGCCTGTACAGATATGACAGAAAACAAGGGCTTGTACAAATGTGATAGCAATTCTGTGCCAGTTTTGTGTGAAAGCTTATACTTGTTGTAGGGTCGCTTCTTTCTTCTTGTGAAAGCTTATACTTGTTTTTGCATAAATATAAAGGTCAACCTGCATTATGGACAAATAATGGCTGTACTTCCATGTTAAACCCTACGTCAATAATGTCTACGCCTATTTGCGTATAGGCGCAGACAAAGACGCCAAATTAAAAAGACTAAATTAAAGCTCCATGATGCCTTGCATTTTTGGATTTAGATTAAAACATATTTTTTAAATAACTGGTCAACAAAGATGTTATAGCAGCATAAGAGGGTGCTCGCCCTGCAGACAGACCATGTACAGAATAAAGTTACAGCGTCGAGTTTGAACTATTTGCAAGCAAAATCAAAATCTAACTAAACATAATATAATCATTACGAGAACACGCCTATACAAATACATTGTAAATTTTACCACCGAAAAATGACAATTTTCAGATGAATAATTTCGATATTTTTCTTATTTCTGCTCAAAACATAGATTGTGGATACTCATTAGAACCTCCTCGACGAGGCGGTTCTAACGAGTACCCACAATCTATGTTTTTGAGCAGAAATGAGAAAAATAATGTATACCCCTGTAAACCCCAGGTTTACTTTATAAAAGTGGGGTTTAAGGGGGGTCAAATTTATATTGGCGTGTATGTGGTTATTTCTCTCCCCTGAAGAGCATGCATGTATAAAATGACGCGTTACTTTAAAACATATCTTGAAAGTTTGAATTGTTTGCGTCATCAAGTAAATTGATCAAGTAAATAGATCCGTTTTTTTATCTAAAAATGATTATCGCGAGTTTTGTAGAAAAAGACAATATTGGGGTGTGGATATGACAAATGCTTCCGCCAAATTAAATGACCGAGATTCGAATTACCTCGAACATTCACACAGCGTCCATGTTAACAGGCGACCGCAGAGCTCCAGATGGAATGATTATTGTGAAAATAAATTGGTTTTACACATATAAGAATCACCCTCTTGGAGGTGATTCAACGCAGTCTTTGATTTCTATTTCAAATTAATATATTCTCCATATACAACAGCATGTGTTCTAATGATGTGCTTTTCCACTCTCTAGACCAGTGTGAGCCCCGCCAAGCGAATTTGTGTCTTCGAGCATTCCGTCATGACATATTTTAACTGCGCATGCCCAGCCATTCAGAGGGGCCAGGGATATGACTTTCTGTCTGAAGGTTCCTCTTGATTCACTGCTTGTATGAGCGAGCAGCGAAGGTTCTGGCGAGACTGCGCGGATGCGCAGGCTCGCCTGAACCTTCGCTGCTCGCATAGGCGATAAGTACCAAATCGCTTGACGGGGACCAGCGTAATGAATTGTTACGACAATGGGAAACCAGTGACAGGCTACATGAAAAATTGCTGTCAAGTAATAGAGATCATTGACCGATCATTCGTCACTATCTCTCACTTATATTGGGGCTTACTTCAGCAATTAGGCTGAAACGCGGAGGAATATAAATGTGTTACAGGGAAAGGAAAAACATTGTATGTGAGGCCAATATTTCGCAAATGTTTTGCCAACCTTGTTGTTCAGGAAAATCTCTAAATCATATTTTTTATACTAAGCAGCGAAATCTCGCATATCTGAAACAAATGAAAAAGGTGTTTGCACACTGTGACAAGATGTGATATTTTCACTTTGTAAAAAAATAACATGACCGTGTTATTTCACAGTAGCAGCCCACACTGGGTTTTTGGCCAAAGTCACGTATAAAATAGAAAGAAAAAAAAACTGTTTTCGAAAATTAACAAACATATTTCATCATGTGTGTTGAAAACATCATAGTTTCAGCTCCTTCTTCACACTCATGAAAATTCTCATGTTTTCAACACACTCGCTGATTAAAACGTAAATATCCTCTATATCTACTGTAGGAGGAACGGGCAACCATTGAATGATTGATACATGTATGAGGAGACGTTGCTTCCAATTTTGAGGGGACTGTTACCCAACATTGAGATGAAATGACATCTCATCCCATGCCGCCCAATGAAACCAATAGGATTTACATGTATATGCATGGACGGTCCGGCTCGCACCACTTTGCCATGGCAGGCTTGGACCTTCTAAGCGGTTTTCCAGTACTCATGTGCAGTCGGTTTCAGCTCTGGGTGGTGGCATCATGCAGCCCAACCTATTTCTCCAAGTCCCGATGGGCGGGGGCCAGGAAGGGGAAACCAAGAAATATATCTACGACGTCTGATTGGATAAAGTCATTTGCGAAATCTACGACATACTGTCGGAAACTTAACGTCATCATGTCACATCGCTTTTCATTGGTTGGTATTTGGTTTTATGCAGTTCACTGCCCTTGCCCTTTTGAGCAAAAAGTTTTTTTTTTTACAAAACAAGTAAATAATTGCATTAGAATTGGGATCACCCTATTAAAAAGTGTGATTTGAGGTGGTAAATCGGCAGTTTTACGATCGCAAATTATGTTTTACAGCTCTGTTTACGCGTCAACGCTTTTTAGGTCATTTTTGAGCCGGATAGTTTACCTATTCACACTTTTCCTTGGCAGGCCTGTACGGAAGCGGTTAACCAATACAATGCACATTCTTTCGCTAGAAACTAACAACTGCTCTTCTTAAATCAGCGAAAGGGAGAGAATGTCCGTGGAAAATACTTCATGATCAATCTCCGCGAAAGAATGTTGCCGACCCCGGCAGGTATCGACACAGCGTCCTCCTGATCACCAGTCAGACGAGCATCGACTGAGTATTTGCTCCTCGAGGGAGTACATTGCACTCTTTCATTTCTCAAAAACGATAATTTCCTTATGAAAATTTGTGAATTTGTCTTATTTATACCTCAACCATAGTTTGTGGGTGCTGAGGCGTTTCTAACGAGTAACCACAACTTATGTCTTGGAGCAGAAATGATAAAAAATGTACCTCGAAATGGGGGAAATGGGACCTCGTTTTAAAGACCCATCCGAAAGTCTGGAGAAGCCCGGGATCGAACCCACGACCCCTGCACCACGTAGGCTTCTGACGTCATGGGTAAGCAAATATTATAGCACACGGGTGTGATTTGATTATGCACAATTAAATCGCAGAAAACCTACGGATTATCACAAAAGGTCATATTTGTTTCTTTTATTTCTACATAAATACGAGGGATGTTCGAAAAGAATTGCTTATTTCTATCTGGAAACTTCAAATTTCAAGTCAGCCCAAACGTACTCATTGCATGCCCTCGAAGTACTCCCCGTGGCTCGAAATGCAAAGTTTCAGCCGATGTATCCACTTCTTGAAGGCGTCACGGTACGCTGATTAGGGCACAGTAATAAGGTACTAATGAATGGCAGATTCAAGTGCTTGTCAGGACTGGTGTTTCCGCCCAGCAAGGAATGATTTCAATTTCGGAAACAAAAAGAAATCACATGGGGCAAAGTCTGGGGAATACGTGGGGTGAGGCAAAACAGTTACCTTTTCTTTCTTCAAAAAACGCCGCACTATTGTGGAGGTATGAGCGGTTGCATTGTCATGTAGAAGTAGGACATGTTTAAAACCAATGGCAGGCCGTTGTTTCTGATAATACTTTTTCAATTTCAACAGTACTACGCCTTTGTGGTACTTTCCTGTGATGTTTTTGCCCTTTTTCTGGGCCAGACTAGCTAGTTTCGGCCAATTAGGCCTCATCAGTGACCCTCAGATATTTTCAAAATTCCACAATGGAATCAATGATCCCAAAGGACAAGAAAATATAATCTACACTATGATGTAGGGCAGGGAGACGTTTTACCGCCGCCACACATTCCCAATCATCAGCTGTAGTGAAGTTGAATATGTTCTATAAAAGGGTTAGCCTTTCTTTGTACTCAAAGAATGTTTGGCAAATTAGTGGGCGTTTGCCGTGTTTAGTGGCCCAGATCTTATTGCTAACCTTTCTGATGGACTCAAAATAATGGACCTAGGTTTCATCACCTGTGACGACATTAGCGAATTGCTTTTTGTCATATTTTGGAAATATTTTGAAGCAGCTTTTTGGCCACTTTAACCCGTTGCCTTTTTTGCTTTTCAGTCAACATATGTGGCACCCATCTAAATGTAGCAGAAATCTTTCTGATTTTCAAATGCTTCTTCAAAATAAGATGAACCGTTGACAGTGCAATATCACGAACTGTAAATCTGGCATCTCCTTCAATGGTTTCCTTTATTTTGGAAACGATTTCTTTATGAGATGCAGATTTTGGCCCACCTGATTTCGGTGTATTTTTGATGGACTTTAAACCAGACTCAAATTTCTTTTCCACCACCGAACTGTGTCATAAGACACACACGAAGGTCCAAAAGCAGTAGAAATTTCAGTCATCAGCTTTTTCAAAGAACAACCAAGTTTTGAGCAAGCTTTGATGTAAGCCCGTATTTCATCTTTTTGGTCGAGCTTCTATCAATTATTTTTACTGCAGTGGTCAATGACTACGTGTATTCAAATGGCAATTTTTATGTCTTACACTTAGTCTAAAATGTACATTTATACACGATTCTGTAGCAATTGAATAGCCCTATACAAGTATGTATTGGTTTTGATCGTGCCCCACGTGGATATCGAACTAGGAGACAATAAGCAATTCTTTTCGAACATCCCTCGTACGTACCCAGAAAATAGATGTCTGATGACGATTGATTGATCGGCGTTTAACACTGGTAGGTAATTTTAGGTAGTCTCTCATGGAAAGGGAGAGATAAGATAAAAGAAGAAAGACGAAAATGAATGGAAGTGTGGAAACTGAAGAAATAACACCTCCTCCACCCTTATCTGCGTTGCCCAACAGTAATACAATATCAGTTGGACGCCCCAGTGACGCAAAATACACCACACCTTTGCCTTACCCTCAGTCTGATGACGATTAAGGAAATGTATTCCTTAAATATCCCGATACCCGTTATTACTCCTTATCACAGTGTTGCTCTTAACTGTCTTCGCCCATGGGCGTAGACCCTACAGACTTAGGGTTTAACACGGAAGTACAGCTATTAGTTACCCACAATGCAGGTTGACCTGTATATTTATAATGCACCTAGAAGGATAAGCTTTCACAAAAAGAAAACATAGGCCCATAACATGCGTACGCTTTCACAAAATGAAAAAGAGGCCCACGGGCAGAGCTCAGGCACAGAATTGCTATAGCATTTGTACCAGCCAAATAGACTCATAACAAGTATAAACATTCACACAAAATAGACCTATTTATACCGACAACAAACTGGCGACCACGATGGACCAGCTGGCCTCGGTAGCTCAGTGACTGGTGATCAGGAGGACGCTGGCTCGATACCTGCCGGGTCGGCAACATTCGTTTGCGGAGATTAATCATGAAATCTTTTCTACGGTCATTCTCTCCCTTGCGCTGATTCAAGAAGGGCAGCTGTCAGTTTCTGGCAAAAGAATGTGCACTGTGCTGGTAAACTGCTTCCTATAATCCAGCCCAGGAAAAGTGTGGATAGGTAAACTGACCGGCTCAAAAATGACCAAAAATAGTGTTGACAGGGCCTTTTTAACTCTAATACAAACAAACAAAAACCAAGATGGACCACTTCGGCTCTGGTTAGCTAAAACAAACCTTGCCTCGCCGTTAGCAACACTTTTTATATTGAGAACAATATCAATATGTCAACCTTGTAAATTATTTTCTGTATCGTCATGACGTTTGGACTTGTATAAGCTCTTAAACCGGACAGTTTCAATCAACTGGTCGCGAAGTTGACACATCGCACTGGTTTGATGAGGTCCACAAGTACCGGACAAGGACGGAAACGCACACGGTCGTGTAGTATCACTTAGTGTCGGACTGGCAATTAGAATTTTGCCAAAGACAGTAAATAGAATAAAACATATTTCTGGGATATAATTCTAGCCATTAACAGTCAATATGTGCTAAGTGTAGACCTAGCTTTTTGTAAAAGCTATACTTATTCCATTTTTTGATAAAGTAAATATTTATTCGTCTGAATATTATTTGACATTGCTTAAAGTAAGTCGGTAATAAAGTAATTACTACTTTCGTAATAACATTGTCCGACAAACGTCTGGTCTGAAAATGCAATACATAATGCGAGCTTTTCTCCATCAATGTCTAGGAAAACTTCAATGTCAGTTTATTGCTTTTACATTACTATAACACACCCGTGCGACATTTTGTTTTGTTTGATTGATGTTTAACGTCCCCATCAACACTGTAAAGGTCATATTGGAGACGTTGCCTCCAATTTTGCGGGACTTTTACCCGACATTGAGATGAAATGACATCTCAAGCCCTGCCGCCTAATGAAACCAGTAGGGTTTATAAGCATGGACAGGCCGACTCGCACCGCTTTGCCTGGGCAGGCTTAGATCCTCTAAGCGGTTTACCAGTACTCATGTGCGGGTCGGTTTCAGCTCTGCGTGGAAGCATCATGCAGCCCATCTATTTCTTCAAGCCCCGATGGGCGGGGCGGCACCAGTGCGACATAGTGCATTTTTCACATCTCCAAAATGGCTACTTTTCTGATGAAAAACCCTGATATTTTTCTTATAAATACTGCAAACATAGGCTGTGGGTACTCGTTAGAACCGCCTCATTGAGGCGGTTCTAACGAGTACCCACAACCTATGTTTTGGCGCAGAAATAAGAAAAATAATGTATACCCCCGTAAACCCCAATTTTCTCTATATAAAGTGGGGCTTAGGGAAGGGGGTGTTCGTTACACGGACTTGTTCACGTGATGTAGAAAAAAAGTTCATTATACATGTCGTTTTCGGAATATAGGTACGTGTACAAAAAAACAGTAAACTCTATATATTCAGACCGCCAGATTCAGATTCTGGGTACTCGTTAGAACCGCCTCCACAATTTATTTTTTGAGCAGAAATAGGAAAAAAAACGCAATTTTTCATCTGAAAAATCTCATTTTTGGTGATAAAATGTACAATGTATTTGTATAGGCGTGTAATGTCTGGTACCCGCACTTGCAAACGAAGATCGACGGAATTCACAGCCCTCGGTGCAATAAACAGCATTAATAGCCCCAGACATCTTTCCAGGTCGCTGAATCTGTAAATCAAATCAAGTTGACATTCTATCTTTACAAGACATAGGCTGACCAAATATTTCAATTTAAAATCAGAATTTTCTGTCCAAGGATTTACTCGGATGCTGACTCCGCGGGAGATATAGATGCCTCTTGTACAGAGATCAGTGGTCGCTGGCATTTCCAACTATGACGTTAACAAGTCCCTCGTTAACCCCACGTTATATCGTAAACCCCACGATATAGAGAACGCTCAGATTTATGGAGGTATACACCTCGTATTTTTCTTATTTCTGGTCCAAGACATGGGCTGTTGGTATTCGTAAGGACCGCGTCAATGAGGCGGCTCTTACGAGCATCCACAACCTATATATTGAGGCGGTTCTAACGAGTACCAACAAACTATGACTTGGAGAATAAATATATAAGAAAAATATCACAGATGTTCATGAGGAAATTCGCCGTTTTGGAGATCTGATATAATGCTCTAAATCACGAGGATTTGCTAACAATAACGCCGGGTGTGTTTGTTTGTTTGTTTGCTTGATTTGAGGTTTAACGTCCCCGTCAACATTGTAAAGGTCATTTTGGAGACGGTGCTTCAAATTTTGTGGGACTTTTACCCGGCATTGAGATTAAATGACATCTCAAGCCCTGTCGCCCAATGAAACCAATAGAGTTTATAAGCATGGACGGTCCGACACTCACACCGCTTTGCCTGGGCAGGCTTAGATCCTCTAAGCAGTTTACCAGTACCCGTGTGTGGGTCGGATTCAGATCTGCGTGAAAGCATCATGCAGCCCATATATTTCTTCAAGCCCCGATGTATAACGATGTGTACAACTACAGAAAAGGAGGAATAGATTCAATTTGATAAGTTTTGGCATTTTCTCCACTGACACATGCTGCGGCTACGTGTTAGAATCGGACTGCCGCTTATCTGGGCTGGGCTGGATGGTGTTCCACGCAGAGCTTTCAGCAAAATAGATGTTCACCCACACGAGTTCTGGTAAACCGCTTAGAGGGTCTAAGCCTGTCCAGGCAACGTGGTGCGAGTCAACCGTCCATGCATATAAACCATATTGGTTTCATAGGGCTTGAGATGTCATTTCATCTCAATGTCGGTAAAAGTCCCACAAAATTGGAAGCAACGTCTCCAAAATAAGCTATATACAGTTGAGGAGGACGTTAAACCTTAAACAAAACAAACAAAAACGTGTTAGAATATAAACTTAAAAGGTTAGGAACACTGGTCCTATGCTTACCAAAGACTATAGTTTCTATTACGAAAACACGCCTATACAAATGCATTGTGATCTTAACCGCCTAAAAAAACGAAAATTTTAAGATGAAAAATTGTTATATTTTTCTTATTTCAGCTCTAAATATAGATTGTGTGTACTCGTAAGAACCGCCTCATAGAGGCGGTTCTAACGAGTACTCACAATCTATATTTTGGAGCAGAAATATGAAAAAAAGGTTTACCCCTGTAAACCCCAGTTTGATTATATAAAATTGGGGTTCAAGGAGGTGAAAAATATATAGGCGTGTTTTTGTAATGATACATGTAGTTACTCTTACCTGCAAAATTTGGTCGTAATCTAATGTCGTACGTTTCCAATAGTTTCTCGATAGCTTCAGAAGCGTTTTCAAATCGGTTTGGGTACTCAGATGTATGAGATCTGAAATGGTAGTACATACAGGTATACTTAAAGCACTGACACCACTGGCGGATAGATTGGCTCTGATGCTAGCCTGAAAAAATGTCCTGAAAATCACACTGTTTCGTTTAACCCTTAAATTCCTGTACTGGAAGCAAACAGTGTAGACCCTGATCAGACGCCGCGTTTTGCGGCGTCTGATCTGGAGCTACACTGTTTGCCAACCCAACAAATCATACAGATAACCCTCATACGCAACACACCGATCTCACACGCAACACACCGATCTCTATAAATAACCGTCACCTGGATTTCCGACAGGTCAGCGATAGTCACGTGAACTTCAGCATTGAAAAGGTCATTGTATTTTATAACCTTGGGTCGATTGATAAACAATCGACCCAAAAACAGCATTATGTATAACTTGCTAGTACGTATTTTGCATTCGTGGCCCCATGCGAGACTCTTAAATTTCATATGAATCGAACATGAGCGTTAGATTCTGTTCAGCATATATATATCTCTTCAAATAAATTTCAATAGAACACACGGTGTTGTCACGGCCGTTGTCATGACGCTGCGAGCCAGATATAGAGGATCTTACACGAGTGGTTATTTATATGAAAATTATGAAACGAGCCTTCGGCGCGTTTCATAAGTTTCAAATGAACTGACCACGAGCATAAGATTCTGTTTTTCATATAACGATTCTTAAATCTGATATATCGCCGAAAAAGTTTTAAAAAATACAAAGGGTTGTCACAGACATGAAATTGAGATAGAATTATATTTCAAGTCCTGTCGCCAAGGGTTTATATGAATGGACGGTCCGACTCGCACCACTTTGGCTTGGCAGGTATAGACCCTCTTAACGATTTACCAGTACTCATGGAAGATCGGTTTCAGCTCTGCGTGAAAGCATCATGCGCAGACCCACGCAGCCCAAGCCCCGATGGGCTCGGGCAGCATTACATATGGGTTGTATGGAACGCACCTTGCATATTATCCGCCAAGTTTACAAGACAGACAACTTTTGTTACTTCTTGTTTGCTTTCCTGTAAAATGATTCCAAAATTATCTTCTATACAGTTGCCGCCCCTGATGGTCTATCCATTTCCCACAAGGTTCCGAAAAGCACTATACGACGATTAAATGGACGTTTTATGAAATTTGCCTTGTGAAATTAGAGATGATATTACTGAATCCAAACACTTCCAAGTTGACTGATGACGTTTTTCACGAGAATGTATGAGCGGAATAAAGCCTTGACCAAATCAGATGATGTGGATTTACGCAAAAGAGTACCAGAGTCCGATTATTGCGTTTCCCCTAACATGTTGATGAAATTATCTAATTCCTTTGTAATCTACGAATCTTTGAGTTAGATCGATTTCCAATCCTTACGCAATTTCATCAGTGGTCATCTGATTATATGCCAGAGCATTTAAAAAACAGCTTCATAACAGTATCGATGGCTCAGCAAATAAATGATTTCAGATGATCATTTGGCGCAATGCTTTCAATATTTGCCGCTTCTTCAAGGGAAATGTCTATACCAGACAATAATCAAATGAGTATGTTAACAATTTTGTTTGTTTGATTGGAGGTTTAACACGTCCCCGTCAACACTGTAAAGGTCTTTTTGGAAACGTTGCTTCCAATTTTGTCGGACTTTTACCCGACATTGAGATGAAATGATATCGCAATGAAACCAATATGGTTTATAAGCATACTCATACCGCTTTGCCTGGGCAGACTAAGATCCACTAAGCGGATTACCAGTACTCGTCGGTGTCAGTTCTGCGTGGAAGCATCATGCAGCCCATATATTTCTTCAAGCCCAGATGGGCGGGGGCCGAGTATGTTCAACAACATCGCGTAAAACATCACGTGATAAAGTCCGTGAAATGAATACCCACTTTATATAGAAAACTTGGGTTTACTGGCATATATATTGTTTTTCTTTTTTTTTTTTTTTGCTCCAAGACATAGGTTGTGAGGCGGTTCTAAGGAGCAAGACATAGGTTGTGGGTACTCGTTAGAACCAACGAGCACCCACAACCCATGTTTGCAGTATAAAAAAGAAAAATACCACGCATTTTCATCTTTTAGTGCACATGTTAAATCAAAACCTGACAACACTGGGCGTCGATTGCCTCTAAGAATGAATAGGAAATGGCCCTGAACAGAATAGACTGTTATTATTGAAAACAAAAATGTTTCCGGTTATTTTATGCCAGTTATCAGATCAGCTCATGCCGTGCCCTGCTGTGTGACGTCCGTCTTCCGCCGTCCTCAATTTTGCACATTTTTGACATCCATCACGTGTACAAGTACGTGAAATAAAGACCCTCTCTAAACCCCACTTTATATAGAGAAAACTGGGGTTTACGGGGGTAAACATTATTTTCCTTATTTCTTCTCCAAGACATAGGTTGTGGGTACTCGTTAGAACCGCCTCAATGGGGCGGTTCTAACAAGCACCCAAAACCTACGCTTGGAATATTAATAAGAAAAATATCACAAATTTTCATCAGAAAAATTGCCTTTTTTTGAGTTTGAAAAATGTACTAGATCACACGGATGTGTTATCGTAATGTTCGTTGTGGGAGGCGAGCTAAAAAAATTGCAAAATCCGTTCCATTCCGATATCCAAGCTGGCGGCCATCTTGAAATTCTTTAAGCGGCATCTTCTCCGGTCCGGAAAGACGAATCGAGCTGAAACTTGATGGGAGCATCGGGGAGACATGGAGACTAAGAATTTATAAAAAAACCCTCCAAAATGGCCGCAACGGCGGCCACCTTGAAAATCTTCAAATTATATTTGTTCCCGAACAGAGAGTCGTAAGCGACATTGAGAGTAATGATTTATAAACCATTTAGGAAAACAAACAAGGGAAAAAACGGATTATAAACAGCCCAGCAAATAGCTCCCACCAGAGATGATCAAGGCGCAACAGTCACAATTATTGAAAATTGGATAAATAAATAAATAAATAAATAAATAAATAAATAAATAAATAAACATTACAATAACCCTATTGCATTTTTTCACATCTCCAAAATGGCTACTTTTTTATGAAAATCCGTGATATTTTTCTTATAAATGCTCAAAACGAGCAACGAATTCAATGCTACCTTCCAGACGATCATAGACTGTTCATGTGCTCGTGGTAGTATCAAATTGGATGACATTTTGTCTGGAAATAAAACATAGTCCAACACTTAGAGTATATTTAGTATAACTGGGTTGTAGACGAATAACATAGTGGAAAAACATATGCTTAGAGGCAAAAGTAAGCATACATGTTGCTGAATGCCGATTTGCGTCTCAATGTCTCCCTCTTTGCATACATGTGAGGCATCATAAATAAGAACAACCACTTCCGCATAATTTACAGCATTTTTCAGAATTGATTGAAGGATAAAGACACTGCGTCACTTGAAATGGACAGGGGGTCTGATCCAATATTTTGTCTTGAGTAGCTTCCCTTTCAACATGTGTTTCGAATAAGGGTTATTCATTAATTGATTGTTCATGCAACAAATTTAAAGAAGGGCAACTGATTGGCCAGAATATGTCGCATATTGAAATTAAACACAAGGTAAAGTACCACATCTTTTCTCCAAGAAAATGGCATTTTCGCCTTTTACGTTCTTCCTTTGATTAAATGCATTACGATGTTTCCCTGGGATTTGTTTTTGGTGATAAACTTTTCATTGAACAATTTTGGAGGGTTTTCTATGGGTAAGCATAATGATGCCGAGGAAAACAATACTTATGCGAAAGTTTCAAATGAATATCTCTTACACGATTTGAGAAAAATACTCATTCATTCACTATGATTTTACTTGAAAGGGAGATAATCCGGAACAGACAGAAATTCTAATTGAGTTTGAAGATGTTTCTTTGGGTTAAATGGTGTCTTATCGATGAACATTCGTACATGACTTTTGCGGTGTGCATAGATTGACTGTCATGTACAACACGAGATTTTATTGGAAATATTTTTCAATAAAGGGCAATAACTCCATCATGGATGACTGCAACAGGAAAAGAATTGGAGTTTAACAAACTTAGGCGTTTGGGAAAAACCGACATAGGTACATTTTATTACAGACAACAATACAAGATCCGGTATTTAAAATAAAAAACTACAGCAGAACTTCGATGGCTCGAACACCGATGGCTCGTTTACCATGGCTGAGTCGAACTAGCTCTTGATCCTCAGGGAAATCCTCTTCATAAACAATAGTGGGGGATAATTAAGAAGATTTTGATCTGCAAATGTATGCTGTGTGTACTCATTAGAATCGCCTCGGTGAGGCGATTCTAATGAGTACACACAGCATACATTTTCATTACATAACATCGAAATGATGCTCAAAAATATCTCGTTATGCCTCTTGGCAGTAACCCTCAGTGGCTCGAACCACCGCTGTGTCGAATACATTTTCATGGTTCCAAAAGGGTTCGAGCCATCGAAGTTCGACTGTATATACTTTTTATTGCCTCTGTTTCGACCAACATTAAAATATCTGGGACCAATTGTACTCAACTAACGACTGATGATACCATCAGTTACAACTGATCATTTTATGTGACAAAAAGAGGATCTTACATGAGTGCTCATGTATTATTGGATTTATTAAACGAGGAAACGGGATAAAATGCGAGGCAATTTCACGCAGTTTTCCTATTGACAGCTGAACAGCGTCGTTTGTTCCATAACGTCGCCATCGTCCTGAAGAAAACCGTTGTCTATATCGACGTCACTGACGTCGCAGGAGTCAGTGTATTCATTTAAGTATGACAACATCCCTTCCAAGTAGTTAACTATAGCGGTTTTTCTGTAGTAAATGCACTGAAAATGTACATATTCTGTATTGCACGGAATGTTTCTACAAAGAAAAGAGACGTTAACTATAAGGAACTTAGATCGAAAGGCCTGCCATGCAACTTTGTATATAGCTTTACTGATCTATCAATAGAACGTATTTGTATATTTTCAAATATGAAGCAGATTTATCAGAATCTGTCAAACCTTTATTTTCAAGTTCACTTATATAGATTAGATGCAAGAACTCTGAAAATATAGAACTATTCAGTGACAGAATGCCATATGCATATTTATCCGAATGTGAAGCAGATTCTGTTTCCTAAACCTTAGACTGTCTTATAAATATGTTGCCTAAGAATGTGCAAAATCAAATCTGCAAACAGTGGCAAACGGTTTGTACCCATTCAAATGCTGATTGTTGGTTGAAATGTCTGCCCACCAAACACATCAAACGTGAAAATAGTCAGAAATAAATACTGCACCCTGTGCATTCAGTTGACAGGGTGGTCTTTAACAAAATACGTTTTAACACCCAAAATGCAATTTACTTATATTTCCTATTCCCATTTTGTAAGTGCATCAATTGATTATCAGATGTTTTAATCTACATTTCACTTCATCGTGAGAAATATTAGTATAAAGTGTTGAAAAGGCAAATGTTTTGATGCTGTTTAATTTAGAAAGGGAAGAAAACTGTAGATTTTCACAAAGTGCTTTCGAATTTGACATCTACGTCTGATCAATACAGGCTGCACTGCAATATTCGTGAAGGCCCTTTTCACAGATGTGAGTAGTATTGTAAACATTACTTGGACACATAAACCACCAGGTTATGTATCGCTTTTACTAAGGTTCAGTGTGTACTTTCGCAACCTAATGCAAATATACGTTATTTTTCCGTATGTTTGTGTACACTTTGCCATTGTTCCAATATTGTACAAAATTGTACTGGAAGGGCCGTAACTAATGTTGATAGAACTGATGGCCCACCCCTTTTGCTGTTCTGAAAGGCAATAAAATATGTTTAAATTATATGTTAGTTCTAAAATAGTCAATGAATACACTTTCTCTTTTCTATTCCTTTTCCTTTCTCTCTAATCCGCAGAATTTATATTTACCTGCCAAGTTAAGGTACACACCAGTTCTTTACATTTGGAACGAGGCCAATTCCAAAAGAGGAGGTACAGTAACGCACCGGATCTTCACTTGTATTCGAATCGAATACCTCCCCCACTGAGATGCATTAAGGACGGAATCGTTGCCGCCAGTTATAATCGGATTATCAGAGCAGACAAGCCCTGCCATATCCATATTAAATACTATTCATTTATTGTCCTTGTTTGAGTGGAATATGACGCAAGGCATTCTTTCAGTGAATGCACTTGTACTTTTGAGCAATGACATCAAAGGCGAATATTGCAGGGGAATATGATAATTTATTGCCCTGCGCATCACATCTAGAGAATCTTTCCGTGAGATGCACTTGTATTTTGAGCAGTGACGTCAGAGGGGAATATTGCAGGGGAATATGATAATTTATGGCCCTGCGCGTGGCATGCCCTCGACCAGTCAGCATTCTAGAATAACACGTGAATGTTAATGAGGTATTTTTTATTTATTTATTTATTTATTTATTTATTTTTTTTTTGACTTACTCTTATACGATGGATTTACCTAAAGGAGGAAGAATGAATTTATGTTAAATTTCTAGATATAATCATAAGGATTGTTACATCACAAGCCACATTGTTACAATTGTATGTTGGTCTTTTGTAAAATGGATGGCAAACCTTCATAACACGGTCAACGTTCTGCTGAATCCCATTGTATAATATACTGTTCACAAAAAAGTAGGGGATATTCAGATTCCTTCGAGCCCATCAGCCTCAACATTAGGAATAATCAGATATCGGGTATACCATGTCAATTGACTATCATGTGTGCATATTCTATCGTTGAGCAGTATGATATTTATGCTCGAGTTGCGTAGCACAGGGGCATAAATTGTTTATTGGGTAGCACGTGAATTTTAACATTAGTGACAAACCGGTTAACTGATGCGAGATTTCGATAAAACTTTCTGTATCGACTGTTGTAGTGTTGTATGAAACAATTTCATAAACGAATTCGTTATTAGAACCATGATTCGGCTAATTGAGGGACGACGTTGGAGAACCTTCGGTATGCTCCAGAACGGAAGTAAGCAGTTGCAGACGGCAAATGTTATAAATACGTCGCAGTCGGTAGTCAGTCGCCTATGGGCACGCTATCGTAAGGCAGGAGCAGGAGCGGATTTGCAGAAAAATGGACTCCAGATGCGATGACCGCCTTGTTGTCAATCAAGCGTTACGCAACCGGAGACTAACGTCAACAGATCTTCAGCAATACCTGCGCCGAGGAAGAGGGGCTTTTCTCTCTTGACAGTCGATCCGAAATCGCCTTCGAGTGACCTTACGGCACGGCGTCCGCAAGTTGTAGTGCCGTTGAAAGCTGGGCAACGTAAAGCACGTTTTTCTTGGTATACACAGGAACATTGATCAGATGTCTCACGTTATATTCACTGACGAATCCCGGTTTAACTTGGATTTTCGTGATGATCGTAGAAGAGTCTGGGTCGTACTGGTGAACGTTATACAGACCCGGCTAGAGTTGCTCATGATGGATATGGAGCAGGGTCTGATATGGCATGGGTGGGATCACGATGACTGGAAAAATATTCTTACAAGTGTGCCAATGCAGAGTTACAAGACTGTACTATCGCGATAATGTGTTGGCTCCTAACGTGATACCATTTGCTCGACTCCACGGTCCTGGATTCATCTTTCAGGACGATAACGCTAGGGCTCATCGGGCACGCGTCGTCAATGAGTACCTTCAACGGCAAAATATTCGGACAATACCATGGCCTGCGATGAGTTCAAACGTATCTCACATCGAATACGAATGTGTCATCCTCGGGAAACGAGTCTGAAGCCGCGATGCGCCTCCAAGGACCCTGGGTGAGCTTTTTGCAGCACTTTAAGAAGAGTGGCGAAGGATCCCTCAGTTCACGATTCGTAGACTAATTGGAAGTGTGCGACGACGATTCATTGCCTGCTGCGACAATTGAGGTGGTTCAACACGTTATTGAGGGCTTGTGAAAAATGACGTTTACGCTTAGAAGATTGGTCGCCGTGTCGCTACATAATGACGTGATCAATGAAATTTGACAGTTCTTTGAATGAAATGCATCTTGGCCAGGAAAGGTTTTGTGTTCAGGTGTTATTTGTGTTCACGGAGATGTTGCACTGATGAGTTAGGAGGCCTTCATGCGGACTGAACAAATAATTTGTCTAAATCGCGACGGAAGTAAGGGCGAGGATTGTGGCCACGTTAAATCGATTTAAGCCCCCCCCCCCACCCAACCCCACCCCACCCCCAGTGGAAATCTTTCCACTGACCGTTCCAAGGCAGTTTTTCTGTGGCGATTTATTTATGTTGTTATTTGTTACTTGCTGTGTGTATCACTTCTGTCTTTTTATTTTGGATGGCCAAAGTGGGAAAGTAACTGTCCTTATGGCCTTCCTTTGTTTAGGTTTCGATTATGGTCTGGTCGCTTAATGTTTGTGTTTCTTTCCCTTTGGTGTCTTTGGTGGGTGGAGTAAGTTAATTGTATCGATTCCTGATCTTTGTTTTACTTCTACTTTATTTATTTCCCAATATTCGGTCTGAAAGTAAAATATCCCCTACTTTTTGTGAACAGTATATTAGTTGTTTGTCTGAGTTGAGGCTAAACGTCCCCATCAACACTATTTGGGTCATTTTGGAGACATAACGTACGATTTTGTGGGACCTTTCACCAATATTGAGATGAAATGACAAATCAAGCCCATCTTCCAAAGAAACGGCCAGGAGTTTTAACTATGGACGGTCCGACCTGCATCACTTTGCCTAGGCAGGCTTAGACTTTCTAAGCGGATTACCAATACTCATGTTCGGTCGGTTTTAGCTCTGCACCATGCAACCCAATCGATTTCTCCAAGCTCCGATGTGCGGGGCGCTATATAATTTTTTAATAGATTTGTAGTAATCGTGCGTCTGTACAGGTTGTATTTCATTATAAACCATAAAGGATCTTACACTGGAAGTAATTTCATATGAAATCTGTGAGTTTCATAAATTTCATATGAAATGATCACGACTGTAAGATTCTGTTTATCATTACACGATTTATTAGACTTCAGTGCATTAAATGTTTAGCAGAATTTTGATCGAAAACATTGGTATAGGTGCGGCATCATGGCATTACGCGCTAGTATCCATGGCTTATAACACGCGCGGTCATATGATTTTTATGTCATGTCGTTATCCACTAGATAATAGCGAAGTTATATGATAAAAAGAAATAAAAGCTGAAACTAACATCCCAGAATAAAACTATTTCTTTTATTTGCTCAGATATACAGTTTGTGGTTAATTATTATAACCACCTTGTTCACCTCATTATGAAATAACAAAATACAAAAGCCGTGTAAACTTTACCGCCGAAAATAACGAAAATTTTACGGTGGAAAATTGTGATAATTTGCTTATTTCTGCTCAAAATATAGATTGGAGGTAGTCGTAAGAACCGCCTCATCGAGGCGGTTCTAACGGGTACCCACAATCTATACTTTAGCGCAGAAATAAGACAAATCAGGTTTACCCCCTGTAAACCCCAGTTTTTCCATTGATAACCAATCTGAAATTATTGAAGCTTTTAGCTCTACCTCTAGATATTTAGATGATTTATTAAATATTGATAATACCTATTTTGATGATTTGATCAGTCAGATTTACCCCCCAGAACTTCAGTTAAATAAAGAAAATTTTTTCTGATACCGAGGCCTCGTTTTTGGATTTGCATCTATCTATTGTAGATGGATTTGTTTCGTGCAAAATTTATGATAAACGCGATGACTTTGATTTTGAGATTGTAAATTTTCCTTTTTTTGGATGGTGATGTTCCTCGTGCGCCATCCTATGGCGTTTATATTTCGCATTTAATTCGATTTGCTAGAGTGTGTAGTCATGTAACTGACTTCAACACTCGTAATAAATTATTAACGGCTAAACTCCTTAATCAGGGTTATCGGTACCATAAACTACGCAAAGCCTTTTCAAAATTTTATAGACGCCATTCTGATTTAATTTCAAAATTCAATATTGGACTTAAATCTCTTCTGCAACAAGGTCTATCGGAACCCGAATTTTATGGTGACTTAGTATATAAATATAACCGCAATGACTTCAGCACCCAATTTCGTAAAATCATTCTTCGATATAAAAAGATTGGGTACAACATGGATATTATACGACAGACTGCATGCATGGTAGTTAACCCAATCACGGTTGGCAACTTTGCTTCCCTCTTTATTTGCACGCCGGTGGGTCAGGCCTCAGATTCTATGACGGCTCCAACGTAAAGGCTTATTGAGAATTAGAGAGATAATGTTGGTTGGTGCCTGATGCTCTGTCTCTGGTCGGGCTTATCGGAGTCTAACTGTTGGTTTTCTTTTGCTCCAGCATTTCAGTGGTTTCTTGCTGTCGATTCCTCACCGTTGTCTCACGGAGATGTTGCACTGATGAGTTAGGAGGCCTTCATGCGGACTGAACAAATTATTTGTCTAAATCGCGACGGAAGTAAGGGCGAGGATTGTGGCCACGAAAAATCGATTTAAGCCCCCCAGTGGAAATCTTCCACTGACCGTTCCAAGGCGGCTCTTCTGTGGCGATTTATTTATGTTGTTGTTTGTTACTTACTGTGTGTATCACTTGTGTCTTTTAATTTTGGATGGCCATATGGCCATTTTGTGGGAAAGTAACTGTCCTTATGGCCTTCCTTTGTTTAGGTTTCCATTATGGTCTGGTCGCTTAATGTTTGTATTTCTTTCCCTTTGGTGTCTTTTATGGGTGGAGTAGGTTAATTGTATCAATTCCTGATCTTTGTTTTACTTCTACTTTTCAAAGGGGTCAAATTTATATGGGCGTGTTTTCGTGCTGAGTTCAGTCCAACACACATCATTGTTTGGACAGTTTACAAGAAAGATATCTTCCGAAAATTGCTTTCTGATAAACTCGTTCATAAATGTAAGTGGAGGCAATGCTCAGGAATCGATACAATTAACCCACAGCTCCCATCAGAGAAACCAAAGGGAAAAAAAGCACAAATCCCTGAAATCTTCCTTTAGTCCTGTCCTACATACGCGAGTTCTCATAATGATGCAATATACAAATAAAATTTGTGGACTGCTCTTTTGTGACTGTTGCTGGTTATCTTGTTTATTTTACCATATCTTTTAAAATGCAATATTCTTTATACTTTCAGTGGAGTCGATAGCTTCAATGCCAACTTCTACAGAAATCAAGTCAATACACAAACATCATGGATTAACATGAAAAATAGTTATTGATATTTGCGTTTAACAGTGGATCGGCACTGCCGAAATTAATTGCCAGATAAGAACGACAATCTAGTCTCAATGGAGAAGAATTACTGCAAAATATTGAGAGAAAATTATTACAGAAATGAAATCAATAATTTTAGCATCGAGTAATGAATAGGAATACTTCCCGGTAGGTAATGTATAAACACAACTTAATAGGGCTTATCCGGAAAATGCCAACTTTAAAACTTGTTCGCCTAGTCTTCAGAAATTTCATACATTTTTGTTACCTCTATAAAACGAACAATTCCTGAAAATTTGAAGTTGATATCTTTACGAGTTCTGGAGTTACCGCCACACAAAAGTATATTGAATATATAACAAAATGCATGGCTTGTACCTAGGTAGGTACAAATGAGCAATTGTATCTTACTTGACTATAATGGGTCCCCTGTATTAAAAATGTATAACAGTCAAATTCCTTACCAAAACGTGTTGATATTTGGCAGACACGTGCCTAGATAATATACCTGTAACGCAGTGAGACGTGACTGCACTTTTAATTTTGGTCTAGTCCGTGTTTTAGGTAAGTCGCCTTCAGTTGGGATTTATCATTGGGAGATATTGTTTTACTGAGATTCGTACTGCATCATACTAACCAATTGGCAACGACTTGTACATAATGCCATTATCAAAAACTTATTTATAATTTTAAAATCCTTTGAAAAAGACATCCGAAACCCTCTTCCCCATAAACATGGAATAGTCCTGCCACGCTTGAACGTTGAACTCTCAGAGGTCGTTGATAAACCATATCATGCTGTTTTATTTACAATTCTATTGTTGTTTATGAAAATACTAACGTTTTTCTATCAAATGCCCATATTTGGAAATTTTCAAATTTAAACCGTCATATCTCCGAAATCCATGAAGCTATTTTATTCTAGCTATCAGAATTTTCTAAACATGTTGATAACGTTTAAGTGATAATGATAACAGACTGACAGCCAAATTTGTAAAGGTTACAAATTTTGTATTTTCCGGCGCAGGGCTATTTCAGTAATAATTTTCGACGTAGGTACATGTACGCTAAATCTAACATTCGATAGCCGGTTCCACTATCAATTCCAATAATTTAAATAACAACCATTTCATTGATACGCTGCTTATAAACTCTATTAGTTTCACGGGGCGACAGGGCTTGAAAAGTCATTTTGTCTCAATGTCGGGTAAAAGTCCCACAAAATTGGAAGCAACGTCTCCAAAATGACCTTTACAGTGTTGATTGGGACGTTAAACCTCAAATCAAACACACAGACAAAACAAAGAAAACTTCCATATGTCCAAATATAAAAGAAACAAATAAGTAGACAGTAGACAGTAGGCACATTGGGAGCCAAAGTAAAGTAAAATACTGATTAACACATTTTGTACTGGAACCCCCAAAACGTGTACCCTTGCAAACAGTGCAGGCCCATATCAGACGCCGCAGGACGCGGCGTCTGATCAGGGCCTACACTATTTGCCAAGAGTCTGGCCATTTTCCGAATCAGTTTTGAAGAAAACACAACCTGACACCCCTAAATTTTGAAATGGACTCCTGCTATATATACGGAGGTGGATTCCATTTGGTACAAAATGTGTAAATCTATTTTTGACTGAATAGAATCTTTCACACTATTTCTTGCACACCAGACAAGCAAATCCGTGATTTTACCCTGGGATAGAAATTTATGTTCTGACCCTGGTGTTCCGACCCAGGCAACTAACATAAATGCGCTTCAATTCTATTCAACTGCCGGAACTACTTCCGCACTACTTTTATTTTGTAAACAATATACATGTGCGAGCTGTCAAAACTAACCGGAGGTGTTGTGCAAGAAAAAGAATCCAATATGGGGTTCTGTTGTAGATGGGCGTTTCCAACCCTGGGGATGACCGTGCTGAGCGGAACCTCGGCGAATCCTCGGTTCCGCTCAGCACGGTCATCCCTCGGGTTGGAAACTCTCATCTACAACAGAACCCCATATCAGATTCTTATAATATACACCGTGGTCCATTTTGAAATATAGGGGTGTCGGGTTAAGTTATTTATAAACCTTTGTTTAAAAATTGATAAATGAAGGTCCAGAAAGCGGAGTCTGATCTGTACCCTATACGCTTTGCAAATGGCCCGTTTTTTGAGGGTTTCCAGTCTGAGATTGATTAACCAATGTCGCCATCAGGCACCGACCACTCAGCGATGTTTCCATAAAGCTCTAGTTTTTCATGTTCGTATTTCTTTCCTTTTGGTGTATCTGGTGAAAGGTTAGGCTTAATTGTATCGATACCCTATCATTGCATTCACTTCTATTAGCAACCGTGATTGGGATAACTATTATGCGTGTAGTCTGTCATATAACAGTTATGTTGTGCCCAATCTTTTTATGCCGAAGAACGATTTTACGAAATTGGGTACTCAAAATAGAAGTGGAGGCAATGATCAGGAATCGATACAATCAACCCACAGCTGCCATCAGAGACACCAAAGGGAAAGACATCCAAACATGAAACGACAGACCCTAATTGAAACACCAACAGCGGAAAGCCAAAAAGACAGTTACTTTCCCACAAAATGGCCAACAGGCTATCCAAAATAAAATACTATAAGCGACACAAACACCCAAAGACACACCATAACAAAAATTAAACCGCGACAGAAGAACCGCCTTGGAACGGTCAGCGGAAACGAATTTCACTTGGGGGGCTTAAATCGATTTTACGTGGCCACAATCCTCGCCCTTACTTCCGTCGCGATTTAGACAAATAATTTGTTCAGTCCGCATGAAGGCCTCCAAACTCATCAGTGCAACATCTCCGTGAACACAAATAATCAAACAACCACAGAGATGAAACAACGGTGAGGACTCGACAGCAGGAAACCACTGAAATGCTGCAGCAAAAGAAACCAACAGTTAGGGCCCGACCACAGACAGAACATCAGGCACCAACCAACATTACCTTTAATTAGATCTCTCTAATTCTCAATAAGCCTAAATACGTTGGAACCGTCATAGAATCTGAGTAAAGTCATTGCAAGAATATATTTGTTCTGAATTCATATACTAAGTAGAAGTAAAACAAAGATCAGGAATCGATACAATTAACTTACTCCATCCATCAAAGACATAAAAAGGGAAAGAAACACAAACATTAAGCGATCAGACCATAATGGAAACCTAAACAAAGGAAGGCCAAAAGGACAGTTACTTTCCCACAAAATGGTCATATGGCCATCCAAAATAAAAAGACACAAGTGATACACACAGTAAGTAACAAACAACACCATAAATAAACCGCCACAGAAGAACCGCCTTGGAACGGTCAGTGGAAAGATTTCCCCGGCTTAAATCGATTTTACGTGGCCACAATCCTCGCCCTTACTTCCGTCGCGATTTAGACAAATAATTTGTTCAGTCCGCATGAAGGCCTCCTAACTCATCAGAGCAACATCTTCGTGAACACAAAAAGTCAAAGAACCACAGAGGTGAGACAACGGAGAGGGCTCGACAGCAAGAAACCACTGAAATGCTGGAGCAAAAGAAAACCAACAGTTAAACTCCGATGGGCCCGACCAGAGACTAAGTATTCAGAAAATTAGGGTTTCGATTGGCCTTTTTGCAGATGAGATTTAAGCCTGATTGACAGAAACTGGATAGTCTGACCCAGAAAAAAGTTTGTACACTCCACAGTTTTCAATTCTGTGTTGAAGTACTTGCTTCCAGTGGGTTACCCATTAATAGAACATTTATTAAAAACGACTGTGCCGTTTTAGCAGCTCGTTAATGCTCACTAATGAGTTCTGGTTTTCAACCGAAGCTACGTAGTAACAGCCCAATGACACTCATAGATCTAACAGATACTCATTTTATGTTGTTTGTTTTATCTGGCAAACGCTCTCCATTTAGTAATAAATAGAGGATATTTACTTTTTTGAGATGAATATCAAAAATATTTCATCGAGTGTGTTGAAAATATCAGGTTTTTTTGACGAGTGCGAAGCACGAGTGAACATTTTGATGTTTTCAACACACGAGATAAAATATTTTTGATATTTATCGAAAAAAAGAAAAGTAAATTTTCTTTTTATTTTATAATATTTTAGGACACTTACTGTAATTGATCAATCCGATCTTACGTCACAATTTTGACTCGGCTATGACGTTACTTCTGAAATGCACTCAAATACTATTTCATGCAAAAGAGAAAATACAGTTCTTTCAAAACAAAAACAGATCGTCATTTTTAATACAGTATTTTTATAGTTCAAAGGATGCTTTTTCAAGGTATTTTTAAGAATTATTTCATCGATAACTTATGACTTTGGCGAAAAAAGTAGACCGGGCTGCTACTGTGAAAATAACAAGATCTTGTTATTTTTCACAGTGTGAAAATATCACTTTTATTTGTTTCAGATATGCATTGTTTTCACTACTCAGTATAAAATAAATGGAATTAAATTAACAAATTATTTGTGTTAACCAAGACAGAACCAACATGTATGACTATAGGAACTAAGCAAAAATTAGGCGATATGCAACCACTAACTTTGACAATTTATTGTCATAAGATTAAAAATACAGTCGAACTTCAATGGCTCGAACACCTTGGGACCGCTCAAATATGTTCGAGACAGGGGTAGTTCGAGCCACTGAGGGTTACTGCCAGGACGCATAACGAGATACTTTTGTACATCTTTTCGGTGTTCTATAATGAATATGTATGCTGTGTGTACTCATTAGAATCGCCTCGATGAGGCGATTCTAATGAGTACACATAGCATACATGTGCAAGATAAAAGACTAAAATCTCCTTAATTATCCCCCACTTTTTCTTATGGTAAACGAGCCATTGGTGTTCGAGCCATCGAAGTTCTACTGTACTTCGAAGCAAAAGGTGCTTGGTGTACATATAGATGAAGCTCTAACGTGGTCTGTCCATATTGTCAGTCTATGCTCAGCTATTTCATCCAGACAATTCTCTCTTACGTAAGTTATCAACCAACATGTTTCTACTGATGTTCCATAGAAATACTATCAAGGCTACATCTTACCCCTAATCGATTGTGGTTCCGTCATTTGGGATTCAACTTCTTCAACAAACCTTGAAAGAATATTGAAACTACAGAAACGAGCTGCCCGAATCAACTTACATGATAATTTTAATACGCGTCGGCGACCATATTTAAAGAATTGGACTGGCTTCCAATAACCAAGAGATTAAGCTATAATTAGGCAGTAATGACTTTAAAGCGCTGAATGACGCAATATCGGCGTATATTATCGAAATGCTCAAACCTTTGTCTGAAAAGCACTGCCGTCCACTCAGATCGTCAGACAACGGCACATTATCTGTTCCACGCTCTTGAACGTCACGTTTTGATCGATCCTTCTCATGGTCGGCACCTAAATTGTAGAATTCATTACAAACGCTCCGACTTTGCAATGTTTCAAGAATAAAATCAAAACTGTGATATGTATGATATAATTTAGCTCTTCTGTGATGTGAAACCTTATACTGCTATACTAGTTTTAATTTCGATCTGATCATGACCCTTTTATCTAACTCTTTAAATTATCTGAATGAGAAACATATTGTGATGTCATTTGAAGTTTTAGATGACTGCGATATTATTTTGAATTACCTATTGCAGTTGATCCATAGCCTACACAGTGGTTATTTTTTTATATTTTATACGCTACTTTCGGCGTTTTGTGTGGCCCTTTTATGCTTTATTTAAAGTTTTAACACTTATAATCCGTATTACTGCGATTGTAACTATGGAGCTGTGTCGTACACACGGGTTCCAAGTCTGCGACTGGGTTCGGGTGGCGGTGCATGCTGTTTGGACATCGGTTCCGCCATATGTTATCCGTCTACTTGAGCTCGGCTTGGGATGGAATCATTCTTGTGCGCGACGCGGCTTCTGTTCAGACAAAGCTATCATATGGTAAAAATGTTTTGTGCACATAAGTTGTTTGTAGATATGTTTAATATGTTTTAGAGAGGGTCACTTAGTAGAATAGTTTTAACTAAATGTGTTTTTACCCTCTTAAAATAATGTAAATAAATAAATAAGAGCGAGGATTGTTGCGTTGTATTTAATTTTATATTGGAGTTTAACGGCCCAGTCAACACTATTTAGGTCATTTTTGAGCCGGTCAGTTTACCTGTCTACACTTTTCCTGGGCAGGCTTATACGTAAGCGGTTAACCAGCACAGTGCACATTTCCTCTATTACCCGTCCCAAGACGGTTCTTCTGTTGTTGTTTATACTTGTTATAGTTCGTCCTTGCATGTATGTATTGCTATTATCATTTTACTTTTGTTAGCCGTTTTGCCATTTTGTGGGAAAGTAATTGTCCGTTTGGCTTAATTTTCGCTTGTGGTAAAGTTGTTTTATGTTTATGCTTTTTTTTCCCTTTGGTGTCTGTGGTGGATGGTGTGAGGCAATTCTATCGATTTCTGATCATTGTCTTAACTTCTGCTTAACCAGAGTATAGATTATTTTATTTTTGTTTTATTTCTCCATGAAATCGTTTTGAATTTAGCTTGAACATGTCATTATCTCGTAGCATTCGTTTTGAGCTAAACTCCCTCAAGAACCATATTCTTCTAATCTAGAAAGGCATTCTTTACGCTAATGTGCGTATTCATAGACGTTCTTTTCATGTTATTGTCATGAACATCCCACGATCACTAAATACCTCAAAGCAATGTAGGCCGGTTTTTCGAAGCTTTACGAGTATTTTCACAGAATCTCCCTAAAATGCGTTTTACTAAACGATATATTCATATACCGTATTCGCCGTGATTGCTTAGTCATTAGGTCTCTCACCGCCGTGGGTTCGAGCCTCGCTCGGGTCACGTGTGAGACGCCAAGTTCTGCAACGGAAGGTCAGGTGGTTTTTCTCCGGGTACTCCGGTTTTCGCCCACCTATGATTAACGATCGGCTCGATATGAGTGAAATAATCTTGAAAGAGCCGTAAAACCCAAACCAAAAAAAAAAAAAAAAAAAAAAAACGCCGTGATAAGGACACAGCTCGCTTAGACAATAAGAATCTTACATTGGTATGGGGAGTGGAAAAAAGATCCGTCCCAATGATACTAGGCTTGCCGACTGATGCCGGACAGTAATCCCTTAGGGCGGATTTTTCTTTCTTGCACACCAGATAAGGAAATCCATTGTTTTAGCTTGGGATGCAAAATCTGTTTTAACACTGGTGTGCTTACCCAAAATCGAATATTCTCGTGTGTTTGATAAATACACTGGTTGAATACGACCTCATATGCGCCGCCGTTAAGGTTGACGTCACAGCACGTTACCATGACGTCACTAAATATTCCTGTAGTGTCATCACAATATGGCGGATGTCGGTAACCGAAGTGACTGAAGCATTAAAAATCCGCGCTAACAGATGGAAGGTATGCAAGAAAAAGAATCCTATATGGGTGTGATGGGTGGATAGAAAATAGAGGCATGCCTCGTGATGCCGGACAGTGACCCTCGGGACGGATTTTTCCATCCACCCCTCACACTCATATAAGATCCCGAGTGCCACTGTCAGGCATCACGAGGCTTGCCGAGTGATGCTGGACAGTGACCTCGAGGGACGGATTTTTCTATCCACCCCTCACACCCATGTATGATTCTTTTTCTTGTATACCTTTACATTTCTAAAGCTCTCGGGCTGATAATGGGGTCTCGGGTTGATACTGCGGGCGATAACCAAAATCCCATGTGATAATCTCTAATTATAATACAATATTTACTCATTTTACCGAAGGACGTAAGTGTCGGTGATACAGTCAACAAGTTGGCTTCTTCAAAAGAATCCAAAGGAAAGGTATGCTGCTTTTTATTCAGTAGAATAACCAGAGCTGGCGTTTATGAAACGCTATGCCCCCAACTTCTTGACCCTAACAATGCTTGCCCCTAATAGTTCTTGAGATATCTTGCTTACACGGTTCAAATGCTGAAACATTCAAAGAGCCATATCACTAAGAAAATTTTCAGAAATTTTAATAAAGTTTATCTGATCATCTACTTAGCATCCCCTATCAAACTATCAAGTTTCAAGGCACCAGTCTAAATATTTGTTGATCAATCTTGTATACAAGGTTAAAATGTCCAAACTTACAAAGGGTCATAACTCAAGTTTTTTTTCTGAGTTTAATCATATGTTAATCAACTCATCATTCCCAATCACTCCATCACCTTTCAAGACTCTACCTTTAATATTTTGTGGTTATCATTTGGGTTGTAGGGACACTTGAAGCAAAACATAAGACATTTAATAATCCATTGATATGGTGAAATGCCCAAATTTACACATAACGATAACACATCCGTGTGATATAGTGCATATTTCAAACCTCAAAATAGGTCATTTTTCTGATGAAAACCTGTGATATTTTTCTTATTTATACTCCAAACATAGGTTTTGGGTGCTTGTTAGAACCGCCTAATTGAGGCGGTTCTAACGAGTACCCACAACCTATGTCTTGGAGCGGAAATAAGGAAAATAATGTTTACCCCCGTAAACCCCAGTTTTCTCTATATAAAGTGGGGTTTAGGGGGTCTTTATTTCACGGACTTGTTCACGCGATGAAAGGACCATAACTCATGAAGCATTAGTCTGAAATTATTCAAAGCTAATCAGTCCATCTACACATCATTATCAATCTAGGGGAACCAAATATTTAGGCTTATCTCAAATATTTTTGAGATATTTTACTGATAAGGTAAAACTGCTCAAATGTACAAAGGGCCAGTAGCCACATACTGGGGCTGTACTTTGTCTATTTTAAGTAATACCAGTTAGACATTTAAAGTTTATAATGCAAAGTTAAAGAAACAAAAAAAGCATATACACAATCTGGAAATTATTAATATGGCAACATCCTAATTTCTGACATTAGCCAATCCAGGCAAATAACCCAGGAGTCTCGCTGATATAGTTGTTACAATCAATGCTTTTGGTATATCATATACGAAATATCATACGAATTGGACAAGAGTTTTGCAAGGTGTGAGAAAGTAAAGCAAAACGTTGAATTAAAGTGTTAACGGGCGGGAAGACGTTCTCACGATATTGTACTTATGTGACGTTTCGTAGGCTGGACAGATAGTTATATGACACTTTCTGCTATGGGACAGTCACTTAAAAAGTTTTGTTTTCTCTCGCGAAATGGTTGTTAAGTGATGGAATGTGTGATGGAATAAATTGCAAGTGATTCTATGGGGACCAGTTACATACCTATCATTTCCAGGTAGACAGACAAACTGGCGGACTGAAACTATGGCACATGACGAAAACTACATACCTCTAAATATACTGTGTATGCCGGAGTTATCAAATGCTTTTCCAAACAAAGTTATTTTGAGAAGCTCAAGTTGTTACACTGTTGGCAGATATCTTTGAAACTACGGTTAAGTGTGACTCATGTACGGTTGAATGCACAACCCGATGGGCAAGCAGTACAATCCCTATCGGCTTCAAGACGAAACATAAAAAATGGCCATAAATATTGTCAACATTGTATCTGCATGTCAGAAAATATCAATGGACAATAATAGTGTATCTGCATGTCAAAAATTATCAAAATATCTCTGGAGGTTTGAAAGTTATACGCCCATAGTCAGTGGTAAAACAATTGCCTCAACGAGGCTATTTTATATGAAAACATCAGGCTTTAGTCTGCTAGCTAGTCTTGCCCAAAAAACAGGTACACTCCATATTTTCCTGTTCTGTGGTGTAGTCCATGCTTCCAAAGGATAACCCTTTCTAGAACATATTTAACGTCACTACAGCTGGTGTCTGGGAATGTGTGGCGGCCGTAAAAAGTCTCCCTGCACTACATCATAGTGTAGTTTATATTGTCTTGTCCTTTAGGATCATGTATTCCATTGTTGAATTTTAAAATAATTGAGGGTCACTGATGAGGCCTAATTGGCCGAAACTAGCTTGTCTGGCCCAGTTAACATGTACATTCCATATTTTCCAGTTCTGTGGTGTATTTCTTGCTTCCTAAGGATAACCCTTTCTAGAACATATTTAGACAAATTTGTTTAGGTCTTGTCAATATATATCTGCATGCCAAAATTATTGAAATATTTTTTGTTTGTTTGATTTGAGGTTTAACGTCCCCATCAACGCTGTAAAGGTCATTTTGGAGACGTTGCTTCCAATTTTGTGGGACTTTTACCCGACACTAAGATGAAATGACATCTCAAGCCCTGTCGCCCAATGAAACCAATAGGGTTTATTAGCATGGACCGTCCGCCTCGCACCGCGGTTCCTGGACAGGCTTAGATCCTCTAAGCGGTTTACCAGTACTAGTGTGCGGGCCGGATTCAGCTCTGCGTGAAAGCATCATGCAGCCCATATATTTCTTCAAGCCCCTATGGGCGGGGGCCGAATTATTGAAATATACCATGCGGTTTAATATTCCGGCAATCAGTTTGTGAATATGTTTCCTCGGCGAGGCTATTTACATTAAGAAATCTGTCATAAAACAATATCATTTGATCTTGTCAATAATTATCTGCATGTCAAAACTAATCAAAAATCCTAGTGGTTTGAAAGTAATAACGTGTGTCTGTTAGTAATTGCCTCGGCGAGGCTATTTTTTAAAGGCATTAGACAATCTCAATAATTAGGTCGTGAGACTTTTGTCAATTTATACATGCATGCCGACTATACTGTTCCATAATCCATTAGTGAAATTTTGTTAACATTTTGCATCAGCGAGGCTATTTGTAAAGAAATCAAGTTTAACACAATCCCAGTGGATAGATTTTGGCAATATCTCTCTGCAAGCCAAACATTATCAAATTATTCCAAGTGGTTAAAAGTTTCACTCAATATTCAGTTTCTTAAAATTTTGCCTCGGCGTATCTATTTATAAAGAAACTTGGCATTAGGCTATCTTATTATTTCACTGGTTGAATAGGACGTCACGTACGCCGTCGTTAAATTTGACGTTTCTGCACTTCTGTGACGTCAAAAAACGTCACATTGTTGGCTCAAAACTGTGGCAAGATCGGGCCGCTAGATATATACTCGTATGGCACCGCTTTTTCTGGGCAGACTTAGATCCTCAAAACGGTTTACCAGTACTCGTGTGGGGGTCGGTTTCAGCACTAATGGAAGCATCATGCAGCCCATCTATTTCTTCAAGCCCCGATGGGCGGGGCCGATATTCGGAGTTGAATATTTTCCCCGAAACATTCCATTTGGGGTGTTGAAACCCCAAGCAGTTCAGTGAGTGAGTGCCTAATGCATATCAGTGTCTGAAATTACATTCACGATCAATCCTATAAAACCGTGCAACCTTAAAATTAATGTCTGAAGACTTTGTTTTATTTGTCTAAGAAAAGTGCAATGCATTTTAAACTGATTTTAGTAGATACGTTAGTGCTTTGTCGATAACATGCAACCAGACGTATTCATCTCTTGCATTTACTAAAATCGGGATTTACACAGATTTCTCTTTTACGTACATTTGACATTTACTTACAAAAATATTACCATGAATCTATGATTCTTGCACAGCAGATAAGGAAATGATGAAATCCTGGACTTAAAGGTGCATTATTGAGCTACCGGGTCTCAATTTTTTTTCTGGTTTTTATCTTCAATGCATACTCCTTTGTCATGTGTACACTTTTGGAACCAAATACAGCTTCAGAACTTTGTGAAAATGGTCGTTTTCATTCCTGTTTTTCCTTCGCTCTGAACATGTGTTCGGAATTTCTGTTCTAAAAATAAATCTGTCACTTTAAACATACATGGCGACAGTATCGTCTCTGAGTGTCGTTACTTAAGGCATGGTATTCAGCGTCATATTTTTTTCCGATTCAGGCATGGCCTAAGCAAACAAGAACAAAAATGAACGGCGCATAATGTCATATATGGGGATTCTATTTTTGTACCGAACTGAAAATAGATCTAACTAGTGTTCGAAACCTAGTTAGGGAATCCCTCTCAAACTCGTTTACCTGTCATCATAATTGGTCGCATTTTTGTATTGTTTTAAAGAAAAATACCGGCTATATGTATTTTATTTTTAGAAGCATTTTTTCCAGATAGCTCAATAATGCACCTTTAACCCTGGGATAGAAACTCTTATCCTAACCAGGTTATTCTACCCAGGGATAGGTTAAAAATCGAGAATTTTCACGTGTTCACTTTTCACTGTTTTTTTTATTTATTTATTTATTAAAAATTTCATGACATGAATACATACATCTGAACAACAAATGTCAAAGGATTGGATGTAGGCTCAGCCTATATATACTACTCAAAGTTTGAGGGATCACTATTTTAATGCAAAATAATTTTTGGATGAATTAATCACTTGAATCCAAATTCGATACATAATGATCGAAAACGCATCCTTCACAAAATCTTGTGATTAATTTTGTCAACTGGTACTGCATTCAAGCGTGACAACAGCAACCGTCTTGGCACCCCCACAATTTGCCGTAACACGAAGGAATTTGGACAACTGATTTTTCACAAATTTCCAAATTTGTTTAGACAAAAGTGCCTAATAACGTGTATGGCGTCTACGGGCACCAATTACAGTACGGCATCGCCTGCGCATGCTCGTAATCCGAGTCTGTATCCAAATTGGTGGAATCAGCTTTCATTCAGCAAACAATGCATCTTTGAGCTCCTGTAAAGTCCTCGGATGCACAGGTCGGGCTGAAACAGCACGCTGTTGCATGGCCCGCGCAAGCTCAATCGGATTTAAGTCTGATGACCGAGAATGCCTGTCCATACGAACGATTGTCTCACGTTCCAGATAGGAATCAGTGACATTGGCATTGTTGGGACGGGCATTATCGTCCATCAGAATAAAGTCCGGGCCGATAGCATCTGCATATGGTCTCACAAACTCATCAAGAATATCATTACAGTACTTCACTGCCTTTAACGTTCCGTTTTCAACGACGTACAAGTCAGTTTTACCGTTCACGCTTATCCAGCCCAAACCATGAGTGACCCCTTGACATAGCGATCATGCTCTGCCATATTCAAGTCATCGAATCGCTCTTTAGACATTCGCCGCACTAACTGATGTTTATAAGTGAAGTCTAGACAGAATCTGGACGCCTCAGTAAACAGTACTGGCGTCAAGTCACGAACCGTCCACCTGACGTGAGTTCGGGCAAAGTCCAACCGGTTTAGCACGTGCTGTCTCGTCAACGGAACACGTACAGCAGGCCTCATAGCATTAAGTCCAAACTCGTGGAGCCCGTTTCTGACAGTTTGTGTAGAAATTCGTACTCCAGTTCCGTTCCTAAGCTCGTTATGCAAACGTGTAGCGATCAGGAACCGTTGACGTCGAGACTGGATCAACAAGAAAAGGCCCTGACGTTGAGTTGTAGTCCTTTCTCGACCCCGCCGTGTCTGTGTGGAGGATTTCCGTGGGTAAGATGCTGACTCCACATTCGGGAAACCATGCTCTGAGACACATTTAGAATTCCAGCAACACGACGTTGAGAGGCGCCAGATTCCAACATTCCGACGCCACGATTAATTTCTTCGGGGCTCAGACGGTTTTTAAATTGTCCCCTAGGCATTTTAGTGTTTCACAAATCAAATGAAGTCCTTTTTACGCTTGGTAAAGGAACATTGACAAGTTTAATTGGTCTGTTGGAAAGCAGTGTTACGCAAGATTTTGGGGGTGCATGAATTTATCTGCGAAGTGTGAGAAGTGTGCACTTTTATGAGTACTGAACTGCACACGAGTTTCTGCTTAAGATATTTATCAAAATACCCAGTACAAATTCTGTCAAGAAATTTTAAATTTTCAGTGCAAAATTTTGTATATAAAAAGTGATCCCTATCAAACTTTGAGTAGTATTTATCCTCTCCTTTAAGATGTTGAAAGCATAAACAAATCTGTTGCCTTTGTACATGTACATTTACCATCTTTATCAGTTGTCAAATTATGTAGCATATATATAACACTAAGTATTGAAGAAGAAGAAGAAGAAGAAGAAGAAGAAGAAGAAGAAGAAGAAGAAGAAGAAGAAGAGAGGTAGAAGCCTGTTACTCCGACGTACACCAGTATTAACCGTGATGGTTTTGATGCGACACATGTGAAGGCTACAAATACAGCAAACACTTGAATACTCACGTTGTATAGAATGTTCAATTGTTGGTGTTTTTTTAAAACGATCGTCACATTTAAATATCCGAATGTCCGAAAGACCCCTATGTTAAGTTAAACAATTAGAGGGTATGGAGGTGGGGTATGGGGTACGTTTTGGGATATGTCAAACAGTGCAGACGCAGATCAGACGCCACAAATCGTGGCGTCTGATCGGAGTCTACAATGTTCGCTTAAAGAAGATACATTTCTCTACAAATTACTTTAACCAAAACAAACCTGACACCCCTATAACTGAAAATGGACAACTCCAAGCTTTTAAGGTGGAAGATTCCATTGTCATTTATGGTTATGATGGAAAATCCCTCTTAATCCAGTAAAAATTCCTATAATAAGAACACCTTTGGAAATGTTCAAAAGTGGTCTTAAGACCACTTTTAAACAGTCCCAAAGGTGGTCTCTGAGCAGAGGACACTGTTTGCAGAAAACGCAAAGAAAGAATAACTGTAACTTTCTTAATAAGCTTTTTATAGCAGAATTAGTCTTAATTGTAGGTGGTCTTAATAGAGAAATTTGGCTGTACTGCTTCATGTTCTCATCATTAATTCATTACGATAACAGACCCATGCGATATAGTACATTTTTTCTCCTTTCCAAAATGGCTACATTTTGATGAAATTCCGTGATTTATTTTCTTATTTATAGTGCAGACATAGATTGAGGTGGTTCTAACGAGTACCCACAGCACCGTGTCTTACAGAAGAAATAAGAAAGATAAAGTTTATTTGTTTGATTGATTGAATTGAGATGAACGTCCCCGTCAACTGCATAGGTCATTTTAGAGACGTTGCTTCTATTTTTGGGGACTTTTACCCGACATTGAGATGAAATGACATCTCAATCCCTGCCGCCCAATGAAACCAATAGTGTTTATAAGCATCGACAGGCCGACTTTCAGCAATTTTCCTGGGCAGGCTTAGACGTTCTAAGCGGATTACCTGTACTCATGTGCGGTCGGTATCAGCTCTTCGTGGAAGCATCCTGCAGCCCAATCTATTTCTCTAAGCCCCGATGGGCGGGGTGCTTCCTGCCCCGATTGGCGGGGACCGCAAAATATACTCCCGTAAAGCCCAATTTTCTCTACATAAGTGGAGCTTACGGGGGTGTTTATCACGTGATGGGGTTAGCTTTAGAATCTGGCAGGGTGTGTTTCTCGTTGAAATATATTTTCAAGGTAAAAATATGTTATCCCTAAATTTATTTTACACCTGTAGACATAAAACTGTGCAAACTCCTATGAAGTCCCTTTCAATATATCTCTTCGCTTCATAAAAAAATTCTGAAACTGGATCAAGGAATATATATCCCATTATGGCAAGCACGTTTTCCACTTTTAGATCTGATTGACATTTGACATGTATTTTGGTTGGACAGTGCAGGAGTGTGTAGTGAAATGTACACCCACTTTGTGTTTGGAAATTAAATCTGGCTGGCAGTTGAATGACAGGATGTTAGGAGATATTGAAAGAGTTTTAAAATCAAAATGAAATGAGGTCCATCAACGTATACAGTTTTGTGTACACAGGTGTAGCTGGGGCTACAGGAAGAATTCGCTGGGATTCAAGTTCGAACCATGGTAAATGAGCTGTCGGCATTAGGGGCATTGAAATTTCGCTGTAAGAGAAATATGTTTAAATGTCGTTTGCTGCTCGTTTTACCCAGAGTGCTCAGCGTAACAACGTATCACAATGGTTCATTGAGATACGTTGTTACGCTGAGCACTTTGGGTAAAAATATTTAAAAATATTCTCTTATATTTCCCAGAATTTCATGCAAATTGTCTCCTTGACAATTTGCAGGTAATGTCAAAACCTGTTTTCAGAGTGGAATAAGAAGGAATATGATCAATTTGTCTTCTGCTAAATTATTTAGTTTGTTTGCACTTTAGACTACATATGTCATATGAGAATCTCTCTCTCTCTCTGTCTCTCTCTCTCTCTCGCTCTCTCTCTCTCTCTCTGTATGTCTTGGAAGCAAAAACAAAATGGCGCCAACTTAAGCACTTTGAACAAACAAAAAGCCGACTGTGCTTCTCCAAAAGTGGTGGCCATAGAGCTATGAAGGCGACAAATTGTTGTGGGTACTCGTTAGAACCGCCTCAATGAGGCGGTTCTAACGAGTACCCACAACCTATGTTAGAGTATAAATGAGAAAAATATCACAAATTTTCTTCAGAAAAGTATCATGTTTGGAGATATGAAAGAATGCACTATGTCACACGAGTGTGGTTTCCTAATACAATAAACCAAGCAGCCTATAAAATCACTTAATGCCCTGAAACCTATGTAAACACATGTCCTGTGACCAAAGTTCTAGAGTACAAAATTTTGATTTCCGTGTACCCATTCTCGCATTTTCTAAAACACTTTAAAACAACACAATCCACAAAAAGTGTAAATTAGTAAAATTTTAAGAAACCTTTTTTTCACTTCGATGGCTTACAGACACTAGCCACTTACATACACAACTAACTTGAGCATGGCCTTCGTCCCGCTCATAAATTTTCAGATTTCAACAAATATTAGCTCTTGTAGGTTAGTGCAGGGGAATTGCCTAATTTGATCGTATTTGAATATCCAGCATAAAAAGTTTAATGCTTAACTGCGCTCAGCATGAAAACACTCATCTTGATGGTTGGATCTTATCACGGGGTAGAAATTCTTATCCTAAGCAGGTTATTTAATTCCGGGAAAGGATAAATGTCGAGAATTATCCCGTCCGGATTTGATGTGCACTGATTAAATAGGACGCTATGGACGCCGTCCCTTAGGTTTTCGTTTCTGTACGGAACGCGACGTCAACGAACGTCACAGTATTGTTACCACTATGAAGCCCAGTGCTCAGAAAGGAAATGTATGCAAGATAAAGAATATTACATGGGTGTCAGGGGTGGATATAAAATGTCCCTCGGGATCACAGTCCGGCATATTTCGACCAGAATTAGCCGGACAGAGACCCGGTTTCTCTATCTGACCCTCACACAATCATGTAAGATTCGTATATGATAGCCTTGGGTCCAAATTTTACAAAATATTCGTAATACAGAGGACCCTCGTTATAACGACAGTATTTGTTCCCTATTATTGTGCCGTTATAAAGAATTTGCTGTTATAAAGAATCACAGTTAGGAGTATGATAGGTAATAAAAGGCCTTTTCCCCATTATTACTAAAAACAACAACAAATGTTATAGATATTTGTTAGAATCGCCTCGGTGAGGCGATTCTAACAAATATCTATAACATTTTTTTTTTGTTTCTTGGAGTATTAGATCACAAGACTCTTTCATGACTATGGGCTCGATTTGTGCATTTCCAACCCGAGGGCAGCCCACGCCGCTCCGAACCGAGACTAAGCCTTTAGCTAAGTAGTCATTCCATTCGAAATGCCGTTGTAACGAGTTTTGCCGTTATAACGAATGTCGGTATAAAGAGGGTCGACTGTAATTTCTAAACAACCACCTACCTGTCAACATAAATTACAACAGCAGTGAGCAAAGTGAATATCCATTCCATGATAAATATAATGGCACTAGCGATCACATGTACTTCCTTTAATCGTCAAACATAAGACCATTGTTTTCAAATCATTCTTGTAAAAAAGCTTCACACCACTTTGTTTCCTTTACACATTGCATAACACACATACAAATCCATCATGAACTGGGACAGCTAGATTGGAAATGTATTGGATATAACTCCTTGCCTAGATGCCGTACACAGAGTAAACAGGACAAGGTAGCACACGAGTTAGACGGACACCACAAGAGTTCGAGTGTTCAATAGTCTGACAATTAATAGGCCAACCACATCCAAACGGGACGATATGAATAGTGTTAGAGAGCTCTCAGATAAGGTCATTCATATAGCAGCATTAGGAATCGATATTCATCCAAAGAAGACAGTTCTCCGCCATGTCACTGAATATTCAACAAGTTCTGAAATCAGATCAGCGTGCGAATCCACTCAGTCTAATTAGAGACTTTGCCGTTTTCTCCGAAGAAACTGCAAAGAGTCCGGGACATTTTGCGCGGGAAGGGAATACTCGGATCGAGCCACATCGCTGTGCAGGCTGATCTGAGTTTTCGCTGGGCGCAGATAACGTTGTATTTGGTTGTTTTGCTGCGATCCGGCTGGTACTCTACATGATTTTCATCAAGATCCTGGTTTTAGGGGAACAGACACATCTTTAGGGGCAGAAACCTTTTCGAAAACCTCTTGTCCCCTTGTTCTTAGGGTCTACTCTTGAAGGAAAGAATTTGACCCTCTAGAGGAGCAAATTTTTTCCTTCAAAAGTATTCCCTAATTTCAGAGGGTGTCAGTTGACAGTGAAGTGTGCAGGAAGTCACAACATTCGTATCCCTTGTCAAAAATGGCGGGAAATATGAAAAATGTATCCTTTCGCCTTAAAATACAAACACCATATATTTCTCTCTCTTTCTGAGAGATACAGATAACTTTCGAATACTTTGGATATACATGTATATGCGAAACCCTGTTCTTTCAGGGAATAACTGGGATAACGCTTCCATGTGGTTGGCCGCTGTAGCCTAGTGCATGGAGTCTTTCACAGCCTCGGTGAGAGCCTGTTACCCTTACAATGTTTGGTCCAACTGTATCTTAGAATGATGTGACAATTGATGCAATATTTATCATAACGACAAACATCCCTGTGACATAGTGCATTCTTTCATACTGCCAAAACGTTTATTTTTCTGTTGAAATTTTGTGACATTTTCCTTATTTAGACTCCAAACATAGATTGTGGGTACTCGTTAGAACCGCCTCATCGAGGCGGTTCTAATGAGTACCCACAACCTATGTCTTGAAGCAGAAATTGTTATCGTGATGAAATGGATTGACAAACTTTAACCATAGTCCAGTTGCTTCAAGAGGCATACGTGCAATTGAACACAGAGGTACTCGAAGAGATCAGCCATAAATAGAGTAAACAGGAAATATAGCAGCCCAGAGTTAATGTTATAGGTCGCCTTTTGCATATTGTTTCCTTTTTGACAAGAGTTAATATTGAGAGAACATGCCTTATGGAAATAAAACAGAATAAATCATGTTTATCTGTTGTTTTTCTTTGATTTGAGGAAAAATCAAAAGTATATTGCAACGCCAGTAAAGAAAAACTGTATGTTGCTGCAAAATTGAATTACAGTCAGGTGTTTCTATTTCTTTGCAAAAATGGAGTTTTGTTTGTTTGTTTGGGGTATAGCTGCCCAGTCAACACCATTCAGGTCATATTGAGCAGGTTATATTTCAATTTTACCTAGCAGGCTTATAGTTCATTGCATATTCTTTCGCAAGAAGTAGACAATTGCCTTTCTTGAAAAAGCGAGAGGGACAGAATGATCGTAGAACGGATTTCGTGATCAACATCTATACGAAAGAAAGTTGCCAACCCGCTACTTGATCACTAGCTAGGTGCGCATCCGAATGAGCTACCGAGGCCGGCTCGAGAAAAGTGAATCAAATGTCTGACGTGTTCGCAGCCTCTCCGAATCTTCTTGAATTTATGCACCGTGGGTAAGCAATTCTTTGATAGAAATTCTTTTCTTTTCCAGATTACTCTATCCAAATAAAAATCGAGTATGCCTCTGTGTTCGGCGTACTCTGGTGGATTTTGTGTGCGCTGTTCTCATCACGAAAACACACCTATATAATTTTGACCCCCTTAAACCCCACTTTTATACAGTAAAACTGGGGTTTACAGGGGTAAACCTTATTTTTCTTATTTCCGCTCTAAATATAGATAGTGGATATTCGTTAGAACCGCCTCGATGAGGCGGTTCTAACGAGTACTCACAATCTATAATTTGAGCAATTATAAGAAAAATATCACAATTTTTCGCTTTTTCAATGGTTAAATTTGCAATGCATTTGTATAGGCGTGTTTTCGTAATGTTAAGGTTCGCGTCACTGCAAGTTCTGCGACGTTACGCAACGTCAAAGTATTGACATTACAATACGGTGGACGTCGTCAAAGTGATTGCATAATAAAAAACAAAAACAAAAATACTCGCTCAGCAGTATGATATCAAATATGTTCTATAAAAGCGTTATCCTTTGGAAACAAGGAATACATCGCAGAGCTGAGAGTATGGAGTGTATATGTTTTCTTGGCCAGCCTCATCGGTGGCCCTCAAATATTTTCAAAATTCCACAATGGAATCAATGATCCCAAGTCCGTGAAATGAACATCCCTCTAAACCCCAGATTACATAGAGAAACTGGGGTTTACAGGAGTTTTCGTTATTTTGCTTATTTATGCTCCTAGGCATAGGTTGAGGGTACTTGTTAGAACCGTCTCAATGAGGCGGTTCTAACAAGCACCATTGACCTATATTTGGAATATAAATAAGAAAGGAGTCACAAATTTTTATTGGAAAAGTAGTCATTTCGGAGATATAAAGGGACGGGAGTGTTTTCGTTTTGGAATAGTGATAGTATGCAAGAACAAATCTTAAATTTAAGTGATTTGTCGACAAACAATTCCGTCCTCGGGATCACAGTCCGGCATCACGTGGTTTGCCGAGTGATGCCGGGATGTGATCCCCAGGACGATTTTTTTTGTTATCCAGCCCTCACTCTCATGAATGTTAGATTCTTATGCTATTGAAAACTAGACTGAAGATTAGTCAATGCAGCGACTCTGGTGAACATTAACCCATCCATGTTGAGGGTTAATGGCAAACTCTGCGGGTGTGGATCAAGATCAGACGTCGCATGACGCGGCGTCTGGTCGCAAGACAAGGATGTACATGATTTGCTGAAAACAAATGGGGACTATCGGTAAAGCACACACATAAAACGTTATCCAGTCCTTATATTGCCCTGAACTGTAAGATACTAGATTTCTTTCGGAAATAGTGGGTTATTAGTTTTATTGAACCATTGCAATTTGATGGTTATAGATGAACAAGACTGATCTTTGACCTGTCAGAGTTTGCATTCAATCCATACAAACATGTAACTTATACAGAGAAAGACAAAACAGACCGCAACGCATCAAAATGAAACGAATTACAGTAAATACAATGGCTTGAGCACCAATGTCTCGATTACCACGGCTATTTCAAGCTCGTTCTAAAGTTCCCAGGAATGTTCCCGTACACGCTTATTCAAGTACATTGTAAATTTTAGCGCCGAAAAAGGTAACTTTTAAGAAGAACAATTGTGATATGTTTCTTATTTCTTCTCAGAATATAGACTGTGGGTACTTATTAGAACCGCCTCATTGAGGCGGTTCTAACGAGTACCCACAATCTATATTTTAGAGCAGGAATAAGAAAACTAAGGTTTACACCTGTAAACGCCTGTTTTACCACATAAAAGTGGGGTTCAATGGGTCAAAATTATATAGGTGTGTTTTCGGGATGACCGCAGCAAAGGTGTCGTGTACCTTGCGCCACTGGGCCGTCGAACTGATACTGGCTTACAGTTGGGCTTGCAGCAAGTAAGGGTAGAGGGGTGTTGTTATTTCTTCTCGTTCTACTTTTCCATTAGGGGGTGGTTGGGTTAGGCAAATGTTACGTGTATCTTGCGTCACAGGGGCGTCCAAATGTATTGGCTTACAGTTGGGCAAGGCTTGTTGTCCTTTCAGCTGGTAACGGTACTCGTAGATGCGTAGTGTTGTTATTTTTCCTGTTTCTACACTTCCATTCATTGTCCTCTTTGCTTTCATCTCCTCTGCTATCTCCTCTATCCCCTTTCTCCCTTTCTCTGGGAGACGGTACAAAATAACCCACAAGCGCAAAAAAAAAAAAAAAAAATATAAATATAATAAAAAATAAAAATAAAAAAATAAAACCAATAACTACGGAACCCGGAAAGGGACATGATTTTTTATTTTTATTATGTTGTGCGAACAAGATAATATCTTGAGCGGACAAGATATTATCTTGTTCGGACAACATATTATCTTGTGCGAACAAGAAATTATCTTGTACGGACACGATATGATCTTGTTCGCACAACATAATATCTTGTGCGCACAAGATATGATCTTGTTCGCACAACATATTATCTTGTTTGCACAACATAGATCTTGGAATGTTGTGCGGACAAGATATTGTCTTGTGCGGACAAGATATTATCTTGTGCGGACAAGATAATATGTTGTGCGGACAAGATAATATCTGATGCGCACAAGATCTATGTTGTGCAGACAAGATATTATCTTGTGCGGACAAGATAATTTCTTGTCCGCACAAGATAATATGTTGTCCGCACAAGATAATAATGTTGTGCGGTGCGGAAAAGATATTATCTTGTCCGCACAAGATAATATGTTGTCCGCACAAGATAATATGTTGTCCGCACAAGATATTATCTTGTGCGCACAACTTATAAAATAAAAAAAAATCATGTCCCTTCCCGGGTTCCGTAAATAATTACATGCAGATATAAATATATTTAAGACAATTCAGGGAGGGTTTTCTTTATATTTTATATTGAAAATTTTTCTTGTGTATACTCATTGGAATTGCCCCGATGACGCGATTCTAGTGAGTCATCTTATTAACAAGTCCGTGTAATGAATATCCCTTTAAACCCCACTTTATGTAGAGAAAATTGTGTGTGAATTCGGGTTTAACGTCGCTTTCAACAATTTTTCAGTCATATCACGACGGTGTCTGGTTGCGACAGGGAGCTCAATGCTCACTTTTATAGTGCTGCCTCACTGAAGTATCATGTCCCAGACACATTACATGATACCACACGCAGTCACATTATCCTGACACTAGGTCGACCAGTCCTAGCTCTACCCCGTAAATCTGAGTACCAAGCGAGGAGCAGCTAGTACTATTCTTAACGACTTTGGTATGTCGCGGCCCGGGATCGAACCCGGATCGGACACTCTAGCAATTGAGCTATCGGGGCCGGTTGTGTCATAGTAATGACTCATAACAAGTAACTTTTGATAATCCCCATTATGTTTCCTGGCCAACTGAGACTCGGTGATTCTAACTATCCCCATTTCAAAGCAAAGAAAAGAAAAAATACCATGTACCCTTGTGAACCCCACATTTTCCTAACTAAAACAGGTTTACAAGGGTATTCATCGCATGTACTTGGTACAATGTCTCGTGATGAAAATGTCCACCAATGTTCCGTGTAACACTCATTACGAAAACACGCCTGTATAATACATTGTAAACTTTAGCTACGAAAAAACTTAAATTTTAAGATGAAAACTTGTGATAATTTTCTTATTTCTGCGCAAAAATATAGATCATCGGTACTCGTTAGAACCGCCTTATCGAGTACCCACATTCTATACTTTAGAGCAGGAATAAGAAAAAGAAGGTTTACCCCTGTAAACCCCAGTTATACTATACAAAAGTGGGGTTCAAAGGGGTCAAAATTATACAGGCGTGTTTTCGTGATGTGCTAAATTGATTCGTGGCTGTTGCCACCTGAGGTATACTCGAAGAGAACACGATTTGTTACAAAAGGAACACTTTCTTTTCTTTTAAAAGATTACCTCTTTTTATGATCAATGGAACAGAATCAAACTTGCAAAATAAGGGGAAAATATCTGGATGGTTTCTGACTGTTTGGTTGTTTATTTATAATGTTACACACTCTTGCGACGAGCAGGTCGCAACGCGGACAATGTGTCTTGCACAAGGACACAAACCATTGGTAATAGCGGACCGCCTCAATGAACCATTACAAAAACACGCCGAAAGAAAAAAAATTCTAGATGAGAAATTGTGATTTTTTTGCTGAGTTACGCTCAAAATATAGATTGTAGGTACTCGTTAGAACCGACTCGATGATAGAACCACCTCTTCGAGGCGATTCCAACGAGTACCCACGCCTAGACAAATACATTGTAACCTTCATCAGATGAAAAAAAATGTGATTTTTTTTTTGCTGATTTACATGTATGCTCAAAATATAGATTGTGGGTACTCGTTAGAACCGCCTCGATGATAGAACCACCTCATCGATGCGGCCCCAACGAGTACCAACACTCTATATTTTAGAGCAGGAATAAGAAAAAGAAGGTTTACCCCTGTAAACTCCAGTTTTACTATGCAGAAGTAGGGTTCAAAGGGGTCAGAATTATATAGGCGTGTTTTCGTGATGTGCTAAATTGATTCGTGGCTGTTGCCAGCTGAGGTATACTCGAAGACTCCAAAAGGAACTCTTTCTTTTCTTTTAAAAGATTACCTCTTTTTAGGATCAATGGAATAGAACCAAACTTGCAAAATAAGGAAAAAATATCTGGAGGGTTTCTGACGGTTTGTTGTTTATTTATAATGTTACACACTCTAGCGACGAGCAGGTCGCAACGCGCACAATGTGTCTTGCTAAAGGGTAATAGCGGATCGCATCAATACAAGCCTAAACAACTACATTGTAACATTCATCGCCGAAAGAATAAAAATTTCTAGATGAGAAATTGTGATTTTTTTTGCTGAGTTACACTCAAAATATAGATTGTGGGTACTCGTTAGAACCGCCATAAAACATAAAAGTGGTGGCCAAGGGGGGTCAAAATTATACAGGCGTGTTTCCGTGATGAATGTCTGTTTTCAGTCAGAAATGGAGAAAGAATCATACATTTTCAACTGAAAAATGTCATTTTGTGGAGCCCACAAAAGAATTCCCTATGCTACACGGGCGTGTTATCTTAATAATTAGCCCAAACACAGAGGAACGGAAAATGCAATTATTGCAAAGATATTTCTGTATACACCGAACCGTCCACAAAGTCATCTAAATCATTCACCTAAGCTTAATTACAATGTCTGTTTCGACAGATGTGCGCTCTTAACCCATTCAGTACCAGAAACCCCTAAAAGGGTACCTTGGCAAACAGTGTAGGCCCTGATCAGACGCCGCAGAACGCGACGTTTGATCAGGGCCTACACTGTTTGCAAAAAAGTTAAGCCATTTCCCGAATAAATTTGGAAGAAAACACAACCCGACACCCCTAAGTTTCGAAATGGACTCCTGCCATATATAAGGTGGAATATTCCATTTGGTACAAAAAGGGTTAAGCCGTTTTGTTTATTCCCACGTATATTGGAACATGATAATAAGATATAGAGATATTTTTTTTTTCATTTTATTCCCAACTAGTTTCGGTTATTACATTCTATCTCAAGGGACATGAAAATGTGAATAATATCAACGCCACATTTCGTCAATGGCAACGACGTCGAAAAACACCAATGGCGTTGGTGTAACACTTCGTGGATCCACAGTATTATAGTTCGCCAACAAATAGATGGCAGTGACGTAGCTCACTATTTGAGCTATTTTACCGTTAGCCCCATAAGCTTTGCATTGTTCAGAACACAAACAAGTCGTGACGTCACTGTCAACTATTCCTTGATGGACAGTAAGCATATTAAACAAACAAAAATGGATATTGGAAGATACAAAATAACAGGCAATCTGCAATTATAAGGCTAAATATTAAAATATCGATTGTTTATTCTTGTATAAAATCCTATGAACATATATGTTTGAAACTATTCTTAAATATACCAGGAGCCGTTTCAAACAACAACATTCATGTTCAAATCATGGAATTCACGTGCTGTTTGAACATGGATTTTGAGCTTTTTATATCCCAAGATGGTTTTTGCTTTGCTTACGTAACTTTGAGCGACGTTACGTAATCGCCCTGAACGTCACATTTAAGAACTGTATGATGACGTCATACGGTCATTGCGTAACAACGCCATTGTAAACAACATTCTGAACAAGCCGCCATGTTGGTCTACCAGTCGCATTTAAACGGTTTATATGGAGTTTATATGGAGCGTTTGGACCTTTGGACCAAAAACTGTCGTTGAAATCGTAAGCTATGACAGAACAACTATCATTCAGGGTTATTTCATTGCAATAACATTTGCCGGTTCCCTCAGAAGATATTTGAACACTCGGTCTAGCGGCCTCGTGTTCAAAAAGCTTCCCGGCAAATGTTAATGTATGAAAAACCAATGGCGGTCCCTATACTGGAACATACTGCACAATGCTGTGCAATCAAACACCTTCAGTGATAAACGTAGCCCAAAAGAATAAAACTTGTGGTATTCATACGATTACAGAACTTCTACCTACAGCCTTCTAGCCGAAACTAGCTAGTCCGGCCCAGACCACATATACGCTCCATATTTTCCAGTTGTGTGGTGTATTCCTTGCTTCCAGAGGGTAACCCTTTTTACAATCTATTTTCATTTCATTTAAGATTATAGTTTATTTTCAAAGGGTACTGGTATATGATTATTTCTGCGTTTCAACTTTTTCTAAACAGTAGTGCTATACTAATAATATTATTGACCAAGAAATTTTGTACTGGCCTGTCACGGGCCCGAGGTCTGCTGTATTGGACCGAGGCCTTGTAACAGGGCCATTTTATTTTCCGTACGTGCCCTCCTTTTCTCGTATTGGCCTTCTTTTTAACGTAATGGTCCTCTTTTTCCGTATTGGCCCGTTTTGTCATCTATATAGTGCAGGCAGTTTTGGCTACATATATGCTATACTATAGTGGTTGGTTAAAAATATAATGTTATTAATCAAGTAATTTCGTATTGGCCCAGGTACAGGTCCGAGGTATTTTGCATTGTCCAGAGGCCGAAGGCCGAGGGCTAATGCAGCTGACCGAGGACCAGTAACTGGGTCAATACGAAAGTACTTGATCAATTACAATTTTATTACTTGATCAATTAAAAGAAATATTTATTTTTTTGGCCTCATTTAATATTGGTTGACCTGGTGTTAATACAGTTGACCTCAGATCAATACAGGATAGTCAATTAATTAAACTCCTTTCAAGGGAGGTTCAACCAAATACATTGTATTCTCTACAAAACGATTATCAATACACCCCAGAACTGAACATTTTGGAGTGTAAGGATTTATCTTGGTCAAACTATACTTTATACCACAGCCATAGCAACGGTTACTAAAATAGCCCAATGGCATTTTTAGTGTTAGAGCGGTACCTCTGCTAGTCATCGGAGACCTCATCAGTGACACTCAAATAGTATTTTGAAATCCATGACCCGAAATTATTGATCTTACAACGAGTATGCAATGACGTATCAACGTCGACGCAACGTTACGTTAAAATCAACCAAGAGAATGACAGTGTGAATGCATGTGAGAATTCTCATTATGACCCGTCTCAACTGGGTCAGCACTGCATCAGGATTTGTACTGCTTGCGCAGATAACTGTTTTGGCCCACAGGAATGAAAGGGTTACGCAAATAGAGGCTTGTTAAGACAAAACCCAGCGGGCACACGTCGCTAGGGCAACGTCAAATCAACGTCGGTGCAACGGCACGACGTTGCACCGACGTAGATGTGACGTTGCATAAACGTCATGACGTCACACCGACATTGATGTGACGTCAGAGTTACGTCCTGTGCCTGCTGGGAAACTACAATGATATCTCAGATCCTTGAGCTAAGGGATTCTTGTTGATCTCAGAAATATGTTAATAGATTTTAGACTCTGCATCAGATGTTACTAATGAGTGCTAACTTTTACTGAATCTGAATACAGTGGAATTCCGCTTTTTAGACCACCTAAGATTAAGACAATCTTCTATAAAATGCTCATGTCGAAGGGTACACTTAATTTTTCTTTGTGTCTTCTGCCTACAATGTCTTCTGATCAGGGACCAACTTTAGGACTGTTCAAACGTGGTCTTAACTTTAAGACCACGTTTGAACTGTCCCAAAGGTGGTCTTAATTTGGAATTTTACTGTATCAACAGTTTGTGAGTGAGTGAGTGTTTCAGTTTTACGTCCCACTAACAGCTAAGGTCATACGAAGACGGGACCTCGGTTTAAAGACTCATCCGAAAGTCTGGAGAAGCCCTGGATCGATCGTGCAGTCCCTGGTTCATAAGGCAAGTAGCTTAACCATTACACCACGGAGGCTTCTATTAACAGTTTGTACGACTCATCAAGCGGAATCATCACAAAATACGCGTACATGTATATAAATCTGACCCCCTTGAACCCCAATTTTATACAGTAAAACTGGGGTTTAAAGAGATTAACCGTATTTTTCATGTTTCTGCTCTACAATATACATGTAGGTTGTTGGTATTCGTTAGGACCGCCTTGATGAGGCGGTTGTGACGAGTGCCCACAATCTATATTTTGAGCAGAAATGGGAGAATAGCATAATTTTTCATCTTTATTTTATTTTTTTTTTTTTTCGGCAGTAAAAATTGACAATGTTTTTGTATAGGCCTGAGGGAACGTATGTGTCGTAAAATGATGACTTTCAAAATAACAGATGTGCTTCATATATTTTTGAAGGGAATGTGAGACAATGGACTTCCTTTATATGGCGATAGGCAATCGATTATAAAAAAAAGACACGTGCAAAATTAATGTTCGAAATACAACAAAATTATGTGGCTCGAAAGCCGTGTGACCTGAAACAATGTAATTGTCCTGATGAAAAGGTGTGATAGTTTTCTTATTTATACGCCAAATGTAGGTTTTTGGGTGCTCGTTAGAACCGCCTCACTGAGGCGGTTCTAACGAATACCCATACCTTATGTATTGGAGCAGAAATTGGAAAAAAATGTATGACCCGTAACCTAGTAAACCCCAGTTTTCTCTGTATAAAGTGGGGTTTACGGGGACTGATTAACGTGATGTTGCTTGGCTTCATCTCGACATTGCCACTTGATGGAACCCGATGGCACCAAATGCTTACATTTTGGCAAAGCCACTAAATGAAACCAGATGGTTGGGCATAGCCACTTGCTTGCACCAGATGGCTTGATTTCACCTTGGCATAGCAACTTAGTGGAACCAGACGATCGTCTTCCTCTTGCCATAACCTTTCAATGGCAAGGGATGGATGCATAACCATTCAGTTATTGCAATGTTTTCCGAATACTGTACGTCATTTTTAATGGAAAACAGTGAAACAAATAGCCAAATGAATGAAAAACAATCGAAATGTTTTATTTCGTTTGGTTGGCTTGGCATTAGCATAGATCCCAATACTTGACTAACTAATTATTTAAGTCATGCGCTGAGAATGTAAATATTCACAACTTCTTCTTTAAATGAGTTTTTAGTTCTCTCTCCCGTTTGCCTTCGCTGAACTGCGATGTTCGCCATCTTGGATCAACTGCAGAGGTGATAACAAATAAAAGCAACATAATTCCATGCACCACAATGAAATAAAAACATTCGATTGATTTTTTTCTTTTTACAATCATTCGGTACTTTGTGTTTAAGAAATAGATCAGCTCTAGCTGTGATTTGTTGAGTAATAAATCACAGTTTGGAGGTCAGTTGTAAAGTAGACAAATCACGAGCGCGTAGCGCTCGTGATTTGTCTACTTACAACTGACCGACAAACTGTGATTTATTACCCAACAAATCACTGGCTAGAGCTGATCTATTTCGATTCTAACACGCTGAAAATCGGCAATAATATTCTTGTTTCCTTCAAAATCTCACAACTTTTCGCCATTGTTCGAAGAAATCCCGCTAAAATTATCGACTGAAACACATGCATTTATATCCTTTTCTAATGTTTTTGATGCGAGAAAATGACGTTACACCGTCTAACGTCAAGTAAATCGACTAGTGACGTCATAAATTTGCAGTTTTAATGACGTCACACGTCACGCTCTTGCGAGCTGTGATTTGTTGCAGAATAAAACACAGTTATTTTGCATTGCCTATATAGGCGCGCTGTGTTAGAATTTCCGTTAAAAATGACGTAAACATTTTCATACTGACCACCGTGATCAACGTAGTGCGTGCAGAAAGGCGCGTTCTTGCATAAAAACCTATGCGCATAGCTGTTTGAAGCCATTGTCAAATGGACCGAAAGCCGTGCTCAAACAGCAAAAACCATGTTCAAATCATGAAATTCGCGTGCTGTTTGAACATAGAATTTGAGCTTTTGATATCACAAGACGGGCCTTGTTTTGTTTACGTTACGTTGAGCGACGTAACGTTATCGCCCTGAACGTAGCGTTTTAGGGTTCTATGATGACGTCACTGCATGACAACGTCATTGTAAACAACATTCCGAACTGGCCGCCATTTTGGTTTGCCTGTCGCATTTGAAGAGTTTATATGGACTTTATATGGAGCTTTTGGGCGTTTTCGTCAAAATTTGCTGTCGGATTCGTAAGTTATGCAAGAACAACGATCATCCATGGTTATTTCATTGCATTAACATTTGCCGGATCCCGAGGAAGCTGTTTGAACATGAGGCCGCGCGGCCTCATGTTCAAACAGCTTCCTCGGGATCCGGCAAATGTTAATGCATGAAAAACCATGGTTGATCCCTATGTTTGATGACATCAAATGTAAACATGTACTTCTGACTACGTCCGCTGCAAAAGATCCATTTGAAAAACATTGCAACAATGTACAAAATGTCGTCAAATCCCGGTATAACTAATTCGTTATTTTGATTCTTAACGGAGAATGTGAGCCTGAAAGCGATATTTGCCATCCTGCGGGGAATGTGATTCCATGTATCCTGTCAAGAATCAAAATAACTTAAAATGTCCTGCAAACATTCCTCCTTTTTTTATAAAGATTGATTTGCGGAGCGTTATCCACATAGACGGATATTTCTTATGAGATAAAAGCCGAGATATCTATTCAGCCATCCACCTAGTTTGCCTCAACTGCCTTTCGTCAATACTTTGTGTATATTTACGATTTCGTAAAAAATAAAGGGGCTGAACTTTATGCAAACAACGATAGCCATGATCTGATGGCGCAGTATACGTGAGTTTTCTCGCAGAAATTGTATAAAGGGACATACTTCTTGTTTAGCAACTCTAGTCTTCAACTGATAGTTATCTTCCTGTAATAATGCTTCGAAGCATAACATACACCGTGGTGTTTTTCTGTCTGCGATATCGCTTTATTCTATTTTTTCTTTCATGACCCTTTCAAGATCATTTCACTTATTTCGAGCCGATCCTCGGAATATCCGCAGAAAAACCACCTGACCTTCCGTTGAAGAACTGAGCGTCTCACATGTGACCCCAGCGAGGCTCGAACCATAGCGATGAGAGACCTTATGATTAAGAATCAGCGCTCTTACCCATAAGGCCACGGAGGTCAAATGTTTGTTAGTTTTTTTTTGTTTGTTTTTTTTTTGTTGTTTAAGGTTTAACATCCCCGTCAGCACTAGTAAGGTCATTTTGGAGCCGTTGCTTTCAATTTTGCTAGACATTTTACCCAACATGGAGATGAAATGACCTCTCAAACCCTACCTCCCAAACAAACCGAGAGGGTTTATATGTAGGGCCGATTCAACTCGCACCACTTTTCCTAAGTGGTTTACCAGCACTCATGTGTGATCGGTTTCAGCTCAGCGTGGAAACATCATGCAGCACAATCTATTTCTCCAAGCCCCGATGCGCAGGGTTCAAAGAGGTCTGTCGTTATAGCCTTATTATCAAGGTTATGCGTTACACAGCCATGTCAATGGTTGTTAAATTTCTAGTCTAGGGAAGAAAAACGATCTTATTATGGATGTCAGGAAACCAATGACTGTTGAAATAAAGTAGAAAGTGGCCATAGATATTCATTTGTCTAAACCGGAAATGCTTTAACTCTTTCATCCCCGAGGTTATGAAGTTTAAATTTGGACTCACCCATTTTTGTAAATACGAGTTTATTCCAAATCGTTAAGAGGATTGCAAACTGTAGATCCTGATGAGACAACTCATTATGAGGTGTCTTGTCTGGGTTTATACTAATTGCATGTGTATATTTACCTGTCCAAATGGTTGGAAGGGCCACCTGACATTTCTGTAAAAGAAAAGGGACATTACAAGTGGTTTTAATCAAAAGTACAAGTAGCGACTATATAATCGCTAAGTAAGTAAACTGTATTTTATATATAAAAAAAAAAGCGCGACAAAGAAGTAGTCGCTATCCCATCCCTTTCTGAATGTTTAAGAAATTTTGTAAATATTGTTAATATATTTATATCTTTTACAAGAGGACCATATGGTAGATAAGTATTTGTATGCTTAAGATATTATCCTCTCTAAATGAGGGAATTAATATTATTATTATTATTATTATTATTATTATTATTATTATTATAGACGCTACCATCTTCGATTTTGGGATGATTCCATGGTTACAGGTAGGTGCTCAAACAGAATGGAACATCACGAAAGCACGCCTGTATAATTCTGACCCCCTTGAACCCCATTTTATATAGTAAAAGGTAAATCTTATTTTACTTATTTATGCTCTAAAATATAGAATTTGGGTACTCGTTAGATCCGCCACAATCTATATTTTGAGAAGAAATAAGAAAAATATCACAATTTTTCATCTTAAAATTTTCGTGTTTTTTTTTTTTTTTTTTTTGGGGGGGGTGGGGGGGGTGGGGGGGGGGTCACGGTAAAGTTTACAATGCTATTGTATAGGCGTGTTTTCGTGATGAAAACAGGAACATATCTATATATAGTGCTTGTACGGAGCTACAGGGTGGAAAGAATCAATGACAATCGATACGTGGCAATTCCTTTTCCCGGTTGAACTCCGACGAACGAACTTGCAATTGAATTGTGCGTCCAGCAAAGACAAATATTTGTCTGTGAAAGGGGAGGCCCTCGTGTTGTATCACGGTAATGGGATCATTATCCCCGATTGAGATTTACGGCCCTTCCAAGGTGATTTTGCTTGTATCGAGCGAATCGTTAATCAGAGGACGGAGCAAACTGGAGTACCCTGAAAAAGGAAACAAAAAAGATCAACCTGACATTTTGTTAAACATTCTGTTGCAGAATTTGGTGTCTGGAATCCACAGCGGTGAGAGACTTGATGGTAAAAAGACAGCGCTTTTAACCACAAGAACGCGATGTCTGGTCAGGGACTTCCATTTCGAAAGTTTGCCATCAAAAAAGGAAAATTGTCCGATAAGAAAATTCGATATTTTTTTCATATTTATACTCTAAGCAAAGATTTTGGGCACTGGTTAGTTTAACCAGTACCCACAATTTATGTTTTTGAGCAGAAACAAAAAATGATGTATACCCCTGTAAACACCAGGGGCCAGTTGTTCAAAGCATCCGGTTAGCTTAACGAGCTCGTTAGTGGTCAAATTGTTAACTGTTCTAGCAAGAAAAATTTCGAAAATTTTGGTATTTTTGCTGAAAAAATGTGAGCAGCTTTTGCATCCGCAAAAGCTGCTCACATTTTTTCAGCAAAAATTTTAGCATATTTGCCATATTTAATGATCAAAGTTTTAACGATACGTTAACTAACGACGTCGTTAGTTTTGAACAACTGGCCCCAGTTGTATTGTATGAAAGTGGGGATTGAGGGGGTCAAAATTATATAGGCTTGTTTTCGTGATGATGTTTGCTTAAAACGCACTATCAGGAAGTTACAAGAAATGGTCTCAGTGCCGGTTCAAAACCATTTCCCTATTTTCCTAGCCTACCCTCAGAGACAAAAGACCCACCAGTGTCGCCAGTGCTCAGACTTGTTTAATCAACCTGAAATGCCGCCCAGGAATCATTGTCCCACGCGGAACGCACCATATATAAATGAACCATGCGCTGTTATATCCCATAATATTTATAAGCTGCTATTTTCATCAGCCAGTATTCATTTAAGACAAACAGTTAATAGGTACTTCCATGACCAAATCCATTTCCAGAAAATTGTTCGTAGACGTAAATTGCATAATGATATATCAAAATCTTCTGTTTCGGAAGTATTTTTGATGTGAATCTATTACATTGTTGATTGTATCCGTGTCTGGATGAGAAATGTATGAAGTTATGCTAGATTTACTGAAAACAGATAGGAAAATACACGTCTTACGAACATGGCTTGAAAACTTGTTTTGCATATGTTTTGGGTCGATTGTTTGTCAATCGAACCAAAGCAACTAAGCACAGAAGCTCCTCAGTGCTAATGTCCACGTGACTATCACTGACTTCTGAATGACAAACAATGTAGATCGAGATCAGATGGCTTCAGAAGCCATCTGATCTGGATTTTCATTGTTTGAAAGCAAACAATGTAGATCGATATCAGATGGCTTCTTGAGAAGCCATCTGATCTGGATCTGCATTGTTTGAAAGATAAAGCATACCCGGGCTCAATGGCACAATGGTTAAGGGTTGAACAAACCAGCCAAATTCTCCGTTAATGGCCACTTTGCCAGCTCAGAAACAATCTACCCAACAGAGCTGTGAGTATTTTTTTTATTTTGTATGAACTGATTTTGATTTTGCTGATTACAAAGAGGATCTTAGATGAGTGTTCATGCATTACTGAATTCATTAAACAAGTCGAGGAAAAGGGTTAAAATGCTCAAAAACATAGATTGTGGGTACCCGATAGAATTGCCTCGTTCTAACGAGTACCAACAATCAGTGTTTTGAGCAGAAAAGTGAAAAATATCAGAATTTTTTATCGGATTTTTTTTTTTTTTTTTTTGGTGGTAAAATTTTCAATATATATGAATAGGCGTGTTTTCGTGATAACTGGATGATGTAAATCGCTGGTTCGAGCCTCGCTGAAAAAAAAGCCGTTTCACCTGCTTTTTTTTCTGGGATGTACAGGTTACCGGAAGAAGACGAGAATATGCCCCCGCTCCCGGCCTACCCCAAAGACACGATTGGACTATTACTACCGATCAACCATGCGGGCTTCTGTTTAAGTTTTAATGTTTCATTTACCTACAGATGTTTAGTAAACGTTCACATTAAAATCAGTTATACATGTTTAGGTCTTATCCGGCTATGTTTATAATGAGCGTTTCGGATTGGACAAATGAGACAACTACCTCGTTGAGACAATGGCCTCGTTCAAACCGACAAAAAAAAATAGAATTAAAAAATAACGCCACTCATTGCTCGAAATACAGCTTCCATAAGCAAAGTAACAAAATTATGGAAAACAATCAAGAATTGTATCCCTTTGTTAAACTACACAAGGCAGTCGAATCATTTCCTTCGTTTGAGACAGTGGAGTTTTTAATTTAGGGGAAAAACAGAAACACTTCTATATTCTGCTTCAAACATAGATTGTCAGTGCTCGTTAGAATCGCCTCATTGAGATACTGGACTATGCTCTGCTTGGCACTTGATACGTGGCCTAGAGGGTAAAAAGCGCTGACTCTCAATCATTAGGTCTCTCACCACTGTGGTTCGAGACTGGCTCGGGTCTCGTGTGGGACTTCAAGTTCTGGAAAGGAAGATCAGGTGGTTTTTCTCCGGGTAGTCCGGTTTTCGCCCACCTAATATGATACTTTCTTAGGCTTGTATAGCATTACATCAGCAAGTCGGTGTAAAAAACTTTCTAAGAGTTGTAAAATCCAACCTGATGCATTACGGTAACTCACCCGTGCGCCAAAACGGTGTTTTTCTTATTTCTAGAACTACATGTATCATTTTTCAGATGACCCCATTTGATTTTTTTCTTATCTCTACTCCAAACATAGATTGGGGTAACCACAACTAACGAGTAACCACAATACAGTAGAACTTCAATGGCTCGAACACCGATGTCTCGTTTACCATGGATGAGTCGAACACATTCTTCAGCCCCTGGCGAAATCCTCTACATAAGAAATAGTGGGGGATAATTAAGGAGATTTTAGTCTTTTATCTTGCAAATGTATGCTGTGTGTACTCATTAGAATCGCCTCGCAAATGTATGCTGTGTGTACTCATTAGAATCGCCTCGATGAGGCTAATGTATGCTGTTTGTACGCATTAGAATCGCCTCGATGAGGCGATTCTAATGAGTACACACAGCATACATATTCATTATAGAACACCGAAAAGATGTCAAAAAGTGTCTCGTTATGCCCCCTGACAGTAACCTCAGTGGCTCGAACTACCCCTGCCTCGAACAGATTTTCATGGTCCCAAAGGGATTCGAGCCATCGAAGTTCCACTGTATATGTTTCTGAGCAAAAATGAGGAAAATAGTGTACACCCCCACAGCCCCACATTTTTCTCTATAGAAAGTGATGTTTAGAGGGGTACTCATTACAAGGACTTGTTATATAGATGATGTAGAGACAAGTGTGATTTACAGGAGTTTATTATTACTACCCGTTTTCGTATTCACGGAACTCGCTGTTCTAACGATCGAGCACTCACAATCGGGGTGAAGAAGAACCACGAAAAATATCACTTATTGCGGTCATTCTCCCCATTCCGCTGATGCAAGAAGGGCAGTTATCAGTTTCTGGAGACAGAATGTGCACTGTACTGGTTAACCGCTTACGTATAAGCCTGCCTAGAAAAAGTGTGAATCGGTAAACTGACCGGCTCAAAAATGACCTGAAATAGTGTTGACTGGGCCGTTAAACTATAATACAAACAAACAATATATCACTAATTGTCAATGAAAAACCCATTAGTCTTAGCCGTAAAAGAAACCATTTTTTCAAACGCTTGGTTTTCATTTGTTTGATTTGAATTAAGGTTTAACGACCCAGTCAACACTATTTAGGTCATTTTGGAGACGTTGATTCCAATTTTGTTTGACTTTTACCCGACATTGAGATGAAATGACATCTCAAGTCCTGCCGCCCAATGAAATCAAAAGGTTTATATGCATTGACTGGTCTGGTTCACATAACTTTGTAGGCTTAGTCCTTCTAAGCGTTTTACCAGTACTAATGTGTGGTCGGTTTGAAGAATCATGGAAGTCACATGGGAGGGTGCAAACTTGGCTTAATTTTCGTAATTCTGCGATTTTGTCACCTGACCCGTGTCTTCTCTGCCGTTTGTTTGAATTTGTCTGATTTGATTTTTACATCCCCATCAACACCATTTAGGTCATTTTCAATTATCTGGGTCTTTTACATGTACCTGACATTGAGATGAAACGACATCTCACGCCCTGTCACACAATGAAACCATCAGGGTTTATATGCATAGATGGCCCGACTCGCTTTGTCTGGGCAGGCTTAGGCCTTCTAAGCGGTTTACAAGTACTCATGTGCGATTGGTTTTAGCTCAGCGTGGAAGCAACATGCAGCCCAATCAGTTTCTCCCAGCCCCGATGTCGTGGGCCCCTTCCCTCCAGTAATATGGCACTTCGTTGAATTTACCACTGCCCGGTGTTATTATCAATTGGGCTAATACAATAAGAAAACTGGCGATACAAGGCACAAAATTAAACCATCGGCGATAAATCTGATTAGATTTGGTCACAACAAGAACCAATCACGGTCTGATTAAATCAAAGGCTTCGTGTTATATCTCGATTTCCTACTCGTGAAAGCTTTTTTTCTTACAGACATAAACCCAGTGCTTGCCTACAACAATTGTCGTACGGATATACGTACTTACTTTAACTCATGTATGAAACCTTGATGATTGAAGAGTAGTGGTCGTTTCATATGAAATTCAAGAAACGAGCATTTGGCCTTCTGTTTATTATATAACGATTTTATTATTATTATTATTATTTGAGCCAGCGCACGACAAACTCTACGATAAGACGTGCACCCAACGAAGACTCAGATCAGCCTGCGCATCCGCGCAGTCTGATCAGAGTCTTCGTTGTGCGCTCTAAGGATAGCTAAGGGCCCAATGTCCCTTCATTCTGCAAGAGAAGTCTTGTTAAACTATATGGATGCGCAGGCTGGTCTGATTCTTTGCTGTGCGCACAGGTAAATTGTAGGAAATGCTGTGCCACGGCTCAATAGTTACACGTGTTGTCATACCGGCCCCGATAGCTCAGTTGGTAGAGTGTCCGCTCCGGGGAACGGGAGGTTCACGGGTTCGATCCCGGGCCGCGACATACCAAAGTCGTTAAAATGGTACTAGCTGCTCCTCGCTTGGCACTCAGATTTACGGAGTTGAGCTAGGACTGGTCGACCCAGTGTCAGGATAATGTGACTGGGTGTGGTATCATGTAATGTGTCTGGGGCATGATACTTCAGTGAGGCAGCACTATAAAAGTGAGCATTGAGCTCCCTGTCGCAACCAGACACCGTCGTGATATGACTAGAAAATTGTTGAAAGCGACGTTAAACCCGAATTCCCCCCCCCCACACACACACACACGCACGCACGCACGCACGCGCGCGCGTGTTGTCATATGATTTTTATGACATGACGTTATACACTAAATAAGAGTGACATTATAATTATGATAAAAACATTCTAACTCTCAGTTTTGGACAGACCCATTACCAATGTAAGGGACATCGAAGACGAGTGAGCTGGATAATGTCCCAGCAGGCACACGTCGCTAGGGCAACGTCAAATCAACATCGTTGCAACGTCACGACGTTGTACCGACGTAGATGTGACGTTTCATAAACGTCGTTACGTTGCACCGACGTCGATGTGACTTCAAAATGACCCCATGTGCCTGCTGGGGTCCTTCGATATCCTAACGAGGGAAAAATACACAGATATCAGTTTAATATTTACGCTTTCAATATATACATGTATCTATAATATGATGTTATTAATCACATTACGATAACACATCCGTGTGATATTACATTTTTCAAACCTCAATAAAGACAATTTTTCTGATGAAAATTCGTGATATTTTTCTTATTTATACTCCAAACAAAGGCTTTGGGTGCTCGTTAGAACCGCCTCATTGAGGTGGTTCTAACGAGTACCCACAACCTATGTCCTGGAGCAGAAATAAGGAAAATAATGTTTACCCCCGTAAACCCCAGTTTTCTCTATTTAAAGTGGGGTTTAGGGGGGTGGGGTCTTTATCTCACGGACTTGTTCACATGATGAAGTAATTTCGTATTGACCCCGTTACACGTCCGAGGTCTGCTGTATTGGCCGGAGGCCGAAGGCCGAGGCCAATACAGCTGATCGAGGGTCTGTAACTGGGACAATTAGAAATTACTTGATTAATGATTAATAACAATTTTATTAATTGATACCATTAAAAACATGATTATTGATTTTTGACCATTGTTGTTTTCGGCGAAAGAATGTGCCCCGTTCTTGCTAACCGCTTATGAATAAGCCTCTCAAGGAAATGTTGCCCGGTAAATTGTCCGACTCGATATAACCTAAAACAGGCTGACTAGGCCGTTACACGCCAAACAAGTACAATATTCATAAATACAATTTGTGTAATACATCCAGAAAAATGGAGTTAAGGTTGAGGGTCAGTGATGATGCCTAATGGCCGAAACTAGTTTTCTTGCACAACAGACAAGGAAATCCGTGATTTTACCCTGCGATAGAAATTTATGTTCTGACCCTGGTGTTCCGACCCCAAATCGAATATAATCGCGTGTTTGATAAATGCACTGGTTGATTACAACCTCATGCGCGGCGTCGTCATGCGTGACGTCACTAAACATTCCTGTTGTGTCATCACAAAATGGCGGACGTCGGTAACCGAAGTGACAGCAGCACTAGAAAATCGCAATAGAAATGGAAGGTATGCAAGAAAAAGAATCCAATATATGTGTGAGGGGTGGATAGAAAAATCCGTCTCTGGATCAATGTCCGGCATCACTCGGCAAGCCTCGTGATGCCGGACAGTGTCCCTCGGGACGGATTTTTCAATCCACCCCTCACATCCATATAAGATTCTTATATTCTGTCCCAGAAAAAAAACTTGTAAACTCCATGGTTTTCAGTTCTGCGGTACAGTCCTTGCTTCCTAGATATTACCCTTTTAGAGAACAGTAAACATACAGCACACAGTCTCTATGAGGCGTTCTAAAAAGCACCCACAAACTTTGTTTGTAGCCAAACAAAGCTTGTGGGTACTCATTAGAAACACCATAATAAGGCTGTGTGCTATGTAGAGGATCTTACACGAGTGGTCATTCCATATGATATTTATTAAACGAGCCTTCTGCGAGTTTCATAAATATCATATGAAATGACCACTCGTGTAAGATTCTGTTTATCATATGACCACTTTAAAATGGATTTTATCACCGTTGAACAAGACATTTTTCCCCCACAAAAATGCATGGTTGACACGGACGTCGTCATGACGTTACTTAATCCCGCCAAAGTGTTGTTACACGTGTAGTCATACGATATTTATGACATGACGTTATCCACTGCATATCGACGACGCCATGTGATAAATAAATGTATTTCGATCCAAAGACATTCACCTAGCACACACAGCTTCTATGACACGGTTCTAACGAGCATCCAGAAACAGGGTGTTTGCAAACAAGTCGGCGCGTCCATGCTTATAAACCATATTGGTTTCATTGGGCGGCAGTGCTTGAGATGTCATTTCATCACAATGTCGGGTAGAAGTCCCACAAAATTGGAAGCAACATCTCCAAAATGACCTTTACAGTGTTGACGGGGACATTAAACCTCAAATAAAACAAAATCAAAGAAAACAAAGAAAATTCCAGAACTGTATCTCCATCGTATCGTTGCGAAAATGGGCATGACTCTTCCAGAAAAACAATTTGCTTCCTTAAGGGAGCTAATTCTTTACTTTAAGAGTGATGCCAGGGTGAATGAGGATGAGTGTGCATGGAGATTTCCATTTATGCGTATTATACGCAATGCATTACAAAAACACGCCTATTCAAATATAATAAAATTTTCGGAGTGTCTATTGACAAACGTTTGTCAATAGCACAAAGTCGGTAAAAATGCTATTGACAAACGTTTGTCAATAGCACAAAGTCGGTAAAAATGCTATTGACAGACGTTTGTCAATAGCACAAACTCGGTAAAAATGCTATTGACAGACGTTTGTCAGTAGCACAAACTCGGTAAAAATGCTATTGACAGACGTCTTTCAGATTTCAGAGTCGAAATGCGAAAGTTTTTTTTTTATTATTTCTTTTCAAGGATTTCTGTTTTTCCTGTCATTTCTGACAGAAACATAAACATAATAGATTTCATGTAACTTTTGTATTTTATCATATTTCTCTGTCTTTTCTCTCCTACGACTCATGTTGAAGTATCTAAAAGTCAGATTATGATTTAAGTACGATTCTTGGTTACATGGAAATATCTAGCGGGTAGAGGGGAGAGGGCGCAAAAATGTGTTGGTAGGATAAAATTTAACCAATACTGTTGCTGAAATCGCCCATCTTTTCTAAGGGCTCATCTGCATCCTATGTTTGTAGCATTGAAACCGCTGTTTCAAATGCTGAGGATGAAACATGTACACTAAAGCGAAACATGGACTTGCTACTTTCCGCTAGAAGCGGTTTGAATTAACTTTCGACTGGAGCCATAGATGATGCGGGTTTTGCCCACCGATTCGCGGCATCTTTCTTTTGAAAGACATTCCTCCTTCCGCTGGTTTGTTTGATCTGAGATTTAATGTCCCCGTCAACACTGTATATTTCATTTTGCTTCCAATTTTATGATCCTTTAACGCATCATAGGAAAGAAATGACATCGTAAGACCTGTCACCTAATGAAACGTGTAGTGTTTATTAGCATGGACAGTCCTATTCGCACCGCTTAGCCCGGGCTGGCTTAATTCTCTCAGCGGTTTAACCGCAAATTTTGTGCGGTCGGTTGCAGTTCTGCGATGAAGCATCATGCAGCCCAACTATTTATTCAAACCGCGTTGGGCGGGGGCCGTCCTTCCGTTGGTTCAAGTAGGACAATAGTAGGTAGCAGATAGTATGAGGAGTGCTTAGATTGGAAGGTATAAGCTTGTTGAGGAAATATGTTATAAGTATTATAAATGTCACTAAAATGACCTAAAATGTGATGACTGGGACTTATCTTGTATCCCAAAGATCAGCGTTTTTCTTTCTTAATCTGATTTTAATTTGTTAGGAAGATCACAGAACAATGATCAAACAATAACCAAATGGTTATGATAATAATTTTACACATTATTAAACAAAACGATGCTAATACCTTTCTTCAATAGCCCTTAAGCCCCATATATTCTATATATGTCAGCGGATTCATGATCAAGCTCAAATATTACCTTTCTTATGTATGCATGACAACATATGCTGTGGGTACTCATTAGAAGCGATTCATCAATGCACTTCTAATGAGTACCCACATCGTATGTTTTCACATGTCTTATCTGGAGCCTCATGTACGTAATAAAAAGTTAATTTATCTAGTTCTTATTTTCTGTTTTGTTTGTCTGTATTGGAGTTTACTGCCCAGTCAACACTATTTAAGTCATATCAAGCCGGTCATTATAAGCCATATCAAGCCAGTCAATTTACCTATCCACAATTTCCCAAGACAGACTTACACGGAAGCGGTGAACACATACATGTCAGCGGATTCATGATCAAGCTCCGAGCAAGAATGTTGGTGACCCCGGCAGGCATGGAACCCACGACCTCCTGATTAATACTATTTAGGTCATATCGAGCCGGTCACTTTGTCTATCCACAATCACAAGAAAATCTTATACGGAAACGGTTAACACATACATACGCATGCTTTCTATAAAAATTGATAACCGCCCTGCTTGAATCAGTGTGTCCATGATCAATCGTTACGCAATAATGTTGCCGACGCCGCCAGGTTTCGAACCCACATCCTCCTGATCAACACTATTTAGGTCAATTCTTGCCGGTCAGTTAACTTCCCCGCACTTTTCCCTAACATGTTTATAAATAAGCGGTCAACAAGTACAGAGCACTTTTCCATGGCATTAGTCGACAACAGCCCTTCTCAAATTACAATTATGTACAAAAGAAATATAAAAAGAATAACAATTTTCGCATTTCGACTCTGAAATCTGAAAGACGTCTGTCAATAGCATTTTTACCGAGTTTGTGCTGTTGACAAACGTCTGTCAATAGCATTTTTACCGAGTTTGTGCTATTGACAAACGTTTGTCAATAGCATTTTTACCGACTTTGTGCTATTGACAAACGTTTGTCAATAGCATTTTTACCGACTTTGTGCTATTGACAAACGTTTGTCAATAGACTCTTCCTAAAATTTTACCACCAAAAATTTCAAATTAAAAGCCTTATTTTTTCATATTCATATTTTTACACAAAACAGAGATTGTGGGAACTCGTTAGAACCACTCGACGGTCCTAACGGGTTCCCACAATCTATGTTTTTTTAGCAGAAATAAACAAAAATAATGTATACCCATGTAAACGAAAGTTTTACCATATAAAAGTGGGTTTAAGGGGGTCAGAATGATGTAGACGTGTTTTCGTGATGGGAAGATGTGTTTATTACAGACAAAGCATACTTCTTCTCCTTCTCCTCTTTCCTTCTCCTCATTCTCCTTCTTCTTCTGTTATGTGTACGAAACTGGGTTGTTCCATAAATGGTTTTGTTTGTTTGATTTGAGGTTTAACGTCCCCGTCACCGCTGTAAAGGTCATTTTGGAGACGTTGCTTCCAATTTTGTGGGACTTTTACCCGACATTGAGATGAAATGACATCTCAAGCCCTGTCGGCTAATGAAACCAATAGGGTTTATGAGCATGGACGTGCCGACTCGCTCCGCTTTGACTGGGCAGGCTTAGATCTTCTAAGCGGTTTACCAGTACTCGTGTGCGGGTCGGTTTTAGCTCTGCGTGGAAGCATCATGCAGCCAATATATTTCTTCAAGCCCCTATGGGTGGGAGCCGTCCATAAATGGTACTTCGCCGATTTTTTTTGCCATTCCATTATGAAAACACGCCTATACAAAAACATTGTAAATTTTACTGCCGAAAAATACAAATTTTAAGACAAAGAAATGTGATAGTTTTCTTATTTCTGCGCAAAATATAGATTGTGGGTACTCGTTAGAACCGCCTCGATCTAATAGATTGTGGGTACTCGTAAGAACCGCCTCATCGAGGCGGTTCTAACCAGTACCCGCAATCTATATTTTAAAGCAGAAATAAGAAAAATAATGTATACCCCTGTAACAACTGTTTTACTATATAAAAGTGTCAGAATGATGTTGACGTGTTTTCGTGATTGGAAGATGTGTTTATTACAGACAAAGCATATTTTGAGATTTCGTCTTCTTCTTCTTCTCCTCCTCCTCTTTCCTTCTCCTCCTTGTCCTTCTTCTTCTGTCATGTGTGTGAAACTGCGTTTTGTCGTAAATGGTAATTCGTCGATTTTTTGCCATTCCACTACGACAACACGCCTATACAAATACATTGTAAATTTTACGGCCGAAAAATGCAAATTTTAAGACAAAAAATTGTAATATTTTTCTTTTTTCTGCGCAAAATATAGATTGAGGGTACACGTTAGAACCGCCTGATGGAGGCGGTTCTAACGAGTACCCACAATCTATATTTTAGTGCAGAAATAAGAAAAATAATGTATTCCCCTATAAATGGCAGTTTTACTATATAAAAGGATCAGAATGATGTTGACGTGTTTTCGGGATGGGAAGACAGGTTTATTACACACAATGCATATTTTGCGATTTCTTCTTCTTCTTCTTCTCCTCCTCCTCTTCCCTTCTCCTCCTTGTTCTTCTTCTTCTGTTACAGTATATGTACGAAACTGCGTTTTACCATAAATGGTATTTCGCCGATTTTTTGCCATTCCATTACGAAAACACGCCTATACAAATACATTGTACATTTTACAGCCGAAAAATGCAAATTTCAAGACGAAAAATTGTAATATTTTTTCTTATTACTGCGCAAAATATAGATTGTGGGTACACGTTAGAACCGCCTCATCGAGGCGGTTCTAACGAGTACCCACAGTCTATCTTTTAGGGCAGAAATAAGAAAAATAATGTATACGACAGTTTTACTATATAAAAGGGTCAGAATGATGTTGACGTGTTTTCGTGGTGGGAGGATGTGTTTATTACAGACAAAGCATATTTTGCGATTTTGTCTTCTTCTTCTTCTCCTCTTCCTTCTCCTCCTTGTCCTTCTTATGTTATGTGTACGAAACTGCGTTTTTCCATAAATGGTACTTCGCCGATGTTTTACTATTACATTACGAAAACACGCCTATAAAAATACATTGTAAATTTTACCGCCGAAAAATGCAAATTTTAAGACCAAAAAATGTGATATTTTTTCTTATTTCTGCGCAAAATATAGATTGTGGGTACACGTTAGAATTATCTCATCTAGTCGGTTTTAACGAGTACCCACAATCTATATTTTAGAGCAAAAAATAAAAAAAATAATGAATACCCCTGTAAACGACAGTTTTACTATATAAAAGGGTCAGAATGATGTTGACGTGTGTTCGTGGTGGGAGGACGTGTTTATTACAAACAAAGCATAGTTTGTGATTTTGTCTTCTTCTCCTCCTCCTCTTTCCTTCTCCTCCTTCTCCTTCTTATGTTATGTGTACGAATTCGGAAACTGCGTTTTTCCATAAATGGTACTTCGGCGATGTTTTACTATTACATTACGAAAACACGCCTATAAAAATACATTGTAAATTTTACCGCCGAAAATGCAAATTTTAAGACCAAAAAAATGTGCTATTTTTCTTATTTCTGCGCAAAATATAGATTATGGGTACACGCTAGAACCGCCTCGCGGAGGCGGTTCTAACGAGTACCCACAATGTACATTTTAGAGCAGAAATAAGAAAAATAAAGTTTACCCCTGTATACCGCAGTTTTACTATATAAAACTGGGGTTCAAGGGGGTCAAAATTATATAGGCGTGTTTTTGTGATGATCCTTCTGACTAGGTGCATTATTTTTTTAATCTCCAGAATAGTTATTTTTTTCTGATGAAAATTTGTTATTTTTTTCTTATTATTACTCCAAACACAGGCTGTTTGTGCTCGTTAGAACCGCCGTATTGAGGCGATTCTAACGAGTACAATTAACCTGTGCCTTGTTATTGTTGTTGTTGTTATTTGAGGTTTAACGTCCCCATCAACACTATGTAGGTCATTTTGGAGACGTTGCTTCCAATTTTGTGGGACTTTTACCCGACGTTGAGATGACATCCCAAGCCCTGTCGCGCAATGAAACAAATAGGGTTTATAAGCATGGGCGGTCCGACTCGCACTGCTTTGCCTGGGCAGGCTTAGATCCTCTAAGTGGTTTACATGTACTTGTGTGCGTACTAATCTATGTCTTGAAGCAAGAAATATATTGTATACCCCTGTAACCCCCAGCTTTGTCTACATAAAAGTAGGGATTAACCCATTTAGTACCAGAAACCCCAAAACGGGTACCCTGGCAAACAGTGCAGGTCTAGATCAGACGCCGCAGAACGCGGCGTCTGATCAGGGCCTACACTATTTGTAAAAAGTTCAGCCATTTTCCAAATCAGTTTTGAAGAAAACACAGCCTGACACCCCTAAATTTTGAAATGTACTCCTGCTATATATAAGGAGGAAGATTACATTTGGTACGAAAAAGGGTTAAAGGGTTCAGAATGATATAGGCGTGTTTTCGTGATGGGAAAGGCGAAGGTATCGTGTATCTTACGTCACCTGGGCGTCCAACTGCTATTGGCTGTAAGCTGTTCTGTTTCGCGGCCCGGTACGAATGAGATAATCTTGACTGGGCCGTAAAGCCCCCCAAATTTCTTCAGTTTCTTCACTTACATTCATTTTCCTCTTACTCCCATTGCCAGTCTCTTTCATCTTTCCCCCCCCCCCCCCACCTCACCTTGTTGTCTCTTCTATCTCTTTTCTCCTTCTCTCTGGGAGACGACACAAAATGACCCACAAACAGTTGACGTGTCGCTATCAATCAGTCCGTTTGGTTTTGGTTTTACGGACCTTTCAAGATTATTTCACTCATATCGAGCCGATCGTTAGACAGAGGTGGGCGAAAACCGGAGTACCCGGAGAAAAACCACCTGACCTTCCGTTGCAAAACTTGGCGTCTCACATGTGACCCGAGCGAGGCTCGAACCACAGGGGTGAGAGACCTAATGAATAAGAGTCAGCACTCTTATCCACTAGACCACGGAGGCCCGTATCAATCCGTCCTTTTATGGCACGTTGGCATATATTGCTGAAGCAGCATTCTACAGAACACTAAATATGGAAATTATCTAACATAGTCCAAGTATTTGTACAACCTTCTAATTTGAGGAAAGATTCAATTATCTGTAATTTATTGAAGTTAGTGCACATTTAACAGACTCGTTATAGCGCAGAAACATGGTTAGTTAGAAGAAATATCAAATAAGCTAACAAGACTTGTCAGACTGTCTCGACCAATTTAACTTCTAATGTCAAGAAAGCGGCGTAGTACCGTTAACCATTTTTGTACCAAATGGAATCTTCCTCCTCATATATTGCACATGGCTACTTCAAACTTTAGGGGTGCCAGGTTGTGTTTTCTTCAACATCTGTTTGGAAAATGACTTACATTTTTGCAAACGGTGTAGGCCCTGATCAGACGCCGCGTTCTGCGGCGTCTGATCTGGGCCTTCACTGTTTGCCCAGGTACCCCTTTAGGGGCTTCTGGTACGGATTGGGTTAACGGCAGTTGCGCACACATGACAGAAGAAGAAGAAGAAGAAGAAGAAGAAGAAGAAGAAGAAGAAGAAGAAGAAGAAGAAGAAGAAGGAATAGGAGGAGGAGAACGAGGAGGAGAACGAGGAGGAGAAGGATAGAGGATGAGAAAAAGAAGAAATCGCAAAAAAATGCTTTGGAGTGCGGGGTAGAGGGTGCATAATGCATGTTATCTTAATCTGACTTTGCATTACGATAACACACCCGTGTGACATTGTGCATTTTTCACACCTCAGAAATGGCTACTTTTCTGATGAAAATCAGTGATATTTTTTTCTTATTTATACTGCAAACATAGGTTGTGGGTGCTCGTTAGAACCGCCTCATTGAGGCGGTTCTAACGAGTACCCACAACCTATGTCTTGGAGCAGAAATAAGAAAAATAATGTATACCCCCTTATACCTCAGTTTTCTCTATATAAAATGGAGTTTAGGGGGTCTTCATCTCATGGAGTTGTTCACGTGATGGACATGTCGCGGCAGAAATAATTAATATTTCATTTCTAAATAAGTTAAATAGAGGATCTTTATAAAAGTGTTCATTTTTTCATGAAATTTACTGAACGAGCGCTTTTATATTATGTTTACTTAAGGAAGCTTAATAAATTCCATCGTTCGCGAACCATAACAACTTTTCTCGAGACCTCTTTCCTCAGAATTGAAAGTTCCGTATGACTATCATTCTCATAATGTTAACACACCCGTGGTACACATGCAGTGCAACCTTCAATGTCTCCAAAATGGTTACTTTTCTGATAACAGTTCGTGATATTTTTCTTATCAATATCCTAAACCTAGGTTGTGGGTGATCGCTAGAACCGTCTCATTCAGGCGGTTCTAACAAGTACCCACAACATAGGTTTTTGGAGCAGAAATTCCTATGTTAGGACCAACTTTGGGACTGTTTAAAAGGGGTCTTTAAGACCACTTTTGAACAGTTGCAAAGGTGGTCCCTGACCACAGGACATTCTGTGCAGAAAACACGAAGTAAGAATAACTGCATCCTTCTAAATATGCTTTTGAAAGCAGCATGAGTCCCAATTATAAGTGGTTTTAATAGCGGAATTGCACTGTATATAGAGGATCTTACACGAGTGGTCATTTCATATAAAATTTATGAAACGAGCCTTCGGTGAGTTTAATAAATTTCATATGAAATGACCACGAGTGTAAGATTCTGTTTATCATATGACCACTTTAAATTGGGTTTCATCGCCTACAAAATTGACAAATTTTCCATAAAACTGCATTGTTGACATGGACGTCGTCATGACACTACTTAAACCCTGCCAAAGTGTTATTACACGTGTGGTTATAAGACTTTTATTACACAACGTTATCCACTACTTATCAACGACGTGATGTGATAAAGAGATTTCTCAGCGGGTTCGAAATCGACATTGTTACTGTTTCAAATAGAAGCCTCCGTGGTGTAGTGGTTATGCTTCTCGCCTTGTAAACCAGGGGTCGCAGGATCGATCCTGGGCTTCTCCAGACTTTCGGATTAGCCTTTAAACCGAGGCCCCGTCTCCATATGACCTTAGCTGTTAACTCAAAGAATCACTCACTCACTGTTTCAAACAGTGAAAATACGATTTTTATTTTAAGTTTGTGAATTCAATATATCATCGAAAAATAACATATTTTCTGTTTGTTAGATGTCAATTAGCTAAACGTTATGGATGTCAGAAATTACGTCACGTCATTTGGTCGTTGATAACGTCACATTTAGCACCTACGCAACGTAAATAAGGCACGCGACGCCAAACGGAGTTAACAACCACGGGCATTATTTGAATGCTTTCAAGTGAACAATGTGATAAAATAACATTCAAAGTTGTTTTCCAGGTGCAATCGTTCAGTTTACTTACACCCAATATTATACCCAGTTAACACGCTGAACACCTATAAAGCGACGCGAAAATGTTCCTTTTCGGATTTTAATTAAACAAATACGCATACATGAAACCACACTTCAGGTTTTAATATTTAGTCATTTGAACTTCTGAATTGTTGTTTCACCAGGTAAATGCCCACGTTAGCTGATGCATGTACATGTTCAATGTAATCTCGAACGTTATACGTCAAAACTCACGTGTGAGCTGTACCGTTTGGTTGCCAATGTGGGACACATTTCTGCCCCATATGGATGCCAATGTGGGACAGTTTTCACCATTAGCGACACAGGAATGTCTCGGTTTCATACATTTAGGCATTGTTATGCCATATCATCCTTTATCATATGATGTCGCGACTGAGAATTTAATAACGGCATTTATTAAATTCGGCTAAAAATATGCCAATTAATTAGATACGCCCTGAAACGTTACACGTACGACGTGGCGGAATATTGGCATTTTTTGTGAAAAGAAAATCGTGAATAAAATACGTTTTAAATGTTATATGATTCAATTTATAAAAGGCATAAACGCTCGGCAAATCCTCACATTTTATCCCTTTTCCTCAAACGGTTTAATCAATTTAATAATACATGAACACTCATGTTAGATTCTCTATTTTTCTCGTCACGGTTTGTAATAGTGTTTTTTTTTTTTTTCTGGTGAATTTCGGGTCGATTGTGTCTCAATCGATCGAATTAGTTATGAGTCAACCTAAAGAAACTTCTGATACTAAATCCAGGTAAGGTTATTATTAACTACCCTAGTCTTGTTCCTGTGACGTCAGAATGATGTGTAACTGTTAAATCTGGACTGGGCTCGTGTACTGAGGCATTGACAAACAATTTAGACCAAGAACACAGGGCGCGGCGTCTGATCATGTTCTACACTGTCTTCTTACAGTACATGAGTTAAAGAGTTAAACGAAACAATCTAAGTATCGGTTCGGGACTATTTTTTCAAGCAATCGACACACCAGTGATGTCAGTACTTTGATTTTTTCTCTTTACGGTAACACACCCGTGCGACATAGTGCATTCTTTCACATCTCCAAAAATGGCTACTTTTCGCAGGAAAATCCGTGATATTTTTCTTATAAATACTGCAAACATAGGTTGTGGGTGCTCGTTAGAACCGCCTCATTGAGGCGGTTCTAATGAGTACCCACAACCTATGTCTTTGAGCAAAAATAAGAAAATATTCTATAGCCCCGTAACCCCAGTTTCTCCACATAAAGTGGGTTTTTTGTTTGTTTGATTTGAAGTTTAACGTCAAAACTGTAAAGGTCATTTTGGAGACGTTGCTTCCAATTATGTGGGACTTTTACCCTACGTTGAGATGAAAAGACACCTCAAGCCCTGCCGCCCAATGAAACCAATAGGGTTTATAAGCATGGACGGAACAACTCGCACAGCATTGCCGGGACCGGTTTAGATCCTCTAAACGGTTTACCAGTACTCGTGTGCGGGTCGGTTTCAGCTCTGCGTGGAAGCATCATGCAGCCCATCTATTTCTTCAAGCCCAGATGGGCGGGGCAGTAAAGTTCGGTTTGGGGTGGGTGTTCATTTCACGGACTTGTTTACGTGATGTGTTTCTGCTATAACATAGGCGGTATTCGACTGGTAGGTTTCGTGAAATTTCCGTGAAATTCCACGTAGGAGTGTGGTTCCTAGTTGTAATAGCTGGTCACATTGTCCAATCAAATATTTTATTTGCGTATAGCTCATAAGCGACCGTGGTGCACGAAAGGTTCGACTTTTCCTTCGAATAGAATCGTGCTCCACGATCGCTTACGTATTTGAAAAATAACTCATATTTGATTGGACCATGTGATCGGCTATTACAAGATAACACCGCACTCCTGCGTGGAATTTCACGAAAATTTCACGAAACTTCCCAGTCGAATATGGCCATAGACTGTGACCGTTCATTAGAACCTCCTCCAAAAAGTGTGTTTTTATAGGACGTTCATTACACATAATTATTAACTAGATATTATTCAGAAAGAGATATTTTCTATAATAAACATGCATAACGTTTGTCTGACGGTTTCATTTCCTTCTGTAAAGTAGCTGTTTTGCTGAATTTGAATACGACAGATTAAAATAGAATTTAATTAAGTTTGTTGAATTGAAGGAAAACACCAGAGGGCGTTGTGAATGATGGCAAATGCAACTTTTTGCACCGAGACAAAATTTGAGCCGTTTGAATTCTCTTGAACCGATTTTAGACACTATATGTCTCCACAATATCCTTTCTTTAACCCTTTCAGTACCAAATGGAATCTTTCTCCTTTTACATTGCAGTAGTCTACTTCAAAATTTGTGGGGGTATGTGTGTGTGTGTGGGGGGGGGGGATGTGGGGGGGGGTCAGATTATGTTTTCTTCAAAAATTATTTGGAAAATTGCTGAGTTTTCTGCAAACAGTGAAGGACCCGATCAGACGCCGCATTCTGCGGCGTCTGATCTGGGCGTGCACTGTTTGCCAGGGTACCCGTTTTGGGGTTTCTGATACCAAATGGGTTAACGCTCTTCCTGCTGGGTATTTTTACCAGCAGACGACAATTTTCTGTTTTCCCAAAAAAATGGATTTGACATCTCATGCAAATTGTCTCCTTTGGAAAAATAAGAAAAAATAAAATGCCGTCTGCTGAGAAAAATAATACCCAACAGCATGCAGAACGCTAAATAAGGTTTTCTGTGGTCAGCGATCTGATTCAATTCTGAAACTTTTCTGATAAAAAATATGTGACGTTTTGTCTTATTTCTGCTTCTAACATAGGTAGAACGGAGGCGGTTCTAACGACTACACATAATACAGATAGAAATTAAATGGCTCGAACCCCGATGGCTCGTTCACCATGGATGAGTCGAACCCGTTCTTGAGTTCGCAGGGAATTCCTCCAAATACGAAATAGGGATAATTACGGATGATTTTCTTCTTTTGCCTTGCAAATGTATGCTGTGTTTACTCATTAGAATCGATGAGGCGATTCTAATGAGTAAACACAACATGTATTTATGATATAGAACATCGAAAAGATCTCCCACAATTATCTCCATTATCCCTCCTAGTATGGCACTAATAGTTACCCTCAGTGGCGTGGCTCGAACCACCGCTGTCTCGAACAGATTTTCCTGGTCCAAAAGGGGTTCGAGTCATGAAAGTTCGACAGTATATGTTTTTGAGGATGAAGAAGAAAGTATACTCTTATAAACTCCCACATTTCTGTATACATCACGAAAACACGCCTATACAATTTTGACTCCCTTGAACCCCACGTTTATACAGTAAAACTGGGGTTTACTGGGGGGAAACCTTATCTTTCTTATTTCTGCTCCAAAATATAGATAGTGGGTACTCGTTAGAACCACCTCGGTGAGACGGTTCTGATGAGTACCCACAATCTATATTTTGAGCAGAAATAAGAAAAAATATCACAATTGTTCATCTCAAAATGTTCATTTTTTCGGCAAGAAAGGTTACACTGTATTTGTATAGGCATGTTTTTGAAATGTAAAGTGGAATTGCAAAGGGTTTCGTTTAAAGGCCTTATTTACGTGATGTGACTTTTCCATCCCAGTCCTGTCTGTATAGACCAATTTACTATAGCAACTCAACAGAATTGGAAGACATCGAATGAAATAAATTCATCAACTAGAAATAGTTTCAGTGTATTTTAAATGTCACAGAAAATTTTCATGGAAACTGATCTAAACGATAAAGTTCATGCAAAATAGCATTCACTTAAAGTCATCTGTCAACCGTAAAAAACTCGATTTATTTCTCAAACGAAAGGTTTAAGAGAAAACAAATGATCAAGTTACTCGTAACAAGAAAATAGGTTCTTTTCTTGCACACCACTTAAGAAAATCCTAGACTTAAACCTGGGCTAGAAATTCTTATCCTGCCCAGGTTATCCTATGAAAATCCTAGACTTAAACCTTGGCTATAAATTCTTACCCTGCCCAGGTTATGCTATTTTTGGAGATGATAAAAATCGAGACTTTTCACATGTCTGATGTTCTCTGGCTTAATAGGACACAACGAAGGCCGTATTTAAATTTGACGTCACTGCACGCGACGTCAAAACGCTGCATTATTGTCATCAAAATATGGCAGACATCGACATTAGAAAATCAGATCTCATAAATGAAAGGTATGTAAGAAAAACATCACGAAAACACGCCTATATAATACTGACCCCTTTGAACCCCATTTTTATGTAGTAAAACTGGGGTTTACAGGGGTAACCTTTATTTTTATTATTTCTGCTCTAAAATATAGACTGTGAGTACTCGTTAGAACCGCCTCAATGAAGCGGTTCTAACGAGTACCGACAATCTATATTTTGAGCAGAATAAGAGAAATATCACAATTTTTCATCTTAAAATTTTCATATTTTTTTTCGGCGATAAAGGTTACAATGTAATTGTATAGGCGTGTTTTCGTAATGAGAATCTTACATGGGTGTGAGAGTAGAAGGTACAAGTGGACCATGGTGGTCCTATATCGCTCACCTGAGCTAACAGATTCGAAGTTTCACATAACTGCAGTGGAACTTTTACTGACGGTCTCCCCTAATGAGTGACCCCCTCTTATCAACGGCCATTTTTATTCTTCTTCTAGTGATCTAGTTTTTATTCTAAATAACACATATCTAAACGGAAGTAAGGGCGAGGATTGTGGCCACGTAAAATCGATTTAAGCCCCCCAGTGGAATTCGTTTCCGCTGACCGTTCCAAGGCGGTTTTTCTGTCGCGGTTTACTTTTGTTATGGTTTATCTTTGGGTGTTTGTGTCGCTTATGTTATTTTATTTTGGATAGCCTATTGGCTATTTTGTTGGAAAGTAACTGTCCTTTTGGCTTTCCGCTGTTGGTGTTTCCCGCCCATAGGGGCTTGAAGAAATATATGGGCTGCATGATGCTTCCAAGCAGAGCTGAATCCGGCCCGCACACTAGTACTGGTAAACCGTTTAGAGGATCTAAGCCTGTCCAGGAACCGCTGTGCGAGGCGGACCGTCCATGCTAATAAACCCTCTTGGTTTCATTGGGTGACATGTCTTGAGATGTGATTTCATCTCAATGTCGGGTAAAAGTCCCACAAAATTTACAGTGTTGACTGGGACGTTAAACCTCAAATTAAACATATCAAACAAGTTTCCAATTGGGTCTCTTGTTTCATGTTTGTGTTTCTTTCCCTTTGGTGTCTCTGATGGGAGCTGTGGGTTGATTGTATCGATTCCTGATCTTTGTTTTACTTCTACTTTGCCCTCACTTCTATTTTTTTCATAATAGCACCAGGCCAACCACTGTTGTAAAGTTCCATGAATATTGAAGCAAAACTGTGGCTTCTAAAGGCCGGTGACCTGGTTTTTAAGAAGTTTGACCTACTGACATGGTTTTCCACCCGACATAGCCCATTTTTAAACACGTCCAAGATATCGTCAAGGCATACATGCACATTCTGATATAGTTTCGTGAAGATTAAAGCAAAACAGTGGCCTCTATAGGGTGAACAAGGTTTCAATGCAATTTAAGCTAGTGATCTATTAATAGACAAATATATCATCAAGACAGACATTCTGATATAGTTTCGTGTAGACTGTAGCAAAACTGTGGCTTCTAGAGACTGAACAGGGTTTTATAAGCATTTTGGCCTATTGACCTTGTTTTTGATCTGGCATGGCCCATATTCAAAATAGATTAAGATATCGTCAAGATATCGTCAGACAAACATTCTGCTTAAGTTTCATGAAGACAGAAGCAAATCTGTTGCCTCTAGAGATTCAACAAGGTTTTAAAGCAATCTGACCTAGTGACCTACTTTTCCATCCGCCATGGTCCGTATTCGAACTTGGTCTACCTATTAAGACATGTTACACATGTTCTTGTGTAACTTCATTAAGACTGAAGCAAAACTGTGGCCTTTAAATTTTGTTTGTTTGTTTGTTTTGGAGTTTAACTCAACAATATTTTAGGTCAATTTGAGCCGGTCAGTTTTACTATCCACACTTTTCCTTGACAAGCTTATACGTAAGCGGATAACTAGTACAGTGCACATTCTTTCGCCAGAAACCGACAACTGCCTTTCTTGAATTAGCGGAAGGGAGGGAATGACCGTAGAAAAGATTTCACGATCAATCTCCACGAAAGAATATTGGCGACATAGGCAGGTATCGAACCCGCGTCCTCCTGATCACAAGTCAGACGCGCATCCGACTGAGCTATCGAGTGTGGTCTTTAAAGGGTGAACAAGCTTTTAACGCAATCTGACCTTATGACATAATTTCTTGTTCGATCTGACCAAATTCAAACCTGGTCAAAATACCATCTGGACAACCATTCTGGTATAGTTTCATGAAGATCGAAGCAAACCTGTAGTCTTTAGAGTGTGAACAAGGTTTTAACACAATCTGATCTAGTGAACTATTTTATTTGACATGACCCATATTCAAACTTGGTCAAACTACCATATGGACGACTATTCTTGAAGAGTTTCATGAAGATTGAAGCAAAAACTGTAGCCTTTAGAGGGTGAAAGAGGTTTTAAACCAATCTGACCAACTGACCCTGTTTTTACCCGACATGACCCATTTTCGAATTCGAACTTAGCCGAGATATCACCAAGACAAACATACTTATAAACTGTCATAATGATTGAAGTGAACAATTATGGCCTATAGAGGGTGAACAATTTTTTTAATCATTTTGATCTAGCGACCTATTTTGCTTTTTATTTGACATGACCAATATCCGGGGCCAGTTGTTCAAAGCATCGTTAGCTTAACGAGCTCGTTAGTGGTCATATTGTGAACTGTTCTAGCAAGTTTAATATTTAACATTTTGGTATGTTTGCTGAAAAATGTGAGCAGCTTTTGCATTTGCAAAAGCTGCTAACATTTTTTCAGCAAAAATAATGGCATATTTTCCATTTCCATAATGAATGATCAAAGTTTTAACAATACATTAACTAACGACATCGTTAGTTTTGAACAACTGGCCACTGGGCCCAGTTGTTCAAAGCATCGTTAGCTTAACGAGCTCGTTGGTGGTCATTTTGTTAACTGTTCTAGCAAGTAAACAATCTAAAATTTTGTTATTTTTGCTGAAAAAATGTGAGCAGCTTTTGCATTTTTTCAGCAAAAATATTAGTTTTTACATCATATTGAATGATCAAAGTTTTAACGATACGTTATCTTACGACGTCGTTAGTTTTGAACAACTGGGGCCTGGTCTTAACCAAGATATCATCAAGATAAACATTCTGGAAAAGTTTCATGAAGATTGAAGCGAAGCTGTAACCTCCGGGGGATGAACAGGGTAAATGTTGACGACAGCCAAAGAATAACCCACGTATGACAAACACAGATAGATCACTTTGTTCTCAGTGAGCATACCATTATGAGAACACGCCTATATAAATTTGAAAACTGGGGTTTAAGAGGGTATACATTATTTTTCTTATTTCTGCTCAAAAACATAGATTGTGGGTACTCGATAGAACCGCCTCATCGAGGCGATTCTATCGAGTGCCCGCAATCTAAGTTTTGAGCAGAAATAAGAAAAATATCACAACTTTTCATCTAAAAATTTCTATTTTTTTGCCAAAAATGGCAATATATTTGTATAGGCGTGTTTTCGAAATGAATAGAAAGGGAAAATGTTTGGTTCATTCACAATTGACAAGGTCAAGGGATTTTCAGCAACAAAGAGGACTGTAAAATCTTCGGAATGCGCGAGATAAGAGCATGCACATTCTTCCCATCACTTGTTATAGTCAGCTGTGATTAGCTTCCGATGAATACAGAATTTTTTTTACCTCAGCAGGATTGTTAGAATCGACTGGTTTTGGGACGATTGTAAGAAGGACGGCGGTATATCATTTTTAGAATGCTAACAGTCAGAACTTACTCATTTGCATACCACATGCTACAAATACAGCCAAGACATTCCACAAACGTTCATTTTTCTGTTTATTAGTTTTTCATTATTATTAGAACTATTTTAAACATAAACTTAAAGGTTATTCTTTAGTTGCATCTTACATATTTACTTTTAAGAAAATAACCAATGGTAAATAACGAAGATGACAACAACAAAAAATGGGCTCCATTGGGTGTATTTGGATACTGAAAATCTAACAATTAAAATAGCAGCATGTTTGGAGTGTGTATAAATATCACTACATTCAATTTATTCCGTCAAAGCTCTCTAAAAAAAGCTCTCTAAAAAAAGCTCTCTCCCATGCCTATAAAATGACAAAAATGTGGCCTCAAAGACAAACATATTCACGTTTAGCCCAGGCTGAAATAATGACAAAATAAAAACTTACAGCATAAACCATTATTTAGGAAATGATAAATTCATGGCGATCAAAAAATGTGGTATCATTCCTTGCAGGTAACAGGACACTTCGGCCCCAAAACCACCTCGGCCCCTAGACACTTCGGCCCCTAGACACCTCGGCCCCAAAACCACCTCGGCCCCACATAAAATTGAAACCCTAGACGGGTCGGCCCCTAGACACCTCGGCCCCTAGACACGTCGGCCCCATATACCTAGACACTTCGGCCCCACTTTGCTTTTCACGGGGCTTCCACTTAAATAGGAGATTGGGTTGGATGCCCGATTTTATTTCAATGTATAATTCTAATTGCATTGCTGCATGCTTTAGAGCAGGCTCTTTTTCTACTTTTCTGCTCTTTTGATCATCTATATAGGCTTTTTTATTATCCGAAATAATTCCACACCGCTAAATACTTTTTAAATTAATTTCAATAATTTATCCTTTAAAGTTATTAATTGGATGCAAATCTGGATGGATCGGTGGATGGGGCCGTAACCCCACCCCCCCAAAAATCATTCCTCTGTTTCGTCAATCATGAAGATGATGGGGGATAATCTTATATTTGTTAACATATTTATATATATATATATATTTATTTGTTTGTTTATCCGGCCTCGGTAGCTAAGTCTGATGCGCGTATGACTGGTGATCCGGAGGACGCGGGTTCTATACCTACCGCGGTCGGCAACTTTCTTTCGTGGAGATTGACTATGAAATCTTTTCTTCGGTCATTCTCTCCCTTCTGCTGATTCAAGAAGGGCAGTTGTCACTTTCTGGCGAAAAGAATGTGCACTGTATTGGATAACTGCATACGTATAAGCTTGCCCAGGTTAAGTGTGGATAGGTAAACTGACCGGCTCGAAAATGAACTAAAATAGTGTTGACTTGGCCGTTAAACTCCAATACAAACAAACAATTTATTTATTAGGTAATTATCAGTGTTCAGGTTCGCTGAACTACAACTATCCTCGTAAGTAAACTAATTAATTTTATGTATACATGCAATTCAAAAACGGGATGGAAAACGGTGCAGATCCGGTTCAGAGGGCAGAAGCAATCTGATCAGGATCTTCACTGTTTGCAAAGATAAGGATTATCGTGTTCAGCGGGGTGAGGATTAATGAATTTCAGGTTAGTACACTATTTAGCAAAACGTTTTACAAGAACAATTAATTATTGACTTAAATTAGTAAAGTGTTACTAGGCGTTACTAATCCCTTTACCCCAATAAAGAGATCCTTGATGATAAACAGATCATTGTTATCAATTTTCACACATTTGATTGTCATTCTAGCTCATATTAAAGACGGACAGTAACGAGCATATTGTATACTTTATTAATTAATTAATTAATTAATTAATTTACTTATTTATTAGTCACATTTCTGACTATCAGCTACCCAAATTACTTGATACATGTGTACTATATGTATATATTAGTGGCAAACCGTGTAGATCTGGATGTGCACTGTGTGCAAAGTCTTCACTGCTCGTATTTTTATAGGAATTGATCAGTATATTTCCATTGTTATCAAGTTTCACACATTTAGAAATTCCTATTTGATTGTCATTTCAGCTCATATTTAAAGCCGGACAGTAGCAAGTATACTTTATAATTTATTTATTTATTTATTTATTAGTCACATTTCTGACTATCAGACCCTCAAATTGTATTCATTTAAAATTCGAAAACTGAATGACACGAGGTCAACGTCACGATTGAAGGCGGCGGGGGATTAGCTGTCCTTAAGAGTGTAGTCCAAGTTAACCTGAAAATGTCGTGTATGCGTTGTTATATTTATTATAAACGTCTCATTGGTTATTTGTTATTTTTTATACGAAATATAAATAGCAATACAATAATTTGATCTTATTTCCCAACAACTTAATAGAAGATTCCGTAAAACAAAAGTTATATAACGAAAAGTTGATAAAATTATATTTCTAAATTCTGCTCGAAAACATAGATCTTAGATACTGGTGCAATCATTCTCGAGGAGATGGCTGTTAACTTATATGAGAGGGATCTAAGAAATGACTAGTTTGCATAACACAGATTAATATTAAACTAGTTGTGATTAAAGTTGTCACAGACGCATTCTGCCCAGGCCTGCACATTGAGACGGTTCTAACCAGTACACACAACCTGTATCTTGGAGAAGAAATAAGAATTACGAAAACATGCCTATACAAATGCATTGTAAACTTTACCGCCGAAAAAACGAACTTTATAAGAGGAAAAAATGTGATATTTTTATTATTTCTGCTCAAATAAGAAAAATAAGATTTACCCCTGTAAATCCCAATTTTGCTATATAACAGTGGGGTTCAAGGGGGTCAAAATTATAAAGGCGTGTCTTCGTGATGTAAATAATGTATGTCCCTATGAGCCCCAGTTTCCCCCATATAAACTGGGGTTTAGCGGGGTCTTCATTACACGGGCTTGTTAACATGATGTTTTGTTTGTTAGATTTGACGTTCAACGCTCCAATCAACACTGTATCTGTCATTTTGGAGACGTTGCCTCCAATTTTGTGGGAATTTTACCCGGCATTGAGATGAAATGACATCTCGATCAAGCCCTGCAGCCCAATGAAACCAATAGGGTTTATAAGTATGAACGGTCCGACTCGCACAGCTTTTCCTGGCCAGGCTTAGAACCTCTACCCGACAGTACTCATGTCACAGACTGTCGGTTTCTTGAAGTCCCGATGGGCGGGGCCGATTTTAACATGATATAACTGCCTATACCCTAACAGATATCAAAAGTGGGGCCGAGGTGTCTTTGGGGCCGAGATGTCTAGGGGCCGAGGTGGCAGTGGGGCCGAGGTGTCTAGGGCCGAGGTGACTAGGGCCGAGGTGTCTAGGGCCGACTTGGTTTTGGGCCGACCTGTCCAGGGGCCGAGGTGGTAGTGGGGCCGAAGTGTCTGGAAATCATTCCTATATAGAGAAGAAAATGTGGTCGCACCTTAAATAACATACTAAAATAGAAGTGGAGGCAATGATCAGGAATCGATACAATTAACCTACAGTTCCAATCAGTGACATCAAAGGGAAAGAAACACAGTCATGAAATAACTAGATCCCAATGGAAACATTAATAGCGGAAAACCAAGAGTACAGTTACTTTCCCATAAAATGGCCAATTGGCTATCTAAAACAAAGTAATATAAGCGATTCACACTCAAAAGACAAACCATAACAAAAATAAACCACGACAGAAGAACCGCCATGGAACGGTCAGTGAAACGAATTTTACGTGGGGTGGTGGTGGTGGGGGTCTTAAATCTTTTACGCATCTGCAATCCTCGCCCTTACTTCCGTCGCGATTTAGACAAAAAATTTGTTCAGTTCGCATGAAGGCCTCCTAGCTCATCAGTGCAACATTTCCGAGAACAACAACAAAAAAAAAGGTGAAACAACGGTGAGAACTCGACAGCAAGAAACCACTGAAATGCTGGAGCAAAAGAAAACCAACAATTAGACTCTGATTGGCCCGACCCGAGACAAAGCATCAGGCACCAACCAACATTACCTAAAATTAAATTCTCTAATTGTCATTAAGCCTTTACGCTAGAACCGTCATAGAATCTGAGGCCTGACTCTGCGGTGTGCAGTTAAAGAAGAAAGCAACGTTGTCAACCATGATTGGGTTAACTACCATGCATGCAGTCTGTCGTGTAACATTTATGCTGTACCCAATATTTTTTATATCCAAGAATGATTTTACGAAACTGGGTATTGAAGTCATTGTAATTATTTTTTTTTTCTGAATTTATATACGAAGTCACCATACATTTCAGGTTCCGATAGATCTTGTTGCAGAAGAGATTTAAGTCCAACATTGAATTTAGATATTAAATTCGGAATGACGTCGATGACATTTTGTAAAGACCTTGTGTCATTTAAGATTACGATAACCTTGATTAAGAAGTTTAGCAGTTACATGTAACAATTTATTACGAGTGTTGAAGTCAGTTACATGACTAGACAGTCTGGCAAATCGAATTAATTGCGAAATATAAACGCCATAGGATGCCGCACGAGGAACATCACCATCCAAGAAAGGAAAATTTACAATCTCAAAATCAAAATCATCGCGTTTATCATAAATTTTGCAGAAAACAAACTCATCTACAATAAATAGATGTAAATCCAAAAACGGGGTCTCGGTATCAGAAGAATATGCTGTATTTAACTGAAGTTCTGGGGAGGTGGTGAAATTTGGACTGATCAAACCATCGAAACAGGTATTGTCAATATTTAATAAATGATCCAAATATCTAGAAGTCGAGCTAAAGGCTTCGATGATTTCAGATTGGTTTTCAACGGAAAGGGACATCATGAAGGCTCTTTCATAACAAAATAAGAATAGATCAGCCACTAGGAGTGCGCAATTCGTACCCATCAGAATACCCACAACTTGTCTAAATAACTTAGTAACAAATCTCAGTTATGTAAATATTATCAAGTAGAGCTTCACAAGCTCTCTGACACGACCATAAAGTATATTTTTACATCAGAAGTGAAAAAAGAATTTCTTCCATTACATGCAAGATAGAGGGAGTCTTCCCTAAGAAATATCCATTCATTTAAATCATTAACTTTTTCGTTTATAAGATTATGATGAAGTGTAGTGTAAAGGGATGAAAAATCGTAAGCAGACAGATTTGAAGCACAAAAACTTCTGGTTTTAAATTTATTTAAAACTTCATTAGATTTTTGCATCGATTTGATATCAGCGCTTCCAACCCATTGGGTGCATAGATCGTCCAGATATCGATCGCCCGAGCATCCATCGGGATAGAAACCCATTTCTCAAATCCATACTTAAGAAAAAAAGATTTTACATCATTGCATGCCTTAAAAATATGTTTGGTTTTTGTTTATATGTTTTCTTATGTCCGCTTCAAATAACATGCTCAATAGGGATTTTTTGAACAGAAACTAAGAAAAACATGTTTATCAAACGACGTCGCTGTTATTTCGTGGATAACGTCATGTCAGAAATGGTTACTGGCGCGTTACGTCACGGCATCGACCGTGACAAACCATCGTTTTCAATTGAAAATTCTTCTGAACTCTTTCGCCAATCAATTCTGATTAAAATCCATTATATGATCAACAGAATCTTTCAAGAGTAGTCATTCCATATGGAAATTTATCATATGACGTCGCGTCTGAGAGTGTAATAAAGTCATGTAATAAATTCGATAATCCACTAGTGGATTAAATGTGCAAATTAGTAAGATACGCCCCGTAACGTTACATGTGCGACGTCCTTAACGTCGGCGCGTTTCATAATGGCGGAATATTGACATATTTGTTGAAAAATCGTGCATAAAATGCATTTTAATGTCATATGATAAATAAAATATTGCATTCATGTCCATGTATTATTGAATTTATTTAACTCGTTGAGGAAAAGGGATAAAATGCTCGGCAAAGCCTCGCATTTTATCCCTTTTCATCAACTCGTTTAATAAATTCAATAATACATGAACACTCATGTAAGATCCTCTATTTATGCAGCTAGTCGAAGCTGAAGAATCACAACTCATGTAAACTCCTCGTCGCATACAACTTTTCTATGACGTCGCCTTTTACTAACGTTACTAGGACACTGCCGAGTTGGTAGGTAATTTAAGGTAAATTTATTTGTTTTGTGACTGTTAAAACAATAAAGAACATGTGAAGTCGTTTCCGATTTTGTGCATAACCTTTTATATATACAGTAAAATTACAGAGATTTTCATACAGTAACGAGATTCCTTTTTAGTAAGGTAATGTGCTACTTTACAAAAGATTAATCATGAATGTCGTTTCACAGCACAGACTTTGTATGACGTCGGTGCATTCGTGGTCTGATTAAGACGTGCTTTGAAGTCATGTGGCTCTTGGCCGATTGCCCGCCGAAATTCAAATCGTTGTATAAGGTTGGTGAAAATGAGGAACATTTCCATCTTCGCCAAGGAATCTCCCATGCACATACGTGGACCTGAATGTATAAAATGCATAGGAGTCAGGTATTTCATATGTTGTTATCACAAACAATTCCTAAAAATAAAGTGTCAATATAAAACTTTTATTGTTGAATTTTATTTGACAGCCTCATAATTTAATGATGGAAGTGGTTGATTCAAAATGTCCATGCTGTGCATTATATAGAGGATCTTACATGAGTGCTCATGTATTATTGAATTTATTAAACGAGTTGAGGAAAAAGGATAAAATGCGAGGCTGTGCCGAGCATTTTATCCCTTTTCCTCAACGAGTTTAATAAATTTAATAATACACGAGCACGAATGCAAGATTCTATTTATCATATGACATTTAAAACGCATTTTATTCACGATTGATTACAAAAATGTCAATATTCCGCGATTAGTAAACGCGACGTCGTTAAGTACGTCGTACATGTAACGTTACGGGAAATTTCTAGCTAATTTGCATATTTAATCCATTAGTGGATTATCGAAAATATTACATGGCGTTATTACACTCTCAGACGCGACGTCATATGATAAGAAATTTTAAATCATAGCATTATAAAGAAAATTATAGAGAAAATTTAGTTCTTATTTAACCACTAGCTACCTTGAACATATACTGTAACAGTAATTCCGATATTCAGATCACCCTCTGGGACTGTTCCACGAAACGTTGTCTTTAAGACCACCGTTGAACAGTCTAAAAGGTGTTTCATCACGAAAACAAGCCTATATAATTTTGACCCCCTTGAACCCCACTTTTATATAGTAAAACTGGGGTTTCCAGGGGTATACCTTATTTTTCTTATTTCTGCTATAAAATATGGGTTGTTGGTACTCGTTAGAACCGCCTCAATGAGGCGGTTCTAACGAGTGCCCACAATCTATATTTTGAGCAGAAATAAGAAAAATATCACAACTTTTCATCATAAAATTTTCATTTTTTCGGCGATAAAGGTGGCAATGTATTTGTATAGGCGTGTTTGCGTAATGTTCACAATAAACGACATTAGGTGCAGAAAACACAAAGCAAGAACAACCGAAACTTCTCAAAATCTTTTAAAAGATGAATAAGTCTTAATTTTAGCTGGTCTTAAATACGGAAATACACTGTACGTTAGAATTTGGATTTTCCATCTTATATGTATAGGAGGAGCCCAATTCAAAATTTGTAGCATACCCGGCTCAGTTACTTTTAGCAATTAAGTAAAAACATCACGCAAACACGCCTATGTAATTTTGACCCCCTTAAAACCACCCTACTCTAATATAGAAAAAAAACGAGGGTTACAGGGGTATCATTATTTTTCTTATTTCTACTCAAACGCATCAATTGTGGTACTCGTTAGTTTAACGAATACCACAGTCTATGTTTTGAGCAGAGATATTACAAAAACATGCCTATACAAATACATTGTATATTTAACGCAGAAAAATCGAACTTTTTGGGTGGAAAAATTGTGATCTTATTTCTGCTCTAAATATAGATCGAGGGTACTCGTAAGAACCGCCTCATAAATAAAGTTTACCACTCCAAACCCCAGTTTTACTAAACATATGGGGTTCAAAGGGGTCGAAATTATTTAGGCGTATTTTCATGATGTAAGAAAAATATCAGGATTTTTAATCTGAAAAATTTCATTTTAGATGGTACAATTTTACCAATATATTTGAACAGGCGTTTTTTCGTAATGAAGGCTGAACATTTTGTAAAGGATCCAGGGGGTCTTGTATGAAGTGGATTAAAAATAATAAAAGAATGTGATTCACAAACCTATTGAAAATGGTATGAGAGCAGGATTTTCTTCAACTTGCCACCGGTTCCTATAAATCTTTCTGGTCTAAAGGCTTCTGGCTCGTCCCAGTATTTCGGGTCCATGTGAGACGAATAAAGGTTGGCAAATAAAAGTGAGTCCTTAGGAACGGTACAACCGTTGATTATAGCCTCCGCTGGGTTAGTTTGTGGAAGTGAAAATGGAGCTACAAAACAGAAAGAAAGGTTTGGCTACTCAGCCTGAGGTCACGATTATAAGCTGGGTCGATTGGCGGGGAAATGATCCTAAAAGGGGACTTAGACTGTTTCATGCAACCCTGACATCCCTGTATGTTAGCAAAACAATGTAGACCCTGATCAGACTCCGCTTTCTTCAGCGTCTGAACTGTGCTATACTGTCTGCCAAAGTCCAGCACACGAGTCCAGCCCGGACCTTTATATTAACCCTTCTCTTCACACAGCACTCTGAAGGAAACCTAGCTGAAAAATTAGGGTCTTGAATGGTTCGACCTCCACAATTTTCTGAAGTGGAGAATTTAAAATCAACTGGTGCCGAAGATCGTCCGGAAGGCTTTTCCTGCTTTTCCATTACGATAACATACCCGTGCGACATAGTGCATTTTTTCACATCTCTAAAATTGCTACTTTTCTCAGGTTTTTCTCAGGAAAGACCGTAGTATTTTTCGTATAAGTACTGCAAACATAGGTTGTGGGTGCTTGTTAGAACCGCCTCATTGACCTATGTCTTGGAGCAAAAATAATAAAAATAATGTATACCCAAGTTAACCCCAGTTTTCTCTATATAAAGGTGGGGTTTATGGGGTGTTCGTTTCATGGACTTGTTCACGTGATGCAAAAGCAGGGGTGATTGGGAGGATCACGTGATTCAATATGGCGGAAAGAAGCAGAAAATGCATTCATTACACAAACACGCCTATACAAATACATTGCCACCTTTATCGGCGAAAATATGAAACTTTTATGATGAAAAAGTGTGATATTTTTCTTATTTCTGCTCAAAATATAGATTGTGGGCACTCGTTAGAACCGCCTCATCGAGGCGGCGCTAACGAGTACCCACAATCTATATTTTAGAGCAGAAATAAGAAAAATAAGGTATACCCCCGGAAACCCCAGTTTTACTATATAAAAGTGGGGTTCAAGGGGGTCAAAATTACATAGGCATGTTTGCGTGATGAAATTTTTGAAAGCATTAACATATCTTATTCAAATCTGCTTTTAATTGTGTTATTCACCATAAACAGTTTCGGCCTCAATTACTTCGCAAGACTGTTTTGCACAAGTAAAATATGTACTTACATTCGCATGTATTTTAGCAACATCTTTTGTTTTTCATTAACCTTAAAATGATTCATTGGTTTTCATTTTGATAAAATTTTTACATTTTAATGTTAAGTATTTATTAGATGCTTTTATTTTGACAAAAAGAATGTTTTAAGAACATTGCTGCGGTATTTTTATCCCGGAAGATTCCTTCTGCCCAAAGTCACTTGATGTATCCAGAGCCTTCCGGAAATCTAGGAAGACCCAGGCGCGGCGAATCAAGTACGACCTAAGTTGACCATTGTGCAGACAGACTTTGACTTTTGCGGAGTAAACACATGCATAAGATGCAGAGCTAACAATTTAAATTAAAAAGTGTTCTTAATTACACCACAATAGATGAAACTTATGTGATACCCCCTACAGCACCAGTAACACATCATTCAATAGAGCAGCCAGAACTTCCTCAGCAGGTAGAGTCTACTCAGCCACAAGATGCACAAATAGTGAGACGGATATATACCCTAATGGACATGATTCATACCCTGCAGTGTCAGATTACAGAACTCACAAAGCAAGTTAATGAATTAGTATGTCAGGCAACAAGTAACTCAGTCTATAGAACTGTTGATGAAACCTACAACTTGGGCACATTAAGCATTACAACAGATGAGGAGGCTGTCAGTCGACAAACAAGAGAGGAAACTGACATGAATTACACGGAGGTGCAACCAATCTCAAGGACACCCCGACCAGGCAGTTCTTCATATAGTGATGTTGTCCAACGCACATCCACACCTAAGACTCCAAAGCAACAAAATAGCAACAGACCAAGACCAGCACAAAGGACTAGACAGTCACAAAGGTCAGAAAGTTCATCTAGACCCAAATCTACATCATCAACAGCATCACAGAACAGATATATCTCAGAGAACATTCTGCTCATGGGTGACTCATTGATTTCATCTGTTAACGCTAAGGGTTTGAAGCCAGGGGTCTTCAGACAAGGCATATCGGGAGCAAAAGTTGACCACATATTGAAAAAAGCCAAAATGTTTAACAGTGACCAGTTCTCGTATGTTATCATACATTAGGGAGGAAATGATTCATCGAGTAGATCAGATACTGAATACTTCGAAGAAATTTATGAACAAGTCATTCAGTATCTGAAACAAGCAAACAACTCATGTCAGATATATCTGTGCAATGTATGCCCTAGAGCAGACACGGACATGTCTGACATGAATGAAGCTATTCGTAGATTGTGGCAGCATCACAACATAAGCATGGTTGACATAAATACAGCCTTTTATGACAAACGTGGTTCCGTCATTGGACGCTATTATGGTAAAGACTCAATTCACCTGTAGGCCTCAGGAGTGAAGAGGATGCTAGGTGTAATTGATAAAGAAATTAAGATTGTGGCTGATTATGACAGCTGTATTTATAAAACCCACCTGCGGAAGAAAACTCACCTGCACAATAGACAGTTACAAGTTGATGGTCAAAAACACTCTTCCCATACACACACTGCCCATGAATCAAGAACTAGATACTATACTCAAAGTGCCAATCGGGACACATCTGCTCGATGCGTAAATGAGTAGGAACTCGGCAATGTTGCCACTTGCAATTCTGAGTCAATTTCTGTTTCTAATAGGTATTCTTCTTTATATGCAATTTGCTCAGAATGAAATTCAAGTATATGTTATTGTTTCAGTGACAGTCAGGTTGCTTATTCCGAAATGCAGGACCAAACTGCATCAAATGATTCTTGTCCAGGCTATAGTAATGGGACACGGATAAGTGAAGACAGAAACCAAATGCTTATGAATCAGAATGAAATTTCCCATAGAATTGAAAATCATGACAGTGTTGCTGAAGATGGAATGTTAAATACTACCTGTATTTACAATAATTTGCCAGAAACTTCTGTTTTATATTGTTCTGATTCTAGTATGCATGATAGTTCTTTCGAGAGGCCCTCAAATGATTATGAAAATATATGTAATAGTAATAGTAACTGTATGTCACCTTACCATTCTTATCAATGTGATCATAATAGTAATTATCATACTAATCAGTCTAATGATACACCACAGTCTTCAAGCATCATCTCAGATAATCTGAGCTACTCTATGCCTGATTCCCAGCAGGTATCAATTAGCCAGGTACGTGTGGAAAATACACAACAGGTATCAAGTACCACTTCATTGGGTAACCTAATTTCATTGATACAAGATTCACAGGATTTATCTCTCAAACAGGCTGCGGAACAAAATCACAATGCTTTAAATTTTAGGATTCAAAGATAAAGGCTTTAGAATAGGGCACGTCAATATTCAGGGACTAAGTAATAAAATAGATCAGATAAAATTACTTCTTCAGTCTGGACAAAATTTTATTCATATATTGGGTCTGAGTGAAACCAAGTTACATCATGCTCACCCTGATACACCATTTGAAATAATTGTCTATCAAAAGCCTTTTAGGCGGGATAGAAATGAAAACACAGGTGGAGGGCTCCTAGTCTATGTAAAAGTTGGAGTCCCTTGTAGCAGACGGTCAGATCTAGAGGAGGAAAAACTTGAGTGTATATGAATCGAAATAAAACCGGTAAAAAGCAAGCCTTTTTTAGTTGGTCATATATACAGACCCCCAAATTCCACTGTTCAGTGGAATGAATTCCTCGAAGAAAGTATCGAAAAAGTTTTGCGGGAAGAAAAAGAAATTCATCTGCTTGGTGACATAAATAGAGATCTCCTTAATGTTCAAATACACAGAGCATGGACTGATTACATGGAACCATTTGGTTTTACTCTGTTAATCTCTGAAGCCACAATGGTAACCTCTAACACAAGAACCCTACTTGATCACATTTATACTAACTGTCCAGAGAATGTTAAGTCTGTAACTGTACCCAAGATAGGACTGAGTGACCATTTGACAGTATTTCTCATAAGAAAAATGCATAATCGCTCGCCAACAGGTAATCATTACACTATTTCATACAGATCATTTAAAAACTTTGATGAAGCTAAGTTTATCAATGATCTCCAGTCTGTTCCTTGGGATCTTATCAAATTATTTGATGATACAAATGATATATTAGAGGCATGGACAGATCTTTTCTTAGAAGCAGTTGACAGTAATGTACCTATTAAACAACATAGGGTCAGGCATAAAAACCAACCTCAGTGGATTACACCCGACATTCTTGATGCCATAAAAACAAGAGACAGGCATAATTCCCTTGCAAATAATAATGAATATAAGCACTGGAGAAACAAAGTTTCCAAGATGATAAAAGAATCCAAAAAGTTACAATATCAGACCTATATAGAAAATAATAAGGATAAACCAGGCAGTATCTATAAACTTTTTCAAGAAGTAGGTGCTGGAAAAAGTTGTAGGAAACCATCCAGTATTTCATCTGTCAGTAATAATGGGTCCCACATTGAGGATACCAAGGCAATTGCTGACTCTTTCAACAATATCTTTATTAATGTTGCTACGAAAATTAAAGAACCAATCACGAATTCTAATCATGAAAAATTAAATGAATTTTATCGAACCAAGCTTCCAGAAAACACTCAATTTCATATTTCTAATATTGAAAAAGAAAAGGTTTTAAATTACCTTTCAAGAATAGACATAAGCAAATCAACTGATAATGACAATATTGGGCCCCATTTGCTTAAACTGGCAGCACCCTATATAGCTGATGATATTGCTTTCATTTGCAATCATAGTATAAATAATGCTATGTTTCCGAATTAATGGAAAGAAGCTAAGGTCTCACCTCTCTACAAAACTGGTCCCCATCACGATGTAAACAATTATCGACCAATATCAATTTTACCTGTTTTGTCAAAGGTCCTTGAGAAACATTTCCATGATTGCCTTTCAGGCTTTCTTCAAGACCATAATCTATTACATAAAACTCAATCCGGTTTCCAAACACAGCATTCTTGTGAAACTGCTTTAGTACATATGACTGATTCATGGTTAAATGCAGTCGATAATGGGAAAATGCTAGAAGTTGTCCTTGTTGACTTTAAACAAGGCTTTTGATCTTGTTGATCATCAAATTCTGTTGTCAAAACTTAAATTATACGGTATTGAAAACGAAAGCCTTAAATGGTTTAACACATATCTGACACATAGACAACAGCAAGTTTCTGTAAACAGCAGCAAGTCTGATCTAGAGACAGATAATTGTGGGGTTCCACAAGGCTCCATTTTAGATCCTTTGTTGTTTTTGCTATTCATTAATGATTTACCTTTATGCATTACCTTTATGCATTGATGATGTTTCTGCTGATCTGTATGCCGATGACACTACTCTGTATGACATTCAAAATTCTTCAGAAATGAATGCGCAGAATCTTCAATTAGCTCTCAGTCAACTTCATATGTGGTGCAAAAGTAATGGTATGCTTCTAAATGCAGCAAAAACTAAAGTCATGTTGGTCACTACGAATCAAAGACGTCGAAGAGTAAATACTTCTGGTCTTAAACTTCAATATAAGGGTGAATCATTGAGGACTGTTTCCAGTGAAAAAGTTTTAGGTGTCATTGTGGATGACAATTTATCATGGTCTAACCATGTCAAACATATAACAAAGAAAATCTCATCGAACATATGGCTTTTGTCTAAAATTAAAAGTTTTTATCACAAACTCATCGTATTCAATTCTACAAATCATACATATAACCTCACATTGATTTTTTTAACATTGTATGGGGTAGCACTTCAGAATCTAACAAGAGCTGTCGCCAGACAGCATAGCTCGCCTGTTTCGCGACTTCAAGATATAAGGAAAAATTTATGAACCATGAAATATAGGTCACACTCACCTTGATATATTTGAGATCAATAATCAGGTCACATGGAACATATATTCCAGATATTACATTTCAGGATCAAATTGTATCTGAATTATAAGGCAAAATCATTGAACCATGAAAATAGGTCAAAAGGACCTAGATATATTTCCATGTCAATCATCGGGTCACATGGAACTAAATATCCAGGTAAGACATTTCTCCATCAAATAGTATTCAAGATAATAGGAAAAATCACTGAACCATGAAATATAGGACACACTGACCTAGATATTAATTCAAGCTCAATCATGGGGTCACATGGAATAAATAATCCAGGTATGACATTTCTCCATCAAATAGTGTTCAAGATAATAGGCAAAATCACTGAACCATGAAATATAGGTCACACTGACCTGGATATATTTTGCGGTCAATTATAGAGTCACATGGAACTAATAATCCAGGTATGACGTTTCTCTATCAAATTGTATTGAAGATAATAGGCAAAATCACTGAACCATGAAATATAGATCATCCTGACCTAGATATATTCTGAGGTCAATAATGGGATCACATACAACTAATAACCCAGGTACAACATTTCTCCATCAAATAGTATTCAAGACAATAGACAGAATCACTGGACCATGAAATGTAGGTCACCATGACCTAGATATATTTTGCGGTCAATTATTGGGTCATATGGAACTAATAATCCAGGTATGTCATTTCTCCATCAAATAGTATTCTAGATAATAGGCAAAATCGATGAACCATAAAATATAGGTCACAGTGACCTAGATATATTTTGAGGTCAATAATGGGGTCACCTCCATTTAATAACCCAGGTATAACATTTCTCCATCAAATAGTATTCAAGATAATAGACAAAATCACTGGACCGTGAAATGTAGGTCACCATGACCTAGATATATTTTGCGGTCAATTATTGGGTCATATGGAACTAATTATCCAGGTATGACATTTCTCCATCAAATAGTATTCGAGATAATAGGCAAAATCGCTGAACCATGAAATATAGGTCACAGTGACCTAGATATATTTTGAGGTCAATCATGGAGTCACATGGAACTAATATCCCAGGTATGACATTTCTCCATCAAAAAGTATTCGAGATAATAGGCAAAATCGCTGAACCATGAAATATAGGTCACAGTGACCTAGATATATGTTGAGGTCAATCGTGGAGTCACATGGAACTAATATCCCAGGTATGACATTTCTCCAACAAATAGACTTCAAGATATAAGGCAAAATCACTGGACCGTGAAATGTAGGTCACCATGACCTTCACCCTTTTACACTTGAACCAATGTCACTTGATTGGCTGATGTATAACCAATTGTGTCTATAACTCGTTAGTATAATGGAAAGGTATACAACAAATTACCAAGGTGTCCTAGATTTTGACCCCCAGCCCCACCCCATCCCCAATCCCAGGCATGAACCCAGGGGTTTGTTGTCTTGGAATCTCAGAAGACACTCCCAGGTATCCACGTTGTAAATACGAATGCTTTGTGATGAGTGACTGTTGAGATATAAGCATTTCAAAAACTTTAACACAGAATTACAAAGGTGTTCTAGATTTTGACCCCTAGCCCCACCCCGGGGCATGAACCCAGGGGTCTGTTCTCTTTTAACATCAGAGGACCCTCCCAGGTACTTAAGTTCCAAATATGAGTGGTCTGTGATGAGTGACTGTTGAGATATTTGCATTTGAAAAACTTTAACGCAGTGTGACGGGAACGCAAACGCAAACGCAAACGCACACGCGCACGCCATCCGAGGTGACAACAATAGCTCTCCTTGTACTTCGTACAGGCGAGCTAATAAAATGAAAATTTATCGGCTTCAAAAACGCGCATGTAGAGTTATTCTGGATTACAATGTTAAAGAATCACACGAAGCAAGCTGTGGGTTCTTTGAAAATACTGTCCTTTTATGATCGATTGTTCCTTAGAAAAGCAAGAGCCGACACCTGTATATATTTCTGAAAAATTTATATTGAGAAATGAAATTAATACGTCTGTTAATCTAAGATCATCAGCATCTTGCTGTTTCATTCCTCCTCAACCTAAAAAGGAATGCTTTAAGCAAAGCATGCATTATTCAGGATGTTTCATATGGAACAGTTTACCTAAAGATATTAAATGTGCACCAACTCTTGAAACTTTTCACAACCGATTTGTGAAATGGCTAACCAAATATCCAGTCTATGTTAGCCCCTGTGATTAAAATACATATGAACTGGTAAAGGTTTCACAGTCTTCCTGTACATTTTTGTTTTGTTGAGTAATTTTTATGTCTTATTGTGTATGTTATTGAATTACTATACCTGAATTGCAACATTCTCTTCCTAGCTTCTTAGCAAGCAGTTGGGAAACATTGTTACTTTACCCTGTTATGATTATTCTGAGATGCCCAATCATATTTGCATGATGAGCATATCGAGTTTCTGTCTTAGTTCAGACTTAAACCAACTGAGTTCATTAATTTGTTGAGCATGTCACACTACATATGCATTGTGCATCTTCTGTATACTTTGTACTTGTTTTATATTGTACAGAACTGTTTATTATGTACATTTGTATCATATCTTGAGGGACTCATGGAAGATTAGCTTCACTTATATGCTACATGTAGTCACCCTCGTAAAATAAAGTCTTTACTTACTTACTTACTTACTTAGTATTACATGTATGGACATCACACTTTTAGATACGCTTTATTCGGCACGTCGATGCATGTATAGTAGTCGCAGCTAAGATTGAAAGGGCGAGGCAGTTCAATAATTCGCTCAGCCCACGGAAGAATTCGGTAGAGTGCCTTTTTATGTTTATAAAAGCAGACCAAATGGCCATTCACACCATATATTTGTTTATGTTATAGCTGAATTCACACTGTCGGGTGAATTGGTTTACCCTTTTTTATGTACATTTGTAATATTCCAAATGTTCACAGGATAGCTTCGCCCTGTCAATCCTATCTGCGACTACCATAAGCAACGTAACCCTTGTCCTGCTGAATAATATATGAATCTAATATGCTGTTCTGTTGTAGATGGGCGTTTACAACTTGAGGAATGACAGTGCTGAGCGGAACCGATGCTACACCGAGGTTCCGCTTAGCATGGTCATCCCGAGGGTTGGAGAGCGTTTCCAACCCGAGAGATTAACCGTGCTAAGCAGAACCGAGGCTACGCCGAGTTTTTGTGTTCCTTTCGCTATGGTGTCTCTGATGGTTTAATTGTGTCGATTCCTGATCATTGCCTTCACATCTGTTTTGTTGCGATTGCATAAATTGATTGAATGTTATTAAATGAAGCATAAATTTAGTCATGGACAAAGCACTGAAGAAAGTCCAACCATATTCACAGCAAAATGCAAATGATTTCACCACTCACAAATCAACGAGTTTGTTGCCATGTTGGTAGCATTGGCCATTTTTTGGCCACCATATTTAACCTGAAATTTCTCTTTTGCAGTGCCTAAAGGCAATCTTGTGCTTCATTTCTTTAACAGTGTTTAACGGTTTGGTTTGGCGGATTCAGATCTCAGTTTTAATTGCAAAACCAAGGAAACATGCAATAAATTACTAAGGCGGTGACTTTCAAATAAAAAAAAATGCTTTCATATTCTCATATTTTCAAAATCTGTACTCTTCCATGCTAAATTTGTTCAGCTTATAATTTGCAAATATGATTTATTCAGTACTTCAAATGTAGTGAAAAATGTGTTTTGAAGAACCTTAAATCCATTGATTGCCTGTAGACTATTCGGATTGACAAACAGTCTTATAACAATCAACAAAGACTCTGATATGAGTGTGCGGATGTAGGTTTCGAATTCTTTGCTTGTGTTCCTTTTCCTGTGCATCATTGCTATATATAGGAGACATTACGAAAACACGCCTTTACAAATACATTGTAACCTTTATCGCCGACAAAATGAAAATTTTAAGATGACAAATTGTGATATTTTTCTTACATAAAAATAAGGTTTACCCCTGTAAACCCCAGTTTTACTATATAAAAGTGAGGTTCAAGGGGATGATAATGATATAGGTGTGTTTTCGTGATGTCTTACATGAGTGCTCATGTATTACTTAATTTATTGAAAGCGTTGAAAAAAGGGATGAAATGCGAGGCTTTGCCGAGCATTTTGTCCGGTTTTCTCAACGACTTTAATAAATTTTATTATACATGAGCACGAATGCAAGCTTCTATATATCATATGGCATTTCAACGCATTTAATTCACGATTGTTTAAACAAAAATGTCAATATTCCGGCATGATTATAAGTCGTATGTGTAACGATACGGGGTGTAATTTGTATATTTAATCCGCTTGTGGATTACCGAATTTATTAAATGGCGTTAGTACATTCTCAGACGCGACGTCGTATGATTAAACTGGGTGCATGTACTTCTGTACTTTATATATTGTGTCATTTAATTCGCATACGCGATTTACGCTATATGCAAACCATTACAAAAACATGCCTATTCAAATATATTGAAAACTTTTCCCTCAAAGAATGAAAATTTTCATATGAAAAACTGTAATATTTTTCTTATTTCTGCTCGAAACATATATTTGCGGGTACAGGTTAGAACCGCCTCGATGAGGCGCCTCTTACGAGCACTCATAATCTATACTTTAAATCCAGAAATCGGAATGAGGTCTATAAAAAGAAGTCAAGCAGTTAACAATTTATTACGAGTGTTGAAGTCAGTCACACGATCAGACACCCTGGCAAGTCGAATCAATCGCGAAACACAAACGCCACATGACGCCGCACGAGGAACGCCACCATCTAAGAAAGGAAACTTTACAATCTCAAAATCAAAATCATCGCGTTTCTCATATATTTTGTAAAAACAAACCCCATCTACAATAGATAGATGTAAATCTAAAAACGGAGCCTCGGTATCAGAAGAAGTTGCTCCACCTAACTAAGTTCGGGCGGGGGTGGCGAGGGGGGGGGGGGCTTTTGTTAAATTTGACTGATCAAACCATGGAAACAGGCATTGTCAATATTAAACAAACCACGAAATCATCCAGAACTTGAGCTAAAGGCTTCAATGATTTTATGAAGTCTCTTCCATAACAAAACAAGAACAGATAAGCCACAAGGGGTGCGCAATTTGTACCCATCGGGATACCAACAACCCGTCTAAATAACTTGGATAAATAACATAGTATCAAATCTTATGTAAATAGTGTCAAGAGCTTCACACACTTTCTGACATGACCATAAAGTATAATTTTATGCTCTCCAGAAGTGAAAAAAACATTTCTTACATTATACGCAAGCTAGAGCGAGTCTTCCCCCATGGAATGTCCATTCAATTAAGTCATTAAGTCCCCACCCCACAAGACTGTGAGAGGGTGGAAAATGTACAAGTATACAGACTTGAAGCACGAAAACGTCTTTAAAACTTCACTAGAATCCTACACAGACCAAAACAGATCTAACTTCGATCTCTCAAAGACTTTGTATCAACATTCAACCACATATTTTAATGGCAGTAAAATACGAAGTAACAACCCGGCGAGCCAAGTGGTGGTACAAGAGCTTGAATTTGCAATAAACCGTGCTTTGTATGGTCTTTTATGAAGTTTAGGTAACCAATATAACGTAGGAAGCTTGTTTACGCCTTCTGTAACACATACAGCAAACTCGGTGGCTGAATGACAAATGTGGTCATCAACTAAAGCCCTCTCTACAGCCAAAGTCTGCACTTCATAGGCCTTAGTACCGCTATGATTCAGTCATTGTGCTTATCTGACAGGAATTAAATTCAAAGGAAAGTGTTTAAAAACACTTTAGCTCCAGATTTGAACTGAAGAACTCAAAGGGTTCTGGTCAGTACCATTAAACTTGTGCAAAGGCCTCTGGTCTCTTTCGATAGCTAAGTAGTTTTTTTTATCTAGTGAACAGTTACAATGGTTCAAACGAGTTACCATAAACAAACAAATGAATTTTAGACAGGCCCTCTATGGGACAAAACAATGCTTAAATTTATCTAATCCAAAAATTTCAAAACAGATCTGCTGTGTCACCTATTTACTAATTTGTAAGCTGGTCAGAACTCAAAGGAGGCTAATATCTTGATTTGGTTTAGATAAAAAAGTTTCAAAAATTCTACCTTCTTTTAACATTGGACTGAACAACACTAAGTCAGACAATGTTATGTGTAAAATAGTCCGGAAATGACTGCATACTATTCATAATTAACAAACAAATTTGTTTGAAAGTATGAACAATTAGTTGCAAGGCAGTTTTAAATAAAAATATTACTTTTTAATTGAAAATAACAGTGTAATGTTAGTTCCGATGCGTATGAACACAAGCCATGTACATTTCTACACATTTGACAGCTAAAGATTTATAAGTGATGACGAAATTGCAAAACTGGCGATATCATTATACTATATGCAAGAAGAGGGTCACAAAGCTGAATGTTGACTGCATATACATCGATTATGGGTAAAATATGTATTTCGATGGCATATTTGAAACAAATTCAGCCTTACAGATTTTCATAGTTTTGTTTAAACATATGGCGCCGCCCATGAAGAAAAAACCCGCCAAAACATTTCTGGTTTTCATAGCAGCTTGGCGTTTTGAAAGCAAGCTTTGCCCGAGTCCCTAGTATTTGATGTGGAATATTCATCTGCAGCTGTGCTGGGAACTTTTAAAATGACTAGAAAGCAGTTTCATTTTTTCAGTAGAAACTGAAAATTATAGAAATGCATTTATTTTCAAAGGCATGGGGATGTTGCTAATGCAAGACAGAATTTGCTGAAATAACCGGTGGTACCTCCAAACCGTCACCTTCTGCAGCTGGAATTTTAAAAGAAAATCAGGATTATATTTTGGGAAAAATAACTTGCAAAATAGAAGTGAAGGCAGTGATCAGGGATCGATACAATTAACCCAGACCCCCCCCCCCACCACTCCCCATCAGGGACAACAAAGGAAAAGGAACAAATAAATGAAATAACTAGACACTTTCGGAAACATCACTTATAGCGGAAAGCCAAAAGGACAACACTTTCCCACAATTAGGCCAATCGGCTATCAAAAACAAAAGATATAAGCGATGCACAGATTCAAAGACGAACTATAACAAAAATAAACCGCGACAAAAGAACTGCCTTCAAACGGCCGGGGAAAAGCATTTCACTGGGGTTCACTGGGTGGTGGTGGGGGGGGGGGGGGGCTTGAATCGAGTTTACGCGGCCACGAACCTCGCCCTTACTTTCGTCGAGATTTAGACAAATAATTTGTTCAGTCCGCATGAAGCCTTTCTGACTCATCAGTGTAACATCTCCGAGAACACATAAATCAAACGAACACAGAGATGAAACAACGACGAGAACTCGACAGCAAGAAATAACGGAAATAATGGTGAAAAAGAAAACCAACAGTTAGACACAGATGGGCCCGACCAGAGACGATCATTTTTTTTCGATGGGCGCAAAGCAGGGGCCTATTTTTTTCTTGTGCAAATGTATTGAGGAACCTGAAAAGTTATATTTATAGTATCGCTGACTAGCTTGTTTTGTGCTGACTATTTACGCATCCAGTTTACCTATATTAGCCACTCTCTGGATCTCCATAAGTGTAGCTTCGACATATAAGCACTTTCCTCTGTCATCCCAATGAATAGGCCTGTCACCATACACCTACAAATAAACAACACCAGTTGACATACACTTCGTTATCTTGTGGCAAACGATATCATTTATGAATGTCAGTAGGGCTGGTTAATCGGAGCTGAAAAGATAATCGATTATCAGTCCTGTCACTGCGATCGATAATCGATTAGTAATCACTAAGGTTTTTGTCATAATTTTACCTGTCTGGCTTTCTGTCTGAGCATGGCTCTTACCATATGTTGCACTTAACCATATGTTTATTTGAACAGACAGGCCTGAGCAAACAGTGTAGACCCAGATGAGACGCCGCATAATGTGGCGTCTCATCAGGGTCTACAGTGTTTGCCACTCATTCAGCTATTTTAGGCATAACTTTGGGTAGTAAATTGTACCCATCAAGTAATCGATTAAAAGCAAATCAGTAATGATAATCATTTTTGTGGAATTTATCGATCGATTAATCGATTATACGATTAATCGTGTCAGCCTTAAATGTCAGACATTTAGAGATCCGTTAATAAGAAGCTAATTTCCGAAGGGGAATGATTTTATAAAAGGATCAACCTTGGTCGTACATGCATTAACATTTGCGGGCCCCCATGAAGGTGTTTGATCACGAGGGCGCCAGACAGAGTGTTCAAATATCTCCCGAGAAACCCTGAAAACGTTATTGCAAAGACAAATCCATGGGTGGTCGTTATTCTTATATAACTTACAATTCTAAAAACAAACTGTGACGAAAAGTGAGAATGCATTTTATCCTGCAAACGATTCAGAATACAGTACAAAAGTATAAGATATGTTTTTGCTCCTTACGATAAGGCGCATTTATTGAGGGAACCGTTTTAGGTCCAGGTCACATGATCAAAATGGCCGCCATACCCATATATGGTAACACTCATAAAGCTTAAAGCATCCGGCGGGTCGTGGACTTCAGCTGAAGCACTGGTTTATAATATTTTTCATATTATTTTCGCGACATTTGTCATTGTTGATCATGTCTCGCCGTTTTCTACAGTCTCTCGAAAACCCTTACTTTGGATGTCAACACTATTAATGTAATTTTGGAGAGTCGATGTTGCGACTCTTACCCTGACATTGAGATGAAATGAAATCTAAAGCCCTACCACCAAAAGAAACCGATAGCGTTTAAGGAACGATTCAGCTCTTTGTCTGAGCAGGCACAGTCCTTCCCAGCGGCCTGCCAGTGGTCAGTGTCAGCTCAGCTTCAGAAGCTCCATGACGCCTAATTCATTTCTCCAAGCCCAGATGTGGGCGGGCGCCGCGGCTCACTTAACACTTGCTTGGCGATATCCGATAACTCATGTCAAACATGCACTGAATAATTCATTTCAAATGCCAATCGTCATATATACATATGCTATAGCCATTAGTTTTCTTCTGAATTGACAATACTTCTAACACAGGGCGCCTATATAGGCACTAGAAAATAACTGTGTTTAATTCTACAACAAATCACGGCAATGACATTTAAACAGCGTGACGAGTGACGTCATTAAAATCTGCCAATTTATGACGTCACTAGTCGATTTTCTTGACGCTTGACGGTGTAACGTCATATTCTCGCATCGAAAACGTTAGAAAAAGATATAAATCATATGTTTCAGTCGATAATTTTAGCGGATTTTAGCGCTACGCGCTCGTGATTTGTCTACTTTACAACTGACCTCCAAACTGTGATTTATTACTCAACAAATCACAGATAGAGCTGATCTATTTCTTAAATCAACATAACTCATGAATGAAACGGTTCATACGTCGAACTTCAAAGGTTCAAACAGTGTTCGGATGATTTGTTTTTGTGAAGATACGTAACATACCATGCTTTACAATAAAAATGTTAGAATGTATTGTCTTATTTATACTCCGAACATAAAGGATTGTGCTGAAATCTTTAATGCGGTTCTAACGAGTTAAAATAATGCTTTCAGAACTCGCAAATATTATGTTCATGTTAGCACCCTAAAGCACGCAATTTGCAATAATAAAAACATCATATGAACAAGGCCGTGAAATGAACACCCAAAAACACACTTTATATAGAGAAAATGGTGTTTTCGGGGGTATACAATATTTTTCTTATTTCTGCTCCAAGACATAGGTCGTGGGTACTCGTTAGAACCCGCCTCAATGAGGCGGTTCATTGAGGCGGTTGTAACGAGCACCCACAACCTAAGTTTGCAGTTTAAACAAGAAACCTATCACATATTTTTATCAGGAAAGTAGCCATTTTGGAAATTTGAAAAAAATGTACTATGTCGCACGGGTGTGTAATCGTAATGAAGGTTTTTGGTCGTGGCATTCGTATCAAAAGCATGTGAATATAAAATATTTACCTGTTGGAGTTCTCGATAACAATTCTGCTGAACATCTGATTTCTCCATGAGATATAATATACACCAGTTGATAGTATTAGAAGTTGTCTCTGAGCCAGCCAAAAACAAGTCATGAATAGTCCGGAAAATATTGCCATCTGCAAAGAAATAATTACAATTGAACCTCGTACAGTGACCCTCGGGACGGATTTTTCCAGCCACTCTCACACCCATATAAGATTGTTATATTCACCCCAAGTCCATTCAGACTTGTACATTGTCTTGACCAATGATATTTTAGAAGTATGGTCAACCATAACAGTGTTATGGTTGACCGTACTTCAGTTTTATCTAGAAGTCCATGGATGACTATCACAACATTGTGTGATGAAGAAAACCATAGGTCTCAAGACTTTATATTTAAGTGTGCGTGTATCATGCTGTGCACGTTTGCTTGCGCCTTCATGTTGTAGATTTTTTCTGTTCTTACGGCGGCTGATGTTCTTTGATCTTGGCTTTAGCCGATTTGCTTTTTCTTTTGATAACTGTAATATATATTCATCGCTTCGAAGACGTATAGGTGACAGAGACGAATAAACATACTTAAAAACTGTATCTCCGTTCAACTTTAATCTTGGCAATTATCTAAGTCAACATTACACAGTTCCTATGTTTTTTTAGTGTAGTGTACTGTCGAGCCCTCATCCTTGTGCCAACTTGGTCTTTACTTACCGAGTTGATTCAGTGGAGAAATAGAAAATCTTCACGCAGACCAAACAAATACTTGGCTGAACCAAAGTGAAAGTCAGTGTGAGAGTTTGGATCCTGTAAAGTTAACTTAAAGTAGAAGTAAAACAAAGATCAGGAATTGATACAATTAACTTACTCCACCAATAAAAGACACCAAAGGGAAAAAAACAAACATTAAGCGACCAGACCATAATGGAAACCTAAACAAAGGAAGGCCATAAGGACAGTTACTTTCCCACAAAATGGCCATATGGCCATCCAAAATTAAAAGACCCAAGTGATACACACAGTAAGTAACAAACAACAACACAAACAAACCGCCACAGAAGAGCCGCCCCGGAACGGTCAGTGGAAGATTTCCACTGGGGGGCTTAAATCGACCCTACGTGGCCACAATCCTCGCCCTTACTTCCGTCGCGATTTAGACAAATAATTTGTTCAGTCCGCATGAAGGCCTCCTAACTCATCAGTGCAACATCTCCGTGAACACAAAAATCAAAGAACCACAGAGGTGAGACAACGGTGAGGACACGACAGCAAGAAACCACTGAAATGCTGGAGCAAAAGAAAACCAACAGTTAGACTCCGATGGGCCCAACCAGAGACAGAGCATCAGTCACCAACCAACATTACCTTGAATTAGATTTCTCTAATTCTCGAAAAGCATTTACGTTGGAGCCGTCATAGAATCTGAGGCCTGACCCACCGGCGTGCAATTAAAGAGGGAAGCAAAGTTGCCAACCGTGATTGGGTTAACTACAATGCATGCAGTCTGTCGTATAACATCCATGTTGTACCCAATCTTTTCATATCGAAGAATGATTTTACGAAATTGGTTGCTGAAGTCATTGCGGGCATATATTTTTCTGAATTTATATACTAAGTCACCATAAAATTCGGGTTCCGATAGACCTTGTTGCAGAAGAGATTTAAGTCCAATATTGAATTTTGAAATTAAATCAGAATGGCGTCTATAAAATTTTGAAAAGGCTTTGCGTAGTTTATGGTACCGATAACCCTGATTAAGGAGTTTAGCCGTTAATAATTTATTACGAGTGTTGAAGTCAGTTACATGACTACACACTCTAGCAAATCGAATTAATTGCGAAATATAAACGCCATAGGATGGCGCACGAGGAACATCACCATCCAAAAAAGGAAAATTTACAATCTCAAAATCAAAGTCATCGCGTTAAACCCACCAGTAATTTTTACTGGCCGTTCGAAGTCGGTGCTTTTGCTGTGGTTCCTTCACGTTTTTGTGTTGTTGGTTCTGCTTCTTACCCTAATTATATATGTTGAAACGATGATGATTCTGATTCGTCCTCCTTTTGAGTTGTTTATTTTAGTTGCATTTGTCCTTCCAGTTAAATGCTTGTCATGTTGGTGGATCGGGTTATTTCCACCACTGTGTGTGTTGCTCCTTTAAGTAAGGTTTGGATGAACCACTGTGAAAGTGAGGGTGAGGGCTGGGATCCCGTAAAGCTGATTTAAACCCACCAGAAATTTTACTGACCGTTCGAAGTCGTGTTTTGTGTTGGTGGTTCTGTTTATTTTCCTAATCATATATGTTGTTACGTTGATGATTCTAATAAAATGCATTCTTACTTTTCCAATACAAAAACATATGTGTCAAAGTTTGACCTAGGCACAAAGACTGTCAAGGTCAACCCAGGGTCACCATTTTAGCACTTTATGATGGGCCTACGTCCCATATGCTATTTATCAGGTTTCGTGGAAATCTGCCCAGTGGTTCTGGAGAAGACTATTTTTGAAGGGTTTTTACCATATATGGCTTGGCGGCCATTTTGATCATGTGACCTGGACCCCATGAGAAAACTTTGGTTTTTACCATCCCATAGAGGCTCCATATGAAATTTGACTTCAATCAGCCCAACGGTTTCCGAGGAGAAGCAGTTCGAAAATTTTCACATTTTTCGCCTCGGCGAGGCTATACTTTTAAATGGAATGTAATATTTCGCAAGTTCATTGGTTAGATCTCAGTTGATATCTATCAGTATGCCAAAAATTGTTAAAATATTCCAAGTGGTCAAGTCACTATCACCAATTTTCACAAACGGGATACGGACGGACAGACAGACAGACCATATATGGCTTGACGGCCATTTTGGTCATGTGACCTGGACCACATTAGCAAATTTTGGTTTCCCCCATCCCATAGAGGCTCCATATGAAATTTGACTTCAATCGGCCCAACGGTTTCCGAGGAGAAGCAGTTCGAAAATTTCACGAATATTTTCACATTTTTCGCCTCGGCGAGGCTATACTAAATGGAATGCAATATTTCGCAAGTTCATTGGTTAGATCTCATTGATATCTATCAGTATGCCAAAAATTGTTTAAATATTCCAAGCGGTTAAGTCACTATCACCAATTTTCACAAACGGGTTACGGACGGACAGACAGACTGACAGACTGACAGAATGACCGAATGGCAGAATGACACGGTGATTTTAGGGCACTCTTAGAAATCAACCGACTTCAGTCGGTCGCTTTTTCTGCGGGTCGTGCAATTTTAGGTGGTCTTAATAGCGGAATTTCACTGTAGATTATTATCAATATTCGGGCTGCGAAATAATAACCGCTGAAGATACTGCTAAACTGACAGGAAAATGACAGAATAACGAGTAGTAATTCCACAGGATTGTCTCTTGTCGCAAATATAATAATTTTGACAGCTAGGTTTTGATATTTTGAGTCACCACATGTTTGGGAAAGTGCCGCTGACTCTGTTATTTTCAGCATTCCTTTTCAGCAGCACAATGTGTGTTTGAATAAAAGTTATGCTTTTTACTCAATTTAAATTTCATTGCGTTTTAGCAGTTTTAATGGAAGTACTGCTTATATAGTAAAATAAAGATACGGATAGAGGTTGAGATCGAAATGGAAGAAAAAAAATTTATATATATGTATTTTCATGAAAAAAGGGTATTCATATTGAAATATTGTCTATAACACGCTATCATTGGAAAGCAAGGAATACACCAATCAAATGGAAATTGTTTCTCGGCCAGACTAGCTAGGCCAGCCAACTAGGCCTCATGAGTGACCGTCAGTTATTTTCAGGATTCCATACCAAACGATGCCAAATAAATTGCCATCCACACTATAGGGCAAGACTGGGAAGGTTTCTGCGGCCCCGGTCGTCGTGCAAATGTGTCATTTCGGTTACAGGGTCGGAAGTTGGCTTGTATGCCGACGAGTTCGTGGAACCGTAAAACGTAATTTGCGGCCTTAAAACCGACAAATTACCACCTAAATTACGATTTTCGGTGTAAAGTGTTTTTTCCACGTGTTTTTCAAGACTCAGGTTTACAAACATGTAAACAACAAGAGAATAACATTGAAATATATAAGAAATACAACACATTGATGGTAGTCTGTCTATAAGCAAATGAAATATTCGTACAGTAGAACTTCGATGGCTCGAACAACGATGGCTCGTTTACCATGGCTGAGTCGAGCCCATTCTTGAGTCCCTAGGGAAGTTCTGTACATAAGACATAGAGAGGGTAAAAATTATGATATTTTCGTCTTTTATCTGTTAAATGTATGCTGTGTGTACTCATTAGAATCGCCTCGATGAGGCGATTCTAATGAGTACACACATCATACATTTTCATTATAGAACACCGAAAAGATGTCTAAAAGTATCTCGTTATGCCTCCTGACAGTAACCTCAGTGGCTCGAACTACCCCTGTCTCGAACAGATTTTCGAGGATCCGAAGGTGTTCGAGCCATTGAAGTTCGACTGTATGTTTTGGGGATAAAGAAGTGAAGGCAATGACCAGGAATTGATACAATTTCGCACACCTCCCATCCAAGACACCAAAGGGAAAGACCAACAATACAAAAACAGCTTCATCATAATTGAAAACGTGGAAAGCCAAAATGACAGTTACTTTCCCACAAGACGGTTAAACGGCTATCCCAAATAAAAATATTAGCAATACATTAAACAATGATGTGGACTCTATATAAATAACTGTCGGAGCAGGCTAAACCTTGTTTCCGCTTTTGATTCCTGACCATTGCCTTCACTTCTAGTTTGCATATCAGGTTCCTGACCATTGCCTTCACTTCTAGTTTGCATATCAGGTTCCTGACCATTGCCTTCACTTCTAGTTTGCATATCAGGTTCCTGATCATTACCTTCACTTCTATTTATTTCATAACGACTATCATTGGTTTAGACAATGGACAAGAGCGGAATTACAAGTACATTAACTCTTATTTTCGTCGCAGTTCAACTCACACGACCCCGGCAATTAATCTGGGATTGACAGTTTGCTTTAAGTTAAAATGTTTTGACAAAAGAATACAGAAAATGATTTTAACCGGGAGACACTTGAATTGTTAGAAGACCTGTCACAAAATTGTGTGTAGAAGGTGTCAAACAGTGCGAACTTGTATTGGATGCTAATAGATATTATTTGTATCGAACCGATCTTTATTAATCAGAAGTGGCGGAGAAAATATATACTACCTGGCCTCGGCATCTCACATGCTTGTAGTATAAATAAGAATCAAAACACTGAGAGTACTGATGGGGCAAATTAGAAACTTCTGCTTAGCAATACCCACACCACAAAGAGAAAAACGAGTTCTCGTGGACATCAATTGTAATTGAGTCGATTGTTTATCAATCGACCCAAAGGTATAAAGGACAAAACCTCTATTAGTGCTGGAGTCCACGTGACTATCACTGATTTGTAGGAATCCACGCAGATTATTTATAGAATTTTATCGCAGTGAGGTCAGCGTGTTTACGTGAAAAGGTTAACTGTAAAATCTGGGCTGTAATCATGGGTTGGGCTAGGCAAACAGTGTAGACCCAGATCAGACGCCGCAGAACGCGGTGTCTGAAATGATCAGGGTCCTCACTGCTTGCTTAGAGTATAGGAATTTAAGGGTCAGGCGCCGAAAAACGCAGCGTCAGATCAGGGTCTACACGGTTTGCTTTCAGTAAAGGAGTTTAAGGGTTAAACGAAACAGTCCACGCTCAGGCCCATTTTTCCTAACTACACCCAGAGACAATCGACCCACCAGTACTCTCAGTGCTTTGATTCTTTTAGTGTTGGCGTTGAGTGTTACCGTTCTAACTTGACTTACTGTAAATTAATGTAACCTTCGTCAGCCGCTTCTATAAAATGCTGTCTCATCTTGGCGGGCGGTTATGTAACAACAGCGCATTAGTGTTAGTTCAGAGACAGTTCCGTTAATACTGATCCATGTATCTACGATTTTGTTACTGAAGCTGTTCCCTCCAATCTTTAATCGAGCTCTGAGTTGGAATAGTTCAAGACTGTGCCCTCTATTTGGTCTTTAATAAGGTATGTCTGTATCTACTTCGTCTAGTCTATTTAAAATTGTATGGAGCCATACCATATCTGCCCTTTCACGTCTATGTTCTAATGTTGGTAAACCTAGTGTTTAAGCCTTTCTTCGTTTGTTTGTTTGTTTGTTTGTTTGTTTGGGGTTTTCCGTCCCCCATCAACACTATTTAGGTCGTATAGTAGACGGTGTTCCCAGCGTTGCACAATTTCTATGATAATCTTAATAAAAGTGTAAATTGTCCTTGTTGTCATTGTTGCTTCTACGGCACATGAACCAGTCGAACACGGGCCCCGCCCATCGAGGCTTGGAGAAATAGACTGGGCTGCATGATGTTTGCATGGAGAAGCGGCTGAAACCGACCGCATATGAGTTCTTATAAACCGCTTAGTTGTGCAAGTTGGACCGTCCACGCATATAAATATGTTCTAGAAATGGTTATCCTTTGGAAGCAAGGAATACACCACAGAACTGGAAAATATGGAGTGTACATGTTTTCTGGGCCAGACTAGCTAGTTTAGGCCAATTAGGCCTCATCAGTGACCCTCAAATATTTTCAAAATTCAACAATGGCATCAATGATTCCAAAGGACAAGAAAATATAAACTACACTATGATGTAGGGCAGGGAGACTTTCTGCGGTCGCCACACATTCCCAGACACAAGCTGTAGTTACGTTAAATATGTTCTAGAAAGTGTTTTCCTTCGGACGCAAGGAATACACCACACAACTAGAAAATATGGAATGCACATGTTTTCTGGGCCAGAAGCCTATAGGTTTCATCGGGCCACAAGGCTTGAGACAAAATTGGATACAAGTCCCACATAGTCGGAAGCAACGCCTCCAAAATGACCCATATAGTGTTGACGAGGTCGTTAAACCTCAAATCAATCAATAAAACAAGTGGCGGTAGAACGATTCATATCCATGAGTCACGTCATGAGAAAACTTGTCCTTTGCGATCATTAACCCGTTCGACTATCATTTTTGTGTTCGCGACTAAAATTAATATTCGTTCAAAACCTCTTGTTTCTATATTTAAAATTTAGTTTAGTTTATACATATTTACTTTAGTTTGATTGCGATGACAGCTTCATGGTTATCTGAATCGCTCTTCCGGATGTTATCATGCGCGCGATAGAGAGGCAGTGAATTTTACACCACTGCTAATCATTTACACCTGGGTGGACTCGGGGAGGGGCAATATATGTCTTGCCCAAGGACACATTTCGGCTCCGGTAGCCGGATTCGAACCCACAACCTCTCGATCATAAGTTAAAATTTCAAGACTATTGCTAGCATGCGAAGTCGGGAAGGTCATGTCCGACGAAACCCGACGACAAATTTCTCGAGGCCTGGTTCAGTTAGCACATCAAACCTTTCAAGCTGCAAACAGCGTAGACCCAGGTCCTTCTCCTCAGAAAACACCGTTTGAAATTTGAAACGGACTTTCATCATAGATTGGTCTCCCCTTGTTGATTAAGCTCCCCGTCGCTAACCATGCATTGGAACTCCCCATTAAGAGATGTCAGCGTTGGAAGCAAGCGCCACCAGTCCGAATATTAACTAGAGCTGTCAGAGGATCTGACTATAGCCCCGCTTCAGCGCTGTCAGAGAAGAAAGTTATTTAAGCTGCAGAGAAAACAGTTATGAACAAGAAATAACTGTTGAAAATTTTACATTATCTGGAAAAACTCTAAGAGTTGTGAGCCCTTGTCCCTCATTTCAATGAGCATGATACATTACCAGAATGTCCATGTTTATACTAAATTTCATCTTCCATTTTTCAATGTTCAAAGGGTAATAACTCCTAAAGTAGGCAAATCAGAGTCAGGGTTCCTGCGCTCTGCACATTGTCTCATGGTGCTTTACACTTGTGTGAAGTGTCATGAAAATATCTCAAATGGTTTGTGAGTTATGGAGCCGACACAGTCAAAATTGCCTTTTTAAATGTTCAAAGGGCAATAACTCCTAAAGTAGGCAAACCAGAGTTATGGTTCCTGCACTCTGCACATCATCTCAAGGTGCTTTTCATTTATTGGAAGTTTCATGAAAATATCAGAAACGGTTATGGAGCGGACATAGTTAAAATTGCCATTTTTTAATATTCAAAAGCCTATAACTGAAAAAGTAGACAATCCAGAGTTTGGGTTCCTGCGCTCTGCACACGTAATATGGTGCTTTACATTTGTGTGAAGTTTCATAAAATTATCTCAAACGGTTTTTGAGTTATCGAGCAAAGACGGCTAAAATTGATATTTTTCAATATTCAAAGGGAAATAACTCAAAAATTAGGCAATCCAGAGTTATGGTTCCTGCACTCTGCACACCATCTCATGGTGTTTAATGTTTGTGTGAAGTTTCATGAAAATATGTGAATGGGTTTTAAAGTTATGGAGCGGACACGAAAATTGTTAACAGACACAGACAGACACACAGACAGACACACAGAAAATACGAAAACCAGAGTTATGGTTCTTGCGCTCTGCACATTGTCTCATAGTGCTTAACATTTGTGTGAAGTTTCATGAAATTATCTCAAACGGTTTTCGAGTTATGAAGCGGACACTGTTAAAATTGCCATTTTTCAATGTTCAAAGGGCAATAACTCCAAAAATAAGCAATGCAGAGTTATGGTTCCTGCGCTTTGCACATCGTCTCATAGTGCTTAACATTTGTGTGAAGTTTCCTAAAAATATCTCAAACGGTTTTCGAGTTATGAAGCGGACACAATTAAAATTGCCATTTTTCAATGTTCAAAGGGCAATAACTCCAAAAGTAGGCAATCCACAGTTATAATTCCTTCGCTCTGCACATGTTCTTATGGTGTTTAACATTTGTGTGAAGTTTCATGAAAATATGTTAAGCAGATACAAAGTTATGGAGCCAACACAAATTAACGGAATCACGGAATTACGGAATTACGGAAAATGTTCAAAGGGCAATAACTCCAAAAGTAGGCAATCCACAGTTATAATTCCTTCGCTCTGCACATTGTCTTATGGTGTTTAACATTTGTGTGAAGTTTCATGAAAATATGTTAAGCAGATACAAAGTTATGGAGCCAACACAAATTAACGGAATCACGGAATGACAGAAGGACATGGCAAATCCAATATAGCCCCACTTTTTCAAAGCGGGGCTATAATTAAGCTGTATTAACCTACAACCTACACTATGACTTTTGCAGGTGGTTGTTTTTATTGATTTATATATTTTGTTTTTTCTAAACCAATCAAAAGTTCTTCATCTAAACCAAACAGAAGTTATTTAAGATCTACTTTAAATATGAATAGTATTGACTGATTTGACATGTGTTGGTAGAGCAGTACGATACCGTTTCTCGCTCCACAGCTTGACCTTGTTTTTATACTATAGGTGTTGGTTTTTCTGTGATTCTATTTATACTTCACCCAATGCTAAGAAATTGTTGAAATGCTTATTTTTGCATATAAAGATACATCATATACGCTAAATGTAGCAGATTAAAACCGATAACAGTTTTAATGTGCAGTTCATTTTAAAAATATGAAAATTTGTCGTCAGTTTTTTGCATATCGATGACAGTTTGGGCCTATTTTAATGCTCCGAGATATACAGCCTTTTTGGGTTAATTTGGAATTTAGTTCGGCTTCGGAAATAAGCGTAGGAATTCCTAAAATACTTTCTACAACGGGTGAATACCTTACTCCATTTATGTAAGAATTTACATTCATTGAAGTACTAATATACAGCTCATGTTCAAATATTGTTGTTTGATAAACATTTTGGTACTTATGTCGATGACAGTTCTGACTATATTTTAACGCGCAGCGATACCGTCTTTTTGAGTTAATTCGAAAATAAGGTCTTGAAAGTGTGTAGTAAATCTTCTTTGGTGGGTAGGAGGTGGGGTGCGACCCAACAAATATCACGCATTTTCATCAGAAACGTAGCCCTTTTGGAGTTGCGTTTGTTATGGTTATGTTTTTTTTTTGTCGCTGTGGGTTCAAGCCTGGCCCAAGTCAGTCACACGCAACTCCAAAGAGGCTACGTTTCAGATGAAAAACAGTGTTATTTTTATACGTACTGCAAACATAGGTTGTAAATGTCTCACTGAGGTTTTTCTAACGGGTACCGCCAACCACTGTCTTGGAGCAGGAATAAGACAAAAATGCATATCCATGACAAAAGAAGTAAAGGCAATGAAACCCCAGTTTTTCTCTATAAAATATAAAGTGGAGTTTAGGGGGGTTCACGGAGTTCTTCCTTCACGTGATGCCTTATGTCTCATGAGTCACGGAAGCCAATAAAAAAACCTGTATTACACATTGTAAACTGATATATTACAAATCAATAGTTTGTAGGACACACGGACAATGCCAAATATCTATATCACGCCTACGGAACGATAGAATGCGGTACCATTGGGTAAGAACGTGAAGCAATTAGAGCGACATCCGGTGAGGAATTAGATAGCTAAAAAAGGTAAAGAATCTTTGCATTTTCTGTGTTTCATAAGATATATAAATTTTACGAGGAAGTTATTTAAAAACGGGGAATTACATTCAGGAGCCCATTGATATCGGCGTCTTTGGAGTAAATACCAAATCCCGTACTTCACGCATTTTGGCTAAAGTTAGTTTCTCCTGCTGAAGGTGAACTGAAGCCTTAGAAAACGCGTGGTTTTTCGAGGTGTTTGTTGCCTTTTATTTATTATTGCGCTTTCTTACAAGTTCAGCGTATTAACATGCACACACAATAAACATATATGGTTATATGTTTTATGGATATTTTGCTTGCCAACGCAGCACTTGCGAGAAATCACCACCGAAAAGGTCGAAAATGGTTGGTTAAGCATTAGATCTATAGAAATGATAACAAACTAAATCTGGAGAAACTAAATCTAGCCAAAATGCGTGAAGTACGGGATTTGGTATTTACTCCAAAGACGCCGATATCAATGGGCTCCTGAATGCAATTCCCCGTTTTTTATATAACTTCCTCTTAAAGTTCATGTAACTTATGAAACATAGAAAAAGCAAAGTTTCTTTACCTTTTTAGCGATCTTATTCTTCACCGGATGTCGCTCTAATTGCTTCACGTTCTTACCCAATGGTTACGCATTCTATCGTTCCGTAGGCGTGTATATGGGGAAACTACAAATAAAGTGTTTTCTAAACATACGGTTAAACTCTTCTGTTTCTTTGTCAGCTCGTGATGTTTCAATATATAGGTCAATGAAGTCTCGTATATTATCGCTAACAAAGGATTCCTCGTGCTGTCTAATCTCGCTGTAAATGTGATGTCTTACGTAATCCCCAGCGTCCCGCTTTTCATTTTCAAGCTCAATGTCCTGAAATCACACATGTACCACACTTATGTAATCAATGCACGCCTTCAGTTCAAATGCAGAAGCATGCACAACAACGAATGAAAACTGGTCCACCTGAAGGTTTCATAACTCAAAAGTGTCCTTCAACATCAGATGAGACAACCCTGGATTTACCTTGAAATAGGAATTCTTATCCTAACAGTTTATTATACTCAGTGGTAGGACGAAAGTCGTGGATCCCCGCGTGTTTGATGTGTACTGGTTGTCCGGTACGTCACGTATGCCGTTGGTAATGCTGACGTCCCTAAATGTTATAACGTCATTTATTTTCGAAGTAATGTCAACTGACGAGACTGCTTATTTAAAAATCCACGCTCAGAAATAAAAGAAATTCGAAAATGGATGTTAGTGGTAGACAGAAAGAAAATGTCCCTACAGGTCACAGTCTTGCATCAACAGGAAAGCCTAGTGATGTGACACTGTGACACTCGGGACGTTTTTTATATTTATTTACTTATTTTTGTTTTTTAGTTATGAAAGGTATTGCGGATCTTACACTAGTAATAATTAAAATAAAATCTTTTTCGAGTTTTATAATTTTGTAAATTTCATATAAAATAAAAAGAGTGTAAGATTAATAGAATCTTGTCTTGGGCTAAGACCTCAACAAGGAAATTTCAGGCAAGTTTTCAGCTTATATAAGTCTCATTCGAGGCTATGCCGAACATGAGACTTAAATAAACTAAAAACGGGCCTGAGATTTCCTTGTTGAGGTCTCAGCACATCATTGATTTTTTTTCTCATCCACAAACTTTGAAGAATGTGTTATGAATCATAAAATGTGTGTAAAGCTGGTATGCAAAATGATCACTTCACAAAAATGAAACTGAGAAAACAGGTATAGCATTTATTATTTCCACCTTCTAAAGACAGTTGTTTGAAAGTTTTTTTTTTTTGTTGTTTTTCAGTGAGCTACTTATATTCATTTTCATTAGATTCATTTACAAGTAATGGTAAATTTGAAATGAAAACCATTTGTTGATTTCTACAAGGGTGTGTACATTTCATGATTTTCTTCCTGACACATTAACAGCAGTTTGATTTCACACTGAATGTCTGTTTGCATTAAAAGTTTATCTAGAACACGACATTGTGCCTGTTAAAATGTACATCAACGGAGAAATGGGACATCACGTGAACTAGTCCGTGAAATGAAGACCCCCCATAACCCCACTTCGTATAGAGAAAACTGGGGTTTACGGGGGTATACACTATCTGTCTTATTTCTGCGCCATGACATAGGTTGTGGGTACTCGTTAGAACCGCCTCTATAAGGCGGTTCTAACGAGTACCCACAACCTATGTTTTGAGCATTTATAACAAAAATATCATGGATTTTCATCAGGAAAGTAGCCATTTTGGAAATGTGCACAGTGCACTATGTCGCATGGGTGAGTTATCATAGTGAAGTAACCCCCCCCCCCCCCCGCCCCCCTTTAGCATCGGATAACAAAACAATAGCAATGGTTCAACTTCAATGTGAATGGTTTCCTATCTAAAGCAATGAGTGTCAGATTGAGACAGTTAATACACCCTTGGGTGAGACAGCAGTGGGAGACAAAGAAATCACACACAGTCATACGAAGGAATAGTCTTGACCCATGTGCGAGAATATGTTTATCGTCTCGGTGGACTTCAATGCCAAGTTCAAAGGTTGCCACAGACAGCTTGATGACGTTACGCGCCACTTATAAGAGTGTGAATACATAGCATTTTTTTCAATAAAGAATAACGACCTTAAACGATAAAAAGAGACTATCATATATTTACTAAAAAAAACGTTTTTGAATATGTGATACCAACGTGGAATCTGTGCGCGTAAAAGTTTGCAGAGGCATTAGCACGTGGTGCCGTATCACATGCCCATATCCCCCCCCCCCACACACACACACACCGAAAATCCATATCACACACTCTTTTACGCACATCTGACGTAGCAATCATCGGAACACTCGGTTGTCTGCCTATCACACCACAATGTTTGGCACAATGTTTGGCCCTCGAACTGCTATGGGAGTCTCGGTCTGATACGGGGTGTGATATGAAAAATGTCATATGATAATCTCTATCATATGGTATTTTTGTATCATACTCCATAATAGTCCGAGTGTCGAAGGCCCTGGGTTAATATGGGTCGACGGCTGATTTTGTATATGATAGACAAAATGTCGTAACATCCTCTGTCTCTCATGTATATCCAAACATGTGTCCTTTTAAAAATGTTGAATTACGGTTTTATGCTTTAAGTTATTAATTGACGCAGTTAAAAACATGATTTATGATTTTTGAATATTGGTTGACCTTGTGTAATATAGGATAATCAATTAATAATTTGTACTATTGCCTGGGTCATAATCTGACACATTTGAGCAAAACGTGTGTGCAAACCGAAAACAATCAAAGCACTGAAAGTACTGGAGGGCCGACTGTCTGTGGGTGTAGGCTGAGAAAATAGTCCTGAACTTAGACATTTCGCTAAACTCTTAAACTTTCCAATATTTTAAGAATAGACCTGATCAAATGCCGCGTTTTGTTGCCTTGGGTGGCATCTGTTTATGCATCTAATTCACCAGTCAGGAGCCATTGTTGCACTGCTAGCATTTTGGAGGATTTATTTATCTGTTATTTTATATGCATTTATTTATTTACTTTCTTGACCTTGCCCAAAATCTTTTCAACTTCATCGTGTGTCCTTCTGTATACATGTATGTTCTATTTTGTATACATGTTTGTACTAAATAGGAGCAACACAACAGATGCATCTTACTGCATTTACAATATCCCATTGACAGTGTTAATTGTCATACCTTCTTTTTTAAAATCCAAACTAGGAATTTTGGGAGGATCGCTGCAAGGGTCAGTAAACCAGGACCTCTAAACGTAGTGTCTAATTTGTGGAGAAGTTCTTGGAAGAGCGAATCGTCATAGCAAAACCTGTTTGAAAAAAAAATGCAAATGAAATAAGAAAGATAAATAGAGAAAAATAGTTATGGATGCTAAGAATGCAAAACTTAAACTGGATAAAAGCACTGACAGCATTGGTTGGTCGATTGTTTTTACTGAAGGTGGGTGAAATGGCCGAACGTGAACTGTTTCTTTTAACATTACGAAAACATGCTTATTCAAATACATTGTCAATTGTAACGCCGAAAAAAAGAAAAGAAAATTGTAACATGAAAAGTTGCGATACTTTTCTTATTACTGCTCAAAATATAGATTGTGGTTACACGTTAGAACTGCCTCAATGAGGCGGTTCTAACGAGTACCCACAATCTATATTTTTGTGCAGAAATAAGAAAAATAAAGATTACCCTTGTAATCCCCAGTTTTACTGTATAAAAGTGGGGTTCAAGGGGTCAGAATTATATAGGCGTGCTTTCGTGATGACTTTACGTTCTTGTACTATGAGCGAACAGTGTAGCCCCTTATCAAACGCCTCTGATCTGTGTCTACATTGTTTTCCAATGCCCCTGAACATGAGCCCAGTTCAGATTTTACCGATAACCTTTGTTATACAACACTGTAATGTCATAACGGCAAGAATTCTGCGGCTGAAATAAACCTTATATTATGTTCGTCGTGTTCGTTACTCTCTCTGTGCATTTTATGTTGTTGTTTTTTTTCAATGAGGCGTTGTCGTTTACGATATATGAAAGAGTAATCTATTAAATAAAAGAAACATTGTTTTTCTGAAATATATGGCCTTTATGATGTGGAGGGGCGGGACACATTGTCCCAGCACAAAGAGACACCCAGTTTGATGTGATTGAACGAATCTTATAATAAGGAACAGGAATATATATGGTTCAGGAGTGGGGATCTGAGTGTTTTCTGAGATATATAGCTTCTAATGAAGTAAAGAGGTGGGGCATGCTGGTGTCACTGATAAAGCTTTATCATAAGGAACATGAATATATACGGTTTAGGGGTGGGGCTCTGAACAGTTTCTGAGTTTCTGAGATATATTGCCTTTTGTGAAGTGAAGGCGTGGGGCAAGGCTCCGGCGCAACCCGGGAGACCCCCAGGTTGGTCTTATCATAAGGAACAACAATATATATATATATATAATTCCTATATTAAGACCCCCTTTTTGACTGTTCAAAAGTGGTTTTTAAGACCATTTTTGAACAGTTTCAAATGTGGTTTCTGACCAGAAGACACTGTATGCAGACAACACAAAGGAAGAATAACTGAAACCTACTAAATAAGCTTTATAAAGGAGAATTAGGCTTAATAGCGGAATTTTAGTGTTTATATATATATAGTTTATGGGTTGGGATCTGTAAGGTTTCAAAGATAATTGGCCTTTTATGAAGTGGGGGTGGGGGCATGACCCCGGTGCATCCTGAGGGACGGCAAAGGTGATGTCTGTGAATGCGTCTTATCATAAGAAACAAGAATGTATAGGGTTTATGGGTGGGGATCTGAATGGTGTCCGAAATGTATGGTCTTGTGTGAAGTGGTGGGGCAAGGCCCCGGCGCACACAGGAGACCGCCCAAGCTGATGTCAATGAATGTGTCTCATCATAAGAAACAAGAATATATATGGTTTAAGGGGTGGGGATCTTTTAGGCTTCGAAGATATTGGGCCTTTTATGAAAAAGAGGGGATGGGACATGGCCCCGTCGCATCCCGGGACCCTACCCCCCCCCCCCCCCCCACACACACCCAGGTTGATGACACTGAATGAGTCTTATCATAAGGAACAAGAACACATATGGTTTAGGGATTGGGGTCTGAATGGTTTCTGAGATATATGACCTTTTATGAAGTGATTTTGTAAGTTTTTTTCTTTTGGCAGTAATTGCCATTTTTCAATTTTCCCCATTATAAATATGTTCTATAAAAGGGTTATCCTTTGGAAGCAAAGAATACACCACAGAACAGAAAATATGGAGTGTGCATGTTTTCTATGGAAACTCTAAGTTGCAATAGCAACCGAACTAAAGAGCCGATTTTCATAAAAAAAAAAAAAAAAAACACTAATTTTCAACTAGAGCCAGTGTTTATGAAACACAATGCCCCCAACTGCTTGACTCTAACACTGCTTGACCCTAACACTGCTTGTCCCTAACAGTAATTGAGATATTTTTTTTTTTTTGGCTGCAATGCTGAAATTTTAGAAGGAAAAACTGAAGTTAATAAGATCATTTATTTATAACCCCATACCAGTGTTTTAAGTTACAGGACAATTGCTCACGCAGTTTTAGAGATACAGTCAAACCTGTCTTAGTGTCCACCTCTATTAAGTGATCAACCTGTCTTCAGCAAGCATGAATTAAGTTCCCCAAAATGCAAATGCATGAAAATTCACCTAATCAGTTCATCTACTCATCATCCTGAACCAGCCTATAAAGTTTCAGGGCAACAGTCTTTGAGTTATCTTGCTTACGAGCTTAAAACACAAAAATTTCAAAGGGCCATAACTGAAGAAAAAATTTCGGATTTTTTTTCAAAAGTTTATCAGTTCATCTATTCATCATCCTGAACCAGTCTGTAAAGTTTCGGGGCAATAGCTCATACAGTTTTTGAGATATCTTGCTTACAAGCTTCAAATGCGCAAAATTTCAAAGGGGCATAACTCAAGTAAAAAAAAATGGATTTTTTTCAAAAGTTAATCAGTTCATCTACTCATCATCCCTAACCATTCTGTAAAATTTCAGGGCAATAGCACAAACAGTTTATGAGTTATCTTGCTTACAAGCTTAAAACACAAAAATTTCAAAGGGCCATAACTGAAGAAAAAAATTTCGGATTTTTTTCAAAAGTTAAACAGTTTATCTACTCATCATCTTGAACCAGCCTGTAAAGTTTCAGGGCAATAGCTCAAACAGTTTTTCAGATATCTTGCTTACAAGCTTCAAATGCGATAAATGTCAAAGGGGCATAACTCAAGTAAAAAAATTGGATTTTTGTCAAAGGTTAATCAGTTCATCTACTCATCATCCCCAACCATACTGTAAAGTTTCAGGGAAATAGCTCAAACAATTTGTGAGTTATCTTGCTTACAAGCTTAAAACACAAAAATTTCGAAGGGCCATAACTGAAGAAAAAAAATTCGGATTTTTTTTCAAAAGTTAATCAGTTCATCTTTATATACATCCCAAACATGTCTGTAAAATTTCAGGGCAAAAGCTCAAACTGTTTTTGAGATATTTTGCTTACAAGATTTCAAAGTATTTTTTTGCAACGGGGCAGAACTCAAGAAAGGGGCATAATCCTGACGAAAAAAATGGATTTTTGTCGAAAGTTAATCAGTTCATCTTCTCATCATCCCCAACCATTCTGTAAAGTTTCAGGGCAATAGCTCAACTAGTTTTTTAGTTATCTTGCTTACAAGCTTAAAACGCAAAATATTTCAAAGGGCCATAACTGAAGAAAAAAAATTCGGATTTTTTTTCAAAAGTTAATCAGTTCATCTACTCATCATCCTGAACCAGCCTGTAAAGTTTCAGTGCAATAGCTCGTACAGTTTTTGAGATATCTGGCTTACACGCTTCAAACGCGCAAAATTTCAAAGGGGCATAACTCAAGAAAAAAAATTGATTTTTTGTCAAAAGTTTATCAGTTCATCTACTCATCATCCCAAACAATTCTGTAAAGTTTCAGGGCAATAGCTCGAACAATTTTTGAGTTATCTTGCATACAAGCTTAAAACGAAAAACATTTCAAAGGGCCATACTCGTGAAAAAAATATCGGATTTTTTTCAAAAGTTGACCATTTCATCTACTCATCATCCTGAACCAGCCGGTAAAGTTTCAGGGCAATATCTCAAACATTTTTTGAGATATCTTGCTAACAAGCTTAAAACGCGCAAAATTTCAAAGGGGCATAACTCAAGAAAAAAAAATTGGATTTTTGTCAAAAGTTAATCAGTTCATCTTCTCATCATCCCCAACCATTCTGTAAAGTTTCAGGGCAATAGCTCAAACAGTATAAAGTTATCTTGCTTACAAGCTTAAAACGCAAAAAAATTTCAAAGGGCCATAACTCAAGAAAAAAATTTCGGATTTTTTTCAAAAGTTAATCAGTTCATCTACTCATCATCCCAAACATGTCTGTAAAATTTCAGGGCAAAAGCTCAAACAGTTTTTTAGATATCTTGCTTACATGATTTCAAAGTATTTTTTTTGCAACGGGGCAGAACTCAAGAAAGGGGCATAATCCTGACGAAAAAAATGGATTTTTGTCGAAAGTTATTCAGTACATCTTCTCATCATCCCCAACCATTCTGTAAAGTTTCAGGGCAATAGCTCAAATAGTTTTTTAGTTATCTTGCTTACAAGCTTAAAACGCAAATTATTTCAAAGGGCCATAACTGAAGAAAAAAAATTCGGATTTTTTTCAAAAGTTAATCAGTTCATCTACTCATCATTCTGAACCAGCCTGTAAAGATTCAGTGCAATAGCTCATACAGTTTTTGAGATATCTTGCTTACACGCTTCAAACGCGCAAAATTTCAAAGGGGCATAACTCAAAAAAACAAAATTGGATTTTTGTCAAAAGTTGTTCTGTTCATCTACTCATCATCCCCAACCATTCTGTAAAGTTTCAGGGCAATAGCTCAAACAATTTTTGAGTTATCTTGCTTACAAGCTTAAAACGAAAAAAATTTCAAAGGGCCATACTCGTGAAAAAAAATTCGGATTTTTTTCAAAAGTTAATCAGTTCATCTACTCATCATCCTGAACCAGCCGGTAAAGTTTCAGGGCAATATCTCAAACAATTTTTGAGATATCTTGCTTACAAGCTTAAAACGCGCAAAATTTCAAAGGGGCATAACTCAAGAAAAAAAATTGGATTTTTGTCAAAAGTTAATCAGTTCATCTTCTCATCATCCCCAACCATTCTGTAAAGTTTCAGGGCAATAGCTCAAACAGTATTAAGTTATCTTGCTTACAAGCTTAAAACGCAAAAAAAAATTCAAAGGGCCACAACCCAAGAAAAAAATTTTGGATTTTTTTCAAAAGTTAATCAGTTCATCTACTCATCATCCCAAACCAGTCTGTAAAGTTCCAGGGCAAAAGCTCGAACAGTTTTTGAGATATCTTGCTTACAAGATTTCAAAGTATTTTTATTTTTTTTTGCAAAGGGGCATAACTCAAGAAAGGGGCATAATCCTGACGAGAAAAAAAAACACGGGTCAATTATTTTTTCATAAGGAATCCATATATGAAATTTCAAAAACCTAGCACCCATGGTTCTTAAGTTATGCTATGCAGTAAAAAAAGCGTTCCGGACGGAAGGACGGAAGGACGGAGGGACGGACGAACAGGGCAAAACCAATATGTCCCCACAACTTCTTCGAAGTTGGGGGCATAATAAACCCCACTAATTCCTCCAGCCTAGGGATACTGCAGATGAAATTTAGGCCCGATTGGCCCAGTGGCTTCGGAGAAGATGTCGTTTAAAAGTGTTGACGCATACGACATACGACGACGGACAACTGCCTGTCCCATAAGCTCCTGCGCCCGCAGCCTTCGGCTCTGGTGAGCTTAAAACATAAAACCTGTTTAGGGAAATGTGGTGAATATTTTCATAAAGCCTCAGCCTCTAATTGCATATGGTTTCTGAGAAGATGATTTTGTTTCCATGGCAGCCAATAAAAATGAGCAGTAGGCCTTAAATCATATGGCAGATAGAAGATTGCTGAAGGAACATTTCTTTGAAAGTTTCCTCAAAATGTCTGCAAAGGCTTGACAGAAAATGCCATTTTTCTATTTTCCCCATTATAAGCCAATGGAAACTCAGGGTTGTCATAGCACCAAATTAAAGAGTTGAATTTCATAAAAAAAACTGTTGAGATAAATATGGTGAATATTATCATAAAGTGTTAGCCTGATAGTGCATACGGTTTCTGAGGAGATGAATTTTTATTTTTATTTTTTCTATTATTTGCAATTTGGTTTCTGTGGCAACCAATAAAAATGAGCAGTAGGCCAAAAATCATATGTCAGATAGTAGATTGCTTCAGGAACATTTCTATGAAAGTTTTGTCAAAATGTCTGCAAAGGCTTGGCCGTTATTGTCGTTTCTCGATTTTCCCAATGATAGAAACTCTAAGTTGCCATGACAACCAAACGAAGGCTTTAAATTTCATATAAAAAATACAAATTTGTTCTAGAAAGGGTTATCCTTTGGAAGCAAGGAATACACCATAGAACTGAAAAATATGGAGTGTACATATTTTCTGGGCCAGACCAGCTAGTTTCGGCCAATTAGGCCTCATCAGTGACCCTCAGATATTTTCAAAACTCCACAATGGAATCAATGGTCCCAAAGGAAAAGAAAATATAAACTACACTATGATGTAGGGCAGGGAGACTTTTTACGGCCGCCACACATTCCCAGACGCCAGCTGTAGTGACGTCAAATATGTTCTAGAAAGGGTTATCCTCTGGAAGCAAGGAATACACCATAGAACTGAAAAAATGGAGTGTACATATTTTCTGGGCCAGACTTGCTACTTTCGGCCAATTAGGCCTCATCAGTGACCCTCAGATATTTTTAAAACTCCACAATGGAATCAATGATCCCAAAGGACAAAACCTGTTGAGGTTAATATGGTGAACTCAGTCTCATAGAGCATATGGGTTCTGAGAAACTGATTTGTGAATTATTTTATTTTATTTATTTATTTTTTTTTTTTGGCATTTTGGTTTCCATGGCAACCAATAAAAATTAGCAGACGGTCTAAAATCATATGGCAGATAGTAGATTGCTTAAGGAACATTTTATGGAAGTTTTGTCAAAATATCTGCAAAGGCTTGGCAGTTAATGCCATTTTTTAAATTTTCGACATTATAAGCGTCTGGAAACTCTAAGTTGCCATAGCAACCAAACTAATGAGCCAAATTTCATGAAAGACACAAAGTTTCAATCCCCAAGCCCAAGAATGCTATAGGTGAAATATGGGCTGAACCGGCCAATTGGCTCCAGAGGATATGTCGTTTGAAAGTAGTGACGTCACACGACAACGACGACGACGCAGACGACGACGACGACGGACAACTGCCTTCGGCTCTGGTGAGCTAAAAATTCGTTAATTACAGTGAAATGAATTTTTTGTTGTGCAAGAAAAAGAATCCAAAATGGGGCTCTGTTGTAGATGGGCGTTTGCAACCCTCGGGATGAACGTAATGAGCGGAACCTCGGAGTAGCCGAGATTCCGCTCAGCATGGTCATCCCTCGGATTGGAAACGCCCATTTACAACAGAACCCCATATCAGCTTTCATAATATTTACTACACAGAGTTGTAAATGTGGCGCCCCTTTTCATATCTTGCCATTTTGATAGTAAGAAAGAGACACGTGCCTTTTTCCGAACACAATACCGTAGATGACGTTGGTTATCATCATTTTTGTCAGCAATTGGACGTCACTTGCTTTTCCATTCACTTTCATCAGTTCATCTGATGCGGCGTCAATTTCTTGAAATATTTTCTCCTCAATAGACGTCTTTCCAACGCCAAAATCACGTAACGCCCTTAGAGCGAAACGTCGCATCACTCTCCAAGGATGGCCGCTCTGCAACACCACACCTACACGGGAAAAGATACATTTTTATCAAACATATTCTGTCCTCATTATTAACAAAAAACTCAGTCTGGTGGGTCAATTATTTCTAACTGTAGGTTGGAAAAAAGATCCTGAAACTAGACTTATGTTTCGTAAGACCCTTAATTCCTGTCTGAACAATATGTGAAGAAATTGAAAAGAAACCACCTTTTGCGGCGTCTGATCTGAATCAAAATTATTTGTAATTGTCACATTTTTGGGACGGATTGAATATGGGTTAATCAAGGAATTTCTGAAAACATTAACACTTTCTGATTCTTATGGATGCGCTCTGTTTATTCTTACTGAACTCCATTGGCGTAATTGTTACCTTTGTGTCCTAAATTGGTCCTTCATGTGTATCTTGCTAAAATTATAAATTAATATCGTTGGTAAATGCGGAAAGATTGACTGATTTGGTGTTTACGACACGTCAACCCAAGTGTTGTCAGATACTTGAGTGTGCTGAGCTATACACTATTTTGACCACGATACTCCCGGAAGTCAAATTTTGATAAATCGCAAAAACAAAATACATGGCCCATCATCACAAGGGTAAAGTCTCTTTCATGATCCTTGTAGTCTTGGTGATTTGGTTTGGCCTTTGGAAACTGGTATGTAGGACTCGCACAGATGATAGTAATCAGGACTACAAGATAACAAAGTAGAAGTAAAACAAAGATCAGGAATTGATACAATTAACTTACTCCATCCATAAAAGACACAAAAGGGAAAGAAATACAAACATTAAGCGACCAGACCATAATGGAAACCTAAACAAAGGAAGGCCATATGGACAGTTACTTTCCCACAAAATGGCCATATGGCCATCCAAAATTAAAAGACACAAGTGATACACACAGTAAGTAACAAACAACAACATAAATAAATCGCCACAGAAGAGCCGCCTTGAAACGGTCAGTGGAAGATTTCCACTGGGGGGCTTAAATCGATTTTACGTGGCCACAATCCTCGCCCTTACTACCGTCGCGATTTAGACAAATAATTTGTTCAGTCCGCATGAAGGCCTCCTAACTCATCAGTGCAACATCTCCGTGAACACAGAAATCACAGAACCACAGAGGTGAGACAACGGTGAGGACTCGACAGCAAGAAACCACTGAAATGCTGGAGCAAAAGAAAACCAACAGTTAGACTCCGATGAGCCCGACCAGAGACAGAGCATCAGGCACCAACCAACATTATCTCTTTAATTTTCAATAAGCCTTTACGTTGGAGCCGTCATAGAATCTGAGGCCTGACAAGTCAGGAAAATAAAGACAGAGTAAGACAGTACATGGTTGTCACTAGGAAGATTGGCATGAAAAGGAATTCTAAGGGCACACGTATTTTCAAACACTCAAGTGGAACAAACTTTTAAATTTTGATAGTTCTGGCTGGAGGCATTGAAGCTAAACCTAGCCCAAGGTTTCGTTGTGGCTTTTGCATAAAATACTGCTAATCTTCAGAGAAATGTGTCGAATGCGAAGACTGCGGAAAACTTGTTCACTCGACAACCAACAATTATTAGAGCTCGACTCTGGAATTGAAACTTGGTATCGCAAAGACTGCAAAGCTGGCTGTGGCCTCTATAGTGCTGTTGTCCTTAACGGCCACAAGGCGGTTCAATGTCATCAGTGTGAAATGTGGATACACACTGAAAGTTCTTTCATCGCAGATGCTGAGTATGGCACTTTGGTGAACCCAAACTGCTCATGGATTGCCTGAAATGTGAGCTATGCAATTTTTCAGACTCTTTCTTCAGTGAGTATATAGAACTGGGGCCAGTTGTTCAAAACTAACGACGTCGTTAGTTAACGTATCGTTAAAAATTTGATCATTTATTACGGCAAATATGCTATTATTTTTGCTGAAAAAAATGTGAGCAGCTTTTGCGAATGCAAAAGCTGCTCACATTTTTTTTCAGCAAAAATACCAAAATTTTAGAAATTGAACTGGCTAGAACACTTAACAATATGACCACTTACGAGCTCGTTAAGCTAACGATGCTTTGAACAACTGGCCCCTGGACCAGCGAAATAAGTTTGAACCCCTGTCCAAAGATAAGGGAGTTAAACCTCCGACTACTGGCAAAAGTAAGCCAAATTTTGTGAAAGGTTTGAAACTTTGCAGTAAAAACATCAACGGTATAAAAGGAAAAATACTTGAACTCTTAGCTTTATAGTCACCAACAACATATTGTGGTTATTCAGTAAACAAAGATCGACAGTAACGGCTTCGGAGCTTTTCCCTGAAACTTGTCGGTACAGTGTCTACAGAAAAAATAACTCCCATGGTGGTGAGGTGATGATGCTCATTCAAATAGAAATCTCTCACATGCCATTCATTGAATTCGAAACGACTCAGAATCTGTCTAGGTTAATGTTTTTGCAAACAAAACTTCTCATTTTATAGCAAGTTGGTATTGATCACCAACTGACACTGTCGAAAACTTCCACTTGTTTAAAGATCAGTTTGACTGTATTGGGTAAAAAGATTCCCGCAGTTCATGTTCTGTGTGACTTCAACTTCAGAGACATTGTTTGGCCTGTCAGGCTTAGTAAATAAGGCACGATGCTGAGTCAGTCCGAAGGACGACATATATTAATTGACATTATGAATGACCATGGCTTAGATTCCCTACTTGTGATAAGAACACTTCGGATTTGATCCATACAATTTTACCAGGACAATTTAAAGATATTCAGTTTCCAGACAAACAAAATGATCATAATATCGTTTCCGGATCTTTCCACCTATAAAGAAACCTAATAGGAAAGGTGTACTTATATCAAAAGTGACTATGAAACTATGAGGAAGGATGCGCTAAGATTTGAAAGGAAAAATATCTTAATGGTCATTCTGATGCTCGCTCTGTCCAGGAGAACTTTGATTTGATAACCGCTTTATTTCGAACTTCCTCTGAAAACCATATCCCCTCCAAAACTAACAGGGATGTAGCTTCGATTCCCTGGATCACACCAAAGATATAAAGGAAGATTCGTAGAAGAAATAATATTCATGCTGAGCCAAAAAGTTGTGACGTTGTAAACTCCGGGCAAAATTTGAAAACTTGAGACACAAATTAAGAATGACATAAAACTCAGCACTATTTGTTTGTGAATAACTTGGTAGGTGATGTAAGGCAAATCCTAGAGACTTCTACAGATATATCAATAGCCAGAAGAAAGGCAAGCAATGTACCCCGGCCTTTAATAAAAGAGGGGGAATGGGGTTGCCGAATCAGACTCTGAAAGGGCAGAGGAACTAGTTTGTCATTAATAAAACTAAGTTCAAGGAGATTCCATTGACTGAAAGATCGGCCCCTTTCATGGATAATATTGTTGTGTCATCGGCGGGAGTAATCAAGTTACTTAAAGGCTTGAATCCATCTAAAGCTTTAGAACCTGATGAGCTTCATCCTAGAGTCCTGAAGGAACTAGCAAATGAGCTAGGTCCAGTTTTTGCACATCTGTTCCAACAGTCTCTTGATACGGATGAAATCCCCAAAGAATGGCTCCTAGCGAACATTTGCCAAATAGAAGCGAAGGCAATGGTCAGGAATCGATACAATTATCCCACAGCTCCCATCAGAGACACCAAAGGGAAAGCAACACAATCATGAAACAAGTAGACCCTAATGGAAACATCAATAGCGGAAAATTGCCGATTGGCTATCAAAATCAAAACAATATACGCCATGTACACACACAAAGACAAACCAAAACAAAAATAAACCGCGACAGAAGAACCGCCTTGGAACGGTCAGTGAAACGAATTCCACTAGGTTGGTGTGTGGGGGGGGGGGGTTAAATCGATTTTACATGGCCACAATTCTCGCCCTTATTTCCGTCGCGATTAAGACAAATAATTTGTTCAGTCCGCATGAAGGCCTCCTAACTCATCAGTGCAACACCTCCGTGAACGCAAAAATCAAACACCCACAGAGATGAAACAACGGTGAGGACTCGACAGCAAGAAACCACTGAAAAGCTGGAGCAAAGGAAAACCAACAGTTAGACTCCGATGGGCCCGACCAGAGACAGAGCATCAGGCACAAACCAGCATTACATAAAATTAGATGCTCTCTAATTCTCAGTAAACCTTTACGTTGGAACCGTCATAGAATATGAGGCCTGACCCACCAGCGTGCAATTAAAGAGAGAAGCAAAGTTGTCAACCGTGATTGGGTTAACCACCATGTATGCAGTTTGTCGTATAACATTTATGTTGTACCCTATCTTCTTATATCGAAGAATGATTTTACAAAATTGGGTGCTGAAGTCATTGCATTTATATATTTTTCTGAATTTATATACAAAGTCACCATAAAATTCGAGTTTCGATAGACCTTGCAGAAGAGATTTAAGTCTATCATTAGATTTGAAATTAAATCGGAATGACGCCTATAAAATTTTGAAAAGGCTTTGCGTAGTTTATAATACCGATAATTCTGGTTAAGAAATTTAGCAGTTAACAATTTATTACGATTGTTGAAGTCAGTTACATGACTAGATCGCTCGTCAAAAAAGTAGATAGGTCTCTTGCTCGCAATCATCGCCCCGTGTCCCTGACTTGTGTTCTGTGTAAACTGCTTGAACATATAGTCTGCTCAAACATCATGGCCCACTTGGATGAACATTAACTTTTGTCAGACAGACAACATGCATTTAGGAAAAGGTACAGTTGTGAAACTCAGCTGAGCACGGTGTTTACTGATTGGGTAAAACTGTTGGACAAAGGAGGCCAGGCGGGCCCGTTTATTCTGGATTTCGAGAAGGCTTATGATATCCCACCTCATGAACTAATTAAATCCAAATTATTTGGCTATGGAATTGGGGGAAGACTCTCAAATGGATGGATTCCTTTCTTTGCTACAGAAAACAGCGCGTAGTTGTTAATGGTGAACCTTAAGAGAGGGCCAAGTTTTGTTTGGGGTCCCACAAGGGACTGTTATTGGTCCACTGTTATTCTCCCTGTACAATAGTGATATTTTCACTGATATTGACTCAGAAATAAGACTGTTCGCAGGTGACTGTGTTTTCTATCTGGAAATTAGAGAGTCAGAGGACTCACAAAAACTTCAGAATGGCATACATAAATTAGGATATTGGGCACGAACATGGGGCATGATGAAATTTCAGCCCGATAAATGCAATATTATGCAGATAACCAGGAAGAGAACCAATACAGCCAAGGCCTCTTACACTTTAGAGGGTATGGTCCTCGATACTGTAGATTCCATTAAATACCTTGGTGTGACATTCCATTACGAAATCGCCTATACAAATACATGGTAACCTTTATCGCCGAAAAAATGAAAATTTTGAGAAGAAAAACTTGTTATATTTTTCTTATCTTTGCTCAAAATATGGATTGTGGGTACTCGGCAGAACCGCCTCATCGAGGCGGTTCTAACGAGTACCCACACTCTATATTCTACAGCAGAAATAAGAAAAAAGGTTTACCCCTGTAAACCCCAGTTTTATTATATAAAAGTGGGGTTCAAGGCGGTCAAAATTATATAGATGTGTTTTCGTGATGACACACGATTTGAGATGGAAAACACACATTAGCAACATGTGTGAGTGAATGAGTGTGTTTGTGTTTTACGCCCCATCAACAGCTAAGGTCATACGGAGACGGGGCCTCGGTTTTAAAGACTCATCCGAAAGTTTGCAGAAGCCCGGGATCGAACCTACGACCCTTGGTTTATGAGGCGAGTAGCTTATTCACCACACCACGGGGGCTTCTTGCAACATATGTATAGTTCGAACAATTTGACATGAGACTCGCCTTTATGCCAGGAGTAAATTAGTCACTGTTATCACCTAATACGTCGGCTTTCGTAAACTTCTCGTGAACTTTCGGCATCTCGTGAACAGCGATCCATTTACCGATCTCTATGTATTGTATAACAATGTCGCCATTTTCGGGAAACGGCGAAGATATTTAAATGTATGCATTCAGTCGGGTGTGAAATTGTGTTAATAGAGTTCACCAGTCTCAGGTCAATTTGTTCGAACTATCCTAAGGCAAATTGAAAGCTTTGTTCCCGGAGGCGAAATCTTCACCAGTGTCCTCAGGATGTAAAAGAGACAGCATATAAAGGACTTGTTCGCCCAATCTTGGAATATGGTAGCTGTATCTGGGACCCCGGTGGAGTGGTCCTAAATGAAGAAATTGAAAATTTCAGAATGGTGCTGCTAGATTTGTGACAAGCAGTTACTGCTTTGAAACTGGGAGCATGACTGGAATACAAAGAAAATGAAGATAGGAGTCTCTCAAGAAAAAGATAAGAGACAGTAGGCTCATACTTTCATACACAGGTCTAAAGGGTGCTGCCAGCATTCAAACAGATGACTTTGTTAGGCACTGTACAAATCATCATTCGTTGGCCTTTCAGGCCCTTAGAGAGAACTGACATTTAATATAAAGAATCGTTCTATAATAGTCGCAGATAAGATTGACTAGGCGGAGCTACCGTTTGTACCTGCCTTAGGAATATTCCATTAACAAAAAGATAAACCAAGTCACCCGATTGTGCGAATTCAAATGTAACACAAGCATAGCTGTAGTGTATATGACCATTTCGTCCGCTTGTAGAAAGCGTGCGAAAGGCACTCTACCGAATCTTCTGGTGGACTCAGCGAATTTGACTTATTGACAACACCCAAATAGCTCCGCCTAGTCAATGTTATCTGCGACTACTATACCCTAGAACCATTAGTGATTGGAATGCTCTTCCCGATTTGATCATTTCGATAGCTGAAGGGGTGCTTAAGATTGTGTAGCTTAGTTTACCTCTTTAGTGAGAGCTAGGGACTAACTTCCCATACCACAGGTCCTGGTGTATGAATGTCATTTGACGTGTCACCAGTAACAATTCTGATTCTGATCTGTCTGTGTCGGAAGAAAAAAATTAGAAGAGATATTCTAACATTGCGCGCCTATATAGGCAATGAAAAATAACTGTGTTTTATTCTACAAAGAAGAGGGTGAGTAGTGACGTCACTAAAAACTGTCAATTTATGACGTCACTAGTCGATTTCCTTGACGTAAGACGGTGTAACGTCATATTCTCGCATCGAAAACGTTGGAAAGGGACATAAACACATGTGTTTTAGTCGATAATCTTCTAACAATAGCGAAAAGTTGTGAGAATTTGAAGGAAACAACAGCATTATTGCCGATTTTCAGCCTGTTAGAATCGAAATAGATCAGCTCTAGTTTGTGATTTGTTGAGTAATAAATCACAGTTTGTTGGCAAGTTGTAAGTAGACAAACCACGCGCGCTACGCGCACGTGATTTGATCTACTTTACAACTGACCTCCAAAGTATGAGTTATTACTCAACAAATCACAGTTAGAGCTGATCTATTTCTTGAGTGAAAAATGTAAACCGAACGAAGTGGAAGAAAAAACAACATGGCAAACAGTGTAACTTATGATTCCGATGAGAAAACTCTTCCATGAGCCGTCTCATCTGTTTCTACACTGTTTGCTTAGGCATCTCTAAAGGTCTAATAGTACCTTATTTACAAAGGGTAACACATTTAGTACTAGTACTAATCTTCCATATGGCCCTTTTGTCATGGGAAAGAACCAGTACTAAGCAATGTGGATAACGTCTCTTGCTCAAGGAAACAATATTTGGCGCTAGCGGGGATCGAACCGGCTACATCAAGGAGTAAAGGGTTGAACAGGTTAGAAAGGGTTGAAAAGTTATTATTGTACACCGGATAAGGCAATCCTGGACTTTACCCTGGGACAGGTGTTCGTATCCTACCTTGTGATAGGATAAAAATCGAGATTTTTCAAGTTTTTTGATGTGCACTAGTTGAATAGGACGTCATTCGCGCAGCCGCTTGGTTTTTATGTCCCTGAACGTACAGTGGCATCAAAGACAACGCTTTCTGACGGACATCTACAGTCGAAAATGGGGCAACTGCACTTTAGCGGTCGCTAGTTTTCCGTATGAAAATTCACGTGAGTAGGGTTGCTAAGGCCTAGTATATAGGGAGCGCGTGAGCGCGACCCAAACTCGAAAAATAGGCAAAATTTTGCAAAAACAACCTGAAAATCGTGAAGGCCGGGCATTTTTTAGGTTAAAACCAAAGTTTTTAACCGTAGGTTGTAACTAAAATCTAGAAAATGAAGGCGATTAATCAACACACCGCTGCAAGGTGTTTCCCGGAAATGGAGGTAGGTCGGCAAGCAAGAAGAAGCACGCGCGCATTTTCATTGGCTGAATTTAATTTATGCGACTGACCTCCGGTCAGGCGGGCGTTCTTTACAACGATATGACAGATTGTAAACAAAGAGCCGATCAGCTGTTTAAATAAATGAAATGTCACTTGTTTATGATGATGTTGCTGAAATTTGCACTTCAAAGGAAAGATTGATTTTTTGGCTGAGAGAAAGGGGACTTCTTGGTGATTTCGGTGGTTTGTGTTCGTTTTGTTCAAAGGGAAACTTTTACATTCGTGCCGACGCAAGTTTCAGCAAAGATAAAGTGTGTTGGAGGTGTTCAACTGGGAAGTGCAATAAGAAAGTTTCAATTAGAGAAGGAAGTTGGTTCAGTAAGTCTCATCTTTTGTTAGAACAGATAGTAAAGCTAACTTATTATTGGGTGTACAAATGTCCGGCTGAGTTTGTGGCTAGAGAACTTCGAATTGGAAGCGAACACACTCTGGTGGATTGGTACATGTTTGCCAGGGAAGTTTGTATGTTCATAATTGAAAAGGACAATGAGCAGATAGGAGGAGATGGAAAGGAGGTAGAAATCGACGAGTCAAAGTTTGGGAAAAGAAAGTTCCACAGAGGGAGAAGGGTTGACGGTGTATGGGTTTTTGGAGGGATTGAAAGACAGAGTAAGAAGTGTTTCTTTGAGATTGTGGAGGATAGAAGTGCCAGCACTCTAATTCCTATTATTCTGAGATATGTAAAACCAGGAACAGTGATTTTATCAGATTGTTGGAAAGCTTATAGCACCCTGAAGGACGAAGGTTACACTCATTTGACAGTCAACCACTCCATTGAATTCAAAAACAAGGAAACAGGGGCTTGTACCAACTTGATAGAGAGCACCTGGAACGCAGTGAAGAAGTCTTTCCCCAAAACAGGCTCTTAGAAACAGCTGTATGACAGTTACCTGGTAGAATACTGTATCAGGAAGAAGTACCTAAATGACGCAGATGATAAGTTTTCCACATTTCTGGAGCTTGTAAAGCGAGTCTATCCAGGTAGAAGACGTGAAGTGCTTCAGCCCATCAATTCCCCGGTAAATACCCAGCCTCAGACACCCCCATTCGACACGAGCATGGATCTTTTCGACTAGAATGTTGTAAGTAAAATTTTCGTGTTTTGAAATGTGTTTAATGTTCGTTTGTATTGCTTAGGGTTTAAAAAGAAGCCAACTAATCGCAATCCCAAAAATCAAAATGGCGGCCGTGAAATTATTTACATCTTGTTAGCCACGCCTCCTTAGCAACGCTCGCACCTGCGCATTTGACGAAAACAAAATGGCCGACGGGCGACCGCTAAAGTGCAGTCTATCCGTCGAAAATCGTAGAGACTGCATTATACAAATAGAAGAAATATTTGATATTTGATTTTTTTCAGTGTAAGATCGAATTTTATTTCACCGAATGAACACCAAAACCAGTATTTTCACGAGTGGCGTAGCCACGAGTGAAAATACCAGTTTGGGTGTTCATGAATGAAATAAAATTTGATCTTACACTAAAAAATCAAATTTTCTGTTTCTTACATGCTTAAAAAACGGCAATATTTAGCTCCACTAATTTCAGCTCGTTTCGCGTCAATTTAGTGGTGCCCAACGTATTTACTGGGTATAATATTGGGTGTAAACTGAAAGTTTGCACCTAAAAAATAGCCTGGGATGGTATTTCCATGAATGGTTACTGAAATATTGAGAGATTAGTTTCCCAAAGAAGGTGCGGACAGATCTAACATTGTGCGACAAAATACGTGACGTCAGCGTCGAAATGACGTCATGAACGTTCTCGTGACGTATGAACGGGTTTAGCGTCAATTCTAATACAGTTCATTAATTTTCAATCATCTGACAATGGAAAACTGACCACAGAATTAGATCCCGAGAAAAAAGTAGTCCCAAACAGTGAAAAATAAAATTGATATCAGTCACTGTTTGAAACAGTGACAATATCGTTTTCGATTTCACTGAGAAAAACGATATTGTCACTGTTTCACAATATCGTTTTCGATTTCACTGAGAAATCTCCCGGCCCCCGCCCATAGGGGCTTTAAGAAATATATGGGCTGCATGATGCTTCCACCCAGAGCTGAATCCGGCCCCCACACTAGTACTGGTAAAGCGCTTAGAGGATCTAAGCCTGTCCAGGAACCGCGGTGCGAGGCGGGCCGTCCATGCTAATAAACCCTTTTGGTTTCATTTGGCGACAGGGCTTGAGATGTCATTTCAACTCAATTTCGGGTAAAAGTCCCACAAAATTGGAAGCAACGTCTCCAAAACAAACTGAGAAATCTCTATATTTCGACGAAAAGCATGCAAGAAATAGAGGTGTAAGATCATATTTTATTTCACCGAATGAACACAAAAACAAGTATTTTCACGAATGGCGTAGCCACGAGTGAAAATACCAGTTTTGGTGTTCATGAATGAAATAAAATTTGATCTTACACTAAATAATATCTAATTTTCTGTTTCTTACATGCTTCAAAACGGTAATATTTAGCTTCACTAATCGCGTCAAACACTCTCAGAGAAAACTAACTTTGTTCCTGGTCGTTTCGTGTTAATTTAGTGGTGTCCAACGTATTTACTGGGTATAATATTGGGTGTAAACTGAAAGTTTGCACCAGAGTAGTACCCTGGGATGGCATTTCTGTGAATGGTTTCTGAAATAATTGAGGGATTAGTTTCCCATAGAAGGTGCGGATAGATCTAACGTCGTGCGACAAAATACGTGACGTCAGTGTCGAAATGACGTCATGAACGTTCTCGTGGCGTATGAACGGGTTTAGCGTCAATTCTAATACAGTTCACTAATTTTCAATCATCTGACAATGGAAAAACTGACCACAGAAATAGATTTCTAGAAAAAAGTAGTCCCAAACAGTGAAAAATAAAATTGATATCAGTCACTGTTGGAAACAGTGACAATAGCATTTTCGATTTCACTGAGGAATCTCTTTATTTTATACATAGCAGAGAAATCAATGCACCTCCGAAACAAAAAAAAGTGATATTTTCACACTGTGAAAATATAAATGATATTTTCACACTGTGAAAAATAACATGACCGTGTTATTTCACAGCAGCAGCCCGGACTACTTTTCTCGACAAAATTCTTATCTTATCTTTAAAATAATTCTGTTATGTACCTTGAAAAGCAGTCTTTGAACTGCAAAAATGCTGTTTTTAAAATGGCGATCTGTTTATGTTTTGCAACCGACAGTTCAGACGTCATAGTTAAATCAAAAATTGTGACGTAAGATCCGATTGATCAATTACAGTAAGTGTCCTAAAATATTATAAAATAAAAAGAAAATTTACTTTTTATCGATAAATATCAAAAATATTTCATCTCGTGTGTTGAAAACATCAAAATTTTCAACACACTCGATGAAATATTTTTGGTATTTATCTCAAAAAAGTAAATATCCTCTATATATTTCATTGAACATGTTGAAAAGCATGTAAGAAAGCCACTATCAGAAATGAAAGGTGTGCAACAAAAAGAATTCCACATGAGTGTGAGTGATAGATTATAAGAATCTTATATGGGTGTGGATAGAAAAATCCGTCCCTCGGGATCACTGTCCGGCATAACGCCGAGTGATGCCCGACAGTGATCCCGAGGGACGTATTTTTCTAGCCACCCCTCACACCCATATAGGATTCTTTTTCTTGCATACCTTCAATTTCTATTGCGAATTTTTAATGCTGCTGTCACTTCGGTTACCGACGTCCGCCATTTTGTGATGACACAACAGGAATGTTTAGTGACGTCACGCATGACGACGCCGCGCAAGAGGTTGTAATTAACCAGTGCATTTATCAAACACGCGATTATATTCGATTTGGGGTCGGAACACCTGGGTCAGAACATAAATTTCTATCCCAGGGTAAAATCACGGATTTCCTTGTCTAGTGTGCAAGAATATTAGAATCTTATATGGGTGTGAGGGGTGGATGGAAAAATCCGTCCAGAGGGTCACTGTCCGGCATCACGAGGCTTGCCGAGAGTTGCCGGACAGTGATCCCGAGGGACGGATTTTTCTATCCACCCCTCACACCCATATTGGATTCTTTTTTTGCATACCTTCCATTTCTTAGCGCGGATTTTAATGCTGCAGTCACTTCGGTTACCAACGTCCGCCATATTGTGTTGACACTGCAGGAATCTTTAGTAACGTTGCTGTGACGCCAATCTTAACGACGGCGCATACGAGGTCGTAACCAACCAGTGCATTTATCAAACACGCGATTATATTAGATTCTGGGTCGGAACTAGAGGGTCAGAACATAAATTTCTATCCCAGGGTAAAATCACGGATTTCCTTGTCTGGTGTGCAAGAATGTATAATTCGTTCGTCGGGATCACTGTCCAGCCTCGTGATGCCGGACAGTGACGCTCGAGGCGGAAATTTCTAACTTTTTTCTTTTTCTTGCATACCTTCAATTTCTAATGCGAATTTTTAATGCTGCTGTCACTTCGGTTACCGATGTCCACCATTTTGTGATGACACAACAGGAATGTTTAGTGACGTCACGCACGACGACGCCGCGCATGAGGTTGTAATCAACCAGTGCATTTATCAAACACGCGATAATTTTCGATTTGGGGTCGGAACACCAGGGTCAGAACATTAATTTCTATCCCAGGGTAAAATCACAGATTTCCTTGTCTGGTGTGCAAGAATATAAGAATCTTATATGGGTGTGAGGGGTGGATGGACAAATCCGTCCAGAGGGTCACTGTCCGGCATCACGAGGCTTGCCGAGTGATGCCGGACATTGATCCCGAGGGACGGATTTTTCTATCCACCCCTCACACCCATATTGGATTCTTTTTTTTTTTTTTTTTTTGCATACCTTCCATTTCTTAGCGCGGATTTTAATGCTGCAGTCACTTCGGTTACCAACGTCCGCCATATTGTGTTGACACTGCAGGAATGTTGAGTGACGTTGCTGTGACATCAACCTTTACGACGGCGCATACGAGGTCGTAATCAACGAGTGCATTTATCAAACACGCGATTATATTCGATTCTGGGTCGGAACTAGAGGGTCAGAACATAAATTTCTATCCCAGGGTAAAATCACGGATTTTCTTGTCTGGTGTGCAAGAATGTATGATTCGTTCGTCGGGATCACTGTCCAGCCTCGTGATGCCGGACAGTGACGCTCGAGGCGGAAATTTCTAACTTTTTTTCTTTTTCTTGCATACCTTCAATTTCTATTGCGAATTTTTAATGCTGCTGTCACTTCGGTTACCGACGTCCGCCATTTTGTGATGACACAACAGGAACCTTTAGTGACGTCACGCATGACGACGCCGCGCATGAGAATGTAATCAACCAGTGCATTTATCAAACACGCGATTATATTCGATTTGGGGTCGGAACACCAGGGTCAGAACATAAGTTTCTATATATATCCAAGGGTAAAATTACGGATTTCCTTGTCTAGTGTGCAAGAATATAAGAATCTTATATGGGTGTGAGGGATGGATGGAAAAATCCGTCCTTATGGTCACTGTCCGGCATCACGAGGCTTGCCGAGTGATGCCGGTCAGTGATCCCGAGGGACTGATTTTTCTATACACCCCTCATACCCATATTTGATTCTTTTTTATTTTTTTTTGCAAACCTTCCATTTTTTAGCGCGGATTTTAATGCTGCAGTCACTTCGGTTACCAACGTCCATCATATTGTGTTGACACTGCAGGAATGTTTAGTGACGTTGCTGTGACGTCAACCTTAACGAGTAATCAACCAGTTGAGTTTAGTCAGACATACTAGTAAACCCAGAAGCACCCCTATGCTACTCGTCTCATTAACCAGAGTTTCGATCTCGGCTTCTCCAGACTTTCAGATTAGTCTTTAAACCGAGGTCTCTGATCTTTTCCAGACTTTCAGTGTAGTCTTTAAACAGAGGTCTCCAAATGATCTTAGCTGTTGGTGGGACGTAAAAATTAAACACACAATCACACGAAGGTATGGGCCATTTTAATGAAAATTTAATCAGTAGTAAGCAAATCTGGTGCATACCTTCTGCATTAAAGAAGGATAATGCAAACACACACATAAACTCACGCAGGCACGCACACACGAACGCACAACCCCCTGCAAACACATGACGTAATTGTGACGTCACATCAACATCGGCACGTCATGACGTTTTTGCAACGTCAAATCTACGTCAGTGCAACGTCATGGCGTTGTACTGACGTTGATTTGACGTTGCCATAGCGACGTGTGCCTGCTGGGACAAGCTTGCACACATCAGACCAGCGTCGTGCCGACAGCGATGCGACGTGACAAAACATCCTACCAACGTCAGGTCGACAGCGATACGTCGTGACAACCTAGATAGCAAAGAATGTCGGGCCCACTTCGGGACTTGTCAACGTCGTTTCACTCTTGGCCAGCTGGCTGTGAAAACATCGAGTAAACGTCGGACCGATAGCGATACGACTCAACGTCGTTTCGCTGTTGGTCAGCTCTTTCGTGCTAGGTAGGAAAATATCGGGTCAGCATCGGACTGACAGCGATACGACGTTGTCATGCCTGTCTGTCTTTGCTGGCTGGTAAGCACAGACAATTTTACATTTGCCCTACGGGCCCCCGCCCAAAGATTGGCCGCATGGTGCTTCCACGCAGAGCTTAAAACGACCGCACATGAATACTAGAACCCAGGCAATATGGTGTGTCGTATCGTCCATGCATAGAAACCATATTGGCTTCATTGGGCAGCAGGCCTTGAGATGTCATTTCATCTCAATGTCGGTTAAAAGTCCCACAAAACCGGAAGCAAAGTCTCAAAAATTACCTATACAGTGTCGACGGGGACGTTAAACCTCATATCAAACAAATCAATACCTTTGCCCTCCTCTAGAAGTCTCTTCAGTGGCGGTAACCAGCCAGGCCTGTCGCTGAATTCATCAGCTCTGTTCACAAAAAGTTCGTGAATATTGTCAAATCCATTAATCACCACAAACTTATATGGTCCCTTTTTATAAGCAAAGATATCGCGCCATATTCCATAGATGCCTCCAAGACCAGTTCATGCCGCCTTTTAGTATTTGAATAAGGAAACAATGGACTCCCTATAAAGGGCAATCCTTTCGGTCCCGGAAGCTGGGGTTTAGATCGTCTTAGGAAATTGTAACATAATAAAAACAGAAGAATAAATATTAATATGGAAGTGAAGTCGACAGTTAGTATATCCATTTTGTTCGCTTTACATGTTCACACGATTTATTTATATGTTTCATGCTTCCATACACCTGTATATTGTGTTTACACGGTTTAAAATGTATTTATAGCTATTCACCATATTTGCATTATTTGCTGGCTCCCAGCTTGCACATTGTCAATATAGGAAAAACAGGTTACCAGACCCCCCTGACCTTTCAAGGTCAGGGGGGTCTGGTTACCTGTTTTTCCAACACTGATAACCTTCAGACTAGGAACCAGCAGATAATGCAAATAAGGTGAATGTCTGGAAGTGCAAGCTTTCAACAACTACTCCGTTACATATTTCTTGCTGTTATTTTTATAGCTATTATATTAGTATTATCAGCAGTAGTAGTGATAGTAATAGTTGGAAAAAAAAAGATTGCTGATAATATTTAGAAAATGGTGAAAGCTAATGCTTGTATGCTCATAATCATAGGTTGTAGTGATACGTCCTTCTTTATATTTATGTGAGATGATTCATGAATAAATTAAAAAAAAATGTATTTATTGAGCATTTAAGGACTATACAAAATGGCTGACAACCTGTATTGAAAATTTGACAAGTGTGAAGATGAAAATTGTTTTAAAAAGAAATTATTACAAATATGAATTTTTTGGTGATTAATTCCATGAAAGCATAACATTTTGGCTTTATGTAGCTCTATTGCTACTAACATTTAGTTTTCAAAAGGCAAAAACAATAAGGATGAAAATTGACAAATTTCAAACGTCACTGCAGAGCTGTCATTTCATCCAATGTTTCTTTTTAGCACAAATCAGTCCTTTGTATAACCTCTCCTAACAATGCCTACCAATGATTTTCAAAAATTCTTTCCCATTACGAAATTGACCAAATTTTCATCTTGCCACCTCCATGCACTTGAAGTTGAAGAAACATGGCTGCTCTTAAGCACATGGTGAAAACATGTAAACAAAAAGAAAGTAGTTCCTTCTATTTTCTGTGGTCTGAATTGGTCATAACCTCTTGAGAGTTTGTTTGAACTGAGGTTTAATGCCCCATCCGCACTATTGAGGTTATTTTGGCGATGATGCTTCCAATTGTGTGGGAGTTTACCCGACATTTGAGATGGAATGACATCTCAAGCCCCGCCACCCAATGAAACCAAAATGTTCTATTAATTGGAGGGTTTGACTTACACCACTTTGCTGTGCAGGCTTTGTTCTTCTAAGTGGTATACGAGTACTCGTACAATGTGTGGTCAGCATCAGCTCTGCGTGGAAGCACCATGCAGCCTGATGTATTACTCCAAGCCCCGATCGCCGGGGCCCCAACCTCTGGAGAGTAAAAATGTACTGTTTTCATTACGTACATATTGTGTACAAAATTGAATCTTCCACTTCAAAGGCACGGTAGAGGGTAGATTTTTTTCCTCTATGAAACAAGTGCCTGTGTTCCACTTTATATAATAGCGCAAGTCTATTTTTTAAAATTTAGGAATGCCAGGTTGGGTTTCTCTTCAAAATGTATTTAAAAAAAAGGCTGAACTTTATGCAAACAGTGTAGGCCCTGATCAGATGCTGCATTATGCTCTTCTTCTTTTATGTGATGTGAGTTTCCACACTGTTACTGCTTTATCCTGTGGATCAAAAACAAACTTTCATGGAAACTGACTGTGAAATTTTTTCTACTCTCATTCTATCATTTCATCCGATTCAAGAAGGGCAGTTGCCATTTTCTTACATAAATTACTTTGCACTGATTAACAGCTTATGTACAAGCAAGCTCGGAAAAAGTTAACGTCCCCCATCCGAAGGAATTAGGATGTTGCCTCTGGTGCAAGAAACTCCCATCCCTGGTTTGATCCCCAAAAGCGGTAATTTTCGTGTCCGATCATTCTCCACTGGCATCATTAGCAGGGATGAATGCCACATAGTGCACTGTACTTTGGATCGGAATGTTAACTGGAAGCCCTCTATGCAAGACCCCCGTGTAGGTTAAAAAATCCCTACTGTAATTACATGACTGTGCACGCTTTCATCCTGCAACCCTGGAGTGTATGTAATGTACACCTGCAAATCTGCTGCGAGTAATGGCCAAAGATGACAGACCGATCACATTATCAGTAGAAAAATAACAGTTTACCATGACACAATGCAACCACCATACATAATAATAAATTTCATTGTTCAAGAACCGTGGCTAATTTTCAAAGGAAGTTTTCCAGAAACAGTTAAAATAAAGAAATATTCCGGTCTGCAAAATATATCGATAAATGCTGTTTTTACCTGTTTAAATGTTGCTTTTCATTTTCATAAAATTTGTCACGTGACAACAAATCTTCAGTTTCTGTTTACACTGCTAAAATACGCGGTTTCTATCTTCATTTCCAAAACTCATGGTGTGTGACATGGCTACCGTTGTGGAATTCGAAAAACTAAAATGATATCCCTATTACCGCAAACCTGATTTCATGATCAATGCCAAAAACATTTACAAATACGAAGAAAACGTTATTACTTCTGTCTGCTACATATGTGTTTTTTCGCCATTTATATTCTGCTGGATCCCGGGTGCTTTGATTCGACCCGTTTTATGACAATGACGCTTTCTAGTGCCGAAAACCAGTCCGAGAGAAAGCGGATACAACCGAATTACCATTTAATGGAAGGTACATACGCAAAAAAGTAAAACATAAAACCAGTCAAAATGCCGAAAAATGTGGTCGTAAATCATTTTGCTAAAACAGAACTTAAAGAGCTTTATTAAAATGTAATTATCGTATGATATTCATCAAGTTGTATCCCGTTTTTTTAATACATGCCCAATAACACAAATCAGCTGAAACAGTGATGAGGTCGTCAGGAAAAGATGACAGATTTCTCTATTGTAAACAAACCGAAGTCAATATTTTGTAAGACGTTTAAAACACCTGGAGTAAAATGACATGAAGATCAGGTTGATGATTCTGCAAAGCCATTGATTAAGCAATTGCAAGATGTAACTGTCATCATCCGATCTCGACTGACAGGGAAATACTTGGGGTTTGAATTTCACTAAATCCAGGGTAAGAATTTTGTCGAAATCCAAGATAGCGATGAAATTTACCATTAGGTATTCGGTGAAATTTTCACAAAATTGCTTAAAAATGTTGAAAGTAAGAAAATTATGGTTCGTCTTTGCTACTTGAGAGTACATAACAACTGAAAATGATAATATTTTAAGGGTGAGTGCTCCTGCCTTGTCGGTATCCTTGTTTACAAAATTTAGGCGAATTTGGCTCATTTTGGACAATAAATCTTCGTCTAGTGGTCTTATAGGACCATTATTTGGTCTTAAATTGTAGTTGTTGAATTTGCTTTAGATAATGTATTTGCTTTTTAAGCTTATATTGCAACCCACAGTCCTGGGTAACAATTTGGAAAATCTTAGTTTATTTTGCATTGCAGCCTAGATGCGTGATTACCATATACCTTAAACTCAACACAACTAATGCCAATTATAGCTAAATGGTGTAGTGGTTAAGCTATTCGCCCTAGAAACACACACACACACACACACACACACACACACACACACACACACACACACACACACACACACACACACACACACACACACACAACAGTTTAGGCCTTTGTGACCATTGTCTCTTAGCCTCACGCTCGGGCCACATGAGGCGCGAAGTTCTGCAACGGAAGGTCTCCAGACTTTAAACCGAGGTCCCGTCTCCGTATGACCTTAGCTGTTGGCGAGACGTAAAACTCAAACACATTTCACTCACTCTGCAACGGAGGGCCAGGTGGTTCCGTTATTAGACATACAGCGTTCACCCACAACAGATAGCCAGTACATTCCTTCTGATCAGTGTCGGCACTCTTCGCCATATACATACAGCAAGTTTTGAACATGATTCAGGCCGTACGTAGACTCTGAAAAATGGGGAGTGGTAAGTGCGAGTTTCAGGTATTTTGCAGAGGGTGAAAAACTGCATGAGCTTGAGAATTAAAAAAAAAAAGTGGGGGTGCGTTTGCGCCCCTCCCCACCCGGTGTGCGGGCCTGCATCAACAGCTGGAATGAACTTTTTGTTGAAACATATCGCTGAAGGGATTCTGTTTCTGATCACTGTTATTCAGGAGCTGAAATACAATGGTGGCACTGAGTGAGGAGAAGAGAGAGGGTTGAAACTATGACAAACATTGTAGGTTCTGATCAGAAGCCATCGGTGGATCTACACTGTTTGCAGTTGGATAAAATGTTGTACATGTAATCATGTAATAACTTTTCCAGCACAGATTATAGTGCATATGAGGTTAAACAAATGTCAATGAAATATTGTAAATTCAGAAAGATGAATCCATTGTACTGGTTGAATATACATGTACGTATATACAGAAAGGAAATAATTGATCATAATGACAAGTAAACAATTTGGAAAAAATGCTTCCATAATTTTTTTTTTTCAGATAAAAATTGTAATGAATACTTTTCTTATAATGACGCGTTATAACAAGTACCCACAGTCTACGTTATAAACTTACTATTGTCCGCGGGACTACATATGTATCACTGACCATCTGAACAAAATCTAGTTTATACAGTCGGAAGTTGCCTCCCAAAGACGTCAGAGCGTTACGTTAAAAGTAAATTTTGGACTGCGCTCGTGCACTTGGGTATATACCCAATCGGACGCCACATAACTGTCTGATCAGGGCTACTGTGCTTGCTTAAAATACTGGCATTTAAGTGTTAAACGAACAGTTCGATTCTCGGTTCAGAACTATTTTCCCAACCTACACTCAGAGACAATCGACCCACCAGTACTCTCAGTGCTTTGATTTCTTTTGAAATAAATGAATCTTGAAAGTGTTGTTAATCCAATACCAAATGAAAAGAACAATACAGTAGAACTTCGATGGCTCGAACAACGATGGCTCGTTTACCATGGATGAGTCGAACCCATTCTTGAGCCGGGCCTAGCGAAACCCTCTACATAAGAAATAGGGGTAGATAATTAAGGCGATTTAAGTCTTTTATCCTGCAAATGTATGCTGTGTGTACTCATTATAATCGCCTCAATGAGGCGATTCTAATGAGTACACTCAGCATACATATTCATTATAAAATATTTTCTATAAAAGGGTTATCCTTTGAAAGCAAGAAATACACCACAAAAAATGAAAACTATGGAGTGTACATGTTTTCTGGGCCAGGCTAGCTAGTTTGGGCCAATTAGGCCTCATCAGTGACCCTAAGATATTTTCAAAATTCCACAATGGAATCAATGATCCCAAAGGACAAGAAAATATAATCCACACTATGATGTAGGGCAGGGAGACGTTTTACAGCCGCCACACATTCCCACACATCAGCTGTAGTTAAGTTAAATATGTTCTATAAAAGGGTTATCCTTTGGAAGCAAGGAATACACCACAAAAGTGAAAAAATATAGAGTAAACATGTTTTCTGGGCCAGAGTAGCTAGTTTCGGCCAATTAGGCCTCATCAGTGACCCTCAGATATTTCAAAATTCCACAATGGAATCAATGATCCCAAAGGACAAGACAATATAATCTACACTATGATGTAGAACACCGAAAAGATGTCTACAAGTATCTCGTTATGCCTCCTGACAGTAATCTCAGTGGCTCGAACTACCCCTGTCTCGATTAGATTTTCGAGGTCCCAAAAGGTGTTCGAGCCATTGAAGTTCGACTGTAATTATAAGTACGAGCCCATTCTCTCTCTCTCTCTCTCTCTCTCTCTCTCTCTCTCTCTCTCTCTCTCTCTCTCTCTCTCTCTCTCTCTCTCTTTTAACCGTAGTCCCGTCTCCGTATGACTTTAGCTGTTTGTGGGGCGTAACACACACACACGCACGCACGCACACACGCACACACACACGGTTACCTTATTTTTCATAAATCAGGGATCGTGAGTACGACTCCGGGCCTGTCAAGACTTTAAACCGAGATCCCGTCTCCGTATGACTAACGTCATTGGTGGGGGCGTAAAACTTAAACACAACATATGCTGCCGTGTCGTAAGAAAACCTTCTTTATTGCTCTTGCGAACAACAGAAGAGCAGATCAGCCTGCGCATGCGCGCAATCTTATGTTCAGGGCCCTGCCCGTCGGTGTTCGGAGAAATAGATTGGGCTGCATGATTTTTTTTTAAGTTTAACGGCCCAGTCAACACGATATTAGGTTATTTTTGAGCCGGTCCACACTTTTCCTGGGCAGGCTTATGCTTAAGCAGTTAATCAGTACAGATCACATTCTTTCGCCAGAAACTGACAACAGCCCTTCTTGAATTAGCGGGAGGGAGAGAATGACCTTAGAAAAGATTTCATGATCAGTCACCACGAAGGAATGGTGCCGACCCCGGCAGGTATCTAACCCGCGCCCTCCAGGTCACCAGTCAGACACGCATCCGACTGAGCTACCGAGGCCGGCTTGGGCTGCATGATGCTTCCACGCACAGCTGAAACTGACCGCATATGACCTGGTAAAGGCGTAGGAATTCTATTGATTTTATAGGTGCGGCAGTGCTTGAAATGCCATATCATCTCAATGTCGGGTAAAAGTTTCAGTCTCCAAAATGACACATATAGTGTAAACGGGGACGTTTCACCTCAAATCAAATTAGTTTGCATAACTGAGATGTCAAGTCTGCCGCTAGCCTGCGTAGGTTAGCGGGTTGTTTCGTGTCTTGCCCTGTCAAATTTTCCAAAGGTAAGTTTTCTCGTGGCAGGTTTCATATTGTGCGTGCCATTACTAAAACCACCGGTATCGAGGTGTGTCCTTGGGCAAGACACGTAATGACACTGCCCCACTCCACCCAGGTGTAAATGGGTAGCAGTGGTGTAAACGCCACTGCCTCTCTCTCGCGCGCGCGTGAAAACACCCGGAATGAGTGTTCGAGAGCGATTCAATAAGCTTAAAGCTTTCATCGCAATCGAACTAAAATAAATTAGTATAAACTAAACAACAGGAAAATTTCAGATAAAAAGAAAAACTCTGATATTTTTCATATTACTGCTCAAAACTTTGATTGTGGGTTCTCGTTAGAACCGCATCGGCGAGGCGGTTCTGACGTGTTTGTTAATTTGTTTGTTAATATATTATAGCTAGACAAGCAACGGGATTGGGCCACACATTCTCTCAACATTAGTTACGGCCCTTCCCCTACATGGTCACAACTGATACAAATAAATCACATGAAAATGGCTAGACAAACTACATGCATTTTGGAGAAAAAAATAACAAACAAATAAATAAATAAATAAATAAATAAATAAATAAATAAATGAAGTTTTGTCATCGAGCTTTCTGACAGGATTAAGCAACCATAAACATGTTTGATGATATGTTCAATAGGCTTGCTATGAGCTGATATTGCTAAATCTTCTCGTACCTTTTATATATCTCTGAACTGCTTCAAATCACTGTCAACTAGATTTTCATCGCCATACAGTTCAGAGGATGAAAAATTCTGGTAGACTGAAATTTAGCTATATGTTCTCCGTTGAATGTATGGCATATAAAGAAGTAGTGCTCTGCATCTTCGCGAATGTCTCCACAATTACATGAAGGACTTGGAATGAGATTGTTTCAGATAATGGTCTTTATTAAGATTGCTGCATCTGTTGCGTATTCTAGCGTGTAATAGTAAAAGGCATCTGTCACCAAAGTAATAGTATGTCGGAACTTTATGAACAGGGGATCTTGATTTTTTAATGTGGTGTTTAAATGTAGATTGTGCATTAGATTCACGAATACTAATGTCAGCTGAGTTCCATAGTGCTATTGACGAAGGAATACACGATTAATGTGAGATTCCTGTACGTGAGAAGTGGACCGAAATAGTATTACTATTTCTGAGAGTGTATTTAGAAGTTTCTCTGACAGAATGGGGTATTAAATCTGAAATGTATGATGGGACAGTAGCATTTACAGCATTATACATAAACACAAGTTTTTGTTGTCTTCTTCTTCCCAGCCGCTTTCTGTGTACAAGTTTTCCAAAGAGACTGATAAAGTTAGTCCTGTCACAATTCGTGCAGCTTTCATTTTGGAGCCTTTCTAGTGTCTGGCAGTCCTGTGCAAAACAACCATCCCTGACTATATAGAGGATCTTACATGAGTGTTCATGTATTATTGAATTTATTAAACGAGTTGAGGAAAAGGGATAAAATGCGTGGCTGTGCCGAGCATTTTATCCCTTTACCTCAACGAGTTTAATAAATACAATAATACATGAGCACGAATGTAAGATTCTATTTATCATATGACATTTAAAACGCATTTTATTCACGATTGTTTTATAAAAATGTCAATGTTCCGCCATTAGTAAATGCGACGTCGTTAAGTCCGCCGTACATTTAACGTTAAGTACGGGGCGTATCTAACTAATTTGGATATTTAATCCACTAGTGGATTATCGAATTTATTACATGGCGTTGTTACACTCTGAGACGCGACGTCATATGTTAAAGAGGAATATTCTTATAAAGGTAGAACATATGATATATAGATCTGATTTAAGGCTACCCTATGAAATATATATTTGAGTATAACTTTAGCTACGTTGGTGGTTATAAGTTCTGTATATTTCTTCCACTGGTCGTTACAGTTTAAGGTAAATCCTAAATGTTTATAGTGTGATACGAAATTAATCGGAGTCCCATCGAAGAGTGAAATTAGAATTATTTTAATACAGTTTCAGTGTGAACAGAACAGCTTCTGTTTTTGAGGGATTATAAGAATCTTTTATGGGTGTGAGGGGTGGATTGAAAAATCCGTCCCGAGGGTCACTGTCCGGCATCACGAGGCTTGCCTCGTGATGCCGGACAGTGATCCCGAGGGACGGATTTTTTTATCCGCCCCTCGCACCCATATAGGATTCTTTTTCTTGCATACCTTCCATTTCTTAGCGCGGATTTTTAATGCTGAAATCACTTCGGTTACCGACGTCCGCCATATTGTGATGGCACTGCAGGAATGTTTAGTGACGTCACGTAACGTGCTGTGACGTCAACCTTAACGGGTCATAATCAACAAGTGCATTTATCAAACACGCGATTTTATTAGATTTTTGGTCGGAATACCAGGGTCAGAACATAAATTTCTATCCGGGGGTAAAATCACGGATTTTCTTGTCTGGTGTGCAAGAATGAAGGTTACTAACCATTGTTTAGCCCAGTTTTTTAAGTACTTCCAGGTCGTGATTGATAAGACCTTCGATATCATTGATCGATGAAGCAGAATAAAAAAGTGGACTGTCATCTTCAAAGTGTCTAGTCAGACTAAGAAGTGAATCAGAAATGTCATTGACATTAACAAGAAATGAAAGTTGTCCCAAAACAGAACCTTGGGGGACACCAGCATTTATTTTCCTAGCAGACGAGGAACACGATCTTATAACCACTTGTTGTGACCTGCTGCTCAAATAGTCTTCAATCGTTTGATAGCAACTGACCTTGAGTACCATGCTACAATGTTTTTCAGTTTAAAAATAAGCCCTTTATGCCGAACTCTATCAAAGGCCTTTTATATATCACAAAGCAAGAGAACTGATTATTGTCAAAGGTTAATGTTGGTAGATGTCTGTTAGCTGGTAAGTTGTAAGGTAGGAAGCCGAACTGATATTTATATAATAAACCAGTGCTTCAGCTGAAGTGCATGATCCGCCGGATGCTTTTAGCTTTATGAGTGTTACCATATATGGGTATTGCGGCCATTTTGGTCATGTGACCTGGACCTAAAACGGTTCCCCCAATAAATGCACCTTTTCGTAAGGAGCAAAAACATATCTTATACTTTAGTACTGTATTCTGAATCGTTTGCAGGATAATTTCCAGTACAAAAGCATATGTGTCAAAGTTTGACCTAGGCAAAAAGAAGGTCAAGCTCAACCCAGGGTCACCATTTTAGCAATTTATGATGGGCCTACGTCCCAGATGCTGTTTATCAAGTTTCGTGGAAATCTGCCCAGTGGTTCTGGAGAAGACTATTTTTGAATGGTTTTTACCATATATGGCTTGGCGGCCATTTTGGTAATGTGACCTGGACCCCATGGGCAAATTTTGGTATCCCCCATCCCATAGAGGCTCCATATGAAATTTGACTACAATCGGCCCAACGGTTTCCGAGGAGAAGCAGTTCCAAAATTTTCACTTTTTTCATCTCGGCGAGGCTATACTAAATGGAATGTAATATTTCGCAAGTTCATTGGTTAGATCTCATTGATATCTATCAGTATGCCAAAAATTGTTTAAACATTCCAAGCGGTTAAGTCACTATCACCAATTTTCACAAACGGGTTACGGACGGACAGACCGACAGAATGACAGAATGACACGATGATTTTAGGGCACTCTTAGAAATCAACCGACTTCAGTCGGTCGCTTTTTCAGCGGGTCGTGCAATTGTTTTTGTGTCAAAAGTTATGAATATTTTAAGTACTTTTCTTTCTTGCAGTTTACCTACTCCTCTTAATAATGAAATCAAATCAGGTAATCTCACGGGACGCGCATAGGAAATGCATTGAAACTGTTGGTAAAAGAAGGCGATGAAACATTTATTTTTCGATAGGAAGTTATGTACTCACCTGTGCCCTGTCGGTGACCAAATAAAATTCAAATAAACAGATTGCAGTTCTATTGCCTTTCACAAGTACGGATGTCACCGCCAACGCCCTGCTACGAATATATTGAATCGATCTACTTCTGATTTATATTTGAACATACCTTTTTCATTTTGTTTGCCTATCAGTTTTATTAAGTTATATATCAATTTTATATATTTGTATATTTATTTATTTATCTATCTAGTTTACCCAAACGTTGACTGAGATTTATTTTCATTAAGCTTTACTTCCGAGGGCCACCCCGTCCCGATCATCACAAAATTACGCCTATATAATTTTGATCCCATTCAACTCCACTTTTATATAGTAAAGCTGGGGTTTACAGGGGTAATTCTTATTTTTTCTAATTTCTGCTTTAAAATATAGATTGTGGGGACACGTTATAACCGCCGACGCGTAATGCAATGCTACTGTCATCACGAAATCACGCCTACATAATTTTGAACCCCATTGAATTCCACTTTTATATAGTATTTTTTCCTTAATTTTCTTATTTCTGCTTTAAAATATAGACTGTGGGTACTCGTTAGAACCGTCTCATCGAGGCGGTTCTAACGAGTGTCCACAATCAATATTTTGAGCAGAAATAAGAAAAATATCACTATTTTTTTTATCATAAAATGTTCGATTTTACGGCGGTAAAATAGTCAATGTATTTCTATAGGCGTGTTTTCGTAACGGTTTCGATGCCTCTTGCTAGTTTGTGTAACTGTGCAGGTCATTTTGTGTATAACCTGGTGCAAATCCAAGACGTTTTTTGTTGTTGTTGTTGTTGTGGTGGTGGTTGTTTTTCTTGTTTTTTCTCATGACGAGTCTTATCTGATCTTACCAAACCATGTTTTCTAAATGCGGTTCTAACGATTCCCCCTAATCTGTGTTTTGAGCAGAAATATGAAAAATATAAGAATTTTTTATCTCAAAATTTTCATTTTTTTGGTGGAAAAATTTTCATTATACTTGCATAGGCGTGTTTTCGTAATGAAAGTAAATTTAATCAATATCTATTCTTTTTTCATTATCGCACGGTTCCATCAATACGTTTTCAAACTTGTCTGATGCCATTCTATTTTGCATTCAGACAAATCTTAAATTTTAGAAACTTTTATTAAATGCAGTAGCATCACGAAAACATGCCTTTATAATTTTGACCCCCTTGAACCCCAACTTTTATACAGTAAAACTGGGGTTTGCAGGGGTAAACCTTATTTTTTTATTTCTTCTCTAAAATATAGATTGTGGGTACTCGCTAGAACCGCCTCTTCGAGGCGGTTCTAACGAGTGCCCACAATCTATATTTTGAGCAGAAATTAGAGAAATATCACAATTTTTCATCTGAAAATTTTCATGTTTTGGTGGAAAAAATTCATTATATTAGAATAGGCATGTTTTCGTAATGAAAGTAAATTTAATCAATATCTATTCTTTTTTAATTATGCACGGTTCCATTAATACGTTTACAAACTTATCTGATGCCATTCTATTTTGCATTAAGACAAATCTTGAATTTTAGAAACTTTTATTAAATGCAGTAGCATCACGAACACATGCCTATCTAATTTTGACCCCCATTCAACTCCACTTTTATATAATAAAACTGGGGTTTACAGGAGTAATTCTTATTTTTCTAATTTCTGCTTTAAAATATAGATTGTGGGGACACGTTATAACCGCCGCATCGAGGCGGTTCTAACGATTCCCCACAATCTATGTTTTGGGCAGAAATATGAAAATATCAGAATTTTTTATCTGAAAATTTTCATTTTTTGGTGGAAAAATTTTCATTATGCTTGAATAAAGTGTTTTCCTAATGAAAGTAAATTTTATCAATATCTATTCTTTTTTAATTATCGCTCGGTTCCATCAATTCGTTGTCTGATGCCATTCTATTTTGCATTCAGACAAATCTTGAATTTTAGAAACTTTTATTAAATGCAGTTGCATGACGAAAACATGCCTATATAATTGTGACCCCCTTGAACCCCACTTTTATATTGTAAAACTGGGGTTTGCAGGGGTAAAGTAGAAGTAAAACAAAGATCAGGAATCGATACAATTAACTTACTCCACCCATCAAAGTCACCAAAGGGAAAGAAACACAAGCGACCAGACAATAATGGAAACCTAAACAAAGGAAGGCCATAAGGACAGTTACTTTCTTATTTTTAAACCTTATTTTTCTTATTTCTGCTCTAAAATATAGATTGTGGGTACTCGTTAGAACCGCCTCGATGAGGCGGTTCTAACGAGTACCCACAATCTACTTTTTGGGTTCTAACGAGTGCCCACAATCTACATTTTGAGCAGAACTAAGAAAAATATCACATTTTTTCATCTAAAAATTGTCATTTTTTCGGCGATAAAGGTTACAATGTATTTGTATAGGCATGTTTTCGTAATGGAAACTGTGGAGTGTAGCGGTAGATTTGCAAAAACAAAAATCAAACTAAATTAAAATTGTACTTGTTGCATATTTCTTTTTCTGTTTATAACCTACCACAGATAGGAAGTAGAAAAATAACACACCTTCAAGCAAAACATCATATACAGTCGAGTCCGGTATCATTGCGCGGCCATTAATTTTGCGCACGTTGCATTCACATTTTCTCTAACTGTATCCCTAATTATCAGTTTCACTATTATCAGTGCACTGGCATTAAGTTTAACTTAGCCCTGAATAACATGGGCTTGCTCGTGCAGATGAGCTTGTTTCGCGGAATTTTTCAATTTTCTTAAAATACGAAAAATCCGAAAATTTAAAAGTCAAGATTAAGTTACAAACTAGCCAACGGCGATATTTATTGTCTTGTATCTAAACATACAGCATCTGATAACATATAACATTGGAGAAGAACTAACCAGCAACTTATTTGAGTCAACCCTCGTGTTCAAACTACTCGAAATATCTATCGTGCGCAAAGTTGGGCGACAAAATTTGTAGTTCAATTTCACGGGGGGGGGGGTATTCCTTTTCATAGTTTTCTTTGTCCAGTATGTCAATAACATCAGAGGCCAATTTTCATTGCAGCTAGTCGAATAGGGAAATGTTGCAATGTAGTTGATTGTGAAATTTGTGTAGTGGCTAGAACAAAGTCAAACGTACGTAGCTATCAAAACTTTATGTGCGCAATGTTACCGGACTGCACCGTAAATGTAATCCGCATAAGGTTAAATGAAACAGGGAAATGTTCTTGGGCCGCTGCCATTCTCCATGTACAATAATGGTATTGCCATTGACAGTGACTCAGAAATAAGACTGTTCGCAGATGTGTTTGCTATCGGGAAATTAGAGATACAGAAGACTCAATGAAACTTCTGAAGGATATAGCTCCTCGACATAAAGTGTGGGTACTCGTTAGAACCGTTTCAATAAGGCGGTTCTAACGGCACCCACAACCTATGTTTGGAGTAAAATTAAGAAAAATATAACAAATTGTCCATTAGCCATTTCGGAGATATGAAAGAATTCAATTTCTTGCACACCAGACAAGGAAATCCGTGATTTTGCCCTTGGATAGAAATTTATGTTCTGACCCTGGTGTCCCGACCCCAAATCGAATATAATCGCGTGTTTGATAAATGCACTGGTTGATTACAACCTCATGTGCGGCGGCGTCATGCGTGACGTCACTAAACATTCCTGTTGTGTCATCACAAAATGGCGGACGTCGGTAACCGAAGTGACAGCAGCATTAAAAATTCGCAATAGAAATGAAAGGTATGCAAGAAAAAGAATCCAATATGGGTGTGAGGGGTGGATAGAAAAATCCGTCCCTCGGGATCACTGTCCGGCATCACTCGGCAAGCCTCGTGATGCCGGACAGTGTCCCTCGGGACGAATTATTTCAATCCACCCCTCACACCCATATAAGATTCTTATAATGTCACACGGGGTTGTCATCGTATTGGGATAGTGCAATGCCTCTGTTTCGATAGCTTAATTCCATTGTATGCGGGAAACGTTGGCAAACAGTTTAGGCCCAGATAAGACGGCGCAGAACGCGGCGTCTGATCAGGGCCTGCTTAATTTGCTTACCGAATTTTCTGTAAGAAATAGATAAAAAACGAAAAAACATGCCTGACACCCCACATATGACAAATGGACTTGTTCAACATATAGCAATGGAAGAGTCCACTAGTATACAATGGGTTAAATTGCAAGCCTCCTGCAAGTCTGTGTAACTGTGCACGTCAGTTTGTGTCTTTCCTGTTCGCAAACCCTGAAGACGTTTTTTTTTTTGTTTTTGTTTTTTTTCTCATGACGAGTCTTATCTCATCCTACTAAACCATGTTTTCTAATGGTCTCAAAAGTTTATTGGCTGGTCTAACAAATATCTATCACATTTGTTTCTTGGAGTATTATTTTGTTTGATTTGAGGTTTAACGTCCCCTTCAACACTGTAAAGGTTATTTTGGAGACGTTGCTTCCAATTTTGTGGGACTTTTACCCGACATTGAGATGAAATGACATCTCAAGCCCTGTCGCCCAATGAAACTTATAGGGTTTATTAGCATGGACGGTCCGCCTGGCACCGTGGTTCCTGGACAGGCTTAGATCCTCTAAGCGGTTTACCAGTATTAGTGTGCGGGATGGATTCAGCTCTGCGCGGAAGCATCATGATGCCCATATATTTCTTCAAGCTCCTATGGGCTTGGAGTATTAAAAAGCAAGAATCTTTCATGACTAAAGATTCGATTTGGGCATTTCCAACACTAAGACTTGAGCTAAGAACTATTTCCATTGAACTCGTCGTTATAATGAGTTTTGTCGTTATAACGAATGTCGGTATAAAGAAGGTTGATGTATTTCAGAAAGCGTCTTTTATTTTGTTATCATCACATTCTGGCAGTTTCATTTCCGTTTTGAAATAACTATGTTTAAATACGATGGATTAAAACGAAGTTTAATTGACCCTGGTGTATTTAACGAAGAAATTGTTGAACCAAGAACAAAAGCTTTCAGTAGAAGAGATAACATTACGATAACACACCCGTGCGACATAGTGCATTTTTCACATCTCTAAAATGGCTACTTTTCGAAGGAAAATCCACCATATTTTTCGTATTTGTACTGCGATCATAGATCGTGGGTGCTCGTTAGAACCGCCTCATTGAGGCGGTTCTAACGTGGACCCACAACCTATGTCTTGGAGCAGAAATAAGAAAAATAATGTTTACCCCCGTAAACCCCAGTTTTCTCTACTATACAAAGTGGGGTGTAAGGGGGTGTTCATTTCACGGACTTGTTCACGTGATGAGACTTGTGAAGATTCCTTGAACAGGTTAGAGACAATTTATGTCGAAACAGTCTCTGTCTCTGGTTGGGCCCATCGGAGTCTGACTGCTCCAGTATTTCAGTGTTTCCTTGCTGTTGAGTCCTCGCCATTGTTTCATCTCTGTGGTTGGTTTTGTGTTCTCGAAGATGTTACACTGATGAGTTTAGAAGCCTTCATGCGGACTGAACAAATTATTTGTCTAAGTCGCGACGGAAGTGCGAGGATTGCGGCCGTGTAAAATTGATATAAGCCCCCCCCCCCCACACACACACACACACACCACACCCCCACCCCAAAGTGAAATTCTTTTCACTGACCGTTCCAGGGAGATTCTTCTGTCGCGCTTTATTTAAGAAATAGATCAGCTGTACCTGTGATTTGTTGTGTAATAAATCACAGTTTGGAGGTCAGTTGTAAAGTAGACAAATCACAAGCGCGTAGCGCGCGTGATTTGTCTACTTACAACTGACCGACAAACTGTGATTTATTACCCAACAAATCACTGGCTAGAGCTTATCTATTTCGATTCTAACACGCTGAAAATCGGCAATAATGTTGTTGTTTCCTTCAAAATCTCACAACTTTTCGCCATTGTTAGAAGAAATCCCGCTAAAATTATCGACTGAAACACATGCATTTATATCCTTTTCTAACGTTTTCGATGCGAGAAAATGACGTTACACCGTCTAACGTCAAGTAAATCGACTAGTGACGTCATAAATTTGCAGTTTTTAATGACGTCACACGTCACGCTCTTCCGAGCTGTGATTTGTAGCAGAATAAAACACAGTTATTTTGCATTGCCTATATAGGCGCGCTGTGTTAGAATTTTTGTTATGGTTTGTCTTCGTATGTATGTATCGCTTATACCTTTAAGCTATTTAGTGGGAAAGTATCTGTCCTTGGCTTTCCGCTATTGGTGTTTCTGTTGGGGTCTAGTTATTTCATGGTCGTTGTTTCTTTCCATTTGGAGTCTCTGATGGGAGGTGTGGGTTAATTGTATCCATTCCTGATAATCAAAATAGGCTACAACGACCTTAACTTCTATTTTGCATTTCTTATTAGTCTCCCTGTCCTTCATGACAGTGAACATTATATGAGCCCCGCCAAGCGAATTTGTGTCTTCGAGCATTCCGTCATGACAAATTTTAACTGCGCATGCCCAGCCATTCAGAGGGGCCAGGGATATGGCTTTCTGTCCGAAGGTTCCTCTTGATTCACTGCTTGTATGAGCGAGCAGCGAAGGTTCTGGCGAGGAGGCTCGCCTGAACCTTCGCTGCTCGCTTAGGCGATAAGTACCAAAATCGCTTGACGGGGCCCATATTATCTAGTCCTTTAGGTCAGTATTTCCATTGTTGAATTATTAAGATATCTGAGGGTCACTGATGAGGCCTTATTGACCCGAACTAGCTAGTATGGTCAAGAAAACCGGAATTCTACACATGTGTGTTATATGCGTCCGAAGATAACCTTTTATAGAACATTTTAAACCATTTTGTACCAGAAACGCCAAAACGGGCAATTGACAAACAGTGCAGGTACAGATCAGTCGCCGCAGAGCGCGGCGTCTGATAAGCCTGGACTACACTGTTTGCAAAAAGTAAAGCCACCTTCCTTACTCATCCGGTGATACTCATCCGGTAAATCTGTTCCGTGACCGGCGATGTCCCTTTCATTCAATGGCATCTTCAAAACTTCAGACACATTACGAGAACACGCCTTTTCAAATACCTTTATCGCCGAAAAAAATGAAAAATTTAAAAAGAAAAATTATGATATTTTCCTTATTTCTGCTCAAAATATAGAGTGTGGGTACTCGTTAGAACTGCCATCTCCAACTATTTTAATACTGGCAAATAAAGGTAAATCAGGGGAAATAACGAAGCTTCGTTAATAATACCTTAAGGTCAACAGAGTAGCGTGGCGTAACAGTCTACAATTTTGAGATGGGTAGTCTGATAACTGCTGTCTGGCCAGGGTTGTCAATATAATCTGGACTCGAATTTGCCGCACATCGCGGTGTCTGATCAGGGTCTACACTGTTTGCGTAAAAAATTGGAATGGAGTTTAAGGGTTAGTGCTTTGATTAGAGATAGGCATGACGGATTTAGGCCTTTACAAAATTATGCGCACTCATACTAATCGATATAAATTGCACAATAAGGTGTCACAAGAATTTTCGACGTGTCAGCGAAAATAATATTGTATTATCAGTCCGATGTTTGCTTTCGGTTTATGTTTGTTGTGATGAACGAGTATAACATTATATCATCCTTTGTGAATGGGGTTGTGAATGGGGCATCCACCATATTTGCATTTATTTGCTGGCTCCCAGCTTGCATATTGTCAATATTGGAAGAACAGGTAAGTCAATATTGGAAAAACAGGTAACCAGACCCCCTGACCTTTCTTCACGGTTACCTGTTTTTCCAACACTGATAAACTTCAGACTAGGAACCAGCAGATAATGCAAATAAGGTGAATAAGAACGAAGTGTGAAATTTGCAAACATAATGAACAATGAACCTTCAGTGACTCGAATATCGGAGGCTTCTTTGCCATGTATAATTCGAGCTCGTTCCCGAGTCCTTAGGAAAAATCCCCATTACTCCAGTTATAAAATTATTGAGGATATTTCATCTTGAAACGATTTGTTGTCTGTACTCATTAGAATCACATACGGGGACGTTAAACCTCAAATCAAACAGACAAACAAAACAAATTCCATAGAAGTTAAAAAAGATGAATCCTAAATCATGCCCGTTATGTCCTCTGAACTGGTACTATTATTAGACGGGTCTCCGCCGATTGGGGCTTGATGAAATAGATGGGGCTGCATGGTGCTTCCACGCAACGCTGAAACCGGCCTCTCATAAGTATTGGTAAACCGCTTAGAAGGTCTAAGCCTGCGAGTCGGACCGTCCCTCACGGTATATAAATCCTAGTGGTTTGTTAGGGAGGTAGGGCTTGAGATGTCATCTCATCTCAATATCGGGTAAAAGTACAACAAAATAAGAAGCAACGTCTCCAAAATGACCTTCATAGTGTTGGCAGGGACGTTAAACCTCAATTCAAGCAAACAAAACTATCGTAAACCCTTCTTGATGGCGCGAATTACATTTTCATACCGTTCGAGCCTTTTAAGTTAGCAGTTAAGCATGTCTACTAATCTTCATGTCGAAATAATAATACAAATAAAGAACGCCTCGCTCTTGCTATGTAGACGTAAAGAAGACACCCAGGAATCAGACATTAAGCTGCCTACATAAAATATACCAAATCTTATAAAGACCACGCTATGAGAAATTAAACTGTATCCACCTGTATTTGCGATCAGGTAACACACAAACCAGTCTGCCTAGTTGTACAAACTAGCAATAGTCTTGTATTTGTAGATACAGCAACACATCACGAAAACATGCCTATATAATTTTGATCCCCCTTAAACCCCACACAGGCTTACAGGGGTAAACCTTATTTTTCTTATTTCTGCTCAAAACATAGATTGTGAGTACTCGTTAGAACCGCCCCGAAGAGTCGTATCTAACGAGCAACGACACTCTATGTTTTGAGCAGAAGTAAGAAATAAACTTTCCTTTTAAAATGAAGCCTTCCCCCAGTTTGTAAAGTTGAAAATCAATCATTTTTCTCGCCTTTCTAAAGTAGAGGGGAGCTATTGCCATACCCCCGGCGCCCCGGCGCCCCGGCGCCCCGGCGTCCGCATTCAGTGAATGTTTACCTGCAAGTAATCATTTGGGCTGTTTTACAAATTTATTTTCAAGTAAATTTGTCAATTAGTAAAAAAAAAACGTATTCTTAAATTTTTTTTCACTCGATTTCTCAGGTTTTGGGGCTTAAATTTGTCTTTTTGAGAAGTTAATCATTTCCTCTGTATTATAGTTGGCCATCCAATCCCAAAAAAGATTGATATTTTTACTTTTGATGGCAAAATTGAGTAGAGTATGGCACCCATGCTAAATGTAATCCTTGATGTGTGTCAACAATCATAGGGGTGGATGCCACGTCTGGAAATGCGTGGAAATGCGTCTGGGGCTCAGAAGTAGGTCAAAGGTCAAATGAGTGCAAAATAAACATAAAACTACTCATAACTCTCTTTTAACACATATTTGGGGAAATTGTTTGCTTAAAATCACCACAAAACTATTCAGGTGCAGTGGACAATGAAAAATTATTTTAAATGTACCCTCAAAGTATGTCAGTCTTATAGGTCAGGGGTCAGTTAAGTGCAAAACTCGTGAAAAATGGATGTTTTCTGATCAAATTTTGTCATATTCAGTATAAAGATGTGTTAATGACCAGTATTTATTATCAAAATATTAAAAATACATTTTTTTACGTTTATTTGATTAGAAAATCTGCCTGGGCACGTGGATATGGGTAAAATAGGATAAAAAGGGATACTAATGTTACAGACTTAAATCATTGATGATCTACGATATTGATATAGCAGTGGATTCTTTCTTTGTTACTTGTTTCTGCCATGGGTCTGAAACATTGCCTTGCGCAACTAAGTCAAAGCGCGACTTCCGGTGAGCTATCCTGTCCGTCGACAGGTCTTTTAGTCAGTCCCCACCCCAGCTGACTGAACCGGGTCGCCAGGCCGGTTTTAATCATGATTTATCTTTTACAACACAGACAGCCATTGTTAAAACAGAAAAGGCGATTTAAAACGATTTTACAAGCATTGAACTGTTCCTCTATTATGAGCAGGACCAATTTTAACACATTTCTTTGTATTAGACAATTAGACATCAAACTTACCCCTTTAATTAAAATGTCGCATCTCGGATAATCGGCAATAGATAAACCAATTGACAAACTTTATGCATGACTAAGCAGATGCAAAAAAGATTGATATTTTTACTTTTGATGACAAAATTGAGTAGCGTATAGCACCCATGCTAAATGATTTGTGTCAACAATCATAGGTGTGGGTGCCACGTCTGAAAAAGCGTCCGAGGCTCAGAAGTAGGTCAAAGGTCAAATGAGTGCAAAATAAACATGAAATTACTCATAACTCTCTTTTAACGTATATTTGGGGAAAGTGCTTGCTTAAAATCACCATAAAACTATTCAGGTGCAGTGAACAATGGAAAATTATTTTAAATGTGCCCTCAAAGTATGTCAGTCTTATAGGTCAGGGGTCATTTAAGAATAAAACTGGTGAAATATGGATGTTTGCTGATCACATTTTGTCATATTTAGCATAAGGCTGTGTTGATGGCAAGTATTTATCATCAAAAAAATTAAAAATACATTTGTTACGTGTATTTGATTGTAAAAGACAGATTTGAATTCCTTAAGTTGGTATCAGAGATGGCTGTAGCACAGTTATTCACTTTTCTTATAAAATAGAAGTGAATGCAATGATCAGGAATAAATTCAATTAATCCACAGCTCCCATCAATGACACCAGAGGGAAAGAAACACAAAAAATGAAATAACTAGACCCGAATTGAAACATCAATAGCGGAAAGCCAAAAGGCCAGTTACTTTCCCACAAAATGGCCAATTGGCTATCCAAAACAAAAAATATAAGCAATACACGCACTCAAAGCCAAACGAAAAACAGAAGTACGGCCTTGGAATGGTCAGTGGAACGAATTCAACTGACGGGGGGGGGGGGGGTTAAATCAATTTTATGCAGCTGCAATCCTCGCTCTTACTTCCGTCGCGATTTAGATAAATAATTTGTTCCGTCCGCATGAAGGCCTCCTAACGCATCAGTGCAACATCTCCGAGAAAACAAAAATCAAACAACCACAGAGATAAAACAACGGTGAGGACTGGACAGCAAGAAACCACTGGAATGCTGGAGCAAAAGAAAACCAACAGTAAGACTCCGATGGACCCGACCAGAGACAGAGCATCAGGCACATACCAACATTACATAAAATTAAATTCTTTCTAATTGTCAGTAAGTTTTTACGCTGGAACCGTCATAGAATCTGAGGCCTGCCAAGGCAAAGTTGTGCGAGTCTGACCGTGCATGCATATAAACCCTACATAAGTTTCAATGGGCGGCAGGGCTTGAGACTCCATTTCATCTCAATGTTGGGCAAAGTCCCACAAAATTGGAAGCAACGTAGAATCTGAGGCCTGACCCACCTACGTACAATTAAAGGGGGAAGCAAAGTTGCTAACCGTGATTGGGTTAAATCCCATGCATGAATTCTGTCGAATGACATTTATGTTGCACCCAATCGGGGCTTGAAGAAATAGATGGGCTGCATGATGCTTCCACGCAGAGCTGAAACCGCCCGCACACGAATACTGGTAAATGGCTTAGAGGACCTGGGCCTGCCCTGGCAAAGCGGTGCGAGTCAGACCGTTCATGCTTATAAACCCTATTGGTTTCATTGGGCCACAAGGCTTGTCATCTCGATCTGTGGTTGTTTGATTGTTTGTGTTCACGAAGATGTTGCACTGATGAGCAAGGAGGCCTTCATTCGGACTGAACAAATTATTTGTCTAAATCAAAGGGCGAGGATTGTGGCCACGTAAAATCGATTTAAGCCACCCAGTGGAATTCGTTTCCGCTGACCGTTCCAAGGCGGTTCTTCTGTCGCGGTTTATTTTTGTTAAGGTTTGTCTTTGGGTGTTTGTGTCTCTTATATTATTTTATTTTGGATAGCCTATTGGCCATTTTGTGGAAAAGTAACTGTCCTTTTGACTTTCCGCTATTGATGTTTCCATTATGTCTTTTGTTTCATGTTTGTATTTCTTTCCCTTTGGTGTCTCTGATGGGAGCTGTGGGTTGATTGTATCGATTCCTGATCATTGCCTCCACTTCAATTTTGTGTTGTCATTTCACCTCAAGCAACGTCTCCAAAATGACCTCTACAGTGTTGACGGGAACGTTAAACCTAAAAAAAAAACAATCCTTTTTATATCGAAGAATGGTTTTACGAAATTGGGTGCTGAAGTCATTGCAATTATATTTTTTTCTGAATTTACACACTAAGTCGCTATAAAATTCGTGTTCGGATAGACCTTGTTGCACAAAAGATAAAGTCCAACATCGAGTTTGAAATTAAATCGGAATGACGTTAATAAAATTTTGAAAAGGTTTTGCATAGTTTATGATACCGATAATCCTGATTAAGAAGTTTAGCAGTTAACAATTTATTACGAGTATTGAAGTCAGTTACTTGACTAGACACTCTGGCAAATCGAATTAATTACGAAATATAAACGCCATAGGATGCCGCGCGAGGAACATCACCGACCAACAAAGGAAAATGTACAATCTCAAATTCAAAATCATCGCATTTGTCATAAATTTTTGCAGGAAACAAACCATCTACGTGTAACAATAGACAGATGTAAATCCAAAAACGGGGCCTCGGTATCAGAAAAAGATGTTTTATTTAACTGAAGTTCTGGGGGTAAATTTGACTGATCAAACCATCGAAACAGGTATTGTCAATATTTAATAAATCATCAAAATATCTAGAAGTCGAGCTATGAAGTTAAAATGGCTTGTTATTTATATATGATTAGGTCTATCATTTAAGATTATGCGGAAGAAAGCTAGTATCAGTGATATCGGAGAAACCCCTATGTGGTTTGCATTGCATAGACTTGTCAATGTTGAAGTAAAAACACTCAATCATATGGGCGCAAACGCGAGCTGTTACCCTTTATATTGTAGTGATCTGAACGTCTCTTACTTGTAAAATACAAACTTTGAATACTGTTAAACACTTAAATTAAGTGGCCGCAAATTTTAACTCTTTTTATGAGTAGACCTTTTCGTGGATTTATATTTCGGCGGATTTGCGATTTCCAAAGAAAAAAAAATAGGTCGAATCTCCAAAGCCCTGTAGGATGACAAAAAATAATCGGAGTTGATCATCAACAACGTCATGCAGAAACTGTGGTAATTAATTAAAAGCTTTGTGTTCACCGCATGATTAACCTAATGTGCTACCTTGACAATCCAAATGCCTGTCTGTAGGTGTGTCACTTTGCTCTTATCTGATTGGTTTGCCCATCCTATTGAGCTCACAGTTAAAGCCATCAATCAATTACCAATTGTATCCACAATTTTGACAATGACTCTCAAGGTTCGTTTGTTTTCATTCAGCAGTCTATGACTAACTGACACATCATAATTGTGATGTGTAGAATATCTTCTCTTGCACTATTTTAAGATTTATTGGCGGATTTTTATTTTGGCGTTTTTTTTTCCTTGACTGCAAATAGCGCCAAAATAAAATGACCGCCAAAAATAAGTGTTTTGCGGCAGCTGCACGTGGCCTTTGACGATGACCCAGTTGTGCTATTATTAGATATATCTTCATCATATACTATATCCTTCAGATATCATTATGACGTTTAGGAAAAACACAGACGATTTGGAATGTTACTTATAATAATGGATGACATGTGAAGAATCAACGTATTTTGCAAAATAAACATATTTTGCCAAATATGTACTTAAATGACCTTTGACCTACGGCCGATTAGGTTGGCCATTATGCTGTTTGTATAATATTTGGGTTTTATGCTTCCTAGATAAGGAAATGGCAACCCATGTGACTTTATTTCAGTTGACATACTAGATATCTCTTTGTACAATAAATATTGGTGCATATTTAAAGAAAATTTGTACTAAAATAACCTTTGACCCTGACCAAATTTATGATATAACTTCTTTTCTAACATATAATGCATAAGTAATATGTCCTAAGTACATTGCTGGTGTTTTAGTTAACTTTATTTGGTCTGTTTAGATAGAGAGAGGGTACAAATACCAGTGTGTACAAATTATATTGTATTTTTGCACTCATTTGACCTTTGACCTAATTCTGAGGCTCAGGGGCATTTTCAGAAGTGGCATCCACCCCTATCACTTTTGCAACACACTAAAGAACACAATTAGCATGGATGCCAAACTCTACTCAATTTTGCCATCAGAAGTATTTTTTCGTGGTTTGGATGGCCAACTATTTGGAGAAATGATAGAATAGGAGCTTTTTTCGTGACGTACTTCCGGTTCTTAAAATAGAACGGTAAAAGCCCTGGCCGTCAACTGTTGTATTGCTTCAAGGCAGAGGGACAGATAAAGTGTTAATTACAGCGTAAAACAGTGGAATTCTTTTAAACTTTTGGCGAATTCTAATGTAAGATGTAATGGAAGAAACACCGATATGCTGCCAGGTGTGAAATTTCGCCAATCCCAAGTGTTATTTTTAACTGCTCTTAAAGATATATTGTACACACGACCCAACAGGGTCCTCTCTCTCTCCGTGTGCCATGGCCTACATATTGCTGTTGCTCTCTCTCTTAGCGTACCAACAATTAGCGAGCGTAAGTAAATGTAAATAACCCCACGTCATAACCCCGACATGTAGCGTGTCAACAACGTCGTTTCTACATCAAACCAACATCAAAGCGATGCACAACGTCGATGAAACGTCAGCACTTTGCGTTGGCTATAATACGGCGTTGCTTAATGAGTGCTCGGACCCACCAAGACTCAGTTGGATTGGAAGATTAAATTTAAAACAAACGTAGAACACCATTTCAGAGCATGAGAATGAAACACTTCTTCGCAAGTGCAAGATTTTACTGTAAAATATGATAGATTTGTAGATTTGTTCAACCTGCCCAGCCCTTACATTAATCCATTTGGTACCAGAAACCCTGGCAAACAGTGCAGATCTAGATCAGACGCCGCAGAACGCGGCGTCTGACCAGGGCCTACACTGTTTGCAAGAAGTCAAGCCGATTTCCAAACAAATTTTGAAAACACATCCTGAAACCCCTAAATCTTGAAATGGACTCCTGCTATACATAAAGAGGAAGATTCCATTTTGGATACAGGGATCAGTCAAACCTCTCTCTCATCTCAACGGTCACGTGACATTGAAGGGAGTTGGAGTGAGTGTCGACGGCATGACGTCGAACCAACGTTGACTCGACGCCCGTCTGTCAGTCCACTCCATTACGAAAACTTGCCTATTCAAATACATTGTAAATTTTACTAATTTGCTGAAAAAAGGAAACTTTTAAGATGAGGCGGTACTAACGAGTACCCACAATCTTTGTTTTTGAGAAGAAATAAGAAAGTGTGTACCCCTGCAAACCCAGTTTACATTAAAAAGTGGGGTTTATGGGGATCAGTTTTATAAAGGCGTGTTTTCGTGCACGATTAGACTGGACATTTTTAACTGCTCATCGATAGATAGATAGATAGATAGATAGATGGCTGGATGGATGGACGGACGGAAGGACGGACGGATGGACGGACCGACCGACCGACCGACCGACCGACCGACTGACAGACAGATAGATCTAAGCTCTGTCCGTATGTGATAGCTATACTTGGATAGTTGTAAGTAAGCTTTCGTGAAAAACGGTGTCTAAGCCATTGACACGAGTCATTCAGGAAGAGATATTTGTAAATTAAAAACGGATCGAGGATAAATGAATTTCAGTAATAAAAGAAAAATATCATTCTTTCCTTCTCAAGGCATTATTTCAATGTAAACGGGTATATTTTCTCTTAAAATGTCTGAATATTGTTAGCATTTTGAGTTCCGCCAATACATTTGAATAGCGATGGCCGTTTCAATTGACGGCCAGTGCTTTGCGCATGTGCCAGTATGACGTCATAAACGGAATTCCTAAAACCTCCTATACACAATATCACACGGATATGTTACTGTAACGGATTGAAATTACTAAAATATATAGAAGGAATAAAATGTAAGATTCTGTCTGTCACACTTCAAGTCAGAGTTTCATATTCGTTTTCTATTGGCAACTTTATGGTTATCGACAAAAGTCAATAATGCGTTGCAATGGACCAAGTGTACCAGTGAATTTTATATATGCAGGATCTTACACGAGTGGTCATTTCATACGAAATATATGAAACAAGGCAACGGCAAGTTTCATAAATTTCACCTGAAATAGCGAGTGTAGGATTCTGTTTATCAAATAAAGTGCACCGTCCTTCGGATCGGGACGTTGACTGGAGGCCCCCCTGTGCATGGAGAACCATCCCCTGTGCAGGTTAAAGATAATGCGGTAATGGCCAAATGTGACCGACGCAGTATCAGTAGAGAGATAGATAGATTGGATTGCTGAAGAAGTTAAAAAGAAAATCAAAAGAAATATGCTTGACACTACTGACAAAACGCAGGTAACCGTGTGGTCAAATGGTTATCCACCCATGACATTTGAATGAAACTTACAGTATATTATTTTTGTTCTGTTTCAAAAATTTAACCATGTTCTTGAGTCGGTTGTATTACGGGTACCACTACTATAGTCCGGGCTTTTAACAAATTTAGAAAAGTATGCATAGTCGGGCATGCAGTTTGAGACGAAGCAAATTGAAAACCTTAGCTAGACGGACTGTATAATGTAGTTGTATATTCTATATATAGCAACTGTTGTCACAACTCGTGACGTGTCCAGGTAGACACAGGTATATAAAACACTGTTTCCTTGTGTAAACTTCGGAAGGAAACACCCCCACTTTCGGAAGGCCGTGGCGCGCTGCATACAGGGCAGTAGGGTTCGACCTGCGCCTGTAGAACTGGTAACCATGGCTGACTGGAAGTGGATCTTGGCATGGCAGAAATAACCCCTCTTTCTGAGATCATTTGCTTACTTCGCAACCTCTCAGGATGTTCGTATTCTGGGAATCTGTACCGGTTCTAGGGTCTCATCCATAGCAACCCCGCAAACACGTTAGTGCTAAGGGGTGGGTGAGGTAGCCCGGGGACCACCGGTTTTATCTGACAGATGTCGGGTTCAATACAAAAACAGACATCGTTACGATGGAACCGGTAGGTCTTCGTGGAAAGCAGCAGATAAAGGATACACAGATGGATATTTTGGCAGGTAAAAAGTAACATATTTCTTCTCAATTTTAATTCTCTTTCTCTCTCTCTCTCTCTCTCTCTCTCTCTCTCTCTCTCTCCATTTTATTCCTCTCCCTCTCCCTCTTTCTCTCTCTATCTCTCAGCCTCTGTGGTGTAGTGGATAAGCTACTCGCCTCATTAAATTGGGGTCGGTTCGATCCCGGACTTCTCTAGACTTTTGGATAGGGTCTTTAAACCGAGGTCTCGTCTACGTATGACCTTAGATTTTAATGGGACGTAAAACTGGCTCACCCCCCCCCCTCTCTCCCCCTCTCTCTCTCCCTCTCTCTCTCTCTCTCTCTCAAATCGGATTGGAGGATTGGATCGGATCCCTCGGGACTCTCTCAAATCGGCGCAGTCTTCTCAGGACAGAGAACAGATTTTGTTGCGGGGTTGCGAAGTAAGCAAACGTCGATGAGAAGGTGTCATTTGTGTCATGAACGAGGTTCACTTGCAGGCATAGCAACGGATAAGGTTGGTATTTTGTGATAACTGAGTTTTTGTTAATTCTCCATAAAAACCTATGTTGTACTCCTGCGTATAACTCCCAAATAGTTGCTCAGACTGAGCAGACCAATTTATCAAATATATGACAGCTGTTGCCTTGCTGGTATAGAAAGAATGGCATGAAGTTGTACTTAATTCTGATTTATTCAGAGAATTTTACAGCCAAGCATGCAAGAGGTTTAAAATTAGACAGTGCAGTACCAGACTGAAATGTTTATCCTAGTAAAGGTATACACATCTGTTTATTTTGTACCAGAAACCCCAAAACGGGCAATTGGCAAACAGTGCAGGCCCTGACCAGACGCCGCATTCTGCGGCGTCTGATCTGGGCCTGCACTATTTGCAAAACTGATTTTTTGTTGCCATATGCTTAGGCAATTAGTGAGGCTTATCAGTGTGAACCTGAGATTTATTGAAGTTCATTTTGACAAATTAAAATAAACAGAGCTGTTGTTCTGGAGAGACTAAAATGTCCATACCTGGATTTTCGGGGTACTAAAACCTAGGAGAATGTTGTGGGTATTCATTAGAACCGTCTCGCCAAGGCGGTTCTAATGAGTGCCAACAACACATATGGAGAAATAGGGAATATCACAAAATACTTACCTTACTTTCAGGCAGGGTATACCACACAGCCTGAAGAAACTGGGGTTCTTCAATGACAGCACCCATAAAATACAGAATATGAAGTCGAACTTCAATGGTTCGACTGTGAAAAATTGTCCAGTCGGACTCCAATGGCTCGAACACCTTTGGGACAGTGAGAAAATGTTCGAGGCAGGAGAAGTTCGAGCCGCGGAGGGTTACTCATGGCGATAGGTCGGGCGGCATAAAAAGATCTGTTACCGATTTCCGTTAAAAAAAAAGTTGTCTTGTTTGTACTCATTAGAATCACCTCAACCAGGCGATTCTAATGAATACACACAACACACATTTTCAAGATGAATTAAGAAAATCATAATTTGTGTGTGTGTGTGTGTGTGTGTTTGTGCCTTCGGGTTTAACGTCGCTTTCAACAATTTTTCAGTCATATCATGACGGTGTCTGGTTGCGACAGGGAGCTCAATGCTCACTTTTATAGTGCAGCCTCACTGAAGCATCATGTCCCAGACACATTACATGATACCACACCCAGTCACATTATCCTGACACTGGGTCGACCAGTCCTAGCTCTACCCCGTAAATCTGAGTGTCAAGCGAGGAGTAGCTAGTACCATTATTAACGACTATGGTATGTCGCGGCCCGGGATCGAACCCGTGACCTCCCGTTCCCCGGAACGGACACTTTACCAACTGAGCTATCGGGGCCGGTATCATAATTAGTAGTCCCAAACGTATTAACGTATTAATATCTGCAGTTAAAATTCATATTCCTAGGAACGCAAGAATGGGTTCTAAATAGCCATGGTAAACGAGTCATCAGGATTCGAGCCATCGAAGTTTCGCTGTATCAACAGATACGGAGTAATGAGGGCAACCATGTGGTTTATGTCCTATGTCTTCAAAAGAACATATGAGCCCCGCCAAGCGAATTTGTGTCTTCGAGCATTCCGTCATTACAAATTTTAACTGCGCATGCCCGGCCATTCGGGGGGGGGGGGGGGGGGGGGGCAGGGATATGGCTTTCTGTCTGAAGGTTCCTCTTGATTCACTGCTTGTATGAGCGAGCAGCGAAGGTTATGGCGAGACTGCGTGGATGCGCAGGCTCGCCTGAACCTTCGCTGCTCGCATAGGCGATAAGTACCAAAATAGCTTGACGGGGCCCATATAAACCAGGGCACATTTGTTTAAATCATCGCCAGCTTGTGGTCAAACTGTCAGTTGTTCTGGTATCTAATAGAATTGCTACTTGCGCCCCTCAGAAGCCTCCGTGGTGCAGTGGTTACGCTACTCGCCTTGTAAACCAGGGATCGCAGGATCGATTCCGGGCTTCTCCAGACTTTCGGATGAGTCTTTAAACCGAGGTCCCGTCTCCGTATGACCTTAGCTGTTGGTGGGACGTTAAACTCAAACACTCACTCACTCACTTGCGCCCCTCGCCCATCGGGCTTGGAGAAATAGACTTGCGCGGATCTGAAACCCACCGAACTTTGCTCTTAAAAGGCCTGTCCAGTAATGATGATGTGTGCCAACCCTTGCGGTTTCTTTAGGCGGTAAGGCTTGAGATGTCATTCCATCTCAATGTCCGGTGAAAGTCCCACAAAATCGGAAGCAACGGCCCTGAAATGACCCAGATCGTAAACCCTCAACAAAACAATTTGTTTTTGTATGTTTGATTTGAGGTTTAATGTCCCCGTCAACACTGTGAAGATCATTTTAAAGACTTCGCTTCCAATTTTGTGGGACTTCTTACCCGACATTGTGATGAAATCACATCTCAAGCCCTGTCGCCCAATGAAACCAATAGGGTTTATTAGCATGGACGGTCCGCCCGGACCGCGGTTCCTGGACAGGCTTAGATCCTCTAAGCGGTTTACCACTACTAGTGTGCGGGCCGGATTCAGCTCTGCGTCAACACAAACAAACAAATCGTGTAGAATGGTATTTTTGCTGAAACAAATAGTACAATTTTGCATTTGCCGATGAAAAGCTATTTACATTCATCACGTGAACAAGTCCGTGAACTGAAGACCCCCTAAACCCCACTTTATATAGAGAAAACTGGGGTTTACGGGTGGGGGTGGGGGGTAAACAACATTTTCCTTATTTCTGCTCCAAGACATAGGTTGTGGGTAGGCCTACTCGTTAGAACCGCCTCAGTGAGGCGGTTCTAACGAGCACCCAAAGCCTATGTTTGGTGTATAAATAAGAAACTTATCACAATTTTTTTTTTTTTTTTTTGGTTTTGGGTTTTACGGCCCTTTCAAGATTATTTCACTCATATCGAGCCGATCGTTAATCATAGGTGGGCGAAAACCGGAGTACCCGGAGAAAAAGTCACCTGACCTTCCGTTGCTGAACTTGGCGCCTCACACGTGACCCGAGCGAGGCTCATCACAAATTTTCATCATTACATTGTATTTTTTGAGTTATGAAATAATGTTTCTTACATGCTTTTCAATGAATGATAGAGATTTATCAGTGAAATATAAATCGATATTTTCACTGTTTCAAACAGTGAAAATACGATTTTTTATTTTTCACTGTTTGGGACTACTTTTTTCTTCAAATCTAACTCTAATTTCAATTTTATCTTTGTCAGATAACTGAACAATACTGAAATGTGTTCTAATTGACGCATAACCCGTTCATGTGTGACGGGGACGTTACTGACGTCATTTATGACGCTGACGTCACGTCTTTTGTCGCGCGACGTTAGACTTGCCAGCAACTTCTTTGGAAAACTACTCTCTCAATTATTTCATTAATCATTCATAATAATACCATCCCAGGCCATTTCTCAGGTGCAAACTTTTCAGTTTACACCCAATAGTATACCCACTAAACACGATGGACACCACTAAATTGACGCGAAACGAACAGGAACAAAGATAATTTTCTCCGAATGTGAGCGACACCATTAAAGACGCTAAATATTGCCTTTTGAAGCATGTAAGAAACAGAAAATTTGATTTTTTCAGTGCAAGATCAAATTTTATTTCACTCATGAACACCAAAACTGCTATTTTCACTCGTGGCTACGCCACTCGTGAAAATAACAGTTTTTGTGTTCATTCGATGAAATAAAATTCGATCTTACACTGAAAAAATCAAATATCCTCTATACTATACATCGTAATGTTTAGCAAAAATATCAGTCTATTTGCCATGCTGATGTCATGATGCAGATGTCATAAGGATGTTGGAATATCTAATTGACAATATTTTCGTGGAGTTCAGTGGCCTATTATTTCAGCAAACAATTGGCATACCAATGGGAACTAATTGTGCACCGTTGCTTGCCGACTTGTTCTTGTACTCGTATGAGGCGGAGTTTGTACAAATTCTCATCAAAGCAGGCAAGAAACGCCTTGCACAACAATTCAATTTCACCTACAGATATATAGATGATTTATTGTCTCTGAAAAATGCTAAATTTGCAGAGTACTTGGAATTCATCTATCCACGTGAACTTGAAATTAAGGAAACAACAGAGACTGCAACCTCCTCCTCATACCTGGATTATTATCTCTATATTGACAACGGGAAGCTTACTACTAGGCTGTACGATAAACGAGATGACTTCAATATTCCCATTGTTAACTTTCCCTTCCTGAGCAGTAATATCCCGTCTGCACCAACATATAGAGTTTACGTTTCACAGTTAATCCGTTATGCTATAGAGCCTGTTCAAAGTATCATGACTATATGGAACGTGGGAAGGTGCTCACTACCAGGTTGTTATGCCAGGGGTATCAAAAAACCAAACTGGTATCAACACTAAAGAAGTTTTATGGGAGGCACCATGATCTTGTGGATCCGTACAATGTGGCCATTTCCAGAATTATTTCTGATATGTTTGCCAATGGAAAGCCATAGGAAGACTTCCAAAATATCGGACATACCCTTCCCGGCATTTACACCTTTTCTTCGTTCGGGTCGATGGGCATGGTGGGCGAAGCTTGCTTACCAAGTAATGCTTAATATCCGCGGACGCCTGATTACACTCTTCTGGAGTCCATGTCTGTTGATCCGAACATTGATATTTGCCATTTTGTCTATGAATTAACGATTTTGGATTAACGTTTTGGTACTACGACCTAAACTACTTAATTATGTTTTTGTTTGCCTGTTTGAGTTGAGGCCTAGTCATGCAAGTCTGGCCATAGGGGCTTGAATCATGAAAAAAAAATGGAACTTTATTAGAGACTTGTCATTAATATAGTACCAAAAATAAAAAAAAGACTTGTCTCTAATATAGTACCAAAAAAAAAAAAAAAAAAAAAAAAATTATTTTTTTTTTTATTTTTTTTATGATTCAAGCCCCTATGGTCTGGCCAAGAAAACACGAACACTATACTTTTCTGTTCTTACCTTGCTTCTAAAGAATAATCCGCTTACAGAACATAAATATTTAAGTTCTCGTCAACACTATTTATGTCATTTTGGAGACTTTGGCCCTTATTTTGTAGGACTTTTACCCGACATTGAGATGAACAGACATCTCAAGCCCTGCGGCGCAACGACACCACTAGGGTTTATTACTAAGGACGGTCCGACTCGCACCACTTTGCCCGGACAGGCTTAGACCTAAGCGGTTTATCGGTCAGTTATTGCTCTACGCGGAAGCACCACGCAGCCCAATCTATTTCTCCAAGCCCTGATTGGCGGGGGCGCTTTAACCATGTGTTAATTTACGAACTGGGCCAAGCTACTTAGCGCGTGAATCCAGAAAAGGCTCAGCCGCACCACGATAACAAGTCCCTGAAATGAAGACCCCTCTAAACTCCATTTTATACGGAAATTTGTTTGATTTAAGGTTAAACGTCCCCGTCAACACTGTTAAGGTAATTTTGGAGACGTTGCTTCCAATTTTGTGGGACTTTTACCCGAAATTGAGATGAAATGACATCTAAAGCCCTGTCGCCCAATGAAACCAATAGGGTTTATAAGCATGGACGGTCCGCCTCGCACCGCGGTTCCTGGACAGGCTTAGATCCTCTAAGCGGTTTACCAGTACTAGTGTGCGGGCCGGATTCAGCTCTGCGTGGAAGCATCATGTAGCCCATATATTTCTTCAAGCCCCTATGGGCGGGGGCTATTTTATACGGAAAAACCTCCACTAATTGTCACCCCTATTAAGCAGCCACCTCTCTTCAGCAGCCACAGTAATGACTCCCATAGCATTTTACTATATATTTTACCTCTACTCAGCAGCCACCTCTCGCCTCCATCCAGAAGCCGACTTACCAACTCTAAATTCCCTCTATTAAACAGCCAGAGATAACTCAATAACAAAAACAAACAGATGTACAAAAAGGAATTTCTTTTCTGGTGTATTTATTTATTTCATTTTTTTTTTCTCATAATTACCATTGTGATATCTGTATAATAGGCAAGTGAAAAGAAACATAAATGATGGAGAGGTTTCAGATGACATCTCTACATCATTTATTACGGCGTAGCCGTTATGTTTTTGCTTTTGTCCTACATTTTTCGTTATTCCATTGGTCAATAAAACCACATGCCCAAGGAGATGACCATTTCATTGGTCAATGATTTGCATAAATAAATCTACTAAAAAAACACGACAGTTTACCGAAGTTTTAAACTAGGAAATGTTTCATTTTTTTATGTGAGACATGAATGAAAAATATATACAGTTTCGGCTTGCTCACCGTCTTGTCCTTTGATGACCATACGTCATATGTATAATTGTGTTTCTAGTGAATTCTGAAACTGCTGCGGTGAATAGCTATTTTGACCAAATTTCACGTGGTTGGTCTATATAGCGAAAGGAACCATTTCGCGAAAGGAAGGTTCCTTTCGCGAAAGGAAGAATTTTCTGCGAAAGGAATTGTTTGTTTGATTTGAGCTTTAACGTTCCCATCAACACTGTGTAGGTAATTTTGGAGACGTTGCTTCCAAGTTTGTGGAACTTTTACCCGACATTGAGATAAAATGAAACCTCAAGCCCTGTTGCCCAATGAAACCAATAAAGAGATATAGCATGACAAAAAATGTAATAATCGCATTACAAATTGACAGATGTTTAATTTACAATATATGCCCAATAAAAGTTGCAGTGTATCATTTGTCTTCAGCATACTTTATGTCCTCCATTTTAACACAAAATGGACATTTTCGAATATCATTAATGTTATATCAATTCTGAAAAGGAATAAGTGTAATTTGAGTTTTAGTTAGGTGCACATAAGATCAAGTTTCCGTCCGTTTGTCTGCTCGTCCGTTTTTCGTCCGTCTATGCGTTTACGTTCACCATGGCGACAACCCTAAATGTTAACCCTAGAATTTGTGTTCAAAAACAGTAAATGATAATTTTTTCTTATTTGTTGTGCATATACTTGAGATCATAAATGAAATGAGGTCATGTTTTTACTGAACCTTGACCTTTTACATTGACCTTAGCTCAAACAGGCGGGACACCGCCCTCTGCAAAGCTATTTTACCTATTTTAACATCTGAATTGTTTGAATACAGTAAACCAGTTCATAGCTAGACAACTGTTGCTGTCACTATTGTAGCTCATATTTCTAGACAACCTTCCAATTAAATCTACGCCGCATATCTTTTTTAAAGATATTTATTGTTTTTCTTTTAGTACATCCATGCTGACCTGTCTTCAGTAATCACCATTTTATGTCTGCCGATAACAATCCATACATCATCCCAGACATTTCCTTCTGTTGAACAGCCACTTCCCTTAAACAGCCAGTTTTGGAGTTTTCCCAGGATCAATGTTAAATGGAGGTTACACTGTATAAAGAAAACTGGGATTTACGGGTATACACGATTTTTCTTATTTCCAATACATAGATTGTGGGTACTCATTAGAACTGCCTCATTGAGGCGGTTCTAACGAGCACACACAACCTATGTTTGAAGTATTAATAAGAAAAATATTTCAAACTTTCTTCAGAAAGAAAAGAAGTTTTGGTGATAGAGAATACATTATGTCACACGGATACGCGCCTCCGTGGCCTAGTGTTTAAGAGCGCTGACTCTTGATCATTAGGTCTCTCACCGCTGTTGTTTGAGCCTCGCTCGGGTCGCATGTGAGACGCCACATTCTGCAACGGAAGGTCATGTGGTTTTTCTCCGGGTACTCCGGTTTTCGCCCACCTCTGATTAACGATCGGCTCGATATGAGTGAAATAATCTTGAAAGGGCCGTAAAACCAAAACCACAAAAAAAACAAGAAAAAATGTCACACGGATGTCTTATCGTAATGGAGCCTGTACCGGATACTGAAAGGGTTGGATGCATAGGTTTTTGCATGCCTCTCCGTGTCTACGAGTAGCAAAGGCTACAGCGCGAGTGTGCGCATGCGCATGCTCGCCTGAGCCTTTAATGTCTGCATATGCGATAAAAAAAAAAAAAAAAAAACATTTTCAAACGATGTAGGCACGTCAAATATACTTGTTAGAATGGCCTCATCAAGACGATTCCAACATGTACCCACAGAATCTGTTTCTAACAAGACTTCAATCATGATCAAACTATACCGTTACCCTTAAGCTGCCAAGAAAATTGAATCTTATATGCGTCTGTTGGGTTTTCTTGCAAACTTTTTAAAGATATTTTGCATACAAGCAAACAGTGTGGACCCAGATCAGACTGCACCTTGAGGAGCAGTCTGATCTGGGTCTTCATTGTTTGCAGCATTGGCTTTTAAAGTAACCGGCAGACGACAAGGCAGACGCTACTTGTCGTGATTGGCATTTTAAAGTTGCTCAATACAGTGAAATATGATTTGCCAGTTACAATAAGCCTGTTCAGGAAAAGTGTGGTGAGTCGGTATTAGTTTCCCAACCATGCCCCTCCAGTAACACCCCACATCACCCCTCCACCTCAAACACACTCCACAGCAACATTATTTCTTACACCTGTGGACACAAATTCGTTCAAACTTTGATGAGCTTCTTTTCATTTTGATCTGATGTTTCATTCAATATTTCCTTACATCCTGTCAGTCAACTGGAAGACAGAAATAAACCAGTGCTTCAGCTGAAGTGCACGACCCGCCGGATGCTTTTAGCTTTATGAGTGTTACCATATATGGGTATGGCGGCCATTTTGGTCATGTGACCTGGACATAAAACGGTTCCCCCAATAAATGCGCCTTATCGTAAGGAGCAAAAATATATCTTATACTTTAGTACTGTATTCCGAATCGTTTGCAGGATAAAATCCAACACAAAAGCATATGTGTCAAAGTTTGACCTAGGCACAAAGAAGGTCAAGGTCAACCCAGGGTCACCATTTTAGCAATTTATGATGGGCCTACGTTCCAGATGCTATTTATCAAGTTTCGTGGAAATCTGCACAGTGGTTCTGGAGAAGACTATTTTTGAAGGGTTTTTACCAAATATTGCTTGGCGGCCATTTGGTCATGTGACCTGGACCCCATGAGCAAATTTTGGTTTCCCCCATCCCGTAGAGGCTCCATATGAAATTTGACTTCAATCGGCCCAACGATTTCCGAGGAGAAGCAGTTCGAAAATGTTCACATTTTTCGCCTCGGCGAGGCTGTACTAAATGGAATGTAATATTTCGCAAGTTCATTGATAAGATCTCATTGATATTTATCAGTATGCCAAAAATTGTTTAAATATTCCAAGCGGTTAAGTCACTATCACCAATTTTCACAAACGGGTTACGGACGGACAGATAGACAGACCATATATGGCTTGGCGGCCATTTTGGTCATGTGTCCTGGACCCCATGAGCAATTTTTGGTTTACCCCATCCCATAGAGGCTCCATATGAAATTTGATTTCAATCGGCCCAACGGTTTCCGAGGAGAAGCAGTTCGAAAATTTTCACATTTTTCGCCTCGGCGAAGCTATACTAAATGGAATGTAATATTTCGCAAGTTCATTGGTTAGATCTCATTGATATCTATCAGTATGCCAAAAATTGTTTAAATATTCCAAGCGGTTAAGTCACTATCACCAATCTTCACAAACGGGTTACGGACGGACAGACAGACAAACCATATATGGCTTGGCGGCCATTTTGGTCATGTGACCTTGACCCCATGAGCAAATTTTGGTTTCCCCCATCCCATAGAGGCTCCATATCAAATTTGACTTCAATCGGCCCAACGGTTTCCGAGGAGAAGCAGTTCAAAAATGTTCGAAAAATTTCACATTTTTCGCCTCGGCGAGGCTATACTAAATGGAATGTAATATTTTGTAAGTTCATTGGTTAGATCTCATTGATATCTATCAGTATGCCAAAAATTGTTTAAATATTCCAAGCGGTTAAGTCACTATCACCAATTTTCACAAACGGGTTAAGGACGGACCCAAAGAAGGTCAAGGTCAACCCAGGGTCACCATTTTTGCAATTTATGATAGGCCTACATCCCAGATGCTATTCATCAAGTTTCGTGGAAATCTACCCAGTGGTTCTGGAGAAGACTATTTTTGAAGGGTTTTTTACCATATATGGCTTGGCGGCCATTTTGGTCATGTGACCTGGACCCCATGAGCAAATTTTGGTTTCCCTATCCCATAGAGGCTCCATATGAAATTTGACTTCAATCGGCCCAACGGTTTCCGAGGAGAAGCAGTTCGAAAATTTTCACATTGTTCGCCTCGTCGAGGCTATACTAAATGGAATGTAATATTTCGCAAGTTCATTGGTTAGATCTCATTGATATCTATCAGTATGCCAAAAATTGTTTAAATATTCCAAGCGGTTAAGTCACTATCACCAATTTTCACTTACGGGTTACGGACGGACAGACAGACAAACCATATATGGCTTGGCGGCCATTTTGGTCAGGGGACCTTGACCCCCATGAGCAAATTTTGGTTTCCCCCATCCCATAGAGGCTCCATATGAAATTTGACTTCAATCGGCCCAACGGTTTCCGAGGAGAAGCAGTTCAAAAATGTTCGAAAATTTTCACATTTTTCGCCTCGGCGAGGCTATACTAAATGGAATGTAATATTTCGTAAGTTCATTGGTTAGATCTCATTGATATCTATCAGTATGCCAAAAATTGTTTAAATATTCCAAACGGTTAAGTCACTATCACCAATTTTCACAAACGGGTTACGGACGGACAGACAGAATGACAGACTGACAGACTGACAGAATGACAGAATGACACGGTGATTTTAGGGCACTCTTAGAAAAAACCGACTTCAGTCGGTTGCTTTTTCTGCGGGTCGTGCAATATAAAACACAAAGTGTTGTATATTTCATTGCAGACCCTGCACTGTCCAATCAGAATACATCTCGAATGTCAATCAAATCTAAAAATGGAAAAAGTGCTTGCCACAATAAGACCAACCGAGGTATAAGGCTTGATCCAGTTTTAGACTCCTTTGACGAATGACATTTGCTTGCCAAACGAACTTGATGCAAAGAGATTCAGTGAAAGGTACTTCGTCGGAGTTTGAACGTTTTTTTGTCCACAGCTGTATTTCTCTGAAACCTCACTTGTTATGTAGCCCATAATTATGTTATTTCCTGTATCGAGATCGATTGTTTGATTGGTATTTAACGGCCCGGCCAACACTATATAGGTCAGTTTTGAACCGATCGGTTTACCTATCCACACTTTTCATGGATAGGTTTATGAGAGCGGTTAACCTGTACAATAAGCCTTCCTTAACCAGAAACTGACAACTGCCCTTCTTGAATCAGCGGAAGGGAGAGAATGACCGTACAAAAGACTTCATGATCAATCTCCACAAAAGAATGTTGCCGCCACGGCAGGTATCGAACACGCGTCCTCCTGATCACCAGTCAGACGCGCATCCGACTGAGCTACCGAGACCGGCCATCACAAAAACGCCTATTTAATAGTGACCGCTTTGAACCCAACTTTTATATACATGTAGTAAAACTGGGGTTTACAGGGGAAGCGTTATTTTTCTTATTTCTGTTCAAAAATATAGATTGTGGGTACTCATTAGAACCGCCTCATCGAGGCGGTTCTAACCAGTGCCCACAATCTATATTTTGAGCAGAAATAAGAAAAAATATCACAATTCTTATTTTTTTGGTGGTAAGGTTTAAATGTCTTCCGCCGATTCAAGAAGGGCAGTTGTCAGTTTCTGACGAAAGAATGTGCACTGTACTGGTTACTCCCTAAGTATAAGCCTGCCCAGGAAAAATTTGGATGGGTAAATTGACCGGCCCAAAAATGACCTGAAATAGTGTTGACTCGGCCGTTAAACTCCTAAACAAAAAAAAAAATATCGGCAGGTGCGCATCGGATAAGGAAAGCATGATATAAATTCTGTCTTACCCGGGGAACAACACAAGTATAGTCACTCGTGTTGTTTTGTTTGATTGTTTGATTAGATGTTTAACGTCCCAGTCAATTTTGGAGACGTTGCTTCCAATTTAGTTGGACTTTTACCCGACATTGAGGTGAAATGACATCTAAAGCCCTGTCGCCCAATGGAACGATTAGGGTTTATAAGCACGGCAGTCCGACTCGCACCGCTTTGCCTGGGTAGGCTTATATCCTCTAAGCGGTTTACCAGTACTCGTGTGCGGTCGGATTCAGCTCTGCGTGGAAGCATCATGCAGCTCATTTATTTCTTCAAGCCCCAATGGGCGGGGGCGTCGCTGGTGTTATTCAAGAAAAATGAATCTTATATGGTGTTCTGTTGTAGGTAGGCGTTTCCAACCCGAGGGACGACATGATGCGTAGTCTTGGTGCCGTTCAGCACGATCGTCTCTCGGGTTGAAACCCCCATTTACAACAGAACCCCATATCCGATATCAGCCATAAAAGATAACAATCACATACGAGCCCGGTCAAATACAAACTTGTTTGCGACCAGATAAGACACAAACCGACCTTCTGTGCCAGAATTTTAAAATTTTACACCTACAGTCGAACTTCAATGGCTCGAACACCTTTGGGACCTCGAAAATCTGTTCGAGACTGGGATAGTTCGAGCCACTGAGGTTACTGTCAGGAGGCATAACGAGGTACTTTGAGACATCTTTTCGGTGTTCTATAATGAAAATGTATGCTGTGTGTACTCATTAGAATCGCCTCATCGAGGCGATTCTAATGAGTACACACAGCATACATTTGCAAGATAAAAGACTAAAATCTCCTTAATTATCCCCCACTATTTCTTATGTAGAGGATTTCGCTAGGGGCTCAAGAATGGGTTCGACGCATCCATGGTAAACGTGCCATCGGTGTTCGAGCCATCGAAGTTTTACTGTATACCATTACGATAACACGTCCGCTAAAATGGCGTCTACCTTATCTCTAGAACGAGCATTTGTCACATATTTATCTCCACGCTTTTAAATATTGTGAACGCCTACGTCTGTCCGCCCGCCCGCCCGCCCGTTCGTAGACGCAACCTTGTGATGGCCATGACTCCTATACCTTTCAGATTCATTGATAGTTCTTGTCATAATTGATCACAAGGCTGAGACGGCGTGGCATGCGCAAGAACCAGAACTCTTGATGCCATACTTTTTAGTTATCTCCCCTTTTAATAAAATAGAATGACTACTTTGTAATGGCCATAACTCCAATACCGTTTGAGATATATTGATGGTACCTTGGCACAGTTGTTTACAACGCTGAGACAGCGATTCATGCACAAGAATCACAATTCTGGTTGCCATGGTTTTTGAGTTATCTCCCCTCCAAATAATATAGAATCACTACCTTGTGATGGCCACATCTCCAATACTCTTTGAGATATATTGATGGTACTTGGTACAGTTGTACACGAGGTTAAGCGGGTGTGTCACGTGCAAAAAAAAACACAACTCTGGGTGCCCTGGTTATTGAATTATCTCCCCTGACAATATAACATTGTGATGGCCATAACTCAAATATCCTTTGAGATACATTGATGGTACTTGGCACAATTGCATACAAGCTTCATGACTAAGAACCACAACTTTGGGTGCTATGATATTTGAGTTATCTCCCCATCCAATATAACAGTATGAACACCTTGTGATCACCGTACCTCCAATACCTCCAATACCCTTTGAGACATATTGGTGGTATCTGATGCAGATGTACATGAGGTTTGCAGGTGTGTCATGCTCAAGAATTACAATTCTGGGTGCTCTGATTTTTAGCTCAACCGTCACTACGTGAGCTTTTGTGATCACATTTTGTCCGTCGTCCGTCGTGCGTGCGGGTGTGCGTGCGTCCGTGCGTCCGCAAACAATTTCAATAAGTATATCTCTAATACCCCATGGCCAATCTTGATCAAATTTCATGTGAAGCAGGTAGGGGGAAAGGCTGCATAAGGGTTTTTGGGCTGATCAGATTGGAATTCTGGTTGCCATGGCAACATATAGCTCCTATAGTCTTAAAATTGGAACAATTTAAAAAAATCTTCTCTGAAACCACAGAGCCCACAGCTTAGATAATAAGTTTGTTACAATGTCAAGTGGTAACCTACATAAATCCTGCCAATCATGGCCCTGGGTTCCAATTTGGCCACACCCCGTGGCCCCTAAGCTCCCATAGACTCATAATGGAAAAAAAACTTCAAAAATCTTCTTCTCTGAAACTACTGGGCCAAAAGATAAGATATTTAGCATGTAGCAATGGCAAGTGGTCACCTACATAATTCCTGCCAATCATGTCCCTGGGGCCAAACGGGCCAAGCCACGGGGCCCCTAAGCTCCCATAGAATCATAATGGAAAAAAAGCTTCAAAAATCTTCTTCTCTGAACCACAGGACCCAGAGTTTAGATATTTTAGCATGAAGCAACGGCAGGTGGTCACCTACAAAATCCTGCCAATCAAGCCCCTGGGGTCCAAATGGACTACGCCCCGGGGCCCCTTTGCTCCCATAGACTGATAAATGAAAAAAAGCTTTAAAAATCTTCTTCTCTGAAACCACAGGGCCCAGAGCTGAGATATTTAGCATGTAGCAACGGCAAGTGGTCACCTACATAAATCCTGCCAATCATGCACGTGGAGTCCAAATGGGCCACGCTCCTGGGCCCGTTCGCTCCTGGGCCCGTTAGCTCCCATAGACATCTCCAACTATTTTAATACTGGCAAATAAAGGTAAATCAGGGGAATTAACGAATCTTCGTTAATAATATCAACAGAGTTGCGTAGCGTGACAGTCTATAATTTTGTGATTGGTAGTCTGATCAGAGAAGCCTCATTATGAAATCACGCATATTTTGGAAATTTTACCACCTAAATGATAATAACCCATTTTCGAGGGTATGGGGGGTGGGGGGGTAGCTGGGGCGTGATCGGGGGTGGGGGGAGGAGGTTGGGTAGGTTAAATAAATTGCATGAAAAATAGAAGTGAAGGCAATGATACGGAATCGATACAATAAACAATAAGTCATGTACAATCAAGTCAGAAGTCATTTGGTATCTCGGCTGCTCGTTAGTTTCCGAGATTTATCGTACATTCCCGGATTTCTGTTTCAACCAAGTTGGAGAATAGGGTTGCTAATTTCAAACTAAAAAAGGACCAAAAAGTTGTGCATTTAACTAAGTAAAATTTACATCAAGATAAACGTCTGAAATTGAAGAATACTTATCTTTATCTATATTTTATTTCATCGTCATTTTTTCTTCATTTTGCTATATATTTTAATCATTTCAATGGTTGTAACAAATAACCCGAAGGGACCAAATTGTTGTGGCGATAAAATCGCGGACAAAATATCAGCGTACTCGGGATATAATGTAGCATTCAATGCCGACTGAAAAAAGTTTCTATCTGAAACAATAAGTTTGAAATAAATCATTAAAAAGTAATCTCCTATCTAAATCAATGCATTTTTGTGTATCGGTCGTCCAGGTAGTAGATTGACTCAGTTATCGAAAGTTGGCCGTGCTTATCGAGAAATAAGCAAAGTAGGGTTTACCCCTACCCCAGTTTTACTATATAAAAATGGGGTTCGAAGGGGTCAAAATTATATAGGCGTGCTTTTGTAATGTCACCTGAAAAATTATCCGTTTGATTTACGGTAGCAATCTACGGAACCCGGGAAGGGACATGTTTTTTTTTATTATTTAATAAGTTGTGCGCACAAGATATTATCTTGTGCGCACAATATATTATCTTGTGCGGACAAGATGTTATCTTGTCTGCACAACATATTATCTTGTGCGCACAAGATATTATCTTGTGCGGACAACATATTATCTTGTGCAGACAAGATATTATCTTGTCCGCACAAGATATTATCTTGTCCGCACAAGATATTAAGTTGTGCGAACAAGATATTATCTTGTCCGCACAAGATAATATCTTGTCTGCACAACATAGATCTTGTGCGGACAAGATACTATCTTGTTCGCACAACTTAATATCTTTTGCGCACTAGATATTATCTTGTCCGCACAAGATAATATCTTGTCGCACAAGATAATATCATGTTCGCACAACTTCCCAAGATCTATGTTGTGCAAACAAGATAATATGTTGTGCGAACAAGATAATATCTTGTGCAGACACGATATTAAGTTGTCCGCACAAGATAAATTATGTTGTCCGCACAAGGTAATATCTTGTACGGACAACATATTATCTTGTCCGCACAAGATATTATCTTGTTCGCACAACTTAATATCTTGTTCGCAAAACATATTAATAAAAACAATCATGTCCCTTCCCGGGTTCCGTAGCAATCCGTCGGTATGCGTTTTTTTTTTTTTTGTTTTGTTTTGTTTTGTTTTGTTTTTATTTTTCGAAATTTATCCGCTCCATTCCCGAGGTTTGTCCGGTTTGCCGGTTTGCGTCCATGGATGTTCGAACAGAGAGTTCAAGTGGACTTGAACAGAGACCAAAATTAAATGGATGAACATCAGGAAGTGTCGTGTAAGAGTTCGCTTGCAGCATCAATCGGCATTACTACAGGAATAGACAGAGCTGCTAGGTGCCAATTCTGAAGTTGCTTGCTCATGTACATGATAGCAGGAGGAGGGGACAGCATAGATGATGGCCCAGGCCCCGAGGTTATAAAACCTTTTTCGTGCTCAACTCAGCTGAGCATGAAATTTGTCTTGCTCATAAATTTTAAAATGCCAACAATTGTTGGCATTTTAAAATTTATGAGCAGGACAAATAACACTATGTGGTGATCTGAGCAAGAAAGGTGACTCTATCATTTCTATTTTAATATTTATGAGCATTATTAATTTCATGCTCACCTGAGTTGTTCATGAAAAAATATATAACCTCGGGCCTGGTCTTGACTTAGCTTTGAGAGGTGGCGACAGTTTTGTTGATTTTCATTATCTTATATGCGTGTTGTTGTTGTCTTTTTGATGCACAGTCAACCCTCTTTATACCGACATCAGATATATCGACAAAACTTGTTATAACGACAGCTTCACGGGAACGAATGCTTAGCTAAAGGTGTGATGATTAATGAAATATAGATATTCTATCTAGTGTGTGTGTGTGGGGGGGGGGGGGGGGGACGAATGCTTAGCTAAAGGTGCTGTGATGATTAATGTAATGTAGATATTCTATCGTGTGTGTGTGTGTGTGGGTGTGTGCGTGCGTGCGTGCGTGCGTGATGCGTGTGTGTGTGTGTGTGAATTTGGGTTTAACGTCGCTTTCGACAATTTTTCAGTCATATCACGACGGTGTCTGGTTGCATTAGGGAGCTCAATGCTCACTTTTGTAGTGCTGCCACACTGAAGTATCATGTCCCAGACATATTACATGATACCACACCCAGTCACATCATCCTGACACTGGGTCGACCAGCCTTAGCTCTACCCCGTAAATCTGAGTGCCAAGTGAGGAGCAGCTAGTACCATTTTTAACGACTTTGTTATGTCGCGGCCCGGGATCGAACCCGTGACCTCCCGTTCGCCGGAGCGGACACTCTACAAACTGAGCTATCAGGGCCGGTATATTCTATCTAGTATATTGTAAATATGATTTTCATTTATTTATTTTTTTATTACTATTATTGTATTTAGTTTATTTTATTTATTTATCTTTTTATTTAGATTATTTTGTTTTTTGTGGTTTTTGTTTGTTTTTGTGTGTTTTTGTGGGGTTAAATTGCCCATTCAAGATTATGTCTCTTATATCGAGCCTATCGTTAACCTGAGTACCTTGAGAAAAAACACCTGACTTTCCATTGCAGAACTTGGCGTCTCACATGTGACCCAAGCCAGGCTCGAACTACAGCGGTGAGAGATTCAGCGCTCTTATCCACTAGGCCACGAAGCCCATAATTATAATACTAAATACTCCAAGATAACTAATATGCCAAGTAACAAATGTTGTGATCATTTGTTAGAATCGCCTCAGCGAGGCGATTCTAACAAATATCCACAACATTAGTTTCTTGGAGTAATATAGGGAAATAGTTCTTTATTACCTATTATACTACTCCTTATTTGGCCGCCCCCGCCCATCCGGGCTTGAAGAAATAGATGGGCTGCATGATGCTTCTACGCACAGCCTAGGTCTTTGATATTTGGTATGAAGCTTCATCTAGTGGACCTCTGTCAAGATTGTTCAAATTATACATGTAGCCCTGAGACCAAAAATGTCCCCGCTCCGGGGCCCTTTGGTTTTACATAGACTTATATAGGGAAAATCTTAAAAAATCTTCTTCTCTGAAACCGCATTGCCCAGGACTTTGATATTTGGTATGAAGCTTCATCTAATGGACCTCTACGAAGATTAATCAAAGTATAGCCCTTGGGTCAAAAACGCTCCTGCTCCGGGCCCCTTTGGTTTTACATAGACTAATATAGGGAAAATCTTTAAAAATCTTCTTCTCTGAAACCACAAGACCTAGGTCTTTGATATTTTAAATGAAGCTTCATCTAGTAGACCTCTATCCAGATTGTTCAAATTATAGCCCTGAAACCAAAAATGCCCCCGCTCCGGGGCCCTTCGGTTTTACATAGACTTATATAGGGAAAATCTTAAAAAAAAATCTTCTTCTTTGAAACCACAAGGCCTTTATAGGTCTTTGATATTTCGTGTAAAATTTCATCCAGTGGACCTCTATCAAGAGTGTGCAAATTAAAGCCCTGGGGCCAAAAATGTCGCCGCCCCGAGACCTTTTGGTTTTACATAGACTAATAAAGGGAACTGTTTAAAACCTTTCTTCTCTGAAACTGCAAGGCCCAGGTCTGTGATATTTGGTATGGAGCTTCATCTAGTGGACCTCTACCAAGATTGTTCAAAGTATAGCCCTATGACCACAAATGCCCCCATCCCGGGGCCTTTGGTTTTACATAGACTTATATAGCCCCGGGGCCATTTGGTTTTACATTGGTTTGTATAGGGAAACTTTTTAAAAATCTTCTTCTCTGGAACCGCAAGGCCCAGGTCTTTGATATTTGGTATGAAGCTTCATCTAGTGGGCCCCTACCAAGATTGTTCAAATTATAGTGCTGGGGCCAAAAATGTCCCCCGGGGCCCTTTTGTTTTACATGGGCTTACATAGTGAAAATCTTTAAAAAATCTTCTTCTCTGAAACCGCAAGGCCCAGGTCTTTGATATTTGGTATGAAGCTTCATCTTGTTGACCTCTACCAAGAGAGTTTAAATTATAGCCCTTGGGCCAAAAATGCCCCCCCCCCCACACACACACAAACAACCCTCCGGGGCCTTTTGGTTTAACATAGACTTTTATAGGAAAAATCCTCTTCTCTGAAACCAGAAGGCCTAGGTCTTTGATATTTGGTATGAAGCTTCATCTAGTGGACCTCTTTCAAGATTGTTCAAATTATACATGTAGCCCTGAGACCAAAAATGTTCCCCCCCCCCCCACACACACACACACAAACAACCCTCCGGGGCCCTTTTGTTTTACATAGATATATATAGGGAAAATCTTAAAAAAATCTTCTTCTCTGAAACCGCATTGCCCAGGACTTTGATATTTGGTATGAAGCTTCATCTAATGGACCTCAACGAAGATTATTCAAATCATAGCCCTGGGGCCAAAAATGCTCCTGCTCCGGGGCCATTTGGTTTTACATAGACTAATGTAGGGAAGATCTTTAAAAATCTTCTTCTCTGAAACCACAAGACCTAGGTCTTTGATATTTTGTATGAAGCTTCATCTAGTGGACCTCTATCCAGATTGCTCAAATTATAGCCCTGAGACCAAAAATGCCCCCGCTCCGGGGCCCATTGGTTTTACATAGGGAAAATCATTAAAAAATCTTCTTCTTTGAAACCACAAGGCCTATATTGGTCTTTGATATTTGGTGTGAAATTTCATCTAGTGGACCTCTATCAAGAGTTTGCAAATTATAGCCCTGGGGCCAAAAATGTCCCGCCCCGAGACCTTTTGGTTTTACATAGACTTATAAAGGGAAATATTTAAAAATCTTCTTCTCTGAAACTGCAAGGCCCAGGTCCTTGATAGTTGGTATGGACTTCATCTAGTGAACCTCTACCTGTTCAAATTATAGCCCTGGGGCCACAAATGTCCCCATCCCGGGGCCCTTTGGTTTTACATAGACATATATAGGGAAAATATTAAAAAATCTTCTTCTCTGAGCCGCATGGCCTAGGACTTTGATATTTGGTATGAAGCGTCATCTAATGGACCTCTACGAAGATTATTCAAATTAGAGCCCTGCGGCCAAACATGCCCCTGCTCCGGGGCCCTTTGGTTTTACATAGACTAATATAGGGAAAATCTTTAAAAATCTTCTTCTCTGAAACCACAAGACCTAGGTCTTTGATATGTGGTATGAAGCTTCATCTAGTGGACCGCTAGCAAGATTGTTCAAATTATATCCCTGAAACCATAAATGCCCCCGCTCCGGGGCCCTTAGGTTTTACATAGACTTATATAGGGCAAATCTTAAAAAATATCTTCTTCTTTGAAACCACAAGGCCTATATAGGTCGTTGATATTTGGTGTGAAATTTCATCTAGTGGACCTCTATCAAGAGTGTGCAAATTATAGCCCTGGGGCCAAAAATGTCGCCGCCCCGAGACCTTTTGGTTTTAAATAGACTTATAAAGGGAAATGTTTAAAACCCTTCTTCTCTGAAACTGCAAGGCCCAGGTCTGTGATATTTGGTATGGAGCTTCATCTAGTGGACCTCTACCAAGATTTATCAAATTATAGCCCTATGGCCACCAATGCCCCCATCCCGGGGCCCTTTGGTATTACTTAGACTTATACAGCCCCGGGGCCATTTGGTTTTGCATAGGCTTATGCAGGGAATATCCTTAAAAAATATTCTTCTGTGAAACCGCAAGGCCGAGGTCTTTGATATTTGGTGTGTAACTTCATCTAGTGGACCTTTGCCAAGATTGTTCAAATTATAGCCTTTGTTGATGTTTGGTATGAAGCGTCATCTTTAAGACCTCCCTCAACATTATACACATTAAAGCCCCGGGGCCAATAATGGCCCTCCCTGTGGCCCACTTGTTACACTATGGATCAGGTGAGCGATCCAGGGCCATCATGACCTCCTACTGTGTACACTTCAAATCAAACCTTACTGAATTTCAGATTTCGCTTTTTAAATACTATTAAAGGACTCCGTTTGAATGCATGTGTGAATCATTAAACACATGGAATACATGCAAAGTCTGCAGCTCCGACGGAGCTTAAAATATACATTTGAAAATCATGACCCCAAAAACGGAGCAGTCCTCTCTTTACTCAAAAACATGAACAAAGCAATAAATGCTTGACCAGACGGCAGTTTATTCAGCGTGATAAGAAGCACAGCAGTTTCAATGAGTTTTTGCGCGACACAATTATTTCATTCTAAACATGTACAGAATAACAGTTCTAGAACAAACAATTATTTCGTTATAAACATGTAGAGAATAACAGTTCTAGAACGAAAACCGGCTGCATTCTAAATGACGAAATGTGCGGTTCAACTCGCCCAGGAAAAACCAGAGATAAAAATATGGAAAAAACTCTGGAAACCTGTGCCCGTTTGTCTACTGAAGAACCGCAAGAATGTCGGGCCTCATTCAATTTAAACTGTATCAAATATATTCTCAGAATGGATTTGCTTTCTTAATATGAACATTTGTAGAATAATATTAAATTTTGCAATGCTTCAAAATTTAAACAAGCTTTCAATTGAATTATGTAAATTATGCATACAATGCTTGAGAAATGAAGAACGATGTGAACAGGCTGAAGGCGTCCGGTAGAATGACAAAACCATCTTACTTATGTACAAGCTACATGTACCCACTGGTATCCTATACCCGTTAATAATCAATACCACTGTATTGAAGGTGAAACGCGAAGACAAATATTTCACGCTATACTAAACGTAACGCGTGAAATAAATAGTCCTCTCTTTACTCAAAAACATGAACAAAGCAATAAATGCTTGACCAGACGGCAGTTTAGAGAACAAAAGAGCGGGCTGGAGCTGACAAACAGATATTCTATATTAATATTTTTAGAACTTTCATTAAATAGTTTAGATTCCAAGACTTTTAGAAACATCTAATCTCCTCTCTAATGAATCCGCGGCGTAACCGTCCTTACTTGTTTCACTCTTCCACCTTCCGTGACGCTTCCAGCAACGGTCATTTACCCCAGCATTAGCAGCAGCCGTAGCTCCACCAGAGCGGAGAGAATGTAAACCTATGTTTAAAGCTCCAGCGACCTCTCTTAATCTTGAAATCAAACATTCCCTAGCCCTTGTATAGCTTAAAGGTTTATCTTTGAATATCAGACGACTGACCCCTTTAGACCTAAAACATGGACGGAACAAATAAACTGAGCTCGATACCGACTGACCACTAACAGACAAATAACGCAAAAGCATGTTATACGGACAGGCAGAGGTCTGACCTTTGGAAACTACGATCTCATTTCCAAATCTGTATTGATCAGTTTTGCTTTTACGTATGTATAGAGAGAAATAACCATCCTCTATACTAACATCATTACAGCGAATACTACTGATTTCATCGTACCTCAAAAAGGCAGAAAACCCTAAAACAATCATACAAAGATCTCTTATGATGAGAACGTCTGAACACTGAGAGTATTTATTACACAAAGACACTAACATGTCTGGGGTAACCGGCTGCTTCTTCACTAAATGTTTTGTTTGAGAACGCTTTGCTGTCTCTAATAAGTTAGTAACAAAAGCGTTGTTGGTAATGAATGTGCCCATTTGATGTTATATAACGAAGCTGCCACTACACTGTATGAATAATGCTTATCAATCAAATCGGTCAAATATAAAGCGACGTGTATTGGAGATGCGGGAATGGCACATCCGCCTTGAGCTGAAATGAAATTTTCCCATTTTTTAAAGTAAGAGAAATACTTAGCACTCGTATTATCACTTTTAGATGCCACCAAATAGTCCGCCATCTTAACTGATAGTTTGTCTAACACTCTATTGTTGATACCAGCCGACTCCATCTCACACTGAATAGTTTCTGTCAGTCTTAAACCTGCGGAAAAAAGACCAGAACACATGGTCACTCGTTTATTCTAATAGCTAACAAACCAAAAGACAAAGGCCTGCCGTCGAAAATGCCATTTCGACCTCGGCCCCGCCTCGTTAGAACCCCAGGCTGAAAAATAAATATTTCACTGATAAAATTTGCCTTTGAATCTCCGTCTGGTAACAATAATGGCCAGAAAGGCGCTGACCTCCATTGCGGAACAATGATCGTACACGGACATCTCTCTTGTAAGATTTTCCGAATGCATCGGACGATAAGACGTGGCGGAGGAACAAGCCAATTATCCTCTCCTTTCCATGTCTGAGCAAACCCATCGATTCCTGATGTACCAGGGCACCAAAATCGAGAGTTAAACCGTATGCACTTTGTATTATAATCACACGCAAAGCGATCATAAGTATGAGCTCCCCATTTTGAATCTAGTTCCAAGAACACAGAATCTAGAACAGACCAATCATCGCTATCTGAGCATTTACTTAAAAAATCTGCATCTTGATTAAGCGCTCTTGGACTCCATTTACACTTCAAATTTATGTCATTTTCTCTGCAAACACTATTTACTTTTACAGCTATATTGTGTAAGTATGATTTTTTGCTACCTACTTGCAAAATACTGCAAACATTTTTGTTGTCAGAATTAACCAAAACGTTTTGCCCTTCCAAATTTTCTACTGAACTTTGTACTACTCTGTACACCGCCTCTAGCTCTCTCCATGTTGAACTTAGAGCCGATTCGGATTCAGACCATGTACCTACCACTTCACTGTCTCGTACATCCAGTATGTAACCACCGAAACCAGCTCCACTGGCGTCACAGAAGACGGATTTATCAATAACTGCATCTTCTGAAATGCAACTCTCATTCAGAGACCTTAAATTTTCCTTCCAGAAAATCAGTTCATCGAGGGCTTTAGACCCTAAAAGAACTGGGGCATCCCAACTAGCCCTAGTCTGAACACAATCATATAATGACCTCGTTCTTAGTCTTACCAAAGGACCGATTGCGGACTGCATAGATATCGACTGACCAATAATGCAAGCTACTTTTGTTGCTGCTATGATGTTGCAGCCTCCAACTATTCTGCATGTCAAATCAGTCAATAGACTTTCAGTGCGAACTATTCTGTCATCAGTCACCTGCAACGTACCAGATATTGTATTCCACAAATAACCTAACCGAACAATTACTTGTGTTGGTATCCACTGACACTTTTCTTCGGAAATAAGAAAACCGAATTGAATCAGATCATGTCTAATATACTGACCTGAATCAAAAGCCCTCTGATAAGAATTTTCTCCGCCTAAACCATCGTCGAGAAATAAAATAACCTTGTGACCTTCTGAACGCCATTTTTTAAGTGGAACCTTAAGCAGTTTTGTGAAAATAAAACCTGCAGTAGAAATTCCAAACGGGAGAACGTTAAATACGTAATACTTGGTCGTTCCGTTTATTTGCCTGGAAAACCCAAGAAAAGTACGATGGGCCGGAAACACCATGCAGTGATGGTAAGCAGATCTGATATCAAACGAAAAATGAAAATCGCCTTTAGAAAATAATTGCTTAGCTACAGAATGATCTTCAAAACAGCATTTATATTTGAATAAATCTGGATTGATGTGCCTGCAATCTAGCACCAGCCGTTTCTTACCTGCCCGGTTAAAAGCAACAGTCAAGGGGTTTACTACGTGTGGAATGTTATTTACTTCAGAAATGCATTGTCTATCCAATAAACAAATGATTTCACCAGATACAAAATCAGGATTTTCTAGTGAAGATTTGTTATTTTTCAAAACAATGGCTTTGGGAATATTTCTAAAAGGCAATTTGTAACCACTGCAAACAACATCAAAGATATAACTGTTCGCACCAGCTTTTCTCCAGTGCTCAGCGTGTTCCCGTAGTCTACCAAAAGGCGAAATAGCACAAACGGCTACCATGCTGGGCTTCTTATTACTGATATCTTCTGCTAATGTTGTATGATTTGCAATATGACATGTATTATGCTCTTCACTTACCACAGACAATTTCTTCTCTGGCCCACCCTTACTGGCTAAAAATGAGGAAAAAATAATACTACTTATCTTGGCATTATTTTCAGAAATATCAGCTTTGCACTCCGCACGCCAGTGCCCCTGGGAACCACAGCGGAAACAATTTCCCGGCTTCTTGTTTCCCTGGTAACGACCCTGTTGTTGAGGCGTTGTAGACGTTGCTGGTAACGTGTCCGCGCTTATGGGGGTACCATATGGTCGATAACGCCTAGCTCTGTTTCGTCTCTCCTGCTTCACCTTTCTGTCGGCTTTTACCTGGGCCCGATAAATCTTTTTCTCGTCGGAATCTTCAGCTAAGGGGTGTGCCTCATATTCTTGCACAACCCTCCAACCGTACTCTGAACTGTCGGCTAATTTAATCAGTTTCTGACGATGAGATAAAATCTCCATACCTTCAGAAATTTTTCTATGTGCTGTTAAAGCGGCGGTTCCGGTTTCATCTTGACCGCTTTCTTGAATGTAACCGCTTGCCTCTTTCATTTTTTCAATTATTTGTGAATTTACTTTAAACTGTTCTTCGTTTCCTTTCTTACGAAACGTGTAAGAGTCACTGGCCGACAACTGATTTTGAATCACTGAAATCTGTGACTGTGATAAATGTCTCTGCGTTGACTCCATCCTTTGCTCAAAAGCGTTCAGTTTGGCTGAAATTAACTGGTCCATTTTGGAAAGCAAGTCATTTTGCCTTTCATTGTCCGACATTGCCACAAAGATGCCACGTGTCGCGCAAAGGAAGAAAACCACTATCATTAAAGAACGATGTGAACAGGCTGAAGGCGTCCGGTAGAATGACAAAACCATCTTACTTATGTACAAGCTACATGTACCCACTGGTATCCTATACCCGTTAATAATCAATACCACTGTATTGAAGGTGAAACGCGAAGACAAATATTTCACGCTATACTAAACGTAACGCGTGAAATAAATATTATCAAACCTACAAAAGTCAATAACTACGCACATTGCGACATCGGGTAAAAGTCCCATGAAATTGGAAGCAACGTCTTCAAAATGACCTTTACGGTGTTGACGGGGACGTTAAACCTCAAATTAAAGAAACAAAAGAAACAAATCTTTAACGCCTTATTCGGATTCTCTGAAGCGACAGATTCGCAATAACGGAAAATAGTTAGGGCATACCCAACAAACACTCAACAAACGTTGTTTCAACGTTAGTGCAACGTTGAGTCAACGTTTGGTGCCTGCAGGGTAGAAACCGTCATTATAGCCAGCGTCCTAAGTTTTTGCCGGCAATAAAAAAGGCAGCAAATCCTCCGTTCAATCTCCCATTTCCGACCAAATCACAGAAAGTTTGATTAATTAAATTGTCATTGTTTCAAAACATAGCTGTTCTTTGTTATCGCCTATTCTGACAGCTTCGTTTCTCCTACAAACAATGTCTCTTTCACTGATGTTGGACACCAGTTGATTTAAAGAGAATGGAATCCAATCCGCAAAAGGGACATATACAGGCGTGCACTGCAGGTCGAGATACCGAGTCTACACTGTTAAATAGCTTGCCGTCACGAATTGAATAAAAATGAAAAAAAAAAAAAAAAACACATACACACACAAAAACTGACACCCCATAAATGATAAATGAGCTTGTCCAACATAAGACAATATTCACACCACGTGAAAAAGTCCGTGAAATCATTACGATAACACACACGTGCAACATTATGCATTTTTTCACATCCCAAAAATCGCTACTTTTCTGAGGAAAATCCATGATATTGTTCTCTACAGCAACGTAGGTTGTGGGTGCTCGCTACAACCGCATTTTTAAGGCGGTTCTAACGAGTACCCACAACCTTTTTCTTGGAGTAACATGATGCCGGCGAACGACGAATAGCGAATAGCCGGATCAGAGGCCGTATAAGGCGGCATTAAATCAGTGTTTTCACTGTTTCCTTACAGTCCAGTGGACATCAGTAGTAAGAATCTTTGTACATATGACTGGGTTGGTCGACGAAAAATAAACCCAAAGAAAGGAATATGTAACAAACGTGTTGTTTATCCCTCTTTAAAATTAAAAGCATCATAACGATAAAACGCCTATACAAATACAGTGTAACCTTATCGCCAAAGAATGAAAATTTTCAGATGAAAAAGTGTGATATTTTTCTTATTTCTGCTCAAATGTAGATTGTGGGTACTCGTTAGAACCGCCTCATCGAGGCGGTTCTAACAAGTACCCACAATCTATATTTTGGAGCAGAAATTAGAAAAATAAGGTTTACCCCTGTAAACTCCAGTTTTACTAAATAAAAAAAGGAGTTGAAGGGGGTCAAAATTATATAGGCGTGTTTTGTGATGAGAACTCAAAATTTTCTCTTTAGCATACACATTGGATACTTCGAAGCCGTGCTTCCGTTTCCATGGGCCTCGATGTGAAATGTGCTGGATTCCGCTTCATCATGATTATGCAAGTTAAGCATGGAAAGTATTTATATTCTACAAACGATACATTTTAACCCAGACATTATTAAATAACTGTTTCATTCCAGTCAGGTCTGCACAGACCAATTTTCTACAGCAATGAAACAAAATTAGAAGACAGCATATATATTAAATTCATCAATCGGAAACAATTTCAGAGTTTTAAATGTCAGAAAAGTTTTCGCGTCCGTCTGATCTGAAACAGACAGGTCATGCAAATAGCGTCTATTTAAACTCTTAAATCACATATTCATATTCAAATACACCTTTCAAACGTCAACAGACCTACAACCCACGTTCATTAGGAAAACATGTCCGTAAGAAATAATGGCGTCCAACATTGTGTCAGAAAATGATTAATATTTGGAAAAATGATAACATCTTTATTATTTCTGCTTTCAACATTGATTGTGGGTGCCCGTTAGAACCGCCTCAATGATGCGGTTCTAACGAGTACCCACAATCTATGGTTTTGAGCAAAAATAATGCAGATAATATATACCCCCGTAAACCCCACTTTTCTCTTTATAAAGCGGGGTTTAGGGGGTCTTCGTTTCACGGACTCGTTAGCGTGATGTGAAGAAGTATTTAAGGGGCAATGTTCTGTAAAAAGCACCCAAGGTTTCATGTTTGCACACATGCAAACAAGAAAAAAAATAAAAAAAAAAAAAAAAAAAAAAAAACTCCGGATAACCATTTAAGAATAGAAGCGAAGGCAATGATCAGGAATCGTTACAACTCTGTTTTCGGTACTGACATTAGGAACTCGCGAAAAAAAAACAGGATATAAGAAAATTCAAGACAATACTCATAAAAAGCTACAAACAAAGAATATAGCCGACCATTATACTGCTAAATAAAGTAATTTAACCACACCCATTTATGATAACCAACCAACCAATCAAATTATTTGTTATAATGTATTCGTTAAATTCACAAACTGCATGGCAAACAGAATGACTTCTTCAGAAGCTAGCTTTACAAACGGAACAATCAGCCCTCTCTTCCTCAATAAAGCGGTACCGCTAGAAAGTAGTTAACAACAAATGTACAATATAGTACATATTATAAACCTATTTTGTTGAAATACAGCAAAGCGCAACCATGAAAGAGCAACTTTAGAACGGTCAGTAGCAAAAGTTACCGGCGAGGAGGTGGGATATAACTTTTGCTGCTGTTGTTGTTCTCCTACCACCCAAAGGCGGTGCTTCATTTGGGTTTCTTATGCTTGCTGCTGGTGTACCTTTGGGTAACAGTACTTTTTCTAGGGTAGATCAGGCACGCAAATTGTATGTAGCATAGACTTAGAGATTTTGCTTGGATTTCGACTCTTTAACTGTGAACAAATATGCTACGTTCTTTGATTGCAAGGCTGTAGACTGAACTTCGGACTCTATTGTATTATCAACCTAATTCTTTCAAAGGTGATCCAGCCCTATCTTATATGTCCAGAATTCGGACCTGAGAGCTAACTATGCTATGACAGCAGGCTGTTGTGATTGTCACTTGGCATATGCCGTCGCGTCTGAGAATGTTATAACGTCGTGTAATAAATTCGATAATCCAAAAGTGGATTAGGTATGCAAATAGTTAGATACGTCTCGTAACATTACACGTAAGGCGTTCTTTACGACGTAGCGTTTACAAGTGGCAGAATATTGAATTTTTATAAACCAATCGTGAATAAAATGCGTTTAAAATGATAAATAGATTCTTCCATTCGTGCTCATATATTATTGAATTTATTAAAATCGTTGAGGAAAAGCGATAAAATGCTCGGCGAAGCCTCGCATTTTATCCCTTTTCCTCAACTCGTTTAACAAAGTCAATAATACATGAACACTCATGTTAGATCCTCTGTATATGGTTTTGTCTATATGATTTTGCCATGAGTCACCATTGAACTGCTCGTAGCATCCCTGCATGTTGATCTATTTGTGGTGGTTATTTGTGACTCTGCAATATTCTCTGTAGCGTCTCAATTTCAGTGTTTCATTTGCTTATTTCTTATAGTTTATAAATGGTGGTTCTCCATCTGTGCTTTCTGGTGTTTCCATTGTTGTCAATAGGGGTATTAGTTACAATCATTTACTGACTGATTTAGATTAGCATCTCATGTGGATCTACCATCACGAAAACATGCCTATACAAATACATGTTGCTTCCCTCTTTAATTGCATGCCTGTGGGCCAGGCCTCAGTTTCTATGACGACTCCAACGTCCAGGCTTACTGAGAATTAGAGAGTATCTACTGTTCTGTATTGTGGTTGGTGCCTGATGCTCTGTCTCTGGTCGGGCCCATCGGAGTCGATCTGTTGGTCTTCTTTTGCTCCAGCATTTCTGTGGTTTCTTGCTGTCGAGTCCTTACCGTTGTTTCTTCTCTGTGGTTGTTGATTTTTGCGTTCACGGAGATGTTGCACGGACGAGTTAGGAGGCCTTCATGCGGACAGAACCAATTATTTGTCTAAATCGCGACGGAAATAAGGACGAGGATTGCGGCCACGTAAAATCAATTTAAGCCCCCCAGTGGATTTCGTTTCACTGACCGTTCCAAGGCAGTTCTTCTGTCGCGGTTTATTTTTGTTGTGGTTTGTCTTTGAGTGTGTGTATCGCTTATATTATTTTGTTTTGGATAGCCAATTGGCCATTTTGTGGGCAAGTAACTGTCCTTTTAGCTTTCCGCTATTGTTGTTTCATGTCTGTGCCTCTTTCCCTTTGGTGTCTCTGATGGGAGTTGTGGGTTAATTGTATCGATTCCTTATCATTGCCTTCACTTCTATTTTACCACCGAAAAAAACGAAAATTATAAGCTGCAAAATTGTGATAATTTTCTTATTACTGCTCAAAAAATATATTGTGGGCACCCGTTAGAACCGCTTTATCGAGGCGGTTCTAACGAGTACCCGCAAACTATATTTTGGAGTAGAATTAAGAAATATAAGGTTTACCCCTGTAAACCCCAGTTTTACCATATAAAATTTGGGTTCAAGGGGTCAGAATTATATAGGCGCGTTCTTGTGAGGGTTGTTTGCAATAGTAACTTCATTAGTTTACAGGGTTGAAAGCGTCATGTTATAAAAATGTTACTGGCGCGTTATATTACGGCGCCCTCCTCGAAAACCCTTTGTTTCCCGTTCACTTCTTCGGCAAAAAAACCTGTTTAAAATTGTAATAAGATAAAAAGAATCTTACACGAGTGGTCATTTCATATGAAATTTATGAAACTCGCCAAAGGCTTGTTTCATAAATTTCATATGAAATTACCACTCTTGTGAGTTCCTCTATATCTGAAAATCCTTTTTGTAATGTTTAATGCTCCAAAGGCTGAGTGAAAACCTAATCCCGATGACAGCCTCTATTTTAATTCTTTACAGAACACTGCAGTGAATACGAAGAACATCATCTAAATGTAAATGTCTTATTTACATGTGGCACGTCAGGACAATAAAGGATCTGAAGGGGAGTCAGTAAATGCTAACTTTCAAATCAAACAAGATTCATGCATAGTTTTATCAAGATTTTGTAGGAAACATGATTCAATAAAATATAAGCGATAGTCTGTCAAGCCATTTAATTTGAAAATAGTTCGTTTCTAGAACGGTGCACTTGTCTCAAAAGCAGGATGAAAGAAAACAGAAGTAAAACAAAGATCAGGAATCGATACAATTAACTTACTCCACCCATCAAAGACACCAAAGGGAAAGAAACACAAGCATGAAGCGACCAGACCATAATGGAAACCTAAACAAAAGATGGCCATACGGACAGTTACTTTCCCACAAAATGGCCAAATAGCCATCCAAAATAAAAAAGACACAAGTGATACACACAGTAAGTAACAAACAACAACATAAATAAACCGCCACAGAAGAACCGCCTTGGAACGGTCAGTGGAAAGAATTCCACTGGGGGCCTTAAATCGATTTTACATGGCCATAATTCTCGCCCTTACCCTCTGTCGCGGTGTACACTAATTTTGCTTAGTCCGCATGAAGGCTTCCTAACTCATCAGTGTTACATCTCCGAGAACATACAAATAAAAAAACTACAGAGATGAAACAAGGTTGAGGATTCGACAGCATACAACAACAGAATTGCTGGAGCAAAAGAAAACCAACAATTAGACTCCGAGAAAGTATGCTAAAAAAGGGCGTCTTGGCGGTTTCCAAAGGACTTTTGTAGATTATATAGTAGATTATTTGCATAAATTTGCATATATTTCAAGTGAGATTATTTCGACTTGTCTTGAATCGAAGGTTTAAAACCAAAAACTGTTTCATCTTAACCTATATATGAGTGTGTGTATGTGTGTGAATTCGGGTTTAACGTCGCTTTCAATAATTTTTCAGTCATATCACGACGGTGTCTGGTTGCGACAGGGAGCTCAATGCTCACTTTTATTGTGCTGCCTCACTGAAGTATCATGTCCCAGACACATTACATGATACCACACCCAGTCATATTATCCTGACACTGAGTCGACCAGTCCTAGCTCTACACTGTAAATCTGAGTGCCAAGCGAGGAGCAGCTAGTACCATTTTAACGACTTTGGTATGTCGCGGCCCGGGATCGAACCCGTGACCTCCCGTTCCCCGGAGCGGACACTCTACCAACTGAGCTATCGGGGCCGGTAACCTATATATGAATCTAATAAGTTTGGAGTGATCCATATCCAATAATACGGGTGGTAGCTTCGTTTTGTATGTGGTAAGTTGTATAAAACTATACGTTCTTTAAGCAAACAGTGCAGAATCATCTCATTCTGCGGCGTCTGATCTGGGTCTACACTGTTTGCTAATATCTCAAAAATGGGCCGCTCGAAATATTTGGGTTAAAGAAGAAATATTTTCAATGTTTGCCCACCACTTTTAAATGCAAACTATATGGCTAAATATCATTTCACCACATTAATTCTGCTCAATGTCTTACATTCCTAACAAACTGTCTGGTTTAGTTCGAATAATAGCATTTCCAGACCCATTTTTATGCCTTAGTGTCACAAGTATTAAGAAGGTCCCACCGGAAAGCATTATTGCAAGACAATAAACAACTGCTAAAATCAACATCACAGGAGACTTCACTAACGCGATCCGTGACGAAGAAAATTGTGTTATGGAAATACGTTAATGACAAAAGAGACACTGTCTAAGTGTCATAGATCTGGTAAAAGTATGTTTGTTTCAGTGGAATAAATCAAAACAGTAAAATTATTGTTTGTTTTAAATTCTGAAGCAGCCTTGCGCCCTTGCCCTATATGTAACTATTTCCTATAAACCTACCTATACTTCTAACAATGCATGTACCGCACATTGGTTTCACTTAGATAACTTGCGACAGCGCGCTTTATGCTCCAGTGCATTCGCTATTTTCCAGCTGAAGTGATAAGTTTATACTTTTCACCTTGTACATGTCATAGTATTTATGGGAAATTATTTATATAATTTCAGGTAGGAGTAATTTCATAGTAATTGAAATTTATAGTTCATTGTATTTTAGCTGTATTAGAACGTAGAATATACATTCTGCATTTGTATGTTTTGATACTGCAAGACAAAAACGTATGATGTGTATTCAAATATTTACCCATGTCACATTGTTTACTTGTTGATTTAATATAAATCACGTGGTGATTTAGATTAAATCAACCAGGGCATTCGCTATTTTCCAGCTGAAGTGATAAGTTTATACTTTTCACCTTGTACATGTCATAGTATTTATGGGAAATTATTTATATAATTTCAGATGATTCTCTATGTCAACTACGATGAACATGCCTTGTACCTTGTCAAACTACGATTATGACGTCACTCATTAAAGATCTTGACCTTTGACCATCCTTCATGTTTTCTGTTGAAATCCAGTGAAAGTCGAACCGTGAAACGGTGACAAATTTTGGTGGCCAGTGTGACACTGGATAAAGCTGTATTGCCTTATTTCAACAACATGGATATGGTTTTACCAGATTGGATTTATCGTTTTATGGATATATCTATTTACAAAGTCAACGACATATTCTATTTTTGACACGGAATTCCATGAATACTAATACGTCATGTGCTAATAGCTTATAAATATTCATTCTAGGGCGTGCGCGATCCAATCAGATTTGGGATTACTCGATTACGTATACTCAGGAGTAGCTGGATATAAACAAGCTTGTGTACTGGTACACGTGTTAATTTAAAGCCGGCCAATTCGTTTGTCAACATGTTTGAAATTCCGCGGATAGAATTCCAGGATAGCATCAACGCAGACGAGAAACACGCTACCAGTTAATCAACGAAGCGGTGTGTGCATTTTTCATGAACACTTTTTGGCTGGATTAATATTCAGCTGACTGACATTTTTTATTTTTGTTGTGTTGTGTAGATAGTGAACTTGGATATATTTATATGACAATGGATAAGTAGGATACGGTTAGGTACGATTTATCATTACTTTTGCTGTGTCAGTTGTATAATGAATCTGTTTACTTGTCATAAGGTATTATAAGATTTATTTTTCATTTATGCAAAGCAGGTATCGGCTCGCTGCACAAGTGTGTTGACAGTTCATTTCACAGGGAATACAGGGCGGCATATAGACTGTCAACGTGTTTGAGTAGCGGTTGTTTACCAATAGAGTCATAGGTCATGGCATATAGACATAAATAGACACTTGCTGCCTAAATTAGCATCCTGTCTACGCTCGCATAATTGTGCATTCACGGCATGCTACTTACTAACCGTCTGCACATTACATTACTAACTTGCCTTATTATGTCCCTAAATCCTGTGGCTGTACTTAATTCAAAGGAGCTTATTCACCAAAACCCTATTTCAATTAATTGACATGTGTTGAAACAGAAAATTTTCGGTCGGTTTCGAAATTACAAAAAGGAACAAGTCCTTCACCTGTTGAGTCAAGTTTTATCGATATATATATAAATCTACTTTACTATATCAACTGACAGAATAGTGCAGTGGATAGTGCACTGGACCACGGTTCGGGACACGGTCATCCAATGCGTGAGTTCGAACCTCCCAAAGGTATCGATTTTTTTTTTTTCCTTAGTCAACCAAATTTTTTTTTCTCTATTTTTTTTTTCTCATATTCGTTTTTGCATCTCTATTTAATTTTTTTATTTTTGTTCAAATCAACATAGAATTTGTCATAAACTCCATGGCAGACATTTTTTGTGTCCCTATATTCTGTATATATTCATAACTCCACCTGGTTGCCACAAAACTCGATTCTACGCGGCTTTACGTTGACTTGACGAAAGATTCCGACGGTTCGTTGTTTTTTGTTTTTTTTTATTAATTTCGGCAAAGTTCGGACGTTTTCGCTGCAGCGTCGGATATTTTCAATTTTGGGAAGGACTTTCACAGACAGCTGTCGCCTTTCTGTTGAAAATCCATATACGGTGGACAGGTAAGTTATGGACTAGGTAAGTATCTCATTGATTTTTTTCATTACACCACGACTCGTTCAACCCTTCCAACCCCCCCCCCCCCCCCACACACACACACACACTGGCCACCAAAATTTGTCACCGTTTCACGGTTCGACTTTCACTGGATTTCAACAGAAAACATGAAGGATGGTCAAAGGTCAAGATCTTTAATGAGTGACGTCATAATCGTAGTTTGACAAGGTACAAGGCATGTTCATCGTAGTTGACATAGAGAATCATCTGAAATTATATAAATAATTTCCCATAAATACTATGACATGTACAAGGTGAAAAGTATAAACTTATCACTTCAGCTGGAAAATAGCGAATGCCCTGGTTGATTTAATCTAAATCACCACGTGATTTATATTAAATCAACAAGTAAACAATGTGACATGGGTAAATATTTGAATACACATCATACGTTTTTGTCTTGCAGTATCAAAACATACAAATGCAGAATGTATATTCTACGTTCTAATACAGCTAAAATACAATGAACTATAAATTTCAATTACTATGAAATTACTCCTACCTGAAATTATATAAATAATTTCCCATAAATACTATGACATGTACAAGGTGAAAAGTATAAACTTATCACTTCAGCTGGAAAATAGCGAATGCACTGGAGCATAAAGCGCGCTGTCGCAAGTTATCTAGGTGAAACCAATGTGCGGTACATGCATTGTTAGAAGTATAGGTAGGTTTATAGGAAATAGTTACATATAGGGCAAGGGCGCAAGGCTGCTTCAGAATTTAAAACAAACAATAATTTTACTGTTTTGATTTATTCCACTGAAACAAACATACTTTTACCAGATCTATGACATAAGTATGTTCCAGAAATTGCAGTTGAAGACAAACCTCTAGCTTTTGAACGATCACGCCTTTTTCATGGGATTCCGTTACTAGTTGTCTCACTAATTAAAGATGGCTAAAGATATCTAAGCTGTTACCATTCGCTTTAAGTTACGCCCCAGCAGGCATATGACGTAATTGTGACGTCAAATCAACGTCGATGCAACGTCATGGCGTTTATGCAACGTTACATCTACATCGGTGCACCGACGTTGATTTGACGTTGCCCTAGCAAAGTGTACCTGCTGGGGCTATTTCTTTCTTGTACATGATTCACAATAGTTCTTCGGAGCTCGCTAAAATTGAAAAGGGAAATGATCAGGAACTGATACAATGAGATCCCAAAATCCTCCCCACAGTATCACCAGCAAAAGAAGTCGAAGAAACATAGAACAAAACTAACCACTGGTAAGTAATTACGGTCGTAGTACCAAAGCGTTAATCCAAAATCATTAGTCCATCGACAAAATGGCAAATATCAATGTTCAGATCAACAGACATGGACTCCAGAAGAGTGTAACCAGGCGTCCACGGATAGTAAGCATTACTTGGTAAGCAAGCTTCGCCTACCATGCCCATCGACCCGAACGAAGAAAAGGTGTAAATGCCGAGAAGGGTATGTCCGAGATTTTGGAAGTCTTCCTATGGCTTTCCATTGGCAAACATATCAGAAATAATTCTGGAAATGGCCACATTGTACGGATCAACAAGATCATGGTGCCTCCCATAGAACTTCTTTAGTGTTGATACCAGTTTGGTTTTTTGATACCCCTGGCATAACAACCTGGTAGTGAGCACCTTCCCACGTTTCATAAAGTCCTGATACTTGGAACAGTCTCTAGCATAACGGATTAACTGTGAAACGTAAACTCCATATGCTGGTGCAGACGGGATATTACTGCTCAGGAAATGAAAGTTAACAATGGGAAAATTGAAGTCATCTCGTTTATCGTACAACCTAGTAGTAAGCTTCCCGTTGTCAATATAGAGATAACAATCCAAGTATGAGGAGGAGGTTGCAGTCTCTGTTGTTTCCTTAATTTCAAGTTCACGTGGACAGATGAATTCCAAGTACTATGCGAATTTAGCATTTTTCAGAGACAATAAATCATCTATACGAGTGAAATTGAATTGTTGTGCAAGGCGTTTCTTGCCTGCTTTGAGGAGACCTTGTACAAACTCCGTCTCAGTACAAGAAGAAGTCGGCAAGCAACGGTGCACAATTAGTACCCATTGGTATGCCAATTGTTTGCTGAAATAACAGGCCACTGAACTCCACGAAAATATTGTCAATTAGATATTCCAGCATCCTTATGACATTTGTATCCGTGTACTCTTGTGGTGCATCAGAGTGATCTCGAACGAAGTATGTGTCTTTGTAGCCAAGGACAACATACTGGTGGCGACGGTTACCATTCTTGTGGAATAAAAACATTGATTTATGATTTCCTTGAGTTTAGATTTCAATTTATCATGTGGAATAGTTGTGTAGAGTGTTGAGAAATCGAAAGATTTTATGCTGTTTACTGAGAGAAAAAATTGTGACTGAAGATGTTCTAGCAGCTCTTTGGAGTTTTTCAAGATCCACATCTGATTCACACCACTCCTGGCATATGCAGTGTCACAATATTTCTGAAGGCCATCTTTAACTGCAGTAAGGATTCGTGTTAGGATCTGTGAAAGAGGCTTTGCAACTTTGCTTCCCTCGTTAATTGCACGTCGGTGGGTCAGGCCTCAGATTCTATGACGGCTCCAACGTAAAGGCTTATTGAGAATTAGAGAGATCTAATTCAAGGTAATGTTGGTTGGTGCCTGATGCTCTGTCTCTGGTCGGGCCCATTGGAGTCTAACTGTTGGTTTTCTTTTGCTCCAGCATTTCAGAGGTTTCTTGCTGTCGAGTCCTCACCGTTGTCTCACCTCTGTGGTTCTTTGATTTTTTGTGTTCATGGAGATGTTGCACTGATGAGTTAGGAGGCCTTCATGCGGACTGAAGAAATTATTTGTCTAAATCGCGACGGAAGTAAGGGCGAGGATTGTGGCCACGTAAAAGCGATTTAAGGCCCCACCCCCCCCTAGTGGAAATCTTTCCACTGACCGTTCCAAGGCGGTTCTTCTGTGGCGGTTTATTTATGGTGTTGTTTGTTACTTACTGTGTGTATCACTTGTGTCTTTTTATTTTGGATGGCCATATGGCCATTTTGTGGGAAAGTAACTGTCCTTATGGCCTTCCTTTGTTTAGGTTTCCATAATGGTCTGGTCGCTTAATGTTTGTGTTTCTTTCCCTTTGGTGCCTTTGATGGGTGGAGTAAGTTAATTGTATCGATTCCTGATCTTTGTTTTTCTTCTACTTTGGTTGAGCACTTAGTGAACCCGCGATATATCTCTGCTTGTACGGATTCTTGTGAAGCTTAGGAATCCAGTACAACTTTGGAAGTTCCATATCTTTCTCTTGGAGGGAAATTCCAAACGAAAGCATCACCGATTGATGGTTTTGCAGAATTTCATCCTTGGACAAAGAAGATTACATGTTGGGTTGCCTGTCATAGTGCTCAAACCAAGCTCTTCTTTTCAGCAGTTTATATAATGTGTTTTGCAAACAAATACAATATTGTTAGATGCCTTGTCAGCTGGAACAACGACAAGTTTTTGATGGATTTCAGCTAACTCAGCAGCAACATCTGGATTATCAAACACCGAATAATGTCGGCGAGACAAGGTTCTGCTGAGTACTGTTATACGTCTGTTTACCAAGGTCATTACTGATTTTACCCATTCGGAGGGGGATCAACCTCCGCATCCTCTTTCCTAGCCCAGCGCCGTGCATACACTTCAACAGAATCCAAAATTAATTTGGAATTCTGTTTCCAAGTAAACGACTTTGGTTCCCTGTATTTGGGACCTTTTGAAAGAATGTCTCGAAGTTTGTCATTTCTAACAATATTGAGGTCTCCTGTAATGATGTGACCTGCTGGATTGTAACAAAATCTGAGACATTACATGAACATTCGGAGGGGTTTTGGGCAATGGTCTCTGTATCTAGACCTTGCAGCACGGTTTTATAATTGAATATTTTGGGTGCAATCGGAGTAGAATAACTGTAGGAAATAACTGGTTGGCTCTTGTTTTTGAAATAAGCTGGTACGTTTGAAGTCACTGTTTTATTGTTTAGAATATTGCCAATATTAACGGCGTCAAGACTTTTCTTTCTGAATTCAAGCTTCAGAAAGTCATGAGGTAAACCAAGCCAGCAACTCTTTCCCAAACAGGTGGTAACTCGGATAATCCAATTTCTACATGAGTAGAGAGAGAGAGAGAGAGAGAGAGAGAGAGAGAGAGAGAGAGAGAGAGAGAGAGAGAGAGAGAGAGAGAGAGAGAGAGAGAGAGAGTTATCATTTAACATTCAATTTAAGAAATTCACAATGAATAACCTGAATTTAATTCCGTATGTTTCTTATTCATTAATATTTGTCTAAATAATCCCCGAGAAAGCTATGAAATAAAATGTTAAATTAGCAGTGCTAGAAATCAAAGCACTGATATTTTGCTGAAAACTACCACAGTATTAGATATTGTTATTATTGAATTATTGAATTTATTAAACAAGGTGAGGAAAAAAGATAAAATGCGAGGCTTTGTCGAGCATGTTATCCCTTTTCCTCAACGAGTTTTATAAATTCAATAATACATGAGCACGAATGCAAGATTCTATTTATCAAATGGCATTTAAAACGCAATTTATTCACGATGTATTTATAAAAATGCCAATTTTCCGCCAACAGTAAACGCGACGTCGTTTAGAACGTCGTATGTATAACTTTACGGGAAGTATCTATCTAATTTGCATATTTAACCCTCTGGTGGATTATCGAATTTATTAAATGGCGTTATTACATTCTCAGACAGGACGTCATATGATAAATGTACAATATCTAATGCAGTGGCAAAATATGTAACCTTTGGGACATAGGGTGAAGCTTTAACCAATTAAAATCGAATTAGTTTTGGCGGCGTGACTTCATAAGAAGACCACAATGCATTGAGTGTTTTCAAATGTTATTACAAAACAAGCCGCAGAAACTCCTTCTATCAAATACACAGTGCAGTGCAAAAGCAAACTCTTCACGCCGACATATCAATTCCTGATGTGTCTTTACTGTTTTGTACCAAACTGACATATTATATATCATATCAAAACAAGTTATGTCCCCAAATACATTAAGGCCAATTGAATGTTAGTATGATCTGTTAAATAAAAGTGAATGCAATGATCAGGAATCGATACAATTAACCCAAAGCTCCCATCAGAGACACCAAAGGGAAAGAAACATGAATATGAAACAAATAGACCCTAATGGAAGCACCAATAGCGGAAAGCCACAGGGACAGTTACTTTCCCACAAAATGGCCAATTGGTTATCCAAAGAAAAGCAACAACAAAAAACAACAAAAAAAAAAAAAAAAAAAAAAAACAGCGATACACATACTCAAAGACAAACCATAACAAAATAAACCGCGACAAAAAAACCGCCATGGACGGTCAGTGAACGAATTTCACATGGGGTGGGGTGGGTGTGGGTATGGGGGCTTAAATCGACTTTACTTCCGTCGCGATTTAGACAAGTAACACTTTTTCGACTTCAACAGTCTGCAAAACCATTCGCTCTTAACTGGAGTTAAATATGTTTCCTACAAAAGTGATGGCGTTCGATAATTGGGATCAGTTGAAATATCTCATCTTTTGGAGGAAAAGTGAGCTGTTTTCTATGTTTTTGCTCATAATAAGTTTCTGTACGAGTATTGCATTAGGACAACACACTCTTCAAGTGTGATCTCGTGCATTTTGATCTGGCTCCAAAAATGTGATTTTTCAAAACAACCGATTTGTGGTATTTATCTTATATATAAAACAAACATAGATTGTGGTTGCTCGTCAGAACCGCCTCAATGAGGCGGTTTTAACGAGTGCGTACATTCTATGTTTTTGATCAAATATAAGTAAAATAATCTAAGTCCTCGTTAAATAGAAGTGAAGGCAATGATCTGGAGTCGATACAATTAACCCACAGCTCCCATCAGAGACACCAAAGGGAAAGAAACACAAACATGAAACAAGTAGACCTTAATTGAAACATCACTAGCGGAAAGCCAAAAGGACAGTTGGCTTCCCATAAAATGTCCAAAAAGATATTAGCAATGTATACATGCAAAGACGAACTACATGTATAAAACCCCCACCTTTTTCTATATATAAACTATGATTTAGAAGTGCGTTTATTTCACGGACTTCTTCACGTGATGGTACAACGCCAAATTGTTTGTGGGCCAGACAAATATAATCAGGCGGCAAAAAACGTAACGTGGATTAAAGTCTCAGCCAGACTTAACATATAATCTATGGTAATATAAATCTATAAGAGGTCAGGGCAAGCGGAAACTTACAGAAATCATCGATGTGATTCATGCGGGGGAGACGGATAATGGAAGAATAATTTTGTAAATAAAGAAGGAAACTGATTGAATTAGGAGAAAAGGCAAGCATCGGTTGACAAAGAAGCAATTCTGATATAACAGCTTATTGAGAACAATTGCACTGAGATGACAGTCTGTGAAAGTATTTTGTACGTAACAATTCATCATGTTGCTCTCTAAACGGACACAAATTAAGCCGCGATGGAAATTAATTTTGGCAGTAAATATCATCACGAAAACACGCCTATATAATTTTGACTCCATTGAACCCAACTTTTGCATGGTAAAACTGGGATTTAAAGGGGGTATACCTTATTTTCGTATTTCTGCTCTAAAATATAGATTGTTGGTACTCGTTAGAACCGCCTCGATGAGGCGGTTCTAACGAGTACCGACAATCTATATTTTGAGCAGAAACAAGATAATCAGACTGTTTCATCTTAAATTTTCGTGTGTTTTTTCGGCAATAAAGTTTGCAATGTATTTGTATAGGCGTGTTTTCGTATAGTCTAATCATCACGATGACTCACCTATGTACAAAAATGACCTCTCTACTATTTACGTAGATCAAAATATTTGAACTATTTCTTATTTCAAGTTCTAATATAGATTGTGGGTGCTCGTTAAAACCTTGCCAATGAGGTGATCCTAACAAGTACCTACAGTATAGATTGCGGGTGCTCATTAGAACCGCCCCAATGAGGCGACCCTAACAAGCCCTAACAGGTACCCAAAATCGATGTATCTGAATAAAAATAAGACAAGAAATGAATCTCCCATAAACACGACTTTTCTCGGTATAAAAAGGGGTTTGGTTTAAACAATATTTATTCATTTCATTTCGACAAGTCAGTTCGAACAGTACATGTACAATTTACAATTACAGGATTTGAAAACAAGCGAAACGCTTATACTAATCATCTCCTGGGGTTTGGTGGGGTGTCCATTACACGGACTTGTTAACCTGGGCCCAGTTGTTCAAAGTCTCACTAGCTTAACGAGCTCGTTTACATTTTCAATTACTGACCGTTCTAAGGCGATTATTCTATTGTAGTTTATTATTTTTATAGTATGTACATTGCTAATATACGCCCGTAAAATTATTTCATAGGCATTTAATAGGCATTTAATTAAAAAGACGAAACCAAGTCTGGACGCTCATCGGATGCCACCGATGAAGAAATGTGTAACATGGTATGGGATCTGGTTGACTCTGATAGGTGAATTAAGGTGGAAGAAATGGCGATTTCATTACACATTTCACATGGTAGCGTTTCAACATTTTTACTTGATCGCTTTGGTATGCGCAAACTAACAGTCCGTTGGGTCCCAAAATCCCGACGAGCAAAAGGCAATCAGAGCATCAATATGCAGCGCATTGTTGAAGCGGTTTAGGTCAAAGGAAGATAATGTTCTTTCACGTCTGGTGACTGTAGATGAGACCTGGGTTCATTATTATGAGTCAGAGTATAAAACTCAAAGTTGCCAGTGGGTAGGGTCGTGGTCTCCGAGGATAAAGAAGTTCAAAACGCAACCTTCTGCTTAAAAGGTGATTGCAACTATATTTTGGGGCGCACAATGCGTTATTGTTGGAATAATAACAGGTGCGTATTATGCAAAACTTTGCTCGACCAACTGAGAACTGCGATCCGTGAAAAACGCCGAAGTAAACTCTCCAAAGGGATTCTGCTCGAACAGGACAATGCAAGAGTCCACACTTGCATAATTGCAATGGATGCCGTTAAGCGGAATGGGTACGATCTAATACCACCTGTTCTCCGGACTTAGCTCCTAATGATTATTTCCTATTCCAAAATATGAATGAGGATACCGCGTGAACGTCATTTCCAGTCCTACGAAGAAGTCGTGGTGGCGGTTGAGGAGTGGGTCGGAGACAAGGACCCTAGCTTCTTCAGTTCTAGGCTGATGGCAGGTCCAAGTGTATCATTTTAGAGGGCAATTACATCGAAAAAGAAGATATTGATCTCACCTAGAAATAGGTTAGGCTGTTTTTTATTGACTCTCCCTCTAACATTGATGTTTTTAGTAATGATCAAATGGGCCCCGTCAAGCGATTTTGGTACTTATCGCCTATGCGAGCAGCGAAGGTTCAGGCGAGCCTGCACATCCGCGCAGTCTCGCCAGAACCTTCGCTGCTCGTTCATACAAGCAGTGAATCAAGAGGAACCTTCAGACAGAAAGCCATATCCCTGGCCCCTCTGAATGGCTGGGCATGCGCAGTTAAAATTTGTCATGACGGAATGCTCGAAGACTCAAATTCGCTTGGCGGGGTTCAAATGATGGTCATCATCAGAAGTTTTGTATGGAAGTGAAGTTATGCTAACAAGTACCCACTACACAAGGCATAGATTATGGGTACTTATTAGAAGTTCTTATTCAGAACTGCATTGGAATATTTGAACTCTAGAATCTGTCTGGCACTTTAAGCATTCCATTTTTTTCTACCTATAGAAGGGTACAATGATTTTCGTCGAATACTGGGCCTTCGTAGGGATTACGGCAATGCTTACACTGTTAGGAAGTTTGGGATGAAAGATACTGAGCTCCAATCCCTGCGTAAGCGAACGTTTTTCCATCTTTTTATCATTATGAAAACACGCCTATACAAATACACTGTGAATTTTAACCGCCGTAAAAATGAAAAATTTAAGATGAACAATTGTGATTGTATTCTTATTTCTGATCAGAATAAAGATTGGAGGTACTCACAGTCTATATTTTAAAGCAGAAATAAGAAAAATATGGTTTACCCCTGTAAACCCCAGTTTTACTATATAAAAGTTGGGTTCAAATGGGTCAAAACTATAAAGGCGTGTTTTCGTGATGGTTTTGTAAAACCCTAAACAAAAGCAAGCCATTTTGTATAAACCAAATTTAAGGTGGCGGATGCCCCGTTTGCCAAATCTGAAAGACCCTTGCAGTAACAGGTATGTCACCTAAGATGAAATGTGTACGTTCAACATGTTCTAAGAAGACCCAAAATCGGTTAAGCACCATTTTCTTCAGTTTCTTCCTTTCTGTCGTTATTGTGATTGATCATCACTCTAGGTTTACAGGATGGAAAATAGAAGTGGAGGCAATGATCAGTAATCGATACAATTAACCCACAGCTCCCATCAGAGACACCAAAGGGAAAGATACACAAACATGAAACAACAAACCCTAATGGGAACATCAATAGCGGAAAGACAAACCATAACAAAAATAAACCGCGACAGAAGAACCGCCTTGCGCAACGGTCAGCGGAAACGAAGTCCACGGTGGGGGGGGGGGGGGGGCTTAAATCGATTTTACGTTGCCAAAATCCTCGCCCTTACTTCCGTCGCGATTAAGACAAATACTTTGTTCAGCCCGCATGAAGGCCTCCTAACTCATCAGAGCAACATCTCCGTGAACACGAAAATCAAACAACCACAGAGATGAAACAACGGTGAGGACTCGATAGCAAGAAACCGCTGAAATGCTGGAGCAAAAGAAAACCAACAGTTAGACTCCGATAGGCCCGACCAGAGACAGAGCATCAGGTACCAACCAACATAAGCCTTTACGCTGGAACCGCCATAGAATCTCAGGCCTGACCCACCGGCGTGCAATTAATGAGGGAGGCAAAGTTGTAAACCGTGATTGGGTTAACTACCATGCATGCAGTCTATCGTATAACATTTATATTTTTCTGAATTTATATACTTAGTCACCATATAATTCGGATTTCGATAGACCTTGTTGCAGCAGAGATTTAAGTCCAATATTAAATTTGGAAATTAAATCAGAATGACGTCTATAAATCAAAGCGCCAAAGGCACTGAAATGACAGATTCTATGAGAAAATCAAAACACCGTGAAAACTTACAGAGAACCTTTCTAAAAAATCTTAAAATTTAGAAAAGTAGTTCTGCAAATTCCATAGTATGATATGTTTGCAGATGTCTATACACCGGTGGTATCATGAAATGCCATTCGATGTTTCAAATTTTGGAAAGAAACTATTTACGTTTTCAAAACCAAACATTAAAATTCAAGTTTTTACAATACTACTGGCAATTAGTAACATTTTTGTCTGGTCGGTTGTAGATACCTCCCCCCAAAAGATACTCTATTTTTCACAAAGAGATCGAAGGAGAAGAGCTGGTCAGTCCAGTACATGAATTCCTTTGGCTTTAAGACATTTTTGAGTAAGAACACCACTATAAACACGCGCGTAATCCTGTGGATTAGATATTCCGGATTCTGAGCGTAAACAAATAAATGGAACCACGAGAGGCCGACGCACTTGATTGATGTAACGTCTCGCTGTTCAGTTAACGTCTCAGTCATGATCTTGATTGTTCTTAATGTCGCTAGCTACAATAGCTCGACATACCATTTCGCTTATTCCATCCGATATGTCATGCTCTATTACGCACGCGTCGCCTCGGCATACCTTACACCTATGTGTCGAAACATCCCGAAACGACAATCGGCGTGATTCACGCTGAAGTGCAGAAGCCTCCGTGGTGCAGTGGTTACGCTACTCGCCTTGTAAACCAGGGATCGCAGGATCAATCCCGGGCTTCTCCAGACTTTAGGATGAGTCTTTAAACCGAGGTCCCGTCTCCGTATGACCTTAGCTGTTGGTGGGACGTAAAACTAAAACTCACTCACTCACGCTGAAGTGCGATGTGTCACTGAAACGCATTTTACGCGAGTCGTTTAGACGCCAATATACATGTACGTATTTCATGCACCAGCGTAAAAGTTCCGTACTGTGTCGACGTCTTAATGTTGGTCACGACAGGGACGTCTAGCTCTCAAAAGTGCATCGCAAAAGTACGACGAACAGTGCCAGTGCTTATTAGTCGGTAGTTGAAACCCTTTGTTTATCTACAGGTACAGTGTAGCAGATGCCGGCGGAAATCTGCTTCGCATATGCATCTGTCGGATGAATCGATCTTGACGTACTGACGTCGGTCTTCCGCTACGCCGACGTCCACTAGCGTCTTCTGTTGATAGTAAGATGTCGCTCCAACAGACAAATAGATCACACACATGTGGCACCAAAAATCAGAGTCAACGCCATCCGCTTTCCGACCAGCTTCTAACTGTCCATTAGAAGCCTCCGTGGTGTAATGGTTATGCTACTCGCCTTGTAAACCAGGGATCGCATGATCGATCCCGGACTTCTCCAGACTTTCGGATGTGTCTTTAAACCGAGGTATCGTCTCCGTATGACCTTAGCTGTTGGTGGGACGTAAGCCTCAAACACTCACTCACTCCCTCTCACTGTCCAGGGTTTAATGAAAAATGTTTTATACCTTCTCACTTGATGCTTTTTGAGAACAAAATACAATTTCTTCTTTTCTAGGCACGACCTTACATCACACATCAAACGTTTGATCCTGAACATGTGGTTTCTATCAGTGCTGGTGTGAAGGTGGTACACAGGATCGTTGGCCCCGCCCATCGGGGCTTAAAGAAATAGATGGGCTGCATGATGCTTCCACGCAGAGCTGAAACCGACCCACACACGAGTACTGGTAATCTGCTTAGAGGATCTAAGCCTGCCCAGGCAAAGAGGTGCGAGTCGGACCGTCCATGCATATAAACCCTATTGATTTTGACTGGGTGGCAGGGCTTGAGATGTCATTTCATCTCAGTGTCGGGTAAAAGTCCTACAAAATTGGAAGCAACGTCTCCAAAATGACCTATACAGTGTTGACGGGGACGTTAAACCTCAAATCAAACAATACAAAACACAGGATCGTGGCCGGACTGGTAACCATTCGACACGGTTGATTGATTTAACCTTTTCAGCTTAAGGGCATGGTGCCTAAGCGTGTTGTAATCATGCAATCGTTTGGTTTCAAAATCAAAGCACCGAAAGTGTTGGTGGGATGTAGGTCGGGTAAAAGTCCTGGGCTGAGATTAAACTGTTTAATTTAACTCTGAAATTCCAAACAAATATTGAAGATTTTGATAAGAAGCGCGTTCTGCAGCGTCCGAACTTGGTCTACACTGTTTGCCAAGCTCACCCTATGATTCCAGGATGACCCTCTTCAGTCTTATGGAATACCCTGATCTCACTGCGGCTATTTTCTGCAATAAAAAGGTTATTCTGAGAAGTCAGTGATAGTCACGTAGACGTTAGCTCTGAATCGCTTTTTTTATTAGTAACTTCGGGTCGAATGCCAAACAATCAACCCGAACATAGCCGGGTCGTTTGTCAGTCTTGGTTACATGTAAGTGTTATCTGTAAAATCTGCACTTGAAAAAATGTTCGATCTGGCAAACAATGTAGACTAAGATCAAACGCCACAGAACACGGTGCTGATCTTGTTCTACATTTTTTGCATCAGTTACTAAACTTCCGTTAAGTTTAAACGGATCAGTCAAAATCCTCGTTCATGACCAGCCTGCATTTAGAGACAATCGGCATGAGTGTTGTCAGTGCTTTGATTTATTCACTGCCTTGAGTTTCTGGAGTGTACTCTTTCATCACTGAAGTTGGGCTCGTCCATTCTGCTAAATATGGCACCTAGAATTATATCACAGGGCCTACACTGTTTGCATAGGTATCTGTACCATATTCCAGGGTTGAAAGGGACAGCCTTTCTCGCAAAGTCTGATATACACCTAGTTGTAACTGACCTAGACTTGACCTCGAATGTCGGAAAACCCATTAATATTCTGGTCTGCAGCTGACCGGCTGGTTTTTAAGGATTAAATGTTGACAGCACTGTTAGAAAACAGTGTAAAACCTGAGCAGACGTCTAAGCAGATGCCGCATTGATCTAGGTATACAGTCTCGCATGTTGCAGCTGATTCATATGAAGTGCTGAACATATTCTCTGAAAGGTAAGATAAAATCGTCAAGTCGTCTGCTTCAAAAGTTTGTATTGCGATTATAGGATGTACAATTTTGATAACTGCGCCTAACCGGACTACATTTTTGTGCGGACTCATATTTCTTTGGCGGTCAAAGCCGGAAGAAAGTCGTAAGAAAGCCGGAACTACTTTACAACACGCAGGATAGCTAGAGATGACAGATAGAATCTGTCATTAAAAAATTGAAAAGGCTTTGGGTAGTTTATGGTACCGATAACCCTGATTAAGAAGTTTAGCCGTTAACAATTTATGACGAGTGTTGAAGTCAGTTACATGACTACAAACTCTGGTAAATCGAATTAATTGCGAAATATAAACGCCATAGGATGGCGCACAAGGAACATCACCATCCAAAAAAGGAAAATTTACAATGTCAAAATCAATATCGTCGCGTTTATCATAAATTTTGCAAGAAACAAACCCATCTACAATAGATAGATGTAAATCCGAAAACAGAGCATCGGTATCAGAAGAATTTGCTTTATTTAACTGAAGTTCTGGGGTGGGGGGGGGGGGGGTAAATTTAACTGATCAAACCATCGAAATAAGTATTATCAATATTTAATAAATCATCCAAATATCTAGAAGTGGAGCTAAAAGCTTCAATGATTTCAGACTGGTTTTCAGCAGAAAGGGACATCATGAAGTCTCTCTTATAACAAAACAAAAACACATCAGCCACAAGTGGTGCGCAACTAGTACCCATCGGAATACCCACAACTTGTCTTAGTAACTTAGTACCAAATCTTATGTAAATATCGTCAAGTAGAAAGGTGAGAGCTTCACACACTTTCTGACATGACCATAAAGTATATCAGCCATTATGAAAACACGTCTATATAAATACATTGTAAACGATACCGCCGACAAAAGAAAAAAATAAGATGAAAAATTGTGATATTTTTCTTATTTCTGCCCTAAAATATAGATTGTGGGTACTCGTTAGAACCGCCTCATCGAGGAGGTTCTAACGAGTACCCATTATCTATATTTTGAGCAAAAATAAGAAAAAGATCACATTTTTCATCTTAAATGTTAGCTTTTTCGGGGTAAAGCTTCCAATGTATTTGTATAGGCATGTTTTCGTAATGGGAAATACGAGGGTCCACGTAACTTATTCCGGTAATTCCCTGCACCCAAAATATACGTCTCATCGTCCACCCTAAATCGAGTCGCTTGCGCAGCTCGACTTACAACCTGCAATAGGCTGATATCGAAGTAAACACGTTTTGAAGCGTGTAATACACATACATAACCATAGCTGCATTTTGGCTTATCCGGCATTCAAACGTTCTCAGAATCTGCATTACATTTGGAACGTATTTAACAGTAATATTGCTGGCCAAAGAAGGCCACGGTCAAAGTTTCTCGTGCCACGTATCTAGTCCATTGATATAATAAAGTGCCCGTTACGTCTTTAGCGGATGTCATTTGTATTTTTTTTTTCGCATATTTTTTTTTTTTCAGAGAAAATCCGACTTCAAATTTCAGCGAATTTCAAGCGAATCACCCTCTTGCAGATAACTCAGGTGAAATACTTATAAGCTTTACTTCTCCGTGAAAGTTCGGAAAAAATGACTGTCGTCTGCTTCGAAAATTCGCATGGCACTTTAAGGATTAATTGTATCAAAGGCTTTTTCAAACGTAAAACCAATACATGTATACAAATACGAGTGTGCGAGAAACAAAATCAAATAAATATGGATTGGGCAAAACTATGCTAAAAACTGAAAACAAGCCGGGCTACGTTTTTGCGCGTATTCATGCTTCACTGGTACTGTGTCAAGCCGGAACAAGCTTAAAAACTCGTGTGTCAGATAGAATGTGTCATTAGTAATGAGATTAATCCTTGTCCTGCTGAAGAAGTTAACTTAGTCACACCCACTTCTAAGTATCGATTTATCAACTACTTGACATTACGAAAACACGCCTATACAAATACATTGTAACCTTTGCCTCCGAAAAAACGGTAATTTTAAGAAATTAAGATATTTTTCTTATTTCTGCTCAAAATATAGATTGTGGGTACTCGTTAGAGCCGCCTCATCGAGTACCCACAATCTATATTTTAGAGCAGAAATAAGAAAAATAAGGTTTACCCCTGTAAACCCCAGTTTTACTATATAAAAGTGGGGTTCAAGGGGGGATCAAAATTACATAGGCGTGTTTTCGTGATGATATATCCACTAACTGCATGACAAAAGTGTAGATCGTGATCAGCTGGCTTCTACATATACCGTCTTATCTGGATCTGCATTGTTGAAAAGGCAGGGATTGTTTAGTTCACCAGACCAAGGGTTAAAATCAGGTTGGTTTAGGGCCAGTTGTTCAAAGCCTCGTTAGCTTAACAAGCTCGTTAGTGGTCATATAGTTAACTGTTCTAGAAAGAACAATATCTATATGTTTGGTATTTTTGCTGAAAAAAAAATGTGAGCAGCTTTTGCACTCTAAGGATAGCTAAGGGCCAAATGCTCCTCCGTGCAACAAGTGAAGTCTCTGGTCAGACTATATAGATGCGCAGGTTGATTTGATTTTTCGCTTGGCGCACAAGTAAGTTGTAGGAAATGCTGTGGCCCGGCTCATATTAATTTAAGTTGATCACTTATTAAATGTTATTTGTCAATTTGGACACAATGCGGTTGAAACATTTTGATGTTGAATTGATTTTAATTGCACAAGTCACTATTTTTGACGCATTTATGCCCAATGAGCAACAAATGGCTATAACGTGGACCTAGGTTTCTCGCTGACGTTTACAAAATCTGTCCGATATAATTAACAAGAAAAGATATGGCACAGTGCCATATCAAGTGACTCGATTGTGATTGGGTAAGAAAGGGGCAACACTATCGCATAATTACAGTCGTTTAGTTATAAACTTATAAACTAGAATAACATGAACACTGAATTTGCAGTATCAAATGCCGGTTGTATATATATATATATTTTTTTTTTTGAATTCCATAGATTGAATATCGAAATTGACGTGAAAACCTGTGTTGAATTTAATAATGCTTATTTCACAGAGTTGAAGTAGACCATGATTGGTCAGTGAGCACAGCCTTAGCGAAATTATAAACCGACAAGGACAATCAGCAAGAAGACTGGTCTTCTTTAATCTTTATACTTAGCCCCCTTCTTTTCAACATCATGAACAACACACTATTATTATAATTAATAATAATAATTTATCATTTCATTATTATTATCATTTGATATCATTATTATCATTGTTAAATGTTCTTTCCTACAAATAATATCAGCTAATGCTTATCCACTTTATTTTCATCACGTTAATAATAATAATACTAGTTGAAGTAGTGGTAGTAGTCCAGTGACAGAAGCAGTAGTAGTAGTTTGTTTGATTTGAGGTTTAACGTCCCCGTCAACACAGTATAGGTCATTTTGGAGACGTTGCTTCCAATTTTTTGGGACTTTTACCCGACATTGAGATGAAATGACATATCAAGCCCTGTCGCCCAATGAAACCAACAGGGTTTATAAGCATGGACGGACCGACTCGCACCGCTTTGCCTGGGAAGGCTTAGGTCCTCTAAGCAGTTTACCAGTACTCGTGTGAGTCAGTTTCAGCTCTGCGCGGAAGCATCATACAGCCCATCTATTTCTTCAAGCCCCACTTGGCGGGGGCTGAGTAGTAGAAGAAGAAGAAGTAGTAGTAGTAGTAGTAGTAGTAGTAGTAGTAGTAGTAGTAGTAGTAGTATAGTAGTAGTAGTAGTAGTAGAAGTAGTAGTAGTTAGTAGTAGCAGTAGTAGTAGTAGTAGAACTAGTAGTGGGAGTAGTAGCAAGATATAATCATTATTACTATCGTTTTGATTATTATTATAATTACAGTAGAGCTGAAATGTAGTAGTGGGAGTAGTATTAAGAGTATAATTATTAGTTTCATCGTTTTCATTTTTCGTTATTATAAATAGTATCATCAGGGTAGTGGTTTGTTTGTTTGTATTGAGATTTTGGGCTTATACTTCATACTCCGAGTCCTGAAATTCATCTAAAAGCGCTATCCATGCCTCGTTTACTTACACAACTTATCCAATTTTTGTCCAGAAATGAGCGAAATAAGCAGTCTTGCGGTATTTATGTACTTTACTTAGATTACTTATCAGTCAGCATTGTCAGATAAGTAAAGTAAGTAAGCTGAGCTGAGGCTAACCTGGTGTCCTGGAGTCTCTGAATTTACTGTTAACTGAATTCTGCTCATTTTACTTACGTTACTGATCTTCACATCACCACTATAAGTAAAATAAGCAATTTTACAGTATTCTACTTAGGTTACTCAGTTTACTCACCTGGCACTACAGCAGTATTAGTAAACTAAGTAGATGTCAAAACATCTATGCCCCTCGATCAAAAAAACATGCTACATAAATTTAAGTGCAATAAGCTAATTACCTGATTAAAAAGAACGATTTTACATAGTTTTAAGAGAAAATATCTAAAATTTGCTGACCAGAACACTGAAGCAGGATACTATAATGCGGAAATGAGCTAAGTAGGACGAGTAACATAAGTAGGCGTATAGCTAGCCAAGGATGGTACATGTATCAGCCTCACTCTTAAGATAAGCTAAGTAACGTAAGTAATGTAAGTTGACTAATCAAACCACCGAAAGTCAATCTTGATATAACAGGATAAGTACAAGAATAAGCGTAAGTAACCTAAGTAAACTAAGTAACCTTGCATGTCTCTTATGACAAAAGCTACTACCATACCAACAATGCTAAGAGTAAGCTAAGTAAGATAAGTAACCTAAGTTGGGGTGATATATTTCATCCATGACTATGAGCAGTGTAAGTAGGATAAGTAAATTAAGTAAGGTAAGTAACATAAGTATTGTAGGTAACTGATATACCAGTAACATCAGCGACACCAGAGTAAGTAAGTAAGCTAAGTGAAGTAAGTAAGTATTGTGGTTTCGATCTCAGCGCATGAGTAAGCTGAGTAGGGGGAGTAAACTAAGTAACCTGAGTAGAACTCTAAGTAACATATAATATAGTAAATGTCCTACCAGCTACAACAGCCATACCAGAGTAAGTTAAGTAAGCTTAGTAAACTAAGTAGGCGTCCTGGTCACTTCGTAAAATGATGCGCAGGGTAAGTAGGATAAGTGAAGTAAGTAATCTAAGTAGACTATAAGTAACATAAGTAATGTAAGTAACCTCTCCACCAGCTACACCAACCATACCAGAGTAAGTAAAGTAAGCCAAGTAAACTAAGTAGGCATGATGGTCAATCCGAACAGGGTTGAGTAGGGTAAGTAGTATAAGTAGAATAAGTAACCTAAGTTGAATTCTAAGCAGCATAAGTAAGGTAAGTAACTACTCCAACAGCTACGCTACCCATACCAGAGTCAATGAAGTAAGCTAAGTAAACTAAGTAAGCGGCGAAGTCTGTCCCAACGAGGATGAGTAGGTAAGTAGGATATGTAAACCAAGTAACCTGAGTAGAATTCTAAGTAACATAAGTAAGGTAAGTTACTGCTATACCAGCAAAGCTACCAATACCAAAGTAAGTTGAGTAAGATAAGTAAACTGAGTTGGCGACCTTGTCACTCCGAACAATGATGAGTAGGGTAAGTAAGATAAGTAAACCAAGTAACCTAAGTAGAATCTAAGTAACGTAAGTAAGGTAAGTAACTGTCCTACTAGCTATACCACCTTACCACTGTAGGATATGTAAACTAAGTAACCTAAGTAGAATTCTAAGTAACGTTAGTAAGGTAAGTAACTGTCCTACTAGCTGTACCACCATTACCACAGTAGGTAAGTAACTGTCCTACTAGCTATACCACCCTTACCATAGTAAGTTAAGTAAGCTAAGTAAACTAAGTAAGCGGCAAACTCTGGTATGGTTGGTGTAGCTGGTGGAGAGGTTACTTACATTACTTATGTTACTTATAAGTCTACTTAGGTTACTTACTTTACTTATCCTACTTATCCTGCGCATCCTTTTACGAAGTGACCAGGACGCCTACTTAGTTTATTTAGCTTACTTAACTTACTCTGGTATGGCTGTTGTAGCTGGTAGGACATTTACTTATGTTACTTAGAGTTCTACTCAGGTTACTTAGTTTACTTCCCCTACTCAGCTTACTCATGCGCTGAGATCGAAACCACAACACTTACTTACTTCACTTAGCTTACTTAACTTACTCTGGTGTCGCTGATGTTACTGGTTATTTACAATACTTATGTTACTTACCTTACTTATCCTACTTACACTGCTCATAGTCATGGATGAAATATATCACCCCAACTTAGGTTACTTATCTTACTTAGCTTACTCTTAGCATTGTTGGTATGGTAGTAGCTTTTGTCATAAGAGACATGCAAGGTTACTTAGTTTACTTAGGTTACTTAGGTTACTTACGCTTATTCTTGTACTTATCCTGTTATATCAAGATTGACTTTCGGTGGTTTGATTAGTCAACTTACATTACTTACGTTACTTAGCTTATCTTAAGAGTGAGGTTGATACATGTACCATCCTTGGCTAGCTATACGCCTACTTATGTTAAAACTATGTAAACTCGTTCTTTTGTATCAATTAATTAGCTTTTTTTGTATTTAAATTTGTGTTGCATGTTTTTTTGATCGAGGGGCATAGATTTTTTTTACATCTACTTAGTTTACCTATACTGCTGTAGTGCCAGGTAAGTAAACTGAGTAACCTAAGTAGAATACTGTAAAATTGCTTATTTTACTTATAGTGGTGATGTGAAGATCAGTAACGTCAGTAAAATGAGTAGAATTCAATTAACAGTGAAATCAGAGACTCCAGGACACTCCGGAACCTCTGTTAGCCTGAATTTCATTCTGTGTAACGTGTCCTGAATCTCATCTCTGTTAGGGTGTTTATATGATAGCCCTTGTACTATGTACTTCATACTCCGTGTCCTGAAATCTTAGACCTATAAATTTAGATAGAAACATTTGCAAGCATTAATTTTTAAAGCACTGATTTACATGTACAGTTGCCCAAGTGAGATTTCAGGACACGGAGTATGAAGTACCTGCCTAAAATATTTTATGTTGGAGATAACATTATTTAGGTCATTTTGGAGACGTTTCTTCCAATTTGTGAGACTTTTACGCGACATTGAGATGAAATGGCATCTCTAGCCCTGCAACCAAACCAAACCAAGAGGGTTTATATATCCGACTCACATGACTTTTCCTGAGCAGGCTAAGACCTCCTAAGCGGTTTACCTGTACTCATGTGCGGTCAGTTTCAGCTCTGCTTGGAAGCATCATACAGCCCTATCTATTTCTTCGAGCCCCGATCGGCGGGACCCAATTATAGTAACAGTAGTGGAAAAAAGTAGTAACAGTATAATTATTATCGTCAACGTTTCATGATAAAATTATCATTAGTAGTAGTAGTTGTAGTAGTAGTAGTATTAGTATTAGTAGTAGTAGTAGTAGTAGTAGTAGTAGTAGTAGTAGTAGTAGTAGTAGTAGTAGCAGCAGCAGCAGTAGTAGTAGCAGTAGTAGTTATAGTAGCATCATTATTATTGTTGTTATTATTATTATTATTATAATAATTTATGTACACTTCGACAAACAATATTGGCTAGTTTCACCAAATTGTGTTTTCATCACATTAACATGCTCATATAATACCCTTGTAAATCCGATTTTGTGTCTAGAAAAGTAAGGTTTACATTTCAACCCGCGATTTACCTGCAAGTGTATCGTTAGAGAATCAAAGCGCCAAAAGGCACTGAAATGACAGATTCTGTGAAAAACCAGTGCTTCAGCTGAAGTACACGACCCGCTGGATGCTTTTAGCTTTATGAGTGTAACCATATATGGGTATGGCGGCCATTTTGGTCATGTGACCTGGACCTAAAACGGCTCCCCCAATAAATGCGCCTTATCGTAAGGAGCAAAAATATATCTTATACTTTAGTACTGTATTCTGAATGGTTTGCAGGATAAAATGCATTCTCACTTTTCCAATACAAAAGCATGTGTGTCAAAGTTTGACCTAGGGACAAAAAAGGTCAAGGTCAACCCAGGGTCACCATTTTAGCAATTTGTGATGGGCCTACGTCCCAGATGCTATTTATCAAGTTTCGTGGAAATCTGCCCAGTGGTTCTGGAGAAGACTATTTTCGAAGGGTTTTTACCATATAATGCTTGGGGGCCATTTTGGTCATGTGACCTGGACCCCATGAACAAATTTTGGTTTCCCCCATCCCATAGAGGCCCCATATGAAATTTGACTTCAATCGGCCCAACGGTTTCCGAGGAGAAGCAGTTCGAAAATTTTCACATTTTTCGCCTCGGCGAGGCTATACTAAATGGAATGTAATACTTCGCAAGTTCATTGGTTAGATCTCATTGATATCTATCAGTATGCCAAAAATTGTTTAAATATTCCAAGCGGTTAAGTCACTATCAGCAATTTTCTTAAACGGGTTACGGACGGACAGACAGACAGACCATATATGGCTTGGCGGCCATTTTGCTCATGTGACCTGGACCCCATGAGCAAATTTTGGTTTCCCCCATCCCATAGAGGCTTCATATGAAATTTGACTTCAATCGGCCCAACGGTTTCCGAGGAGAAGCAGTTCGAAAATTTTCACATTTTTCGCCTCGGCGAGGCTATACTAAATGGAATGTAATATTTCGCAAGTTCATTGGTTAGATCTCATTTATATCTTTCAGTATGACAAAAATTGTTTAAATATTCCGAGCGGTTAAGTCACTATCACCAATTTTCACAAACGGGTTACGGACGGACAGACAGACTGACAGACTGATAGAATGACACGGTGATTTTAGGGCACTCTTAGAAAATCAACCGACTTCAGACGGTCGCTTTTCTGCGGGTCGTGCAATTCAGATTTACTTTCTTAAGTGATAAGGACAATGGCGCTGGAGTGCTGATTTTTAGTTTGGTTCACAAAACTGAGGTGAATCGGCTGTTAAACACTTTCATCTTCATTTTACTTGGACATTATAAATAAAACAACATGCAAATGACTACCCAGCAGGCACACGTCGCTAGGGCAACGTCAAATCAACGTCGATGCAACGTCATGACGTTGCACCGACGTTGATGTGATGTCACAATTACGTCATGTGCCTGCTGAGATAGTTGCCAGTTTTATGACAACACATAGCCGCAACTTTCTTGTAAAAGCTTACACTTGTTGACTGAGATGTGTTTCGCGGCTTAGTCAAGAACCTGCCTTATGTCGTGCGCTACAAAAAGGAAAACACTTTTTGTGCGATGTTTTTTGAAGTTTTGCGGCATGTGACTAATTATTTATCACAACATTATATTCAGTTATTTAGACCTATACAACAGAATTGGACAGTGATAACTGTTAGGAGTTTATTATTGCTGGCTTGCTACCGTACGGTGAAGTTTCTAGCGTCACGTACTTCGCATTTAATTAGGTCTTGTAATTGTTATGAGTCTGTACCCTTTCAGCCCTTTATAGCCAAGTACAGATACCTACAGATGCAAACAGTGTAGAACCTGGTGAGATGGCTCATAATGATACACCGCATTCGGTTCTACATGGTTTGACATGCTATTGACGACTATTGACTAGACACCCAATTTACATGTGTAGAATGGACGCGTACATATTCAGTGACTGAAGAGTGAACTGGAGAAACTAGTGGGTTGAAGGGATAAAATCTTAACCTGGCCTGTAACTGTTGTGTGCGGGTCAGGACCAGACAAAGCGGCTTGGCCGATAATCAAAAGTTAAATACAGCTTATTATACGGTCTATTTTCTTTATTTTTCAAAGTTTATCTAGATACTTAAATGGTGTGCACTGATTGTAGCTCTATACATATTGTTTTTTTTTTTCTTTTCTAAAATATACAAAGATACTTTAATGGCGTATTGATACAAATATAATTAATCATAACCCATTTTGTACTGAATGTAATATTATCACTTATCTGACGAAGATTTCATTTCGAAATCCCGGTTCAAAATTAAGGGGCGTCAGCTAGAAATATAGGAATTAATTTAGGAAAAAAATGGGATAACTTTCGACAACAGTGAAGCCCGCAGTGAAGGCCGTGGTTAGACGCCGCCTCCAAGATTCGCCAATGACCCATTATGCGGTCGTCTGTATAAAATGGGAACTTTCCTTATGCATATTCAATTAACTTTTCCCGTTTTGTTTGTAATTTAAGAAAGATCATTTTTGTATTTTGATTACAAATGAAACAAAACATGTAATCAAAATGCGGAAATAATGCCATGAGAAATTAGTTTCGAGACAGCGAGCATGAAAAGTCAACAAACAACGGACTATTTGCGCGGAGTCATATTTCAAAAGTAGTGGAAGCCGGAAGTTCGGACGTTAAAATTGTAAACATGCAGCACGACGAAGAATGACAGAAAGAATCTGTCATTAAAAATGTCATTTACACAGCATAATTATGGGTGGCTGCTAACTGTTATAAACTTCATTTGAAATAAATTACTAAACTATTACAAGAAACATAATGAAACGATATCTTGTGGACAGCAATATATTTATCTTTGTGACTAAAGTGCTACACCTTTTAAGTTTGCATATTGTATTGCTTCTCTCCAAAGTCAGGGCACAGCACAATGTACAAGTTGGTAAGTTTGGAACACAACTTCCCATACAAACCCGCCGCTGGTACTGAGTCCAATAGGTTCCTTACGCACCCTTATAATATCCGTCAAATGATCTTTTAATATGGTATCTAAAACAAACAGAACCAATCTTTTTTTTCACAAAGTGTATATGGAAAAACTTTAAACGCTGTCTTTAAAAATGTGACATACAAATCCTTTTCTCTTACTGAACTGCAAGTTCTATTAATAGATCATGTAAGCAACTCGTGTTAGAATTAATGTGTAAAGGTATAGAAGAATGATATTAGTGACCTTAAAGAGTTAGGTAATCAAAAGTTCGAGTCACAAACATATAACGGATTTTCATCAGAAAAGTAGCCATTTTGGAGATGTGAGGTAATGCACTATGTCGCACGAGTGTGTTAACTACACGTGTTACCGTTAACCCTTGTCCTGCTGAATATTCAAATATGCCACACCCACTACTGATTATCAACCAATCAGATTACTTGATGCAAATTATTGCAACAAATTCACAATCTTAATGACAAACAATGTAGATCCTGATCAGAAGCCATCTGATCTGGATCTACATTGTTTGAAAGGCAAGGCATATCCGGGCTCAGCAGGACAAGGGTTAAGCAACCAACTCTCGGTCAGTAAAAAGTTTTTAACCATTTCATATATAGATGAATGAGTTTTACAAGGGTGTTCTTATTTTTAAATGCAGGTTGTTGGGACTCATAATAAATGTCTCACTGAGACGAATCTAATGATCATTTACATTCTACGTTAATGTATTCCCGAAAAAGAAAAATATCACAAATTTTCATAAGAAAATTGTCAAAAAGCCATTTAAATATGTTCTATAAAAGGGTTATCCTTTGGAAGCAAGGAATACACCACAGAACTGGAAAAATATGGAGTGTATATGTTTTCTGGGCCAGACTAGCTAGTTTCGGCCAATAAGGCCTCATCAGTGACCCTCAGATTTTTCCAAAATTCCACAATGGAATCAATGATCCCAAAGGACAAGCTAAATATAATCTACACTATGATGTAGGGCAGGGAGACGTTATGGTGATATGGAGTGTATATGTTTTCTGGGCCAGACTAGCTAGTTTCGGCCAATTAGGCCTCATCAGTGACCCTCAGTTTTTCCAAAATTCCACAATGGAATCAATGATCCTAAAGGAAAAGAAAATAAAATCTACACTATGATGTAGGGCAGGAGGACTTATTGTTGTTTTTTTTTTGGGGGGGGGGGTGTCGGCCCTGTCAACATTATTTAGGTTAAATCGAGCCGGCTAGCTTACCTGACCCCACTTCCTGACAGGGTTATACATAAGCGGGCGCACATTATTACGCCAGAAGCTGACATCTGTCCTTCTTGAATCAGCAGAAGGGCGGGAGATTGCTTGATCATGAAAATATGTTGCCGACCCAGCGGGGATCGAACCCACGATCACGACTCAGCCACCGAGACCGGCAGCCATTAAAGGACCATTAAAGAAAGCATTTTACCATATGACTAAATTTATATAGGTCATGCTTAAATTATGCCATCTAAAACGATCTTTGTTCTGTCGCTGTCTAAACCGTTTATATGGGCAACCCAAAAAACATCACGAAAACACACCTTTCCAAATACATTGTAAATGTTATCGCAAAAAAAAAAACAAAAAAAAAAAAACACGAAAGTTTTTAGATGAATTCTTACTTCTGCTCAAAATATAGACTGTAGGTACACGTAAGAACCGCCTCATCGAGGCGGTTCTAACGAGTACCAACCATCTATATTTTAGAGCAGTAATAAAAAATTAGGTTTGCCCCTACTAACACGGGTTATACTCTATCAAAGTGGCGGCCCCAGCCCATTGGGGCTTGAAGAAATATATGGGCTGCATGATGCTTCCACGCAGGGCTAAATCCGGCCCGCACACTAGTACTGGTAAACCGCTAAGAGGATCTAAGCCTGTCCAGGAACCGCGGTGCGAGGCGGACCGTCCATTCTAATAAACCCTATTGGTTTTATTGGGCGACAGGGCTTGAGATGTCATTTCATCTGAATGTCGGGTAAAAGTCCCACACAATTGGAAGCAACGTCTCCAAAATGACCTTTACTGTGTTGACGGGGACGTTAAACCTCAAATCAAACAAAAACTATCAAAGTGGGGTTCGAAGGTGTTTGAATTATAAAGACGTGTTTTCGTGATGACTTGACACTTAAAAATCAGTGCAGGCTCAGATCAAACCCCGCAGTACGTGGAATCTGATAAGGATCATCAATTTTCGGGATAGATTGCTTAAATTATCTCAACCAAACATCCCTAAAGTTTGATATAGACTCGGTCTATGTGAAAGTTGGGAGATTCTTGCACACCAGACAAGGAAATCCGTGATTTTACCTTGGGATAGAAATTTATGTTCTGACCCTGGTGTTCCGACCCAGGCAACTAACATAAATGCGCTTCAATTCTATTCAACTGCCGGAACTACTTCCGTACTACTTTTATTTTGTAAACAATGTACATGTGCGAGCTGTCAAAACTAACCGGAGGTGTTGTACAAGAAAAAGAATCCAATATGGGGTTCTGTTGTAGATGGGCGTTTCCAACCCTCGGGATAACAGTGCTGAGCGGAACCTCGGCGTAGCCTCGGTTCCGCTCAGCACGGTCATCCCTCGGGTTGGAAACGCTCATCTACAACAAAACCCCATATCAGATTCTTATATTCTACTGAGGACGAAAATAGTGAACATAGCATGAGTATTAAACAGAAACAAACATGGTTATTGATTTCGAAGAAATTACTTCTTGAAGATTTATGATCAGAAAGAAAAAAAACTGATTATTGTTTTCAGACTGGGTTACATTGTTTTCTGATTAATGCGCAATAACATGAACCATGTCAAGAGAAATGTTCTGTCGAAAGGGTAATCCCTTGGAAACAGAACTGAAAACAATGGAGTGAACAAGTTTCTTTTTTCTGGACCAGACTTGCTAGTTTTGGCCAAATAGGCATCATCAGTAAGAATGATTTCTTCGAATTCCGTAATGGAATTAATGATTGCAAAGGACTAGAAAATATAACCCACACTATGCTGAAGGGCGGGGAGACTTTTTATGGTCGCCACACATTACCTTAACCCAAGCTGTGATGAAATTATATGTTCTATAAAAAGGGTAATTCCCTTGAGAGCAAGGACCTCAACACAAAACTGGAAACAACTGAGTGAACAAGTGTTTTTTATTCTGTGCCAAACTAGCTAGTTTCGGCTAATTAGGCCTCATCAATAACCCTCAATTTCTTCAAATTCCCTAGTAGAATCAGTGATCACAGGACTAGAGAATATAATCCATACTATGATGATGGACAGGGCGACTTTTTACGGTCGCCACACATTACCTTAACCCCAGCTGTGATGAAGTTAAGTGTTTTATAAAAAAGGCTAATCACTTGGAAGCAAGGACCTCAACAAATAACTAAAAACAATGGAGAGAACAAGTTTTTTCTGGGCCAGACTAGCTAGTTTCGGCCAATTAGGCCTCGTCAGTGACCCTCGATTTCCTCAAACTCCGTAGTTGAATCAATGATCCCAAAGGGCTAGAGGATATAATCCACACTATGAGGATGCGCAGGAAGACTTTTTACGCTCGCCACACATTACCTTAACCCCAGCTGTGCTGAAGTTAAATGTTCTATAAAAAGGGTAATCCCTTGGCAGCAAGGACCTTAACACAAAACTAAAAACAATGGAGAGAACAAGTTCCTTTTATCTGGACCAGACTAGCTAGTTTCGCCAAATTAGGCCCCACCAATGACCCTCGATTTCTTCAAATTCCCTAGTGGAATCAGTGATCACAAAGGACTAGAGAATATAATCCATACTATGATGATGGACAGGGCGACTTTTTACGGTCGCCACACATTACCTTAACCCCAGCTGTGATGAAGTTAAATGTTCTATAAAAAAGGCTAATCACTTGGAAGCAAGGACCTTAACACAAAACTGATACAATTGAGTGAACAAGTTTTTTTTCTGGGCCAAGCTAGCTAGTTTCGGCCAATAAGGCCTCACCAATGACCCTCGATTTCCTCAAATTCCATAGTAGAATCACTGATTCCAAACTACTAGAGAAGATAATCCATCCTATGATGATGGGCAGGGAGATTTTTTTACGGTCGCCACATATTCCCTTAACCCCAGCTGTGATGAAGTTAAATGTTCTATAAAAAGGGTAATCCCTTGGAAGCAAGGACCTCAACAGAAAACTAAAAACAATGGACAGAACAAGGTTTTTTTTTCTGGACCAGACTAGCTAGTTTCGCCAAATTAGGCCCCACCAATGACCCTCGATTTCTTCAAATTCCCTAGTGGAATCAATGATCACAAAGGACTAGAGAATATAATCCATACTATGATGATGGACAGGGCGACTTTTTACGGTCGCCACACATTACCTTAACCCCAGCTGTGATGAAGTTAAATGTTCTATAAGAAGGGTAATCCCTTGGAAGCAAGGACCTCAGCACAAAACTGGAAACAACTGAGTGAACAAGTTTTTTTCTGGGCCAAACTAGCTAGTTTCGGCCAATAAGGTCTCACCAATGACCCTCGATTTCCTCAAATTCCATAGTAGAATCACTGATTCCAAAGGACTAGAGAATATAATCCATGCTATGATGATGGGCAGGGAGATTTTTTACGGTCGCCACACATTCCCTTAACCCCAGCTGTGATGAAGTTAAATATTTTATAAAAAGGGTAATCCCTTGGAAGCAAGAACCTCAACAGAAAACTCAAAACAATGGAGAGAACAAGTGTTTTTTTTTACCAGACTAGCTAGTTTAGGCCAAATAGGCCTCATCAGTGAGAATGATTTCCTCAAATTCCGTAGTGAAATTAATGATCCCGAAGGACTGGAAAATATAACCCACACTATGATAAAGGCATCACGAAATCACGCCTATATAATTCTGACCCCCTCGAACCCCACGGTTATATAGTAAAACTGGGGTTTACAGGAGTAAACCTTAATTTATTTATTTCTGCTCTAAAATATAGATTGTGGGTACTGGTTAGAACCGCCTCGATGGGGCGGTTCTAACGAGTACCAACAATCTATATTTTTAGCAAAACTCTGCTTAAAATGTTCATCTTCTTTTTTTTTTTTTTTTTTTTTTTGCGATAAAAGTTACAATGTATTTGTATAGGCATGTTTTCGTTATGGGCAGGGCGACTTTTTATTTTTACGATCGCCACACATTACCTTAACCCCAGTTGTGGTGAAGTTCAGTCTTATAAAAAAAGGTCATCCCTTGGAAGCAAGGACCTCAACACAAAACTGCAATTAATGGAGTGAACATTTTTTTCTGGGCCAGACTAGCTAGTTTCGGCCAATTAGGCCTCATCAATGACCCTCGATTTCTTCATATTCCATAGTGAAATCAATAATCACAAACGACTAGAGTATCATCCATACTATGATGATGGGCAGGGAGATTTTTACGGGCACCACACGTTACCTTAACCCCAGCTGTGGTGAAGTTCAGTGTTCTATAAAAAAAGGGTCATCTCTTGGATGCAAGCACCTAAACACAAAACTAACTAAAACATGGAGAGAACAAGTTTTTTTGTCTTGGCCAGACTAGCTAGTTTCGGCCAATTAGGCCTCATCAGTGACCCTCGATTTCTCCAAATTCCATATTGGAGTCAATGATGCCAAAGGACTAGAAAATATAACTCACACTATGGTGACGGCAGGGAGACTTTTACGGCTGCCACACATTCGCCTAACATCAGCTGTGACGGTCATCGGTGCTTGCGACCAGTTACGATACAAAGTAATCTGCTCAGCTACACGTATTAGTAAGCGTCTCAAGTTTTTAGATACAGAAACTGGAGGTAGAGTGCTTTCCAAACAGCGAACACAAAGTTGCTGATCAGACAGCGCATGCGCTGTATGATCAGCAGCTTTGTTGTTCGCAAATGCTATAAAATTAAGTTTTATCGCAACGTGATTCACGTATCTTCTCTGTCTGTTTGTTCGTTTTGGAAAGTAAAACGCCACGTTTTTGTTTGTTTGAGTTGAGATTTTACGTTATCGTCAATACTATTTAGGTTATTTTGGAGACGTTGATTCCAGTTGTGTGGGACTTTTTCCCCCTACTTTGAGATGAAATGACATCTCAAGCCCTACCGTCCAGACAAACTGCTAGGGTTTATACATGTATGCATGGACCGTCCGACACGAACCACTTTGCCTTGGCAGGCATAGGCCTTCTATGCGGTTAACCAGTATTCAAGCTCGGTCGTTGAAGCACCATGCATCCTAACCTACTTCTCCGGCGACCAAACAAAGAAAGCAAAGTAATTGACTAGACATATCAAATTTATCAGACACGTGCACCCAGCATCTGTTAAAAAGAACTTATCAGTGTTCCGAGTCTAATGCTAGTTGGATTTCAAAGGTCCAAAAGTTTCTTTGCATGATAATCAAACTATCACAGACTACAGCAGAGACATTTTTCGGGCGTTGCGGCTCTGATCGATAACAGTAGCCCTTTGGGAGAATCGTTACGTAATTTTGAAAGATAGATTATGTCATCTTTCTAAACTTATCTGTTATTATCCGCGGGTAATGCTGCCTATAAGAATAAGAATGTTCTGAGGGGAGTCTAAGTTCTTAATTGAGGCAACAAAATATATAGAGGATGTTACTATTTTAGATGAATACCAAAACTATTACAACGGGTGTGTTGAAAAACATCTAACGATTCACAAGTGCGAAGCACGAGTGAAACTTCTGGTGTTTTCAACATACCATATGAAATATGTTTGGTATTTGTTTCGATAAAAAAAAGGTTTATTTTCTTTTTACTTTGGCAAAGAAAAGTAGTTCGGGTTGCTTCTGTGAAAATAAAAAACGACGCTTTATTCGGCCAAACTAGTGCTTGCATAGTTTGCTGTTGGTAAGACATTTCATTCGTTTCTGTCCACAAAAAAATCACACCAGACTAACACTCACAAACAATATATTTTCGTCTTTTATTATTCACGATGTCGTCCTATGATGTATGGATCGTTTGGTTAGTTAAGCTCCGGAAATATACTTTTGGTAATTTCGTTAACAAGTCCTTGAAATGAACACCCTCTTTATTTAATGGTGTGCACCATTTGATATATATTGTTTTTTGCTTTTAATCAATGTTAACAACAGTATATACCTTTTGGATATTCCTCAGATACAACTGCTGGGTCCGTATCTCTGCTTGTCGATGATTCGTTCGTCCCCGAGGGTATCATCAGCTCAGTATCAGTTCCTTAGTGCTTAGGTTGATACTGCGGTGTTGCGTCAAGTACTGCTTAAAATAACTATATTATATCTTTAATTTTTGCAGTATAAAATTATTTTTTTCTAAAACTAAGACTGACTTGTCAGGTGAGACATGTATCTTGGTTGCCACTTTTTGTTATATTTTAAATTTTGCAAGTCTCGGAACTTTGGACATTTCCTTCCTGATGTACGGGACTTCCGTGGAGTGTGGGCCATGTTTGCTGATGATGGCTCGATGGGGAACGCCTATAAGTCCTAGGGTATGCGCCTCTTGCCTGATGCCTCCAGTTGGCCTGTCTCATGAGCTTCGTCGATCGGTGTGTGCTCGGAGGGGGGTGTGCTGTTTTTGCCGGGTCTTGTCCATCATCCGTTTCGGTTTCAGAACTTTGGGGTTGAGACACACTGATGAAGATTAAATATCAGAAAGGCCTCTGTGTCACTAAATATGATATAGTTACGCCTTAAATACAAACATTATAAATCTTCCTCTAAAACGACCATTTATTTTATACTTAGCAGTGTGATCAATGCATATCTGAAACAAAAGAAAATGGTATTTATTTGAAAATGTATATGTAAAAATACCATGACCTTGTTATTCTCACAGTAGCAGCCCGGACTACTTTTTTGTTTGTTTTTGTATAAAATAAAAAGAGAATTTTTTTTTCGATCAATACAAGTATTTCATCGAATGTGTCGGAAATATATCATTACGCAAACACGCCTATTCAAATACATTGCCACCTTTATCGCCGAAAAAATGAAAATTTTAGGATGAAATATTGTGATATTTTTCTTATTTTTGCTCGAAATATAGATTGTGGGCACTCGTTAGAACCGCCTCATCGAGGCGGTTCTAACGAGTACCCAAAATCTATATTTTAGAGCAGAAATAAGAAAAAATAGGTATACCCCCGGATACCCCAGTTTTACTATATAAACGTGGGGTTCAAGGGGGTCAAAATTATATAGGCGTGTTTTCGTGATGTTTCATCAAGTGTGTTGAAAACGCCAGAAGTTTTCACGAGGGCGAAGCAAGTAAGAAACAGCTGTTAAGTTACAGTACACCGCCAAAGTCACGTATAAATAGAGGATCTTACATGAGTGTTCATGAATCATTGAATTAATTAAACGAGTTGAGGAAAAGGGATAAAATGCGAGGCTTTGCCGAGCATTTTATCCCTTTTCTTCAACGAGTTTAATAAATTCAATAATACATGAGCACGAATGCAAGATTCTATTTATCATATGACATTTAAAACGCATTTTAGTCTCGATTGTTTAAAAAATGTCAATATTCCGCCGTTAGTAAACGCGACGTCGCTAAGGACGTCGTACATGTAACGTTACGGGACGTATCTAGCTAATTTGCATATTTAATCCACTAGTGGATTATCGAAAATATTACATGGCGTCATTACACTCTCAGACGCGACGTCATATGATAAAATAAAATAAAATATTTACTGTAGATGAATACATAAAAAATGGTATTCACCTAAAACAAGTATATATCCTCTATTTATCTCAGACTTGTGTGTCTTTTTTTTCTAATGGAACTCCACAATATTGAATGCATTTCCTCTACTTATATAGTGGTTTAGCGGTTTCGTGTCTCTGATGGGGGTTGTAGGTTAATTGTATCGATTCCTGATCATTGCCTTCACTTCTATTTTAGGCAAATGCGACTAAACCATTAGTAAACTTCTTAATCTTTGAAAAGAAAATCATTTATCACATAATACCAGACTCAAGACTGCAAATAGTCCAAATAAATATTTTAGACATTAAAAGTCTGGCTCCGGAGTTATAAAACTTTTCTAATGCTAAACTGCAATGCTTATAGATATATGTACCAAGTTACATATGCATTTAAAAATGCAAACTTTTGTTCGCATTTTTCAATTTTATTAGCAAGTAAAAGTGTTGACAGTGGAAAATGTTTTTTAATCTCTGGACCTGATTTCAAAGAAATATGTAACCGCCCACTATTGCAAAGAGTGTCGAACAAAACACGGACTTAATGATCTAATTGTCGCCAAATGATTAGCGTCAGGACTGTCATGGAGCCTAGAGTCCAATCCGACCCACCGTCTTTTATTTACGAACGATAGTTTCTCCTGAACACTTCTTGTACGCATTCTCTATTCTGGCTTCTGTAACCCATATACAGTACAATTCCGCTATTAAGACCACCTAAAATTGAGACTAATTCTGCTTTTAAAAGCTTATTTTGAAGGGTGCACTTAATTTTCTTTGTGATTTCTGCCCGCAGTGTCCTATGGTCAGGGACCACCTTTGGGACTGTTCAAAAGTGGTCTTAAAGACCACTTTTGAACAGTCCCAAACGTGGTCTTAATATAGGAATTTTACTGTAGAGTGTCCTCTGCGGACTTCATTGCTCATGAATAAATATTTACCCAAACTAAACTGCTATGTTAGGGAAAAAATTTGAGCCACATGAAGCAAAATGTGCCTTAACTAGTCGGTTATCAGTAAGCATTCAAATGCGCACGTGTAGTGAATCACTAGCGACACATGTGAGTTTTAACTAACCCCTTTAAGTATGAGTGTAAATATCCGTGCGCCTGTGACGTCGCTTTTACAGACACAATAAGGATATTGTAGTCGTACCGTGTCCGATTTACTTATCAAGCTGCTGTTACGCGAAAACAATTTAATCGGGAACAAAGACAGTAAATTGTCTGCTTAGCAATCATAAATCTTGACAGACCAATTTCGGTACAATCAACACGTATCCGAGTTCAGTTTACCTTCTAGTTCATCGGTTTAAGACGCCGGTTTGTATAATTGTACGATTAAATTAATTCGGGTTGCATGGTAAGTCTCAGCATTGCATAGAATTTAATGTTTTATAATGTCTTTTCCTAAACGTGTCTGAAAAGCTAAATTCGTCTGAGTGCGCATTATCGCATTACGATAACTCACCCGTGCGACATAGTGCGTTTTTCACATCTCCAAAATGGCTACTTTTCTAATGAAAATCCTTGATATTTTTCTTATAAATGTTCAAAACATAGGTTGAGGGTGCTCGTTAGAACCGCCTCACTGAGGCGGTTCTAACGAGTACCCAGAACCTATGTCTTGGAGCAGAAATAAGAAAAATAATGTGTACCCCGTAAACCCCAGTTTTCTCTATATAAATGGGGTTTAGGGGGGTCTTTATTTCACGGACTTGATCACGTGAAGGAACAGAGGAAAAGCTTTTATTAATAAACTGATATGTCACCGAATCTCTGAAAGCTACAAAAACTGCAATTTTTAATGATTAGTCACACTTCAAGTTACACGAAGAGCAAGGTAAATTAATACAGTGCACACACAGTTCGTAAAGTTGCCAATTTTTGTCTAAATATGCCTGGTCCTCGTAACTACTAAAACTTAACGCACCTTCGCTATCATGTAGTAGGCCCCCGCCCATCGGGGCTTGAAGAAATAAATGGGCTACATGATGCTTCCACGCAGAGCTGAATCCGACCGCACACGAGTACTGGTAAATGCTTAGAAGATCTAAGCCTGCCCAGGCAAAGCGGTGCGACTCGGACCGTCCATGCTTATAAACCGTATTGGTTTCATTGGGCGACAGGGCTTAAGATGTCATTTCATCTCAATGTCGGGTAAAAGTCCCACAAAACTGGAAGCAACGTCTCCAAAATGACCTATATAGTATTGACGTATCCTCATATGTCATGCTATATGTCTTGGGAGAATAAACGTTTTGTCTGTCTGTCTGTCTGTCTGTCTGTCATTCTTTCACCAGAAACCGAACACCTGGCCTTCTTTTCAGAAACTGACAAATGGGAAGTTGTCAGTTTGAGACGAAAGTGTGTGTGCATTGTACTAGTTAACCAAAGCTAACTGACTGGCGACTCGACAAGTTATCAATAGGGTCGACAGGGCCGTCAAAGTACAAACAAAACCAAGTCACAACCGAAAGGCTTCTGTGGCACTTTGCTTCACGAGACAAAATCAGAAATATGTACATGTACTTGCTTCCAAATATATTAAGACAACTTTTGAACAGTTCCAAAAGTGGTCTCTGAGCAGTGGACACTATATGTAGAAAACATCAAGAAAGAATAACTGCAACCTACCAAATTAGCTTTTTAAAGCAGAATTTGTCTTAATTTTAGGTGGTCTTAATAGCGGAATTTTACTGTATATCGTAACAGCGATAGTGAATCGAAATACGAACATTCGTAAAGCATGCAATTAATTCTATGGATACAAAATCCACTGTTGTCGAATATGAAATGGTTTTCAGAGCATGCTGATTAAGAAAGGCTTATGTAACTGCTTTGCTTATGCAGCAATAATGCCAAAGTGCAAATCAGCATGCATAGCCAGGATTAAGTTAAGCTTATTGGGCGATACATTTAGAGTCTGGAACTGTTCTGAATGTTTATTTAATGCAGGCGGCATGGAAATTGATATTGTGTTTTGTGGTCTGCGGTCCTTAACTATTAATATGACACGATAAAGGAAAACAAATGAACACATCAAGTGCATGACATTTTCATTCAGTCTAAACCATTCTGAAAACGCATTAATTGATGCATTAGTTGTGCAGGAAGACAGACTGAAACTCATCAAACACTATTATGATTACAAGTAATCAAAAACAAATGCAAATCCATTCAATCAAACAGCAAATGCAAAGATCTTCGTATTAAGGAATAACGAAACGTCCCGTCAATTTAACCCATATGCGACCAATAGATGCCGTCGACGTATTGGCTTTAAAACGCAACTCCGTGAAATGAACACCCCTAAACCCATTTTATATAGAGAAAACTGGGGTTTACATGGGTATACAATATTTTTCTTACTTTTGCTCCAAGACATAGGTTGTGGGTACTCGTTGGAACCGCCTCAGTCTCAAAGGTGTTCTTAATATAGGAGTTTTACTGTATGTCTAAGCGTTTATGATTCTTGCTTGCAGATCTAGTGCAGCAAGTAGGTTTGTATAAGGTATTATTACAAGAATCTTATATGGGTGTGAGGGGTGGACAGAAAAATCTGTCCCGAGGGTCACTGTCCGGAATCACGAAGCTTGCCGTGTGATGCCGGATAGTGACCTTGACGGACGGGTTTTTCTACCCACCCCTCACACCCATGTAAGATCCTTTTTCTTGCCTACTTTTCATTTCTGAGAGTGGATTTGTTTTATAATGCAGTCACTCCGATTGCCGACGTCCGCCATATTTTGATCACAATATTGTGCCGTTTTTGACGTTATTGTACTTGCAGAGATGTCACACTTATGACGTTCTATTCAACCAGTGCACATCATACACATGAAAAATTCTCTATATTTATCCTATCCCTGGATAGGATAACCTGGGTAAAATAAGAATTTCTATCTCAGGGTTACATGTATGTCGTGAATTTCCTCATCTGCTGTGCCAGAAATGTCTGTTACATCGTGATGTTCACATTTCAGTGCCAATTTCTAGGTCAGCTGATGTCCACGTCACAACCACTGATTTGTACGAAATCCAGGTAATGATTATTTATAGACGTGTTTTTCTTCTCGTTGTCAGGTCAGAGTGTTGCACAACCTAGACAAGAGATGTGTTGGCTTAGGAAAAAAAAGTAGATCTAGACTGACGCCGCAGTACCATTAGGAAAATACGTCTATTCAAATACATTGCAAATTTCATCAAAAATGAAATTTTTCCGAAAAAAGATTTTGATATATTTTCTTATTTCTTCTCCAACATAGATTGTGGGTACCCGCGGTTTAACGGGATCAAAATTATTTAGGTATGTTTTCGTGATGTATAAATATAAGGGTTAAACGAAATAATCGAATTCTCGAATCAGGGTATTTTCCCAACTCAGAGACAATCATCGCCCCCGCCCATTGGGGCTTGAAGAAATAGATGGGCTTCATAATGCATCCACGCAGAGTTGAAACCGACCGCACACGAGTACTGGTAAACCGCTTAGAAGGACTAAGCCTGCCCCGGCAAAGCTTATAAACCCTATCGGTTTCATTGGGCGACAGGGCTTGAGATGTCATTTCATTTCAATGTCGGGTAAAAGTCCACAAAATTGGAAGTGATCTAAATAGTGTTGACGGAAATGTTAAACCCCAATTCAAACAAAAAACATAAGGGTTAAACGAAATAGTCTAATTCTCGAATCAGGGTATTTTCACGACTCAGAGACAATCGACCCACCAGTGTTGATAGCGCTTTGATAATTACTTTTTGGAACCACCTGAGAAAGACAGACGGATTCTGTACAGACTAATAAAATCCCGCCTAGGACAGAACGCTTTAGGCTTTTAGTTACAGGAATTCAACAATAGTATTGACTCGGCATCAACAGGCTACAGAGATCAATGTTTCCTTTCAGTGGGAGGATAAGTTGGCTGTTTTATCGCTAGGTGTCATGGATAACCTCTTTTCTATTGTAATCCTTTTCATGTTTTCGAGGTAAGATATGATTTTAATTTGGACAAGTATGTTTTATGAAAAAATCGTATATTGTGAAAAAAATACAAAAAAATAATAATAATAATAATAATAATAATAAATATACATGGACACAATGACGACAAACGGAGAAATCCTTATTATTCAGATATGATCATTATGACACGCCTATATAAATACATTATAAATTTTACCGCCAGAAAAATGAAAATTTTAAGATGAAAAATTGTTATATTTTTCTTATTTCTGCTCAAAATATAGATTGTTGGTACACGTTAGAACCGCCTCATCGAGGCGGTTCTAACGAGTACCTACAATCTATGTTTTTGAGCAGAAATAAGAACAATAATATATACGCCAGGCCTGTAAACCTCAGTTTTACGATTAAAAGTGGGGTTTAATGGGGTCGAAATTATATAGGACAGTATTATTTTATATAGATATTATTTTAATTTGGACAAGTATGTTTTTTGAATAAATCGTATTTGGAAAGAAAAACACAAAGATGACGACAAACGGAGAAATCCTTATTTTTTCAAATAGAACTATTTCTATTAACTTTAATATGATCATATTTCGCTGTTTAAATTAAAACATGATTATCAATTAATAATAATGATACATTCCTCCAATCAAACCTTGATCATATATCTGTGATTTTGTCTAGCTTTTTGTTATTGGTACAGAACTTGTTTAATTCAAAAGCAGTTGTCTTTTTTATTTCTGTACAAATAAGAGAGCTCTACAAGAAATGCAAAGAGTGTTAAAAGTGTAGTGTGCAGTAGAAATCCTATTTTAAAGGCATTTATTCTTGATTATTGAGGACTATCATTTCATTACATAATATTATTCAGCCCTCGGTGCTGGCTGAAGAGAAGTCCTCTGTCTTCAACAGGTAAGGGGCCTCCTTTGGGAAAATCAATAATTTACTTACTGTTGACTAGTATACATTATTTATTTTCCCTAAATGTGCCTTAGTCAGGGGTTTCAACAAGAGCTACTAATCACCCTTTGATCTGCTATAGACAGTATCACACAAGGGGCAATAAAACAGTTATGAACACAAGAAGTGTCCTACTGTTACAAGAATAAATGCCTTTAAGACTACCTTTAGAACTGTTCAAAAGTGGTGTTAACGACCACTTTTGGACAATCCCAAAGGAGGTCTCTAAATGGTCTCTAACTGGAAGACACTGGGTACAAAAAAGAAAGAGTAATGGAAACTTCTACAAAATTTAGTCTTAATGTAAGCTTTCCAGTATAACGGAATTTCATTGTATTAGACTAAGGTGGACCTCATTAGGAAAACACACCTATATAATTCATTGTAAATTTTACCACACAAAAAAAATAAGGTGAAAATTGTGATATTGTTCTTATTTCTGCTCAAAAGATAGATTGTGGTACTCGTTAGAACAGCCTCATCGAGGCGGTTCTAACGAGTACCCACAATCTATATTTAAGAGTAGACATAAGAAAAATAAGGTTTACCCCTATAAACCCAAGTTTTACTATATAAAAGTGGGATTGAAGGGGGTCAAAATTATATAGGCTTCTTTTCGTGATGCTTACCCACATTGTAGCTTTGGCTAGGTATATATGTGTTACTGAATTTAGACCAGGCCAGCATAAATATGTTATTTTGTTTGTTTTGTTTGTTTTGGAGTTTACCGGCCCAGTCAACATAAGTTTAGGTCATTTTTGAGCCGGTCAGTTTACCTATCCACACTTTTCCTGGGCAGGCTTATACCTAAGCGGTTTAGAAGTCTCCGTGGTGCAGTGGTTACGCTACTCGCCTTGTAAACCAGGGATCGCAGGATCGATCCCGGGCTTCTCCAGACTTTCGGATGAGTCTTTAAACCGAGGTCCCGTCTCCGTATGACCTAAGCTGTTGGTGGGACGTTAAACTCGAACACTCACCTAAGCGGTTAACCAGTACAGTGCACATTCTTTCGCCAGAAACTGACCATTCACCTGAAACTGCGGCATCTGACCCTTCAATTCCTGTACAGTATGACCTGCTTGGGTCAACAAAAGGTCGCATTTCACAAGGGCAAAAAAAATGATTTATAATACCAAATTCCGATCGGCCCCGCCCATCGGAGCTTGAAGAAATAGATGGGCTACTTGATGCTTCCACGCAGAGCTGAAACCGACCCGCACGCGAGTATTGGTAAACCGCTTAGAGGATCTAAGCCTACCCAGGCAAAGCGGTGCGACTCGGACCGTCTATGCTTATAAACCCTATTGGTTCACTGGGCGACAGGGCTTGAGATGTCATTTCATCTCAATGTCGGGTAAAAGTCAAACAAAACTGGAAGCAACGTCTCCAAAATGACCTATATATTGTTGACGGGGTAGTAAAACCTCAAATCAAACAAAACAAACAAAGTGAATCACAAGTGCATGCGACCACAATTGCACTTGTACTTTTGAGCAGTGACGTCAGAGGGGAATGAATATTGCAGAGAATATGCTCATTTATTGCCGTGCGCGTGGCATGCTCTCGACAAATCAGAATTCTATAATAGCTTATGAATATTATGAGGTATAAGAATAGTCCTCGAATGAGGTTTCTAAGGACCAAAGGATTTTCATAGAGAAGTAATGTTTTTGTGCCCTTCTAGACAGACGTTTGGGTTGGTCTACGCTCGTATTCGTCTAGACTAAGGACCACAAAGAAACGTAAGGCTCTTATAGCCAACGGAATGACATTCAATACCCGTGCATCGCAAGTACTCTTTACATTCAACACTTTCAAACTACATTCACTTTCACAACTGCCTTTTAAGTTGGTACAGTTAAATCGGTTGTTAATTTTCTCTTTATTAGTTCACGATATATCGGAATGTGCTCCGTATGATCATTTAAAGCCATGGACCAAGATCAACTGACTTTGCAATAAGATTTGCCTTCTGTAATAATTGGGTAAACCAGACCAAAATGGCTCTAATTACGATATAGTTCCTATTCCCGATCATTATGTATATTTTGAGCGATATGATTACGATAACACACCCATGCGGCATAGTGCATTTTTCACATCTCCAAAATGGCCATTTTCCTGATGAAAATCCGTGATATTTTTCTTATAAATACTGCAAACATAGGTTGTGGGGGCTCGTTAGAACCGCCTTGTTGAGGCGGTTCTAACGAGTACCCACAACCTATGTCTTGGAGCAAAAATAAGAAAAATAATGTATATCCCCGTAAACCCCAGTTTTCTCTATATAAAATGGGGTATAGTGGGGTCTTCATTTCACGGACTTGTTCACGTGATGTGATTTGTTTGAAATAAAAGATTCCATGAGCAAGAATCTCATAACTATTTCACACAGCGACATATAGTAATATAACATGACGTAAAAGCGCACATTTAGGACCCATGTGTTACGTCATGGCATATGAAGTGATGTCATCAGCGCCCAATTTAAAGATAAGAAACTATTGGAAACTTAAATGTTAGAATACAAATTAACTGAATTCACCGACTTGGCGTTTTTTGCTTCGGTTACATTCAAATGTGACAGCTTCAAATTGAATAATCACTCCGCCGTAAGTTCATTCTTACGCTTTCGAAAGAATTCCTAAAATTTACCATGTTGGTAACATTTTTAACAACTCGATGACAAAGGGGGAATTAGAAGGAATGAATTTTCATTTTTGTGGATTTTATCGATGTGTAAACTCCGGCGAATTACTCACAAACTGCATGAATAAGTTCTGAATAGTTAGATCCTTTGGAAGCATAGAATACACCAAATTAACGAAAACAGCAGAAGCCCGAAGAAGGGTTTCATGTTAAGTTTGTGAATGATTCGCCAGAGTTTACACACAGGTCTGTGATATCCACAAAATTTCGGGTGTCATGCAGTTTGTGAGTGATTCGCCGGAGTTTACACATCGATAAAATCCACAAAAATGAAAATCATTCGTTCAATCATAGTGTTTTTTGTTGTTTTTATATCTCCAAAACGATACATTTCCTGGTGTAATTGGGTGATTTTTTTGTTATTTCTACTGAAAACAGAGGTTGTAAGTCCTCGTTTGAGCCGCCTTATTGTGGCGGTTCGATCGAGTACCAATAACATATGTCCCGTAGCAGAAATTAGAAAAATATATTAACCTCCGTTTTCTGTATATAAACTGGGTTATACAGCGGTGTTCACTACACGGGCTTATTAAACGTCATGTTCTAAGAAATATTTTTATCTCGAAATGTATATTTTTGCACAATAATGTATATTTTATAACACTCTTTCATTGGAGATTGATCATGAAATCATTTCTACGGTCATTCTGACCGGCTCGATATGACCTAAATAATGTTGACTGGGCCTTTAAACTGTCAACAAATGAGAACGGAGATTAATCTAGTATAATTACGTTTGAGATATTTAGTAAAATGCATTTTTGAAGCGAGCAAATGGCCTTTGACTTATTTGTGTCTTTCGTTGCTATGTCTGGTATAGTAGTCGCAGATAAGATTGACTAGGCGGAGCTATCATTTGTACCTGCCTTAGGAATATTACATTAACAAAAAGGTAAGCCAAGTCACCCGATTGTGTGAATTCAACTGTAACACAGACATAGCTGTGGCGTATATGACCTTAGCGTCCGCTTGTAGAAAGCGCGCGAAAGGCACTCTATCGAATCTTCTGGTGGACTCAGCGAATTTGACATATATTGACAACACCTGAATAGCTCCGCCCAGTCAATCTTATCTGCGACTACTATAATTATGTATTCGTTAACAACACAAGTCCCCAGTTTAACAACTGTCTTTGACAATAGAATAGGCATTGTGTGGCACGATACACTGCCTGGCAACGACCAATCGTCCGCAGGCAGACTACAATTTTTCTATAGTAGTCGCGAAAAAAAATTGACTGGGCGGAGCTATCGTTTTAAAAAGGTAAAGCAAGTCACCCGCTTGTGTGAATTCAACTGTAACTCAAACAAAGCTGTGGCGTATATGGCCATTGGTCCGCTTGTAGAAAGCATGTGAAAGGCATTCGACCGAATCTTCTGGTGGACTCGGCGAATTTTACATATATTGACAACTAATGAATAGCTCCGCCTAGTCAATTTTATCTGCGACTACTATAATAAGGTACCATATATATGACAAGTGGTTACAAATACAGAAACAAGTCATCACGAAAACACATCTATATAATTTTGACCCCCTCGAACCCCACTTTTATATAGAAAAACTGGAGTTTGCAGGGGTAAACATTATTTTTCTTATTTCTGCTCAAAATATAGATTGTGTGTACTCGTTAAAACCGCAACGTCCATTATTGTTCTTATTTCTGCTCAAAAATATAGATTGTGTGTACTCGTTAGAACCGCCTCGATGAGGCGGTTCTAACGAGTACACACACTATATACTTTGAGCAGAAATAAGAAGAAAACGTCGTGGCGGTTCTAACGAGTACACACAATCTATATTTTTGAGCAGAAATAAGAAAAATAGCACAATGTTTCATAAAAAAATCTTTTTTTTTTAGGCAGTAAAGTTTGCATTGTGTTTGTATAGGCGTGTTTTCGTAATGGTGACAAAAGCGTGTTTTTTGATACTCAAAACACAGAATTGTTCCTTTTTAATTGCCATTAACCCATATAATCATAGCCTCTCCCAAAGAGGAAACATTCATCACGTGAACAAGTCCGTGAAATGAACACCCCCAAAACCCCACTGTATATAGAGAAAACTGGGGTTTACGGGGGTATACATTATTTTTCTCATTTTTGCTCAAAGACATATGTTGTGGGTACTCGTTAGAACCGCCTGATTGAGGCGGATCTAACGAGCACCCATAACCTATGTTTGCAGTATTTATAAGAAAAATAGCACTATGTCGCACGGGTGTGTTATCGTAATGTTGGCAAACAATTTTTTTTTCTGTTTTGGGTTTTACGGCCCTTTCAAGATTATTTCACTCATATCGAGCCGATCGTTAATCAGAGGTGGGCGAAAACCGGAGTACCCCGAGAAAAACACCTGACCTTCCGTTGCAGAACTTGGCTTCTCACACGTGGCCTGAGCGAGGCTCGAACCTACGGCGGTGAGAGACCTAATGACTAAGAGTCAGCGCTCTTATCCACTAGGCCACGGAGGCCCGTTGTTGGCAAACAATGAAGACCTATATTATAGCTTTCTTTTAATGGACGTCATAGTAAGCGGCATCTGATCATGACCTTAATTACTGGGTATGTAAAACGTATAAAACTAAAACGGACCTGGGGGAGGGAGGTGGGGGGGGGGTGCAGTTGTTCAAAACAATCAACGTCGTTATTTAACATATTGTTACAAAGTTTGATCATTATTTATGGCAAATATACTTTTATTTATTTATTTCTAGGGGAAAAAAGCAGCAAAATAAAAAAAGAAAAATGCCACTGTTTTGGACAAGACTAAAACTTTCTAGGCCAAACTGCATATAGCTAGTTTCGGCTGGCATATAAGTGACCCTCATACCATAGGGGCTTGAATCATGAAAAAAAAAAATGAAAAAAAAAAAAAAAAAAAAAAAAAAATTTTTTTTGGGGGGGGGGGGGGGGGGGGGGTACTATATTAGAGACAAGGGGGGAAACTTCGGCTCCATTTTTTGGGGGGTTACCTCATTTTACTCATTGTATCTTTTTCGCAAATGCAGTTTTTCACCTGCTTATTACGAAATATACATGTTTAATATGTCCACTTTGCAACAATAATCCACCTCTGTCTGTCACTTGCAGGAAACATGTTTTTCTCGCATGGATTAACTCAGCAAAGCAAAATTCGGCATAAACGTGTGACAAAAATTTTCAGGTTTTCATCAATCACAAGCGAACTAGTGTTACGGAGGAAACTTTTTTCGCGTTCAACTGATGTCTTTCATAGAAATGAACCTCTCTTGACCAATTTGAATCCAAAATGATGTATTTGCAGCTCTAAATTTAGATTTTACTACTTTTACATCGCTTTCTGTAACTGATCAATAAAACGATCGTCGCGAAGCTTGGTTTTTCTGCTGATTCCGGGCTACTCTATCGATGAACTAACGACCGGAACGACCGGTGCTATTTAATTTTGATACCGTTGGAAGTAGTGACAAATGAGCATTATCGCTATTTTTCTTTCATTTTTCAACTAAACCCCAAGAGGGGACACAGACGCTGTATAATGCATATGCTCCAGTTTTGAAGGCTGAAAGAGTACACAGTCACCATGTAATTACGGTAAGGTTCTTTAACCTGCACAGGGGATGGTTCTCCCTGCACAGGGGGTCTCCAGTTAACGTCCAGATTCGAAGGACGATGCACTTTATGCTATTCATACCGGCAAATTTTATGATGCCAATGGAACGTGCTCTGACGCCGAAATTTTGCCACCGCTGCTGGGGATCGAACCTGGGACCTTTAGCATCTGAGGCACTGAGGTAGGTGGGTGACTAAATTTAGGAAGGCAGGGATTAGCCGTAGTTATCTCCTTACCGGACTCAGAAAAAGTGAAATGCATTTTTTTGTTGAAATCGTGGACGTTTTGTGTTATTTTCAAAACAGTTTCACTCATGCTTGTGTAGACAGAAATAAAAAAAAAAAAGCCAGCTTGTTAAAAATGCCACCAATACGTAAATGTTCAAAATGATGCAGCATGGAAACAATTTGTTCCCTATTGCAACATATTCCTTTTTATGTTTTGAAATTTTGATCCTGGCTCGCTAATGGCCAGTAAATGACAATAAGCACTACATGTACATAGGTTGGGCTCATCGGGTCCTTTTCTTACAGGGATTTAAGGGAACAGAACCCCTACAGTGCAGCACACACATGCTCTCTCATCCGCGAGTTTCTGAAGTGGGCGCTTCTATTTATGAATTCGGCCAAATCCATTGATGTAGGGACTTGGGTAAAAAAAAACACTGCTCAATTCTTCTGTTCAGCAAGTTTGTATTAATCTGAATAGGCACCACAACTCACCACAACACGGCAAACAAAAAAGGTCAGAATAAGCTAGAGCATATCAACCTTGATTTTTTTTTGGGGGGGGGGGGGAGGGGGGTGGAGCGGGGATCATTTTACTGTCCTTTCGTGTTTATTTCACTCATATCGAGCCGATTGTAAATCACATGTGGTCGAAGACCGTAGTATCCGGTAAAAAAAAAAAAAACAAAAAAACAGGCCTTCCGATGCAGAACTCTTGAATGCCTTAAAATAGATGACTTTTATGAAAGGTTTGATTGTGAAGTGCTTAGATCTGTTGAAAAAGTACATGTATTAGCCTAGAGTGTATTGGAAAGTAAGTGAGAAATGGGGCCTTTTCAATATGTAGGACATTTAATTTTGGTGCTGTTGAGTAAAGCGGCATTCCAATCTTTGTGTTTCTCGACCAGGCTATTAAAAGGTTATAAAACGTTTTTCATGCTCAATTCAGTCGAGCGTTAAATTTGTAATGCTAGCTATTTTTTAATACTAACAGTTCATAAATTTTCCTGCTTAGATTTGTTTGTTTGATTTCAGGTTTAACGTCCCCGTCAACACTGCAAAGGTCATTTTGGAGACGCTGCTTCCAATTTTGAGGTACTTTTACCCGACCTCAAGATGAAATGACATCTCAAGCCCTGCCGCCCAATGAAACCAATAGGGTTTATAAGCATGAACGGTCTGACTCGCACCGCTTTGTCCGGACAGGCATAGATTCTCTGAGCGGTTTAGCAATACTCGCGTGCGGTCGGTTTCAGCCCTGCTTGGAAGCGTCACGCAGCCTACATATTTCTTTAAGCCCCGATGGGCAGGTCCGAAAACTTTAAAGAATGCGTTGTGAACTGCACAAATATACAGAAATTAATAAGCGATAAAGCACATTCACACCAATATAACACAACAAAATGTCAGTATTTTAATATTCATACCTCCTGAAGAATATCGTCATCATTGTTCCAGTGAGCCGCTAAAGTTTGTGTCTAAAGCATCCGTTTACATGTAAAGTGCTACGCATGAAATAAAAACCATTGCATGTACATTTCATGACCTGCTTTCTTTGACACTTGACATGTGTCCATTTCATTAAAAGTTAATAAGGACATGCCATTCTGCCCGTTAAAAATGTACATTTAATGGGAAACTGAGAAGCTGCTCCCCTTATTGCAGGGATAACAAAACATGCTACAGAAGACGGGTTTGAAAACAAAATTACCTCCGGCTCAATGTGGGTGTTTTGCAATGACTGACATAATGAGATAGCTAATAAACCCTAGAGTGAGGCAGCAGTATGAGGCAAAGAAAACCAACACTTAAGAAATGAAAATTATTTTTCTGCTGTTCATGATAGTACGAACGCAGTGGGTTGTGTGCAAAGTAAGTGAACCCCGAAGGGGTTCATGTAAACTTTGTTAGCGACTCGCTGTCGTTCATACTTTCATGAAAAGCAGAAAAATTAAGTTTATTGTTTTATAGTTACATTCTTTGCCCCTCATCACTGGGTGAAAAATAAGGCTTGTAGGGCAAACTTTTTTAAACTGAAAAACATTTACACGCCATTTTACTACAAAGAGAGGAACAGCGTTGACCTCACCAACGCCCGTAGAGAATCATGGTTTAGAATAACGTCACTTGATGTCACTGAAAAACATGTGACTCGATGCGTTCACGGAAGTATGAACTACACTGTTTTCTATGTGTTTCACATTACATTTTTTTTTATTATGAGCCGGATAAATTTCATACCCTATCAGTTGAGCATGAAAAAAAGTTTTATAATCCTTGGGCCAGGTTGGTGCAGTTTAGGTCTGTACACCGTCCTTTCTACCTCTGGAATGGACAGTACGCAATACATGTGTATTTCCATACCCCTCTACTTAATCTTAAGACCTCCACAAATTTAATCCAAATATCTGAGAGAGAGAGAGAGAGAGAGAGAGAGAGAGAGAGAGAGAGAGAGAGAGAGAGAGAGAACAGCAAACATTAGACAAAATACATGTTGAAACGCTTTTTCCTTGGTTTCCACTTATCACAAAGAAAAAAAAAAGAAGGAAAATTCCTACAGGCTTATTGGCACCAAAACAGCCATTGTTATGCTAGGTTTACATTATGTTCCCGGCGGCCACGGCAATCACGTTTCAGGCCACCGTGGACAAAACGGGATAGGCGTGAGACAACGCGAGGGGACGCGGTGGGCAAACGTGACAGACCGTGATTGCCGTGGATGCCGGGCCAGATTTTTAAACTGTCAAAAAATTTGCCACGGCAGTCACGGTGTGGATGAGAAACCTATTAAGCCGTAGTAAAACGGGGTGAACGCAACAAAACGTGACAGTACGTAATAGGCCGTAACAAAACTTGGAGGCGTTCCGTAGTGGGACGGGAGGCATGGGTATTTCCCGGCATCTCTATGTCCTTTCAAGTTTTGCCACGTTCTGCTGCGTTTAGTGAGCGTTTTGTCACGGTTGCTTCACGGTTGCTGCGCGTTTTGTGCCGTCTTTCCACGTTTTATTACGTTTGTCACGGCAAGCGAGAGTGTATGGTAGCCATTTCGTCGCGTTCAATTACGGCATGTCCCGGCATGTGACGGTTTACTGGTCCGGCGCGTTACGGTGCGTTGCGTTCTACTACGGTCTGGCACGGCGAGCGCGGTATGGGAGAGAGTATATAAAAGCCAGGCCCAGCAGGGGAACTTCATTCGAGTCTGAGCAAACGACGACTCATTATGCTAGGTTTACATTATGTTCCCGGCGGCCACGGCAGCCCCGTTTGCCCGAAACGTAGTGCGCCGTGGGATGTTGGCCATTTCATTCTCAGTATTCAAGTTTTGTTAGGTCTTGCTAAGTTTTCTCATGGTCAGTCACGGTATCCGTGACAGGCCGTATGAAGACGGGGGTGCTGAGTCCCGGAGGCTCGAAGGCGTACAACGATTCGGCCCGCGGTCTACCACGGATGCCAGTACGTTCCCTCTCGGCCCGTCACGTTTTGATGGGGTCCGTCACGTTTCTCACGTTCTGATCAAGGTCTGGCACGTTTATCACGTTCTGTCGAGTCTTTCTACGGATGAAACGTGGACGCCGGGCAGCTTTGGAGCACGTTTGTGCCCACGGTATAAAAAGAAAGCCTCCCAAGCAATAGAAATCAGTATATCCAGAGACTTCGACGAGACATCATGAATGCCCAAGATGAAGTAGATTTTGTGTTTGTATGTTTGCTTGGTGGATACATCCAGTCTTTGCGTCAGCAAGGAGAAGGCCAGCAGCAGTTGCAGAGCGGAAAAGCCAGACTGCAGCAGGCAGGAAGAAGGCGTAGAAGGCGGACAAGAAGGCCAAGATCTATGTGGGTGCGCGAATGGTTATCGGAAGACAGAAGGCAGCAGCTGGGCCACTACTCAACATTTCTCACTAGAGAGCTCTGCACCGAAGATGTCAGTGCCTTCCAGAATTATCTGGGGATGCCTCCAGAGCTCTTCGACGAGATCCTGGAAAGAGTAACACCAGCCATCGAGAGACAAGACACGAAGTTCCGCTTTGCCCTACCAGCTGGAATGAAGCTGTCAGTGACTCTGAGACACCTGGAAACTGGGGACAATTACTCGGCACTCTCCTATGCGTTCCGGTGCAGTAAATCAGCCATCTGCTATATGGTGCCAGAAGTGTGCAAGGCCATCGTGGAAGCCTACAAGGATGAAGTGTTCGCCGTTCCTTAATATGGTCTGTCATATGAAAAAAAAGTTTGCATTCATTTTCTAAGAGATGAAAAAAAATAGGAAAACCTTCACTGGTCTTGTCTGGTCTGGTCGTCGCCCTGTGTGTCGGAGGTGAGCATCTGGATGTACGAGATGTCTTGCACGTCGGCAGCTGATCAATGTCGATGGCGGCTGAGTGGACGACGATGACTGGCTGGTTTTCAGTGATGGGCGGTGGACAGATGATGTTCATCTCAGGGAACTGCTCCTGCACCCACGGTCGATCCATCGAGAGCCAGCCATCGGGTGGGTTGGTCATCTCAGCAGGCCACTGGGAGGGGGTGGCTGCCAGTACCGGACCGGAAGCTCCCTTGTACGACGGGCTGAACGCTGGGCTGGAGGCTCTCTGTACCAAGTCCGGGGTCGCTCTCGATCAGCTGGGGCTAGCTGCTGTTGTTGTACCTGCCGAAACTGCTGTCGGTCCGCTTCGTCGTGGCATTCGTGCAACACATCCATTATTCAGGCTTCTGCTGTACGTCGACTGGCTGGTGGGAGACTTCGCAGACTTCCGTCGACATAGGAACCAAAGGCGGTGGCTGGGTGCGCCTGACTCTGCCGCTCGGTCAGGAAGGTCTCCAAGAGGTTCATCAGGAGATCTGCGTTGGCACCGGCGGTAGACGTGTGTGTAGAAGCTGAAATGCCGGCAGATGGAGCAGGTCGAGCAGGCGGGGTATCTTCTGCAGCCTCAGGAGCAGGTGGAGCAGGAGGAGCGTCTTCTGAAGCCTCAGGAGCAGGTGCAGCAGGGGGAGCTCCAGCAGCAGCAGGTTGAAGTCGGGCAGTGAAGCTCGCCACGGTCCGTCTGGGCATCTGAGTGATGTGCTCCGACAGGAACTGGAAGCGCTGCCAAATCCATCTGATGAAATAGAAATTGAAATTTATAAGTATGCATGCAAATATCTGTGTTCAGTACATTATATATATAAACATCATTAAACTATTAAATAATTTCTAGAGCTTAGGCTGTCAATACAAATATTATCATATGTATTTAAAAAAAGTCCTGGTCCAGTAGTAAAGTGAGACTTACATTTCGGTTGCGGTGAAGCGGTCAGCAGCTTTCCCGGACTTGGTGACAACTTCCTTTAGTTTGCCGAGCTTGGTGAGCATGCTGTCGTTCAACGTCTTGAGTTCGTTGGGCGTACGCTTCATCTGCCTGGCCTGCTCCGTCCACAGTCTGTCTTTCGCCGCCGCGTCTTTGTATCCAGCAAGCCTCTTGGAATACAACGTGGGATTCTGCTGGAGGAAATCAATGATGAGCTCCTTCTCAGCCTCCGTAAAGTTGGTTAAGACCCGTGGGGCTGCCCTCCTCTTTGCAGATGCGTTTTCTTCATTTTCCTCGGCCTCGGGTTCAAGTTCCAGTTCAGGGACCGGGTTGGCAGCAGAAGCACGCTCCTCTTCATCTGGCGGCGGTGATCGGCGAGGATCTTCAGGCTGCTCCTGCACCTCTACTGGTAGTGGTGAACGGCGAGGATCTTCAGGCTGTTGCTGCTCCTCTACTGGTAATGGTGGCGCTAGACGGGGGGCCTTCGTACGTCTTGGCTTCTTCGGTGGCATAAGCTGGCCTTCTTTCTCCGCAACTTGGTCTTTTCTCTTCGTATTGTAGACAATATTAGAACACACGCTTAAAGTCGTCAGTCATTCCGACCACTATGGATTCAAATTTGTAAAACAATTTCAAGTTATTTCTATATATCCGTATCTCTTTTAACTAAAATTCTGAACCGTTTGGCTTAACACTGCTGCATTTTTATTTTTATTTTTATTTTTTTGCTTAGCTAACCGTCGCCGTGTACCGGGAACGAGCGTTTAAACATAAGGTGACGACGTCATGTACACATCGGCCCCCGCCCGTATGGGCTTGAAGAAATATATGGGCTGCATGATGTTTCCACGCAGAGCTGAATCCTGCCAGCACACTAGTACTGGTAAACCGCTTAGAGGATCTAAGCCTGTCCAGGAACCGCGGTGCGAGGCGGATCGCCAATGCTAATAAACCCTATTGGTTTCATTGGGCGATAGGGCTTGAGATGTTATTTCATCTCGATGTCGGGTGAAAGTCCCACAAAATTGGAAGCAACGTCTCCAAAATGACCTTTACAGTGTTGACTGGGACGTTAAACCTCAAATCAAACAAACAAACAAACGTCATGTACACACTTTCTTTAGCACTCTGCCAAAAACACATAGATTTTATACGATACCCGTTGTGCAAGAAACTGACAAACATTTCCCTTCAATACGGAGCTCTCTAACAATCTCCTCGATAACGTGGGTTGTGCCCGTCCCAGCCTTGACATAAACAAGGCAGTTGGGCCTTGTTTTTTTTTTTTTATCAGATCAAAGGCCGTTTTCTGCTTTTTAGTAAACATTTTATTTCCTTTTCTGCGCATGTGTCAAAAAAGTTACAGCGGCTGATAGGAAGTTGACCGCAAAGCGATACAATACAAAATGCCCAGAGCACAGCCCATAATACGTAGAAACACCATCCAGTTATCTTATCTGCGTAATATGTGTATACGTAGTCCTAGCAGAATATGTTACATTGAAAAAATAAATCAAAGGAGAAATCAAGGCTATCACACACATTTTAACAGTAACAACTCCACTGCCGGACGTAGTTTCCGAAGTTCCGGATTATATCTGTCCTGCACGTCCGGCTTTTTAAACACGATTATGGCAAGCGCCCGGGTTTCTGTACCGATCATTGACAGAAAACTGCGGAAAGTGAAGCAAAAGTTGCTAAATCTATATTTAGAGCTGCGAGTACATTTTTTGGATTCAAATTGGCAAAGCGAGCTAAAGTTAAATGAAAGACAACGGGTGAAAGTGAAAAAAGTTCCCCCCGTATCACTAGTTCGGTTGTGATTGATGAAAACCTGAAAATTTTTGTCACACGTTTATGCCGAATTTTGCTTTGCTGAGTTAATCCATGCGAGAAAAACATGTTTCCTGCAAGTGGCAGGCAGAGGCGGATTATTTTTGCAAAGTGGACTTATTTAACTTGTATGATTCATAATAAGCAGGTAAAAAACTGCATTTGCGAAAAAGATACACTGGGTAAAATGAGGTAACCCCCCAAAAAATTGAGCCGAAGTTTCCCCCCTTGTCTCTATTATAGTACCAAAAAAAAAAAAAAAAATTTTTTTCTTTTTCAATTTTTTCATGATTCAAGCCCCTATGCTCATACTCGACGATAATATACTAATATACATGTAAATTGCACTATGATAAGACCCTCGTCACACTATCACGTGCTGAGCTATGTTAATTTTGTAGGGAAGACCTGCCAAAACCTACTGAAACGTAATAATATAATGTTATTAATCAAGTAATTTACGAAATCACTTGATTTATGACAATTTTATTAATTGGCGCAATTAAAAAACATGATTTATGATTTTTGACCTCAGGTTAATATTGGTTGACCTGGTGGTTGTTATACAGGATAGTCAATTGATAATTTAATGTTATTAATCAAGTAATTTCGTATTGTAGGTCCGAGGTCTGCTGTATTGGCCCGAGGCCGAAGGCCGAGGCCAATACAGCTGACCGAGGACCTGTAACTTGGCCAATGCGAAATTACTTGATTAATGGCAATTTTATTAATTGACAGAATTAGAAATACATGATTTATGATTTTGACCTCGGTTTATATTGGTTGACCTGGTGTAATACTGGAAAGTCAATTAATAAAACGTAGAATAAACGGAAGCAAAACATAATAAAACGTAGAAAATCGGAGGTAATGCGTAGTGTTATACGTTTAGGACCTCTAGGTATATTGTTTATTATGTTGTTTTTTTTTTGTACGCGTCTACGTTTTAATACGCGTTTTACCATGTGTTTTGCAATATATACGCTACGTATATCGAAGTGCCACATATATTTTGAAAAGCCTTTCAAAGCAAACATAGCTGGGTCACGTATGTAGCCATATATAGCCGTATGTACCACGTTTTACTGCGATTATTGCGGTTCTGCTAGGTTTTAAAATACCGTACAGCCTAGCCCATCATACGTGACAGTTGGACTGTGGCCAATGTAGCCGTATATAGCCGTATGTGTGAAGTTTTCAGGTTTTACTACGTTTATTGCCGTTCTGCTACGTTTAAATAGCCCCCAATACTTGACACTGTGACTGTGGCCTGAGGTACGATTCATGCCATTAAAACCATAAGATGACAAGCGCAGCATGTCGTTACTGGCGAGTAATGTTGTGGTGCCTTCCACGTCAGCACTTTTTATGTAATATCAAATTTTTAGACAACGTGAAGTTTTATTTAAAAGAACCAAATAAGTAAAAAGAATCTGGTGGCCATTCCGTATGAAATTTATATATGCTCATCCGAAACCCTAACTTTGGTGGCTGCTATAGTCTATAGTTGACAAATTGCATCATGAAAGACATGCCTATATCATTTTGACTTCCCCACAAACCCCACTTTTATATAGTAAATCTGGGGTTTACAGGGGTAAACCTTATTTATCTTATTTTTGCTCTAAAATATGGATTTTGGGTATTCGTTCTAACGAGTACCCATAATCTATTTTGAGCAGAATAAAAAAAAACACAATTTTTTCATCTTAAAATGTTGGTGTTTTTTTTTTTTTTTTTTTTTTTTTTTTTGCTTTTTTTGTGGTAAAGTTTACAATATATTTGTACAGGCGTGTTTTTGTTAATGTTTGTGCCATTGCAAACGAACTTTCATGACAGAACCGTCGCTACACTGCATATTGTTGTCACAGTGCATTGCTTAACTTGAGAAGCTTTTCTATTGACTTTCCCAAGGCGCTTTTTTTTTCTTTGAAGTTTCTTGTATTTCATTGGATTTGTGAGTTGGTGCACGTTTTGCTCATTTTACTATGTCTTCTTGACTGTTTTTTTTTATTATTATAATTATTATTTTTATTATCCGTGGCTTTCCTGGGTAAACTTTTCTTTCTTTTTGGATTAAGTTATTATGAGATTAGCAATACAACTACCCCATCATCGGAATGCTTATATAAAATGTATTTGACCGAACCCAAAAAAACATTGAACAGAGGACCAGCGTTATAACGTCAGTATTTGTTCCCTATTATTGTGCCGTTATAAAGAATTTGCTGTTGTAAAGAATTCCAGTTAGGAGTATGATAGTTAATGAAAGGCCTTCTCTCCATTATTACTCCAAGAAACAAATGCTATAGACATATGTTTGAATCGCCTCGGTGAGGCGATTCTAACAAATATCTATAACATTTGTTTCTTGGAGTATTATATTACAAGACCCTTTCATGACTACGGACGCGATTTGTGCATTTCCCTCCCGAGGGAAGCCCATGCCGCTCCGGACCGTGGTCAAGCGTTTAGCTAAGTAGTCATTCCATTCACATTGTCGTTATAACGAGTTTTGGCGGAAGCCAACGGATCTCCAGTATACGGCAAATTACTATCTGACTAATTCGATTACATATTCTCCAGTTTTAATATATAAAAGTGGGGTTTAAGGGGATCAAAATTATAAAGGCATATTTTCGTGATGTGAACATAAACCTGTTTTTCCGTCAGTGTGGATGTGCAGGCTGGTTTGCCCCTTTGTTGTTTGCAAATGCCATAACAAACATGTTTTCACACGACACGGCTCGTGTAATTTAGTGCATTTTGCACTTAACTAATTCAACACTCTTTGAACACTTATGGATTTAAGCGAAACAATATAACTTCATAGTGAAACATTAATCTTAATTTTGCAAAAACACAACCATTCCATTTAGGTTTTCTTGCAATCCCTTGTCCGATTGTTTAAGCGCTGATTCTGGCTCTAATTTTGGCCACGTACAGTCGAGTTCTTTGCAGGCACATATGAATAAGACAGTTTCTTAATCCACAAGGGTGTCTTATTTCATGCTCAAGTGGGCTGAGCAGTACAAAAATGGTGACTTGTTCTGGGAGCATGCTCGCCGGTCGGTTCTGTAAAAAAAGAAAACACAACTGCAATACTAACAGTCTGGGCCGTTAAGAATCCTCTTTAAACAAACAATTTAGACTAATTCTTTGTTACATGTTTGGTAAATTGGGCCTTCTGAAGACCCAGTTTGTGTTACAGCACGGGTGCCACAATGGAATCTTATTGTCTATTTGCTTCAGTGGTAGTTTGTTCGCTTGTATTGCTCGCTTGTACGAAAGTAAAATGAAACCTACTGCAGTCACACCTTGGAGGATTTAGCGGCCTTATCTGTATCGATACATAATTCAGTTTTGACCGAAGGTTTCGAAGTCCATTACCACTTGCAGTCATTCTACCACAATAGTACCATAAAGCAGTTAATAATCTCTAACATACTTCGGAACTAACGATGTCATTAGTTTAAAGCATTGTAAAACTTTGTTAATTTAAGATTGCAAAATACTACACATGTAACACTTTTACTGACAAGATTGTGAGTAGCGTTAAATTTGCTTTTTGCATTGCAAAAATAATTCACATTTTTTCAATTGAAATTACCCGAACAGTTAACAATTGATCACTATGGAGCTCGTTAAGCTAACAGTGCTTTGAACAACCGGGACTAGATCTTAATGTAAAAAGTATTTATTTACTTTTTTCCAATTACAGACATAACAAAAATATAATATAACATAAGATCAACATGATTTGAAAACAAACAAACTTTCTAAAATATTTCGGAACGATACCATTTCGAAACTAACGATGCCATATTGTGGCCACGTAAAATCGATTTAAGCCCCTCCCCCACCCACACACACAGTGGAATGTGGAATTTGTTTCACTGACCGATCCAAGGCGGCCCTTCTGTCGCGGTTTATTTCATTATGGTTTGTCTTTGAGTGTGTGTATCGCTTATATTATTTTGTTTTGGATAGCCAATTAGCCATTTTGTGGGAAAGTAACTGTCCTTTTGGCTTTCCGCTATTGATGTTTCCATTAGGGTCTATTGTTTCATGTTTGTGTTTCTTTCCCTGTGGTGTCTCTGATGGGAGCAGTGAGTTATTTGTATCGATTCCTGATCATTGTCTTCACTTCTATACTAATCATCTCCAGATCTTAAAAGTGCAATTTTTGACAAAAACGGATTTGTCCAGATTTTGAGACTGTTAAGTATGGAGTGAACGGGTAAAATAAAACAAAATGATTTGTTCCCCAATCTCGTGACCGGCCCCGAAAGCTCATTTGGTAGAGTGTCCGCTCCGGGGAACGGGAGGTCACGGGTTCGATCCCGGGCCGCGACATACCAAAGTCGTTAAAAATGGTACTAGCTGCTCCTCGCTCGGCACTCTGATTTACGGGGAAGAGCTAGGACTGGTCGGCCCAGTGTCAGGATAATGTGACTGGTTATTGTATCATGTAATGTGTCTGGGACATGATACTTCAGTGAGGCAGCACTATAAACGTGAGCATTGAGCTCCCTGTCGCAACCAGACACCCTCGTGATATGATTGAAAAATTGTTGAAAGCGACGTTAAACCCGAATTCACACACACACACACACAATCCCCAATCTCGTGTTGCTGAAATTATATACTTAGCGGATATTCTGTTCTTGTTGTGTTTTGAACAGGGCAAGTCTGCTCTTAAAATGAAATTCTTGCCATCAGTATTTAATGATACATTCCTCAGTCAAAACAGGAATTCAGTCACAATTCTGAATAGTTTCGAAGATCAGACAGAAACGTGACAGGATTACAGTCTCAACTGATTTAAGCTTGATTGATTGACAAACACAAATACGGGATAACAATTAAATAACAATAAAAGCTGGTCTCATTTCTAACGTTTTAAAGAAAAGGACAGTGAATAAACCTTACGACAGCCAAATATTGCCTTAACTCGGCATTCAAAGAATAAATGTTAGGTCGATATGTATATAAGTCAATGTTGTCGACAGCACCGATCTTGTGTACAAAATGTTTAATATTTTTTTTTTTTTTTTTTTTTGTGATCGCATTCCGTAATTTGAACAGTTGCATTCGATAATTCCATCGGTTTTGACATTGAAGTTACATTCAGCAATGCCAAATTCGATAAAAATGATCGTGTGGACTGAAAAGATACTTCTCACATACGCGACCAGCGAGATGCTTCGTCGCAGACAAGCTAATACAATAACAGAGCCAGAGTTTGGTTTTAGCCGAGCCTGCAAATTTCGTTGATTTGGTGTATTCTTTGCTTCCAAAGGATTTAGACTTGCCCATGTCTGTTAATTAATTGTCGATTGTTGAAATGGTTTGCAAAACAAAGCAAAAAAAAAAAAAAAAAAAAAATGAAAAAAAAAAGTACCTTGTATGAAAATTTTGGTATTAAAGAGACTTTCCGCTGACCGTTCCAAGGCGGTTCTTCTGTCGCGGTTTATTTTTGTTATGGTTTGTGTCGCTTATATTATTTTATTTTGTATAACCTATTGGCCATTTTGTGGGAAAGTAACCGTCCTTTTGGCTTTCCGCTATTGATGTTTCCATTAGGGTCTGTTGTTTAATGTTTGTGTTTCTTTCTCTTTGGTGTCTCCGATGGGAGCTGTGGGTCAATTGTATCGATTCCTGATCATTGCCTCCACTTCTATTTTACATTTATTCTTGTTTAAAAAGTAATGTAGGGACTTGGGCAAGTCTACCAAAGGATCTAACTATTCAGAACTTACTTATGATATTTCTTCAAATGTAGAGTGTATTATTTGTACTTTTAAAACGCGATGTATGAGCTTTTCGGAGTAGAAACTACAATATAACTTTACAATGAAAAAATAATAATTCTAATACAGCGCGCCTATATAGGCAATGGAAAATAACTGTGTTTTATTCTGCAACAAATCACAACTCGGAAGAGCGTGACGAGTGACGTAATTAAAAACTGCCAATTTATGACGTCACTAGTCGATTTCCTTGACGTTGGACGGTGTAACGTCATTTTCTCGCATTGATATGGAAGCCGATAGGGGACATTTTGGCTTGTGACTAACGACTTGTGACTACCGACTTGCGACTTATGACTTTTTACTTGTGACTTTTGACATACCTCCAGCAACGGCCGATTTCGGACAACGACGGCTAAGATTCGGTGAGGCAAGCGATTTTTCTCCTTTTGTTTTATATTGTTTGAAAAATGCCACCGAAAAGATCATATGGTAGGTTATTTACTCTGATTTTGTGAATTTTTAAGACTTATGACTTGTCACTTATGAATTTTGACTTATGAGTTTTGACTTGTCACTTATGACTTTTCACTTTCGAATTGTGACTTTCGACTTATGACTTGTCACTTATGACTTTTGAGTTTTGACTTGCAACTTAAGACAATTTCTTGGCGCGAATCTAAAGTAATAGGGCATAACAACACAGGCGGTAGTAAATTGTCACTAAAACAGAGTTGATAATACATGAAACAGGGTCTTCTAAGTGGCATTTCTAAACAATATACACCGGAATTGTCGGTGCCGTTGTCGGCTACCCGATATTTTTCGGGTTTGCACCAAAAGTCAACAAGTCATAAGTCGAAAGTGATAAGTCACAAGTCATAAATCACAAGTCAAAGTTATAAGTCGCAAGTCATAAGTCATACAAAGATAACAAAAACAGAGTAAAAAACATAAACAAGTCTTCTTAATGGCATTCATTAAACAATATAATACAGGAGCAGCAAAATCGCTGGATCGACACCGTCGTTGACCGCTGTCTTCCACTGCGTCAGATTTGTCGAAAGTCAAAAGTCATAAGTCGCAAAAATTAGGCATGCAACTCCGACGTCGCAAGTCATAAGTCACAAGTTCAAAAGTCACAAGTCAAAATGTCCCCTATCGGCTTCCATACATTGAAAACGTTAGAAAAGGATATAAATGCGTGTTATAGTCGATAATTTTAGCGGGATTTCTTCTAACAATGGCGAAAAGTTGTGAGATTTTGAAGGGAACAACAGCATTATTGCCGATTTTCAGCCTGTTAAAATCGAAATAGATCAGATCTAGTTTGTGATTTGTTGAGTAATAAATCACAGTTTGTCGGTCAATTGATTTGATCTACTTTACAACTGACCTCCAAACTGTGATTTATTACTCAACAAATCACAGTTAGAGCTGATTTATTTCTTAAACTTAACTCAAAATTGTTACAAACGTGACATTTCTCCTCAACATTACTCCTCCGCGAATCCTTTATGCGCTTACTTGCAAATCTTTGTTGTTTTCCTTTGTTGCGCCGTTTGATCCAACTTTAATTAAGTTCAAAAATTCAATTCGTCGAAAAGATTTTAAAATGCACTTGATACACACGAATCAATGTAGTATTAAAACATGCAACTATTCCGTCGCTATGTTTGCATTTTGTGCGTGTTCATTTAACCGACATAATCTCCTGGGGAATCACTCCACTCAAATATTATTTCAAGAAACAGGAACTTCTACACGTCATAACAAATTTGATCATTATTTCATAATATAAACTTACAACCATGAAATTAATTCTTAAATAACCAATATAAACAGTATAGAATGTGGAACTAAAGTGTTACTCGCAAAAAGCCACAAACTCAGACTATTCGAATCTTACATGGGTTCTGTTATTTATGGACATTCTAACCCAAGGGATAACCGTGCTGGGCGGGTAGCATCGGTTCTGCTCAGCACGACCACCGGTTTGTTGGAAACGGCCATCTACAACAGAACACCAGATTAGATTCTTTTTGCACAAGACCACCGATATTTTTCATTTTACTTTATTTAATATTTTGTTTTACCCCTCTATACTTATGCAGTTTGCCTTGGTACGAGAGAACACCAGGGTGAAAACAGGCTAAAGCCACGTATTTCTTTATCTGGTGTGCAAGAATATAACTTACGCCTTCGATAGAAGTGAAAAGTAGAAGTTAAAGCGATTATCAGGAATGGATACAGTTAACCTTCAGCTCCCATCAGAGACAACACAGGGAAAGAAGCGCAGACATGAAACAACTAGACCCTAATGGAAACACCAATAGCGGAAAGCCAAAAGGACAGTTACTTTCCCACAAAATGGCCAATTCGCTGTCCAAAACAAAATAAATATATAAGTGACACACACACACAAAGACAAACAATAACAAAAATAAACCGCGACAGAAGAATACTCGCCCTTACGGCGGCTCTGGTATAAGATTCTTTGGCGGGTCGGACCTTATTAATTCATAGGAGGGTGGTAGACCCGCCTTGTTTTTTTCAGCTTTTGATGTCAGTTTTGGGGATGTTTGTCACAAACCATCTTCTTTGTTTCATCACAGTACATGTAGTTTTATTTGATTTACTTCATTGCTGTGAAGTCTGGCTGAGTAAGGACACCTCTTTATGAGCCGAAAGTAATATATATTTTGGACAATATTTGAACCCAGAATGAAGATTTGGGCCATTCCCTTTGTATCATTTTATCAAATGACGTCGCGTCTGAGAATGTAATAATGTCATGTACTAAATCCGATAATCCACTAGTGGATTAAATATGCAAATTAGTTAGATACGTTCCGTAACGTTACACGTACGGCGTCCTTAACGACGTCGTGTTTACTAATGGTGGAATATTGACATTTATGCACAAAAATCGTGAATAAAATTCGTAATAGATGTCATATGATAAATAGAATCTTGCATTCGTGCCTATGTATTATTGTATTTATTAAACCCGTTGAGGAAAAGGGATAAAAATGCCAGGCTTAACCCGTTGAGGAAAAGGGATAAAAATGCTCGGCAAAGCCTAGCATTTTATCCCCTTTCCTCAACTCGTTTAATAAATTCAATAATACATGAGCACTCATGTAACATCCCCAATATAAGCAGCTCGCCGGGGACAAGAGACAGCTGAGGCCAGAACGAATTGTTAAAACTTAGATCATTTAATATGGCAAATTTGCTAATATGTAAGCTTAACAAGAGGGTCAGGATGGCCCTGTATCGCTCGCCTGTGGACCAGCAAATCTTTACAAATACTTTGTAAATTTTATTGCCGAAAAGAGAACATTTTAAGATGAACAGTTGTGATATTTTTTCTTATTTCTGTTCATAATATAGACTGTGGGTACTCGTTAGAACCGCCTCATTGAGGCGGTTCTAACGAGTACCCACAATCTATGAGGCGCTTCTAACGAGTACCCACAATGTATATTATAGAGCAGAAATAAGAAAAATAAGGTTTACCCCTGTAAACCCCAGTTTTACTATATAAAAGTGGGGTTCAAGGGGCTTATATTTTGGCGATGGCAATGTTTAGTGAAGAATGTCAAGACATGATTCTTAACCTACTGATATAATTTCGCCCACGCCCATAGGGGCTTGAAGAAATATATTGGCTGCACGATACTTCCACGCAGAGCTGAATCCATCCCGCACACTAGTACTGGTAAACCGCTTAGAGGATCTAAGCCTGTCCAGGAACCGCGGTGCGAGGCGGACCGTCCATGCTAATAAACCCTATTGGTTCCATTGGGCGACAGGGCTTGAGATGTCATTTCATCTCAAGGTCGGGTAAAAGTCCAACAAAATTGGAAGCAACGTCTCCAAAATGACCTTTACAGTGTTGACGGGGGCGTTAAACCTCAAATCAAACAAACAAAAACTGATATAATTATCATCGTAGATTCAAAGTTGTCAATACAGTTGTACATCAGTTGAACCACAGGGCAGGGTCGTTTTTTGGCCTCGAGACTACAATTTGAAAATCTTGGTAGAGGTCCAGTAGATGAAGCTTCATACCAAATATCAAAGGTCTGTGCCTTTTGGTTCAGCAAGGTTTTCCTATATTAGTGTATGTAAAATATGTTGGTCTCATGGACGGACCATTACTGGCACCAAGGCTATAAGTTGAAGACGCTTAATAGACGCTCACTAGATGAACCTTCATACCATATATCAAAGACCTGGGCCTTCTGGCTTCTGATAAGAAGACTTTAAAGGTTTTCTATATATACATGTTAGTCTATGTAAAACATGCGGGCCCTGGTGTGGGCCAATTTTTGCCCAAGGCTATAATTTGAACAATCTTAGTAGAGGTCCACTTGATAAAGCTTAGGAGGCCTTCATGCGGACTGAACAAATTTGTCTAAATCGCAATGCAAGTAAGGGGCGAGGATTGCGGCCGCGTAAAATCAATTAAAGCTCCCCCCACCCCCACCCCCACCCCCTCCCCAGCCCTCGTTTCACTGACCGTTCCAAGACGGTCCTTCCTTCGCAGTTTATTTTTGTTATGGTTTGTCTTTGAGTGTGTGTATCGCTTATATTTTTTGTTTTAGATAGCAAATTGGCCATTTTGTGGGAAAGGGACTGTCCTTTTGGTTTACCGCTATTTATGTTTCCATTAGGGTCTAGTTATTTCATGTTTGTGTTTCATTCCCTTTGGTGTCTCTGATGGGAGCTGTGGGTTAATTCTATCGATTTCTGATCATTGCCTTCACTTCTTTATCAAAGACCCTGGCCTTTAGATTTCAGAATGGACGATTCTTAAAGGTTTCCCCCATATAAGTCTATGTAAAACATGTGGGCCTCGGGGCGGGGCCATTTTTTTTTTTTTTTTGTTTCAATGCTATAATTTTATCGATCTTGGTAGAGGTTCACCAAATATCAAAGATCTTGGCCTTCTGGTTTCAGACAAAATGATTTTAAAGGTTTTCCCTATATAAGTGTCTGTAAAACATGTGGTCATAGAGCGGGACCATTTTGGCCCCAGGAGTATAATTTGAACAATCTTGGTAGAGGTCCACTAGATGAAGCTTCATACGAAATATCAAAGACCTGTGTCTTCTGGTTTCAGACAAGAAGATTTTTAAAGGTTTTCCCTATATAAGTCTATGTAAAGCATGTGAGCCCTGGGGCGGGGACAAAACTGGCCCCAAGGCTACAATTTGAAAAGTCTTGATAGAGATCAACTAGATGCATTTTCATACCGAATATCAAAGACCCGGGCCTTCTTGTTTAAGACAACAAGATTTTTAAGGTTTTCCCTATATGTATCAATGTTAAACATGTGGACCCGGAGGAGGGGTGGGCCCCAAGACTAGGATTTGAAAAATCTTGGCAGATGTCCATTAGATGAAGGTTCATACCAAATATCAAAGACCTGGGCCTACTGGTTTCAGAGAAGAAGATTTTTAAATGCTTCCCCTATATATGTCTATGTAAAACATGTGGGCCCTGGGCAGGGGCCATGTTTAGTCCCAAGGCTATAGTTTTAATAATCCTGGTAGAGGTCTACTAGATGAAGCTTCATGCAAAATATCAAATATCTCTTGGGCCTGTGCTCTGTGACTGTAGCACTTTTTTTGAAACTGACAGTTGTGACGTCATAGCCAAGTCAAAAATTGTGACGGAAGATCCAATCGATCAATGACAGTAAGTGTCCTAAAAAAGAAAATTTACTTTTTTTCGAATTTTCACGAGTGCGAAGTTGAAAACATCAGAATTTTCAACACACTCGATGAAATATTTTTTTGTATTCATCTCAAAAAAAGTAAATATCCTCTATGTATTTAAACACTATCTATCTATCTATCTATCTATCTATCTATCTATCTATCTATCTATCTATCTATCTATCTATCTATCTATCTATCTATCTATCTATCTATCTATCTATTTATCTATCTATCTATCTATCTAACTAACTTACACTATCTATCTATCTATCTATCTATCTATCTATCTATCTATCTATCTATCTATCTATCTATCTATCTATCTATCTATCTATCTATCTATCTTTCTTTCTTTCTTTCTTTCTATCTATCTATATATCTATCTATCTAACTAACTAACTAACACTAACTAACTAACACTATCTATATATCTATCTATCTATCTATCTATCTATCTATCTATCTATCTATCTATCTATCTATCTATCTATCTATCTATCTATCTATCTATCTATCTATCTATCTATATATCTAACTAACACTATCTATCTATCTATCTATCTATCTATCTATCTATCTATCTATCTATCTCTATCTATCTATCTATCTATCTATCTATCTATCTATCTATCTATCTATCTATCTAACTAACTAACTAACTAACTAACACTAACAAATGTACTCAAAATTTGCTGAATTAACTTCGAACAATCAATATTGTTCAGCGAAACAGATTCTTATTTTAAGACTCGCGATAAATTATATCGACTGTTTTCGGGACCTTTAATATTTAAAACGCTTCATAAAATCTTGTGTCACATCTTATTTTAAATTCATCTTATTTTCTGTCCTTGTAATAAAAAAAGATGTGTGTTAAATATATACATTTATATCACGGAACGTCTTTCTCCTAAACTCATGGGAAATCAGAAATCCAGTGATGTATGCAACGCAACATTTTTATCGAGTTGTAAATAAAGTTTCATGTTAGGAATTTATAGGTCGTATAATACAAGGGCATTATAATGCATCACTGCCTACAATTAAGGAAGGAATTGTAAATTGACCGCCACAATCAGAAGGATGCCTTTGCGCATGTGCGCACGGTGACGACCGTAACCGCCCTATGCAGCCACTTGGTCAGCCCACAGCTTCTGAAGAAAAGCCTAAAAACAGAACATGGGCTACAGACTTTACTTAAAGCGTATAGCGAAGACTCAGATCAGTCTGCGCGCATGGTCTGAGTCTTCACTGGGCGCACTCATATTAGATTGCAAGCTTCCCGCATGCCGCGGCCCAATATTGTCAATGATTCATTGGCAAACATTAAAACTTTTCTGCCGACATGTATTCAAGTCGAATGCGTACGAAACACGCATACGAAACATGCATTATTAGTAAAATCATATTCTGTAATTGCTTCCTTGCAATCTCACGTTCGTAGAGATTGATCACAAAATAGTTACAAGAACCGCGGCCATCATCCAACTCCATCTGATTGTAAGGAGACAGTGTGAATGGTTCACCGTTAATAATAACAACAAATGGCCTTATTTAGAGAGGGTAACACGTTTAGTAAACTATTACTAATCGTCCATGGCTAGAAACCATGTCTAAGCAACAACACTTGGCACTATGCTGGGATCGAATCGGCTACCTCTCGATGTCAAATCCGATGTTTTTCCACTGCACCACAGCGCTCCACGTCTTCTATGTTCTATTAAAATGTTATCATTTGGAAGCAAAGAATACACAACAGAACTGAGAATTGGGGCGTCTACAAGATTTTTATCTGTGCCAGGCTAGCTAATTCGCACAGCTAGGGCAGCATTCTCAAATCTCTTCTAAGTTCCTCAATGGAATCAATGAGCCCAAGGAACTAAAATATAATCTACATTATGATGCACTTAGTGAGGAAGTTATATCAAGTTTCCTTTAGTTTAGTTGCAATTACTTTTATTGTACCTTCCCCCTACGTCATAATAACAACCAATCAATGCCTACGAAAGAAATGACTGGTTATAGTGTTCTGCAGCGCTTTATGGAAAATTGGGAACCAGTCAACTATGGTTCGAACAAATCTATCCTCAACGGTTGAACCGTAGAAACTAAACTGACGTCATCTCCTCTAACCAAATACAGTTTGATCTTACTTAAGTCACAGATTAGTGGCCGCGGTCCTTACATCGAACCCTTACAGTGTCTAGGTTAACCAACTTGTAGTATACGCCTCACTGAGACGGTTCATATGCAACCCACAATCTATGTTTTTGGCTAAACCTACAGACATTATGTAAACCGTTCTTAATCTAATTTTGACTTAATAAACACGGTCTACAAATAGTATTTACACGGAAGACTTGGGCCTGTAAAGTTGATTTGAATCGCAGTGGTTTTTGTTTCTGACCGTTCTAAGGCCGTGGTTCATGTGTTGATCATTCTAAAAGGGATGGTTTAATATTAAGTCCTGTTTGATGTCTTATCGTTATTATTGTATTTCCTCTGTTGCTTTTTAATTACCCCGCTAAGGGAAGAGAGAAGTGTTTTGCATGCTGGTCTGAAAACTTCCTATTGGAAGCATTGGTAGTGTATGTTATGAGTATGTGGCACTTCCTTGCCATCTCCAGTATTGCGTTTGATTAATATGATTTGTGAAATATTTAGGAAGGGACCTCCCCCAACCCAGCCATTCCACCCATTACGATAATACACCCGTGTGACATAGTGCATTCTAATGGTAAATTTTCTGACTGATATTTGTCTTGCTTATACTCCAAACGAGGGTTGTGGGTGCTCGTTAGAACCGCCTCGTTGAGGCGGTTCTAACGAGTACCAACAACCTTTGTCTTTGAACGGAAATAAGAAAAATAATTTATATCTCTGGAACCCTCAATTTTCTTTATATATAAAGTGGGATTTAGAGGGGTGTTCATTACACGGACTTCAGTTATCATGATGATTACCCTCGTTCAAAGTGTGCTGTAAAGAACTCTGCTGTGTGTGTGCTGCTAAATTCAGCAATGCAGATGAAACGTTCTTATTTTATTTTCCAAAACTGCAAAAGAATTTGCGCTCAAGAACTGCGTATAGCATTTTCGCTTTCTCCTTTGCCGCTTCGTTAAACCTAAATTTGAAAGTCAGATTCGTTTTAGATTTGAAACATTTCAGTCGTAATAAATTAATACAGTTGAAATAATTACCCAATGCATACTTCTAATCCATCGCATTAGCATTTTGGTGTACCAATGAGTCATGCCAACGGGGCTCCGTAGCCTAATGGGTAAGAGCGCTAACTCTTAATCATTATGTGGTTCGCGCCGTGCTCGGATCACATGTGAGTCGCCAAGTAACTGTCATTTCGGCGACCCGCTTGTGATGTTTTCATTAGGGTTTAGTTACTTCAGATTCGTGTTTCCCTTTGGTGTCTCTGATAGGAGGTGTGAGGTTATTGTATCGATTCCTGATCATTGTCTTCACTTTTATTTTGTTGACCTGAGCAGTGTTTATTTTGCTGAGTGTACTTATTAGAATCGCCTCATTGAGGCAAATCGTATGCGTACACACAACACATCTTTTATGTTGAGTGTATTTATATACATTGCCTCATTGAGTTGATTCTAATTAGTACACACAACATATCTTTGAAACATACATGTAAAATCAAATATAAATATAGAAATATTCCGCTATTAAGACCACCCAAAATTAAGACTAATTAAGAAATAATCTCCACGTACCGTGTGTTATCGTGATTAACACACGGTGTTGGAGGGCAGATTGCGAAATATTAATTCACGACGGCGAAGCCGCAGCGAGATCGGATTTTAATTAGATTGCACCTCAAATCAAACAAACACACAAACAAAATCATTCACTTGATTCTAAGTAGTATAGTTTACACAACACACTTTTTAAACATAAAATCAAATATAAATATCAGTATGCCTTGAATATATTGAAAGTTCGAAATGGATTTGAATTAATCTAAGTATACAAGCCATCCGTGTTCGAGTTATCGAGGTTTCACTGTATGTTCATTGCTGGCACATGTTGTTCCGTTGAAAGTTCCATATGCGCCTGAAACAAAACTGACAGTGTCTGCAAGCTGTTGACATTTAGATGGAAAATGAGATAGACAGACAACGGAACTTCCGACAATATCCCTTATGTCATAGAAATAACAAATATTGAGACAATTTTATAAAACATCAAAATAGAAAATAAAAAGAAGGGTTACAAATGTAATGAACAAAAACTCTTCAAATGTTTTATTTTCTGGACATCCTTGGCCTGGTGGGCAAGGAGACCCCTGTGCGACCAAGATGCGCTACGATTGCAAAATGATCTGAAATACGGAAAACCATAAAAGGCGACATTGGCGAATACACTGACCCAGGTCAGGTGCCGCAAAATTCGGCTTCTCATCAGGGGTTTCACTATTTAAAAAGAGAGGGAAAAAAAAAAAATGCCATTTTCTGAATAAATTTCTAAAAATAACTCAGCCTGACACTCCTTAATCTCGAAATAATTTCCTGCTGTTTGTAAAATAGAATATTTCATTCAATATAAAACGGGGCAATAGTTGTATTCAAACAGGATACTTTTTAAAACCTTTCATAGCTGCAAAAACCACTCAATAGCTGATTGTGGTAGCAGTATCTGTTTCCGAATGCAATGCATCATTGCTGCTTGTAAACAATAGGAACTCAATCTCAATAATATTTACTCTTCTAGTGAGGATTTGTGATAGTTTTCCTACATATATTTATGCTTCAGGCATGGGTTGTTGGTGCTAGTTGGAACTGCCTCATTGGAGTGGTTCTAACGAGGGACCGCGGCATGTGTCTTGGGCGGGGATGGGAAGAGTATTGTATACCCACGCAACCACAAGTTCTCTCTCTATAAAGTGGGGTTTAACGGGGTGTTCATTGCACGGGCCTGTTATCGTGATGAAGTGTCTTATTATTAAAATTGCTGGTGATACTCGCCTACCAGTCGAGAAAGGCAGAAGGCCAACTTCTATCGTACATATAGTCTACACTGAATAGTATTCCAACAACCTTGTTTACTTAATTTCTCAGTAATTCCTTCTCCCTTTTCTGTACTTTCTCTCTTCTACTAACTTCCTAAAAAATAAATTATACAAACTGCCCCTGATGAGAAGCCGCATTTTGCGACGTCCGACCTGGGTCAGTGTATTTGCCATTTTCGACTTTTTAAAAGCTTAAGTTTTGCGATCGAAGCGCATCTTGGTGGTACAGTGGTGTTCTTGCCCACGAGGTCAAAGGATGTCATGAAAATAAGACATATTGTACTATCGAGGCAGGGAAAACAAAGGCGCTGATCAGACTGCGCGGATGCGCAGTCTGACCTGTGCCTTTGTTGTTCGCTAATGGGTCAAAACAGCTTTTCTCAAGACGTGGCCCGTATTTGGCACTTCCTTAGAAAACGAGTTTTAATCGAGTCCTCGAGAGCTTCTTTCCCCTTTGTGACTTGAGTTAAAGATGTAAGGCAGTTGTTATGATTCCTATCACTGCCTTCATTTTTGTGTTTTCTAATGTGGAAGTTCAGCAAATGCTCTGATCAGACTATTTGCTGTTTGCGTGAAGCTACGATGAAGCCCAGTCTATCTAAAGGGCAAACGGCACTGGTTCCTTATCTAGCTCTACAGACGCACAGTTCCATCTTCCACACCCCCTTTGGAAATCTTCACAGAGCTCAGAGTAACAAATATTTCGGGAAAATTTTGGCTCTGTCATGATTTGTTTGAGTTGTTGTTTAACGTCGCCGTCAACGCTGAATATGTCATTTTGAAACGTTGCTTCCAATTTTATGGGACTTTTACCCGTCATAGAGATGAAATGACATCTCAAACCCTGTCGCCCAATGAAATCAATAGGGCGTGTAAGCATGGGCGGCCCGACTAGATCCTCTAAGCAGTTTATCAGTACTCGTGTGCGGTCGGTTTCAGCTCTGCGGGGAAGCACCATGCAGCCCATTTATTTCTTGAAGCCCCGATGGGCAGGCGCTGGAGTGGAACGCGTAATCTGATCAGATGCTCTGATCAGACCATTTGCTGTTTGCGTGGAGCTACGATGAAACCCAGTCTGACCAAAGGGCATACGGCACTGGTTCCTATCTAGCTCTACAGACGCACAGTGTCGTTTTCCGCATCCACTATGGAAATCTTCCCAGAGAACCATGTAACAAAAGGTGGACTCTTACTAGAGGATCCTATGCGTAGAAAGGCCAAAGAAATAACTTATGCAACCTTTAAATATGTTTGTAAATGCGGAATTAGTCTTAATTTTAGCTGGTCTTAAATGTAGCTGTATAGTCGTATAGTTCGAACAAATTGACCTGAGACTGGTGAACTCTATTAACATAATTTCACACCCGACCGAATGCATGCATTTATCTTCGTCGTGTTCCGAAGATGGCGATATTGTTATACAATATATAGAGGTCGGTAAATGGGCCGCTATTCACGTGATGCCAAAAATTCACGAGAAGTTCACGAAAGTCGACGCATTAGGCGATAGCATTGTCTAATTTATTCCTTGCATAAAGGTCAGTCTCAGGTCAAATTGTTCGCAGTTTTTTATGGTTGTATATATACATGTAATTAATCATCCTTTTCCGCTTTAGATAAAGTCAAGCAGTTTGAGTTGAGGTTTTACATCCCCGTCAACGCTATTTAGGTCATTTAAGAGACCTTGCTTCCGATTATGTGGGACTTGTACCCGACATAGGAGATGAACTACCGCCAAAAGAAAGCGATGGAGTTTGGTTTAAACATATTTATTTCATTAGTACAAATACAGTAAATTCAATATACAATTTTGTGAACAATAGAAAGGATAAGAACGAAAGCATATGCTTATAGAGTTCCGCTCCTTGAATAGGTAGATGTATATTATGTACGTATAGGCAAATACTGTGTAAGCTACAAATTGTTCTAGATCTTGTATATTTTGTTCAAACAAAGACTAAATATTCAGCTAATGTAATTCAAATAAAATGAGAATTTAGGAAAATAATTTAGTATGAACCAACCAAAAGTAGATAAATAAGTGGCGGGATAGTGGGAGCACAGACATACAGAAGACAAGCCAGAGGGGTATTAGACTTCAAACGACGCATGGCAGTAAAAAAAGTTCTATTAAAAACGCTTGGTGTCCAGTATATATTTTTGCACACCATCAATATTGTTTTGTTGGTTTCTGTGGACAGTGCAAGGTCGCCATATAAAATCACTTTAAGACTTGGCGTCAAGTACAGTGAGACTAAGTTGAGAAGTTCAACTCGTTGTAATTGGTAGATTCTACAGTGAAAGAAATAATGTTGGGCGTCTTCGATGCTGCCACAACGACAGAGAGGAGATTCGGTAATATTTCTGTGAAAAAGATCGAGATTAAGAGAACTACAATTAGTGCGTAACCTAGTGTGCAAAATCTGAGCTCTTCTCTTCCCAGTGTAGAAATGTTTAGGTGTTTGAGCGACATTCCGGTTAAGGAAATATTTAAACGAGTTTACAGAGGTGCATTGCCTTGCTTCGTTAGGTAAGTTGTTCCAGGCACGGACTGATGAGGGAAGGAAGGAGTGAAAGTATTGGTTAGTCCTGGCATCGATAGTCTGAAGAGAATTTGCATTACGAAGATTATATCTCGAAGCAGCACTAACAGGTCTAGGTACTAAGGAGGATAAGTACTGTGGAGTGAGCTGGTTGACCATTTTGTAGAACATGGTGTTTTTGTGGGTTTCTCTCCTCCCAGTTAACTTCTGTGTATAGGGCATTTAAAGAAATGAGTTTTTAGTGCCAGTTGCAATCCTGGCCGCTTCGTTCTGAATTTTGTCAAGGCCTTTATTTTCATATTGATGGAGTTTAAAGGGCGGTCCAGCACTTTTCCTGGACAGGGTTAGACCTAAGCGGTTTCAAGAGTCTGTGTGGAAGCACCATGCAGCCCAATTCTATTTTTCCAAGCCCCGCTGCGCGGAAGCACAGTGAAGGCATTTGCCAGATGCCGCTTATTTGGGCAAACAATGTTTGCTAGATGAGTGGGGGTGGGGTTTCTGGCATTACATGGAAGGATCCAGTTGATAACATGAAATAACATAAAATGAAAGCAGTGACCTTTTGTTTTAGGCGATGCCTCTCGCAGTTTCCCACAGCCGCAGAAAATGTCACGGAAGTTCTTGACCATCTACTGCTAAACTACCGGAAGGAACTTCGACCCGGCTTCGGTGGTATGTAAACGCATTTTATAAATTTTATAATTTCTAAAAACTATCATACTGAATTTATAATTGATAAGTAAATAATGATCTATAATATTTCAACTGAATGCATATATTCCATTTATCAATTTCCTACAATATTTTATGCATTATAACAGCTTGATCTGATAAAGATATGCTTCTCACAACTAGTGTACATTGCACTTTTATGAATGAACCGGATTACTGGAAAATTGGTAAAAATGTTATTATTACTGGAAAAAATACTTGAAACAAACTATCATAAGAAACCTTTCGTTATTTGATACTAAATATATCAATGGAATGTTGGGACGCACTGAGGACTATCGATAGCTGATCGTAAATTGCCAATATAGGACTGTACAATGGGATAAACTGATAAACAGAATACAAGATATCAGGCTCGGCTTCAAAACGCAATTGGAATTGCTCGACAAGCATCGCTATTCTACAAACGTTCTCGAAGCCTTGTAGCATCCTTACAACAGTTTGGTACTCGTTTGTTTTTGTTAGCTCACCTGTCACGTAGTGACAAGGTGAGCTTTTGGGATCACTTTTCGTCCGTCGTCCGTCGTCAGTGCGTGCGTGCGTGTGTGTGTGTGTGTGTGCGTAAACTTTTTCTTCAAATGACATCTCCTCCTAAACCGCTGATCGGATTTTGACCAAACTTCACAGCAATGATCCTTAGGTGGTCCCCTTTCAAAATTGTTCAAATGGTTCCGGTCCATTGCACATCTGGGTCACAGGAGCTAAAAATAGATTTTTTAAAATAAAACTTTAAAAATCTTCTTCTATGAAACTGCAAGGCCCAGGTCATCGATATTTGGTATAAAGCTTCATCTAGTGGACCCCTACCAAGATTGTTCAAATTATAGGCCTGGGGGCCAAAATGCCCCCGCCCCGGGGGCCTTTGGTTTTACATAGGCTTATATAGGGAAAATCATTAAAAAATCTTCTTCTCTGAAACCACAAGGCCCAGGTCTTTAATATTTGGTGTGAAGCTTTACCTGGTGGACCTCTACTAAGATTGTTCAAATTATAGCCTTGGGGCCAAAAATGCCCCCGCCCGGGGGGGCCTTTGGTTTTACATAGACTTATACAGGGAAAATCTTTAAAAATCTTCTTCTCTGAAACCGCAAGGCCCAGATCTTTGATATTTGGTGTGAAGCTTCATCTAGTGGACCTCTACCAAGATTGTTCAAATTATAGCCCTGGGGGCCAAAATGCCCCCGCCCCGGGGGCCTATGGTTTTACATAGGCTTATCTTCTTCTCTGAAATTACAAGGCCCACATCTTTAATATTTTGTGTGAAGCTTTAACTAGTGGACCTTTACTAAGATTATTCAAATTATAGCCTTGGGGCCCAAAATGCCTCCGCCCCGGGGGCCTTTGGTTTTACATCGGATTATATAGGGAAAACCTTTAAAAATCTTCATGTCTGAAACCAGAAGGCCCAGGTCTTTGATATTTGGTATGAAGCTTCATCTAGTGGACCATTACCAAGTTTGTTCAAATTATAGCCCTTGGGCCTAGAATGTACTGGAGACACTAATTCTCAGGTGAGCGATTAAGGGCCCTCTGGGCCCTCTTGTTTTAATTGAGGTTTAAAGACAAATGCTACGAATTCGCAATTTTTGTATGATCATCAAAAATGAAAGTTATGCCAGAGCCAACATTTTACCGTTCTTGGGTAAGGAAACGGTTGAGAACTGTGGAACAGATATTGTTTTGGGTTCATTTCATTATTTAACATGTTCAGCTTGGCTATAAACTTCACGAAAACAGTAACATTGCAACTTTTGGAAATTTTAATTTTTCGGCATTTACCCAAGATCAGATCAACCTAAATGGTTACAGACTTACTTAAACGATTTGCTGTAGTGCATATTGTGGCCATCTACTATTTACAAGTAAAATCCAAGTTATATGTCAATGATTCACCATATTTTCATAGAATTTATATGTATTTTTACCATATATATCATATAGGGGTGGGGGCGGTTTTATTTAATAAAACAGAAATTTGCACGGTGGCCCCTAGTTTTCTTTTAATTTTCTATTCTCTGATAACATCCCCTAGAGACAAAACCTTGTTTTATGAAAATTTCAATGTATCATTTTTCTGTATAGTCCAAAATAATACAGACAGTGAACAGTTTTTAAAGATATTTAGGTTGATGACAAAATTTGTTTTGCAAATAAATTTTCTGAGCTTGAAAAAGGTGGCTAAATTAAGGCAGCAAAATCTTTTAATATATCATTCTGACTGAAATAAATGTTTTAAAGCTAGGCAAAAGTCATTTTTGACTTGCTATTTACTAACATGGTAGTTTTCTGATATTTCTGGGAAAACAGTTTGGGGTGGTTTCCTTCTTGTTCAGATTACTTAAGATTCAGCACGGTGACATATGTATTTTAATTCATATGTGGTGAGGCAGTATATGATGCTAAACATATACAGACTCTTAAACAGTTTTCAATGTAGGAAGTATTTCGTAGCATATGCCCTTAACGTCCCCGTTAACACAGTTTTCGTCCAATAATGCGGGGCGTTCATCGTCATTGAAATGACATCCCAGGCCCTGCCGCTTAATATCATGGACGGCCCGTGCCTGGAAAGGCTTCGACCTTCTAAGCGGATTTACCAGTACTCATGTGCAGACGGTTTTGTGTAGAAGCATCATGCAGCCCAATCTATTTCTCCTAGCTCCGATGGTCGGGGGACAGTCTGGCACTCGTATCTCATCATGATTATTCCGTGACATTAGGATTACACTCAAATGTGGGATAGTGCTTTCTTTCATGTCTTTAATAATGAATCTGCTCCGCAAAATGCAATATTTTTCTTATTGTTTTTCCAAACATAGATTGTGTGCGTGCTTGATAGAACCGCCTCGATAAGGCTGTTCTAGCGAGGTCCCACAATTTATTCATTTAAACAGAATATATACCCTAGAAGCCCCCGTTTTCCTGTGTATAAAGTGAGAATTTTTAAGGGTGTTTCTTACAAAGACATGTTAACTTGACGTCATTAATGATTTTCCACGTCTAGCTCCGAATGCCAAATGAGTTACACAAACAAAACTAACCTCATTAAAAGTACAAGGAATGAATAATTGAGCAACCTGTTGATTGTAAGAAAGCAACGCGCACCTGCTTCAGTAAATATTGCCAGAAAAACAGTGAATAAGAAACACAGAGCTCAATGTCGTAGCTATAACTTTAAATGCGCCGTGACAAGCGAAAATATGTCTTCAGCCCTGTCTGTGCGCACAGCATAGACTCAGATTAGCCTGCGCATAATTGATATTCTAAGGAGCTCAATAAAATTATGGTACCGGCAGTCCCCCTGCTGCAGAACTGTTTTGCACGGTAAATTGTATTTAGAAATAAACTATTAATCTGAAATTATTGAAGCTTTTAGTACTACTTCTAGATATTTAGATGATTTATTAAATATTGACAGTACTTACTTTGATGGTTTGATCAGTCAGATTTATCCCCTAGAACTTCAGTTAAACAAGGCAAATTCATCTGATATCGAGGCCACCTTTTTGGATTTACATTTATCTATTGTAGATGGATTTGTTTCTTGCAAAATTTATGATTTTGATTTCGAAATAGTAGATTTTCCTTTTTTGGACGGGTGATGTTCCTCGTGCGACATTCTACGGGGTTTATATTTCGCAGTTAATTCGATTCGCTAGAATGTCTAGTTATGTATCCGACTTCAACACTCGTAATAAATTATTAACCGCTAAACTTCTTAATCAGGGGTACCGGTATCATAAACTACGTAAAGCCTTTTCTAAGTTTTATAGACGTCATTCTGATTTGGTTTCAAAATTCAACGTTGGACTTTAAACACTTCTGCTACAAGGCCTATCGGAACCCGAATTCTATGGTGAGATAGTATATAAATTTAGAAAAATACATGCCTGTAATGAATTTAGTACCCAATTTCGTAAAATCGTTCGTCGATATATAAAGATTGGGTACAACATCAATATTATAAAACAGACTGCATGCATGGTGGTTAACCCAATCAGGGTTGGCAACTTTGCTTCCCTCTTTGATTGCACACCGGTGGGTCGGGCTTAAGATTATATGACGGTTCCAGCGTAAAAACATAATTGGAAATTTATTTAATTTTAGTATTCTTTATGTTGGTCGGCGCCTGATGTTCCGTCTTTGGTCGGGATGGATGGATGGATGGATGTTTTGTTTAAAGACGCTCAACCCTAATAGGGCATATAGCGTCTAAAAATAATTAGGTATTAAATATAAAATTGTTATGGAAATTTCAAAGTTAAAATATTTATTATTACAGTTTGTTAAAAAGGCCGATTTCTTTAAGAAAATTTATTAATTTATAAGATGGTATTTCGTTAAAAAGCTCTTTCATTGTTGAAACATTAAAATATTTTGTGCGTATATGATAAAATTCTATACATGAGATAAGATAGTGTTTAACTGTGAACGGTTCATTACAAGATACACAGAAAGGTGCTTGTTCGATTTTTAATATAAATGAATGAGTGAGCCGTGTGTGTCCTATGCGGCATCTTGTGATTTTCGTCTGATCTTTCCTACTATAATTCGAAAAAGAGCATTTGCTATGAAAATTTGGTTGTATTTTATTTAATTTATTATTGGTTTCTTTTTCCCAAATAGATTGACATTTGGTTTTTATATATTTATTTATGTTGGATTTAAAATCGGAATGCGGAATTTTAAAATTAGTTATATTTAACGACAATGCCGATTTGGCCTCTAAATCGGGTAACTCATTTCCACAGATATTTACGTGACTGGGAAGCCAGCAGAATACGATCGCCTTTGAGACGGAAAGGTAATGATATTTTCTTAAAATTTGTTGAATCAAGGGGTTTCTGTGATGTTGATCTTTGAGAGAGTTCAATACAGAAAGAGAATCTGAATAAATGATAAAATGTCTTTCAGATTGATCTCTAATGTGATAGAGTGCAATATCAATTGCTTTCGCTTCAGCAGTAAAAATAGAACTGTTATCAGGTAATCTAATGCTGTCAGTGAAATTTGGACTAATGACAGAACAAGCAACAGTCTCATCTTGTTTCGAACCGTCAGTGTAAATGGATATATGATGTTTAAAATTTGATTTGATTTCTAAAAATTCGTTCTTAAAAATATGTGATTCTACTTCGGATTCCTTATTTTTGTTTAAGTCTAAAATTATCTTTGGAGAGTTTAACGTCCATGGTTGTTTAGATGGTAGAGAAAGACTGAATATTGTTTATATTTTTATATTGGCCTCTTCGAGTAATGGTTTAATTCTTAGGCCAAGAGGTTTTATCGCTGATGGTTTGTTGTTACAAAATCTTTCAAAATTAGGGTTAAAAACAGAGTCATATGCTGAATTGCTTGGATTTGCGGCTAGTTTTGTAACATATTGAAGAGACAATTTCTCTCTTCTAACGTAAAATGATGGTACATTTGATTCCGCATAAAGACTTTCAACAGGTGACGTGCGAAAGGCACCTAGTGCTAGACGTAAACCTTGATGATGTATAGTATCCAAAGATTTTGAATAAGATTTCCTTGCAGATCCATAGACTATGGAACCATAGTCCAATTTGGAACGAATTAAAGATCTATAAAGATTTAAAAGAACAGTGCAATCTCCTCCCCAGTCGGAACTGGACAGGACTTTAAGAATATCAAGAGCTTTTAAACATTTAGCTTTCAAAGCTTTGATATGGGGAATAAAAGACAATTTGTTATCAAATAAAAGACCCAGAAACTACGCTTAAGCGACGACTGGAATTGGACTGCCGTATATAGTAAGAACAGGATCTAAATGCAACTTTCGAATTTGGCAGAAATGAACACACTGAGTTTTTGTTTTAGAAAATTTAAAACCATTTTCTATCGCCCAAGTTTCTATATTATTTAAACACCTTTGCAGTTTAAATTCAATGGTTTCCATATTTTTGGATCGATAAAAAATTCCGAAATCGTCTACAAATAGCGAACAATCTGGGTCTTTTACACATTTAACTGACAGTGTATTATTAATTTTAATACTGAACAAGGTAGGTGATAAAATGCTACCTTGTGGTACACCTTGTTCTTGATTAAATATGTCTGACAATGTATTTCCTATGCGAACATTAAAAGATCTATTTGATAGGAAATTTTGAATAAAAAGTGGTAATCGGCCTTTAAGGCCCAAGGTGTGCAAATCTTTCATGATGCCATATTTCCAAGTCGTATCATAGGCCTTTTCTAGGTCAAAGAATACAGCTACGACATGTTCTTTTTTAATAAAGGCATCACGTATAAATGATTCTAAGCGAATCAAATGATCGTTAGTTGGGCTGTTTTTTTCTAAAACCAGCTTGAAATTTAGTGATAAGCTGGTTTGATTCTAAGAACCAAACCAGCCTATCATTAATCATTCTCTCCATTGTTTTATATAAGCAACTTGTCAAAGCAATAGGTCTGTAATTAGTGGCTTCAGTATGATCTTTATTAGGTTTCGGAATAGGAATAATGGTAGCTTTTCTCCAGTTTGCGGGGAACTTTCCAGTGATCCATATATCTTTCAAAATGTTTAATAATGTTACTAATGCCTTGTTGGGTAAATGTTTTAAAATTTGATAGTGTATGTCATCAGGACCAACAGCAGTATCATGAGATTTATCGAGAGCATCTAATAGTTCATTAGCAGTGAAAGGTAAATTATATTTTTCGTGATTTAATGATGAAAAATTTAAATTCTTTTTCTCTTGTTCTTGTTAAATATTTTGGAAGTTTTCTGAATAATTTGAGCTCGAGGAGTTTTTCTAAAAATTTTCCCCCAAGGCATTGGAAATGTCCTTAGCCGTTGAACATATATTTCCGTTCGATTTGATATGGACATGTTTATTTGATTTGTTTTTGCCACTAATTTTTCGAATCATGTCCCATATTTTCTTAGTTGGTGTTCTGGTATTCAGTTTGGAGACGTATTGCTGCCAAGTAGAAGTAAAACAAAGATCAGGAATCGATACAATTAACTTACTCCACCCACCAAAGACACCAAAGGGAAAGAAATACAAACATTAAGCGACCAGACCATAATGGAAACCTAAATAAAGGAAGGCCATAAGGACAGTTACTTTCCCACAAAATGGCCATATGACCATCCAAAATTAAAAGACACAAGTGATACACACAGTAAGTAACAAACAACAACATAAATAAATCGCCACAGAAGAACGGCCATGGAACGGTCAGTGGAAAGATTTCCACTGGGGGGGGCTTAAATCGCTTTTACGTAAAGATGCTTTTTGGCCGATTTTATTGTTTTGCGAGCTTTAGCTCGCATGTGTTTGGCATGGATAAGATTTTCTTTTGTTGGTTGTTTGTTGAATTTTCGTAATGCAGATTTTCTTTTATTGATTGAAGTTTTAAGTTCGTCATTAAACCAAGGTCTGTTTCTTTTTGAAAAAGTCGGGGATTTAGGAATACAGTTTTCAGCAATATCAATCAATTGATCAGTAAAATCTTGAATATCATTTGCAGTTTTAAAAATTTCAGGGTCGCGTTTTTCATTACATAATTAATTAAAATTTTCCCAATTTGCCTTACTCAAATTCCATCTGGGGTGACGATCCTCATGGGTCGATTCAATTTCTTCAATTACTATCGGAAAATGATCGCTCCCATGGAGATCGTCCACAACAGACGAATCAAAATCTAGATAAATACTTGGAGAGCAAATTGAAAGATCTAAAGCAAAATAATTTCTTGTGGGAGAATGAAGATATGTTGGTTGTTTATCGTTAAATAAACATAAATCATTTTCAGCAATAAAATTTTCTACAATTTCTCCTTTGTCATTTGTATCCGAGCAACCCCATAATTTACTGTGACTATTAAAGTCTCCTAATAATATATAAGGACTAGGTAATTGGTTTGTAAGATTTTCTAATTCTTGTTTAGAGAAATTATAATGTGGTGGGAGGTATACAGAACAAATTGTTATGGATTTAGATAAAGTGACGTTTACAGCAACAGCTTGTAAATTAGTATTTACATCTATTTTCCTATGAGGAACGTTTGATTTCACCAGAATTGATGTACCTCCTGATGCCTTCTGATATCCGTTGTGATATGATTGTACATACAGTAACCTTTGAAATTAATATTATCTGTGGTTTTCAAAAAAGTTTCTTGGAGATAAATGACATTTGGAGAAAAAAGTGTAGATAAAATTAAAAGTTCGTTAAAATTGGCTTTAAGTCCTCGACAATTCCATTGAATTATTGATTTCTTATCCATGATTAAATGGAGAGAAGATTAAAACAAGGAATTTAATCCTTTTATCTTTTATTATGCTTTTAGAACATGGAGGGATCAACATCTCACTCCATGTCCTCAAGGGCACCGTACTGATTAGCCAGTTTTACTGGATCAGCCGGCGCCCCTTTACTGTAAGGGTTTGATCCTTTATGCTTTTCTTTGTCTTTTTTGTCTTTTCGATCCGCTGTCCCTGACGTGGACCGAGAGTGAGATCTGCTAGAATGGGTGTTCGGTTGTGAACTGGTCTGTGAAGTTTGTCTTGACTGATGAGTAGATGTAGGTTGTGATGATGTAGTAGGTTGTGACGATGTAAGTTGTGATGATGTAGCAGGTTGTGATGTGGTTTTTGGTTTAACAGTAGAGGTAATTACTTTAGAAGGTGGTTTAATTTCGAAATCTTTTTCATTAAATTGAGTGGAGGTTTCTTTTGTTTCAGGTTTGCTGGCAAGGGATTGGACAACTTTGGCGAATGTGTTTTCTGGTTTGTTTTGTTGGATTTTCTTTGCTTCCAAATAGGTGACGTTTTGTGTAACTTTGATTTTCATGATTTCTTTTTCTGCTTTCCAAACTTCACAGACATTGGATTTAGACAAACGATCTTTTCCGCAGTTCACACATTTTGGAAACGTTCTTACAGTTGGTAGTGTGGTGATCGGTACCACCACACTTCTCACAAACAGATCCGTCAGGGACAGTACAGTCGTTTTCGTGGTGCCCAAACCTCTGACAATTGAAATATCTCAGAGGATTGGGCACGTAGATTTCAACCGTTATTATTCGGTCAAATATCCTTAGTGATTTCGGCAACGAAGTGGTATTGAAAGTCAGAAGAAGAGTATTTGTTTCGATTAGGTTGCCGTCTTTTTTAATTTTGAAACGTTTACAGGCTGTTACTCCTTGATCTTTTAAATATTCTACTATACTAGCTTCTGATTCTTGTTTCAGCATTCTGTCACGGATTATTCCTTCACATGAATTTAATGTTTTGTGCTCCGTGACAGAGACGTTAAGGTTAAAGAATTTGGTGATTTTGAGGAGGTTTTCTGTTTGGGATTTTCTATTTGTTTCGATTAAAAGGGTACCATTTTTTATTTTTTTAACATTTTTAGGAGTTCCGATAAGCGATTCAATTTGTTTTTCTATGACAAACGGTGAAAGAGAAGTAACAGCCTTTCCTTCGTTGCTCGTAATCACTAAGAATCTAGCAAAATATTCGTTTGCTTTAAAAGTGAAAGTTGCCGGTTCCGGGTCGTCATCAGATAAGTCTAAGAAAGCTCTTTTTCTAGTGCTGGATCCCATGGTTGAAATTTATGATTCGATAGCTATGCGCCCCACCCTCCTTGGAGGCCTACAAGGGGACGTTTAATGGAAACGGATCACCTATTTCCAACGCCAAGGCTACATTGCTATTATACTCGATGACAGGACCAGAGTCCTTCCGCTCCACTTCTGTTTTATGATTCCCAACTATGCACCCAGATTTCAAAGAAAAATGATGAACAGTTAGGATCCATCCCTCGTCTATCTGAAATATGGGCCAAAATGATGTGTTGAAAAGCTGGAGATCCCTGGGCTTTTCTCAATCATCAGGATCCCTTCTTCCAGCATACGAGACGCCACTCACGGCAAACAAGTGGCTCCTGTTTCAACAAGGAATTTCATCCCCATTCACTACAGAAGGAAAATGACCTGTATATTTTATTCCCTACAGGCAAGGGAGGCCGAAAACGTTTGCTTAAATAAAAGCTTGGCTCTGAAAACAGGAGATCCTTTGCTAAATATGAGATCCACGATTATGACGAAAAATTATTGAGGTGATAAGTTTACGAAAGAACAAATGATTTTATAAAATACTAAAGAAATAAGCTGTGTTAGATGACGTACACTTCAGAACTTAGTGATAAGTATCCGATTCTGTTAACTTTGGTGTAACATAAAATAACTTTGGGGTAACATGAAATGACAAGTTACTTATCTAATAACGTATATAAAATGCATCTTTCATTGTTTGATGTGCAAAGTGATGGAGCATGAAAAAGTGACACATACACAGTACAAACACATATGTTAAACACAGATGAGGTTTTCTTCTTTGCAGTGCGCGGCCCACCAGCACAGATGATACACGTACAAATGCAGCGTGGTAGTAACATGAGATAGGAAAGGTTTAAAAGGATAGATCTTGCGTAGTGAATTGTTAAAAAAAAATTGGTAAGATGCATTTGAACAAATTGATTCACAAAATAATACCGGTTGAACGGACGATTGTTCTGTATGTTGGGGGCTTTTACCCAACTGCCACAGAAGCTGAAGGCAGCCACCTATTTCGAGGCACCGGGTGGTCTCGGCAAGGGGACTGTTTTCGATGGGGTCTTACCACTCTGCCACACTCCCGAAGGCAGCCGCCATATTTCTACCCCCGGGCTGGCGCGGGGCCGTCTTTGGTCGGGCCCCTCGGAGTCTAACTGTTGGTTTTCTTTTGCCCCAGCAATTCTGTTATTGAATGCTGTCGAGTCCTCAACCTTGTTTCATCTCTGTAGTTTTTTATTTGTATGTTCTCGGAGATGTTATACTGATGAGATAGGAAGCCTTCATGCGGACTAAACAAAATTAGTGTATACCGCGACAGAGGTAAGGGCGAGGATTATGGCCGTGTAAAATCGATTTAAGCCCCCCCCCCCCCCCCCAGTGGAATTCTTTCCACTGACCGTTCCAAGGCGGTTCTTCTGTGGCGATTTATTTATGTTGTTGTTTGTTACTACTTACTGTGTGTATCACTTGTGTCTTTATATTTTGGATGGCCATTTGGCCATTTTGTGGGAAAGTAACTGTCCTTATGGCCATCCGTTGTTTAGGTTTCCATTATGGTCTGGTCGCTTCATGTTTGTGTTTCCTTCCCTTTGGTGTCTTTGATGGGTGGAGTAAGTTAATTGTATCGATTCCTGATCTTTGTTTTACTTTTTCTTTCAAAAATTTAGGAAATTTTCTGCGTCATTTTTTATAGTTATAGATGTCAAAAACACATTTGCGCTCATTAAAATCATCATATGTCGTGGCACATAAACCCTAGGTCTTGCCTTGGGACGTCATATCCAGAACCCCAAAATCAAAATTATACTCTGCAGTGAAATCAATGCATATCTGAAACAAATAAAAATGATATTTTCACGCTGTGAAAATATATGATATTTTCCCACTATGAAAAATAACAAGACCTTGTTATTTTCACGGGAGCAGCCCGGACTAGTTTTTTTTTTTTTTTTTCGCCAAAAGTCATATGTTATCGTCAAACTGATTCTGTAAAATACCTTGAAAAGCACTCTTTGAACTGTACAAATGCTGTATTAAAAATGGCGATATATTTATGTTTTGAAACTGACAGTTGTGACGTCAAAGCCAGGTCAAAATTGTGACGTAGATACGATTGATCAATTACCGTAGATATCCGCATAAAATTATAAAATAAAAGAAAATTTCCTTTTTTTATCGGCGGATACTAAAAATATTTCATCTCGTATGTTGAAAATATCCGAATTTTCACTTGTGCTTCGCACTCGCGAAAATTTGGATTTTTTCAACACACTCGATGAAATATTTTTGGTATCCACCTCAAAAGGGTAAATATCCTCTATACAGATTTAGACGAAAACCATGTAACGTTAGCCCAATAGATATAGCTCACAAGTTTGAGCTAACTTTAAATTAAGATGTTTTGTTTTAAGTGTAACGAAGTCTAACACAGCACGCCTAGGCAATGGATAGGTATGAGCGTGACGAGTGACGTCATAAAAAGCCAACGTTTTATGACGTCATTGGAAGATTCTTTGACGATAGACGTAGAGCGTTATGTTTCTCGCATCAATAACATTGCAAAAGGACAGGAATGTGTGTGATACAGTCAATAATGCTGGCGGGATGGAAAATAGCTAGGAGAATTTGAAGGAAACTTCAAAATTATTGGCGATTCTCAGTGTGTTAGAATCGAAATATGTGATTTGATGATTAATAAACCACAGTTTGACGGTAATAAGTGGACAAAGAACTCGCGCTACGCGCTCGTGATTTGAACTACTTTACAACTCATCTCCAAACAGTGGTTTATTACTCCTGAAATCACTGCTTAGCTGATCTATTTCTTAAATGTGTGTGTGTGTGTGTGTGTGTGTGTGTGTGTGTGTGTGTGTGTGTGTGTGTGTGTGTGTGTGTGTGTGTGTGTGTGTGTGAATTCGGGTTTAACGTCGCTTTCAACAATTTTTCAGTCATATCACGACGGTGTCTGGTTGCGACAGGGAGCTCAATGCTCACTTTTATAGTGCTGCCTCACTGAAGTATCATGTCCCAGACACATTACATGATACCACACCCAGTCACATTATCCTGACACTGGGTCGACCAGTCCTAGCTCTACCCCCTAAATTTGAGTGCCAAGCGAGGAGCAGCTAGTACCATTTTAACGACTTTGGTATGTCGCGGCCCGGGATCGAACCCGTGACCTCCCGTTCCCCGGAGCGGACACTCTACCAAATGTGCTATCGGGGCCGGTATTTCTTAAATATAGACTGCAAAACTACAAGTGGTATCGCATCTTCCGTTCTAATAATAAACACCAATCTGATATACATGTATCTCGAGAATCCCTAATACTTGGCATTGCACAAAATTACGAAGTGATTGTGGGTTTATTTGATAGGATAAACTGGCAGCTAAGATAATGGATGAGCTTTAAGAAATTGCTATAATCCAATCTCCTTGATTTATGACTGTTTAGTGATGGAATATGGGGATAAGACAGAAAATAATTTTCTGTCAGGCCGAGGTTCATCAGAGTAATGGACCAAGCAAAGAGATCGTTTCTCTCTAGGAGACTGACCAAATTGTAATTGCGTGCTATAGAGTGATTAATTAGCTTGTGTTCCAATTCCGCAAGGAAATCGGGGGAAAAGGCCTTAAAACAACATATTACATCCGGACTTTCCAAAACATTTCGGTTCTTTGTGCGGATAACATTTTTAGCTCACCTGACCGAAGGTCATGGTGAGCTTTTGTGACCGTAAGATGTCCGGCGTCGTCGTGCGTCGTCCGTCGTCCGTCGTCCGTCGTGCGTAAACTTTTTCTTGTGAACAAACTAGAGGCCACAGTTTTGGTCCAATCATCATCAAACTTGCTCAGAATGATCATCATGACAATATCTCGGTCAAGTTCGAATATGGGTCATGTCGGGTGAAAAAGTAGGTCAGTAGGTCAAATCATAGAAAAACCTTGTGAACACTCTAGAGGGCACAGTTTTGGTCCAATCATCATCAAACTTGCTCAGAATAATTATCATGACAATATCTCGGTCAGGTTCGAATATGGATCATGTAGGGTCAAAAAGTAGGTCAGTAGGTCAAACCATAGATAGTCCTTGTGAACACTCTAGAGGGCACAGTTATGGTTCAATTATCATCAAACTTGCTCAGAATGATCATTGTGACAATATCTCGGTCAAGTTTGAATATGGGTCATGTCGGGTCAAAAAGTAGGTCAGCGGGTCAAATCATAGAAAAACCTTGTGAACACCCTAGAGGCCACAATTTTGGTCCAATCATAATCAAACTTGCTCAGAATGATCATCATGACAATATCTTGGTCAAGTTCGAATATGGGTCATGTCCGGTCAAAAAGTAGGTCAGTAGGTCAAATCATAGAAAAACCTTGTGAACACTCTGAAGGCCACTGTTTTGGTCCAATTATCATGAAACTTGCTCCGAATGACCATTGTGACAATATTTCAGTCCAGTTCGAATATGGGTCATATCGGGTTAAAAAGTAGGTCAGCGGGTCAAATCATATAAAAACCTTGTGAACACCCTAGGGGCCACAATTTTGGTCCAATCTTAATCAAACTTGCTCAGAATGATCATCATGACAATATCTCGGTCAAGTTTGAATATGGGTCAAATGGTTCCGGTCCGTTGCACATCTAGGTTACAGGAGCCAAAAACAGATTTTTTTCACCAAAAACTTAAAAAATCTTCTTCTCTGAAACCACAAGGCCCAGGTCTTTGTTATTTGGTATGAAGCTTCATCTAGTGGACCCCTACCAAGATTGTTCAAATTATAGTGCTGGGGCCAAAAATGCCCCCGCACGGGGGCCCTTTGGTTTTACATAGGCTTATATAGGGAAAATCTTTAAAAATCTTCTTCTCTGAAACCACAAGGCCCAGGACTTTGATATTTGGTATGAAGCTTCATCTAGTGGACCCCTACCAAGATTGTTCAAATTTGAGTGCTGGGACGAAAAATGCCCCCGCCACGGGGCCCTTTGGTTTTTACATTGGCTTATATAGGGAAAATCTTTAAAAATCTTCTTCTCTGAAACCACAAGGCCCAGGTCTTTGATATTTGGTATGAAGCTTCATCTAGTGGACCCCTACCAAGATTGTTCAAATTATAGTTCTGGGGCCAAAAATGCCCCCGCCCCAGGGCCCTTTGGTTTTACATAGGCTTATATAGGGAAAATCTTCAAAAATCTTCTACTCTGAAACCACAAGGCCCAGGACTTTGATATTTGGTATGAAGCTTCATCTAGTGGACCCCTACCAAGATTGTTCAAATTATAGTGCTGGGACAAAAAATGCCCCCGCCACGGGGCCCTTTGGTTTTACATTGGCTTATATAGGGAAAATCTTTAAAAATCTTCTTCTCTGAAACCACAAGGCCCAGGTCTTTGATATTTGGTATGAAGCTTCATCTAGTGGACCCCTACCAAGATTGTTCAAATTTGAGTGCTGGGACGAAAAATGCCCCCGCCACGGGGCCCTTTGGTTTTTACATTGGCTTATATAGGGAAAATCTTTAAAAATCTTCTTCTCTGAAACCACAAGGCCCAGGTCTTTGATATTTGGTATGAAGCTTCATCTAGTGGACCCCTACCAAGATTGTTCAAATTATAGTTCTGGGGCCAAAAATGCCCCCGCCCCAGGGCCCTTTGGTTTTACATAGGCTTATATAGGGAAAATCTTCAAAAATCTTCTACTCTGAAACCACAAGGCCCAGGACTTTGATATTTGGTATGAAGCTTCATCTAGTGGACCCCTACCAAGATTGTTCAAATTATAGTGCTGGGACAAAAAATGCCCCCGCCACGGGGCCCTTTGGTTTTACATTGGCTTATATAGGGAAAATCTTTAAAAATCTTCTTCTCTGAAACCACAAGGCCCAGGTCTTTGATATTTGGTATGAAGCTTCATCTAGTTGACCCCTACCAAGATTGTTCAAATTACAGTGCTGGGGCCAAAAATGCCCCCGCCCCGGGGCCCTTTGGTTTTACATAGGCTTATATAGGGAAAATCTTAAAAAATCTTCTTCTCTGAAACCACAAGGCCCAGGTCTTTGATATTTGGTATGAAGCTTCATCTAGTGGACCCCTACCAAGATTGTTCAAATTTTAGTGCTGGGACAAAAAATGCCCCCGCCACGGGGCCCTTTGGTTTTACATGGGCTTATATAGGGAAAATCTTTAAAAATTTTCTTTTCTGAAACCACAAGGCCCAGGACTTTGATATTTGGTATGAAGCTTCATCTAGTGGACCCCTACCAAGATTGTTCAAATTTTAGTGCTGGGACAAAAATGCCCCCGCCACGGGGCCCTTTGCTTTTACATTGGCTTATATAGGGAAAATTTTTAAAAATCTTCTTCTCTGAAACCACAAGGCCCAGGTCTTATATATTTGGTATGAAGCTTCATCTAGTGGACCCCTACCAAGATTGTTCAAATTATAGTGCTGGGGCGAAAAATGGCCCCGCCACGGGGCCCTTTGGTTTTACATAGGCTTATATAGGGAAAATCTTTAAAAATTTTCTTCTCTAAAACCACAAGGCCCAGGACTTTGATATTTGGTATGAAGCTTCATCTAGTGGACCCCTACCAAGATTGTTCCAATTTTAGTGCTGGGGCCAAAAATGCCCCTGCCCCGGGGCCCTTTGGTTTTACATAGGCTTATATAGGGAAAATCTTTAAAAATCTTCTTCTCTGAAACCACAAGGCCCAGGACTTTGATATTTGGTATGAAGCTTCGTCTAGTGGACCCCTACCAAGATTGTTCAAATTATAGTGCTGGGACAAAAAATCCCCCCCTGCCACGGGGCCCTTTGGTTTTACATAGGCTTATATAGGGAAAATCTTTAAAAATCTTCTTCTCTGAAACCACAAGGCCCAGAACTTTGATATTTGGTATGAAGCTTCATCTAGTGGACCCCTACCAAGATTGTTCAAACTATAGTGCTGGGGCAAAAAATGCCCCTGTCCCGGGGCCCTTTGATTTTACATAGGCTTATATAGGCAAAATCTTTAAAAATCTTCTTCTCTGAAACCGCTAGGCCCAGGTCTTTGATATTTGATGTGTAGCTTCATCTAGTGGACCTTTGACAAGATTGTTCAAATTTTAGCCTTTGTTGATGTTTGGTATGAAGCTTCACCTTTAAGACCTCCCTCAACATTATGTACATTAAAGCCCTGGGGCCAATAATGGCCCTCTCTGGGGCCCACTTGTTACACTATGGATCAGGTGAGCGATCCAGGGCCATCATGGCCCTCTTGTTTATTTTATAATCTGCAGTGAAATCAATCCATATCTGAAACAAGTAAAAAGTTTTATTATATATTTTCACACTGTAAAAAATAACATAACCTTGTTATTTTCACAGAAGCAGCCCGGACTACTTTCTCTCGCCAAAATTCATATCTTATCGATAAAATAATTCTGTAAAATACCTTGAAAAGCACTGTTCGAACTGTTGAAATGCTGTATTCAAAATGGCGATCTGTTTATGTTTTGAAACTGACAGCCGTGGCGTCATAGCCAGTTCAAAATTGTAACATATGATACGATCGACCAATTACCGTAAGTGTCCTTATAAATTATAAAATAAAAAGAAAATTTACTTTTTTCGGTGGATACCAAAAGTATTTCATCTCGTGTGTTGAAAACATCAGAATTTTCTTCGCACTCGTGAAAATTCGGATGTTTTCAAGACACTCGGTGAAATATTTTTGATATCCACCTTAAGAAAGTAAATATCCTCTATATCATATGAAGTCGCGTTTGAGAATGAAATGACGCCATGTAATAAATTCAATAATCCACTAGCGGATTAAATATGCAAATTAGACACTCTCCGTAACGTTACGACTTCCTTAACGACGTCGCGTTTTCTAATGGTGGAATATTGACATTTTTGTAAAGTAGCCGTGAATAAAATTCGTTTTAAATTTCATATGATAAATAGAATCTTGCATGCGTGCTCATGTATTATTGAATTTATTAAACTCGTTGAGGAAAAAGGATAAAATGGAAAATGCTCGGCAAAGCCTCGCATTTTATCCCTTTTCCTCGACTGGTTTAATAAATTCATTGATTCACTAACATGTGAACACTCATGTAAGATCCTCCTTGACCCTGCCCGGGGCCCACTTGTTATACATTGGATCAGGTGAGCGAACCAGGGCCCTCTGGGCCCTCTTGTTTCTTACTTTTGCTCTAAAATATAGATTGTAGGTACTCGTTAGAACCGCTTCAAAATTTTCGTTTTGGTCAGAAACATGTCAATCCTTCGGTCATGCGTTATTTTGGGCTTCATATGGGCTTCATATGGTTTTAGACTGTTCTTGAAAGAAGTTGAGGTCGCTCAAGCTGTCGCTTTGCTTGAAAGTGGGTACACCTAAAGGATCGTTGCTGAAAGCTTTGATGTATCGAGATGAAATTCTAGATCCTATTGTGATGCCTTTCGCTGGGGGCAATCGGTGACAATTTCATTATGATGCAAGATAATGCGCGCCCCATACTGCTAGAGTGTGCATGGATTACCTTATTCGTGAGACTATTGAAGTAATGGACTGACCCGCACGTTCTCCTGACTTAAACCCAATTGAACATTTGTGGGACATTCTTTACAGGTGTATCTCACAGGGCTATCATCCACAAGTGACTATTCAAGAAATCACAAACATTCTTAGACATGAGTGGCAAACACTAGCTTTACAAACGTTTCAAAATTTGGTTCGTAGCATGCCTTGGCGATGCCAGGAGTGTTGAGCTGCTCGAGGTGCACGCAGTGTAGTTATCTCCATTCTCATACACGTATTCACTTTTTTTTTGTTTAAAAAATATGTTCCGTTTTGCCAAAATGGCAAGCCCAGTGAGCTGCGTAAAACCAATGCCAGCCAATGAAAAGCGACGTTACATCATGATGTCGGGTTTCTGACAGTATATCGCAGGACATACTATCGCAATTTTTACGTTGGCCAATCAAACGCCGCGTCACATACGCAAGTGCACTAGAATGAGGTTGACAGCAAATATGATAAAGACGATAAATGAAAAAGTCTTAAAAGTGCAGTTAAACCAAAAAACAACAACAAAAAATAATATGATAATAATAAAGACAAGAAAAAAAGACACACTACTTTGCGTGTGAAACTCTATTAGTGCTTTTTCGTCTTTTTCTCCACCAGAATACTAAATTGTCTCATTAGCATTGATCCCTGTCTTGAGATTAAATAGCCCTGTTAGACTCGCAAAATTGTTGATACATGTGGAACTGAGGAGTTTAATTCAGTTTCCTAACAGTAAATTAAAATAAACTGTCAAACTATCTTCACTTGTGAGCATCTCAGACACAGTCTTTGGAAGAAACATTCTAATCAAATGTCACCAGAGTGGAATAAGTGTCAGTATTTCCTTGAATTAAACAGCCTCAGTTTAATTACGCAGAGTGCATGCTAGAATAGTTTCAAAATAGAAACTCTAGCGGAATAGAAAAAAAAAACAGAGAACTTTAGAGCAGGATTTTGCATTTTATGTATTTTTGCCCGCGCCGGGCGCAAATGTGCATCTGATCAATTATCTCTCAGTTAAGACTCAGACTCAACATCTTTTTATCCACTCAGCCATAATATGGTCTTTCTTGCCTACAGGAAGAAAGGTTTAGTCGACGGAATCCTGCGCAGATTCAGATCAGCCTGCGCGATCTGAGCCTTCGCAGGGCGAAATTTTACGAAGACATCTTTTTGCTTCCACACAGGACTCAGAACCGGATCACTGTAGAACCTGCAAGTTGATCTGTTCGACCAGCAACGACTCTCTTCAGCTTCCGCGTTTACCACGTTTGGTTATAGTACAAGCAATAGGTCGGCCCCGTGCCCATCAGGGCTTGAAGAAATAGATGGGCTGCTTGATGCTTCCACGCAGAGCGGAAACCGACCTGCACACGAGTACTGGTAAACCGCTTAGAGGATCTAAGCCTGAAAAATCCACTAAGTCTCACGGGTGTGTCATCGTAATGTATTCGATTTTCTTGAACAAAAGTATGTTATGTGAACTCATATTATTTTCATAGACGTTCTATTACCATGTGTATTTTTCACTAATCATCATTTTGCTGTGATAACATGTCAAAAGGCCTTCATGTGGACTGAACAAATTATTTGTCTGAATCGAGACGGAAATAAGGGCGAGGATTGTGGCCACGTAAAATCGATTTAAGCCACCCAGTGGAATTCGTTTCACTGACCGTTCCAAGGCGGTTCTTCTGTTGCGGTTTATGTTTGTTATGGTTTGTCTTTGAGTGTGTGTATAGCTTATATTATTTTGTTTTGGATAGCCAGTTGGACATTTTGTGGGAAAGTGACTGTCCTTTTGGCTTTCCGCTATTGATGTTTCAATTAGAGTCTAGTTGTTTTTTCCATTTGGTGTCTCTGATGGGAGCTGTGGGTTAATTGTATCGATTCCTGATCATTGCCTTCAGTTCTATTTTGTTGGTCTCACTTTGGGCTTTCCAGCAAATAAATATTTATGAGCATGACAAATTCCATGCTCAAGTGAGTTGGGCATGAAAAATGTTTTATAACATAAAAATAAATAATAATTTTTGGTTTTGGTTTTATGGTCCTTTGAAGATTATTTTTCTTATTTTGAGCCGATCGTTTATCAGAGATGGGAGTTCCCGAAAAAAAACACCTGACCTTGCGTTGCAGATCTTGACATTTCACATGCTTGAACCCACATCGGTGAAAGACCTAATGATTAAGAGACAGCATTCTTATCAACAAGGCCACACAGGCCCGTGCCTTGAAATGAAGACCAGCGGATTCAGAATTTTCATATGAGCCAGGAAGCATTTGAATTCATGTGCTCCAAGTTAGAGCCAACACTATGGCCAAGGAAATTGATTTCGGGCATGAAACTCCATTCTGATTATGGTCATATTTTGCCAAATGTTCCGTTTCATATACATTGCATATCCAGATTTTGGGGGCGATTGTTTATCAATCGATCCAAAGTTACTAACTACAGAAGCTTCCCGTCTGCTATTATCCACGTGACTGTCGCTGACAATGGTAAAGCTCTTGGTACCGGTTATCTGTAGCAGCGCTAGTCTTCTTCGTGTGACGTCAAACATCTGTGTAGAAAAGTAAAATCTGCACTATCCTGGGACAATGGCATACAGTTTAGACCAATATCAGACGCCACAGAACACTGCGTCTGATCAGGGCCTACACTGTTTGCTAAAAGTACATGGAATTTAAAGGTTAAACGAAACCGTCTAATTTCCCCATTCATGCCTATATTCTTAGCATACACTCAAAGACAATCGACCCACCAGTACTCGCCTGCTTCGAATTAAAATACTTTTACATGAGTTGCCTCCCCTGAAGGTGTTTTCAGTCCCCTTAATTCTTTTATACTTTTTTCAGGGCCACCGGTTATAATTGAGACTGACCTACTTATACGGAGCATGGGACAGATATCAGAGAGTGACATGGTAATCGCATATATTTCTAGAACAAGTTGTCAGTTAGCCTTAAAAGCCAAGTTCAGAGCGGGACCACTCATAAACAATACTTTAATGTTTTAACGAATCAATTTCATATTGATTCTGTACAAGTTCGAGGACCGCATACAGCAGACCGCGGACCTGCAACTGTGCCAGAATGAAATCACTTTGTTCATGGCAATTTTATCAATTAACTACAAAAAAAGACTTCTGATGATTTTATTATGAAAATTCTCAGTGAACATTGGTTTAACTCAAAAGAGCTCAACGCCGCACCGCGCAGTTCGTTCTCTAGCTGCTCTTGTTTATGTGCTGACAGCAACTAAAACATGTTACTAAGTTCATCGTCCGCTAGATTTTCAATTATACCCTCATCAGAGTGGACATTTCTGATTGCTTTTCTGGTGGGGACTCTTTGATCTCTACTGGAATCGTGATACTCCATTCTTTCTAATGCGCAGAACGTCAAGGTCAGTCGTAAAAAGTTCTTGGTTTTCTCCGATGCACTAATGTTGATTCTTTAAAGGGACTTCATAGTAAAAATTATCTGTTTACGTCTCCGTCAACACTTTTTAGGTTATTTTGGAGACGTTGCTTCCAATGTTGTGATGGGAACTCTTTGATCTCTACTGGAAACGTGATATTCTATTGTTTCTAATGCGCAAAACGTCAAGATTACTCGTAAAAAGTTCTTGGTTTTCTCCACTGCACAAATGTTAATTCTTTAAAGGAAAATCCTAGTATAAATCATTACCCGACATTGAGATACCTCCGTTATACTGCAACTGGACCAGTCCAACCCTATCAGGCGGAAGAATCTATTGCTCACTAAAATGCTGAAGGCTAACTCGAAACTTCATAGTGTGTCTAGAATTTAACTACTGTTATTATGGCCCCTGCCCATCGGGGCTTGTAGAAATAGATAAGGCTGCATGATGCTTCCACGCAGAGTTGACACCGACCGCACACGAGTACTGGTAAATCGCTATTAGGTTCTAAGCCGAGTCGGACTGCCCATGCATATAAAACCTTACTGGTTTCATTGGGTGGTAGGGCTTGAGATGTAATTTCATTTCAATGTCGGGTAGAAATCACACAAAATCGGAAGCAACGTCTCCAAAATGACCTTTACAGTGTTGATGGGGACGTTAAACCTCAAATCAAACAAACAAAAACTGTTCTTAAGGGAAATGGGAACACCTGGCACATTTTCCGCCATTTTTTCCAAGGGAGACAAATTTCGGGACTTCCTGTTCGTTTTTCTATGGGCTCAGTCCCACTGAAAAAGAGCTCTACTCTTAAAGGAAAGAATTTGCTCCTCAGGAGCAAATTCTTTCCTTTAAAAGTTGACCCCCATTGACATGGGAGGCAAAAATACTTTTGCAGGAGTTGCCTCCCCTGAATGTGTTCCCATTCCCCTTAAAAGACGCTAATTTAACCCTTTGCCCTTTATTCCCAACTATGAAAATTACGATTGTTGTGTCGTGTGCCTGCACAACATCATTCTGCAGATTGTCTTCCTTTGTATTCAGTCCGCTGATTTCACCCTTGTCCCGCTGCATAAATTAATTTAGCCACACCCATTTACATTCCAACCAATCAAATTACTTGATGTGATGATTTCATTTAAATTCGCAAACAGAATGTCAAACTGTAGATCCTGATCAGATGGCTTCTGAAGAAGCCATCTGATCTGGATCTACACTGTTTGCAAAGGTACGTGTCCGGCGTGAACAGTGGGATAAGAGTTTAGACTTGCACAACTGCTCAGACAACTAAAGGGCTAGTTTTGATTATTTTAAACACATTTTATGTATGTTAAACAGACTCTTGATTGGTCCTTGGTCATCTCTTTCTACTGCCATAACATAAACCAAAAGCACTAACAACACTTGTGGGGAGCGTCTGACTGATGATCAGGAGGACGCGGCTCGATACCTACTGGGGTCGGCAACCATTCTATTGTGGAGATTGATCATGAAATCTTTTCTACGGTCATTCTCACCCTTCCGCCGATTCAAGAAGGGCAGTTGTCAGTTTATGGCCAAAGAATGTGCACTGTAATGGTTAACCGCTTTCGTATAAGCCTGCCCAGGAAAAGTGTGGATAAATAAACTGACTGGCTTAAAATGACTTAAAAAGTGTTTACTGGGCCGTTAAACTCCAATACAAACAAACAAAACAAAGCACTTGTGGATCGATTGTCTGTGAGGGTAGGCAGGGAAAATATGCATGGTCAGAAAATGAGGCTGTTTCGTTTAATCCCTCTATGTGTGTATTTGAAGCAAACGGTGTAGACACTGATCAGACGCCGTATTCCATCACGCGAACAAGGCCGTAAAATGAACACCAATTTAAAAAGAGAAATCTGGGGTTTACGGGGTATACATGATTTTTCTTATTTCTGTCCCAAGACATAGGTTGTGGGTACTCGTTAGAACCGCCTCAATAATAAGGCGGTTTCTTACGAGCACCCATAACCTATGTTTGTTCTCGTTAGAACCTCCTCAATAAGGCTATTCTAATGAGCACCTTCAACATATATTTGTAGTATAAATAAAAGAATCTCGCGCATTTTCATCAAAAAATAGCCATTTTGGAGATAGTAAAAATGCAGTTTATTGCACATGTGTGTTATCGTAATGCTGCAGTGTCTGATCTGGATCAACACTGTTTGTATAAGCGCAGTCCATGTATTACTCCATATAATCCTCTTTTCACTGCACTCTGACGTCACATCGACAAAAATAGCGCGGCAATTAGTAAATATTTACTTTTCCAGTGTAAAGTCTAATGTAAACCTATAGAAAACAATTGCGTTCATATGCCCATGAACGCATCGAATCACATGATTTTCAGTGACGTTAAGTGACGTCATTCTAAACCATTGTTCTCTACGGGCGTTGATGACGTCAACGCTGCTCCGCTCTTTGTAGAAAAAAAGCGTGTAAATGTTTTTCAGCTATAAAAGTTTGCCCTACAAGCAATTTTTCGCGCATTGATGAGGGGCAAATAATGTAAATATAAAAAATAAACTAAATTTTTCTGCTTTTCATGAAAGTATGAACGACAGTGGGTCGCGAGCAAAGTTTACATGAACCCCTTCGGGGTTCATTTACTTTGCACGCGACCCACTGCGTTCATACTTCCATGAACTGCAGAAAAATAAATTTCATTTCTTAAATATTTACATTTCCATGTAAACCTGTAGAAAATAATGTAGTTCATACTTCCATGAACGCATCGAGTCATATGATTTTCAGTGACGTCAGTCTAAATCATGGTTCATTAGTATCTGATTAGGCGTGGGTGACGTCAACGCTGTTCCGCTCTTTGTAGAAAACAGTGTGTAAATGTTTTTCAGTAGTAAAAGTTTGCCGCATAAGCATTTTTTCGCCCAGTGATGAGGAGTAAAGAATGTTAATATGAAAAATAAACTTATTTAATCTGTTGTTCATGAATGTGTGAACGACAGCGGGTCGCTAAAACGGGTTCATTCAGTTTACATGCGATCCACTGCGTTCATACTTTCATGAACAGCAGAAAAATATAAACTTAATTTACTTGGAGTTTGTACTTGGTCAGCGATAGTCACGTGGGCAATAGCAAGCGGGATTCTTCTGGAGTACAGTGGAACTTCAATGGCTCGAACACCGATGGCTCGTTTACCATGGCTGAGTCGAACCCGTTCTTGAGCCCCTAGGGAAATCCTCTCCATAAGAAATAGTGGGGATAATTAAGGAGATTTTAGGCTTTTATCTTGCAAATGTATGCTGTGTATATTCATTAGAATCGCCTCGATGAGGCGATTCTAATGAATATACACAGCATACATTGTCATAAAAGAACACCGAAAAGATGTCTAAAAGTATCTCGTTATACCTGGCAATAACCTCAGTGGCTCGAACTACCCCTGTCTCGAACAGATTTTCGAGGTCCCAAAGGTGTTCGAGCCATTGAAGTTCTACTGTATTTGTAACTTTAGGTGTAATTATGAAAATGTACAAAACAAAACAGAAAGTAAAACCCGACCTTTCACTTCAAGCGTACTTTAACCGAACATTATAAAATCTTATATAACGACGACAGTTTTATTCATCTAAATAATTAAATCACCATAATGATATATTGTCTACTTACGATTAAGTTAAGAAATGTTTTATTTTCCATGGTATTAAAAGCGACGGCCAGACAAAAGATAATAGCATCATTCCATTAATGTTAATAATAAACTGCCACATCTTTGACACCGTAATAGATCTACATAAGAGCATTTGCCCTTTGTCTTAAGGAAGTCATTTTGAAAATTGATAGGACCATGTCACTGATATTAAGATGTGTAAGTCGTTTTTGGGGTCGATTGTTTGTCAGGCGTCCCACAGTAATTAAGTACAGAAGTTTTTCAGTGGTAATATCCACGTGAGAGTCGCTTAATTTAAGGAAATCCAGGGTAACGGTTATTTATAGAGGATCTTGCATGAGTGCTCATGAATTATTGAATTTATTAAACGAGTTGAGGTAAAGGGGTAAAATGCGAGGCTTTGCCGAGCATTTTATCCCTTTTCCTCTACGAGTTTAATAAATTCAATAATACATGAGCACGAATGCAAGATTCTATTTATCATATGACATTTAAAACGCTTTTTATTCACGTTTATTTTACAAAAATGTCAATATTCCGCCATAAGTAAACGCGACGTAGTTAAAGACGCCGTGCGTGTAACGTTACGGGACGTATCTAACTAATTTGCATATTTAATCCACCAGTGGATTATCGAATTTATTACATGGCGTTATTACACTCTCAGACGCGACGTCATATGATAAATGGAGAATAACCGCGCTATTCTTATCGCTGTGACCCGCCCCCGCCCATAGGGGCTTGAAGAAATATATGGGCTGCACGATGCTTCCACGCAGAGCTGAATCCGGCCCACACACTAGTACTGGAAAACCGCTTAGAGGATCTAAGCCTGTCCAGGAACCGCGGTTTCATTGGGCGACAGGGCTTGAGATGTCATTTCATCTCAATGTCGGGTAAAAGTCCCACAAAATTGGAAGCGACGTCTCCAAAATGACCTTTACAGTGTTGACGGGGACGTTTAACCTCAAATCAAACAAACAAATATTTATCGCTGTGAGGTAAAAGTGTTGCGTAAAAGGGTTATCTATTGAATCTGGACCGGACGAGGCGGCGTCTGATCAGGGTCTACAGTGTTTGCATATAGTAGAGGAATTTAAGGGTTAAAAGACTAAGTCCCCGTCTACGGTCTTTTTATTTTCATCAGAGGTGGGCGAAAACCGGAGTACCCGGAGAAAAAACACCTGACTTTCCGTTGCAGAACTTGCCGTCTCATGTGTGACCCGAGCCAGGCTCGAACCACAGCGGTGAGAGACCGATCCGCTATTAAACCTACCGCTATCTCGAACAAATTGTCATGGTCCTAGAGGTATTCTAGTTATTCAACATCACGACAACAAGTCCGTGAAACGAAGACCCCTCTAAACCCCACTTTATATAGAGAAGAGTCGGGTTTACGGGGTATACATTATTTGCCTTATTTTTACTCAAAAACATTGATTGTGGGTACTCGTTAAAACCGCCTCAATGAGGCGGTTCTAACGAATACCCACAATCTATGTTGAAAGCAGAAATAAGAAAGAAGTTATCATTTTTACACAAAATTTGTCACTTCTGACACCATGTTGCACGCCATTATTTCACGCGGACATGTTTTCGTAAAGTGAAGTTTTACTGAATTTTATTTCAGGATTATTCCTTCCAATGTTATTTCCGACAAAGATGGTTTGACAGCAGGCTTCGTTTTGACATTCGCAATATAACAGAAGTAACGTTAAACAACCTATTCCTTTCACATATATGGAAGCCCAATACGTACTTCCTCAATGGTCAGAGGTCAAACCAACACAACATCACAGTTCCGAATCTCTTCGTGAGGATAAGAGAAGACGGAAGGGTGTATCTCTCAAGAAGGTACGGAAGCAGTCTGCTTATGAAAAAAGTTTTGTTTGTTTGATTTGAGGTTTAACGTCCCCGTCAACACTGAATAGGTCATTCTGGAGACGATGCTTCCAGTTTTGTGGGACTTTTACCCGACATTGAGATGAAACCAATAGGGTTAAAAAGCTTCGCACTGCTTTGCCTGGGCAAGCTAAGATCCTCCAAGCGGTTTACCAGTACCAGTGTGCGATCGGTTTCAGCTTGCGTGGAAGCATCATGCAGTCCATATATTTCTACAAGCCCCGATGGGCCGACTCTTTCATCAGTGAGGCGGTTTTAACATGCACCCAGAATCTATGCTTGAAGCAGAAGTAAGAACAAAAAATAGAGTGTGAAGTCGATGACACGCCATCGCAAATCCACACGCGTCGGATAGAGCCAAATACAACGCTGTTCTCGCAAGCTTTCATCATGTAAGGAAGCCATGTGCCAAATTTGGTTGCATAGTTGCCAGTTGTTAAGAAGGAGATAGCGTGACGAATGGACAGATGGACAGACAGACATACAGACAGATGGATGGAGGCATTCACAATATCCTCAACCACCTTTTAAATGTAAGGGAATAATGAATATATATTGTTAGAAGTGGGGATCTGAACAGTTTCTCAGATTCATGAACTGGAAGGGCGGGGCATGGTCCCGGAGAACCCGGGGGGACCCCAAGGTTGGTGTCAATATATGCTTCCTACCATAAGAAACAACAATATATATATGGTTTAGGGGTCGGGCCGAACAGTTTTTCCGATATTATGCCTTTTATGAAGTGGAGCATGGCCACGTTGCAACGCGGGGGACCCCAAGGTGCGTCTTATCATAAGGAACAAGAATATATATGGTTTAGGGGTCGGGATCTGAACAGTTTCTCCGATATTAGGCCTTTAATGAAGTGAAGGAGTGGGGCATGGCCCTGGCGCATCCGGAGGTGATCCCCAAGGTTGGTGTCACTGAATACATCTTATCATAAGGAACACGAATGTATATGGTTTAGGGGTGGGGATCAGAAAGGTTTCTGAGATATCAGGCCTTTAATGAACTGAGGGGGTGGGGCATGGTGGGGTATGACCCTGGTGCATACCTGGGGACCTCCAGGTTGATGTCACTGACAGCGTCTTATTATAAGGAACAAGAATATATATAGTTTAGGGGTCTGGATCTGAACAGTTTCTCCGATTTCAAGCCTTTAAGGGGTGGGGATGGTCCTGGCGCAAACGGTAGTGGTGGTAGTGGGGTGGGTGGGTGGGGTTAAGGCTAAGATTTGTGTCATTGGATGCATCTTGTCATAAGGAACAAGAATATATATGGTTTATGATGGGGATCTGAAAGGTTTCTGAGATGTTAGCCCTGTAATGAATGGAGGGGGTGGGGCATGGCCCTGTCGCACCCCGGGGGACCTCTGTCACTGAAAGCGTCTTATCATAAGGAACCAGCGTATATATTGTTTAGGGGTGGGGATCTGAATGGTTTCTCAAATACACGCCCTTTTATAAAGTGGAGGGGTGGAGCAGGACCAAGCGCAACCCGGGACCTCCCTCTTACCATAAGGGGCAATAATATGTATAGTTTAGGGGTGGGGATCTGAACAATTTCTCAGATATTAGGCCTTTTCTAAAGTGGAGCGGGTTGGGAATGGCCCCGGTGCCCAAGTATAACTAGACTCTCGCACGCCCTCATCATGTAAGGAAGTCATGTACCGATTTTGGTTGCATTCCGGTCAGTGGTAAAGGAGGAGATAGCATGACGGACAGAGGGACGGGCGGACTTCCCACGAACGGACATTTATGTGGCTAAATTGATCTGTTATGTGGCTAATTTCTTTTATGAACAGACGGACGGAGGCGTTCACAATATCCTCTAACGCCATCTCGGAAAAACGAAAACACAGATTTCTAACGCCATCTCTGGAAAAACGAAAACGCAGATTGTTAACGCCATCTCGGAAAAACTTAAACATAGATTGCTAACGCCATCTCGGAAAAGCTTAAACGCTGATTGCTAACACCATCTCGGAAAAACTTAAACGCAGAATGCTGACGCCATCTCGTTGCAAACACCATCTCGGAAAAACTTAAACGCTGATTGCTAACTCCATCTCGGAAAAACGAAAACGCAGATTTCTAACGCCATCTCGTTGCTAACGCCATCTCTAAAAAACTTAAACGCTGGTTGCTAACGCCACCTCGGAAAAGCTTAAACGCTGATTGCTAGCACCATCTCGGAAAAACTTAAACGCAGAATGCTGACGCCATCTCGTTGCAAACACCATCTCGGAAAAACTTAGACACTGATTGCTTACGCCATCTCGGAAAAAACTTAAACGCAGATTACTGACGCAATCTCGGAAAAACTTAAACGCAGATCGCTAGCGCCGTCACGGACAAAACTTAAACGCTGATTACTTACGCCATCTCGGAAAAACTTAAACGCAGATTGCTGACGCCATCCCGTTGCTAACGCCATCTCGGAAAACTTAAAAGCTGATTATAAACGTCATTTCGGAAAAACTTAAACGCAGATTGCTGACGTCATCCCGTTGCTAACGCCATCTCGGAAAGCTTAAAAGCTGATTATTAACGTTATCTCGGAAAAACTTGAACGCAGATTGCTGACGCCATATCGGAAAAAACTTGAACGCAGATTGCTGACGCCATATCGGAAAAAAAACTTGAACGCAGATTGCTGACGCCTTCTCGGAAAAACTTGAATGCAGATTGCTAACGCAATCTCGAAAAAAAAACTTAAACGCTGATTGCTAACGTCATCTTGGACGCGGATGGAGACAGTCGGACGGACGGACATGGGTAAAATATGCCCTTGCCATCATTTTTCTAATGTCAGGGGCTTAAAAATGTCAAATTTGGAGGAATTCCCGTTGCGACCCGGAGTGTAATAGCATTATGAATCAGTTGTCCGACGTATGACCACAACCTTTCCGCCTCTGTTCAAATAGAGATAGATATGTCCAACGTACGACCGCAACCTTTCCGCCTCTTTTCAACCAGAGATAGATAAATCAGGGGAATGTTATGTTTGCCTTCATATTCTGTTGATTAAATCGATGGATCTGGCCACAGATAACAAACTAAGTGACACAAAGCCAATAAAATAAACAACGAAACAAGAGCCTTATATTACCATGACTAGACGGACAAGAATTAATCCTTTCACACTATTATGCACCATTATTTGATAAGAAAGAGACACATCTCGTACTGTTAGCTACATACTCAGGGTTTTCAAGCACTGCCAAATAAATGTTATTATGACGTAGTGATTAAAATTACGACTGAATCTCGCCGATGTAACGCGACATCTGATTGGATAAAGACAAATATTCATCTACATTTTATTCATCGATGTCGTTAGTTAACGTATCGTTAAAACTTTATTTGGGCCCCGTCAAGCGATTTTGGTACTTATCGCCTATGCGAGCAGCGAAGGTTCAGGCGAGCCTGCGCATCCACGCAGTCTCGCGAGAACCTTCGCTGCTCGCTCATACAAGCAGTGAATCAGGAGGAACCTTCAGACAGAATGCCATATCCTTGGCCCCTCTGAATGGCTGGGCATGCGCAGTTAAAATTTGTCACGACGGAATGCTCGAAGACAAATTCGCTTGGCGGGGCTCATTTAATATGGCAAATAGGCTAATATTTCTGCTGAAAACGTGTTGGTATCTTTGGCAATGCAAAAGCTACTCGCACTTTTTTCAGCAAATAAAGATGTGTGTTAGATATTGTACTTGTCAGAAAAACCGCTGTTGAGTTCGTTAAGCCATTTTTTAATTGGACTTAGCTGTTATCATGTAAGGTAAATTCACGGTATTATGGTCACAAGATGCATTGATTGCGCGTCACCATAAAACGAAACATGCAATCCTAAAACTGACAAGTGTAATGCACGCGATGTTTGATGTTGTTGTTTTTTTTCTTCGATATTCTTAAGAAATGAATACTTATTTGGGAAGGTCGTATGATGATCACTAATTGCGTGTTGCGGCTTTGCTGACTCATCGCCATGAAACGAAATTTGCGACCGTAAAATGACCGACCGAATCGTAAAGCCAGTTAGTTTTTTCCTAAATGGTTTTCATTTAATTCACTGTGATACATGTATCACCTGCTGACTGAATATGAAAGCAGTAGCTAAAAGATGTATTAGTTATGATCAATCAGTACAACTTTAATACATCCTTTCAGTTACGTTATTCACATTTGAACAACATCTTCATTTGGGTGAGTGTTACGAGTGAGTGAGTATTTGAGTTTTACGTCCCACCAACAGCTAAGGTCATACGGAGACTAGACCTCGGTTTAAAGACTCATCCGAAAGTCTGGAGAAGCCCGGGATCGATCCTGCGATCCCTGGTTTACATGGCGAGTGGCGTAACCACTGCACCACGGAGGCTTCTGGGTGAGTGTCACGAGCCAGGCGTAGCGTAGAAAGAGAAAGCAAGCAAGCCTTATGGAACAATTAAACAAAATTTATTTGCAAACTATCTTTAACCTGTAGAAGTAAGAAAATTAAATGTACTTAGCTCTGTTATGAAATATCCTTGAATGAATCTATTTTCCTTGACCCACAGATTTCACAGTTCGAAATGAAATATAATATCCTTTGGCAATCCAACACAAAATTTAGAAATAACTTTTCTTATAAACCAAAACTTCAAACACAGAATTTAGAAATAACTTTTCTTATAAACCCAAACTTCAAACTCCAAAGTCTGACTCAAAGGGAAAAATCAAGCTCTTTTATAGACCCTAAGATTTCTCTAGAACGTTCCAGATGGCTGTGGAATAAGACTAGGTAATTTTCTAAATATAATGCAACCCTGAACTTTCTGGAAGATTCCAAAGTACTTTTCCTAGTAAACAAGTTATTTACCAAATGAAATTTATCTGTGACTCATTTTTCAGAAACTTCTTTAATATTAATAGCATTATTAGGTCACCCGGTGGGGTGAAAATGGGAATTAGAAAAATAAATTCTTATGCATAACACTGAGGCTATTCCATCGCCTATTTTACATAAATCAGTTAACCTTTTGGGTAGGTCAAAGTCATACTTAATGTATTAGCCTTAGCAATTTGAGTTAAAGTTTTTGCAATTGATCATAATTAATACTGACATCTTTTAGCTCGTGGAAGATGTTGGCCGAATATGAAAGCTTTTAGTAGTTATAATCGTTTAAGAAAACGTTAACGCAAATTGCCGGCGCCATCCCGGACGTGGACGGAGACGGGCGGACATGGGTAACATTATTCGCCCTTTACATCATTCTTTAAATTGCGGGGGCATAAAAAGAAAATTACTTATTTGGTAAGGAGCAAAACATTTCGTATATTGAAAACATCAGCGATTACGCTCGTGTTTCGTTTTCGTAAAATTCCTGATGTTTTCAATACATCCGAAATGGTTTTGATATTCCCGTAATCCATCTTAAACAGGAAACCCCAAAACGCGATCCCAGCAGACAATGCATGCCCAAATCAGATACCACAAAACGAGGCGTCTGATAACACTGTTAGCAAACCGTTCAGCCTTTTTCGAAATTAATTTTGAAGATAACAGGCTGACACCCCCAAACTTTGGACTGGACACCTGCTATATAAAAGGCGGAATATTCCATTTAGTACAAAATGGGTTAAAATGTTATTATCCTCACTATTTTTACTTTATATGTTTATACTTGCAGACTGACGATCAAAGCTGCGTGCCCTATGAGGCTCAATACATATCCTATGGACAGACCAGTGTGCCCCTTGTATATTGGAAGTTGTACGTATTATCAGATGAATTAAATGTTTGAAAATTTCTCCGTCAATTGCTATTAGACATACTCATCAACGAAATTCTGATGATGGCTGTGATAGTTTCACTTTCATTCATTTTCTTCAGATCGAGTTGGTCAGTAAATCTAAGTTTATTTATGAAATAGATCAGCTCTAACTGTGATTTGTTGAGTAATAAATCACAGTTTGGAGGTCAGCTGTAAAGTAGATCAAATCACGAGTGCGTAGCGCGCGTGATTTGTCTACTTAGCCCGGTCCCCCAAGGTACCGCGGTAGTTAACAGTTATAAAACGGGGAAATAATAATAATGCATCTCACCTTTGTTTTTATTAATTTCTTTTGTGACCTGTTATATCCCCTCTATAAATACCAGACACAATGTTTATTATTCATTTCTCGTTGCTGACAAGCATTGTCCATGTGATTTCATGTCTACTTTGGCCCAGCGGAAGTTGTCCTGCATGCTACCGCGGTAAATGAAAAACTGCCAGATATGGAAAGCCATTTTGTTTTCAAGTCACTATATTATCACATATCACTCATAAATCATTTTTGTCTATGCACAGTCATTTTTTGCAGATATAAAAGAAATGTAAATGAACTTTAAAGAACTTTTAACTTCAATATCATAACATATTTACATTTGTTTTGATTTCTGTCACGTGTTACTCCTTGGTCAGACAGTGTGGACACCTGAACACACTGTCTCTCCTCAAAACTCTGACTTTTGAACAGGTCTTTAAATGTGTCCAATGTGTACAAAAGTCACAACGTCCCCAACTAACCAAACTGACATAGACACATTCTTTTAATTCATCTGGCTCCCACTTATTACACATGCAACACTTTTCTTCATCAGCAATTTCTGCATCATACTCACTATCTGAACAGTCCTCTGACACAATATCAATGGGCTTTCCATCTTTGTTTGTTCCAGATGTACTTGGCTGAGGGTTATTATTTACTTCAGATAATGTAATTTTCTTTTGGTTTTCCTTCATTTTAATGGGAGTAACTGTAGATTTTTGTATCTGTTGGCCTTTCTTGATCATATTTTTTGCACATTCTTTATCACTCTTCCCCATTTTATCTTGTTTGGCTTTCTGAGAATTTTTCAGGACCTCAACATTTGACTTCTTCATCAGACTTCCCGATATGAAAGGTGGTATAAACTTCTTTTTTGGCTTTGTTTGGATTGCCTTGGTTATTGTTCTCTTCTTGAAAAACTCTGATGCTGCATTTTGATAGGCTGTGTCCTCTTTGGTGGTTGCTATAATTTCATCATGATCTAGTGATTCAGGCTGTTCTGGAAGACTGCCCTGTTCTGGATTTGATGGCAAGATCTGAGACTGATTTGTTTCATTTTCAGAGTTTTCTTGATGGGCTTGTTCATTTATATATATCACAGAAGGAGCCACTTCAGAATCAGGAATAACTTTGCTATCAAATGGATGTATTCCAGTCCGACGAAATGCGGAGACAAGGTTTTCAGCAGATAATGCTTTTATGTATGGTCTGGCAGTCAATTCTGCAATTTGATACTTGGTCACACTAGCTCCTGGATTCCTCCTCAAGTAAGCCTGGCATTCTGAATAATACATTGCCTTAAACGGACCAAAGACCGCCACATCCAAAGGTTGGGTCACGTGACTAGAATGTGGAGGAGGTACAAACAATATGACATTATATTTCTTAGCCCAGTCTGCCAGAGTAAGGGATATATGTGACTTGTGTCCATCGTATAGGATTAAGTGTGGCACAGCTGTTTTGTCCTCAGATAACCTGGCAAACTTTGCAAAATGCTTTGTTATGTAGTTATGGAACACCATGGAATTGGACCAGCCATTTTTTGACATCTCTCCATCTGCTCCAGTGCATGATCCATTCAGAAACTCATCATTCCAGCGCTGACCAGGAAATATGAAATATGGAGGGATACTGTTGCCCAATGCATTTCCTGCAGCAATAATGGTAACATTAGATGATCTGGATGAGGTTATGTTCTGAGGCCTAGTGGAAATGTCACAGACAATTTTGGGTGGCGAATGTTCAGAAGAAATGCCAGTTTCATCTACATTATATATGTTTTGTGGTGTATCTCTGAGACCATTGGTATTCAGAACACTACCTAGTTCTTTATAGTAATTTTCAAGTGTTTCACGTGAGGCACATTTGGCACGGGCAATGTATAGCTTCTGTGGTTTTACAACTTTCAGACTTGACCACCTTTTCAAGAAACTGCAATACCAGTTATCACTCAGAGCTTCTTTTGCTTTCACAGTTTTACAAAGAGAATCAGCATAGTCTTTTGCCATGTATTTGATAGAAGATGCATTATAACCGTATCCTATCTCTGCCATGTATGAAATGTGATTCACTAGTTTATGCTCCTCTTCTCTGGTAAATATAGTTTCAAACCCAATAGTTGCATCCAAATCAACGAACCCTCTTGTCCTATCTCTAAGAGTTGACTCTGGCACCATATATTCCCTCGCGGCCCTGTAAACTGACATGCCTCTCTGTGTCGCTTCAAACGCTCTCTGCAGGTTCCCTCTCTCATACTGCAGCTTTCTCTTCTTCAATGGCACATCCTGCAAAACACAACGGAACAAAAAATCAAGACCTGCTTAACACTATTCTTGTTTAAACTTACACATTTGGAATGCTCCATGTGCACAAAATAAATATGTGTACAGAATCAGATAAACTCATCTTCTTTGCCTGTGCAAATTGCTAAAATGTTCAAAAAATATTATTAAGGCATACTATATTTAAAACTGCACAATAAACAATATATATTAACAAATACTATGATGTGTAATGGTCATGCATTTCAAGTATTTTCTAAGAGTTTTTAAAATTCTATTTAAGACCATAACGGCTGCCCATAATTGACCGCTTCCGGAAACTACTTTCCAAATATGGTAATAACGTGACTTTATGTGCTGACGTTATAGATTTGACCAGACGATCTGTCACAAAATATAAACAAAAAATTCGATAATCTGAAATATGAAAATTAGACGGGTTTTTCACTGGGGGGGGGGGGGGGGGGGGTATAGGGGGAGGAAAGAAATTAATGTTTTGATAGATTTTAACTAGATAAATAAATTTACTCACCAATATCCTTGACATTTTGGAAAAAAGTATCCAAAAGGAAAACGCCGCTTCCGGGTTACCCAAGCAATTATGTCAACATCCGGTAGGTGGCGCCGGCGTAAAAATCTCGCGATATTTCTATTTACCGCGGTAGTACGAAGGACGCGGTAGCATGGAGGACGAGTATACAACTGACCTCCAAACTGCAATTTATTACTCAACAAATCCCAAACTAGAGCTGATCTATTTCGATTCTAACAGACTGAAAATCGGCAATAATGCTGTTGTTTCCTTACTTTTCGCCATTGTTAGAAGAAATCCCGCTAACATTGTCGACTGAAACACATGAATTTGTATCCTTTCCTAACGTTTACTCAAAATCTCACAACTTTTCGCCATAGAAGAAATCCCGCTAAAATTGTCGACTGAAACAAATGAATTTTTTATCCTTTTCTAACGTTTTCGATGCGAGAAAATGACGTCAAGAAAATCGACTAGTGACGTCATAAATTGGCAGTTTTTAATGACGTCACTCATTACGCCCTTCCTTGCCTTGATTTGTTGTAGAATAAAACAGTTATTTTCCATTGCCTATATAGGCGCGGTGTGTTAGAATTAATTTTTAAACCTCGTTTTCAGAAGACAGGGCCATCGGATGCAATGGCGTATCAAGAAAACGACACCAAAGTAAAAATCTATAAATACGCTCCATAGTATCGTTTCTAAAATGCATTTTAGAACATATTCATTTTTCGAGCTCAAGAATTTACAGATGATGGGTACCCCTCTTACCAATGTGGACTGTTGGTTTTGTACATTCCTGGAATCATTTGTGTTATATTTTCACATTTTTATAAGTTAGTAATTTTCGAGCTGTGTGTTATAGATTCTTGTGAAACTTTAGCGTTTTCTGATTTCTACATCAAACAAATATTGTCGACATTCATTACAACCACCTCTTTGACCTTCTTCTAACAAGTACCCATAAACTATATTTTGAACGAGCATGAGAAAACCATAGTAAACCCGATATTCTCTGTCTCATTGTGATACGAGGTAAAACTGCCGTGTGCTACTATAAGAATCTTATATGGGTGTGAGGGGTGGATGGAAAAATACGTCCCGCGGGACACTGTCTGGCATCACGAGGCTTGCCGAGTGATGCCGGACAGTGATCCCGAGGGACGGATTTTTCTATTCACCCCTCACACCCATATTGGATTCTTTTTCTTGCATACCTTCCATTTCTATTGCGAATTTTTTAATGCTGCTGTCACTTCGGTTACGGACGTCCGCCATTTTGTGATGACACAACAGGAATGTTTAGTGACGTGACGCATGACGACGCCGCACATGAGGTTGTAATCAACCAGTGCATTTATCAAACACGCGATTATATTCGATTTGGGGTCGGAACACCAGGGTCAGAACATAAATTTCTATCCCAGGGTAAAATCAAGGATTTCCTTGTCTGGTGTGCAAGAAAATACCATCTTTCTTATCTAAAAAACTAACATTTTACAGATGATTTTGGTCGCCGTTTTCACATGGGCTGACTCAATTATTTTTCTAACAATTACGCTCTCTAGACTGTGCATATAAAATACATTCTGAATTCCATCTTTTATCTATCTGATCATTAATTTGGAGAGCAAAATCAATTACCATAATCCACAATCAGCATTGATATTAGATCTAGGACTGAGGCGGTCAATTTTGGCTAATTAGGTTTCACACAAAAGCATTAAGCAGCGGTTCGGTGCGACTCTGCATCAATTTCATATAAATAAAGATAATGGTTACTGTTCGCTAGACACATGAATCACTTCATAAACCGAATTCGACGTAATAAAAGCACGGTGGTCTAAGACATTTCACAAGAATTCGGCCGAAAGTTATGTCGCGCCTGTGGGGATGCAAAGTCACTGAACCATGAATTCTAGGCCAAGGTCATGCATGGATGCTTGCATAAAATTGCCATTCCCAGATGCAAGCTTATACCAAGTATCGTTAATGAAGCTCTTATAGTTCTTGAGAAAAGAACTTAAACATTAGGGTGAAAGCTAGGGTTGACGCAATAGTTCACTAACTGAAATTTAGGTCAAGCTGAAACATGGGTGCTTGCATGAAAGTTACCATTTCTAGATGCAAGCTTGTCCCAAACATCATAAATGAACTTTTTGAAATTCGTGAGAAACGGACTCTTATATTAGGGTGAAAGTTGGGGTGTTCGCAATAATTCACAAAGTCAATGAACCATGAAATAAAGGTCATGGTCAGATAAGGATACTTGCAATAAATATGCCATTCCTAGATGCAAGTTTGTACCAAGTATCATCAATGAATATCTTGTGGTTCTTTGAGAAATGGACTCTTACATTAACCCTTTTTCGGCTGCATAAATTAATTAAAGCACTCCCATTGCTGTTTATCAACCAATCAAGTTACTTGATATAATATATTTGTGCAGTTCATAAACTGCATCGCAAACAGTGTAGATCCTGATCAGATGGCTTCTTAAGAAGTCATCTGATCTGGATCTACACTGTTTGCAAAGGTAGGGGTTGCCGTGAATAGCAGTATAAGGGTTATGGTGAAAGTTAGGATGGTCGCAACTATTGACGGCTTGACGAATGCGGAACGCACGTACGGACGAACGAACGGAAAACCGGACTCCTATATCGCGCAATGTTTAAAACAGGCGCGACAATGAGCCATAATCATCACGCAAAATTGACCCTCTTGAACCCCACTTTTATACAGTATACTCGATGAGGCGGTTCTAACGTATACCCACAATCTATAATTTGAGCAGAAATAAGAAAAATATCAATTTTCCAACTTTTTTTTCGGCGGCAAAATTTACAATGTATTTTTATTTGCGTGTTTTCGTATTGGCGACACAGAACGAGTTCGATTCGGCAATGGCAAATGAGCTTTCGGCGTTCGAGTGATTGAAATTTCGCTGTTTTTCTTTTTCAGATGGGTATACAACGTCGGATGTAGTGTATCTCTGGAAGAATGGTACCAGCCAACCTGTCGAGGTTCAGGATGGGCTCATGATGTCACAGTTTGATCTCACAACAGTCAAAACAAACAATCATACAAAAAGAACGACAATAGGTGAAATACTACTACTACTACTACTACTACCACTACTACTACTACTACTACTACTAATAATAATAATAATAATAATATTCTCTTATAAAGTCAGACTCAAAAGTTTTTAACTTCAATGTTGAGCTTAAATCTTCTCTGATGCAACCAGGAATTTTATGGTAACTTAGTATATCAATTCAGAAAAGGATATACGTGCAATGATTTCAGTACCCGATGTCGTATATAAATAGATTGGGTACAGCAAAAATGTTATACCCAATCTTTGCTTCCCTCTTTAAAATGCACGCCGGTGCATTACGAAGAAACACCTATTCAAAAACATTGAAAATCTAACTGCCGAAAAATGAAAATTTTCAGATCAAAAATAATGATATTCATCACGAAAACACGCCTATATAAGTTTGACCCCCTTGAACCCCACTTTTATATAGTAAAACTGGGGTTTACAGGGGTAAACCTTATTTTTCTTATTTCTGCTCTAAAATATAGATTGTGGGTACTCGTTAGAACCGCCTCAATGAGGCGGTTCTCACGAGTACCCGCAAACTATATTTTGAGCTGAAATAAGAAAAATATCAAAAAATTTTATCTAATAATTTCGATTTTTCGGCGATAAAGTTTACAATGTATTTGTATAGGCGTGTTTTCGTAATTTTTCTTATTTCTGCTCAAAACATACATTGTGGGTGCTCGTTAGAACCACCTCGGCGAGGCGGTTCTAACGAGTACCCACAATCTATGTTTCTTAAGCAGAAATAAGAAAAATAATATATGCCCCTGTTAACCCCAGTTTTACTATATAAAAGTGGGATTAAGGGGGGCAAAATTATACAGGCGTGTTTTCCTGATGGGGTCGGGTCTCAGACTCTGTGACGGCTCCAACCTAAAGAGTTAGATGTAGAGCACATGCAGGCACCAACCGACATTTCTTAAAAAGTTTAAGTCTCTTAATTCCTGTACCGACCGAACTTTGTATCCTAAGTCTGCCTAGGAAAAGTGATGCGAGTCGGGCCGCTCCTTAAACCCCAGGCTAGCCATTTTTTTGGCTTGAGAGGTCATTTCATCTCAGTGTCGGGTAAAAGTCCTACAAAATCGAAAGCAACGTCTCCAAAATGACCTCGAAATAGTGTTGACGGGGACGTAAAACCCCAAAACAAACAAAAACTTCAAGCAGCGGTGAAGACACTGATCAATCGCCGTGTTAAGTGGCGTCTGACCACAAGCAGCTTGCATTAATCTGTTTACCAGAAATCTCTGGCCACAGTGACTAATTCTGCATTTGTGGCCCCAGACATGCAATGGTATTAGAAAACTTTCCGCGCCTGGAGGACCGGTCATGTTCATTGTGCAGTGTATATTTTAATATGCGCGCAGTTTAACTTTATAAGCGCATTATAGCATTATAACCTCGTTGTATATATATAACTTTAGACATGCGTTCTTATTCACAGGTGACTTTTCCCTTCTAGAGGTGTACATCTCCTTCGAACGACATATTGGATTTTTTGTCCTGCAGACTTATCTCCCTTGTAGCATGATCACGTGTTTATCCTGGGTCTCGTTCTGGATTAACAGAGATGCAGCACCAGCTAGGGTTCTTCTTGGTATATATATTTTAATGAATACAAAGCAGCACCATTTTACTGGGACGTCAAACCTCAAATCAAACAAACAAAACCCTTACACGCCGATTTTCTCAAGTGCACCCTTCCATGTTTGAATTTGAACATGTCCACTGTTGTTAATAAGAGTCACATTCCTTGATGGAGACACCCAGACTGATTTTCAACAGAATCTTTATGCAGTTTAAGAATTGCGGATTATTTTCCTATCTTAAGAAGAATGATTGTTTCATTTCTTAAATACGCCGGAAATGTGCTCCTCATTCAGATATTAGGCGGTGAAAAATGATAAAATGTGTGCTACAAATGTAACATGTCTGGTTTCTCGAACATGGCGGGTCAAGGGAGAAAAATCTTACAAGAGTGTATGGTGTGCAAACCTCTCTTTAGGCTAAGGTCAAAGTCATTATAATAAATTGGCATATTCACCATATTTTGCATTATTTGCTGGCTCCCAGCTTGCACATTGTCAGTATTGGAAAAAACAGGTAACCAGACAACCCCTGACCTTTCAAGGTCAGGGGGTGGGGTGGGTCTGGTTACCTGTTTTTCCAATACTGATAACCTTCAGACTAGGAACCAGCAGACAATGCAAATAAGGTGAATAGTGTAGATCATGATGAGACTGCTCAAAACGGATCGCCTCGTCTGGATTAGGTATCTATATCGGTCTTGTATTTTTGATATGAGGTTTAACGTCCCCGTCTTAACAATTTACGTCATTTTGTAGACGCTGCTTCAGCTCAGCGTGAAAGCACCATGCAGCCCGATCTACTTTTCCGCCTAGGCGGTTCTGAGAAGTACTCACAATCTATGTCTGCGTTACAAAAGGTCATTTGTAAGCTGAAAAGAAATGACATATTTCGCATGTATTTGTTATCCTAATTTACCATATGAAGTCGCGTCTGAGAGTGTAATAACGCTATGTAATACATGCAAAAATCCACTAGTAGATTAAATATGGAAATCAGTTAGATACGCCCCGTAACGTTACATATACGCCGTCCTTTACTTATGGCGGAATATTGACATTTTTGTAAAATGAACGTGAATAAAAAGTGTTTTAAATGTCATATGATAAAAAGAATCTTGCATTCATGCGGACGGAACAAATTATTTGTCTTAAACGCGACGGAAGTAAGGGCGAGGATTGTGGCCACGTAAAATCGATTTAAGCCCCCCCCCTCCCCCCCCCCCCCCCCCTAGTGGAATTCGTTTCCGCTGACCGTTCCAAGGCGGTTCTTCTGTCGCGGTTTATTTTTGTTATGTTTTGTCTTTGGGTGTTTTTGTCGCTTATATTATCTTATTATGGATAGCCCATTGGCCATTTTGTGGAAAAGTAACGGTCCTTTTGGCTTTCCGCTGTTGATGTTTCCATTAGGGTCTGTTGTTTCATGTTTGTGTTTCTTTCCCTTTGGTGTCACTGATGGGAGCTGTGGGCTTATTGTATCGATTCCTGATCATTGCCTCCACTTCTACTTTGTATATAACTATCTGGACACCTTGTAGACATTAAGGGTCAGGTCCTAGTGCACCAGTCGGAGATGAATGGGCTTAGTCCAACTAACTATGACTCATGATGACGAGAGGGGAGGGGGTGGGGTATCCATCCAATTGACAATATAGAGCTGACTTGTATGTCACTATCTGGGCACCTTGTAGACATTGAGGGTCAGGTCCTAGTGCACCAGACAGAGTTGAACACGCTCAGTCTAACTAACAATGGTGACAAAGGGAGTGGGGCGGAGGAAGGGGATGGCCGATTGTAAAAGTTACCAATATATTCATAAAATACGCCTCATGACCAAGGTATTACCAAAAGAGGACAACTCTGAGCAAGTTTGATGATGATTGGACTAAAACTGTGGCATCTAGAGTGTTAACAAGGGTTTTCTATGATTAACCTACTAACCTACTTTTAGACCCCACACGGCCCATATTCGAACTTGACCTAGATATTGTCAAGATGACCATTCTGAGCAAGTTTGATGATAAGCAGTCTAAACTTGCGGTCTCTTGAGTGTAAACAAGTTTTTCTATGATCTGACCTACTGACCAACTTTTATCCCGCATGACCCATATTCTAGATATTGTATAGATGATCATTCTGAGCAAGTTTGATGATTGGACCAAAACTGTGGCCTCTAGAGTGTAAACAAGGTTTTTCTATGATTTGACCTACTGGCCTACCTTTTGAACCGACATGACCCGTATCCGAATTTGACCGAGATATAGTAAGGATGATCATTCTGAGCAAGTTTGAGGATGATTGGACCAAAACTGTTGCCTATAGAATGTTAACAACGTTTTTCTATGGTTTGACCTATTGACCTACTTTTTGATCCCACATGACCCATATTCGAACTTGACCGAGATATTGTCAGGATGATCAGTCTGAGCAAGTTTGAAGATGATTTGACTAAAACTGTGTCCTCTAGAGTTTTAACAATGTTTTTTCTATGATTTGACCTATTGGCCTACTTTTGGACCTGACATGACCCATATTCGAACTTGACCTAGATATCATCAAGACAAACATTCTGGTAAAGTTTCATGAAGATTGTAATAAAATTGTGTTCTCTAGAGGATGAACAAGGTAAATGTTGACGACGCATGACGCACCTACGACGGACAAAAGGTGATCACAAAAGCTCACCTTGAGCTTTGCTAAGGTTAGCTAAAAAAAGTAGTGTGCCTTCCATCATCACCAAACAAAATAGCTCATTGGGAAAGCTCTCGACCTCAAACGAAAATCTCCACATAAAAAACGCAGTGTAAATGTAACAATATCATGAAGAGTTTCCAGGCTGAAAATTAAAATGATCTGTCATTTTGTCATTTTCACAGGTGTTACAACAATCTTAGCGACTGCAGCAATAGGAATGACTGTACGGGAAGGTCTTCCACGAGTTTCCTATGCCACCGCCCTCGATATGTACCTTAATGTATGCGTTGTTTACGAGATGGCAGCCATGATAGAGTATGCCGCTGTTAACTACTTTACAAAAATAATGCCACTGGAGGGTGGTAAAGATGAGGAGGAGGAGGATCAGGTAGTTACTTTAAAGGAACTGTCTAGAGTGCCGGTACCGGCACCCTAGACTCAGAGGCTAGAGTGCCGGTACCGGCATTCTAGCCAATACGTCTAGAATGCAGATACCGGCACTCTAGCCAAGTCTAATAGGGCTGGCTAGAGTGCCGGTAATATATAATTAATTCTTTGTTATTTCCATCATCTACCACATAGAATCGAGATAAATGACTTTCTTCGAAACGGATATTATTTCTCTGACCTGTCATGTTAGCCTGTGGATCCCCAGTTACTAGCTGGCACCGCACAAGGGTGTGTACTTGTGACTCCTGGAGGTATGACTAGGTCTTGTTGCTGAATCTGACTTAACATTATAGGGAAGCCATTTAGCCTTCTTCTGGGGACTTTGCCACACCCATACCCGACTGTCAACAATCAGATTACGTGATGTGCATGTAATTTATCCTTACAAAATTACGAACTGAATGTCAAACAGAAGCCATCTGATCTATGTCTGTTTTGCAAAAGGCGTGTTCAGAAGTACAAGGGTAAACAGACCTTAACCAGTATCGTATCCCGCTGAACCAATCAGATTACTTGATGTAATTTATTCCTATAGATTCACAAACTGAATGTCAAACACTGTAGATCTTGATCAGATTGCTTCTGTCATTTAACCTGGTTCTACACTGTTTGCAAAGGTAGGGATTGGCGTGAATAGCAGGGTAAGGGATAAAACATTTTAATTCTTTTTACGAGTATCTAGTCATGCAGCTGGTTTTCATATTATTTCAGAATGCATTAGGCAATGACAGTCACAACAGCGGACCTGAGTACAACACAACAGGAAACCACGTGCTGTATAACCACGTGACTTCAAAGAAGAGGCGAAGCAGACATTTGTTAATGCTGTTTATGAGATGTCTTACAGGCAATATGAACTACCGTTCAAAACATAGGGAGAAGGGAATCAAAGCAATAGGGAACAGTGTCAGTAGAATAGATATCTGGTCCAGATATATCTTCCCGCCAACTTTCTTCTTGTTTAATTTGGTGTACTGGACTTGGTATCTAGTGTTCAGCTGACATAGAGCTAACACAGGAAAACAGGGTGGGTGGGGCTGATGGACACAGAAGAAAGGAATGTGCGATTTCAGTGATATGTAACAAGTTTGTAAAAAGGAAACATTCATCCTTTCAAAACCAGATACACTACAACACCTTTATAAAACTACCATAGGGGTCCAAAGCAGAAACCGCGTTTGTTAAACAAACTTGTTATATCCAAACTGAAATGTATAGATTATATAGAAAAATGACCATTTATGGTCATTTTTCTATATAATCTATACATTTTGGGGATCTTTCTGGAAACCGTGTAATGTTCAAAACCGTGTTATAACGATTCGTTTTATATTGAGGCTGTGGTGTATTGGGATAGCATTTCTAAGTGTTATCTTTTAACAGCGATGGGAATAATATTTTTCAGATGTATTTTGTAAAAGTTATCAGTTTTTGCTTCGAACGTATATTTTATTTATTTTCTCTATATAATACAGTAAAATCCGCTATTAAGACCACCTAAAATTAAGATTAAATCTGCTTTTAAAAGGTCATTTAGAAGGTTTCAGACATTCTTTATTTGTGTTTTCTATACCAAGTGTATCTTAATTAGAGATCACCTTTGGGACCGATCAAAAGTGGTCTTGAAGACCACTTTTGAACAGTCGCAAAGGGGGTGTTAATATAAGAGTTTATTGTATAGTGTGAGGTTTGTTTATTGGGATGTCTATTTCTCAGACTTTTCCATCACTTCTATTTTTCAACATGAACATGACTGAATATTTCATCGCACTGTCTGGAAATGCGACATTATGGAAAAAAAACTAATCTGCTGTGAAGACGTTTGAATGCAGCTAGCTATCCAGTAAACCTTACATGTACTTACATGTATAAGGCTTAACCAGCAAACAAACAAACCAACAAACAAACTAGACTGCGCAGTCGATGGTATACCATCGCAAATACCTGCTTTTTCTATGAATAACACTAATGTCTATGTATAAGCTACCCAAAGCTACATGTAAGTTAAAAACAAAAGTGGCATAGAACATTCTAACTGACAAGCAGAGTTTCAGAAGAGTAACTCCAATAGTTTAGAATATGACAAAATCATGCTTCTTGACCTTTGGCCTTTGGGTTATGTTGAGGTCCACCAAAAGTATCCCAATTTAGTCTATATTCCAAGGGCCATCCAATTACCAATATTCAGAAGTGTAACATCAATAGTTTTGGAGATATGGCAAAGTCATACTTTTTTACCCTTGACCTTGGGGTATTGTTGAGGTCAAGGTCACACCAAAAGTAGCCAAATTTATTCTCTATTCCAAGGGCCATCCAATAACCAAAGTTTCAGAGGTGTATCTCCAATAGTTTAGAAGATATGGCAAAGTCATACTTTTTTACCTTTGACCTTGGGGTCATGTTGAGGCCAAGGTCACACCAAAAGTAGCCCAGTGCCATCTACACCCCATTTACTATCCACATGCAAAGTTTTAAAATTGTAATTTTTCTGGTTGCAGAGGAGTCTGTTCCATGGCGGTTCTTCTGTCGTGGTTTATTTTTGTTATGCTTTGTCTTTGGGTGTTTGTGTCGCTTAAATTGTTTTATTTTGGATAGCCTATTGGCAATTTTGTAGGAAAGTTACTGTCCTTTTGGCTTTCAGCTATTGATGTTTCCATTAGGGTCTGTTGTTTCATGTTTGTGGTTCTTTCCCTTTGGTGTCTCTGATGGGAGCTGTAGGTAAATTTATCGATTCCTGATAATTACCTCCACCTCTATATTACAAACAGCCAGGGCAAAACAATATGGCCACGCTATCGCTACTGGGGACATAAAAATATTCAGCGAATATTGTGAATATAAAAAGAACATGTGGCCAATATCCTTTGAAATAAAAAAAAGCTGTAGCGAACACATCATGTGAACAAGTCCGTGAAATGAAGACCCACCTATACCCCACTTTATATAGAGAAAACTGGGGTTTACGAGGGTATACATTATTTTTCTTATTCTTGCTCAAATACATAGGATGTGGGTACTCGTTAGAACCGCCTCAATGAGGCGGTTCTTACGAGCACCCACGACCTATGTTTGCAGTATGTATAAGAAAAATATCAGATATTTTCATCAGAAAAGTAGCCATTTTGGAGATGTGAAATATGCACTATGTCGCACAGGTGTGTTATCGTAATGATGTTGCAAACAGCGGCTATAACAAATACTCTGCAATCACGTAGCCATATCCGACTGGTAAGTTTCGTTAGGTTTCCGTGAAATTCCATGTTACAGGATTATTTTTGGCCCAAAATAATGATGGGCCCCACAAATCGGTCAATCCATTCATTTACATGAAAAATCAAGATTTTGATGAGCCTTTTTTAATTTTCATGGGCCTTTTGGAAAAATTGATGGGCCCAAGAATCCATAAAGCGCACCTTACGGCAAAATTAGCATCAAATTTGAAAGGCTTATATATTGGGCCCAAAAAAATTAGTCTATAACTAAAATGGCTCTGGCAAATCCCAGAAATATCCCTGATATAGGAGTGTGGTATCTTCATGTAATAGCCGGTCACATGGTCCAGTCAAATCTTTTATTTGAAGAGACCGTAATGCACGGGATATTCGGCGTTTCCATCAAAGAGAGTCGTGCTTCACGATCGCGTATGAACTTGAAAAATAACTCGTATTTGATTGGACCATGTGACCGGCTGTTACGAGAAGTTCACAGACTCCAATACGAAATTTCACAGACATTTCACGAAACCTGTCAATCGAATAATGCTATTATATTTACTGGAGGTTAGAGCTACATGATCCTCTTTTCATCCATCTTTGATATTTCAGGACTTGCTTGAAATAAAATATTCTAAACATGCAGTAAAACCCAGATGATTGTGGCGGGTGTGGCTGGATGTGGTGACATGCTATTGGAACAACGTTTCATCTGTTTAACTCTTGTTGCATACTTTGTATTGTTTATAGCTTGCCGACTTCAAATAAATCTCATCATCATCATCATCATCATCATCATCATGACCATCATCATCATCATCAATATCAATATCATTCCCATCGTTTTCATAGATATAACACAGTTATATTTTATTAATATTTATTTCTACTACTACTATTACTATTATTATTTACCTCCTCTTGGATCAGCGGGAGACTTGCATAGAAATTATTTCACAATCTCTTCCCATGACAGGGTCGGAAGATAGTTTTGCAGTTTTTGTAAGGTAAAGTAAATTATTTTATTAAGTGTTTGGTGTTCTGATTCCTAATAATTATGCTAACTATTGCTGGAAAGGTATCAGAATAAATCGAAGAAAAAATCTAAATAGGCCAGCACACGACAATGCCTACAATAGGTCGACCAGTGAAGACTCAGACAAGCCTACATATCCTCCCAGTTTGACAAGGGTTCCCGTTTACCTCTCTCCGAGGCTGCAGAAGACACATGCGATCAGCGAAGACTCTGATCAGACTGTACGAATGTGCGGCCTCATATGACGCTTCACTGGTCGCACAAATCTTATTATAGGCTTTCTGATGCGTTGGCTCAATGCAAATGTTCTTCCCTGATAATTTATAATGTTTGAAATCGCAGAGAATCCTACAGGTTTTCATTAGGACAATGCTTGTATGCCTTTGTTAAAATATTAAATACCCAGCTTACACGCAACAGCCGACCAACGTCAGGCCGACAGCGATACGACATCCTTCTTTGCTGACTGTGTAAATGTTATAAGGAAACTCCTATCTCTGGTCACCAGAAAGAATTAAAATAAAACTTTTACAACTGTTCTTATACAGGTTTTCGTTTGAATTGAGGTTTTTCTCCCCGTCAACAGTAAAATAGTGTTGACTGGGCCGTTAAACTCCAATACAAACAAACAGTATTTTTGGAGATGTTGCCAATTTTGTTGAATTTTTACCCAACATCGAGATGAAATAACATTTCAAGCCCTGCCGCCAAAACAAACCGAAAGGGTTTCTAAGCGATTTACCAGTATTCATGTGCATATTCCTATTACCTGCACAGTGGCTGCGTTTGTCCTGTATACTTAGCTGCGTGAAAGGCGACCCATCTTACTTTAGCAGTGGAGAGTAAAAACATAACAGAAAAAGACACTTTAGCTCATTATCCTCTGAAAGCCCTATTTTTTTAAACCCTACATATAAGTTAGGTAAGAACTGTCTTGAAGTACAACATTGTATCAAGATAGCTTTTTCTTTTTTTCCCCCGAGTTGTTTTCATGTACTTTTGCTGATAGGGGTAACCTATTTTCAGTTGTTATTATTATAAAGCCTATGCATATCATCTTGTTTTCATATTTGGTATCAAACAAAGGCGTGCAGAACAAGGGAATGGCATGCATAAAACGGTTAAAAGGCTAAAATCACGTACATTACTGTGCTGTTACTTGAAAGTTACTATCCTTTTTGTTCACATCAAATTTAATAATAAACATTTCCACAGAAAACAATTCTGGCACTGAATTTCTTAAATCCACATGAATGAGAATATTTTACAAAACACTACCCATGGAGACCGAAAGGATAAAATATTAGCCCCCCTTCCAGTTTTTTTTTATCTGACACTTATATATATATGAATACGAATCAGCAGTAATAAGTGCATTGTAAATTTTCATTTTAATTTATAACCAAATATTGGTTGGATAAAAGGTAAAATATGGGACCACGTCCATTTTTAATGTAGATGTTTAACTTCTTTTTTGTACTTAACGCAATTAAAATATACACATCCAGAAATATTTTATCTACACATTTTACAAGAGAAATCCCGGTTTTCATTCGCTGTCTGTTTCTCACAAAGTCACGGTGGCATTGCTGAAAGCAGTCCGGACACATGGAAACGTGTTGAAAATGCAACCCGGACATATGCCCTCAGAGCTTAGTTTTGGTATGGACTGACCCTCCCCCCACCCAGTACTTATTTCAATACAAAATAATGACCAAAGGATTTTACATTGTAATTAAGAATAACAAACAAGTCGGCCCCCGCCCATCGTGGCTTGAAGAAATATATGGGCTGCACGATGCTTCCACGCAGAGCTGAAACCGACCCGCACACGAGTACTGGTAAACCGCTTAGAGGATTTAAGCCTGCCCAGGCAATACAGTGCGAGTCGGACCGTTCATGCTTATAACCCTATTGGTTTCAATGGGCGGCAGGACTTGAGAGGTCATTTCATCTAATGTCGGGTAAAAGTCCCACAAAATTGGAAGCAACGTCTCCAAAATGACCTTTACAGTGTTGACGGGGACGTTAAACCTTAAATCAAACAAACAAATTATAGAAATTTTAAAGGTTAAACGAAACATGTACCAATCCAGACTCGAAGACAATCGACCCACCTGTGCTGTCAGTGCTTTGATCTATAAATGATTTTCATGAGAAAGTTTAATTGTTGCCGAAACCACCTTAAGAGCTAAAACTGTCAAATATGACTTTTAGCCCGCTTTCATTTGACTGAAACGGGATTGAATGGGTGACGTTCTGATGAGTCAAAAAATCCTCTGTCTCTTACACGATACACATGTTTGGGACCGTTCTTGAGAAGTATTTGATAAAAATCAATATTGGCCAATATAGAGAGAAAGAAGAATGAAAGAACAGATGAAAAAATACACCGAGAAAGGCCATTGACTTTTACACGATACAAGTAAGCCGATAATGACTATAGTCTCTACACAATGTTATCACATAATTTGCGTAATCTGCTTCTAGCTTTTATAAGATGTAAACCAATATGCTCGCACTTTTTCCAAAGCGGAGGTATAACGAAACGGGGGTGTTGTGTATAGGATTTTCTTGAAAGTCGAAATTTCGAGATACTAAATCGAAATTTGCGAGTTATTATGTCGAAATTTCGAGACACTAAGTCGAAATTTCGAGTTAATAAATCGAAATTTCGAGATACTAGGTCGCAATTTCGAGTTAATAAGTCAAAATGTTGAGATACTAAGTCGAAATTTCGAGATACTGTCGAAATTTCGAGATACTAAGTCGAAATTTCGAGTTAATAAGTCGATATTTTGAGATACTAAGTCGAAATTTCGAAATACTAAAATTTCGAGTTAGTCAGTCGAAATTTCGAGTTAATAAGTCGAAATTTAGAGAAACTAAGTCGAACTTTCGAGTTATTATGTCGAAATTTTGAGTTAATAAGTCGAAATTTCGAGATACTTAGTCGAAATTTCGAGTAAATAAGTCACAATTTCGAGTTAATAAGTCGAAATTTCGAGATACTAAGTCGAAATTTCGAGTTACTAAGTCGAAATTTCGAGACAGAAATTTCGAGTTACCAAGTCGAAAATTTCGAGATACTAAGTCGAAATTTCGAGATACCAGCCAAAGAAATAAAAGTTATAGTGGCCCTAATACTCTTTCGTAAAAATGTTTTAGTTGCAATTTTGCCCGAAAAATTACCATGTGATGGCACGTGCTAGAACTATTTTCCGGTTTTTTGAGTGGGCACGATCGATTGCTATTCGCATGATCGGGTAATACTTTTAACAGATTCTTCTGTTGTGGTTTATTATTGTTATAATTCGTCTTTTCTGTATATTGCTTATTTCTTTTTTAATTTGGATAGAAGTAGCTGTCTTTTAGCTATCCGCTTGTGACGTTTTAATTATGGTGAATTTGTTTCATGTTTGTGTTTCTTTCCATTTCGTGTCTGGATGGGAAATGTGAGGTACATGGTAATTGTATCGATTCCTCATCATTGCCTGCACTTCTATTTTGGATTACCTTTTTGTTAACAGAATATTCCAAAGGCGGGTGTAAATAATATCTGTCAATCTGATATGCTGTCTCTGTTGTTGCTGTACGCCGCTGATGGTTTGGAAACTCTTGCATCAGAATGAAGCGGTTGGTGACTGCCACATCAAACAGAAACAAGATATGAAAGAACCAATGTGTCAATGCGTACATGTACTCTGCACTGAGCTGATGGGTAACATCTACTCCATTCATGTTCTGACTATGTGTACACAGAAATCATGTAATTGCGATAGGGATCTTTTACCTGCACAGGGGATGGTTCACCCTGCACAGGGTGGCGTTCAGCCCTGCAAATGATGCAAGTCGAGAATGTTCGGATACCACGATTTTATTACTGCTGAAGGCAATCGAACGAGGGACCTGTAGCATCATAGGCAAGTGCACTAACCACTGAGCTACCACGCTCCGCTAATTTGTTCGTGAAAATGTATGATGTTTGTATCATCCGATAAGTAACATAACATGTGTCCCTAACTTATAGAAAGTGGAAGCGATATCTCTGAAAGTACTCCCAATATTCTTGACATTGTGCTATGATTAATCCTCAAATAACCTTTCGAAATTGTCAAGCAAACTTTCATAGTACAACGGTGTTCTAGTCGTTGATAATCAACTATACCCAAAAGATTTGCCCAGCTCAAAAACAGTACAGTTAAGTCTATTATAGTGGCTACCAAAATGCATCAAAATGAACCACTAAAAATTTTCATTATTCGTATTAGTATTGTCATCACTTCAAGAAAAATATTCATTTTCTATGTAACCTATTACGACATGTCTTTTTTACATCTGTTTTAGGTAAAGCCTCATAATATCACTTTGTTGCCATTTATTGAGTTTGTGATAGTGAGGACAAGTTTTTTGGATGATCCAGCCTTAACCCTTGTCCTGGTGAATAAATTAACTTTGGTACGCCCATTTTTAATATCGACCAATCAAATAACTTTCTGTAATATATTACACTGACTAGTTGAATTGATGAATTCATCACTTTAACAAGTCTATGCAATGAACACCCCTCCAAACCCCGCTTTATGTAGAAAAAACTGGGGTTTACAGGGGTATATATTATTTTTCTTATTTCTGCTCCAATACATAGGTTGACGCTGTTCTAACAAGAACAAACATCCAATGTTTGCAACAAGTAACCATTTAGGAGATAAGAAAGAATCCACAATGTCACACTGGTGTTATCGTAATGTGTTATGCCATCAGGAAAATAATGTTGGCTGTTTCTCACAGCCTCAATTTGGCAATTAACTAGAGTTTGCAGTCAGTATTTCGGCAGAAATGTGGGGAATAGTGACTACACATCTATTTCCCACTTTTCTCTATATGAGGTGGGGATTTTTATTTCTGGTCCTTTGTGATCATCGAGTTCATTTTGCATCATTTTGAAAATAGTGTTCTGCTTATGCTGGCGCAAGAGGACATGGCCTGTGTTGCACATTGCAGTACTGCTCATGAACAGACTCAGTAAAACACGAGTCTGCTATTTCCGTTTATTTGGTGTATTCTTTGTTGTGTCCATTGCACTTGTTAGCGTGATGAAATGCCATGCCACTGAGATACTAATTTTCGCTGTATTTCTAGCTGTTTGTGGCTGTATTTCTAGCTGTGTGTTTGAAACTTGGAAGATAATATATTTGGTGTTTGTCCTCTGCTTTTTCTTGCCTCAATTGTCTTTAAAAAGGTGTATGGGACATACATGTATATGTAATATAAGATTTAAAACAAGAGCACCGCATGCGGGTGCCAACGCTCGGCTGCAGTTTCTTTTAGTTAAACAAAAATTCTAAGTCAAAAAAGGGGCATAACTGTGCTAAAAATATTTAGAGGGTTACCTCACCTATTGGTATGAGTTCCCCTTTTCATAATGAACAACTAGTCCGAGTTTCAAGTAAATATGTTCAGTAATGACAGAGATATTACAAAATGTCCAAGTTCTTGCACGGCGAAGACGCAAAAATTCTAAGTCCGAAAAGGGGCATAACTGTGCCAAAAATATTTTGAGGTTTACCTCGCCTATTGGTATGAGTTCCCCTTTTCATAATGAACAACTAGTCCAAGTTTCAAGTAAATATGTTCAGTATTGACAGAGATATTACAAAATGTCCAAGTTTTTGCACGAAATTCTAAGTCGAAAAAGCGGCATAACTGTGCCCAAAATATTTTTAGGGTTACCTCACCTATTGGTATGAGTTCCCCTTTTCATAATGAACAACTAGTCCGAGTTTCAAGTAAATATGTTCAGTAATGACAGAGATATTACAAAATGTCCAAGTTTTTGCACGACGACGACGCCGACGCTGACGCCAGAGCTATGACAATACCTCGTCGTTTTCTTCGAAAACAGCCGAGCTAATAAATTCCCTTCAGCTTCATGGTATTGTCATATTTAAAAAATGTGTTAAAAAACAAACTTTACATCCTATGGCGTTTATATTTCGCAATTAATTCGATTTGCTAGAGTGTGTAGTCATGTAACTGACTTCAACACTCGTAATAAATTATTAACGGCTAAACTCCTTAATCAGGGTTATAGGTACCATAAACTACGCAAAGCCTTTTCAAAATTTTATAGACGCCATTCTGATTTAATTTCAAAATTCAATATTGGACTTAAATCTCTTCTGCAACAAGGTCTATCGGAACCCGAATTTTATGGTGACTTAGTATATAAATTCAGAAAAATATATAACCGCAATGACTTCAGCACCCAATTTCGTAAAATCATTCTTCGATATAAAAAGATTGGGTACAACATGGCTATTATACGACAGACTGCATGCATGGTAGTTAACCCAATCACGGTTGGCAACTTTGCTTCCCTCTTTAATTGCACGCCGGTGGGTCAGGCCTCAGATTCTATGACGGCTCCAACGTAAAGGCTTATTGAGAATTAGAGAGATCTAATTCTTGGTAATGTTGGTTGGTGCCTGATGCTCTGTCTCTGGTCGGGCTCATCGGAGTCTAACTGTTGGTTTTCTTTTGCTCCAGCATTTCAGTGGTTTCTTGCTGTCGAGTCCTCACCGTTGTCTCACCTCTGTGGTTCTTTGATTTCTGTGTTCACGGAGATGTTGCACTGATGAGTTAGGAGGCCTTCATGCGGACTGAACAAATTTTTTTTTTTTTTTTTTTTTTTTTTTGTCTAAATCGCGACGGAAGTAAGGGCGAGGATTGTGGCCACGTAAAATCGATTTAAGCCCCCCAGTGGAAATCTTCCACTGACCGTTCCAAGGCGGCACTTCTGTTGCGATTTATTTATGTTGTTGTTTGTTACTTACTGTGTGTATCACTTGTGTCTTTTAATTTTGGATGGCCATATGGACATTTTGTGGGAAAGTAACTGTCCGTATGGCCTTCCTTTGTTTAGGTTTCCATTATGGTCTGGTCGCTTAATGTTTGTATTTCTTTCCCTTTGGTGTCTTTTATGGATGGAGTAAGTTAATTGTATCAATTCCTGATCTTTGTTTTACTTCTACTTTACAATAACACACCTGTGCGCTAAAATGGCGTCACTCTTATCTCTAGAACTAACTTTTTTTTCAGATTTTTTTTTATTTTTCTTTTTTCTAGTCCAAATATAGTGAGTGCTCATTAGAACCCCTTCAATGAGGTGTTTCTAACTAAAAGCAAATTAAGGAATACAACCCCAAGCCCAACTTTTCTATATATAAAGTGGGGTTTAGAGGGATCTCAATTTTACAGACTTGTTTACGTGATAAATAGGCATAAGTAAACATGTTCATTAAAAATGTACCTAACATTATTCACATCTTCAACGGGAATTGATACACTTTTATGGGAGGCAACATGTCAGAATTTATTTTCTGGTCCTTTGGGATCATTTTCTTTTTGAATCATTTTGAAACTAGAAATGTTTTCAGAGGAAAACAATGTCCCCTCACCGTAAATATATCTTAAACACCCTTTTGACTTAAATAACTAGGTTAAAGTCACCAAAATGTAAGCTGCAAACAAGCCATTTTTGGCCAAAAACTGAGTTTTCGTGGGAACCTATGATCTTTAAAAAAAAAAGTCATTAATGAGGTCAAATAACCAGACAAATTTGGTAGACTGTAATTAAATATTGTACCTATTTTGACCAAAATTCATAAATTCTGAAATACAGTCAACCCTCCATATACCGACATTCATTATATCGGCAAAGCTCGTTACTGCGACAGTTTCAATGGAATTAATTCTTAACTCAAGACGAGCGACCTGGGCTTCCCTTGTGTTGGAAATGCCGAAATCGAATCCATAGTCATGAAAGATTATTGTACCTTAATACTCCAAGAAACAAATGGTACAGATATTTGTTAGAATCGCCTCACCGAGGCGATTCTAACAAATGTCTATAACATTGTTTCTTGGAGTAATGCTGTGGAAAATACATTTTATAACCTTTCAAACTCATAACTGGGATTCTTTATAACAGCAAATTCATTATAACGGCACAATAATACGGAACAAATACTGTCGTTATAACGCGGGTCCTCTGTAATATAGGTTACAGATAAGCCAATTCCAAAAGAACAGGTTTCAGGAGACCTTGGCCTTAGAGTGCAGACAAGCCATTTTTGGCCCAAAATTGACTATTTTGGGGGGTCTGTGACCTTGAAAAATCTAATCAAATCGGCATTATGTTGTAATGATATATTGTACCAAGTTTGAATGAAATTATTCAATTTGTTTATGAGAAATGGTGCAGACAAGCCTTTTCTGTCCCAAAATCATCTGTTTTGGGGGGCCTGTGGCCTTGAAAAAAGGTCAAGGTCACCAAAATATAATAAAATATGCGTCATGCTGTAATAATATATTGTACCGAGCTTGACTAAAATTAATCAATTCGTTAATGAGATAGAGGGCGGACAAGCCATTTTTGGCCCTAAATTGACTGTCTTTGGGGCACTGTGACCTTGAAAAAAGGTCGTCACCAAAATCTAATCAAATCTGCTGTATGTTGTAATGATATGTTGTACCAATTTTGACGGAAATCAATCAATTCGTTAGAGCTAGCGTGCAGACAAGCCATTTTTGTCCCCAAAATTGACTGGTTGGGAGCCTGTGACCTTGAAAATCAGGTGAAGGTCTCCAAAATCTAATCAAAACCTGTGGTATGTTGTAGTGATATATTGCACCAAGTTTGACTAAAATTAATTGATTCGTTAAAGTGCAGAAACGTCAACGTCACCAGAATTTAAGCAAATCTGCAGTATGTTGTATATATTGCACCAAGTTTGACTAAAATTAATCGATTAGTTAAAGAGATAAGAGTGTAGACAAGCCATTTTTTGCCCAAAAATGACTTTTTGGGTCACTGTTACCTTGAAAATGAGGTCAAGGTCACCAAGATTTAAGCAAATCTGCGGTATGATGTAATGATATATTGTACCAAGTTTGTTGAAAATTAATCAATTGGTTAATGAGAGTGCAGACAAGCCATTTCTGGCCAAAAAATGACAGTTTTCGGGTCACTGTGAACTTGAACATGAGGTTAAGGTCACCAAAATCTAATCAAATCTGCGGTTATTGTACCAAGTGTGACTATAATTAATCAATTGATTAATGAGATAGAGTGCAGACAAGCCATTTAATGAATGTTTTTGAGTCGGTGTGACCTTGAAAATGCGGTCAAGGTCAACAAAATCTAATAGAATCTGGGGTATGTTGTATTGATACACTCTACCAAGTTTGACTAAAATTAATGAATTCGTTAATGAGACAGCATGCAGACAAGCCATTTTTGGTCCCAAAATTACTGTTTTTGGGTCGCTGTGACCTTGAAAATGAGGTCAAGGTCATCATAACCGAATGACTGTTTCCCTTATCATAGTGATGTGTCTGTGAATGTTTGGTCAAAATCCATCCACAGGTTCAGGAGATATAATGCTTTGGTGGGGGTACATAAATAGAGTTCTGCTTAAGCCGGCACTAGAGGGCGTGGCAGTACTGGTCATGAACAGACTCAATAAAACCGAGTCTGCTATTTTTGTTTATTTGGTGTATTCTTTGCTTCTTTCAGAACTTACTTCACACATATTTTTTCCCTTGTAAATAGTGTCTGTTCTTACATTGTAAAGGAAAGAATTTGATACATTTTGTGGCAGGTGACATTTCAACTTGATGATCTCAAGCCCTACTAGCAAAAGACAGCGCTAGGCTTTAAGGAATGGTCATACTCAAATCACTTTTTCTGAACAGGCTTAGAAGTTAGACCTTCTAAGGGGTTTACCAGTACTCTAAAGTTTGGTTGGCTTCAGCTCTGGGCGGAAGCACAAGGCAGCCCAATCTATAGACTTTCGGATGAGTCTTTAAACCGAGGTCTCATCTCCGTATGACCTTAGCTGTTGGTGGGACGTAAAACTGAAACACTCACTCACTCAGCCCAATCTATTTCTCCAAGTCCCGATGGGTGGGGTGCTATAAAACTGGTACTGAGTATAAAGAAACAAATGACAAAGACTTAACAAACTTGTTTATTTTGTACTGTATTAAACAAAAAGCATAATAAAGGTTGCATAGCTCCAGATTAAGGGGAGATAACAATGATAATTTTTGGATTTTTTTCCCTTATTTCTCCATTGAACTATACATGTATGTTGTGGGCACTTGTTAGAATCGCCTCATTGAGGCGATTCTAACAAGTACCCACAACATATGTTTCTAACAAGAAATACATTTCATAACAAAAACACACCTACACAAATGTATTGGAAGATTTTACCACTCAAAATGGAAAATTTCCAGATAAAAAATCTGATATTTTACTTATTTTTGCTCAAAACATAGATTGCGGGGACTTGATAGAACCACCTTGATGAGCCTATTCTATCGAGTACTCACAGTCCATGTTTTTGAGCAGAAACAAGAAAAGTAATATTTACCCCTGAAAACCCCAGTTTTACCATATAAAAGTGGGGTTAAAGGGGGTCAAAATTATATAGGCGTGTTTTCGTGATATGAATAAAATTATCATTGTAACTCCACCTAACCAAGAGCTACAAAGGTGTTTATTTCATTTCGATGACACATTGTGAGCAAAATGTAATAAAATTAAATGATATGTACAAACAAAGAAGCTTTTGTGACTCACAGTCCTATTACCGGTAAATTACAAACACACACCTATATGATACAGTTCTTTTCTTTATGTCTAGAGAAATCCCATTTTCCTGCAGAAAATTTGCGGGACTGCTATTATCCATGCACCAAACATATACAGTAAAACTTCGATGGCTCGATCACCGATGGCTCGTTTACCATGGCTGAGTCAAACCCATTTTTGAGTCCCTAGGGAATTCCTCAACATAAGAAGTAGTGTGGGATAATTCAGGACATTTTCGACTTTTATCCTGCACATGTATGCTGTGTGTGCTCATTAGAATCGCCTCGTCGAGGCGATTCTAATGAGTACATACAGCATACATTTGTATTATAGAACACCGAAAAGATGTCCCAAAATTTTGTTTTAAATTAACCTCGTTATGCCTCCTGGAAGTAACCCTCAGTGGCTCGAACTTACCATGTCTCGAACAGATTTTCGTGGTCCCAAAGGGGTTCGATGCATTGAAGTTCGACTGTAGATTGCAGGTGTTTGTGTCTCACAGAAACAGACCTAAAAAAGTAGAGAACCCCATTGCGATAACACACCCATGTGTAAAAATCCATACAGAAAAAAGACAGTCATTGACCGTGTTTAACCCTTATCTTGCTGAATATTCAGTTAAGCCACACCTATTTCTGTCTATCAACCAATCAAATTACTTGATGTAATTTATTGCTACAAATTCATAAAGTTAATGCCAAACAGTGTAGATCCTGATCAGATAGCTTCTTCAGAAGCCATTTGATCTGGATCTACACTGTTTGCAAAGATAGGGGTTGTGATGGACAGCAAGATAAGGGTTAAGTTTCGGACCCTTTTTTTACCTTTGACCTCTAAGTACGACTTTGACCTTGGAGGTACAGACCTGGGTTTTTTGTGTCACACATTCTCTCATGATGTAAACATTTCTGCCAAATAATTTCAAAATCCATCCAGAAATAATAAAGTTATTGACAGCGTTTAAGTTTCCAGCCCTTTTTTGACCTTTGACCTCTGAGTACGACCTTGACCTTGGAGGTATGGACCTGGGTTTTGCGTGAGACACATTGTCTCATTAGGTTAACATTTCTGCAAAAGAAACTTCAAAATCCATCCAGAAATAAGAAGTTATTGACCACGTTTAAGTTTCCTTTAAGTTTCGGGATCATAGTTCTGCATCTCTCAGCAAGCCAAAAGAAGCGGAACAATGACCCATAGGATGGCTTTTTAATCCATACCTCATGTAAGGTTCTTATTTTCTCTGAAAGGGACCAATGTCCTTCATTCAAGTAATGATGAACTAGCAAAAGATTTTAAAGAAGAGGTTTCAAAGAGCAGACAGGCAAGTTTTTCAAAAGGATTCACCCTTTTGAAAAGAGAAAGAATGATATTTGTAATGATCTAGCTACCTCTTAATCGACTAAAAAAATGTATGATATAAAAATAATACAATTAGCGTCAGTATATATTCAATAAAAATGTTAACAACTATACATTTGATTTTATTAAAATACTTAAATTAATCAGTGGCGAGCACACATCTATTAAACAAATCTTGATTAACCCATTTTGTACCGGAAACACCCACAACGGGTACCTTGGCAAACAGTGTAGACCCAGATCAGACACCACAGAACGCGGCGTCTGATAAGGGCCTTCACTATTTGCAAAAAGTGCAGCTATTTTCCGAATAAATTTTAAAGAATACACAACCTGACACCCCTAAATTTCAAAACAGACTCCTGCCATGTATAATGAGGAAGATTCCATTTCGTACAAAAAGGAGTTAATGTGTAAATGACTTATCAAAATGCAACAAAATTCTGTTGGCTCACTTAAGCCACATATGCACATTACCATCTTGACATAATATAGGTTTTCCATGTGTACAATATCTTTCAAAAGTGGCTGTGTTACAAACAGACAGAGAAATGCAAACTCAAGGGTTGACGGATAAAGTCTGAAACAAGGTTTTACTTAGTTTCCACATATCCGTTGACCTGAGGATCTGGAGTTCTTGGTCTGTATCAGTGATGGATATTTGAAAAATTTTCTTATCCACAGCATAAAAAATGGATCCGATTGATCTTTTTCCTTTCATATTCACTGAGACTGACACTGCATCTGATCAGGGCCTGCACTATTGGCTAACCAAATTTTCTGAAAAAAAAAAAAATGGAATAAAACTGAAAAAAATAGGCCTGACACCCCTAATATGACAAATGGACTTGTCCAACATACAACAATGAGAGAGTCCACTAATATACAACTGGGTTAACTAACAATCAACCCCATAAGGAAAAAAAATGCTGTAAGTAACAGCAGTGATTGAAAAGTGATAATGATTCAGCTGTTGTGTTAGTGTTTTACTAACACAACAGCTGAATCATTATCACTTTTCAATCCGCATAACTCATAACATGCCAATCACAACAATTGTCGTCTGCTTAGGCATCTGCCGGTTACCTTAAAAAAGTTTTTGCAAGCAGTAAGGACCCAGACCAGGAGCAGTCTGATCTGGGCCCACACTGTTTGCCTGTATGCAAAAATATTTTTTCAAAAGTTTGCAAAAAAAATCAGCAGACGATATAAGCAGACAACATGTTCAGATGTAGTTTATCTCGGCGTCTGAACAGAGATCTTCAAATGACATGACTAGACTGAATCTTAAGTACATAATTCCGCTAAAATATAATTGTTTAAATTAAACATAAATTTCAAAACATATAGTCACAACCTGGTATAAAATAAAGATACAAGGGTTGCTTATGTAAAGAAAGAACACAAACTGTTTTGTCATCCCTTTCCAAGTATACCACCTCTTTATAACACTGTTAATGGGGATCCAAAGTAAAAACCGTGTTAGTTAAACACCAATGTTATATCCAAACAAAAATGTATAGATTATATAGAAAAATGACCATGGTCATTTTTCTATATAATCTATACATTTCTGGGATCCATCTTGAAACAGTGTTATATCCATAACCATGTTATAACAAACAGTGTTATATTGAGGTTGCACTGTATAACACTGTAATCGTAACACTTTCTCACAGCTATCTAATGTTGTTCATCCTTATGAACAAAAGGTTTTTTTTTAATTTTTCATTTTATCACATGCCGTCGTGTCTGAGAATGCAACAACATCTTGCATTAAACTAGGTAATCCACTGGTGAATGAAATATGGAAATTAGTAACGCCCATTAACGTTATAAAGTACGACGTCCTTAACAATGTCACGTTTACTAATGGCAGAATATTGACATTTTGTTAAAAATTGTGAATAAAATGTGTTTTTAAAAGTCATATGATAAATAGAATCTTGCATTCATGTTCATGTTATTAAATTTATTGAACTCGTTGAGGAAAAGGGATAAAATGTGAGGCTTATGCTCCGCAAACTCTCGCATTTTATCTCTTTCCCTCAACTCGTTTAATAAATTCAATAACACATGAACACTCAGGTAAGATCCTCTATATCCTTCATGAACTATGACGTTTAACCCATAAAATGCCATTCATGACTATTGTCATCTGCTTTGTCATCTGCCTAGTACTTTAAAATTAGTTTTTGCAAACAGTGTGAACCAAGATCAGACTGCTCCTCTAGTCTGATCTGGGTCCAAACTTTTTCGTGTATGCAAAAATATTTTCTAAATGTTTGCTAAAAGTCAAAAGATTAAGCAGACGAGTTAAGCAGACGACATTTTCGGATGTAGTATTTCTCAGTGTCTCAAGGGTTAAACATGTGTGAATAGCCATTACAAAAGCTGTCATCAGACAGTGTAGCTTGCCTGGAAAATTTTCTTTTGAGGCCATGGACATAGTCTGGGATACTGCCTAATAAACCTTAAAACCTTACATAAAGTATGTTAGTGGGGCGGGGGTGGGGGTGGGGTGTTCATTTCATGGACTTGTTCACGTGATGGGTTTGCTGGCACATACAAATACACATTTTCTCCCAATTTCGCATATATAAGACAGGCGCTCAGCTCATGGAAGAAACATCTTTCTTCTATGATCACGTGACAGCTTTCTTCTATGAGCACATGACCAGACTCATTTGCATATTGGCACTACTTTATTCGTCTGCTTGAAACAAACAACATGGCTGCTTCATGCTTTATCAGCATTGAAGCTGATCATTTTATGGAAACAAATGAGAATCAAAATACTCTTAAGATGCTGAGTCATACGAAGCTGCTGAAACAGATTTTGAATAGGCACAATGAATCAAGGGAAATTCACCTTATTCCTGTAGCTGAACTAAACAGATACTTGACTGAATTCCTTATCAATGTCAGAAAGGCAGATGGTGGGGAGTATGAACCATCCTATTTTTGGTGGAATGATATGCAGCTTTGACAGACAGTTAAAAAGAAACAAATATGGCTCAGTGATTATTACATCCCCTGAATTCGCCAAGACGAGAGAAGCACTGCGACTGAAACAGAAAAACCCTTGAAAACTGATGCCTTAACAGACCTTGATATAAATCAACTGTATGCAACAAATTAGCTGGCAATAGTGACTCCATCATCACAAATTAATACATTGTGGTATTTGAACACACTTCATTTTGGCATCAGGGGTGGCTCTGAGGAGCACCGTCAGATTTGTTGGGGTGATATTCAGCTCAAGCATGACTATGGGCTTGATCAAGACTATCTGGAATACCATGAACGTAGAACAAAAACAAGGACCGGCGAAGACCTCAAGGATACCCGTGTTTGTGCCCCCAGAATGTATTCAACACCAACAAATCTTGACAGATGCCCCGTGGCCACTTACAGGTTCTATCACTCTAAAAGGCCAGAGGACTTTTGTCGCCCTGATGACCTGTTTTACCTGGCTGTTGTCACTAACAATAAAACACCATCTGTTAATGACAGATGGTTTCTCCGTGGTCCAGTTGGGAAAAATAAAATAGATTGATTAATGCGAAAGATGGCAAAAGAAGCGGGCTTACCTGAGAATAAGCATTACACCAATACTAGTGTCCGTAAAACTCTGGTCCAGAAGATGACTGACAACAATTTCCCGGACACTCTACAAGTGTATGTAACTGGGCATAAAAACGTTGGTTCTTTGAACAACTGTCATTCCCTGAATGACAATCACAAAATGGCAATTTCAAATCTACTATCAAAGACAGATTCAATTGCTAGAAATCTTGTTCTGCCATCAACATCCGGAGATCTGAATCCGTTCCGATGTCAGTCAGTTGAGTCACATTCCCAGGAGGTTCGGCCGCACTTTGAACGATCACCATTGCTGTCCCAAAGTAAAATTTCAACAAAAAGCATAGTTGAAGGCATGTTCGCTGGTAGTACTATGAGTAATTGTAACATCAAGATCAATACAAATACACATTTTGTTTAATCCAGAAAGGACTAAATTTACACACCTTAACTTCAATAACTCAAATACCCTATGAAAATTTGTTCAAGACAGGGGTAGTTTGAACTACAGGGGGTAACTCTAAGCACAGGCCATGTATACATGTTATATGGGGATTACTTAAGGGGAATGGGAACACCTGGCATATTTTTCCGCCATTTTTCAAAGGAAGACAACTTTCGGGATTTCCTGTTCGCTTTTCTTTAAGCCCTATCCCACTGAAAAAGGGGTCTTCTCTTAAAGGAAAGAATTTGCTTCTGAGGAGTTTGGATAACTCATCATACATCCTTTAACCCATAAAATGCCAATCACGAAAATTGTCATCTGCTTTGCTGTCTGCCGGTTACCTTAAAAGTAATTTTTTTTGCAAAGAGTGTGGACCCAGATCAGACTGCTCCTGTAGGAGCAGTCTGATCTGGGCCTACACTGTTTGCCTCTATGCAAAAATATTTATTTTTAAAAAGTTTGAAAAAAAAAATCAGCAGACGATATATGCAGACGACATTTTCAGATGTAGTTTTTCTCTGACAGGGTCTTAAGAGTTAAATCATGAAAAACCATACATCTATTGACATAACACTCTCATACTTTCTTACCGTATGCTGTTATTGAATTATAAAGTTTACATAATTATATGTAACATGTACATGTATTTAAATAAATATCAATAATTAATAAAGCTGATAACATGAACAACTAGCAAAAATTAAAAGCTTTTAATCAAAATGAACACAAAAGTCGATGTAAACCTCTACAGATTAAATGATATGAATAACTCTTCAAGGCTTCAACAATGACTAAATAATGTATGAATAAACATCATATGAACAAGTCCGTGAAATGAACACCCTTTAAACCCACTTTATGTAGAGAAAATTGAGTTTACCAGGGTTAACATTATTTTTCTTACATCTGCTCCAAGACATAGGTTGTGGGTACCCGTTAGAACCGCAATGAGGCGGTCCTAAAGAGCAACCACAACCTATGTTTGCAGCATAAATAAAACAAAAATCATGGATTTTCAACAGAAAATTAGCCATTTTGGAGATATGAAAATATGCACTATGTTACACAGGTGTGTTATCATAAAGACTTAACTATCAAATGAGCCGCAGCACGACAAAAAGAATCGCAAAAAAATCGATTGCAAGACTTAAGACCAACAATCACTCAGATAAGCCACTTAGTGTGACAAGAATTTCACTGATCTTTCTTGAGATAGTTCAGGGGCTCTCGAAGGCTCATGCAATGCAATCTGAGTCTTTCCTGGTTGTGCAGGTCTTATTGAAGGTTCTGTTAGGCAATGGCTCAATTTAATACCACATGTTTAAAGCCAAGAGGAAAACAAGTACCACAACCTCGTTATAACACAGTTCATTACGACACAGTTTGGATACAACACGGTTTGGTTCAAACTTATTTATTATAGCAGTAACCTCATTACAATATGAGACAAGTACAATAAGTTTGGGATTAGAACGAAAGCACAAGTACTTATATAGTTCCTCTTCCGGTTTCAAAATGGATCCCAAAAAATGTGTAGATTAAATGGTCATTTTTCTATTCAATCTACACATTTTCGTTTGGATATAACACGGTTGTTTAACTAACAAGTTTTCTGCTTTGGACCCTTACAATAGTGTTATAAAGAGGTTGGGGTGCATCATATGCATATATACTCATATTGATCTATATCAAGGCTTAAATCATGAATAGAAGTATCATCTCTGTGCCCTTATCACACTGAACATGACAACCCCTAACTTTGAATCACTTAGGATCCAGATCAGATGGCTTCTGATTAAGATATACACTGTTTGTCATTCAGTTTGCAAATCTGAATAAATACATTATAGACCACAACCTCTTTATAAGACTGTTCATGAGGTCCAAAGCAGAAACAATGTTTGTTAAACATCCGTGTAATATCCAAACAAAAAATGTATAGATTATATAGAAAAATGACCATTTATGGTCATTTTTCAATATAATCTATATATTTTTGGATCCATCTTGAAACCATTTATGGTCATTTTTCTATATAATCTATATATTTTTGGATCCATCTTGAAACCATTTATGGTCATTTTTCTATATAATCTATATATTTTTGGATCCATCTTGAAACCATTTATGGTCATTTTTCTATATAATCTATATATTTTTGGATCTATCTTGAAACCGAGTTATATCCGTAACCATGGTATAACAAACAGTGTTATAATGAAGTTGTGAAGTATTAATCAAGAAATTTGATTGGTTAAGAATCAAAAATGGTCGTGGTAAAAAGTATTATTCAGCAAGATAAGGGCTAAAGGGGAATGAACGCATCAGGCAGTTACCCTCATCACACCTAGTGTTTTGCTCATGTACATGTATCTACTCGTAAATGAAAACATGAACTGTCATCATACAGCATAGCTTGCCTGGAAAAGTGCCCTTGAAGTCATGGGCATAGGTATGGATATTACTGAATAAAGCTTGGACCTTTATGTATTAACCAATTCCATCATATGGTTGGACAAATATAAGCTCTTAAAAAAATTAACATAAAATTTCTAAGTTTGTGACCTTGACCTTGAGGTAATGGCATGGGGGTGGGTATAACTGAATAGAACTTTTACTTTATAGGATCTATATCTATCATCACACCAAATATGAACCAAATCCATTGTATGGTTTAGAAGATACAAGCTCTTAAAAAAAACTTTTAACATAAAATTTCTAAGTCAATGACCTTGACCTTGAGGTCATGGGCATGGGCCAGTTAACTGCTGAATAAAACTTAAAATCTATATCTATCATCATAGCGATATATATATCATCATCAAAGAAAATATGAACCAAATCCATTATATGGTCTGGAAGAAACAAGCTCTTAAAAAACTGTTAACATAAAATTTCTAAGTCCATGACCTTGACCTTGAGGCCATGGGTATTGGCTGGGATATTGCTGGATAAAACTTTGGACCCATATCTATCATCATACCAAATATGAACCAAATCCATTGTATGGGTTGGAAATTATGAGCTCTTGAAAAACTTCAATGTCAATGTGGAAGCCAAGCCGATTTCAATGCCAACGATGATGCCAATAACAATGTGGACACCAATTCCAATGCTGACGCCAATGACAAAGCTGACACCAATTCCAATGCTGACCGCAATGCCAACACGAATGCAAACACAAAGTCATGGGTAGTGCAATAGCAATAGTGCAATAGCTCTTCCTGAACTTTGTCCAGGCAAGCTAAAAATGCTCCTTTAAGAGTAGATTCCCACACTGAAAAGCGAGATGATTTTTTTTTTCACATCAGGATAACAAGTCTGTGTAAAGGACACCCCTCTAAAACCAACTTTAACCCTTTTTGTACCAAATGGAATCTTCCTTCTCATATATAGCACATGCCCATTTCAAAATTTAGGGGTGTCAGTTTGTGTTTTCTTCAAAATTGATTTGGAAAATGGTTTAACTTTTTGCAAACAGTGTAGGCCCTGATCAGACACCGCATTCCGCGGTGTCTGATCTGGGCCTGCACTGTTTGCCAATTAACCATTTTGGGGTTTCTGGTACTCAATGGGTTAAATAGAGAAACCTGGGGTTTGCAGGGGTATAATTCTATTTTTCTTATTTCTGCTCTAGGACATAGGTTGTGGGTACTCGTTAGAACCGCCTCATTGAGGCGGTTCTAAGGAGCGATCACAACCTATGTTTAGAGTATGATTAAGAAAATTATTACAAACTTTCATCAGAAAAATGACCATTTTTGAGGTATGAAAGAAAGCAGAACGTCACACGGGTGTGTTATCGTTATAAGAGTTGCCTCCCCTGAACAAGTGTTCTTTCCCTTCAAATGATGACTAGCATTTATAAAGCATATCTATTAAAATAAAAAGCAGTTATTACCGTAAAAATCCTTAAAGCTCAGACACCTTGAAAACTTGATGTATTTCTCAAAAATAATTTAACAAATTTGTTTTACAATCCAGTAAAGAGTCCAAAAGGTGCAGACAGAATGGCAAACAGGGTAGCAGTCTGATCTGGGGAATGGCAAACAGTGAAGACCCTGATCAGACTGCTCTTACAGCAGCAGTCTTTGATTCTGTTTGATTTTAGGTTTAACGGCCCCGTCAACACTTTAAAGGTCACTTTGGATACGTTGCTTCCAATTTTGTGGGACTTTTACCCAACAATGAGATGAAATGACAGCTCAAGCCCTGCCGCCCAATGAAACCAATAGGGTTTATAAGCATGGATGGTCCGACTCGCACCACTTTGCCTGGGCAGGCTTGGATCCTTTAAGGGATTTACCAGTACTCGTGTACTGGTTGGTTTCAGCTCTGCTTGGTAGCATCATGCAGCCCATCTATTGGAGCAGTCTGATCTGGGTATGCACTGTTTGCTTAGACCTATCAGTCTGATCTGCGTATGTACTGTTTGCTAAGGTCTATCTGTCCTAATCATTAAGGTATTACTATTGTAACTACATGTATTATTATTATTAATATCATTATTATTATTATTATTATTACATGTATTATCATTATTATAATCATCATTATTGTTATACTACCTCTAATGTATTTTCAAAAATAGGGCTAGTCAAGAGAACAAACAACAACCTAACTTTTTTTCTTACATGCTTTTCAATGATTGATAGAGATTTCTCTGTGAAATTCACTGTTTCAAACAGTGCAAATACGATTTTTCTTTTTCACTGTTTGTGAATTTGATGTATCCTAAAAAAATAACATATATTTTCTGGTAGTGAAAAGTCAATTAGCTAAACGTCATTAAAGTGTGACACAAATTACGTCCCACAAATTTTTCCGTCATTCTGATATTGATGGAGTCACTTTTTGCACCTTTGCAACGTAAATAATGCACAGGACACCAGACAAGCTTAGCAACTGTGGACATTATGTGAATGCAAATTTCAAGTGAACCATTTGATAAAGTTACATTCCAAGCTGTTTTCCAGGGCCTCCGTGGCCTAGTGGATAAGAGCGCTGACTCTTAGTCATTAGGTCTCTCACCGCCGTAGGTTCGAGCCTCGCTCGGGCCACGTGTGAGACGGCAAATTCTGCAGGTGGTTTTTCTCCCGGTACTCCGGTTTTCGCCCACCTCTGATTAACGATCGGCTCGATATGAGTGAAATAATCTTGAAAGGGCCATAAAACCCAAACCAAAAAAACAAAAAAAAAGTTTTCCAGGGGGACACTATCAGTTTGCACCCAATATTATACCCATTTAACATTCTGAACACCTCTAAATTAACACGAAATCACCCTGGAAAAAGTTTGTTCTCTGTGATGATGGCTGATGCTTTAAAATGATGTTATGAATTACAATTTAAAGCATGAAAGAAACAGAAAATTTGATTTTTTTTTTCAGTTTAAGATCAATTTTTATTTCACTCATGAACATCCAAAAGTAGAATTTTCATTTGGAGTTCATTCGGTGAAATAAAAATCGATCTTACAATGAAAAAATCAAATCCCCTCTAAAACATTTGATCGTCAGGTTTGGGCCTCAATGAAGCGATTCCAACAAGTACACACAACCAATGTTTTAAACAGGAGTAATGAATGTAATCCCTCATCATCCTTGCTTCTCCTCGTTTTCTAGAGCCATTAACACTACATACAGTAGAATTCCTATATTAAGACCACCTTTGGGACTGTTCAAAAGTGGTCTTTAAGACCACTTTTGAACAGTCCCAAATTTGCTCCCTGACCAGAGGACAATGCATGCAGCTAACACGAAGAAAGAATAACTGCACCCTTCCAAATATACTTTTTAAAGCAGAATTTGTCTTAATTTAAGGTGGTCTTAAAAGCAGAATTTCACTGTATATGTAGAAGCCTCCGTGGTGCAGTGGTTACGCTACTCGCCTTGTAAACCGGGGGTTGCAGGATTGATCCCGGGCTTCTCCAGACTTTCGGACCAGTCTTTAAACCGAGGTCCCGTCTCCGTATGACCTTAGCTGTTGGTGGGACGTAAAATTCAAACACTCACTCACTCACTATATATGCATAGGCATGTTAATGGAATAAACTGAACAAAAAAGTGAATGGAAAATATTCAATCGACTGCACTCATCATCCTGGTTATTACAAATAGACAATCAAAATAAAAAAAAATATATGACTTTTTAATACTTTACTCTATTATAAAATGGATATCTCAAATTATTGATACAGATAAAACAAGCTTGAAGCTAGTCAGGTATAAAAATATCCTAGTTTTCCATCCTTCTCATTAGATTCATGGAGCTCTGTCACTGTGGTGCAGTGGTAAAGCATAGGATTTGAGATCGAGGGGTAGCCGGTTCGATCCCCCCAAGTGCCGAGTGTTGTTTCTTTGAGCAAGAGAGTTTATCCATATTGCTTAGTACTGGTTCCTACCCAGGAAAAGAGGGACACATAGAAGATTAGTAATAGTACTAAATGTATTACCCTCTATAAATAAGGTTGATTATTTATTATAATTATGTATTTTGACAAGGCGTAGTGGTGCGAGTCAGACCGTCTCTGCATATAAACCCTATCGGTTTGTCTGGACGGTAGAGCTTGAGATGTCATTTCATCTCGGTGTCAGGTAAAAGTTGCACAAAATTGGAAGCAACGTCTCCAAAATGACCTAGTGCTGATGGGGTTCAAACAGTGTTTGAATTCATCGGAGTTAATTTGTACATGGCTGAGTGGCTAAATTTATTAAGCAGGACAAAGACTGACCCAGGACAATCCCTACTCTGGCAAACGGTAGATCAGGATCTACACTGTCATGCATTTTTTTAATTGAACAAATACATTATATCAAGTAATTTGATTGGTTGAGAGTCACAAATGGGTGTGGCTAAATTAATATATTTACATTTCCAGTGTGAAGTCTAATGTAAACGTATAGGAAACAATGCAGTTCATACTTCCATGAATGCATCGAGTCACATGATTTTCAGTGACGTCAGTCTAAACCATGGTTCTCTATGGACATTGGTGATGTCAAAGCTGTTCTGCTCTTTGTAGAAAAACTGCCTGTAAATGTTTTTCAGCTTTAAAAGTTTGCCCTTTAAGCATTTTTTCACCCAGTGATGGGAGGCAAAGGTTGTAAATATAAAAACAAACTTAATTTTTCTGCTTGTCATGAAAGTATGAACGACAGCGGGTCACTAGTGAGTGAGTGAGTGAGTGAGTGTTTGAGTTTTACGTCCCACCAACAGCTAAGGTCATACGGAGACGGGACCTCGGTTTATAGACTCATCCGAAAGTCTGGAGAAGCCCGGGATCGATCCTGTGATCCCTGGTTTACAAGGCGAGTAGCATAACCACTACACCACAGAGGCTTCTGCGTGTCGCTCACAAAGTTTTCAAGAACCCCTTTTGGGTTCATTTACTTTGAACGCGACCCACTGTGTTCATTCTTTCACAAACAGCAGAAAAATAAAATTCATTTCTTAAACATTTAGCAGGATAAGGTTTAAGTACGTGTAGAATTCAAAATGACTGGTTCCATGTTGCTGACTGGAATATGGAAGCACAGTGCTATAATTAGGACTATGACAAGCAGAAACGGGTCTTCTTGCACACCAGATAAGGAAATCCATAGTTTTAGCTTGGGATAGAAGTTTTGTTCTAACCCTGGTGTTCTTATCCAAAATCGAATATTCTGCCATGTTTATTAAATGCACTGATTGAATACGACCTCATATGCACTGTCATTAAGGTTGACTCCACAGCATCTAACGTGACGTCACGAATCATCACAATATGGCTGACCTAGGCAACTGAAGTGACTGCAGTATTAAAAATCCACTCTCATAAATGGAAGGTATGCAAGAAAAAGGATACTACATGGGTGTGAGGGGTGGATGGAAAAGTCTGTTCCTCGGGATCACTATTCGGCATCACTCTCGGGATGGATTTTTCCATCCACCCCTCACACCCATGTTAGATTCTTATATTGCAGCATGTCCACTCAGCAAGACTTAAATGACTCTTTATATCCACCCAGAATGTAGCCTTTCTGGTTCGTGTCAATTTTTTGGTCTCTGATGATCAACCAGAAATTCAACTTCAGTGAAGTTGATGTTGCACCTGAGCCCCACCTGCCCAACACAAAAAATAAAGTTTATTTAAGACAGAAGAAATGAAAATAGGGCTTTGAGAAGAATCCATAGCCTATGGTAAAAAACTGACAAAGTTCACAACGTGATAAAATGAACTAAAATGATCCAAGAATTATATCCAAAGCATATGAACATCCTCATATCATGGAAAAAACACAAGCTAAGTTTCAAAATGATTAGTATAAAACTGTAAGAGGAGTTGCGATGACGAGGTACCTATCATATATCAAAGGAAGGTTAACAATGACGAAGTTCACAATGTGGAAAAAGTGACAAAAATTGATCCGAAGATTAAGCCCAAACCACATGCAGAGCCTCATGCCATGGCAAAAACACATGCAAAGTTTCAAAATGATCAGTATAAAACTGTAAGAGGAGTTGCGGTGACAAAGAGGTACCTCCTGTATATCAATTGAAGGTTAAAAATGACTAATTTTACTATGTGCAAAAAGTGGAATAAAATATTCCAAGAATTATGTCCAAACCACATGCACATCTTCATACCATGGTGAAAGCACATGCAAAATTTCAAAATGATTGGTATAAAACTGCAAGAGGAGATGCGATGACAAGAGGTACCTATGGTATATGTATTGAAGCTCAAAAATGACTAAGTTCACAATGCGTAGCGATGACAAGAGGTACCTATGGTATATGTATTGAAGCTCAAAAATGACTAAGTTCACAATGCGTAAAAAGCAAAAAAAAATATTCTGAGAATTATGTCGAAATCACATGCACATCCTCATACCATGGCAAAAGCACATGCAAAGTTTCGAAATGATTGGTATAAAACTGTAAGAGGAGTTGTGATGACAAGAGGTACCTATCATATATCAATTGAAGGATAACAAGAGCACCGCAAGCGGGTGCCAACACTCGTCTGCAGTATCTTTTAGAAAACAAAAGTTCTAAGTCAAATCAAATTGCAAGATGGAGTTATAAAACTTGTAGGGAATGTAGCTCTTGTGATGGTGAGTATGTGTATGAAGTTTCATGAAGGTAGGCCAAATACTTTTGGAAATATGGTCAAGGTTAAGTTTTTTGGTTAATTTTTCGAAAAATAGGTCAAAGTTCAAAGGTCAAGGTCACAGGTCAAAAAGCGTGGTATGACTGAAAAGGTCTTGTCCCAAGGAACATTCATGTGAAGTTGGAAGGCTCTGTTGTGAATAGTATTGAAATAAGAGACAAAAACAATTTAAAAAAAACGGAGAGAAAAGGGGAGATAATTCAATCAAATTGCAAGATGGAGTTATAAAACTTGTAGGGAATGTAGCTGTTGTGATGGTGAGTATGTGTATGAAGTTTCATGAAGGTAGGCCAAATACTTTTGGAAATATGGTCAAGGTTAAGGTTTTCGGTTAAATTTTCGAAAAATAGGTCAAAGTTCAAAGGTCAAGGTCACAGATCAAAAAGTGTGGTATCACTGAAAAGGTCTTGTCCCAAGGAACATTCATGTGAAGTTTGAAGGCTCTGTTGTGAATAGTATTAAAATGAGAGCAAAAAATGTGTTTCAGAAAAAAATTGGAAAAGGGGAGATAATTCAGCCAAAATCAACAATGTTGTTATGGTCCTTGGTCAAAATGTAGCTCTTGTGATGATGAGTGTGTGTATGAAGTTTCATGAGGCTAGGTCTAATACTTTTTAAGTTATAGCCAAGGTTAAGTTTTTTTGGAACGACGCAGGACGCAGGACGACGCAGGACGACTACGCAGACGCCGGAGTGATGACAATAGCTCGAAAGTTTTTTTTCAAAAAACAGACGAGCTAAAAATGAATAAGTTCACAATGTGGAAAAAGTGATAAAAATTGATCCGAAGGTAATGTCCAAACCACATGCACATCCTCATACCATAGAAAAATCACACACAAAGTTTCAAAATGATCGATATAAAACTGTAAGAGGAATTGCGATGACAAGAGGTACCTATTGTATATCAACTGAAGCCTAAAAATGGCTAAGTTCACAATGTGCAAAAAGTGAAAAAAAATATTCTGAGAATTATGTCGAAACCACATGCACATCCTCAAGCCATGGCGAAAGCACACACAAATCTTCAAAATGATTGGTATAAAACTGCAAGAGGAGTTGCGATGACAAGAGGTACCTATCATATATCAATTGAAGGTTAAAAATGACTAAGTTCACAATGTGGAAAAAGTGACAAAAATTGATCGGAAGATAAAGTCCAAACCACATGCGCATCCTCATACCATGGCAAAAACACACGCAAAGTTTCAAAATAGTCGGTATGAAACTGTAGGAGGAGTTGCGATGACAAGACACCCAGTGTAAAATGTTGACTGAAAGACAGATGGACAACTGAACGGATGAATGAACGGACAGCCGGATGGAAACTTGCACGCCTATGTCTTCCTGCTAAAGCAGGTGCGACAAAAAGGCACCCAGCAAAGCCTAATATCAAACTGCATGGATGCATTAGACACAGTCATGCTCAAAGACATCTTTTTTTCAGTAACTAGCTTGTTAAGAAAACAATGCTTTGATTGACTGACTGACTGTGTTGGAGGTTAATGACACGTCAACCCTTTTGGGTCATTTTGACTCCCAGAGAAAAGTGTCAGAAGGGATAGTAAAGGAGACAATAGTGAGGGACAGGGGAGGAAGGGGAAAGTAAATTGAAGCATAGAAACAAAAGAAATAACAACATTCCACCCTCTACCCACACCTGCTGCAAGGACAGTAGGCCTTGCCCAACTGTTAAGCCAATATCCGTTGGGACACCTCGCTGACATAAGATACACAACACTTTTGCCTCTCCCAACCACCTTTTAACCCATTGTATACCAGTGGACTCTTCCATTACTATATGTTGGACAAGCCCATTTGTTATATAAGGGGTGTCAGGCCTATATTTTCGTTTTTGTTCTGTCTTTGAAGGAAAATTCTGTTAGCAAATAGTGCAGACCCTGATCACACGCCGCATTCTGCGGCGTCTGATCTGGGCCTACACTATTTGCTGAGATTGTTTTTTAATGTATAGCCTATAAAAAGCGAGGAAAACTAGGATGTTTGGAATAAAACTACATGTATCTAAAAGTTGAAACAAAATCCATCAATAAGGCTAAAATTACAATCATATATCAGTTCTACAACTTAAATCACAGAATGTATATGAATATTACACCTCTGATAAAATCAAACTAAGATTTTAAATATTAAGGCCATATTATACAGAAGAACTGAAATGAAATAATACATACCCGTATTTTCCGAAACACTAACTACACTATCATCACGTGAACTCGTCCGTGAAATGAAGACCCCCACCCATACCCCACCTTATATAGAGAAAAAACTGGGGTTTATGGGGGTAAACATTATTTTTCTTATTTCCGCTCCAAGACATAGGTTGTGGGTACTCGTTAGAACCGCCTCAGTGAGGCGGTTCTAACGAGCAGCCACAACCTATGTCTGATGCACAAATAAGAAAAATATCGCAGATTTTCATCAGAAAAGTAGCCATTTTGGAGATGTGAAAAAATGCACTATGTCGCACGTGTGTGTTATCATAATGTTTACAACACTACCCCTTTTGTCATAGATGCTGCCTTTTATGTCATTTAACGTTCTGCATGCTGGGTATTTTTTTTTTCAGCAGACGACATTTTGAATTATTTTTCTTATTTCTCCCATGAAACAGGTGCAAACTGTCTCCTGATTTTTCCCAGAAACATGATATGATATTTCATGCAAATTGTCTCCAAAGGAGATCTCCAAAGGAGACAATTTGCATATGTCAAGACCTGTTTCATGGGAAAAATAAGAAAAAAACATAAGTAATTTGTCGACTGCTGAATAAGCCCAAAGAGTGGTGAGTGAGTGAGTGAGTGAGTGTTTGAGTTTTACATCTCACTAACAGCTAAGGTCATACGGAGACGAGACCTCGGTTTAAAGACTCATCCGAAAGTCTGGAAGAGAAGCCTAGGATCGATCCTGCGACCCCTGGTTTACAAGGGGAGTAGCTTAACCACTGGGCCACAGAGGCTTCCCAAAAGAGTGGTAAAGGTTAATAAAGTCAAACTCATGCTTGAACACATTTGGGGCCAAGAAAGTTTGATCCAGACAGGGATAATTAACCTTTTTTTGTACCAGTAACCCCAAAATGGGTAATTGGCAAACACTGCAGGCACAGATCAGATGCAGCATCTGATCAGGGCCTACACTGTTTGCAGAAAGTTAAGCCATTTTCCCCATAAAATTTTATGAAAACACAACCCGACAATCCTAAATTTTTAAATGGACTCACACCATATATAACATCACGAAAACACGCCTATATAATTTTGACCCCCTTGAGCCCCACTTTTATATAGTAAAACTGGGGTTTTCAGGGGTAAACCTTATTTTTTTGTTTCTGCTCTAAAATATAGATTGTGGGTACTCGTTAGAACCGCCTCCACGAGGCGGTTCTAACAAGTACTCACAATCTATATTATGAGGCGGTTTTAACAAGTACTCATAATATATATTTTGAGCAGAAATAAGAAAAATATCACAATTTTTCATCTTTTTTTTTTTTTTTCGGCAATTAAGTTTACGTAATGAGTTGGAAGATTCCATTTGGTACAAAATGGGTTAAGCCACTTATCATTATCACAGCACTTGGTAAAGAGGCATAGTGATAATAAATTTGGGATATGTTATCAATCTTCTTTAAAGCTCTGCATGCTGGATATTTTCCAAGCAGACAACATTTCGAGATATTTCAGGCACAGACTGTTCGGAGTCTTCACTGGGAACACATGTTTACATGTTTGAAGTCAGCCTCTTGCTCCACATACAACTTCTGCTCCATATGATTTGTTTGTTTGATTTGAGGTTTAACGTCCCCGTCAACACTGTAAAGGTCATTTTGGAGATGTTGCTTCCAATTTTGTGGGACTTTTACCCGACACTGAGATGAAATGACATCTCAAGCCCTGTCGCCCAATGAAACCAATAGGATTTATTAGCATGGACGGTCCCCCTCGCACCGCGGTTCCTGGAAAGGCTTAGATCCTCTAAGCGGTTTACCAGTACTAGTGTGAGGGCCAGATTCAGCTCTGCGTGGAAGCATCATGCAGCCCATATATTTCTTCAAGCCCCTATGGGCCGGGGCTTTGCTCCATATGAAAACTGGGCACTGATGAGCAGGCTGATCCAAGCCTTTGCTGGTTTATTTGTTTGAATTGAGATTTAACCTTTCCACGAACACTATTTAGAGGGGCTTCTACCCGACATTGTGATGAAATGACATCTCAAGCCCTGACGTCCAATGAAACCAATATTGTTTATATGCCTGGATGGTCCAACACACATCACTTTGCCTGGGCAGGCAAAGACCTAAGCGGTTTAACCAGTACTCATGTGCAGTTGGTTTCATGTCTGCGTGGAAGCACTCAATCTATTTCTCCTAGCCCCCAAACACAGGGGCAAACTTTGCTGGTTTAATGTGGCATCTTTCTAAATTTTTCAATGCACCGGCTCTTCCATATCTCTTCCATTTCAACTTCTTTATTAATCCATTGTTTAACAGTAGACTCTTCCATTGTTATATGTTGGGCAAGTCCATTGTTCATTTAAGAGGTGTCAGATCCATTTTTCGTTTTTATTCTTATTTTGACAGAAAACTTTGTTCACGAACAGAGTGGACCCTGTTCAGAAGCCACACTATCCAGCATCATCTAATCTAGGTCTCCATTGTTTGCCTATGTCCCTCGGACAGGTTTCCAGGTAATTTAGGGTTTACCCATTCCGTAACAAATGGAATCTTCCACCTTATACATAGCACAAGTCCATTTCAAAATTTAGGAGTGTCAAGTTGTGTTTCTCTTCAGCAAAATTTATTTAAAAACTGGCTGAACTTTTGCAAACAGTGTAGGCCCTGATCAGACGCCGCATTTTGCGGCTTCTGATCTGGGCCTGCACTGTTTGCGAATTACCCATTATGAGTTTTCTGGTACAAAATGGGTTTGACTATCTGTCAATATCATTTTCAGTTCTTTTGTTTAGATAATCATCAATATCTGACAAGGATGAAAATATTCAAAATTTAAACATGAGCTTTTTTCACTTCCAATTTATGACTTTGAAAAGGGATCAAAGCTAGATCTCAGGCTTGTATCACTTTGAATACCAATGGAAGGACTCAAAGATTGCTCTCAAGCTTATATCCCTTTCAATATCTGAGCTTATCTTTAATTTTTGCAGTATAAAATTCTGATTTTTCTAAACTAAGACTGACTTGTCAGGTGAGATATGTATCTTAGCAGATTTGGTTTACACTTTTTATTATATTTTAAATGTTGCAAGTCTCGCTACTTTGGACATCTTCCTGATGCCCGGGACTTCCGTGGAGTGTGGGTCATGTTTGCTGATGTTGGCTCGGCAGGGGACGCCTATAAGTCTGCGGGTTGGCGTCTCTTGCCTGATGCCTCCAGTTGACCTGTCTCATAGGCTATGTCAGTCGGTGTGTGCTCGGAGGGGGATGTGGTGTGTTTGCCGGGTCTCGCCCGTCATCCGTTTCGGTTTCAGAACTTGGGGTGGAGACACACTAATGAAGATTAAATACCAGAAAGGTCTCTGTGTTACTAAATTGGTATAGTTATGCCTTACTTGAACTTTAATCTCCAGGTTATATCACTTTCAAAATCTGACAGGTGATAGGGCGGGCTTGACGGCCCCCCGCCCATCAGGGCTTAAAGAAATAGATGGGCTGCATGATGCTTACAGGCAGAGCTGAAACTGATCGCACATGAGTACTTAAACCGCTTAGAAGATCTAAGCCTGTCCAGGCAAAGCAGCGGGAGTCGGAACGTCCATGCTTATAAACCCTATTGGTTTCTTTGGGCGGCAGGGCTTAAGATGTCATTTCATCTCAATGTCGGATAAAAGTCCCAAAAAATTGGAAGCAACGTCTCCCAAATGATCTATAGTTTTGACGGGGATGTTAACCTTCGAATCAAACAAAACAAACAGAAGGGCTTGAAGTTAAATCTCCTGCTTACATCACTTTCAATATCTGACAGGTGGTGAACTGGATTAAAGTTTGATCTTTTGCTTAAATCACTTTCAATATCTAATAGGGGAGGAAGAAATCAAAGCTTAATCTCCTGCTTATATCACTTTCAATATCTGACAGGTGGTGGACTGGATTAAAGTTTGATCTTCGGCTTAAATCACTTTCAATATCTAATAGGGGAGGAAGAAATCAAAGTTTAATCTCCTGCTTATATCACTTTCAATATCTTATAGGGGAGGAAGAAATCAAAGTTTAATCTCCTGCTTATATCACTTTCAATATCTGACAGGTGGTGGACAGGATTAAAGTTTAATCTTTGGCTTAAATTACTTCAATATCTGACAGGTGGTAGAAATTAAAGTTTTATCTCCTGCTTATATCACTATCAATATCTGACAGGTAGTAGAAGGGTTTGAAGTTTAATCTTCTGCTTATATCACTTTCAATATCGGATAGGTGGTAAAAGGGTTTAAAGTTTAATCTCCTGCTTATATCACTTTCAATAGGGATGGAAGAAATCAAAGTTTAATCTCCAGCTTATATCACTTTCAATATCTTGCAGGTGGTGGACTGGATTAAAGTATAATTTTTGGCTTGAATCACTTTCAATATATGATAAGGGGTTGGAAGGATGCAAATTCTGACCTCCCTTTATTCATTGTATTACAAATCCCAGGCAACATTGTTCTGTCTTGCTCTGACCTGTAGTATGACCCTGAAAAAGAAATACAGTCAACCTTCTTTATACCAACATTCGATACAACGACAAAACATATTATAACCACAATTTCAATGGAATCCCTTGAAATTATTATATTCTTAAATATCTCCATTAGTCTGTCTCATCCTTTAATAGCTCAAGATTTATTCCATTGAATTTGTCATAGAGGATCTTACATGAGTGCTCATGTATTATTGACTTTATTGAACAGTTGAGGAAAAGGGATAAAATGCACGGCTTTGCCGAGCATTTTATCCTGTTTCTTCAACGAGTTTAACAAATTCAATAATACATGGGCAGGAATGCAAGATTCTATTTATCATATGACATTTAAAACGCACTTTATTTGTGATGGTTTAACATAAATGTCAATATTCCACCATTAGTAAACGTGATGTCCATAAAGACTTCGTACATGTAATGTTAAGGGATGTATCTAACTAATTTGCATATTTAGTCCACACATGGGTTATCTAATTTATTACATGGTGTTATTACATTCTCAGACGCGATGTCATATGATAAATTATATTCTTAAATATCTCCATTAGTCTGCCGCATCCTAAGCTCAAGATGAGGAAATAACTCAAAAAGTATAAACCCAAGAGCTATAGTTCTTGTGCTCTGCATGTCTTCCACTGTTGATTGATATTTCATATGAAGCTTCATGATGGTATCTTGAACGGTTTTCAAGTATAGGGCGGAGACTATTTGAGCCCCGCCAAGCGAATTTGTGTCTTCGAGCATTTAACTGCGCATGCCCAGCCATTCAGAATGGCCAGGGATATGGCTTTCTGTCTGAAGGTTCCTCTTGATTCACTGCTTGTATGAGCGAGCAGCGAAGGTTCTGGCGAGACTGCACGGATGCGCAGGCTCGCCTGAACCTTCGCTGCTCGCATAGGCAATAAGTATCTAAATCGCTTGACGGGGCCCATTTTATGAAGGACAAACTTCCAATGAAAATAAGTCAAAAAGTATAAATGTAAGAGTTATAGTGCTTGTGCTCTGCACTTATCGAATGTTGATTGATATTTATATGAAGATTCTTGAAGATAGCTTGAATGGTTTTCAAACAGACACAATTTTATTACCTACAATGATAGCTTGAACGGTTTTCAAGTTATACAGTGGACACGATTTTATTACCTATGAATCCAAGGGAAATAACTCAAAAAGTATAGATGCAAGAGTTATAGTATGTCATCTAATGTTGATTGATATTTACATGAAGTTTCGTGAAAGGTAGCTTGAAAGGTTTTCAAGTTATAGAGAGGACACGATTTTGTGACAGAGAGACAGATGAACGACCAGGAAAAAAACCCAATGTTTTCTAGCTAAAGATAGGTGGGGGGCACCATAGGCTTTGCACTCTTATTTTTAGTATTTTGTACCCGGCTGCCAAGTCTTTTCATACTTAAAAATGTTTCTGAAGAATTACAGCATTTTCATTATCACAACACACCTGGGCGACAAAATGCATTTTTCCAAAATGGCCAATTTGCTGAAGAAAAGCCTTGATATTTTTCTTAGTGCAAACATAGGTTGAGGTTGCTCCTTAGAACGAGGCGGTCTTTCATCAGAAACTCAATAAACCCTCACGAATCTCTCATCAGCCATACTTACCCAAAAGAAAAAAAAAGTTCTGCTAAGGAAAAATACTCACTGAACTACGCCATTTCAATCCTTGAACATGCTCAGCTTTTAGATGCAGTTTCTGGTTCGGCATTTTCAAAAAATATTTCCAGTGAGAAGTTCTCTCTAAACACTTTTTGAGCTCTTTTCTTGTGTGGGTTATCTATTTCATCTCGGGGTAGAAACAAGCTGAAAATATTACAGTATGACCTGTATTAAGCAAGCCAGGGCTCGAGAAAATGCCGGTTTCCCGGTCCTGGACCGATTTTGGGCTTACTGAACCGATTTTAACTGAAAAAGAAGACTAAAAAATCGGTCCATATTTTATCAAAATTTTCAAAAAATCGGTTCGAAAATTTTCGCCAAGCCGTTATTTTGTAAAAACAAACTGACCTTTTTCCATTGACAATCCAAGCAAGTACACAAAAATGCCTGAAGCGCAAGGTGTTAGACTGGTTCATTATCTAACTAGGTGAAAATCGGACAAGTCCACGTCGGGGTCTTTGATCTTATCACAGCGAAATTTGATCCGCATGTCAAAATCATGTAATCTGATCTGTCCACTTGGGTGAGCGCAATTTGACCTGTGTGTCAAAATTATTAATCCGTGAAAACTGGCCTGAGGCGTTATCGGCAAGCTGGCAAGGTGAGAAAATAAGGTCAATAAATGCAGGACATACGCTAGTTTGTTTAGACAAGTCATTAATTTATGGCTTACTATAGAACCAGTATTTGAATATAATTTTTTTTTTCACAGGGCGCAATTTTCAATACACACCTTCATGTCTGAACATTGCGTGTTATGCCTTGAAGGGAAAATGCTTTATTTCACCCATTCTAAACGATATTTCTATTTAAGAATACGCTCCATTGAAACCAATAACATAAACCACGTCATTTGTAGACAAAGCGATTTGTTTCAGGCTTATGTACCGCCCCCGCCCATAGGGGCTTGAAGAAATATATGGGCTGCATGATGCTTCCACGCAGAGCTGAATCTGGCCCGCACACTAGTACTGGTAAACCGCTTAGAGGATCTAAGCCTGTCCAGGAACCGCGGTGCGAGGCGGACCGTCCATGCTAATAAACCCTATTGGTTTCATTGGGCGACAGGGCTTGAGATGTCATTTCGTCTCAATGTCGGGTAAAAGTCCCACAAAATTGGAAGCAACGTCTCCAAAATGACCTTTACAGTGTTGACGGGGACGTTAAACCTCAAATCAAACAAAACAAACAGGCTTATGTAATCGTGAAATATGTATTTATATTCTTTTAAACACGGTTCGGCCATGTAAGATTTTCAATGACTCTCGTTCGGCCATGTTTTGTTTCGAGAGTAAAGAAATGTTTTTCGATTTTTTAACCCGTTCAAAACGAATTTTTTAGAAATACGCTCTTTTAAAATCAATCACTTAAAACAGGTATGTGGGTTACGTCCTTGACTGCATTAATGTGTATTGTGTAAACGGAAACCGTATGACGTCATTTTCCGACCACGTTGCTGCACGTTGTCGCCATTTGTAAACAAAGCAATTTGGGCAAAATAAAATGCGTGAAATAAGAGAAATATTTTAAAGGTTTTAAAAAGGGGGGAAAAATATAGTGGCCATCGAACTGGTCTTTTACTGCCCCAAGTCGGTTGTTTCCCTTTAGCGGTCTTCAGGTTCTGAGTGACCCGGATATAGGGAAAATGAAGGTAGATGAAATCTGGCGTAGAAAATGAAAGTAGATGAAATCTGAACGATGTGAGCAATAATTGCTGTTTATAATCGAGATACTGGTGCTCATATCCGTTGACAAGTGTAAGAGCAACATCGGTATGTCATTCGTTACGCTAATAACACATTTTGAAATTGAAAATCGCCAACTGAGTTTACGGAAATTACCGAAACCGATCGGCAATTTCCGTAATTTTTTTGGCAAAATCTGGCTGGACCGATTTGGATTCTTCAGTTTCTCGAGCCCTGAAGCAAGCACCATAGGTATCACCAAAATATGCTTGCTTAAGACAAGTGCTTGTTTAAAACAGGCAAACTTTAATACATTTGCCATTTTTGGGAAGCAAAGGCATGCTTGCTTAGGACAGGTTGTTTACTCAATAGAGGTGGCCACTATGACAGGTTTTACTGTATTTGAGCCAGCTGATGACAAAATCTACAAGAAGTCTTGGGCGACCAGCAAAGACTAAGATCAGCCTGCGCATTTGCACAGTCTGGTATGAGTCTTCACTGATCACATGTACCTATTATAGGCTAACATCTATGCAAAGAGACATAAGCAAAAGGTCTTGTTGTAGTGGATTGGTGCGCAGGTTCATTTGAGTCTCTGCTGTTCGCACCGATCTTATTGTAGGCTTTGTCATGGAAGCACCATGCAGCCCAATCTTTTTCATCAAGCCCTGATGGGTGTGGGCCCTATTTGTAGAGATGTATCTATGGAAATGGACATTTTTTTTTAAAGAGTGTAGATCCAGATCAGCTGGCTTCTTAGAAATTGGAGTTATCAGTTACCCCCTATATTAATTGCATTGTAGCACACTGACCTGATAAAGACATGCTATCTCAGGACAAGTGAGCTTTATCAGGTAATATGGCATTGTACTTTTATGGATAAACTAGAGCTGCCGCCTAACGGGCGCCAATTATACCCCCGCATGCGTTGTCAGACAAATTTTTACAAGTATTTGACCTTGAGGAAGGTCAAGGTAAAGGTCAAGGTCAGGTTTGTGTATATCAATCTTAAGTACTAGTGGCAAGGTGTGTGGTGTGTGAATATTAAAGAAATCGGTCAAAGAATAAGGAAGTTATGAGCAATGTTAAAGTTTTTTGTAACGGACCGACGACAGACAAATTTTTACAAGTATTTGACCTTGAGGAAGGTCAACGTAAAGGTCAAGGTCAGGTTTGTGTATATCAATCTCAAGTACTAGTGGCAAGGTGTGTGGTGTGTGAATATTAAAGAAATCGGTCAAAGAATAAGGAAGTTATGAGCAATGTTAAAGTTTTTTGTAACGGACCGACGACAGACGACAAGCTGACTCCTATATACCCCCTTCAAACTTTGTTTGCGGGGGTATAACTAGACTACCGGAAAAATTGGCAAAAATGTTATTATTACTGGAAAAAATGGAAAAATTACTTGAAAAAAAAAATATTACAGGAAAAATATGGTCAGCTGATACAAAATATATCAACCGCCGTAATGTTGGGACGCACTGAGGAACATCCATAACTGATCAAAAATTGCTAATTTAAGATTGTTCAAGGGTATAAACTGATAAATAGAGTACCAGATTCGTGTCATTTGATATCAAGTTTATCAGGCTCAGCTTCGAGAATGCATCTACAAGCGTTCTCAAAGCCTTGCTTGATAAACTTGATATCAAAAGACACTCACCTGGTATTCTCTATTTATTGGCCACTGGCTCTGATTCTGATATACCCAATACATCATCCCACTGTCCATAAGTGTACAAAGATTAAACTTTATAGCTTTCATAGTTCCTGAGAAAGCTGTAAAAAAACGTTTTCATTTATGGCAAATTGTAAAACCTATCAAGGGATCTGACTCTGAGTTATGGGCCCTTGGCCCTGATTCCGGTACACACAACACATCAGCCCACTGTCAATGTGTGTACGAGGACTGTTCAAATATGAATGCAAGTAGAACGTTTTCTCATGCACTAATGCGAAAATCACCTGGAAATAAATATCACAGTGTAGAAAAACATTTTACCTATACACTGATACCAAACCTGGTAAAATCCGTTCACTTTAGCCATGTATATCATCTGATAAACACTGTCTACTCTTGTATACTAATACAAAACATGGTTGGAAGAAGGTCAGAGTACGCTGTTGAAATACGGTCCTATATTAAGAATTGTTGTATTCTTGGTATACGGTGCAAAGACATTTTTGATGAAATATGTTCGGTTTAAGGACATAATGAAATTTCTTTTCCGACAGTTTTTCGTTGGTGTAAGAAATTCAGCTGTGGGCTAGGCTCAACAGAAGATGCACCACATGATCGTCGGCCGAAAAGCGCAACATCTGCCAAGATGGTTGCTAGAGTGAAAGAAATAGTTGCTACCGATGCACGATACGCCACTAGGCAAACCGCTAATATGGTTGGCATCTCATTAGGAGCAGCTCATACAATTCTGCAACGGGATTTGAAAATGAGAAAGATCTGTGCTAGATGGATTCCCCATCTGTTGACAGATGAGCAGAAAAATACACACGTTCAGTGCGTCAAGAAGTTGTAAAAAATTTTCCAAATTACAATGCACGGTCTTTCGCTAATGTCGTCACAGGTGACGAGACATGGGTTCACTTTTTTGAGCAAAAACGAAAGATTCAGAACAAAATATGGGCAACAAAGTATTGCAAAAGACCATGCATTGCAAAGCGGACCATGAGCGTCAAGAAGGTAATGTATGCCATATTCTTTTCAAATCAGGGCCCTGCTATTCAGGTTGCTGTGCCTAAAGGCAAATCTGTAAATGCGAAGTTTTACAAGAATAAAGTTCTTCGAAAATTGAAGAAATATTTCAAAGAACGAAGACCCGCAACTGGTTTCGCCAATGTCAGATTGCTACATGACAATGCGTCATCGCACAAGGCGTTCATTGTGCAAGACTATCTGAAGCAGGAAAAGGTTGTTGAACTCCCTCACCCCCCGTATTCCCCTGACCTTGCCCCGTGTGACTTTTTTTTGTTCATGCGGCTGAAAAAATACCTTTCTGGTAAAAAATTTGTACAGCGCAAACACCTCGGTTCTCAATATTCCAGTGCCTTCATAGTATACCTCGAAAAGACTACCAAAATGCATTCAATGATTGGATCAGAAGACTGAAAGTTTGTATATCTGTTAAAGGGGAATACTTTGAGGGGACAAAATAAAGTTTTCATCGAAATCTATCACAGAATCATTTTTATGTGCTTAGTTGCATTCATATTTGAACAGTCCTCGTACCTCTGTTCTTGAGAAAAGTGAGATAAAAATATTTCATTATTGGCAAATTGTAAAACCTATCAAGGGATGAAACTCTGAGAGTTTCAACTCTGTAACACTTAGCGTTCTTGAGAAAAGTGTGACGAAAGATTTAAGCGATGAGAAAATATGCAATAAAACTGACTTTTATTTCTTAACCCATTTTGTACCAGAAACCCCAAAACGGGTAATTGGCAAACACTGTCGGCCCAGATCAGATGCCGCAGAATGTTTGCAAAATGTTCAGCCGTTTTCCAAAAAAATTTGAGAAGCACACAACCTGACACCCCTAAATTTTGAAATGGACTCCTGCTATTTATAAGGAGGAAGATTCCATTTGGTACAAAAAGGGTTAAGCACATACCTGTCTTCTACAAATGCTGTATGGAACCAGAAATAAAATGCACAGTCATCATAAACCTTTGGTATGTTTGTCTGTAATTGAAAATAAAAAAGAAAACAGTGTTAACAGAACCATTTCTTTATATTCTGGGGATAAACTTTTTTTAATGTTTACATAAAAGCACATGTTGCAATTACTTGTTGGTGTCGGAACTGATGGGGTTCTAACAAGTACCCACATCATGACTTGTGTTTCTAACTAGAAATATATCAACTTGAATAGGATAGATGCCCCTGCCCAGGGGCCCTCCTCACCCCCTCAAAAAAGCATGTGTCAACAACAGCTGCCATCAAACAAGCTCGCCTGGAAAAGTCTCCTTGAGCTCATAGGCATAGTAGGAAGTATTGCCAATTAAACCTTTGGACAAATATGTATCATCCTACCAAATATGAACCAAATCCATAATGTGATTTGGAAAATATGAACTCTTAAACAAGAGGCCCATGGGCCACAATGCTCACCAGAGCTCAGGCGGGCACTGCCCACTGGCAGCCATGTATGGTTTCAGGTTTTAATTTATTGATCATAAAGTCTCCCAAACAAACCCCCATTTCCAAATGAGCACCCATGTGGACTCTGTATCTGAAATATTAGGCCTTTTATAAGGAGAAGGGATGAGACATGGACCCAAGAGCCCAGGCTGGTATCACTGAATCCATTTTATCATAAGGCACATGAATATATTTGGTTTAGGGGTTGGGATGTGTAGTGTTCCTGAGATATAAGGCCTTTTAAGCTGTGGAGGGGTTGGAGCATGGCCCTGGCAGACCCCAGGAAAGCCAAGATTGTTGTCGCTGAATGTGTCTTATAATAAGGACCAAGAAAATATATTGTTTAGGGGTGGGGATATGAACAGTTTCCAAGATATGAGGCCCTCTTATGAAATGATGAGGAGAGTAATGGCCCCTGTGGACCACCAAGTTGGTGTGACTGAATGTGTCTAATCATAAGAATCAAGAATATATATGATTATGAGGTGGGGATCTCAATGGTGTCTGAGATATATGGCCTTTTATGAAGTGGAGGGGTGGGCCATGGCATTAGCATGTTGCCCTAGCACATTGAGACCCCACATTGATGTGAGTGAATGAGTCTTAGAATAGGGAACACAAATATACATATTTTAGGGGTGGGGATCTGAACAGTTTCTGAGATATATGGCATTTTATGAAGTGGAAGGGTGGGGCATAGCCCCAGCACACCCCCAGAGACCCCTAGGTTGGTATCACTGAATGTGTCTCATCATAAGGAACAAGAATATATATGGTTTAGGGGTGGGGGTACTGAATGGTTTCTGAGATATTGAGCCTTTTACGAAGTGGAGGGGGTTGGGCATGGCCCGGGCACATCCCAGCGGACCCCCAGGTTGGTTTCAATGAATGCGTCTTATCATAAGAAACAAGAATATATATGGTTTTGGGGCGGGGATCTGAATGGTTTCCGAGACATATCACCTTTTATGAAGTGGAGTTGTGGGGCACAGCCCCTGTGCGGCCCGGGAGATCCATAGGTTTGTATCACTGAATGCATTTTATCATAAGGAACAAGAATTTATATGCTTTAGGGGTGGGGATCTGAACGGTTTCTGAGATATTTGGCTTTTACGAAGTGCAGGGGGTGGGGCATAGCCCCGGCACATCCTATGGACCCCCAGATTGGTGTCACTGAATGTGTCTTATCATAAGAAACGAGAATATACATGGTTTTGGGGTGGGGATCTGAACGGTTTCTGAGCTATTGGGCCTTTATGAAGTGGAGGGGTCAGGCATAGCCCCCGTGCGGCCAGGGAGACCCTAAGATTGGTATCACTGAATGCGTCTTATCATAAGGAACAAGAATTTAAATGGTTTAGGGGTGGAGATCTGAACCGTTTCTGTGATATTCGGCCTTTTACGAAGTGGAGGGGGTGGGGCATAAGCCCCGCCACATCCTAGGGGACCCCCAGATTGGTGTCACTGAATACGTTTTATCATAAGAAACAAGAATATATATAGTTTAGGGGGTGGGGATCTGAATGGTTTCTGAGATATATGGCATTTTAATATGAAGTGGAAGGGTGGGGCATGGCCCCAGCACACCCCCGAGACCCCAAGGTTGGTATCACTGAATGTGTTTTATCATAAGGAACAAGAATATATAGGTTTCGGGGTGGGGATCTCAATGGTTTCTGAGATAAATGGCATTTTATGAAGTGGAGGGGGATGGGGCATGTCTCGGCACATTCCGGGGGCACCCCAAGGTTGGTGTCACTTAATGCATCTTAGCATAAGGAACAAGAAAATATCTAGTTTAGGGGTGGCGATCTGAATGGTTTCGGAGATAAATGGCATTTTATGAAATAGAGGGGGCAGGGCATGTCCCTGGCACATCCCAGTGGGACCCCCAGGTTGGTGTCACTTAATGCATCTTATCATAAGGAACAAGAATATATATGCTTTAGGGGTTGGGATCTGTAAGGTTTCTGAGATATAAGGCATTTTATGAAGTGGAGGGGGCGGGGCATGGCCCCGGCACAACCTAGGGGACCCCCAAGTTGACATAAAAGCATATGGCTGAGAGAAGTTTACTCAAGGAACATGTTTATGTAAGTTTTGTCAAAATATCTGCAATGACTTGGCAGTAAATGTCATTTTTCAGTTTTCCCCATTATAAGTCAATGGAAACTCTAAGTTGCCATAGCAACAAAACTAAAAGGCCAAATGTCATAAAAAACACAAAACCTGTAAAGGCAAATATGGTGAATATTTTCATAAAGTCTCAGCCTCCTAGAGCATATGGATTCTGAGGAGATGATTTTTTAAGTATTTTTTGTCTATTTTTTGCATTTTGGTTTCCTTGGCAAACAATAACAAGAGGGCCATGATGGCCCTGGATCGCTCACCTGATCCATAGTGTAACAAGTGGGCCCCAGAGAGGGCCATTATTGGCCCCAGGGCTTTAATGTGCATAATGTTGAGGGAGGTCTTAAAGGTGAAGCTTCATACCAAACATCAACAAAGGCTATAATTTGAACAATCTTGGCAAAGGTCCACTAGATGAAGCTACACATCAAATATCAAAGACCTGGGCTTAGCGGTTTCAGAGAGAAGATTTTTAAAGATTTTCCCTATATAAGCCTATGTAAAACCAAAGGGCCCCGGGACGGGTGCATTTTTTGCCCCAGCACTATAATTTGAACAATCTTGGTAGGGGTCCACTAGATGAAGCTTCATACCAAATATCAAAGTCCTGGGCCTTGTGGTTTCAGAGAAGAAGATTTTTAAAGATTTTCCCTATATAAGCCAATGTAAAACCAAAGGGCCCCGTGGCGGGGGCATTTTTTGTCCCAGCACTATAATTTGAACAATCTTGGTAGGAGTCAACTAGATGAAGCTTCATACCAAATATCAAAGTCCTGGGCCTTGTGGTTTCAGAGAAGAAGATTTTTAAAGATTTTCCCTATATAAGCCTATGTAAAACCAAAGGGCCCCGGGGCGGGGACATTTTTGGCCCCAGCACTATAATTTGAACAATCTTGGTAGGGGTCCACTAGATAAAGCTTCATACCATATATCAAAGACCAGGGCCTTGTGGTTTCAGAGAAGAAGATTTTTAAAGATTTTCCCTATATAAGCCAATGTAAAACCAAAGGGCCCCGTGGCGGGGGCATTTTTTGTCCCAGCACTATAATTTGAACAATCTTGGTAGGAGTCCACTAGATGAAGCTTCATACCCAATATCAAAGTCCTGGGCCTTGTGGTTCAGAGAAGAAGATTCTTCAAGATTTTCCCTATATAAGCCAATGTAAAACCAAAGGGCCCCGGGGCGGGGGCATTTTTGGCCCCAGCACTATAATTTGAACAATCTTGGTAGGGGTCCACTAGATGAAGCTTCATACCAAATATCAAAGACCTGGGCCTTGTGGTTTCAGAGAAGAAGATTTTTAAAGATTTTCCCTATATAAGCCTATGTAAAACCAAAGGGCCCCGTGGCGGGGGCATTTTTGGCCCCAGCACTATGATTTGAACAATCTTGGTAGGGGTCCACTAGATGAAGCTTCATACCAAATATCAAAGACCTGGGCCTTGTGGTTTCAGAGAAGAAGATTTTTAAAGATTTTCCCTATATAAGCCTATGCAAAACCAAAGGGCCCTGCGGCGGGGGCATTTTTTGTCCCAGCACTATAATTTGAACAATCTTGGTAGGGGTCCACTAGATGAAGCTGCATACCAAATATCAAAGTCCTGGGCCTTGTGGTTTCAGATAAGAATATTTTTAAAGATTTTTCCTATATAAGCCTATGTAAAACCAAAGGGCCCCGGGGCGGGGGCATTTTTGGCCCCAGCACTATAATTTGAACAATCTTGGTAGGGGTCCACTAGATGAAGCTTCAAACCAAATATCAAAGACCTGGGCCTTGTGGTTTCAGAGAAGGAGATTTTTAAAGATTTTCCCTATATAAGCCCATGTATAACCAAAGGGCCCCAGGGCGGGGGCATTTTTGGCCCCAGCACTATAATTTGAACAATCTCGGTAGGGGTCCACTAGATGAAGCTTCATACCAAATATCAAAGACCTGGGCCTTGTGGTTTCAGAGAAGAAGATTTTTTAAGTTTTTGGTGAAAAAAATCTATTTTTGGCTCCTGTGACCTAGATGAGCAACGGACCGGAACCATTTGAACAACTGTGAAAGGGGACCACCTAAGGATCATTCCTGTGAAGTTTGGTCAAAATCCGATCAGTGGTTTAGGAGGAGATGTCGTTTAAAGAAATTGTTTACGCACGGATGACAGACAAAAAGTGATCCTAATATTAATCACAAGAGGGCCATGATGACCCTATATCGCTCACCTGTGTACCAGATAATCATTAGTGATATTTAGAAAAAAAGAACTGTACAGAAAGGCAAGACATGTTTGTTTACCTGATAGATATAAATGTCTTCATAGATCCAGGGTGGCCAATATACTTGTACATCAGTTGAACCAGTTGAACTCTTCGGGATGAAATCTTGAAGGGCAAGATGTAGAGTATACACAAGACTTCTTGAATACATGCAGTTAGTCTTTGTTCATGATGTAGTCATAATTTGACAAAGAAATCAATATCTGTAGCTATGATTTCCTTTCGACACAGTGGTTTTCAACAGTATTGCATAGGATGACAAAATTTACATAAGAAACACTGATGATCTCAAATAGCTGCATCCATGTCAAAAAAGAGAGGCCAAAGTCTGCTTAGTTCTATCCAGACTGTATCTTTGACTTTTACTCAGTCACACTGATGTATAAGGCCCATATTATAGATTAAGTTACCTTTATATCATAAACATCTTGGTTGTTACATCTATCTTAAACCCACAAAGAATTAATTCTGTTACAGTGGGCATTATTATAATAAGGCATAAACTAAGACACACAAACATAATGTAGAATCTATGTTGTGATATGTGCCAAAAAGGCATCTTTAGGTGTACAAAATAAAGAACAGCTAAAAATAATGTGAGTCATTTCTATGCATAGAAAGCAGATGCATCACCTTATTCTCTTGATCACCAATAAATAAATTCCTGACCTTGCAAGTATGTAGAAAATTGTTACTTAAATCTTTTTGAAGAAAATCTGTTTTAAGCCTTTTCAAGTAACAACAAATTTACATGTAAAATTATTTTCAATGTTGCAAATAAGAAAATAATAAAATATTGACAAAATTCAAAATACTGTGATAAACCTTTCTCTAAGAACAACAGATTTACATGTCAAAACAGTGTTGCAAATAAGAATACAATATAGTATGTTATTTGGCAGAATTCAGAATATTGTGAACAAACGGCCCCAGGCCAAGTGTCCCCCCATCTCTGAAATGTCAGTATGTGGTGAATATGTCTATAACATATGTCATAAGCCATGTTTAGGGAATTTAAAACCATTTCAACAGACTATTTCTTTTAAATTTTCCTAAAGTTGTAAGGAATAAATTTACAGAGAAAAAAGTGATCTCCAAAACTGTAAGACAAAGGACCAAAACCCCAGGAAAATTCAGTAATCAATTGAGCACAACCGCAATAGAATATGATCATCTTCAGGTCATGGAAACAAAAAATGGCAAGTTTCATCCAAATCTGGTGAAAACTGTAGGAGGAGTTGAGACAAGAACTTCTGTTGATAACATGGTTTAGACTGACAAAGTGCAATGATGCTGGTAAAAATCAATCAGGCACAACCTCCTTGAAATATGATCATTTTCAGGTGATAAGAACAATAATTGAGAAGTTTCATCAAAATCTCTTGAACACTGGGAGGAGTTGCGGAGACAAAAACTTCTGTTGACAAAATTGCTAAAACTAACAAAGGGCAATAACTCTGGTAAAAATCAGTCTAGCATGACCTCGGTAAAATATGATCATCTTCAGGACATGGGAACAATAACTGGAAAGTTTCATCAAAATCCCTTGAAAATGTAGGAGGAGTGGCAGACTGATGGATGGATGGTGGACGGATGGACGAAAACCGTTACTATAGTCCCCCTCGACTAACGTCTGGGGAAAAATGGACAGAATGTACATTGTAAGTCAATTCACCCCTGACAAAGTGTCTGGTCAGATGTTTAATATGAAGGTAGCAAATGTTTAGAGATAAGTAAAGAATTAATATTTTTTAATTATTCTGCAATACATCTAAGAACTAAGATAATAACACTCTTGCAACATAATGCATTTTTTGAATCTTCAAAATAGCTGCTTATTTTATGAAAATCCATGATATTTTCCTTATTTATACTGCAAACACAGGTGGCGGGTGCTAGTTAGAACCGCCTCATTGAGGCAGTTCTAATGAGTACCCACAACCTATGTATTGGAGCAGAAATAAGAAAAATAATGTATACCCCTATAAACCCCAGGTTTCTCAATATAAAGTGGGGTTTAAGGGGGTGTTTATTACACGGGCTTGTTCACGTGATGTGAATCCAGTTGAAGAGTATAATTAATATTAACCAAAGGTACATCAACAGCATCCATGTAATATGACATCATAAAAATATACATACATACAAGTCAATCTTTGAAACCTCCACTGTATCAACAGACTATCAGATGCTTTATAATCTTCAAAATTTTTATGCCAACAGAAAATGTAGTTTCATCCTGTGCACATAAATTCTAAGAAAAAAGGTTGAAATCATACTCAAAGATATTTTTTAATCTACTATAAAACTGGAAAACCAAATAAAATATTAAATATTATTAAGGTCCTTTAAGATTAAACTTTTATTTTTCCATGTTGTTTTTTCGAGATGTCCTATTTCTCACTTCTGACTGGAAAAAGAGGACCTATTCCATTAGAATAATGCATCCATATATGTAATGCTTTCAGTCATGATAGAAAAAATAGCATTTTTGAATGAAAATTTATATATTTTTCTTATTTCAGCTTCAAACATAGATCATTTAGAGAAACACCTCACTGTCTATGTTTCGAGTAAGAAAATGGTAAAAATATGTATAGAAAATAAAGAATAGCCCTGTAAACTCCACTCTTCTCTATATAAGGAGTTTTACAGGGGTGCTCATTTCCTGATATCTGTAAGTGGTGGCCACCCAAATCTTGCCAAACCACCAGCAATATCTGCCTTTAAAAAGGTAAATACAGCATTTTATGTGGTGGGTGAGTGGACTGAAAAGTAGTATAAAAATACCTGACACGATTTCCAAGTTGTTTTGCAAAAAGTGTGGTACTTATGATCTGACCAATAGATTCCTCTGTTCCAATTTCACCAAAAAAGCAACCTTAATTTGAGAGACTGGTTTTATATATTTAAAATTATGCAGGTGAAAAGTCTTCAACTATGTGGATTTCATGTGCAAAAAGACTATTTTGTGATCTGACCAGTATGTTTCACACGTTCCAACTGCACCATCAACATATGAAAAATCAACATTAGAAAATACCAAATCAAGCGTTGTCATATGATCTGTGGTACATTCTTTTATAAGCATTTTGCATGAAAACTTATCACTTAATTTCTTAACGATGCTATGTTTCAGCAAAACATTAATATTGAAATCTCCAATTATCATCAATGGCTTTGATGGGGTCAAATATGGAATAAGTTCTTTGTTCAGACAAGAAAGCAGAGTACTGTCAGACATTTGAGGTGACTTATACAAAAATACGATCTGACTTTCAATCGAGACATGCCTGGCAGTTATCATAATAAATTCTAATGTATCTGAACTATACTTTCTCTTCTGTATAATAATGATATCATCTTTGACATAAACTGCTAATCCATGAGGAGGTCTTTTGCAAGTACTGTATCCAATTTGGTCATTTCTTGTCAAACAATAGCCTTCTATTACATAATCACTATCATTATCAGGCTGATGTAGTCGTGTTTCGGCTAATCCAAATATGTGCGTTGACAACAGATTTTTGTCATGTCTAACATCATCAAAATGAAGATTCAAGGATCTACAATTATTGAAAGCAACCTTGAAATGCGAAACTGGATCTATCAATTCTAAAGATGTATCACACAGCTGAAGCATTGCTGTTTCATGCAATCGCTGCATTTCTGTCCTAACCTGATCATCAACTTGTAATGCTTTCTCATTGAAGTTAAGGATCTGAAGCTTCTCAATTGACCTTACCCTGCTGAGTGCTACATAGTGTAAATGTGGAACTTTGCGGGTTTTACGTTGTGATAAGTCAATAACAACTCTTTCAAGGGTACTACCTTGTGCTCTATGTACTGAACGCCCTGCAGAAGGTTGCAAAGGGAATTGAACTCTCTGAAAGGTCTTTCTGTTGTAAGTAAATGACCTGTTGACATCAAAAATTGGTGTCCAATTTTCATCAATATTGCTATGATACAGTCCCCTGTTTTTGTATTTGATTCTTGTTTCCATTCCTGCTTTTTTGTCATCAAACTGGACCCAAATTATGCTTGGACGTCGTGTGGTTTTTAGTTTATACTCAATAAACTTAACTACACATGATGCTCCATTTGCTAGTCCATCTTCTGTTTTTATGTTTATTGTTAAATCATAAATCATGTCAACAACAACTGTTAACGAGCAATGTAAATTTGCTGTTTGGTTTGAATCTGTTACATTCTTTAGATTCTTGAGTGCACAGTCTATCTTTTCTTTAGACAACTTAGGTGAGACATATGTATCCATGCATGGTATTTCAACCTTTTCTGTTGCCATATTTCTTATAATTTCATCATTAAAAACATGCATGAAATAGTTTTCTGCAAAGAGGTGAGGTGCATTTTTCTGATACTCAGTATCTTTTTTAGTTACTTCACATTGCTTAAACCTATTCTTGTCTTCAGAAGTCAAGGCATTGATCCTTAATCTATTTAACAATTCTGCAAATTCAAGGTCATCTTTTTGTCTCATAATTTCTGTTAGTTCAAACATGGTAAATAAGTCTTTCCAGAGATTTTGTGATAAAGCAGCTGCATCATGTTTCATGTCATTAAATATCCAATCACCACTCACTGGTTTCAACTGATAAAGATCACCAACAGCAATAATGCTAACACCACCAAAAGGCGTTCTTGTTCCTTTCAATGCTTGAAGTCTCTGATCAATAAAATTCAACATAGAATTACTAACCATTGAAATTTCATCAATAATCACAACTGACAAATCACGGTATTTTGATCTAAAGGTATTCAGACTGTCACAGGTTAATGTTTGATCCGATTGCTTATACTTTTGTTTAAATGCAGATGAGATGGTAGAACCATTAATATTAAATGCTGCTTTTCCTGTAAATGCACAAAGAAGAACCCTTGGGTGATCCGCATCTTCTCCTTCTTTCAGATTTAATATTCTAAACAAAGTCTGATACAATGCTCGAATAACTAGACTTTTTCCAACACCAGCTCCACCAGAAAGAAATGCATATAAGGGGGCATCTTTTGTTTTAATCCAGTGAATCACATGATAGTAAAACTGTTTTTGTTTACTATTTAAACACTGCAGGAGCTTTCTGTAATCAATATCTGAAAGAATATTTTCATTCACATCAATTTGAGGTGCAGAAACGTAACATCCAATTTCAGTCCCTATATCATAGTCTCTATGCTCAATTCTATCAGGATTAAAATATATAAACTCTTCAGACTGAATTGGTTCAATTTCAGCATCATCACCTTCAACTTGTTGTGTACTTGGAGCAATATCATCGAATGCATCATATTCAATTTCTGCTAAATCTCTTGCTAATTCCAACTCTTCAGCATAATGTTCGTAAGTGGAACATTTATGATCTATCACATGCTTCATTGACTCATAGTGTTCTTTATATGTTCTAAAAGTTCCAAGTAAGTCAGTCTCTTCATTTCTCCATGGGTGAAAAAGTAGAAGTTTCTCTCTATAATAGTTCTCTTCATCTGTTTTGCGATTGAATCTCACATACCTTATTATTTTAGAATTACGACATCGTTTGATTTTTATGCCATTCTTTAAAGTTAAAATAGTTTCACCATCACCAAAGCATTCTTCATCTGACACTTCTGCATCTTTCTCATAATCTTGCTCCTCCTCATCTCTACTATCATTATGTCCATCTGGGTAAATGACTTCTAACTCAGACACATAATCGGCTAAGCAATACTTTTCCAATGGTTTGGGACGCTTCGAGTATCTTTTAATTTTATTGTCTGACATTATATCTGTCGAGTCTGCCGGCAATTCATCAAGTACTGACTTTGGTTTCAGTAACTGTACTCTCTGGGTTGGAAGTGACGTATTTATGAAGACAACACTCCTTGAACTTTTAGTCAATGGCATTTGCAGTACCAAATAAACTGCCTCTTGTGCACTTACTTCAACACTGTTTGAAAACACATTTCCAATATGTCTAACTTGTCTTTTGAGATCCATATTGCCATTCCTTGCTTCTTTTGCAGCTGCATGCAACAAATTACTCATCCCTCTTTGAGATTTACTAATATATGAAACTATATACATAGCACAAGCATATGGATCTAACACAAATTGTATATCAATGTTTGCCTTCCAAGCTTTTAACACACTATCATTGTACAAATTTACACGGATTTCACTTGGTTTTCTTTTCAAAAACACTTTTGATGAGTTTAAAGAACTTCTGATACATTTAATATATTCTTCCTCACTCATTCGGACAACACTTGTCAGAAACTCCTCATAAGACATATCATATCCATCTTTCTTACTGTTCATTGTTTTCTGTAAGTTTTGGTACAATTTATAATACTTGTCTTTTTCAGTTTCGAGAGGCTGTAAGACCATAGTTTTGGAAAGAGGTGGCAAAGGATAACCAAATCGACAGATTTTATCTTCTCGTTTTCTACATGTTCTAGAATGTTTGTGAATTTGAAGTTCTATTAAATGACGAAGATGTGAATTATCTATAGAACATTTCAAATACTGATCCACATAAGCAGCCAACTCTACATCCGAATCCACATTGAATTTTGGTGCATTCTGTACCCATACAATCATATGAATGTGTGGCGATCCACGTTGCTGAAATTCCACTCTAAAAAAGTAATCAACAACTTTTCCAAGAGGTTCATGCTCACTCTTTAGAACTGTGTTGATGAATTCTTTAACTCTATGCTCGAAATATCTAGAACAAGTGACTGGATCCGATTGAATAAGTTTTATCTTTTGTTCCCATGCCAAGTTTTCAATTTGATCATCGGTGTAGTTGAAATTTTTATTTAAGGTAGCTAGCATTTTCAAAAGCTCAATCCATCTTGTATCAGCCGAGGACAATGACATAAACCAAGTTGGCAAACCCAACTGACGAATCATAGCATAAACATCTTTTTTTCTAGATTCCAAATATGCTGGAGAATTTCTTAGCTGTTTAAACAAATAGTACCCTTCATCATTTTTTACAATACTGTCAATACACTCTGAGTTTCTTGCTTGTACAGCAGTAATATTATTTGTTCCTGTTTGACACCTTCTAACAGCAAGGTTTGCTTTATCGTTCAATTGCTTCATTTGTATTTTTTTCAGTTTAAAAAATATATTAGGTACACTGTTAGCAGCCCGTCTATCTTGACTTCTCAATTCCCACTTTGCAATATCACTATAATGTACAGGCACTTTTCTATCATCATTATCTATTCGCCTCTGCCCACAAAATATGGTGGGAAAACATAGATATTCTGAATCTTTATCTTGAAATATACTGAGTGGCCTTTGACCTTCTCCAGGAGCAAATGTGAAAGTAGAATTTCTGTTTTCAAGATCTGCATCATCCAATAGAGTGTCAATATTTCCCACATTTTCCTGTGCGATTTCTTCTGCATCTGAATCATACAGTTCTTCCACATGAGGTGTGTTATGATTTGAAATATCATCATTTTTTTCTAACTGATCATTTGGATAATTGTTAAACATTTCACTAACAACACCATCAAAATCAATAATATCATACTTTGAACATTCTTTTGTACACAACTCAAAAAAATTATGTATAACCTCAGCTTGGTTCTGATTACATGGACTATCCTGAAGACTTTCATCCAAAACACCATCAGAATCATCATTATTTGTTTCAGAGCAGGTTTTTTTTTGTGATTCAAAAAATGCATGCAGTGTTTCATTACTTTCTTCTGTGATTCTCTTTAACCACTGCTGGTCTATTTCAACATTTGCGTTTTTGTACAATTCACTACCACTCATTAGCCAATGCAAAGCACAAAGCACATGATATGGTCGAACATTTTCTGAGAAAACATATGACTTAAATGACATCTTCTTCTTTAATTTCACTGCAACTGTAACATTTTCATCAAAAGGCCTAGGTAAAGCATTTACAACTGGTTGAATGTCAACAGGTACATTAACAACATTTCCTTTTACTGATAACTGGCGACCTCTAGGTAGTTCTCTCATCTGCATGAACGGTATACGTAAAGCAATAAGGCGTTCTTCAAGTGGAAACAGCTCTAATTCTTTTGGTTTTGGTGGCCATTTCATTCCGTTTACAACAGACAATTTTGGGACTTTACCACACTTAATATTGTCTTTGCATGTACAGCATATCCATTCTTCTTCATTGACTGATTTCACCCCTGTTAAGTACTTTTCCTTGTCTTTCGAAACAAATGTCTTAGCTTTTGATACAGTCTCTTCAAACCATGTCTGTTGACAGCAACTACATATATAGACAGGTCCAACTGATATATTCTTGTGAAACTTTTCAATACAAACATCAATATCACTACCACATTTTCTGCGCTTTGTGTTTATCTTTTCAACTTGTGAAAAAGATGGATCTTTACGCTTGGTAGCTTTTCTTTTACTGTCTATAATGTTTTCAGCTTTCTTGTTTTTTTCATTTAGTCTCCACTGTTGTTTTGCAACCCTTTCTTGTTCTAATTTGTATGGATCTGATCTCGCCTTCCTCTTTGATAGATTTTGTATTGCAATATCTTTTTTTTTTAATTCAAGGCATTCTCGAGATTCTCGTTTCTTTTCACTTTCCCATTTTTTGTATTCATCTATTAATCTAGCCCTTCTCATACATGCCTTTGTCATAGCTTTGTCTTTTCTACGATATTCTTCAGATTGTCTAGCAGTCTGCATTGATTTTAGTGTATATTCTTTATCCTTTTTTCGATGTTCTTCAGACTGTCTAGCACTCTGCATTGATTTTAGTGTATATTCTTTATCCTTTTTTCGATATTCTTCGGACTGTCTAGCACTCTGCATTGATTTTAGCGTATATTCTTTATCCTTTTTTCTATATTCTTCAGACTGTCTAGCACTCTGCTTAGATTTTAGTGTATATTCTTTATCCTTTTTTCGATATTCTTCGGACTGTCTAGCACTCTGCATTGATTTTAGCGTATATTCTTTATCCTTTTTTCGATATTCTTCAGACTGTCTAGCACTCTGCTTAGATTTTAGTGTATATTCTTTATCCTTTTTTCGATATTCTTCAGACTGTCTAGCACTCTGCATTGATTTTAGTGTATATTCTTTATCCTTTTTTCGGTATTCTTCAGACTGTCTAGCACTCTGCTTAGATTTTAGTGTATATTCTTTATCCTTTTTTCGGTATTCTTCAGACTGTCGAGCACTCTGCATTGATTTTAGTGTATACTCTTTGTCTTTTCCTTTGAAGTTAGAGTCTTGCCTTCGTTTCTCCATATAAACTCTCATATATTCTTTTCTTTCTGTAGCTTTTTTCTTGTTTATTTTTATTTCTTTGTTCCTCATCTTTTGATTTTTAGACACATTTGTACTATTCCGTGTCTTTTCTTCAAGTTTATGCTTTTGATCCTTAAAGTATTTGCCAATAAGTGTTGCATGATTTTCACTGCTTGAATTAGCAAATAAGTCTTCTCTTGCATGTGAATTCCTCATATGGCTTTCAGACACCTTTCTCTTGTAAGTTACAGTTTTCCAAGCATAGTCACATGGAGTGTCAGTATGGCTGTCTGCATGATTTTCAATATCAAATATTGAATGATGCTCTGGATTAGATAAGTCAAAGTCTATAGGAAGAATTTCAAACTGCGTGGAAATTGAAATCATCATACTTTCAAACAATGCATATAGAAATGCAACTAGATCATCTAAACAATTGAAAGCAGCTAGTAATGATTTTCCATCCGGAACAGATAATCCATTTAAACCATGTGAATGTGAATCAAATATAAAATATTTACAATCTCTCTTGAACACAGAGCAACAAATTGAACCCATCATTAATAAAACACTTGGAGAATTTTGTAGAGAAGTGTACAATGCTTGGTGAAGAGTAGGTAAACTGGTATTGACAAACTGTTCTGTGCAAAGACCTGTCACAATAGCAGATGTTTTCACAACAACTTCTTTGTTTAAAATTGAAACTAATCTTGGAAGTTCATCAAAGCTTAGTAACTTACTCCTGAATTTACCTTCTGCCTTTAATTCACCAATGATCTTATTATACAGACTATCTCCAGCTAAAAGAATGTTGTCTAGATCTGTACTACAAGCAATGTCTGAGTATGCTGCATATATTAATGAACAAAGTGCATTTGCAGTACATTGGCATCCTCTGGACTCATTGCTGAATATTTCTGAACCTTGGTGAAAAGATCCCAGTTCAAATTTGATGGAGTTAAATGGACCATTAGAAGGCTTCCATAGCACTGTTTCAGTTTGTTCCATTAAAGGAAATGCTGTATACATAATTTTTTCATCAAATTGTGTAGAGCTTGAAAATACTGTGTTTGTAAATTCTATGGGAGAATGTATTTTGGTATTTTGTCCTAGTTGTTGTCTATTAGTATTGTCATTTGAACTTTGCAAAACTTCGATATTTTGTTCTGGTTGTTTTCTGTAAATATCTTTGTCATTTCTAGTTTGTAATACTGAGTTCATATCTTTGTCATTTCTACTTTGTAAAACTGAAGCATCAGATGTCACGCTGAGGCAGGTCATACCCACATCTGAAGAACTAGATGACCCTGGGCCAGATGATACGCTGGGGCAGGTCATACCCACATCTGACAAAATAATTGACCCTGGCACAGATGTCCCCATCGCTACAAGCGATTGGGGCTTAGATCCTCCACGATCTATGAGGGGGGTCAGGCCCACATCTGAGATAAGTAACCCAGGGCTACTACCATTAGCCCTCACCATGGTCTTTGCCAATGACTTCTTCCATGTCTTCTTGCGTGGCATACCTCAACCTGAAAGATACAAAAGCAGGTGTCTGCTTTAAAAGGAAAAGGGGAAACGGTATTATCATTAAATAATTCAAAATCTTGCCTATACTTAATGAATTTTTGTAAAACAGACAGATTTTCTTTTCTCGCTTGAGCACAGTAATTTGACAAGGAAATCCCCCCAAAAACAAATGATAATCCTCTAAACTTTTATCATTCTGTATAGTTTTGGCCAAGTATTTTTAATAGGAGACTTCAATGTGAGACTTCAATGTGTGCGCCTGATGCTCCGTCTTTGGTCGGATCCCTCGGAGTCTAACTGTTGGTTTTCTTTTGCTCCAGCAATTCTGTTGTTATATGCTGTTGAGTCCTCAACCTTGTTTTATCTCTGTAGTTTTTTATTTTTATGTTCTCGGAGATGTTACACTGGTGAGTTAGGAAGCCTTCATGCAGACTAAACAAAATTAGTGTATACCCCGACAGAGGTAAGGGCAAGGATTATGGCCATGTAAAATCGATTTAAGCCCCCCAGTGGAATTCTTTCCACTGACCGTTCCAAGGCGGTTCTTCTGTGGCGGTTTATTTATGTTGTTGTTTGTTACTTACTGTGTGTATCACTTGTGTCTTTTTATTTTGGATGGCCATTTGGCCATTTTGTGGGAAAGTAACTGTCCTTATGGCCTTCCTTTGTTTAGGTTTCCATTATGGTCTGGTCGTTTCATGTTTGTGTTTCTTTCCCTTTGGTGTCTTTGATGGGTGGAGTAACTTAATTGTATCAATTCCTGATCTTTGTTTTACTCCTACTTTAAAAGCGAACTAATCTGTGTAAACAACAGCAACAGATGATGGTGAAAGTTGGGGCCCTGAAAAAATGGTTTAAACCCTTCCTCACATTCATTATTACTTTACATCCCAAAGTTGTTCTTTCATTGCAGTTTCATTTCATTTATTTTCATTTTTTATATCTTTTAATTTTCTAACACTTATGACTGTGTGTCCAAATTATTAATTTAGTAAAAGTTACCGAGTTACCACATGTTTGGGAAAAAAACTACTTTTCCCAAAGCTTACTAAGAATTAGAGAGAATTTAATTAGATGATATGTTGGTTAGTGCCTGAAGTTCTGTCTCTGGTCGGGTCCATCGGAGACTAAATGTTGTTTTTCTTTTGCTCCAGCATTTCAGAGATTCCTTGCTGTCGAATCCTCACCGTTGTTTCATCCCTGTGGTTCTTTGATTTTTGTGTTCACAGCAATGTTGCACTGATGAGTTGGGAGGCATTCATGAGGACTGAACAAATTGTCTAAATTGCTATGGAAATAAGTGTGAAGATTGTGACCACGTAAAATCGATTTAAGCCCCCAGTGGAATTTGTTTTACTGACTGTTCCAAGATGGTTCTTCTGTCCCGGTTCATTTTTGTTATGGTTTGTCTTTGAGTGTTTGTATCGCTTATATTATTTTGTTTTGGATGGCCAATTGGCCATTTTGTGGGAAAGTAACTGTCCTTTTTGGCTTTCCACTATTGATGTTTCCATTAGGGTCTGGTTGTTTCATGTTTGTGTTTCTTTCCCTTTGGTGTCTCTGATCGGAGCTGTGGCTTAATTGCATCAATTCCTGATCATTACCTTCACTTCTATTTTGTTTGTTTCGTTTACCACCCACTCAACACAATCTAGTTATTTTTTAGCCAGTAAGGTTACCTAACCACACTATCAGGGCACCCTCATACGTAAGGTATTCACCAATATAGTGCATATTCTTTGGCCAGAAACTGACAACTACCTTTATTAAATAAGCACAAGGGAGGTAATGACCTTATAATAGATTTCATGATCGATCTTCCAGCAATGAATGTTCCTAACCCTAGCAGGTATCCAATCTGCGACCTCCTGATCACAAGTTAGACAGGCATCCTACTGAGCTACCAAGGCCAGAAGGGAAAGACCTACTAAATTGGCCTGTACCCTATGATTTTATTGTTTGTTAAGAAGTGTCTTTTTGTCTTTCCCTTTGACTTTAAGGATAAGCTCTGGGTTCTGTTGCAATCAGTTCCTGTTTGAATCAGTTCCTGAAGTATCTTTCAGCATCAGTTTTATTACTTTTCTAGTAGTTCTCCAGACAAGCATTAATTAAAAAAAAGTATAGTTGTTAAAAAACAGGTATTTACTGTTCTTTGATACTGCAATACCTCTTGATGGCCTCTATCATTTTTGCTTATTACTTCAAAAGTTTTTTGGTTTTTAGAGTATAAGTAACCCAACCTCTGACCTCAAAAACAATAGCATCAAACATTATTGGCAAGTTCAAATTATCAGCATGCAATATCAAGGATTTTCATGTTGATAATTGTACTTTGTCTTCATTCTTTTGGGCACTGTATTATACAAACTATTCTTCTATCAAACAAAAGGTGTGATTCACTCTGATTTTGCCAAAACCATTTACCTATTACTTTTTACTATCATTAACAAAACAATCATTCATTTACCTTGAAATACAGTGATGAGCTGTAACTTGTTTTAAGCACAGTTTTCCACTTTTTATACACAACACTAAGTCACAAACACGGTCTATATACAGTCACTAAGTCACAAATACTGTCTATCTATCAGTTTCTCAATTATTTAAACGTATATCCAACACAGTAAGAATATTTTCTTTTCAGAAATCTTGTTGATACTACAAAAAAGGAAAGCTGTATTAGACAAATTTACTGTAAAAACAAACCAATTTTTTTAGAATCTGAAAAAATTACTGTTTCAATAAATTAAGAAACAAGATGTGTTTGTGAAACACGGATGCCCCCGGACAGTGCATGTTAAATATGAAAGCAGTATCACTAAGCAATCGAATGGTATGGCCAGTGTTTAAGTCTTAAAAAAGTAGGTCAAGGTCATGAGGTCAAAAATTATGGGATCGTTGGAAAGGTCTTGTGACATAGAATGCACATGTGAAATATGAAAGCCCTATCACTTACCAATCGAATGTTATGGCCAATGTTAAAGATTTTAAAAAATAGGTCAAATGTCAAGGTCAAGGTAAAAAAATACGGTACTTATGGAAAGATCTTGTAATAAAGAGTGCACATGTGAAATATGAAAGACCTATCACTTACCAATCCAAAGTTATGGACTGTGTTAAAGTTTTTAAAAAGTAGATCAAATGTCATGGTCAAGGTCATGAGGTCAAAAATTATGATACCACTGGAAAGGTCTTGTGACAAGGAATACACATGTGAAATATTAAAAGCCCTATGACTTACCAATCGAAAGTTATGGCCAATGTTAAATTTTTTTTTAAAAGTAGGTCAAATGTCAAGGTCACAAGGTCAAAAATTATGGTAACACTAGAAAGGTCTTGTGACAAGGAATGCACATGTGAAATATGAAAACCTATCACTTACCAATCAAAAGTTATGGCCAATGTTAAAGTTTTTAAAAAGTAGGTGAAACGTCAAGGTCATGAAGTCAAAAATTATGGTACCACTGGAAAGGTCTTGTGACAAGGAATGCACATGTGAAATACGAGCTATGTAAGCTATATCAATTACCATTCAAACATTATGCCCAATGTTAAAGTTTTTGTGAATGTTAAAAGTTTTTTTTAAAAGAAGTAGATCAAATGACAAGGTCAAGAGGTCAAAAATTATGGTATCACTGGAACGGTCTTGTTACATGGATAGGACATGTGAAATATGAAAGTCCTATTACTAACCAATCAAACTTTATGGCTAATCTTAAAGTTTTTAAAAAGGAGGTCAAAAGATGGTCAGATGTCAAGGTCACGGACACAAGGTCCAAATTTATGGTATCTCTTGAAAGGTTTTGTGACAAGGAATGCACATGTGAAAGAAGAAAGCCCTATAAGTTACCATTCAAAAGTTATGCCCAATGTTCAGGTTTTTGCGGACAGACAAACAGACAGACAGTCCAAAACTATATGCCCCCAGAATCTTTGATTACAGAGGCATAAAAATAAAGTAATTTAAAATACTGATTAGCTGAACATCAGTACACATATTGCAGTTTTAAACTCAAATCTATAAAGGTATTTAAAATTAAATTCATGAAGAATTATCATTATATTTAAATATAAAGTGGATTTGATTTGTGTATGGCTGATAAAATTGATTAAACTTTCATTCATTCAACAATTAAAAAGGTGACTAAGTATTATAAAATGCTTCCCTACCGGGAGCATAAGTCATGATCAGCAAGGCAGTTTTACTCCAGGAAGAGACCCTCTATGCACAGATGAAGGTATAAGAAAAGGTAAAAGAGTGTTTATTTAATGTATCTTTAAAACCAACTAGATCTATTACTAAAAGTGATCTACCAATAAAAGTGATTAATATCCAACAAAAATGTCTACAGACAAATTGAATTATGCTATATACTTCTGCTCAGTTTTGTTGCAGAGATTATAAAATTTCAATTGCTACAGTTTTAGTTTTTACAATTTCATTCATACAACTAACATTATCCAAATAAGACTGGAATGCCATGCCAAACAACCTTCATCTTTCTTACCTGGTACGTCTGCGATTACCCCTTTTGTGGATAACCATTGTTTATAACTTTTTTCAGATGAACATGGTTTGTTAGTTAATTTTGGGGAGCTGATTGGAGCTGTGGGTTTCCTGATCATTGCCTCCACTTCTATTTTATGGCAAAGCCAACACTATTAGTTAATTTTTGAGCCAGTTAGTTTGGTTTAAACATTATTTATTTTGATTTGTCAAACATTTACAAGTTCATACATAGACAGAATACAATAGTACATGCAAACAGAATTGGAAAACAAGCATTCAAGCCAGTTAGTTTAACTAACCACACTTTCGAGACAGGCTTATACGTAAGTGGTTAACCAGTACAGTGCACAGTCTTTCACCAGAAGCTGATAACCGCCCTTCTTGAATCAGCAGAAGGGAATGACCAGAGAAAAGATTTCCTGATTGATAGCCATTTTAGAATGTTGCCAACCTCAGCAGGTATGGAACCCTTAACTTCTTGATCACCAGTCAGGAAAGCATCCAACAGAGCTACCAGTCTGGCTTAGATGAATAAAAATTTTAAGACGAACAATCGTTATATTCTTTAGCTAGAATAAACAATGTCCCGGGTACGACTATAAATGACACCAATATTGCTCTTCACCATGCTGGAAACTATGTATCTTCATGCCTGGAATAAAAAAAAAATAATAGTGTCAATGTTAATAAAATACTTATTATCATTAACTACACATGTACAACAATGTATTGTTTATTTATATTACCATGCATACATCAAAATGCTCTCTAAAGGCTTGGGAGATTTTCAATGATGGTAAACCATGTAAAAGTCTCTATTAATGAATCAATTTTCTCTAAAGTATTTTTATACATTCTGATGTCTAAAAAAACTGTACCAATTAAGTGCCCCTAGAGGGGAGTCACTTTTACCCCAGTGCTATAGTTTGAACAATCGTAGAAGAGGTGCACTATATGAAACTTCATACTAAATACCAAAGACATGAGCCTTGTGGTTTCAGAGAAGAAGATTTAAAGGTTTTCCCTATGTAAGTTTTTGTAACGGGACCATTTCTGGCACCAAGGCTATCATTTGAACAAACTTGGTAGAGGTCCACTAGATGAAGCTACACACCAAATATTCAAGACCTGGGCCTTGTGGTTTCAGAGGAGAAGATTTTTTAAGATTTTTCCTATATAAGTTAATGTAAAACTAAAGGGTCCTAGGGTGGGGGAATTTTTGGCCCCAGGGCTATAATTTGAACAATCTTGATAGAGGTCCACAAGACAAAGCTTCATACCAAATATCAAACACCTGAGCATTCTGGTTTCAGACAAGAAGAATTTTAAAGGTTTTCTCTATGTAAGTCTATGTAAAAACAAAGGGCCCACAGGGCAGGGGCATTTTTGGCCCCAGGGCTATAATTTTAACAATCTTGGTAGAGGTCCACTAGATGAAGCTACACATCAAATATCAAAGACCTGGGCCTTGTGTTTTCAGGAGAGGATTTTTTAAGATTCTTCCTATATAAATCAATGTAAAACCAAAGGGTCCCAGGGTGGGGGCATTTTTGGCCCCAGGGCTATAATTTGAACAATCTTGGTAGAGGTCCACAAGACAAAGCTTTCTTACCATACATGTATACCAAACACCTGAGCCTTCTGGTTTCTGAAAAGAAGATTTTTAAAGGTTTTCCCTGTATAAGTCTATGTAAAACCAAAAGGCCCTGGGGCAGAGGCATTTTTGGCCCCAGTGCTACAATTTGAACAATCTTGATAAAGGTCATCAAGACGAAGCTTCATACCAAATATCAAACACCTGAGCCTTCTGGTTTCAGACAAGAAGTTTTTAAATGTTTTCCCTATGTTACTCTTTGTAAAACAAGACAAAGCTTCATAGTATATATCAAACACCTGAGCCTTCTGGTTTCAGACAATAAGACTTTCAAAGGTTTTCCCTATGTAAGTCTATGTAAAACTAAAGTGCCCTGGGGCGGGGGCATTTTTGGCCCCAGGGCTATAATTTAAACGATCTTGGTAGAGGTCCACTAAATGAAGCTACGCAACAAATATCAAAGACCTGGGCCTTGCAGTTTCAGAGGAGATTTTTTAAGATTGTTCATATATAAGTCAATGTAAAAGCAAAGGGCCCCGGGGCGGGGGAAGTTTTGGCCCAAGAGCTATAATTTGAACAATCTTGATAGAGGTCCACTAGATAAAGCTTCACACCAAGACCTAGGCCTTGCGGTTTCAGAGAAGAAGATTTTTTCAGATTTTTCCTATATAAGCCAATGTAAAATCAAAAAGGGCCCTGGGTTCAGGACAGTTTTGGTACAAGGGCTATAATTTGAACAATCTTGGTAGAGGTCCACTAGATGAAGCTACACACCAAATATCAAAGACCTCGGCCTTGTGGTTTCTGAGAAGAAGATTTTTTTCAGATTTTTCCTATATAAGTCAATGTAAAACTAAAGGGGTCCGGGCCAGGGGCATTTCTTGGTTTTCCCTATATAAGCCCATGTAAAACCAAAGGGCCCCGGGGCGGGGGCATTTTTGGCCCAAGCACTATAATTTGAACAATCTTGGTAGGGGTCCACTAGATGAAGCTTCATACCAAACATCAAAGACCTGGGCCTTGTGGTTTCAGAGAAGAAGATTTTTAAAGATTTTCCCTATATAAGCCCATGTAAAACCAAAGGGCCCCGTAGTGGGGGCATTTATCACCCCAGGGCTATAATTTGAACAATCTTGGTAGAGGTCCACTAGATGAAGCTACACACCAAATATCAAAGACCTTGGCCTTGTGGTTTCTGAGAAGAAGATTTTTTTAAGATTTTTCCTATATAAGTCAATGTAAAACTAAAGGGGTCCGGGCCAAGGGCATTTCTTGGCCCCAGGACTATAATTAGAACAATCATGATAGAGGTCCACCAGATGAAGCTTCATACCAAATATCAAAGACCTAGGCCTTGTGGTTTCCGAGAAGAAGATTTTTAAAGATTTTCCATATATTAGCCTATGTAAAACCAAAAGGCCCCAGGGTGGGGGCATTTTTGGCCCCAGCACTATAATTTGAACAATTTTCGTAGGGGTCCACTAGATGAAGCTTCATACCAAATATCAAAGACCTGGGCCTGGTGGTTTCAGAGAAGAAGATTTTTAAAGTTTTTCCCTATAAAAGTCTATGTAAAACCAAAGGGCCCCGGAGCGGGGGCATTTTTGGCCCCAGGGCAATAATTTGAACAATCTCGATAAAGGTCATCAAGACAAAGCTTCATTCCAAATATCAAACACCTGAGCCTCATGGTTTCAGAAAAGAAGATTTTTTAAGGTTTTCCATATATAAGTCTATGTAAAACCAAAAAGCCCAGGAGCAGGGGCATTTTTGGCCCCAGGGCTATTATTTTAACAATCTTGGTAGAGGTCCACAAGATAGAGCTTCATACCAAATATAAAAGACCTGGGCCTTGCAGTTTCAGAGAAGAAGATTTTTAAAGATTTTCCCTATATAAGCCTATGTAAAACCAAAGGGCCCCAGGGCAGGGGCATTTTTGGCCCCAGCACTATAATTTGAACAATCTTGATAGGGGTTTACTAGATGAAGCTTCATACCAAATATCAAAGACCTGGGCCTTGTGGTTTCAGAGAAGAAGATTTTTAAAGATTTTCCCTATATAAGCCAATGTAAAACCAAAGGGCCCCGTGGCGGGGGCATTTTTGGCCCCAGCACTATAATTTTAACAATCTTGGTAGGGGTCCACTAGATGAAGCTTCATACCAAATATCAAAGACCTGGGCCTTGTGGTTTCAGAGAAGAAGATTTTTAAAGATTTTCCCTATATAAGCCAATGTAAAACCAAAGGGCCCCGTGGCGGGGGCATTTTTTGTCCCAGCACTACAATTTGAACAATCTTGGTAGGGGTCCACTAGATGAAGCTTCATACCAAATATCAAAGTCCTGGGCCTTGTGGTTTCAGAGAAGAAGATTTTTAAAGATTTTCCCTATATAAGCCTATATAAAACCAAAGGGCCCCGGGGCGGGGGCATTTTTGGCCCCAACACTATAATTTGAACAATCTTGGTAGGGGTCCACTAGATGAAGCTTCATACCAAATATCAAAGACCTGGGCCTTGTGGTTTCAGAGAAGAAGATTTTTTAAGTTTTTGGTGAAAAAAACCTATTTTTGGCTCCTGTGACCTATATGTGCAACGGACCGGAACCATTTGAACAACTTTGAAAGGGGACCACCTAAGGATCATTCCTGTGAAGTTTGGTCAAAATCCGATCAATGGTTTAGGAGGAGATGTCGTTTAAAGAAATTGTTTACGCACGGACGCACGGACGCACGCAAGCACGCACGACGGACGACGGACAAAAAGTGATCCCAAAAGCTCACCTCGTCACTACGTGACGGTGAGCTAAAAATGAGCAGATGGCCTAAAATCATACTGCAGATAGTAGATTACCTATGGAACATTTCTAGGAAAGTTTTGTCAAAATATCTGCAGAGGCTTGGCAGTAAATGCCATTTTTCAATTTTCCCCATAATAAGTCTATGGAAACTACAAGTTGCCACAGCAACCAAACTAATCTGCCGATTTTGATAAAAAACACAAACTTTCAATCCCCCAGCCCAAGGATGCTACAGATAAAATTTGGGCCAAATCGGCCCAGTGACTTCAGAGCAGATGTCATTTGAAAGTGTTGACAAAGACGCAGACACAGACGCAGACAACGACGGACAACTGCCTATCCTATAAGCTCCCCCGAAGCCTTCGGCTCTGGTGAGCTAAAAACCGAATTTTTAAGTCTGTGACCTTGAGCTTGAGGTCATGGATGGGGTATCATTTAATAATACTTTAGACTGGCTATATCCATCATCATACCAAATATGAACCAAATCCATCGTATGCTTTGAAAAAGCAAGCTCTTAAAAAACACTTTAGCATTGACAAGAAACATGGAAAGTCCCCAAAAACCAGGTTTTCCAACAGTTGCATGAAATCAGAAAAACATTTCAAATGCAGAATACTGAACTTATGTACCTGTTCTGAAATCCTATCAAGTATCATTAAAATATTTCAAACTTTTGGGGAGTTATGCTCTGGTAATGAAAATGAAGTAAAAATAGGGATCAGGGTAGATAATTCAAATAAGGAAGACAAGCAGAGTTGTCATTCTTGCCACCACACTCCACACCGACTTGTAACATTAAATTATTTCAAATTGGTGCTGAGTTATGCTCCGGAAATGAAAATGAAGTAAAAATATTAATCAGGGGAGAAAAGTTGAAAAGGAAGACAAGCAGAGTTGTCATTCTTGCATGCAACACTCTGCATTGAACTGTTCTATAATCCTACTAAGTATCATTAAAATATTTCAAATAGTTACATAGTTATCCTTCAGAAAGGAAATGTTGAATAATATTGATCAGGGGAGATAATTCGAAAAGAAGGACAAGAAGAGTTGTCATTCTTGCATGTGACACTCCACATTTACCTGTTCTATAATCCTACCGAGTATCATTTAAATATTTCAAACGGTTCAGGAGTTATGCTCAGGAAACAACAAGGCCCCTGTCCTGCAAAAGGGAAGTTTTGTGCATACTGTAAGAAACAGAATCACTTTGTTTCAGTTTGCCTCAATAAGAAAAGGAAAGACGGTCGTAAAATTGGACAGTACTGAGTAAAACAAGTCGATCTTGACTCAGTTGTGTGCTCAGAATCGGAAAGTGAAGCCCACGAGTCAGAAAATTCTGATTTGGAGATTTCATTTGGAATAAGAAAGTTATTGACTGTGTTTAAGTTTTGGACCCTTTTTTGACCTTTGACCTCTAGGTATGACCTTGGCTTCAGAGGTACGTCCCTGGGTTTTGCATGTGACACATCGTCTCATGATTATTAACATTTCTACAAAATAATTTCGAAAGCCATCCAGAAATAAGAAAATTATTGACTGCGTTTAAGTTTTGGACCCTTTTTTGACCTTTGACCTCTAAGTATGACCTTGACCCTGGAGGTACGGACCTGGGTTTTGCATGTGACATATCTCATGATGGTTAACTTTTCTACAAAGTAATTTCAAAATCCATCCAGAAATAAGAAAGTTATTGACTGCGTTTAAGTTTTGGACCTTTTTTTTGGACCTTTGACCTCTAAGTATGACCTTGACCTTAGAGGTACAGACCTGGGTTTTGCACGTGACACATCATCTCATGATGGTTAACATTTCAACAAAGTAATTTCAAACTCCATTCAGTAATAAGAAAGTTATTGACTGCCTTTAAGTTTCGGATGGACGAACGAATGGACGGACAAACAGTCGGACGGACAGGGGCAACGCTATAGGGCATAAAAATGAAGTAAAAATAGGGATCAGGGGAGATAATTCTAAAAGGAAAACAAGCAGAATTGTCATTCTTACATGTGACACTCAGCATTGACCTTTTCTATAATCCTACCAAAATATGGTTGTGAAGTTATGCTCCAGAAACAAATTGTTGACGCCCACTTGCCCATCCCCTATTGATGACAACCACATGAATTTTACAAGTAAAAGTTTTGGAGATATCTTTCATATGACTGTTCCATATGGTTTCATTGATGATGTCATCTGCCAGGTGCACCAATTTGGATTTTAAAATTTCTCTAGCACGGGAGCAAAGTCTTCTTTTAAGGAAGCTCTGATCTTTCCTTAAAAGGTAACCCTTTATCACAAGAAATGCACAAACTTAACCCTTATCTTGCTGAATATTCATTTAAGCCACACCCATTTCTGTCTATCAACCAATCAAATTACTTGATGTAATTAATTGCTACACATTCATAAATTGAATGCAAAACAGTGTAGATCCTGATCAGATGGCTTCTTCAGAAGCCATCTGATCTGGATCTACACTGTTTGCAAAGGTTGTTGTGAACAGGGAGATAAGGGTTGAAGGTAATTTTTTTATCTCTGCTGAATGTGTTTCCAGAACCCATAAAACAACATATCATGTTTGTTTGGATCTGATCTGCCCAGTCAACACTATTCAGGTCATATTGGGCCAGTCTATTTAACTTAACCACACTTCCTGGGCAGGCTTAGACATACGAGACTGACACTATTGAATCTGACAGTGGACAGGAGAGAATGACCATAGAAAAGATTTCATGATCAATCTCCATAAAAGAATGTTGCGGACCTGGCATGTATTGAACCTACGACCTGATCACTTGTCAGACATGCATCTGACTGAGCTACTGAGGCTGACCTTATCATAAGAAGTGCAAAAACTTTTAGGAAAAATTAATCTCCGCAAAATCTGTATCAACAACCCATAAAAACACAATATCATGAAAACAGGCCTATATAATTTTGACCCCCTTAAACCCCACGTCTATGTAGTAAAACTGAGGTTTACAGGGGTATACATTATTTTTCTTATTTCTGCTAAAAAACATAGATTGTAGGTACCCATTAGAACCGCCTCATCGAGGCGGTTCTAACTAGTACCCACAATCTATATTTTGTGCAGAAATAAGAAAAATAGCACAATTTTTCATCTTAAAATTCTCATTTTTTTGGCAATAAAGGTTATAATGTATTTGTATAGGCGTGTTTTCATAATGGTAGTGTAAAACAGATTTTACCGCTTTTGAGCAGAATCTAACTTTGATGTCATCTACCAGGATGGGACAGTAATCAAATTGCAGGTCGAGACAGTCTTTCTCTTTGTTATGCGTTAGTATGCAGTTGTTTCTTTTTCTGAACTTCGACTTGTAGACACATTCTCTGTTAGCCCAGACTTCCATTGACAAGTCATTACCGTTTCCATGGCCGACCCCTGAAATATACATACAGTGAAATTCCGATATTAACCCTTATCTTGCTGAATATTCATTTAAGTCACACCCATTTCTATCTACCAACCAATCAAATTACTTGATGTAATTTATTGCTACAAATTCATAAACTTCACGTTAAACAGTGTAGATCCTAATCAGATGGCTTCTTCAGAAGCCATCTGATCTGGATCTACACTTTTTCCAAAGATAGGGGTTGTCGTGAACAGCAAGATAAGGGTTAAGACCTCCTAAAATTAAGACAAATTATGCTTGTAAAAGTGTACATGTATTTCAAAGGTTTCAGGTACTTTTACTTTGTGTTTTCTACATCTTGTGTGCTCTTGTGGAAAACCACCTTTGGGACTGTTCAAAAGTGGTCTTTAAGACCACTTTTGAACAGTCCCAAGAGTGATCTTAACATAGGAATTTTACTGTATATGTCCCTTTTTTGGTTTTTGTTTTATGGCCCTTTCAAGATTATTTAACTTATTTTGCACCGATTATTAATCATAGGTTGGCGAAACCAGAGTGACCTGAGAAAAACCAATTTGATCTTCAATTACAGAGCATGGCGTCTCACATGCTACCCGAGCGAGGCTCGAACCACATGGGTGACAGATCTAATGATTAAAATGGGAACACCTGGCAGATTTATTCTGCCATTTTTCAAAGAGAGACCACTTTCGGGACTTCCTGTTCACTTTTCTATAAGCCCTGTCCCACTGAAAAAGAAGTCTACTCTTAAAGGAAAGAATTTGCTCCTCAGTAGCGAATTCTTTCCTTTAAGAGTTGACCCCTATTGACATGGGAGAAAACAAGCTGTCACTATAAATGAGCAATGCCCCCGAAAAAGTGTGGACTTATAAACCCACAAACGGACAGTGCAAAAACTATATGCCCTCCTACGGGGGCGTAAAAAAACTTTTGCAGGAGTTGCCTCCCATGAAGGTGTATCTATTCCCCTTAACAACTAGGCCACAGAGGCCCATCCCTGAGATATATAGACCATCTTGTATGAGTTTTCATTTCATATGAGTCTTGTTATTTGAAAATCATTAACAACAAAAGTGAATATCAGCCTGCACATTTGCACAGTCTGATCAGCATCTGTTCGACAGGAGAATTATTGTCTGGTTTCTTAATCTAAAATCTTAAGACATGTGTACAGCTCTTGTGTGCGAAGCGCAATGCCAGTGAGACTTGGCCATTGACAAAGCCAAACCTCCAGCGTCTGCAGCGGAATGACAGGGCAATGATCAGACAGATCTGCAATGTCAAGCCATAGAACACTGTCACCATCAGGTCCAGTGAGCTACTTGCTCGGCTTGGCACTGAGGACCTGAACCTCATTCTGAAAGAGAGAAGGCTCCGCTGGTATGGGCATGTGGAATGCTCCAATGGTGCAGTCAAAACTGCCTGGAAGATGGAAGGCATGGATGGGCCTGAGCTGGAAGCAGCTGACAGAGATCACAGAGAGTGGAAGCTCTCTGCTATCGACCCTCATGATAACAAAGCAGGAGTCTGATGTGAGATCTGCCATGCGTGCATCAAGCCTGCTACCTGGAAGGGGGCCCACTTGTGTGGATGTTGCCCCTGTACCTGTACGTTAATCAAAACTCTAATGATGATGATGATGATTTGTTATTCTGTAAACCTGACCTGGCCAAAAACTCTTAGGCAGGTTTTCTAAGGACGTTTAACCCTTTTTGTACCAAATGGAATCTTCCTCCTTATATATAGCAGGAGTCCATTTCAAAATTTAGGGGTGTCAGCTTGTGTTTTCTTCCAAATTTATTTGGAAAATGCCTGAACTTTTTGCAAACAGTGTATGCCCTGATCAGACACCACATTCTGCGGTGTCTGATCTGGGCCTGCACTGTTTGCCAAGGTACCTGTTTTGGGGTTTCCGGTGCAAAAAAGGATAATGAAAAAAATTCAATAGTGATGTTTACTGCACAAATTTAATAGTAACTATTTGAGCCAGCATGAAACAAGAATCCTACAAAGGCTATATCTTGTTTGTTTGTCTGTTTGTTTTCGTAGTTTAACAGCCCAGTCAATACAGTTTGTGTCATAAAAATATAGATAGAGATAAAGCTTTATTTAAAGGCCCATATCAGAAACAAAACGCATAAGCTTTGTAGAGCTTTTATTGCGAAAAAAAAGTATCCTTTAACAAATACTTATCTGCCGTTATTTATCTTCCTAGGACTACCCCTGATAATGCGAGCATCAGCCAAGGGAGTGCCTAGTACCATTTTTCACGCCTTTGGTATGGCGCAGCTGGGGATCAAACCCGCAACCTCCCATTTCCATAATGGACGCTCTACAACTGAGCTATCGGGGCTGGTAATGCAGAGCATATTTCATGATTGTTCATTTCGTAAGTGTTAGAGCCTTTGACGCACACAGTAATACAGAGAAAACTTTCAGGCAGTTTTATGCAAAAAGTTGTTCAATAGTTAGTTGCGTTTGTGCTTTTGAAGTATATAAATTGGAGAATAGTAAGGCCCCTTTTCTTGTGTCAGCTTAATTCTACATGGGAAACAAAAGCAATCTATAGATACCATCGCCTAGCACTGCAGTGGCCGACGTCCTTAACCACTGCGCCACAGAGGCATCCCCAATAAAAAGGATGCTCATATAGCACATATAAGGCTATCTGGCACTGCAGTAACCATAATCCCAGAAAAAAACAAACTAAAAATAGTCACAGATAAACCCCTATATACAGTGTACTGCAGCACAAATAGCCTTATATGCGCTATATGAGCATCCTTTTTATTGGGGATGCCTCTGTGGCGCAGTGGTTAAGGACGTCGGCCACTGCAGTGCTAGGCGACGTTGCCGCATCTGTGCGTGGGTTCGAACCGCAGTCAGAGCACAATTTATTTATCCCTGATTGTGTCTCCACTATGGTTGTAAAGACGAAAAGTCGCTTCCATTACTGAGAGAATTAATCATAATCCTGGAAACAAGAGGGCACAATGGCCCTATATCGCTCACTTGTGTACCAGAAAATCGTAAGTGTAGGAGACCACTTGACATTGCTATATACTAAATATCTATATCTAAGCTCAGGCAAAGCGGTGTCCATGCTTATAAACCCTACTGGTTTCATTGGGCAACAGGGCTTAAGATGTAATTTCATCTCAATGTTGGGTAAAAGTCCCACAAAATTGGAAGAGACATCTCCAAAATGACCTATACAGTGTTGACGGGGATGTAAAACCTCAAATCAAACAAAATCTGTGCCTTATGGTTTTGGAGAAAAAGATTTTTTTTTAAGTTTTTTCCAGTATAAGTCTATAGGAGCTAATGAGCCCTGGGCTTGGCCAATTTTGACCCAAAGGGCACGGTTGGCAGGATTTATGTAGGCGACCATTTTGTGTTGCTATATACTAAATATCTAAGGTCTGTACTTCATGGTTTCAAAGAATTTTGAAGCTTTTTTCCATTATAAGTTTGTTGGAGTAAAGGGGCCACAGGAATAGGACCCCAGGGGCATGATTGGCAGGATTCATGTAGGCGATCACTCGACATTGCTACATGCTAAATACCTAAGCTCTGGGACTTATGGTTTCAGAGAAGAAGATTTTTGAAGATTTTTTTCCCCCATTTTAAGTTTTTTTTTTTTTTTTTTTTTTTTGTTGTTGTTTTTCATTATAAGGGCCCTGTGGTTTCAGAGGAGAAGATTTTTGAAGTTTCTCCAATTGTAAGTCTATGGAAGCTAAAGACCCCTGGGGTGTGGCCAATTTGGATCCCAGGGGCATAACTGGCAGGATTTATGTAGGTGGCCACTTAACGTTGCTACATACTAAAACTCTAAGCTCTGGGCCTTATGGTTTCATAGAAGAAGATTCTTTAAGTTTTTTTTCCATTATAAGTCTATTGGAGGTGATGAGCTCGGGCGTGGCCAATTTTGACCCCAGGGGCAGGGTAAGCAGGATTTATGTAGCTGGCTATTTTATGTTGCTAGACACTAAATATCTAAGTTCTGTGCTTCACAGTTTCTGAGAAGATTTTTGAAGCTTTTTTCCATTATGAGTCTATGGGAGCTACGAGCCCCCTGGGCATGGCCCATTTGGACCCCAGGAGCATGATTAGCAGGAAATATGTAGGAGACCACTTGCAAATGCTACATGCTAAATATCTAAGCTCTGGGCTCTGTGTTTCAGAGAAGAAGATTTTTGAAGTTTTTTTTTTTTTTCAGTATGTGTCTATGGGAGCTATGGGGGTCCCAGGGTGTGGCCCATTTGGACCCCAGGGGCATGATTGGCAGGATTTATGTAGGTGACCACTGGTCATTGCTACATGCTAAATATCTAAGCTCTGGGCCCTGTGGTTTCAGAGAAGAAGATTTTTGAAGCTTTTTTCCATTATGAGTCTATAGGAGCTAAAGGGCCCCGGGGCGTGGCCCGTTTGGACCCAAGGGGCATGATTGGCAGGAACTATGTATGTGACCACTTGCCGTTGCTACATGCTAAATATCTAAGCTCTGGGCCCTGTGGTTTCAGAGAAGAAGATTTTTGAAGCTTTTTTTTCCATTATGAGTCTATAGGAGCTAACTGGCCCCGGGGCGTGGCCCTTTTGGACCCCAGGGGCATGATTGCCAGGAATTATGTAGGTGACCACTTGTCGTTGATACGTGCTAAATATCTAAGCTCTGGGCCCTGTGGTTTCAGAGAAGAAGATTTTTGAAGCTTTTTTCCATTATGAGTCTATGGGAGTGAAGGGGCCCCGGGGCGTGGCCCATTTGGAACCCAGGGGCATGATTGGCAGGAATCATGTAGATGACCAATTGCCGTTCCTACATGATAAATATCTAAACTCTGGGCCCTGTAGTTTCAGAGAAGAAGATTTTTGAAGCTTTTTATACCACTATGAATCTATGGGAGCTAAGGGGCCCCGGGGCGTGGCCCATTTGGAACCTAGGGGCATGATTGGCAGGATTTATGTAGGTGACCACTTGCCCTTGCTACATGCCAAATATCTCAGCTCTGGGCCCTGTGGTTTTAGAGAAGAAGATTTTTGAAGCTTTTTTTCCAATATGAGTCTATAGGAGCTAAAGGGCTCTGGGGCGTGGCCCCTTTGGACCCCAGGGGCATGATTGGCAGGATTTATGTATGTGACCACTTGCCGTTGCTACAGGCTAAATATCTAAGCTCTGGGCCCTGTGTTTTCAGAGAAGAAATTTTTTAAGCTTTTTGTTCCATTATGAGTCTATGGGAGCGAAGGGGCCCCAGGGCGTCGCCCATTTGGAACCCAGGGGCATGATTGTCAGGAATTATGTAGGTGACCACTGGCCGTTGCTACATGCTAAATATCTTAAGCTCTGGGCCCTGTGGTCTCAGAGAAGAAGATTTTTGAAGCTTTGTTTCCATTATGAGTCTATGGGAGCTAAGGGGCCCCGGGGTGTGGCCAATTTGGACCCCAGGGGCATGATTGGCAGGAATTAAGTAGGTAACCACTTGTCGTTGCTACATGCCAAATATCGCAGCTCTGGGCCCTGTGGTTTCAGAGAAGATTTTAGAAGCTTTTTTCCATTATGAGTCTATAGGAGCTTAAGGGCGCTGGGACGTGGCCCGTTTGGAACCCAGGGGCATGATTGGCAGGAATTATGTAGGTGAGCACTTGCCCTAGCTATATGCTAAATATCTAAGCTCTGGGTCCTGTGGTTCCTGAGAAGAAGATTTTTGAAGCTTTTTGTTCCATTGTGAGTCTATGGGAGCAAAGGGGCCCTGGGGCGTGGCCAATGTGGACCCAAGGGGCATGATTGGCAGGAATTATGTAGGTGACCACTGGCCGTTGCTTCATGCTAAATATCTTAGCTCTGGGCCCTGTGGTTTCCGAGAAGATTTTTGAAGCTTTTTGTTCCATTATGAGTCTATGGGAGCGAAGGGGCCCCAGGGCGTCGCCCATTTGGAACCCAGGGGCATGATTGGCAGGAATTATGTAGGTGGCCACTGGCCGTTGCTACATGCTAAATATCTAAGCTCTGGGCCCTGTGGTTCCAGAGAAGATTTTTGAAGCTTTTTTTCCATTATGAGTCTATGGGAGCTAAGGGGCCCCGGGGTGTGGCCAATTTGGACCCCAGGGGCATGATTGGCAGGAATTATGTTGGTGACCACTTGCCATTGCTACATGCCAAATATCGCAGCTCTGGGCCCTGTGGTCTCAGAGAAGAAGATTTTTGAAGCTTTTTTCCATTATGAGTCTAAAGGAGCTAAAGGGCCCTGGGGCGTGGCCCGTTTGGAACCCAGAGGCATGATTGGCAGGAATTATGTAGGTGAGCACTTGCCCTTGCTATATGCTAAATATCTAAGCTCTGGGTCCTGTGGTTTCCGAGAAGATTTTTGAAGCTTTTTGTTCCACTGTGAGTCTATGGGAGCAAAGGGGCCCTGGGGCGTGGCCAATGTGGACCCCAGGGGCATGATTGGCAGGAATTATGTAGGTGACCACTGGCCGTTGCTACATGCTAAATATCTTAGCTCTGGGCCCTGTGGTTTCAGAGAAGAAGATATTTTAATTTTTTCCCATTGTAAGTCTATGGGAGCTGTATGTTGCCATAGCAACCAGAATTCCAATCTGATCAGCCCAAAAACCTTATGCAGCCTTTCCCCCTACCTGGTGATGCTTCTCATGAAATTTGATCAAGATTGACCATGGGGTATTAGAGATATACTTATTTGAAATTGTTTACGGATGCACGCACGGACGGACGGACGCACACACGCACGACGGACGACGGACAAAAAGTGACCACAAAAGCTCACCTTGTCACTATGTGACAGGTGAGCTAAAAAGCAAACTAAAATAGTAACAGATAAACCCCTATATACAGTGTACTGCAGCGCCGGATAGCCTTATATGCGCTATATGAGCATCCTTTTTATTGGGGATGCTTCTGTGGCGCAGTGGTTAAGGACATAGGCCACTGCAGTGCTAGGCGACGTTGCCGCATCTGTGCGTGGGTTCGAACCGCAGTCAAAGCACAATTTATTTATCCCTGTTGTGTCTCCACTATGGTTGTAAAGACAAAAAGTCGCTTCCATTGCTGAGAGAATTAATCATAATCCCGGAAAAAAATAATCTATAAATAACTACTCAAAATGGCAAGAAAAACTGTCGTCTGAAACTGTTGTCTGCTTACGTGTATGTCGTGTGTTGTCTGCTGAATTTTCTTGCAAACTTTTTAAAAATATTTTTGCATAAAGGCAAACAGTGCAGACCCAGACTAGACTGCTCCTAGAGGAGCAGTCTGATCTGAGTCTACACTGTTTGCAAAAATGAGTTTTGAAGTGACTGGCAGACAACAAAGCAGATGACAATTGTTGTGATTGGCATCTTATGGGATAAACGCTAATGGACAATATCTGTTGTTTTGAAATTCCACCTTGAAACCTAAAAATTCATACACATTGAGGATTTGTTGAAATTCTCCTAAAACATTAACAAATTAGTTATACAATCCAGCAAGGGGTCCAAAAGTGCAGCCAGAATAACAAACAGTGAAGACCTTGATCAGACTGCTCCTTCAAGAAGAGCAGTACGATCTGGGTCTGCACTGTTTGCTTAGGCGCATCTGTCCTTAGGAGCATTATGGTACATTTAGATATTTCCTCTGCATTTAAAGTTCACCACAACCTCTTTATAACAACATTCTAGGGATAAAAAAACGGGAACTGTCTAAGTTAACCCATTTAGTACCAGAAACCCCAAAATGGGTAGTTGGCAGTGCAGGCCCAGATGAGACGCCGCAGAACGCGGCGCCTCATCAGGGCCTACACTATTTGCCGAACGTTCAGCCATTTTCCAAATCAATTTTGAAGATACCCCTAAATTTAGAAATGGACTCCCTAAATTTAGAAATGGACTCCTGCTAGAGGAAGATTCCATATGGTACAAAAAGGGTTAAACAACCATGTTATATCCAAAGAAAAATTTCAGGTTATACAGACAAGAGGGCCCAGAGGGCCCTGGTTCGCTCACCTGATCCAAAGCATAACAAGTGGGCCCCGGGCAGGGCTAAAATTTGAACAATCTTGGTAGAGGTCCACAAGATGAAGCTTCATATCTAATATGAAAGACCTGGGCTTTCTGGTTTCAGAGAAGAAGATTTTAAAGGTTTACCCTGCATATAGAAGTCTATGTAAAACAAGATTTTCCCTATATAAGTCTATGTTAAACCAAAGGGCCCCGGAGCGAGGGCATTTTTGGCCCCAGGGCTATAATTTGAACAATCTTGGTAGAGGTCCACTAGCTGAAGCTTCATAACAAATATCAAAGACCTAAGCCTTGTGTTTCAGAGAAGATGATTTTTAAAGATTTTCCCTATATAAGTCTATGTAAAACCAAAGGGCCACATGGCAGGGCATTTTTGGTCTCAGGGCTATAATTTGAATAATCTTTATAGAGGTCCACTAGCTGAAGCGTCATAACAAATATCGAAGACCTAAGCCTTGTGGTTTCAGAGAAGAAGATTTTTCAAGATTTTCCCTATATAAGCCTATGTAAAACAAAAGGGCCCTGGTGCGGGGGCATTTTTGGCCCCAGCACTATAATTTGAACAATCTTGGTAGGGGTCTACTAGATGAAGCTTCATACCAAATATCAAAGACCTGGGCCTTGCGGTTTCAGAGAAGAAGATTTTTCAAGATTTTCCCTATATAAGCCCATGTAAAACCAAAGGGCCCCCGTGCAGGGGGCATTTTTAGCTGCAGCACTATAATTTGAACAATCTTGGTAGGGGTCCACTAGATGAAGCTTCATACCAAATATCAAAGACCTGGGCCTAGCGGTTTCAGAGAAGAAGATTTTTGAAGATTTTCCCGATATAAGCCCTTGTAAAACCAAAGGGCCCCCGTGCGGGGGCATTTTAGCTTCAGCACTATAATTTGAACAATCTTTGTAGGGGTCCACTAGATAAAGCTTAATACCTCATATCAAAGACCTGGGCCTTGCGGTTTCAGAGAAGAAGATTTTTCAAGATTTTCCCTATATAAGCCCTTGTAAAACCAAAGGGCCCCCGTGCGGGGGTATTTTTGGCCCCAGCACTATAATTTGAACAATCTTGGTAGGGGTCCACTAGATGAAGCTTCATACCAAATATCAAAGACCTGGGCCTTGCGGTTTCAGAGAAGAAGATTTTTCAAGATTTTCCCTATATAAGCCCATGTAAAATCAAAGGGCCCCCGTGCCGGGGCATTTTTAGCTCCAGCACTATAATTTTAACAATCTTGGTAGGGGTCCACTAGATGAAGCTTCATACGAAATATCAAAGATCAGGGCCTTGCAGTTTCAGAGAAGAAGATTTTTAAAGATTTTCCCTATATAAGCCCATGTAAAACCAAAGGGCCCCCGTGCGGGGGCATTTTTGGCCCCAGCACTATAATTTGAACAATCTTCGTAGGGGTCCACTAGATGAAGCTTCATACCAAATATCAAAGACCTGGGCCTTGCGGTTTCAGAGAAGAAGATTTTTCAAGATTTTCCCTATATAAGCCCATGTAAAACCAAAGGGCCCCCGTGCGGGGGCATTTTTAGCTCCAGCACTATAATTTGAACAATCTTCGTAGGGGTCCACTAGATGAAGCTTCATACCAAATCTCAAAGATCTGGGCCTTGCGGTTTCAGAGAAGAAGATTTTTAAAGATTTTTCCCTATATAAGCCTATGTAAAACCAAAGGGCCCCCGTGCGGGGGCATTTTTGGCCCCAGCACTATAATTTGAACAATCTTGGTAGGGGTCCACTAGATGAAGCTTCATACCAAATATCAAAGACCTGGGCCTTGCGGTTTCAGAGAAGAAGATTTTTTAAGTTTTCGGTGAAAAAAATCTATTTTTGGCTACTGTGACCTATATGTGCAATGGACTGGAACCATTTGAACAACTTTGAAAGGGGACCACCTAAGGATCATTCTTGTGAAGTTTGGTCAAAATCCGATCAGTGGTTTAGGAGGAGATGTCGTTTGAAGAAAAGTTTACGGACGCACGCACGGACGCACGGACGGACGCACGGACGCACGACGGACGACGGACAAAAAGTGATCCCAAAAGCTCACCTTGTCACTACGTGACAGGTGAGCTAAAAAACGATCATTTGTGGTCATTTTTCTATTCAATCTGTTTATTTTTGGGATCCATCCTTTAACGGTGTTATATTAAATATTAGGATCCATCCTTAAACGGTGTTATATTCAATATTGTATTACCATGAACAGTTAGGATGATGTTTGTGTTAATTCAAAGTTTAAAACTTGAAGCAATGATACCTTTTATGGCATTGATTGTCAGTGCCCTGATTTTAAGATATCTCTTTGGGGGAAGTCTACCACCCAGGTCATATCTCACTTTGGAAAAATACCCCACATACCGACTCTGAAACGATAGAAATGATTAAGAACAGCCAACTATTCAAAACAAAAAAAGAATTATTGACTTTATATAGTAAAATATTCGGCACAAGTTCATATGGTGAAGGACCCACGAGCTTGCAAGTGTGTCTCCGCCATATGTATGAGTGCCGAATATCTCACAAAATTAAGTCAAAAACCTTTTTATCATATACCCAAAACTTGTACTGTCTACTAGAATTCAGGATTGCCTGGTATAGAAATGTCAACGTAAAATCAGATAATATATCTCTAAGTGGTTTGAAATGGAAAATAATGAAGGTGGTTAAGTGTCTCCCTACATGTTGAAAAACTGCACCCAATGGCGCCAAAGTGAAGATGACGTTAACGTTGGTGGATGTGACATCATACAAAACATTGACGTTTTCCAAAGCAGGGACCATTTCTTTCCCAAGTGTTGGTTATATTTCTTTCAAAATACTCATGATTTCTTGGAAGAAAGTATTGAAAATCTAATGAGGTTGCAAACTAGGTCATATCTGACAGCATAAAATGGGCTTTATGCACTTTGTCAGAACCTATATTAGTTTTGTTCTACGTTCTTTCAGTCGTAGCCCAACAAGATGGTTGCAAATGTTCGTCTTGAAATGCATAGATTTGAAAGTAGTTCTATTGTGAATGAGACTACAAATCTACAGGCAATATGAACTTGACTACGGGCAATATGGAAAAATATTGACCGTTAACTTCTGTACAAAGTAAACGGGATATTTTCGGGGTATATATTTAGAAAACTTACTCAGTTAACACATTTTCAAATAAATAGAATCTTCCTCACTATATATAGCTTGAGTCCATTTAAAAATTTAGAGGTGTCAGTTTGAGATATTTTTAACCCACCAAATACTGTAGGAGGAGTTGCGGAAACACGAACAGTACTATTTAACATCCTAGCTCGAAAACAGCCAAATAATTATACAGCCGTTCCAGAGGACATAATTCAGCAATTAGGGGCTGGACCAGAATCCTGTTTCCTTTATGCACATGTGCATCATATGTCTGAACTGTGTTGCAAGTTTCAATGTTCTGCAAGTTGTGGAGATACAAACATACAATGAGTTAATGAGGATGTACTGTAAGTTGATTTCTAGGCTTACGTATATGGGCTCAATCTAAAATTTGAAAGACCCACTTTAAAAAAGGTGTGGGCCAAAGGCCCAGTTGGACCGAAATCTGAAATGAACCTGCTCTCCCTTATTAATAGGCATCCAATCTTGGAGGATTCTTTCCTCTATAGACTCCTAAAGGTCTATTCATAGAGGAAAGAATTTGCTCCCAGCGGGAGCAAATTCTTTCCTCTATGAATAGACCCCTTTTTACAAGACATTTGGAGCACATGAATACAAACAACTTGTAATAGTACAGCACTTGAGAACAAACAGAAAGTTACATCTTTTAAAGATGTCTCCCTTGGGAAAATAGCTGAAACATGTTAAGTGTATCTGTGCCTTTTACTTCAAAAATTATTCTCGTATAAACATAAATCAAGAACATACCTGGCTAGGAGTTTCCACACCTTGAAATGTCTTTCCAACATCTAAATCAGTTCTCCGGCCTCCAAAATAATCAAGGCTCTCCTATAAAATACAGTTTAGTTTAAACATGTTTATTCCACATGTAATACATATATTTTTGTATGTTTTTATTGGAGTTTAACAGCCCAGTCAACACTTTTTTGGTCATTTTTGAGCCTGTCAGTTTACCTATCCACACTTTTCCTGGGCAGGCTTAGAAGTAAGCAGTTAACCAGTACAGAGCACATTCTTTTGCCAGAAACTGACAACTGCCCTTCTTTGAATCAGCGGAAGGGAGAGAATGACCGCAGAAAAGATTTCATGGTCAAACTCCATGAAAGAATGGTGTCAATCCCTGCAGGTATCGAACCCGCGTCCTCCTGATCACCAGTCAGACGCACATCCGACTGAGCTACCAAGGCCGGCCATAATACATATATTAACAAGGCATCGCATGCGATACAAATCCCCTCGCACAAGACAACTTCGTGTGTGGAAAACACTGAAATGGCAAAAGTCCAACTTGCTTGAGATATTATCATATGCAACATTTGTGTAAAGTTTGTTTAAAAATCCATCAATAAATGTAGGTTCGAGAGTGATGACAATGTTTCTCGAAAAATAGCCATAGTGACCTTGACTTGAGGCCATGACCGCAAAAGTAGATCTTGCTCAAGATAATATCATAAGCATCTTTTGTGTGAAGTTATATTAAAATCTGTTAATAAATGTAGGCGGTAGAGCGATGACAAAATTGTTCTAAAAATAGCCACAGTGAATTTGACCTTGAGGTCATCACCTTGAAAGTCAAAGCAACTTGAGATATTATCATATGCAACATTTATGTGAAGTTCTATTAAAATCCATCAATAAATGTAGGCACTAGAGCCATGACAAAAGTTTTCTAAAAATAGCACCAGAGACCTTGACCTTGAAAGTCGAAATAGCTCGAGATATTGTCATAAGGAACATTTGTGTGAAGTTATATTGAAATTGGTGAAAAAATGTAAGCGCTATAGCAATGACAAAGTTTTTTCTAAAAATAGCCACAGTGACCTTGACCTTGAAAGTCAAACTCGCTCGAGGTATTGTCATAAGGAACATTTGTGTGAAGTTATATTGAAATCAGTGAAGAAATGTTGTCGCTAGAGCAATGCCAAAGTTTTCCTTAAAATAGCCCCAGTGACCTTGACCTTGAAAGTCGAAATCGCTCGAGATATTGTGATAAGGAACATTTGTGTGAAGTAATACTGAAATGGGGAAAAAATGTAAGCGCTAGAGCAATGACAAAGTTCTTCTAAAAATAGCCACAGTGACCTTGACCTTGAAAGTCTAACTCATTCGCGGTATTGTCCTAAGGAACATTTGTGTGAAGTTAGATTGAAATCGGTGAAGAAATGTAGGCACTAGAGTGATGACAAAGTTTTTCTAAAAATAGCAATAGTGACCTTGACCTTGAAAGTCAAAATGGCTCGAGATATAGTCATAAGGAACATTTGTGTGAAGTTATATTGAAATCAGGGAAGAAATGTAAGCGCTAGAGCGATGACAAAGTTTTTCTAAAAATAGCCACAGTGACCTTGACCTTGAAAGTGGAACCCGCTAGAGATATTGTCATAAGGAACATTTGTGTGAAGTTACATGTATATTGAAATCGGTGAGGAAATGTAAGCACTAGAGAGATGACAAAGTTTTTCTAAAAATAGCCACAGTGACCTTGATTTTGAGGCCATGACCTTGAAAGTCGAACACGCTTGAGATATTTATAAGGAACATTTGTGTGAAGTTATATTGAAATTGGTGAAGAAATGTAGGCGCTAGAGCGATGACAAAGTTCTTCTAAAAATAGCCACAGTGACCTTGACCTTGAGGTCATGACCTTGAAAGTCGAACTCACTCAAGATATTGTCATAAGGAACATTTGTGTGAAGTAATATTGAAATCAGTGAAGAGTGACCTTGACCTTGAAGTCATGACCTTGAAAGTCGAACTCGCTCGAGATATTGTCATAAGGAACATTTGTGTGAAGTTATATTGAAATCAGTGAAGAAATATAGGCACTAGAGCGATGAAAAAGTTATTCTAAAAATAGCCACAGTGACCTTGACCTTGAAGCCATGACCTTGAAAGTCGAACTCACTCAAGATATTTTTATAAGGAACAATTGTGTGAAGTTATATTGAAACTGGTGAAGAAATGTAGGCGCTAGAGCGATGACTAAGTTTTTCTAAAAATAGCCACAGTGACCTTGACCTTGAGGTCATGACCTTGAAAGTAGAACTTGTTCGAGATATTGTCAGGAGGAACATTTGTGTGAAATTATATTGAAATCAGTGAGGAAATGTAGGCGCAAGAGCGATGACAAAGTTTTTCTAAAAATAGCCACAGTGACCTTGACCTTGAGGCCATGACCTTGAAAGTCAAATTCTCTCGAGATATTTTTATAAGGAACATTTGTGTGAAGTTATATTGAAATTCATGAAGAAATATAGACGCTAGAGCGATGACAAAGTTTTTCTAAAAATAGCCACAGTGACCTTGACCTTGAAGTCATGACATTGAAAGTCGAACTCCCTCGAGATATTGTCATAAGGAACATTTGTGTGAAGTTATATTAAAATCGGTCAAGAAATGTAGGCGCTAGAGCGATGAAAAAAGTATGTACGTACGTACGGGACAAATGCTATATCCCCCTCACAACTAATAAATGCCTCAAATGATGGTGGGATTACAATGAAAGCACAGTTGTTCCTCACACACTACAACAGTTTAGATTATGTGTAAAGGCCAATAACAATAAGTAGATTCTCACACTCATTTTGCAAAAACAAATGCATGCAGGTGGTTTATATTATGTTTCTCACAGGATTCATATGGAAATAGGAAAACAGAATTCCAGGACTTTTCAAGGATTTTCTTTATTTTTCCAGGATTCCATTTCATCAGCAGTTTACTCACCTTTTAACTTTTTATTTTATGGGCAGACTCAGCCTTCTCTTTTTTGGAAGCATTGGAAAGGTGTTTGTGACTTAAAGGCCAATTTCCCCATGTTAGCAATGTCTATTATCCGATCGCAGACTGAAAAGAGTGCTTTCAGCTTGTCACCCTTATAAGGCTGAATCCATTTACTATATGCAGGATTCCTTTCCATACCTTTTTGTTAGTACATTTCCTCTGGTTGATTTCAACTCCCCACTAAACTTTCAATTTGAACAGTTTTGCTTAATGTTTGTTTGATTTGAAGTTTAATGTCCCTGTCAACACTGTACAGGTCATTTTGGAGACGTTGCATCCAATTTTGTGGGACTTTTACCCGACTTTGCTTTATTGTGTTTACCGGTTTGCAAGCAGTCTACTTCTGGTTATGGTGTGTTTAATAACCGGAACGGACCCACAATAACTGGAACAGACCTATTTATTGGCTTATTTCTCACCATTTTTCTCAGTTGTTCTTCCTTCTTTAACACTATTGTGAGGGGTATACAAAGATATAGGAATGCTGTTTAGCTGTTACAGAGGATAGCTTTTAACAAAACTAGACAAAAGTGCCCAGTGGGGCACGCATACCCCCGGCCAGTGCCATCACCTCAGCTGAAAATAGCAATGTCAAAAGCTTCTTTGTATATACAGGCCATATTCTATAGAATGGCCATTTTCAAGATTCAAAGAGCAATAACTCTGAAAGTAGGAAAGCAAGAGTAATGGTTCCAGGCCTCCTAGTGGCCCACTTTGAAAATATAGGCTTTTATATAGGTTCTTCTTACTCAAAATATAGGTTATTTACAGGTTTTTCAATAAAAATACAGGTTAAAAAAGAGTCTTCCAAACTTACATAAAGATTTAAAACTGAAGAAAAAATATTTGATGAATTTTTGTGCCACAATTACTCAGATAAAGTTGATCTAAATTTTAAGAAGTCCGAGCGAGCGAAGCGATCGAGGGAAAAAAATACAATTTCTTGACAGTTTTCATCACTTTTTATGGGACTAAAAAGTAAAAAATAGTAGTGCATTTTGAAGAAAACTTAGGGTTGAGTCGCAAGAAGGATCAAAAAGTGAAAAATATAGGGTTTTTCATGAAAATACATGCTTTTTATAGGTTTTATGAACAAAATTAAGGTTTTATAGGTTTGGCACAAAATTATAGGTTATTATAGGTTTTATAGGTTTTGCTAGGAGGCCTGTGGTTCATGTGTTCTGCACGTCGTCTCATGGTGTTCAACATTCGTGTGGAGTTTCATGAAAATATGTCAAGCCATTTAAAAGTAATGGAGAAGACACGAAAATGTTAGCAGACACATAATTTACAATATTCAAAGGGAAATAATTTGTAAAGTATGCAAACAAAGAGTTATGGATCTTGTGCTCTGCCCATCCTGTTATCTTGCTTTACATTTGTTTGAAGTTTCATGAAATTATCTCAAACGGTTTTAAAGTTACAGAGCGGACACAAGTGTATGGTAAAACTCGTAATATTCAAAGGGCAATAACTCTGAAAGTAGCAAAGCAAGAGTTACGGTTCTTGTGTTCTGCACATCGTCTCATGGTGTTTAACATTTATGTGAAGTTTCATGAAAATATGTCAAGCAGTTTAAAAGTTATGGAGCGGACACGAAAATGCAAGTTATAACATTCAAAGGGCAATAACTCTGAAAGTAGGAAAGCAAAAGTTACGGTTCATGTGTTCTGCACGTCGTCTCATGGTGTTTAACATTTATGTTAAGTTTCATGAAAACATATCAAGAGGTTGAAAAGTTATGGAACGGACACGAAAATGCAAGTTAAAACATACAAAGGGCAAAAACTCTGAAAGTAGAAAAGCAAGAGTTACGGTTCATGTGTTCTGCACGTCGTCTCATGGTGTTTAATATTTATGTGAAGTTTCATGAAAATATATCAAGCAGTTGAAAAGTTATGGAGCGGACACGAAAATGCAAGTTAAAACATACAAAGGGCAATAACTCTGAAAGTAGAAAAGCAAGACTTACGGTTCATGTGTTCTGCACGTCGTCTCATGGTGTTTTACATTTATGTGAAGTGTCATGAAAATATATCAAGCAGTTGAAAAGTTATGGAGCGGACACGAAAATGCAAGTTAAAACATACAAAGGGCAATAACTCTGAAAGTAGAAAAGCAAGAGTTACGGTTCATGTGTTCTGCATGTTGTCTCATGGTGTTTTACATTTATGTGAAGTTTCATGAAAATATATCAAGCGGTTGAAAAGATATGGAGTGGACACGAAAATGCAAGTTAAAACATACAAAGGGCAATAACTCTGATAGTAGAAAAGCAAGAGTGATGGTTCATGTGTTCTGCACGTCGTCTCATGGTGTTTAACATTTATGTGAAGTTTCATGAAAATATGTCAAGCGGTTCAAAAGTTATGGAGCGGACACGAAAATGTTAACAGACACACACACACACACACACAAACACACACACACACAGAAAATACGAAAACTATATACCCCCAATGGCATACTGCGTATGCCGGGGGTATAAATATTAAATTGTTGGAATATGAATTCTGTTCTTTTCAAATGCAACCCATTAAAATGACTCATTCAATTTCTGAGCCATACCCCTCATATACACCTCAACCTCGTTATAACATGGAACTCCGGGTCTAACAAACGGACCGTGTTAGTTAACCGAACCGTGTTATAAACCCCGACCGTATTTGTCACAGATTGACACTCTGGTGATCAATAGTTTTCCAAACAAGATGATATGCGGTCCGGTTGATAACCGCATTTCCTGACTAAAATGAATTTAGAACTAATCAATGGCAGTAAATACCAAGGCCCATCTAGTCAAACAAGTCTCTTTAATTCAAACTAGCTGATAAACCACCTTTTTATCCACAAAATCGTCCGATCTGACAGTGAGTATGACGCCATTTTGATAGCTGGTTCCTGGCTATTGTCTGGTTCCCAACTATTGGCTATTGTCCTGGACAGTACCAAACTACTGGTAATAGATTTCAATGTTAAAATTACCGAATTAGGGTTCGGAACCGGACAATGGTCAAAGCTTACGAGAAATTTGAATTACTTCCCTTGGAATGTCTCACCCATTTGAAACGATTTTTAATGGTGCACATGGTCTTTGAATGATTTTTTTCTGCGAAAAGCGATCATGAATATGTTTTATCATTTGCTTTTAAGCTGGAATAAATCTGACTTTCTTTTACATGCGGCTCTAGAAAATCAGTTTTATTGCAGTTCACGGATCAGATCGTCTGCCTCGATGTTTAAAATTTCTGCTGAGCAGTGATCCTTAACAGAGCATGATAATTTTTTTTTTCCGGTTGCGTATCGGAATTCTTTAATCTCTTTATCTCGCTAAGCCAACACTTTTGATTGTGCTGATGGTAGTTCATGTTTATCATATGTGTCAAGCTAAACAGGTTTATATACTGTATATTCAACTCTGCTAATATCGATGACATGTTTGGAGGCCTGCAATAAATATCAAAAAGTACCGTTATAGATTGTGTTAGCTACCGTATTACCGCAGTCAGAAGTGGGAGGAAAATAAAATTGTTGTGCTTAAAATCTGATAGAACCCTCGGAAAATATTTATAAATGTTGGTTGGGGAAAATATGGGGTCCAAACCAAAACCGTGCTATATCCGAATTCATGCTGTAATGAATCGTGCTATAACGAGGTCCGGGTGTAAGTCCAAGTCTATCCCTTCTAAAACCAAAGATTTAAAGTCCGTTTTCAATTCAAAGCTCTTGTCACTTAAGGTGTATTGTGATATGCATCATACCACTGAGTAAATATTGCAATAGGTATAATATTACAATGTTATTAAAATATCACAGCTTAAAAATGGTGTAGATATGTAGAATTAAAATTCAACTGTTGTAGACCTAAATCTTAAGCTGTCTTATCTGGTTCTATAATAGCTAGAGAAGCCTCCGTGGTGCAGTGATTAAGCTACTCGCCTTGTAAACCAGGGATCGCAGGATCGATCCCGGGCTTCTCCAGACTTTCGGATGAGTCTTTAAACCGAGGTCCCGTCTCCGTATGACCTTAGCTGTTGGTGGGACGTAAAACTAAAACTCACTCACTCACTCTATAATAGCTAGGCACTCTTCTCTTGATAAATAGAGATTTTACAACAGGGCAACCGGCAAGTTAGCAGTACGCCATATCCCGCCGGTTCATTAAAGAGCAGATACGTCAAAAAACACTGACACGCCACACCAGAATTGGTGTTACAAGTGACAAGTTTGTCAAAGTAACGGTAATCAATACTTAACATCATCATCCAATACCGGTTAACCCACAGGAGAGGGCGGAGCTAAGCGATTGTCAAAATCTACTGCTTCGTGCTCCATATTTAATATTGTCTGGACGCCACGGGTCATGTAAAACATCAATCACCAGTTAGCGTATATTGGCTGTGAGGGGCTTGGCAAGCAATGGAGACTCAGATCAGGCGCCACAGAATGTGGCGTCAAAGTACAACTAAAAAGCGCGGATTTTTAATGACATAGGCTACTCTACCTGTCATTCTATCGGCGTCTGATTGGGGTCTACACTGTTTAATTTAGGGCTTGAACGAAAGTTTGGATCTCAGTCCAGGACTATTTTCCCAGCCTATACCCGGCGGAAGTCGGGGACGTTTCCCCTTTGCGCTGTTCGCCTTTGTTGTCCGTTCGCGACTGCCGACGACTGTCCGGTCTGATTACATACATGTGCATACCTTTATCTATAATCTTGATTTAGTGTTGCTACGTCCCAGCGCTTATCATACTGGAGAAAATTACTATTACCTAACATTTTAAATTAACCCTGCTTTCACAAAACAACTTTGTACACAATGGTTCTAACGTGTATCCACGATCTGTGTCTGATATCAGTTTTTCATCGGAAAATATTCGTTCTTTTCGGCGGTAGGGTTTGCAGTGTATTTGTATGGGCATGTACTGTAATGAATATACCTGTTTACACCTGTATATTGGCTGGTTAAGAGAGAGAGAGAGAGAGAGAGAGAGAGAGAGAGAGAGAGAGAGAGAGAGAGAGAGAGAGAGAGAGAGAGAGAGAGAGAGAGAGACGTATCTATAATATTTTATTACACTTACCACTCTGGAGTGAACATAATATCCCATTCATATTTTTCTTTAGACTGTTGGCCACACGTCTGAACATTTACCAAAACTACACATGCAGGTGCAGAACATGCTTTGTAACGGCCCATTTATTTTTCACACGTTTCATGCTCTATGATTTTTTGAATGGAACATAGTTTAATGCATACGGACCAGTCTGAGCAAAACTTGCCGTTCTTGATAAAAAAAACCTATTTTTGCACATAGTGCAGATCCAGACCAGATGGCTTCTGAGTCTGAACGGGATCTGCACTGTTTGAAATTACATAAGCTATCTGATTGGTTTAAAGTCAGGAACGGGTGTGGTCGGATAAATAAAATAAATAATAATAATAAATGATGAAATAATAAGTTTGTTACAGGAAACGGTATGTTTGCACAACGTTTTGCTCCTCGTTATCATATTGTATAACCCATCGCGAAAATGCGCCTGTATGGATTTGACCTCCTTGAACCCCACTTTTACAGAGTAAAACTGGAGTTTACAGACGGTAAACCTTATTTTTCTTGTTTCTGCTCTGGGGCTGGATTGGGGGTGCTCGTTAGAGCCGCATCGATAAGGCGGTTTGTGCGGGCACCCGAGGTCTGTGTTTTGGGCAGAGATTGGGAAATTGTCACCAATTTCTTTTCTTCGGCGATAGGGTTTGCAGTGTATTTGTATAGGCGTGTTTTCGCGATGCTGAGAGAAATAAATTTGATTTGATTTTTGTTGATTGACTAACTCGAAGCACACAATGCCATAGATTCGGTGCTGTTTCAGCGTTGCGTGCTCAAAACACACACACACTGAGTGAGAGAGAGAGAGAGAGAGAGAGAGAGAGAGAGAGAGAGAGAGAGAGAGAGAGAGAGAGAGAGAGGAGAGAGAGAGAGAGACAGAGAGAGAGTACTGATTTCATCTCGTAAAATTTAATGTTGCCCTCCGAATGTTTTGTTTTGTATGTGTTTTTTTTTTTTTTTTTACTTATACTTTGCCACCGAACGTTGCATATTTGTATCGCTCCTCTTGTTATTACATTTATTTGTAATCAGAGTGAATAAAAGATTTGATTGATTTGAATGTATTTTTTACACGAATCCTTGTAATTTATCCTCCTTGTGCAATTCCAATACATACAGAAATTGTCGGCCCCCGCCCATCGGGGCTTGAAGAAATAGATGGGCTGCATGAGGCTTCCACGCAGACTACACGAGTACTGGTAAAGCGCTTAGAGGATTTAAGCATGCCCGTGCAAAGCGATGCGAGGCAGCCCGCCCATACTTATAAACCCTATTGGTTTCATTGGGTGACAGGGCTTGAGATGTCATTTCATCTCAATGACGGGTAAAAGTCCCACAAAATTGGAAGCAACGTCTATAAAATGACCTATACAGTGTTGAAGGGGACGTTAAACCTCAAATCAAACAAACAAACAGAAATGGGCACAACAGGAAACTCAGTTAAAAAGTGGCTTTAGTGTATATTTAACCCATAACAACCCCTACTTTTGCAAACAGAGATGAGGTCCTACACTGTTTGTCATGCAGCTTGTGAATAATGTTAAGAAATTTTAATGTTTGTCAGTCAGCAATGGCTGTGGCTAAATTTATTTATTCAGCAGGATAAGGGTTAAGACGTTGGTTTTTCTGGGTTTCTTCTCTTTTTTACCGCCCATTTTTGTCCAGTTGTGAGGAAGGTTTCAAAATTTAAAAGGCTGGACCCATAAGGTCTCCTGGGAGCACACAAAAATCCGCCCAAATATTTTACTAAACTCCGTTCAGAAAATCTGGATCATCGATTTTTTCGTTTCTTGCTGTTAATACTCATTTTAGCCCATACATCACTATGGGAAAGTTTTAGACCTGACCCTCCGCTGATTTCTCCAGCAAGTCGTATGCCTCTGTGGCAACCAGGAAAGGCTGTGATTATTTGGAGAAAATTGCAAAATCGAAATTTCCTTTCACAGACTAAGACATTTTGACAGGTTCGACACACCCATTTAAACCATATATAGAAGTGGTTACTGCTCTTGTAAATTACAAGGGCGTATATGGTTTTTTGCACGATCACTTCATGGAAAATCATTAGCTGTGACAACACGTCTGATATCGGTATAATTCTTTTTGACCACTGTTGACAGTACATCGCATTTGTTGCCCCGGCGTGAAGCGGAACGGGGATTATAGGAATGGCCTTCGTCTGTCCGTCCGTCTTTCTGTCCATCTGTCTGTCCGTAACACTTTCTTGTCCGCTCCATATCTCCTGAACCCACTGACAGATTTCCATTAAACTTTGGTCAATTATTCGTCTCATTAAGCTGATGTGCAGAACTCATAAATGAACCATGCCGACTCAAGGTCAAGGTCACAGTTTAAGGTCACAACTTTGAAACGTTTTTGAATTTTGTGTCCGTTCCATATCTCCTTTACCCTTGGAAGGATTTTCATTAAACTTTGGTCAGATATTTTTTGAGTGAGCTGGTGTACATGGGCCATAAATAAACCATGCTGACTCAAGGTCAAGGTCACATTTGAAGGTTAAGAATTTGAAACTTTGAGTTTTATGTCCGTTCCATATCTCCTTTACACCTGCAAGGATTCTCATCAAACTCTGGTCAATTATCCCCCTCAGTGAGCTGATGTGCTGAACCCATAAATAAACCATGCCGGCTCAATGTCAAGGTCACATTTGAAGGCCACGAATTTGAAACTTTGAATTTTGTGTCCGTTTCATATCTCCTTTACCCTTGAAAGGATTTTCATTAAACTTTGGTCAAATGTCCCCCTTAGTGTGCTGATGTGAAGAACACATAAATAAATCATGCCGACTCAATGTCAAGGTCACAGTTGACGGTCAAGGGTTTGACACGTCGAATTCTGTGTGCGTTCCTTATCTCCTTTAACCCTGAATGTTCATTAAACTTTCATCAAATATCACTCTCAGTGAGCTGATGTACAGAACCCATAAATAAACCATGCCAACTCAAGGTCAAGGTCACAGGTGAATGTCACGAGTTGGAAACTTGGAATTTCTCATATACCCATTGCAGGATTTTCATTAACTTTTTTGTGAATTATACCCCCTCAGTGAGCTGATGTGCAGTACCCATAAGTAAACCATGCCAACTCAAGGTCAAGGTCATAAGGTTGAGCCCTGATACAAAGTGAGGCGGGGAATTTGGTTGTTCCTCAGACTGCATTCTTGTATAGTTTAAACTTATAGGACTGCCACAGACTGGCGTATGATTTGTTTGTTTGTTTGTTTGTTTGTTTGTTTTGAGATTTAACGTCCCGGTCAATACTTTAAAGGCATTTTCGAGACGTTGCTTCCAATTTTTGGAAACTTTCACCCGACATTGAGATGAAATGATATCTCAAGCCCTGACGCCCAATGAAACCAATAAAGTTTATAAGCATGGACATGCCGACTCGCTCCGCTTTGCCTGGGCAGGGTTAGATCCTCTAAGCGGTTCACAAGTACTCGTGTGCGGGTCGGTATCAGCTCTGCGTGGAAACATTATGCAGCCCATCTATTTCTTCAGGCCCCGAAGGGGGGTGGGGGGCAGAACTGGCGTAGGAGCTGCAGAAATTCTATCAAGAGACATATTAATACACCAGTGCAACTTTATTCTCACATTCAAAATACAATGTCTTTTTTCGGCCCCCGCTCATCGGGACTTGAAGAAATATATGGGCTGCATGATGCTTCCACGCAGAGCTGAAACCGACCCGCACACGAGTACTGGTAACCCGCTAAAGGGATCTATGCCTGTCCAGGCAAAACGGTGGGAGTCGGCCCGTCTATGCTCATAAACCCTATTGGTTTCATTGGGCGGCAGGGCTTGAGATGTCAATTCATCTCAATGTCGGGTATGAATCCCACAAAATTGAAAGCAACGTCTCCAAAATGACCTTTACAGTGTTGACGGGGACGTTAAACCTCAAATCAAACAAACAAACAAACAAACAATGCCTTTTTTTGCCCTCTCTCTCTCTCTCTCTCTCTCTCTCTCTCTCTCTGATTCGCAGGAAGGTGAGCGAAACAGTGATAATTAATTTGTTACGACAGTGAATGCTATGCCTTGTGGTTAAGGCCTCGTCGGGCCGGCCAGTTACAAAGTACTGATTTGAGATCGCATCCCACCCCCGCCGTTATAAGAACCGGTGGTCAACGGCCGAGCCTAGTAGAGCCGTTCACCTTAAGCTGTCTTCCGCGAAAGGTACCATCGAAAGATGGAATGATGGGATAGAGAAAAAGAAGAAAGAAACTAGAATTGCGTCCATAAGACACGGATGCCCCACCATATGACATTGGTGATAGAAATGAGTTTTATGTATAGTCTGTGTGAGGAAAACATTTATGACCTCACCTTTGAGCTACGGACCTGAGTGTTACGTATGCCACATCATCAGATAATGATTAAAATTTTGGCCAGGTGATTTTAAAATCCATGCAGGAATACGAAAGTTATTGACAGGACTCAAAAAGACCTTTGTTTTGCTATTTGACCTCTAAAGATGACCTTGGCCTTGGTGGCATCTACCTGATTCTAGCAAGCCACAAAAATCTTCTGAGGATGGTTAACAAAAACGAATGCTACTGACTGGACACCAAAAATGCCTTTTATTTGACATTTGACCTCAAAGTATGACTTTGACATAAGTCTTGCGCGCGACAAATCGTCTTATGATGGTTTTACATTTCTGCCATGTAATTTTAAAAATAATAATAATAAGTTATTGATCGGACATGATAAAACAACCTTTTTGACCTTTGACTTCTAAGTAGGACCATGACTTTGGAAGTACCGACTTGGGCCATTCGTGTGACACATCGTCTTATAATGATTATCATTAACGTTATTTGGAAATCCAACCAGGCATAAGAAAGTTTTTTGCCGGACACGAAAACAATCGCTTTTTAACCTTTGACCTCTAAGAACGACCCCTACCTTGAAGGAACCGTTCTAGGCCTTATGCGCGACACATCGTCTCAAAACTGTTAATATTTCTGCCAAGTAATTTCCAAATCCATAAAAAAAAATATAAAAAGTTAAAGTCTATTGCTCGAACGCGATACATACATACATACATACATACATACATACATACATACATACATACATACATACATACATACATACATACATACATACATACATACATACATACAAACATACATACATACATACATACATACATACATACATACATACATACATACATACATACATGCATGCATGCATGATTGCATGCATGCATACATACATATATACATACTAGATACATACATTCATACATACATACATACATACATACATACATACATACATACATACATACATACATACAACATCCATCCAGCCAGCCACCCTTACCCTTTTCATCGTCCTCATCCTTATTCATCTATCCATCCATGCCACAACGACCCAGTCTCCCATGAGGCTGATCTTCATTTGCAAACGAAACTATGCAGAGTCACAGCCTTTCAGGCTGCGTACCAATTTCTAATACCGCTGACAGTTTGATTCCAGACAAGATGAGTTTCAAAGCGTTTGACCATACATGGGCGTAGCGGCCAACGTGGTCATTTCACCCGAATGACGGGGACAAACATCCGTTCCCCCATCCACTAGAGGTCCCGTCTGAACTTGTCTTCCAATCGAATTTTCAAATGACTGACCTATAAACAGGTGGCCGAAAGGACTAAGAAAACGTATCAAGAAGAATGACCTTTCGAATGTAAAGTGTGTTGTAATTGCATATCTATTTATATAGTGTGTCACATGTATTTGAATATTTATTTTTTCACCTGACAATCATCGTCAAATGGACTTAGTCTGTGGTCTCATTTCTTTGTTTTGCAATTTTCTCCAAATAATTACAGCCTTTCCTGACTGTCGCAGAGGCATGCAGTTTGTTGGAGAAGTCGGCGGAGGGTCAGGTCTAAAACTTTCCCACAGTGGTGTATGGGCTAAAATGAGTATTAAAAGAAAGAAACGGAAAAATCGATGATTCAGATTTTCTGAACGGAGTTTAACCGTCGAGTCGAGCAATTAAGTGGCAAATATTTTTTTAGACTTTAAGTGAAATGCATACACCTTCAGGGGAGCCAACTCCTTCAAGCATATTTTAGTCTCCCATGTCAATAAGGCCGGGTCAACTCTTAAAGGAAAGAATTTGCTCCTGAGGAGCAAATTCTTTCCTTTTAGAGTATATCACTATTTCGTGGGACAAAGCTTATAGAAAAGCAAACGGGAAGTTCAGAAAGTTGTCCCCTTTTGAAAAATGGTGGAAAATCTGCCAAGTCATTCCCCTCAGATTTCATGTCACCAATAACAGACTTTAATTGACCAATATTTCTGCGTTTCTGTTAGAATGTTTGTTTACTTGATTTGAGGTTTAACATCCCCATTAACATTATTTAGGTCATTTTTGAGACATTACTTCTAGTTTTGTGTGAAATTTTACCCAACAGTTAGATAAAATGACATTTCAATCCCAGTGAAATGGTTTATATGCTCGGATGGTCCAACTCGCCAGGGCAGGCTTAGGGACTTTATGGCTAAAGTTAACAGAGATCTGAAGTGTTGCATGCTGTGCCAGTATTATAGGCTGTTGTGTTAGGCAGCACCATGAACATGAGTCTCGTAAGGATCCGAAAGACTTTGGGGCTTCAACCATATGTAAATGACCGGGTCATTTCTCCGGTCAGTCGCAATGGTGAACTTGCACACAAAAATTGTTTATTTTCAAATCAATTTTTAAAATTCAAACTAATACATCTGACAAAATTAACTTCAATTATGATTAGTTTGGTTATTCTATTTTTAAAGTTTAATAGCCAAAAATAGATTTTATTTGCCAGTTTAACGCATTTGTTATTTGTTGATGGTATGGATAATGGTGTTAGATAGGGAATTGCAATATCGACGATTCTGTTCTTTTATCATAAAATAGGTAATGATCGCTTTCTTTAATTATGCAACAATCAAATTACCGATAACCCAAGTGTGTGTACAAAAATCTGGGAACCAAAACATTGAATAAGTGTTAATCAGCTGCTTGATTTGTCACAGCACACCGAGTTTCGCAAGAGTTGACCTGTCAATTTTTTTCGCAGTCGCGATTGGCAATACACTAAAGACCCGAGACATCAACTGAGCACTCGCTGTCATTTACAAACTAATCGCGACAGGAGAAAAATACTGGCGTAATAAAGAATCCACGGCTGGAAACCGTCCATGTATATAAACCCTATAGGTTTCATTGGGCGACAGGGCTGGAGATGTTATTTCCTCTCAATGTCTAGTGAAAGTCCCACGAAATTAGAAGCGACATCTCCAAAATGACCTATACAGTGTTGCGGCCCCCGCCCATCGGGGCTTGAAGAAATACATGGGCTGCATGATGCTTCCACGCAGAGCTGAAACCCACTGCACACGAGTACTGGTAAACCGCTTAAGAGGATCTAAGCCTGCCCAGGCAAAGCGGTGCGAGTCAGACCGTCCACGCTTATAAACCCTATTGGTTTCATTGGGCGGCAGGCTTTGTGATGCCTTTTCATCTCAATGTCTGGTAAAAGTCCCACAAAATTGAAAGCAACGTCTCTAAAATGATCTATTAAGTGCTGACGGGGACGTTAAACCTGAAATCAAACAAACCTAAACAGTGTTGACGGGACGTTAAACCTCAATTCAAACAACACAAAAATTATTTCTGTGATCGGTCAAATGAATATTGGAGCGTTTCCAGGTCACATTTGACGCTCCATGTTTGCAGGATGAAAGCATACACAGTAATCGTGTAATAACGGTAGAAATCTTTAACCTGCACAGGATGGGCCTCCCTGCACGTGTAGGGGATCCGAAGTTAAGGTCCCGATGCGGAGGACGGTGTACTTTGTTGCATTCATCCGGAGCATGTTCGGACATGGTAGTTTTATTACCGCTGCCGGGAATCAAACCGGGGGCCTCTAGCATCACAGGCAAGTGCACTAACCATTGCGCTACCACGCTTGATTCACTGTCGAGTGCCTGCTTGGCCACTTCATGAAAACATGCCTATATAATTTTGACCCCCTGGAACCCAACTTTTATATTGAATAACTGGGGTTTACAGAGGTACATCTTACTTTTATTTCTGCTCATAATATAGATTGTGGGTACTCGTTAGAACCGCCTCGATTAGGCGATACTAACGAGTATCCACAATCTATATTTTGAGCAGAAATAAGAAAAATTCGATGAGGCGATACAAGCATCAACAATCAATATTTTTAGCAGAAATACACACAACTGTACGTATAGGTCATTTTGGAGACCTTGCTTCCAATTTTGTGGGACTTTTACCCGATATTGTGATGAAATGACATCTCAAGCCCTGTCGCCACATCGAGGTTTTAACAAGTATCCACAATCTCTGTTTTGAGCAGACTATAGATTGTGGGTACTGCTAGTTAGAACCGCTTCGATGTTTCAACGAGTATCTACAATCTCCTTTCCAGCAGTATTGAAAATCGATTGTAACATAAAGTGACAGCGCTATTGTCCCGCCCACGCTTTTAACGTTCAAAGACGGTTGTCAATCATCTCAAATACCAGTTCAGAAGCACGTGATGGAGAGTTCAAAACGGTGCTACAAAGCTTTCGGCACGTATTTGATATTCGTCTCAAACAACATCAAAAGTGCGTCTGAGAGAAGGCCTAGTGCTAACTTGCCGGTTGCGTTGTTGTAAGATACATACTGCTATATCTACTGGAACGGTTTTCTGCTAGAATATTATGGCCTAATTTTCTCATAACAGGTCCTAAAATAATATACATGTATGGTGTTTAAGGGTGGCTTGCTTAAGCTTATTTTTATAAAAACAAAACAAAGGTCCATTCCGGTTATTGCAGGTTCGTTCCGGTTATTAGGTCTGTTCCGATTATTAAACGCATCTTGGTGTTACACTCTATTCGTACTACCCGGATGCTGTGGGTGGTATTGATAGCTGCCGGGATTACTGCAGTCTGAATATGCAACTTTTCATTACGAAAACACGCCTGTACAAATACATGTAAATTGTAAATTTTATTGCCAAAAAGTGAAAATTTTAAGCTGAAAAATTGTGATATTTTTCTTATTTCTGCTCAAAATATAGATTATGGGTACACGTTGGAACCACCTCATCGAGGCAATTCTAACGAGTACCCACAATCTAAATTTTAGAGCAGAAATAAGAAAAAAGAAGGTTTACCCCTGTAAAACCCAGTTTTTTTCTGTATAAAAGTGGGGTTCAATGACGTCAGAGGCATGTTTTCATGATGTTTTCTTACTAATTTAGTGATTCTCATTCATCTTTGCCTCAATGACCTAGTTCTAAAAAGCATCCACAATCTATCTTTGGAGCAGAAATAAAGAATATATCCAACATTTTTATTGTAAAAACTTATAGTTCTACAGATATAAAAGACACTGTTGCAGCACCTGGTTCTCTTATCGTAATGCCCTCCCTTCTGCTGATTCAAGAGGGGCAGTTGTTAGTTTCTGGTTGTACTGTTTCACCACTAATGTATAAGCCTTTCCAGGAAAAATATGATTAGGGAAACTGACCCTCTTGATATGATCTAAAAAGTGTTGTCTGCACCAATAAACTTCATGCAAACAAGGAACACTTATATGTGACATTTCAGATGGTAAAACATTATAAGCTTCTAGGTTACCATCAGACCCTGAATTATGTTGTATGTTACAGTATTTTCATTCTGTAATTATTGTTTAACCCATTGTATGCTAGTGGACTCTTCCATTGCTCCATCCCGGTCACATAAAGTCCATTTGTCATATAAGGGGATGTCAGGCCTATTATTTTGTTTTTATTCTATTTTTATGGAAAATTCTTTTAGCAAATAGTGCAGGCCCTGATCAGACGCCTTGTTCTACGGTGTCTGATCTTGGCCTGCACTGTTTGCCAGGGTACCCCTTTATGGGGTTCTCCGCATACAATGTTTTTGTTTGTTTGATTTGAGGCTGAACATCCCCGTTAACACTGTAAAGGTCATTTTGGAGACGTTGCTGTGGAACTTTTACCCGACATTGAGATGAAATGACATCTCAAGCCCTGTCTCCCAATGAAACCAATAGGGTTTATTAGCATGGACGGTCCGCCTCGCACCGCATACAATGGGTTAAAAGATATAAAATTTTATTTAAACCAAACAAGGAAATGAATAATCATAATGCCTTACCTGTGCTTCTTCAAATGTTCCGCTCTCAACAAGCCAGGTACAGATCAATGTACCCGTTCTTCCTTTACCCCCTTTACAATGGACGGCTACGACATTTTCGGGATCTTCCGATAAATATTCATGAACACTTTCACAAAAATGAATCATATCTCTGAAAAAGAAGACCATTATCAAATACAGTGATTTGTTTGTTTGTTTTGGAGTTTAACGGGCCAGTCAACACTATTTTAGGTCATTTTTGAGCCAGTCAGTTTACCTATCCACACTTTTCCTGGGCAGGCTTATACTTAAGCGGTTAACCAGTACAGTGCACATTCTTTCGCCAAAAACTGACAACTGCCCTTCTTGAATCAGCGGAAGGGAGAGAATGACCGTAGAAAAGATTTCATGATCAATCTCCACGAAAAAATGTTGCCGACCCCGGCAGGTATCGAAACCTCACCGAGGCCATTCTAACAAATGTCTATAACATTTGTTTCTTGGAGTTATAATGGGGAAAAGGCCTTTTATTACCTATTATACTCCCAACTGGTATTCTTTATAACCACAAATTCTTTATAACGGCACAATAATACGGAACAAATATTGTCATTATAAAGAGGGTCTTCAGTAATAAATTATTGTGACTAATGTTATCCAGTAGATGTGAACATTAATTTATTCCAGTGGAATTCGTTTCCACTGACCGTTCGAAGGTGGTTCTTCTGTCCCTGTTTATTTTTGTTATGGTTTGTCTTGGGTGTTTGTGTCGCATATGTTATTTTATTTTGGATAGCCTATTGGCCATTTTGTGGGAAAGTAACTGTCCTTTTGGCTTTCCGCTGTTGGTGTTTCCATAAGGGTCTGTTGTTTCATGTTTGTGTGTCTTTCCCTTTGGTGTCTCTGATGGGAGCTGTGGGTTGATTGTATCGATTTCTGATCATTGCCTCCTTCTATTTTGCAGTGATGAATTAATATTTTGCTTACCACAGCTAACATAGCAAGGACAAATTATTTCTTAAGTAAATAATATCCAGGTATATTACATGCATAACAGAGAAATACTAGGATTTCTGCCAGACATAAACTTGGTATTTTCTCTTAGCCCTTTAGCTGGAACTACATTTAGTAAAAGATACAAGATACCTCTTTTGCAGTAAAATCAATATATTCAAATGCGGGAATGTTTCAGTCATGTCGACGTCATTCATGACGTCATCGCAATGGCGTCTGGGAATATATCAACAGATGTTCTGAATGTGTGAAGTTTAAGTTGGATGCAAGAAAACATGGACATGACCACTGAAAAAGAAGGACGTTTTGCTTTCTTTAATATCACTTTTTCGGCTCCCGTCCATCGGGGCTTGAAAAAATAGATGAGTTGCATGATGCTTCCACCCAGAGCTGAAACCGACCCCACACGAGTACTGGTAAATTGCTTAGAGGATCTAAGCCTGCCCAGGCAAAGCGGTGCGAGTTGGATTGTCCAGGCTTATAAACCCTATTGGTTTCATTGGGCGACAGGGCTTGAGATGTCATTTCATCTCGATGTCGGGTAAAAGTCCCACAAAATTGGAAGCAATGTCTCCAAAATGACCTACACAGTGTTGACGGGGACAAGATACATTGTTGGTGTAACTTAAAATTACTTGACGTCGTGTCCTGCCAAAGATAGTTTCTAATTTTTGCATCTTAAGGTGAATGGGAAAACCTTTAGAGGAGAGACATAAGTACTTTTGTCTCCCATGTCAATAGAGGTCAACTCTTAAAGGAAAGAATTTGATCCTGTGGACAAATTCTTTCCTTTAAGAGTAGATCCTATTTTCAGTGGGAAACAGCTTATAGAAAAGCAGCCAGGAATTCCAGCAAGTTGTCCCCCTTCGAAAAATGGCGGAAAAAATCTGCCAGGTGTTCCCATTCCCCTTAAAGCTTAAGAATACACATTTCTATGTCATGGAAACTTACTTCAAAGTTGGCACATTATGGTCATCAATATATATTCTTTCAACTCTTTGATCAAATAAATCAACATTATATTCATGTTCACCTGAAACACAAAGAAACAAACAGCTCGTTAAGTCTGCCCCCACCCATCAGGGCTTGAAGAAATAGATGGGCTGCATGATGCTTCCACGCAGAGCTGAAACCGACTGCACATGAGTACTGGTAAACCACTTACAGAATCTAAGCCTGCCCAGGAAAAGGGGTGCAAGTCGGACCGTCCAATGCTTGTAAAGCCTATTGGTTTCATTGGGCGACAGAGATTGAAAGGTCATTTCATCTCAATGTCGGGTAAAAGTCCAAACAAATGGAAGCAACGTCTCCAAAATGACCTATATATACAGTGTTGACAGGACGTTAAACCTCAAACAAACAAACAAACAAACAAACAAAATGCCATTATCAGTTGGACGTCCCAGTAACGTAACATCACGAAAACACGTCTATATAATTTTGACCCCATTGAACCCCACACATTTATATAGTAAAACTGGGGTTTACAGGGATAAACCTTATTTTTCTTATTTCTGCTCTAAAATATAGGTTCAAGGGGGTCAAAATTATATAGGCCTGTTTTCATGATAGCTAACGATGCTTTGCACAACTGGGCCTAGATCTTGCACTGATAGTCTTGCCAGAATCTGCATTGCTATAAAGAGGATAAATTCAATAAAGCATGAACACAAATACATGATTCTATCTTATATATGATTTATTTTTCAAAAATATAAATATTCCACCATCAGTAAATGCGATGTCGTTAAGGACATAGGATGTGTAACGTTACGGAGCATATCTAACTGATTTGAGTATTTAATCCACTGGTGGATTACGGAATTTATTACACGGTGCTATCACAATCTCAGATGTGACATCATATGATAAATAATTTTTTGATATTCTATATAATAAAGTTGTGTTATATGTACTCATTAGAATCACTTCACTGAGGACACACATTTTACATTTTGAAAATAAAAGAGGAAAGTCTCCCTGTTTACCCCTCACTATTTCTTTTCTATTTATACCGCAATCAGGCATTCTAGTAACCTAATAAAGGGGGTCGAATAACTGCATGCTATAATTGGTAGTGACCTATAATACCTTCTACTGACCTATAATACGTCTAGTGACCGTTAATAGACGGCACCTACTTTTCAGGTCACTAATTTACAAGTGTAAACAATTACATGCAGCCTTTTTCACATGGGAAAACAACAAAACTGCAAGTTGAAATCTTTGCAATATTTATATAAATTCTTACCTTCTCTGCCTTCCCTGGTTTAAATGGCCCGTTGGAATAACTGAGCACTGCTACTGCAATTGAGTCTCAACCTCGAACATAATTTCTAAAGCTAAAATAAACTACTTATTTGCAGATTTTCTTACAGAATGTAAAGCGCTGAGAAACTTTTATTCGAGCGTCCATGTTGTTTCCTGCGTCTTTGTGTCGTGGTGACGTCAGAAACTTTGCACTCGTTGATGTCACGTTATACTACGTGTGCGCGCCATGGTACTGAATGTCGTTTAACATGCCACAGTGTCTGCTGTCTTTTTTGCTTAAATTTGCTAAATTTTTGCAAAACCCCTTGATTTTTGAATTGCGGTATAAACTAAATACATGATTAGTGTCTTTAATAATAAAATATAATCAGTTCGCCGCGACAATGTTAACATTGTCGTGGCTCACCGATTATATTTTATTATTAAAGACACTAACCATGTATTTACTATAGTTCAGTAAGAATTTCCGAGGGACTAAAGAACAAGTTCATGACAACGCCGGTGAGTGAGTGTTTTAGTTTTACATCCCACCAACAGCTAAGGTCATACGGAGACCAAACCTCGGTTTAAAGAGTCGTCCAGAAGTCTGAAGAAGCCCGGGATAGATCCTGCAATCCCTGATTTACAAGGCGAGTAGCATAACCAGTACTCAACGGAGGCTTCTGACAATGCTGGTAAACAAGCGGTGTTGGAGACACTGAATCAAGGGAATTACAGGCTTCTGATAAGAAGCCCATGTGGTGTAGTGGTATACTACTCACCTGATAAAACAGGGTTTGATCCCAGGCTTCTCCAGACTTTTGGAGAACTCTTTAAACCGAGTATGACCTTAGCTGTTGGTGGGATGTAAAACTAAAACACACACACAGGCTTCTGATTTCAGAAGCACTAGCTATTACTTCTGCTTTTCAAACAGCAGCTGTCATAAAGGCAACTGAAAAGCTGCTTTTTGAGTCATCCAGTGCAACATGTATTTAATTTACTACAGGAATTGCCAAAATTTGGATCAATATCTCTAGTTACAGAATACTTACTACATGAATTATATATTTTATAGTGGCCTTTATGCTTGCTCTCAAAGAATTTGGACACTTCCTGAAACAACAAAAATATAGTTTGATTGCACTAGTCCAAACATAAAACTATCTTTCCTATCATAACCCATTGCATGCAGGAAACCCCTGAAGGGGTACTTGGCAAACTATGCAGGCCCAGATCAGACGTCTGATCAGGGCCTGCACTATTTGCTAACAGAAGTTTCTGCCAAAAATATAATGAAAATATATACCTGACATTCCTCAATATGTGACAAATGGACTTGTCCAACATATAACAATGGAAGAGTCCACTTGCAAACAATGGGTTAACAAAAATGTACAGTTGAACTTCAACTGCTTGAATACCACTGGGACCTGAAAACTTGTTCTTGCGCACCGGACAAGAAAATCCGTGATTTTACCCTGGGATAGAAATTTATGTTCTGACCCTGATGTTCCGACCCCAAATGGAATATAATCACATGTTTGATAAATGCACTGGTTGATTACAACCTCATGTGTGGCGTCGTCATGCGTGACGTCACTAAACATTCCTATTGTGTCATCACAAAATGGCGGATGTCGGTAACCAAAGTGACAGCAGCATTAAAAATTTGCAATAGAAATGGAAGGTATGCAAGAAAAAGAATCCAATATGGGTGTGAGGGGTGGATAGAAAAATCCATCCCTCAGGATCAATGTCCGGCATCACTTGGCAAGCCTCTTGATGCCGGACAGTGACCCTTGGGACAGATTTTTCGATCCACCCCCCACACCCATATAAGATTCTAAAATTCCAGACAGTGGTTGTTAGAACTGCCGAGGGTTATTCAGAGCCCCTGGTGACATAATGATGAACACTTAAAAATTTCATTATCATCGTCTTTAACCCTTTGTATACTAGTGGACTCTTCCATTGCTATATGTTGGACAAGTCCATTTGTCATATAAGGGGTGTCAGGCCTATTTTTCGGTTTTTATTCTATTTTTTTACGGAAAATTCTGTTAGCAAATAGTGCAGGCCCTGATCAGACGGCGCGTTGTGTGGCGTCTGATCTGGGCCTGCACTATTTGCCAAGGTACCCCACGTACAATGGGTTAAAATAAAGGTATGTTGTATGCACTAAGTAGAATCACCTCTCTTGTGCAGGCTGATCTGAGTCTGTGCTGATTGCACTACTGAAGACATATTTTCACATGATCGTTCGTTCGTTTAGGTTAAGGCTTTTTATGTCTGCCATGGTCAAGCTGACAGAACTCCATAGCTCCACAACAAGACAAGGTTAACTGCTTCTGGGCTGCAATTTGAGGCAGTTTGTCCAACAAGAGCAAATGGCATAGGACTGCCGATGCCCCACCATAGAAAATGAGGCATTACCTGTTTTTGAAATTTAAAAGGCTGGTCAAAAAATCAGCTGAAAATGTATAGAAATCAGTGCCAATATGACTGCAAATCGTGATTTCTATACTTTGCTCATGATAGAAAAGTGATTCAATAGTGCTCTTACTTTTTGCCACTTGATATTGGCCATTTGACTAAGGCTGCAAATGGAGTAGGTTTCCATGCAGGAACACATGCGGCTTAAGGTTCAGAGGAAGAAGACTGGTCGCAAGTCTTACTTTCAACAATGAGACAGCATATGATATAAGATGATAATGGTAATATTAACAATAATAGTAAACAAGATCAACGCATGCGGGTGCCAATGCTCGGCTGCAAAAATTCTAAGTCGAAAAAGGGGCATAAATGTGCCAAAAGTATTTTGAGGGTTACCTCACCTATTGGTATGAGTTCCTTTTTCATAATGAACAACTAGTCCGAGTTTCAAGTAAATATTAACAGTAATGACAGAGATATTACAAAATGTCCAAGTTTTTGCACGACAACGACGACGCAGACGACAATACGTTGTTGCCTTCGAAAACAGCCGAGCTAAAAATGACAACCATAATAATAATAATTGAAGCTAAACAGAAACATTATATGTCTATTGGTTTTGTTTGTTTGATTTGAGGTTTAACATTCCCATCAACACTGTAAAGGTCATTTCGGAGACATTGCTTCCAATTTTGTGGGACTTTTACCCGACATTGAGATGAAATGACATCTCAAGCCCTGCCGCCCATATGTCTATTGGTATAGCTACAACAGCACAGTGCTGCTATTGTTTTTTAGATTCTTTAAGTTTGAGTACAATGTATTAAAATTTTCACATGAATGATGTGATTTATAAGGATCATATATGGGTGTGAGGGGTGGATGGAAAAATCCTTCCCATGGATCACTGTCCAGCATCACGAGGCTTGCTGACTGATGCCAAACAGTGATCCAGAGGGATGGATTTTCCTATCCACCCCTCACACCAATATAAGATTCTTATGCTTGCATACCTTCCATTTCTTAGCGTGGATTTTTAATGGTGCAGTCACTTAGGTAACTGTCGTCAGCCATATTGTGATGACCCTACAGGAATGTTTAGAGGCGTCACGCAAGGTGCTGTGAAGTCAGCCTTGACAAAGGCGTATTCAACCAGTGCATTTATCAAACACGCGTGAATATTCGATTTTGGGTAAGAACATCAGGGTTAGAACAGAATTTTAATCCAAAGCTGAAACTATGGATTTCCTTATCTGGAGTGCAAGAAAATACATTCCAAACATTGATAATAGGTCATCTTATTCAAGGAACGGTTGTTCAAGTGAGCGAGTCAGTGTTCGAGTTTTACATCTCACCAACAGCTAAGGCCATACAGAGACAGGACCTCAGTTTAAAGACTCATCCGAAAATCTGGAGAAGCCCGAGATCGATCCTGTGACCCCTGGTTTACAGGGAGAGTAGCATAACCACTACACCACGGAGGCTTCTAACATGGTTGTCCAAAACTAAGGTCACCAGAAGTTACCGTAATTATGCTACGTTTTCGGACAGACAGGCCTCGGCAAACTGTCCAGACCCAGATCAGACTGCTCCTTCAGGAGCAGTCTGATCAGGATCTGCACTGTTTGCTATTCTATCTGCATCATTTTTAATGCATTTCTCCTTGGACAAGGTGTCTAATGATCACAGCAAAAATTCAGGTGCCCCGATTTTTAGGATTTTTTAAATGTTTTTATCATATGACGTCGTGTCTGAGAGAGTAATAACGCCATGTAAAAAATTTGATAATCCACTAGTGGATTAAATATGCAAATTAGTTAGATATGCCCCATAAAATAATATGTATGATGCCCTTAATGACGTCCCGTTTACTAATGGCGGGATATTGACATTTTTGTGAAACAATCGTGAATAAAATTTGTTTCAAATGTCATATGATAAATAGAATCTTGCTTTCGTGCTCATGTATTATTGAATTTATCAAACTCGTTGAGGAAAAGGCATAAAATGCTCTGCAAAGCCTCGCATTTTATCCCTTTTCCTCAACTGGTTTAATGAAATCAATAATACATGAACACTTATGTAAGATCCTCTATATAGTACTGTTAAAACTTTGATAACTATATTTGGCATATACACCATATTTTTTTCAGCAAAAACACAGTCATGTATTAGATATAATTATTATTTTTTTTTTTGGTCTATTTTTCACCCCTTTCAAGACCAATTCACTTATTTTGAGCTAATTATTAACAAATGTTGGTGAAAATCGGAGTACCCGAAGAAAAACAGCCTCACCTTCCTTTGCAGATCTTGACATCTCATGTGATTAGAGATTAAGAGAAGCACTCTTACTCATTGGGCCATGGAGGCCATTTAGTATTAGATATTGTACTTGCTACAAAAGTTAACATTTTGTCCAATAACTGGCTTGTTAAGCTAACTACAGTTGAACTTCAATGGCTCAAACACCTTTGGGACTACGAAAAACTGTTTGAGGCAGGGGTAGTTCCAGCCACTGAGGGTTACTGCAAGGAGGGACAATGGCGTTAATTTTTGAATCTATTATGAAAATGTATGCTGTGAGTACTCATTAGAATCGCCTCATAAAGGCGATTCTGATGTGTACACACAGCATAAATTTGCAAGATAAATAACGACAATCTCCTAAATTATTCCCCATTGTTTCTTTTGTAGAGGATTTCCCTAGGGGCTCAAGAACAGGTTCTACTCACCCATGGTAAACGAGCCATCCGTGTTCGAGCCAGCAAAGTTCTACTGTGCGCTTGGTTTGTTTGTACTGGAGTCAACATTGTTTTAGGTCATTTTTGAGTCCATCAGTTTACCTATCCACACATTTCCACAGGTTTATACGTAAGCTGTTGACCAGTACAGTGCGCATTCTTTCGACAGAAACTGACAACTGCCCTTCTTGAATCAGCGGAAGGGATTAACATTTTGTCCAATAATGGGCTTGTTAAGCTAACTATGCTGTGATTAACCAGGCCTTAAAGTGGGTATTTGCTTTTGGATCCAACAGAAGTGTTCTAAATAGGCTCTAGCACAGTCTTACATACACTTCATACATATAGTAGTCGCAGATAAAATTGGCGGAGCTATTCAGGTGATATCAACAGATATCCACCAGAAGATTCGGTAGAGTGCCTTTCGCATGCTTTCTGCAAGTGGACCAAATGGCCATATACGCCACAGCTTTGTTTGTGTTACAGTTAAATTCACACTGTCCGGTGACTTGGTTGACCTTTCTGTAAATAGAACAGTCCAAAGGCAGGTGCAAACTATAGCTCCACCCAGTCAATTTTATCTGTGACTACTATACAAGTCAAACAATTACACTGAGGACAAAAAACTTACTAATATATTATTTCTATACATAGATCTTACTCCTGATGAAGGAAATGACATGGCTATGACTCGCTCTGAAATATATAGAATAACAAACTTGAAGTACAGTCAACTTGTGTTATCTCAAACCCCAATAGACTGGAGGTTTTTGAGATAAAAGTGATTTGACATAAAAGGAACTGAAATTTAAGAATCATTAAATAATATGGCCCCAAACAATAGTTGTTTCTTGTACATGTAATACACATGTAGTTAATTAGAACTGATCATGCTTTTCATGACAACCCCTGCCTTTGCAAGCAGTGTGAATCCAGATCAGATGGCTTCAGAAAGAGTCATCTGATCAGGATCTACACTGTTTGTAATCCAGTTTGTGAATTTGAAAGAAAACATTATTATGTTAGTTGACTGGCTGCTATTCTGAAATGGGTGTGGCTAATTAAAATATTCAGCAGGATAAGAGTAATTTAGCCCTTATCCTGCTTTTGTTTGTTTGATTTGAGGTTTAACGTCCCCGTCAACACTGTAAATGTCATTTTGGAGACATTGCTTCCAATTTTGTGGGACTTTTACCCGACATTGAGATGAAATGACATCTCAAGCCCTGCGGCCCAATGAAACCAATAGGGTTTATAAGCACGGACGGTCCGACTCTCACACCGCTTTGCCTGGGCAGGCTTAGATCCTCTAAGCGGTTTACCAGTACTTGTGTGTGGGTCGGTTTCAGCTCTGCGTGGAAGCATCATGCAATCCATCTATTTCTTCAAGCCCCGGTTGGGCGGGGGCCATCCCTTATCCTGCTGTTCACAAATCACCTACCTTTGTAAACAGTGTGGATCCAGATCAGAGGACTTCAGAAGAAGCTATCTTATCAGGATCTACACTGTTTGTCTTTCAGTTTGTGAATTTTAAAGAAAACATAATATCATGTCAGCTGATAGGCTGATATTCAGAAATGGGTTGCGCTAATTAAAATCTTCAGCTGGATGAGGGTAATGAGTCTTTATAAATTTTTTACTGACTTCATTTATGTTTGCTTTTCAACTGCATTTCTGTCAGTAATATGTATCTTATTTGACTTTTTACTCCAACTAATGTGTTTCATATTGACGTCGTCGTCTCCGACGTTGTGTGACGTTGATGCCATTTCCTGTCTACTTGTTTATTATGCCTGATGAAGGCCATTACAGGCTGAAATGTTGTGTAAATAAAAATATTTGGACCTTTTGAAGTTGTTCTCTGAATTTCATTCTTAACCTTTATCTTGCTGTTCACGACAATCCCTATCTTTGCAAACTGTGTAGATCCAGATCAGATGGCTTCTGAAGAAGCCATCTGATCAGGATCTACACTGTTTGGCATTCAGTTTATGAATTTGTAGCAATAAATTACATCAAGTAATTTGATTGGTTGAAAGATAGAAATGGGTGTGGCTAAACTGAATATTCAGCAAGAGAAGGGTTAATGTAATACATACAAAATTCTTGACTGTCTCAGTTAAAGCAGGGTATTTGTTCCACTGACATGTCACTATAGTGGGTTTTGTTGTTATACTGAGTGTCGGTATAAAGAGGATTGACTGTACACACAACTAGTAGTCATCACATGAACAAGTCCATGAAATGAAGACCCCCCTAAACCCCACTTCATATAGAGAAAATGGGTTTATGGGGAACACATTATTTTTTCTTATTTCTGCTCCAAGACATAGGTTGTTGGTACTCGTAAGAACCCTCAACCTATGTTTTGAGCAATTATAAGAAAACTAACATGGATTTTCACCCCAAAAGGTAGCCATTTTGGAGATGTGAAAAATGCACTATGTTGCACGGGCGAGTTATCATAATGATTCTGTTTCTGGACAATCTTCAGCACTTTTTAACCGACCCCCGCCCATCGGGGCTTGAAGAAATACATGGGCTGCTTGATGCTTCCACGCAGAGCTGAAACCAACCGCACATGCGTACTGGTAAACTGCTAAGAGATGCCCAGGAAAAGTGATGTGAGTGGGACCGTTCATGCATATAAACCCCATAAGTTTAATTGGGCGGCAGGGCTTGAGATGTCATTTCATCTCAATGTCGGGTAAAAGTCCCACAAAATTGGAAGCAACGTCTCGTAAATGACCTGTTCAGTGTTGACAGGGACGTTAAACCTAAAATCAAACAAACAAATCAAATCAAAGCACTTTTTAAAGCATCTAATAGTGGAAACCCAAAAAGGAATACTGCCAAACAGGGCAAGCCCAGATCAGATGCCGCAAAAACCGTAACAAGAATTCCCTCGAAGGCTATGTCTTGCCTGTGGGGGGTGGGGTGCATATAGGCTGTGGGTACTCAATGAGGTGGTTCTAACGAGCACCTACAACCTATGTTTGGGGTATAAATAAGAAAAAAAAATCCCAGATTTTCATTAGAAAAGTAGCCATTTTGGAGGTGTGAAAAAATGCACTTTGTCGCACGGGTGTGTTATCGTAATGCGGTTTGACAAATGGACGAATGAACAGACAAACCAATGGAAAACTGGACTCCTATAATGCGCCATGCAAACAGCAGGCGCGACAAAAATGGGCACTGGCAAATAATGAAGGCCCAGATCAGTTGCCGCTGTTCAGGGCTTCAGAATGCAGCATCTATTCAGGGCTTTCAAGGTTTGCAAAAACATTCTAAGAATAATTCTTTCCTCTGCCCATCGGGGCTTGGAGAAATAGATTTGGCTGCATGATGCTTCCAACTGCACATGAGTACTGGTAAACCACTTAGAAGGTCTAAGCCTACCCAGGTAAAGTGGTGCGAGTCGACCCGTCCATGCATATAAACCCTATTGGTTTCATTGGGCGGCAAGGCTTGAAATGTTATTTCAACTCAATGTCGGTGAAAGTCCAACAAAATTGGAAGCAACATCTCCAAAATGACCTATACAGTGTTGACGGGGACGTTAAACCTCAAATCAAACAAACAAACAAAACAACAGGGCAAATGTTAAGTATGCATAACATCTACATGCAGAGAGTTTGATTTAAACATACCTGTTATGTAGCAGAGATCAAGGTCAAAGCCATCTTTAACATATCTCCTCTTATTCTGTGAGACTATTCGCCGAGATGCTACTGCAATATGTTTTCGCTGTTGTGAAATCAGATAGATTGCTCGAACTATTCGCATTATTCGAAGACCTCTCCCAATAACACCAAGTCTGAAAACAGTTTAAAAGTTAATATTCAAATATTAAATTATTCTGACTGAAAAAAGAAAATTACACAGAACAGTGTTTTAGTCATATAAACCAGGCAAATGAACACTTTGATATATTGAAACATGTTTTGGTTACTTAACCCATTCCCACTTAGGGACTTTTTGAATTTTGCTGATTTTCACATTGTTGCCTAGGACAGCAACTACATAGCCATTATTTGCTAGTGAATGGTCTTTTTACATCAAACTCGGCAGGAATGTTGACTGGGCAGTAGCTTTTCAAATGGAACCTTTTCAGGCTAAATCATTGTTGCGATGGTAACGAGGCGGCATCTTCAAGTCGTCACAAAGTGTGATTTCACATGTATTTTTTGACCGAATCTCAATCTTCACTCTGATGTCACGGCAACAATTAAGGGGTTTGGCATTGGTGATTTTTACTGTCTGCAGTATACCCCAAATTTTTTTTGGCCCTGAGATTCAAACACCCCATAGGTATATTTTTAGTGGGGAGCCACGTGAATAAACAGGTCATTTTTAGGACTTTTCTTAATGCAAACATAGCTGTCCAGGGGTGGGAATGCAGATTTTAGATGGTTCTGGGGCTCAAAAAGTGTGTGTGCCTGTGTGTGTGGGGGGGGGGGGGTCTGGGGGATTAGACACGTAAAAAGACGTAGATGAGTGGTAAAGGCTTACGGAACTGAATCATTGCAGGTTGTACAATGATGGAACTTCGATAACTCGAATACAGCTAATTTGTTTACTATGAATACAGCTAATTCGTTTACTATGGCTAATTCAAACTGGTTCCGAGTCCCTATAGAATTATTTCCATAGCTCCAGCTATCCATGTGTTTAGGTTAATTTATGGGTGTTTGTTTGATTTCATCTCGAAAAGGTATGTTGTGTGTACTCATTAGAATTGCCTCATTGAGGTTATTCTTACCCATTGTACACAGTGGATTCTTTCATTGCTATATGTTGGACAAGACCATTTGTTATATAAAAGCACGCTAACACTGCATGATACCCCACCACTGCAAGATAATATGGTTATAGCCTTGCCCATAATAGTGGTACTTTTAAGTGTTATAGTTATCTGTAAAACTTCACTAAGGCATTCAATATAGTAAAGGAACTACATACATGTATATCAAAAGGGCAGATAATACAATAACCAGAAAAGCAGAGTGACTGTCCTTGGCAATAATATGTGTCCTTTAGTGTTTTAAAATTTGAAGAAAATCCATGAAAAGATTCTTAAGTTATTGATCGCAAACTCCAAAAAAAAATTGTGAGAAATTAATCAAGTTATCGGTCGGAAATGGTGTGGATGGACGGACGAACGGACAGACACCGGAGGGTATATTATAATACCCCAGCACTATCGTGTGATGGGGTATAACAAAAAGAAGAAAAGAAAAAAAAGTCATTCCCGATATAAACATGTAGGCACAATTTGAAAAAAAAAATGTGAAAAATTAATCAAGTTATCGGTCGGAAATGGTGGGGATGGACGGACGGATGGACAGACACCGGAGGGTATATTATAATATCCCAGCACTATCGTGTAATGGGGTATAACAAAAAGAAGAAAAGGAAAAAAAAAAAAAAGGTAAAAAAAGGAATGAAAAACAAAAAATGAGAAAAAAAAAAACGAAAAAAAAAAAAATTCATTGCAAAAAGAAAGAAAAGAAAAATAAACGGAAAAAAAGAAAAGAAAAAACGAGAAAAAAAGGAAAAAAAAAAAAGAAAATTCCATTCCTCCACGGGGGTTTGAACTCACGCCCCTCAGATTCATAGCACAAATTAATCCAGTTATTGGTCGGAAATGGTGGGGACGGACGGACGGACAGACACCGGAGGATATATTGTAATATCCCAGCACTATCGTGTGATGGGGTATAACAAAAAGAAGAAAAGGGTGAAAAAAAAAGGGAAAAAAAAGGAATGAAAAACCAAAAATGAGGAAAATTAAAAAAAAAATAAAAAAAAATAAATAAATTCATTGCCAAAATGAAAAAGAAAGAAAAAGAAAAAAGAAACCAGAGATTCAACTTCAGTGAAGTTGATGTCGCACCTGCTCCCCACCTGCCCCACACACAAAATAAAAGTTTCTTTAAGGCAGAAGAAATGAATATAGGGCTTTTAGAAGAATCCATAGCTCATATATCTGAGGTAAAAAAACTAAGTTCACAATGTGATAAAATGAAATAAAATGACCCAAGAACTATATCCTAAGCACATGCACATTCTTATATCATGGAGAAAACACATGTTAAGCTTCAAAATGATTAGTATAAAACTGTAAGAGGAGTTGCGATGACAAGAGGTACGTATCGCATACCTAAAAATGACTAAGTTCACAATATGGAAAAAGTGACAAAAATTGATTCGAAGATTAAGTCCAAACCACATGCGCATCCTCATACCATGCCGAAAGCACATACAAATTTTCCAAATGATTGGTATAAAAGTGTAGGAGGAGTTGCGATGACAAGAGGTACCAACCCAATACCAATTGAAGGTTAAAAATGACTAAGTTCACAATCTGGAAAAAGTGACAAAAATTGATTCAAAGATTAAGTCCAAACCATATGCGCATCCTCATACCAAAGGGAAAGCACATGCAAAGTTTCCAAATGATCAGTATAAAAGTGTAAGAGGAGTTGCGATGACAAGAGGTACGTATCGCATACCTAAAAATGACTAAGTTCACAATATGGAAAAAGTGACAAAAATTGATTCGAAGATTAAGTCCAAACCACATGCGCATCCTCATACCATGCCGAAAGCACATACAAATTTTCCAAATGATTGGTATAAAAGTGTAGGAGGAGTTGCGATGACAAGAGGTACCAACCCAATACCAATTGAAGGTTAAAAATGACTAAGTTCACAATCTGGAAAAAGTGACAAAAATTGATTCGAAGATTAAGTCCAAACCATATGCGCATCCTCATACCAAGGGGAAAGCACATGCAAAGTTTCCAAATGATCAGTATAAAAGTGTAAGAGGAGTTGCTATGACAAGAGGTACGTATCGCATACCTAAAAATGACTAAGTTCACAATCTGGAAAAAGTGACAAAAATTGATTCGAAGATTAAGTCCAAACCATATGCGCATCCTCATACCAAGGGGAAAGCACATGCAAAGTTTCCAAATGATCGGTCTAAAAGTGTAGGAGGAGTTGCGATGACAAGACATCCAGTGTAAAATGTTGACAGACGGACGGACGCACGGACGGACGTACGGAAACTTGCACGCCTATGTCTTCCTGCTAAAGCAGGTGCGACAAAAAGAACACACAAACAAAAAAAAGAAAAAACGAAAAAAAAAAAAAATTTTTCATTCCTCGAAGGAGATTTGAACTCACGCCCCTCAGATTCATAGTCAACAATAGGATTTGTAGTCCAGCACTCTAACCACTACACTGGCAGTGATAATCAATAAATTTCATAAATTAAAGGAATAAATGCGCAGAAACTATTTAATGGGAATTGTTAACGACCAATTTTTCGTTAAATGTTAACGCATTTTGTGTATTCACAACACAAAACCTGCTTAATATGGTCGTTTATACATCAGTGCAGTTTCATCCAAATATTCCATATAGTAAAGGAATAAGTCCCCAAAAACCATTTAATCGGAATTTTTAACGACCATAATTCCGTTAAATGTTAATGTATTTTGCCCATTTACAATCCCAAACCACTCATACCCAATGCCAATGTGTATACAAAATTTGAAGAAAATCCGTGAAAAAATATTCAAGTTATTGATCGGAAACGCCCCAAAACCCCTTATTTTGAACTAAAAAGGGCCATAACTCTGTCAAATGTTAACGGATTTTGCCCATTAACAATCCCATACCACTCATTCCCGATATATACATGTATGCAAAATTTGAAAAAAATTCGTTCAAAATTACTCATTGACAAGTTATCGATCGGAAATGGTGCGGACGGACGGACGGACGGACAGACGTTCTCACGAACGGATACTTAAGTGGCTAGGCGTCGGCATATTGACTACTTAAGCGGCAAATTCTCTTAAGCGGCAAGCCACCTAAGAGCGAATTTTTGCCACTTAAGTACCCAAATAACGGAATAAACCCCATTTGGACCTACGAATATATACTTAAGTGTCAAAATGTCCAAATTTTTTGCCCCCTAAATGTCGTTTCGTTGGTGCGGATGGACAGACGGACGGACATACGAAGGACGGACGGACACCGGAGGGTATATCATAATACCCCGCCACTATCGTGTGGTGGGATATAATAAGGGGTATAAGGCCTATTTTTTTGTTTTTATTCTATTTTTCACGGAAATTTCTGTTAACAAATAGTGCAAGCCCTGATCAGACACCATGTTCTGCGGTTAAGCAGTACTCATGTGTGGTCAGTTTCCTGATGGGCTGGGGCGAGCCCTTAGTGTGTGCTTATATGAACATGTGCGGTAAATAGGTCGAATATGGTGAATAGAATGTCTATACATACATACTTGCCGTAATGACTGAAGGCAAGGTCTATGATGAAAGTGACAAGAACTATAATCATATCTATAATGTCCATCCAACTGTGGAAGAATAGCTCCCTGCAACAGAGAAATAAAGGCAAATGTAAAGAGCGATAACCATAATTTTTTTAATATTTTTTTTTCTATAAGAAATGTATGTTGTGGGCACTTGTTAGCTAACATCAACTAGAAACTATGTCCCCACAACCATAAATAAGACCCAAACAACAATATGACCTTGAAAATAAGGCCAAGGTCACAAAAACAGAATCAAGTCTTTGTTATGTTGCCATTAAAAACTGCTGAGTTCAATGGCTCAAACACCTTTGGGACCACGAAAGTCTGTTTGATATAGGGGTAATTAAGTCGTTAAAAATGGTACTAGCTGCTCCTCGGTTGGCACTCAGATTTACGGGGTAGAGCTAGGACTGGTCGACCCAGTGTCAGGATAATGTGACTGGGTGTGGTATCATGTAATGTGTCTGGGACATGATACTTCAGTGAGGCAGCACCATAAAAGTGAGCATTGAGCTCCCTGTCGCAACCAGACACCATCGTGATATGACTGAAAAATTGTTGAAAGCAACGTTAAACCCGAATTCACACACACACAACATATAGGGGTAACTGCCAGGAGGCATAAAAGGGCTAATTTTGGGACATCTTTTCGGCATTATATAGTAAAAGAGCACCGCATGCGGGTGCCAACGCTCGGCTGCAGTTTCTTTTAGTTAAACAAAATTTCTAAGACGAAAAAGAGGCATAACTGTGCCAAAAATATTTTGAGGGTTACCTCACCTATTGGTATGAGTTCCCCTTTTTATAATGAACAACTAGCCCGAGTTTCAAGTAAATATGTTCAGTAATGACAGAGATATTAAAAAATGTCCAAGTTTTTGCAAAAAATCTAAGTCGAAAAAGGGGCATACATGTAACTGTGCCAAAAATATTTTCAGGGTTACCTCACCTATTCATATGAGTTCCCCTTTTCATAATGAACAACTAGTCCCAGTTTCAAGAAAACATGTTCAGTAATGACAGAGATATTACAAAACGTCCAAGTTTTTGCAAAAATTCGTCGAAAAAGGGGCATAAATGTGCCAAAAATATTTTGAGGGTTACCTCACCTATTGGTATGAGTTCCTCTTTTTATAATGAACAACTAGCCCGAGTTTCAAGTAAATATGTTCAGTAATGACAGAGATATTACAAAATGTCAAAGTTTTTGCAAAAATTCTAAGTCGAAAAAGGGGCATACATGTAACTGTGCCAAAAATATTTTCAGGGTTACCTCACCTATTCATATGAGTTCCCCTTTTCATAATGAAAAACTAGTCCGATTTCAAGTAAATATGTTCAGTAATGACAGAGATATTACAAAATGTCAAAGTTTTTGCACGACGCAGCCAAGCTAAAAATGTATGCTTTGTGTACTCATTAGAACTGCCTCATCGAGGCAATTCTAATGAGTACACACAGCACACATTTGCAAGATAAAAGTCGAAAACCTCCTTAATTATTCCGCATTACTTGAAAACCTCCTTAATTATTCTGCATTACTTGAAAACCTCCTTAATTATTCCGCATTACTTGAAAACCTTAATTATTCCGCATTACTTGAAAACCTCCTTAATTATTCTGCATTACTTGAAAACCTCCTTAATTATTCCGCATTACTTGAAAACCTCCTTAATTATTCTGCATTACTTGAAAACCTCCTTAATTATTCCGCATTACTTGAAAACCTCCTTAATTATTCTGCATTACTTCTCATGTAGAGGAATATCCTATGGACTCAAAAACGGGTTCGACACAGCCATGGTAGACAAGCCATCAGTGTTCGAGCCATCGAAGTTCTAGGGCACACCTTAACTCCTTTTTAACACTTAAATTGCTGGGTAATTTGATTTGAGGTTTAACGTCCCCATCAACACTGTAAAGGTCATTTTGGAGACCTTGCTTCCAATTTTGTGAGACTTTTACCCAACATTGAGATGAAATGACATCTCAAGCCCTGTAGCCAAATGAAACCAATAGGGTTTATTAGGATAGACAGTCTGCCTCCCACCCCGGTTCCTAGACAGGCTTAGATCCTCTAAGCAGTTTACCAGTACTAGTGTGCGGGCCGAATTCAGCTCTGCGTGGAAGCATCATGCAGCCCATATTATTCTTCAAGCCCCTATGGGCGGGGGCCGTAATTGCTGGGGTAAATGTTGCAAAGCAGAAACCATGTTCGTTAAACAACAGGTTTATATCCAAACAAAAATGTATAGATAATACAGAACTAGAAATGTGTCCAGTGGACAAGCAGGCCCTTACCAGTGGTAATGCACTTAAGAAAACTTAATTACGAATTGATAACGCCATCTTGGACAGAGATGCGTATGGGCACACCATTATATGCTCTTTCCATCATTCTTTGAATGGCAGGGGTATACAAGCCACCATTTTTCCATATAATCTATACATTATTAGTTATTTTGATTCATGACGGGGAACATGGGATCGCATTCCCCACCTGAGACATATTTGCCCGAGCCGTTAGGCGAGGCAAAATATCGCTTTCAGGCAGGGAATATGATCCCCAGCCAGGAAGATATTTGCCCAAGCCGTTAGGTGAGGGAAAATATCCCTTTCAGGCAGGGAATATGATCCCATGCCTATTCCCCATCAAGAATCAAAATAACAAATTTGTTTTACTGCAAAGCTTTTTCATGACATTTTGTACATCTTCCAGTGTTTTCCTTTGTAACGGACGTCGTGAGACGTACATGTTTATATGTGACATTATCAAACTCGTCCTTCTGTACACACTACGTTGATCACGGCCCTCAGTGGGAAAATGTTTACGTCATGGTAGAATGAGAGTTTTATAATGGAAAACAATGAATTAAAGTACCAAATGAATGAAAAACAAAAGTTTCTATTTTATTGTGGGGCATGAAATTATTTTGCTTATATTTGTTATCAACTGCCGCTGAGTAAATCTAAGATGGCGGACATCGCAATTCAGCGAAGGCAAGCACGAGAGGGGTATATATTTTTGCTCACGGGGTATATGGGAAATAACTGCCCTTGCGCTGTCCAATCAAAAGGCTGGAAATTTCTTCTTTGCAGTATAACAATCATGACATATAATAGCCAAAACCATGCTATATTGAATAGTTATAAAGAGGTTGTGATGTACATTGCAAATTATTCAAACCTTTTTACTCCATTTTGAAGCTTCTAAACTTCTGCATGCATTGAATGCAGGATTTCATTGATTCAGTGTACATACCATAATGAGCCTAAGTATTACTACTGATTGGCCTCGGCAAACAGTGCAGGCCCCGATCAGTCTGATCAGGGCCTATACTGTTTGCCATTCTGTCTGTACCTTTTAGACTCCTTGCTGGAACATGTAACAAATTTGTTGAACATTGAGCAAGTCGATAAGGTGTCAGAATTTTTAGGATTTTTATGGTAATAAAATAACTGTCTTTGACTGAGGCAGCTCAGGACAAAAGGATTTTGTTTGATTTAAGGTTTAACGTCCCCGTCAACACTGTAAAGGTCATTTTAGAGACGTTGCTTCCAATTTTGTGGGACTTTTACCCGACAATGAGATGAAATGACATCTCAAGCCCTGCCGCCCAATGAAACCAATAGGGTTTATTTGCGTGAACGGTCCAACCCGCACTGCTTTGCCTGAGCAGGCTTAGATCCTCTAATCGGTTTACCAGTACTCCTGTGCGGGTCGGTTTCAGCTCTGAGTGGAAGCATCATGCAGTCCATCTATTTCTTCAGGACAAAAGGATACTTATCACACAGACAACCAGCAAAGACTCAGACAAGACTGTGCAAGCAAGAAGACATTCCTCCAGCCCTATCTAACTTCTAAGGGGAAGGAATGGGTACACTTTCAGGGGAGAAAACTCCTGCAAAAGTATTTTTGTCTCCCATGTCAATATGGGTCAACTCTTAAAGAAAAGAATTTGCTCCTGAGGAGCAAATTCTTTTATTTAAGAGTAGACCCCTTTTTCAGTGGGACAGGGCTTATAGAAAAGCGAACAAGATGTCCCGAAAGTTATCTCCCTTTGAAAAATGGTGCAAAAATCTGCCAGATGTTCCCATTCCCCTAAAAATTGTTGTGCAAGGGCATTCCAAAAACATAAATATAAACTGCTAAGGGACCATTTCTCGTGCTCTGGCACAATTTTAATTTCTTACTCTGACATCCATTGATGAAGCCCCCGCCCATTGGGGCTTGAAGAAATAGATGGGCTGCATGTTGCTTCCACGCAGAGCTGAAACCGACCGCACACGAGTACTGGTAAACTGCCTGGAGGATCAAAGCCTGCCCAGGCAAAGCGGTGCAAATCAGACTATCCATGCTTATAAACCCTACTGGTTTCATTGGGCAACAGGGCTTGAGATGTCATTTCATCTCAATGTTGGGTAAAAGTCCCACAAAAATTGGAAGCAACATCTCCAAAATGACCTATACATTGTTTGCGGGGACATTAAACCCAAAATCAAACAAACAAGAGAACACCTTGAGGTAAAGCTTCAAGCATGAAGTCATTCCTCAAGCCCTATATAAGGGGAAGGAATCGGTACACTTTCAGGGGAGGAAACTCCTGCAAAAGTATTTTTGTCTCCCATATCAATAGGGGTCAACTCTTAAAGGAAATTCTTTCCTTTAAGAGTAGACCCCTCTGCATTGGGACAGGGCTTATAGAAAAGGGAACAGGAAGTCCAGAAAGTTGTCTCCCTTTGAAAAATGGCAGAAAAATCTGCCAAGTGTTCCCATTTCCCTTAAGTTTGTTGTGCAAGGGCATTTGAAGAAATTAAATATAAAATGATAACGGACCATTTCTCCTGATCTGGCACACTTTACATCCATTGATGAAAATAATGTGCATACCATAAATTCTATGAAGTGCATCTGTAATATAGTTAACTTAATACATGTACAGTCAAATTCAGCTAGCTATAAAGAGTAAAGACCACCTAAAATTAAGACTAACTAGAAATGTTTTCAGAGAAAAACAATGTCCCCCCACCATAAAAATATCTTAATCACCCATATGACTTTAATAACTGGGTTAAAGTCACCAAAATGTAAGCCTTGGCCCAAAATTGACTTTTTCGGGTGCTGTGACCTTGAAAAAGGTCAAGGTCACCAAAATATAATCAAATCTGCGGTTTGTTGTAATGATATATTGTACCAAGTTTGACGAAAATTAATGAATTCGTTAATGGCAGGCAAGCCATTTTTAGCCCAAAATTGACTATTTTTGGGAGCCTGTGACCTTGAAAAAATGGTCAAGGTCACCAAAATCTAATCAAATCTGCAGTATGTTGTAAAGATATATTGTACCAGGTTTGACTAAGATCAATCAATTCGTTAATGGGATACAGTGCAGACAAGCCATTTCTGGCCCAAAAATGACTGTTTTTCTGAAAGTGAGGTCAAGGTCACCAAAATCTAATCAAATTTGCGGTTTGTTGTAATGATATATTGTACCAAGTTTGACTAAAATCAATCAATTCGTTAATGAGAGAGAGTGCAGACAAGCCATCTTTGGCCCAAAAATGACTGTTTTTGGGTTGCTATGACCTTGAAAATGAGGTCAAGGTCACCAAAATCAAATAAAACATGGGGTATGTTGTAATGATATATTGTGTCAAGTTTGACTAAAATAAATCAATATGTTAATGAGACAGAGTGCAGACAAGCCGTTTTTGGCCCAAAAATGACTGTTTTGGAGTTGCTGTGACCTTGAAAGTGAGGTCAAGGGCACCAAAATCTAATCAAATCTGTGGTTTGTTGTAATGATACATTGTACCAAGTTTGACTAAAATCAATCAATTCCTTAATGAGACAGAGTGCAGACAAGCCATTGGCACAAAAATGTCTGATTTTGGGTCGCTGTGACCTTGAAAGTGAGGTCAAGGTCACCAAAATCTAATCAGATCTGTGGTATGTTGTAATGATATATTGTAATAAGTTTGACTAAAATCAATCAATTCCTTAATGAGACAGAGTGCAGACAAGCCTTTGGCCCAAAATGACTGTTTTTGGTCGCTGTGACCTTGAAAATGAGGTCAAGATTATCATAACCTGCTGACTGTTTTCCCCCATCCTAGTGATGTGTCTATGCAAGTTTGGTCAAAATCCATCCATAGGTTCAGGAGATATAGTGTTTCAAACAGACTATGCCGACGCGGACTCCGACGCAAACAGGATCCCCACCAAAAACAATAATTATGTCGCCCTCCCCTCCGGTGGGGGGGGGGGGGGGGGGGGGGGGACATAATTCTGCTATGAAAACCTTATAAAGTAGGTTTCTGTTATTCTTTCTTTGACTTTCCTGCATTCAGTGTCCTCTGGTCTGAGACCACCTTTGGAACTGTTCAAAAGTGGTCTTAAAGAACAAGTTAATTTTAGAACAAGTGTTGAAAGGAGTTGACATGTCCAAATATTTAGTGTAAATACAATAACGCCTGTTTTGCTATGGATCAAACTAACAGTGTTACAAAGAGCCTGAAGTGTAAAAGCAATTATATCAACAGGACCATGCTATCCACAGGGAATCGAGAAGACCAGATAATCAACTGACCAGCAAAAGCACATCAGTCTGCAGAGTCTATAAGGCCTAAGTAAGCAATGTGTGTGGTTTTAATTTTCCTGATCACAGCACCAGATTTGGGTTTGTTTGTAGTTTAACAACCCATTTAACACTATTTAGGTCATAATTATCGAGCTTGTCACTCAGTTTACCTAGCCATACTGTTCTTTTCCTGTGCAGGCTTGTACATAAGCGGTTAACCAATTCACCAGATCTAGAAACTAACAAGGTTCTTTAAAGGATAATCTGTCTTATTTCTTCCAAAAAGAAACTTGTTTTGTGGGTTCCTGTTGAAATCGCCTATATGAGGCTCCATAACATAGGTTTCTGAAGAGGATTTGTCTAACGGAAAAAATCATCCCTGAATTATCCTTGTACACCCACTACCCTTAGTACGTATACAGTCTGGAGCTGTGAATAACTATAAGAATTGAATTTTTGTTTTGTTTTGTTTTGTTTTTTATTTTGTTTTTGTTTTGATTTTTATTTGCATTTTAAAGCCTTTTCAAGATTTTAGTAAAACCTGTCATAGTGGCCACCTTTATTAAGCAAACAAATTGTCTTAAGTAAGCATGCAATTGTTTCCCAAAAAAGACAAACGCAAAAACAATTCAACTGCAGTAAGCAAGCACACCGGTCTTAAACAAGCACATTTTGATCATCGCTTAGCTCCTTGCTTAATACAGGTTGGACTTTATTTCACATTTTACATTGATCTGATCATAACTCTAAGGTGAGAGAAAATTTCTGGAGAAAAAACACCTGGGGCCAGTTGTTCATAACTAACGATGTTGTTAGTTAACAAATCGTTAAAACTTTATTATTTTGTATGGCAAATATGCTAATATTTTTGCTGGAAAATGCAAAAGCTGCTCACATTAGGTTTTGTACCGGCTAAAATAGTTAACAATTTGCCCAGTAACGAGCTTGTTAAGCTAGCGATGCCTTGAACAACTGGACCCAGCACTTCCCTTGCAAAACTTAACGTCTCACAATGTCATGTCAACTCAAGAGGCTCAAACCCACAGCAGTGGGAAATCTGATGTTTAAATGGGTCTCTTATTCACTAGGTCACAGAGGGTTAAACAGTACTAAATACATGAGTACCATAACCAGGCTTTTCATGAGCAACTGACAACTACCCTTCTTTAATCATGTGAAGTCTTCAAGAGAGAATGAAACTTTTCCTTACTTGGATGCTTTAATATGGATTCTGTGCTCACAATTATGGGTAGAAATAAGGAAAAGAATGCATGCAAAAGCAACTTTGCTGTCTAGAAAGAATGATTTGCCATGTTTTTCATAACATGGGCATGTTGACATGTACAACCATGCATATTTTTTTGGCCTATTTAGTATTACTGTAAATAAGTGACTGTAAGTTTGTTTGATTTGATGTTTAACGTCCCCGTCAACACTGTAAAGGTCATTTTGGAGACATTGCTTCAAATTTTGTGGGACATTTACCTGACACTGAGATGAAATGACATCTCAAGCCCTGTTGCCCAATGCAAACCAATAGGGTTTATTAGCATGGACGGTCCGCCTCGCACCGCGGTTCCTGGACAGGCTTAGATCCTCTAAGCGGTTTACCAGTACTAGTGTGCGGGCCGGATTCAGCTCTGCGTGGAAGCATCATGCCAAACACAAGACCCAATGGTTTCACCTTAAGTTATGAAGTCAGAATATTTAGTATTTTATTGGTTTGGTTCCGATTTTGTGACTGATATTGGGTTTATCCAAGTAACTGATGATCTATTAATTTTACACACCAATCAATAAAACCACTAGAAAGGGTTAAAAGCTTTCTTGTAAAATGTATAAATTACATAAAAAAAAATGACCATAAATGGTCATTTTTCTATATAATCTATACATTTTATAAAAGCTGATACAGGTTCAGTAGTGTCCACAGATTTTCTTTGACAAGCTTGTTACGCATATAGAGACAAAAGTTTTAATCAATCACGGGGAAACCATAACTGATTATGCACTAATTATGACATGCCTGTAAAGAGTAATCACCCAGTAAACTTAACAGAACATCTATGAACAAATCATACCATACATATACACCACATCCTCTTTATAATACTGTTTATTATGGCCTCCGCCAATCAGAGCTTGAAGAAATTAAGTAGACTGGGCTGCATGATGCTTCCATGCAGAGCTGAAACCGACTGCACATGAGTACTGGTAAACCACTTAGAAGGTCTAAGCCTGCCCAGGCAAAGTGGTGTAAGTAGGATCATCCATGCATATAAACCCTTTGGTTTCATTGGGCGGTAGGGCCATTTCATCTTAATAGTCGGGTATAAGAACCCACAAAATTGGAAGCAACATCTCCAAAATGACCTATATAGTAATGATGACCTATATAGTAATGAAGGGGATGTTAAAACTCCAACAAACAAACAATACTGTTCATTATAACATGATTGATGTAACACGGTCTAAACATGGATCCCAAAATGTATATTTAATAGAACATAAATGGTCATTTTTCTATATACTCTAAACATTTTGTTTGGGTATAGCATAGTTGCTTAACTAACAAGATTTCAACTTTGAACCCCACCAATAGTTTTATAAAAGAGGTTTTGGTGTATTTATTAAGGCTCAATGAAAGCAATGCAGCAAAAAGAGCAAGCCTAAAGAGTTTAGGACAAGAAAAGCATATCTGCAGGCCACTCACTAAATCAGCCTACTGTCGTCAACCCCTGAAAATCAAGATTAATTCATTCACATACTAGCACTATATGTAAGAAATATATACTCTACAATCTCTTAAAATATGATCTGTTTTCACCAGAGTGCAAAAAGCCATTTACAGTAACTAAAATATAATAGCAATGTTTTGCCAATGATGCACAATCCATGACAATCATGCTCTGCAAAGTGTAAATATAGATCATGTGACTTCTGACAATCATGCTCTGCCTCTGCAAATAGTGTAACTCTAGATCAGATGGCCACTGACAATCATGCTCTGCCTCTGCAAAGTGTAAATCTAGATCAGATAGTTTCTGATAATCATGCTCTGCCTCTGCAAATAGTGTGAATCTAGATCAGACGGCCTCTGCCAATCATGCTCTGCCTGTAAATCTAGATCATGTGGCTTCTGATAATCATGCTCTGCCTCTGCAAATAGTGTAAATCTAGATCAGAAAGCCTCTGACAATCATGCTCTGCCTGTAAATCTAGATCAGATGGCTTCTGACAATCATGCTCTGCCTCTGTAAATAGTGTAAATCTTGATCATGTGACTTCTGACAATCATGCTCTGCCTCTGCAAATAGTGTAAATCTAGATCAGATGGCTTCTGAAAATCATGCTCTGTCTCTGCAAATAGTGTAAATCTAGATCAGATGGCTTCTGACAATCATGCTCTGCCTCTGCAAATAGTGTAAATCTAGATCAGATGGCTTCTGACAATCATGCTCTGCCCCTGCAAATAGTGTAAATCTAGATCAGATGGCTTCTGATAATCATGCTCTACCTCTGCAAATAGTGTAAATCTAAATCAGATGGCTTCTGACAATCATGCTCTGCCTCTGCAAATAGTGTAAATTTAGATCAGATGGCTTCTGACAGTCATGCTCTGCCTCTGCAAATAGTGTAAATCTAGATCAGATGGCTTCTGATAATCATGCTCTACCTCTGCAAATAGTGTAAATCTAGATCAGATGGCTTCTGACAATCATGCTCTGCCTCTGCAAATAGTGTATATCTAAATCAGATGGCTTCTGACAATCATGCTCTACCTCTGCAAAGTGTAAATCTAGACCAGAAGCCATCTGAATCTGGACTTTCTCTGTTCGCCATTCAATTGTTGAACTGATAGGAATCAAGTACATCAAGTATTTGTTTGGCTGACAGTCAAAAATGGGTGTGGCAAAACTGATTTATTCAGCAGGCTAAATTACCATATTTAGCCCATTTTTGTCACATCTTCCAATTACAATGTACTACCTTTGGATGGGTCAATTTCCAATTTTAGGTATGTCTGAGTTGTTTTGTCAAGGAGCATCTGGTGAGGCAAAGGTGTCCTGTGTATTTCATCGCTGGGGCATCCAACTGATATTTGCTTACAGTTATGTAAGGCCTGCTGTCCTTGCAGCAGGTATGGGTAGAGGGTAAATTTTGTTATTTCTTCTGTTTATACACTTCCATTTCTTTTCCTTTTACTCCAGTGTCCCTCTCATTTTATACCGCAATCAGGCATTCTAGTAGCCTAATAAAGGGGGTCGAATGTGTGTGTGTGTGTGAATTCGGGTTTAACGTCGCTTTCAACAATTTTTCAGTCATATCACGACGGTGTCTGGTTGCGACAGGGAGCTCAATGCTCACGTTTATGGGTCGAATAACTGCACGCTATAATCAGTAGTGACCTATAATACCTTCTACTGACCTACAATACGTCTAGTGACCGTTAATAGACCGGACCTACTTTTCAGGTCATTAATTTACAAGTGCAAGCAAAAATATGCACCCTTTTATACATGGGAAAACAACGAAACTGCAAGTTTAAATCTTTACAATATTTATTTGAACAGATTTTCAGAAATTTCAGCTAAATTCTCGGCCTTTCCTGGTTTGAATGGTCCGTTGGAATAACTGCGCACTGCTATTGCAGTTGAGTCTCAACCTCGAAAATAATTTCTAAAGCTAAAATAAACTACTTATTTGTAGATTTTCATACAGAATGTAAAGCGCTGAGAAACTTTTATTTGAGCGTCCATGTTGTTTCCTACGTCTTTCTGGCGTGGTGACGTCAGAATCTTTGCACTCCTTGACGTCACGTTATACTACGTGTGCACGCCATGGCACTGAATGTCGTTTAACATGCCACACTGTCTGCTGTCTTTTTTGGCTTAAATTTGCTAACTTATTGCAAAACCCCTTGATTTTTTAATTGCGGTATAAACTAAATACATGATTATTGTCTTTAATAATAAAATATAATCGGTTCGCCACAACAATTTTATAGGGGCTCGCTAAAGCTCACCCCTATAAAATTGTCTAAGGCTCACCAAATTTTTTTTTTATTATTAAAGACACAAACCATGTATTTACTATTTCTCTACTATCTCTTCTGTCTCTTTTTCTCCTTTCTCTTGGAGACAACACAATGTGACCCACAAGGGCTGATGTGTCATTAAACCCCAACACAATCAATCAAGGAGCATCTGACCTGGGTCTACACTGTTTGCCAATGTCCCATTTTTGGCTAAGCTTACATTTATACCATGGTACAAACTTGACAAAATGGCAATTGTCAGAGATGGGAACACCATGTTTGAATCATAATCAATCCAGAATGCTGAGAAGCTTCAGCTTTAGACATGATCTTTAAAATGCTATACTTACTGAATTACAAGAGGGCCAAGATGCAAGCATTTTCGTTAACCGGATTGATATAAATATCTTCATAGATCCAGGATTGTCAACCAAGTTGTACATAAGTTGAACCCATGGGAACCGTTATATTTGGCCCCAAGGCTATAATTTGAAAATCTTGGTAGAAGTCCACTATATGAAGCTTCATACCAAAATTCAAAGACATGGGCCTTGTGGTTTCAGAAAAGACAGTTTTTAAAGGTTTCCTCTATATAAATCTATAAAAAAAACATGCAGGCCCCAGGATTGGGCCATTTTTGGCCCCAGAACTACAATTTGAACAATCTTGATAGGGGTCGACTAGATGAAGCTTCATACAAAATATCAAAGACCTGGGCCTTCTGGTTTCAGACAAGAAGATTTTTTAAGGTTTTCCCTAAAAGTCTATGTAAAACATGTGGGCCCCGGGGCCTGGCCATTTTTGGCTATAATTTAAACAATCTTAGTAGAGGTCCACTAGATGAAGCTTCATATCAAATATCAAAGACCTGGGACTTCTGGTTTCAGACAAGATGACTTTTAAACATGTGGGTGAAGGGGTGGGGCCATTTTTGCCCCCAAGGCTATATAAATTTCAACAATCCTGCTTAGAGTTTCACTAGATGAAGCTTCATACCAAACACCTTGTCATTTCAGAGAGATTTTTTAAAGTTTTCCCCATATAAGTCTATGTAAAACATGTGGGTCCCGGAGCGGGACCAGTTTAGAATTTGGCTGAGTTCAATACTTGTTTGTTTGTTTGATTTGAGGTTTAGCGTCCCTGTTAACACTTTAAAGGTCATTTTGGAGACGTTGCTTCCAATTTTGTGGGACTTTTACCCGACATTGAGATGAAATGACATCTCAAGCCCTGTCGCCCAATGAAACCACTAGGGTTTATTAGCATGGACGGTCCGCCTCACACCGTGGTTCCTGGACAGGCTTAGATCCTTTTTGTCATTTTGTATCATCAATTCATGTAGTATTGTCTTTGATTTTTTTCATATTTGCCCAACGTATTTGGACACCTTAGCTCCTTACCATAATTGTTCCAAAACTTGAACAAGTATGGTTTACTACCTGACATTGTGCCTGTGGGTGGCTAGACAACTTGCAAACAGTGTAGACACTGAAGAGATGCTTAACTCTTTGGCATCTTGTCTTGGTTTGCACTGTTTGCTCTCGCCTGTGTGTCTGGGTGCTTGCAGTGAATATGGAACTTTGTTCGTTGTAAAATTGTTAATAATTTGAGGGCCGCAAGGGAGATTATTTATTGTTCTAATTGTGTTACCCTCTTGAAATAAAGACTTTATTATTATTATTATTATTATTCTGCCCCAAGGCTATAATTTGAACAATCCTGATAGAGGTTCACTTGTATGTTTGTTTGATTTGAGGTTTAACGTCCCCGTCAACACTGTAAAGGTCATTTTGGGGACACTGCTTCCAATTTTGTGGGACTTTTACCCGACAATGAGATGAAATGACATTTCAAGCCCTGCCACCCCATGAAACCAATAGGGTTTATAAGCATGGACGGACCGACTCGCACCGCTTTGCCTGGGCAGGCTTAAATCCTCTGAGCGGTTTACCAGTACTCGTCTGCGGGTCGGTTTCAGCCCTGTGTGGAAGCATCATGCAGCCCATCTATTTCTTCAAGCCCCGGTGGGGGGGGGGGGGCCTCCCAACAGATTGAAGACGGACAAAATGTGATCACATAGGCCATGACAGGGGAACTAAAAACCAGGAAATTTAACATTATAGTAAAGTGACTGCTGGCTGGAGGAGAGTTTGTGCACAGCATATGTAAATATATAGTGAAATGCTTTGGTGGGAGAACCATATTTATCTTATGAATTGGGACAGACAGGACTGAGCAAACAGTATAGACCCAGATGAGATGCAGCAGAATGTGGCATGTCATCTGGATCTACACTGTTTTGCCACTCATCCAGCTATTTCAACACAGGATATTAAATTGCATTTATTCAAATTGTAGAGCAAATATAGTAAGGAGTATAGGTGTCTGAATACTTAGGGTAAATAAGGTAATCATGGCTGCTGAAGAGAGATGGCTGTTAAAAGTGGCTGTTAATGGAGGTATTACTGTATATCCATTGCTCTGAGGATTATTTTGGGATTATTTTTCACATTCATTACATGTCAGTTTTGGGTACCGTAAAAAATCCTAAAAGATCGGACATCTTGAGAACTTGCTATAATGCTCTGAAAAGTCTAACAAATTTCAGGATCGAACAGGTGCTGAGAGAATGGCAAACCGTGTAGACCCTGATCAGACTGCTCCTTCAGGAGCAGTCTGATCTGGGTCTTCACTGTTTGCTTTGGCCTAAGTGTCTGTCCCAATACTTAGGATCATTACGGTATGATATTACTACAGGTACGGACTCTTACCCTTTATAGAACATCCTGAGAATTATCTCCGCCACGAAATATCCCATGATGATTTGTGAGACGAGGGACAGATGAGGAATATGGCCATCAGCGTTGGCAGCGAGATCGATGATTACGATTACAAACTCTGTGATGATCAGGGCAATGGTGAAAAGACGGAAGACTAGATGTTCAACAACCGATTTGACAACCAGCTGAGTATGGCTGAAAATACAGAAACATAGCAACGGATAAGGTGGGTATTTGGTAGTAACCGAAGGATATATTTTTCCATATTTCTACATACAGTAGAACTTCTATGGCTAGAACACCACTGGCTAGTTTACCATGGCTGAGTCGTACCCTTTCTTGAGTCCCTAGGGAATTTCGCTACATAAGAAATAGTAAAGGGGAAAATTACGGCTATTGTTGTTCCTTATCTTGCAAATGTATGCTGTGTGTACTCATTAGAATCACCTCAACAAGGCAATTCTAATGAGTGCAC